>JARHVA010001181.1:2137500-3492500 GCA_037957365.1 Torreya grandis
AAAAGTTTAAAACTAAGAGAAAAAACCAAGGTCTGAGTGAGGTGATATATAATCCATAAATATCATCTACATTTATCCCCCCTTTAATCTAGTAATGAAATTACTATTTTAAAATAAATGAATGTATACTTGGGTGTGTATAACCCACCTTGATTTTGTATGTGACCAATTATTGGCACCAATTATTGCACCTTGGATGAGGTTGTTCGGGACTAATTTAAGATTTGGGAAACTTTCGAATACCTCTAGTCCTGGGGTTACCTATAGTAGAGGTAGACCTTTAGGTTTAAGGGCTAGCTCCCTAGATTAACCTTTAAGTGTTTGTCACCTATGATAACTAATTGATTATGTGAAAATAGGTATAAATATGCATGAAAGTAAACTATTATAAGGGAGTGATGCACCATAAATATCTCCAAAATATCATCATACTCTTGCACTAAGAGACAAGACCTACAACACTAGCTTCATAGTCCTAGAATACTCTAACATTAGTATTTTAATATGAAGGTGATATGCATGAGACTACATAAGGTAAGTGAACCTATTGTAGTCTATAATTACACCCTTTATGGGAGATTTTATGAGGCTCTCTCACTCCTAGCTATAATATTTGAGCAACCTCAGGCTATGGGTATCCTATAATGAGGTTGAACCTATAGAGAAGGCCGACTTCCTCTTGGTAGATCACCTAAACTAATGTTTCTTCCTGGAAAAGAGGTAGAAAGGGGGTATACAGTAAATAAGAGAGATAAATAAGTGATACAAAAAATTTATTGACACTCACATAAGCATGAAATAAATAATAATTTAGCATAAGATAATTCTTGCTCACACAACCTCACAAACTAGTTAATTTGCATAAGTGTTTCATAAACTAAGCTCACCAAACAATACATGAAGTAAAGAGGAATTTAAAAATCCACACCAAGAATCCATTAATGGCATAAATATCTCAAGTTATGACCTAAAAATAATTTGAAAACACATAAAATATGTAAGAACGAAGGATAATGGACATGGAAGAACACTTCTTCACAAGGCCATCATGCACAAGCTTGCTAAGCACAATTTTCAAGTAAGAGATAGGTAAAAATTGATATTTATTGCTTCAAAAGGTCTTTCTTATAAAATTTGACAGGGTTTCTCCTTGTCAAATTAGTATATCTCTTTCTATGGGGAGCCCATGGAAATATATGAAAAAAAGGGATGAAGAAAAGAGAAGAGGCAAGCAGACAAAATTTAATAAATGAGATCTAACCACGCTCCGTGAATTCTCACCCATATTTGGGTTAATTAGAACTAATCCTTCTTCAACAAATTAACCACCATTATCTCCACTAGTCTTCAAGCCCTCTCATTGGTTGAAAAACACACTAGAAGACAAGAACTTATTAAGGATGATGATGTCATGATCCACAAAAAAGAAAAAATCTAGGAATGTCTTTAATGCTCGAGCTACTTTTTCTAATCACTTGATCTTCATCTTTCACTTCCATGTCATCTTTCACTTATCTTGCATGTATAAGAAAAAAATTCCCATAAATTTAAATCTATACTAAGTCATGCTACCTCTGAATTAAATGGTTGTTTGTCAGAGATGATGGCCATGTCGAAGGATGAGACCCTCTCCATTAATTGTATACACCAGTTCCTACTTTGAAACTTGGGCCAAATATTTTATATAGTTGGAAAACAAATCTAAGGAAATTGGTTTTCCTTTATCCATTTATGTCGATACAAGTCTCTAGATTACATAGCTTCTTTTGATCTTTTTAAATGCCAACGGTTACTTATAGGGGTTCAGATTTTGACATTTGTGGGCATGTCATCAATTCTTTCAGACAACTTGTTTCAGCTATTTTCTTCAAACAATTCCTTTGGAAGAATTTATTTAGGCTATTTTCCTGAAAGGATTGTTTTGACACTTTGAGATGAACCTTTCTTTCAAATAATTTATCTAAAAGAAATCATGTCTTCATTTTTTTACCAAGGATCTTTCGGATTAAATGAAATGGACCCTTTAGAATTCTTGAAAATCTCCTTTTGATTTGAAAATACCCTTCAAAATTCTTGAAAAGATCTTTTCGAAACCTTTGAAATGGCCTTTCAAAAAATGTGTTTGGATCTTTATGAAGGGAAAGTACCTTTTAGATTTTTTGAATGGACCATTGGAATTTGAAAATGCCTTCGACTTCTTGCCTGTTTGAAAAGTCCCTTCAAAAAAATGCAAGATTCCCTTCAGGACTTCAAAAAATACCCTTTCCCTAAGAAAAGAGTCTTTGGAACCTTTTCTTTGGACAAATTATCTGAAATAATTCCAACACTTAGTCAGAAACAAAATTCTTGAGAGAAGAAAAACACTTAGTCCCATACAAAGTCTGAAGGAATGAACAAAAAATACTTAACCAAAAAAGAGACTTTGCACTTAGCTTTTTGGCTTGTAGGCTTATCCTTGAACACTTCTACTGGACCCTTAAAAAACATTGCATTGACCCTCTTTATTTGCAAATGTTGGATTCATTTCTATGCCTTGGATTCACTACCTCATCAAACAATGCAAGAGATTTATATGTGGACCAAAAATGACCAACATCTTTGGTGGCTCATAGGGGTTGCATACATGTCAATGCAAGAGAATCTAGACCTTGTTACCTTATCTAGTCCATTGGGTATGGAGTCATTAGAATTTGTAATTGAGCTGATCTAAAACTAGATATAAGGCTGACCCTTTCTAGAACCTCTTCTTGAAGCAACAAGGATAACAAGAAAAAAACAAACACTGTGCCCAAGGCACTTAGGGAAGGGAAACACACAACTAAAAATATGTGCATAAGGTTCTTAGGAGAAAAAATGAAAAACTATACAAAAAGTACAATATATACAATGGATGCAAACTCTTCTAGTAACAAGGCTTTAGATGAACCCCATTGATTGGTATGGGTAGTATCTCTCCATCTAGTTTGGCTAGTTAAAAAGCATTATGTTGTTTGCATCCATGGATAAAATAAGGACCACCCCACAAGCTATCAAATTTGGTATGGTTACCTAGCTTGGCCTTGTTTGAATCCCACTTGAGGAATAGATCCCCTTCCTTTAAGTCCCTTGATATGACTCTCTTTTTAAAGGCTCTCTTGATTTGAGTTTGATGTGATTCTAGTGTTTTCATTTCAAGGTCTCTCGTTTATTCAAGCTCCATGAGTTCTGCAAGTCTCACATGCATGGACTCATCTTCCATCAACTCCTATTAATGGGATAATTTTAATGCAAGCAAATCAAAAGAAATGGGCAACTTGGCCTCCCTTCCATATACTAAGACATATGGAGAATTGTTAATGGCATCTTTAGGAGTCACCACATTAGCCCACTAGGCTATCTTTAGTTTAGTGTGCCATGTCCTCTGATTCTCTTCCATAGTTCTCCTAATGATTCTTAGTAAATTTTTATTTATAGACTCAACTATCCATTTCATTGAGGATAATAGTTGGAAGAGGTGTTGAGGTAGATGCTCATTCACTAATTTTTAGATTGAGGAATGATAATGCATTATCAGAGATGATAGTGGATGGAAAACCAAACCTGGTCATAATTTTGTCATAGAAGTCTAGGATTTCACCTTCATTAGCTTATTTCAATGCAATGGCTTCCACCCACTTGGTGAAGTAGTCAGTTATAGTAAGCACCTATTTATGTCTTCCACTTGATGGAAGGTTGATCATTCCTATGAAATCTAGCCCCCATTGCATAAAGGGTTGCTCTACCTGAATTGGGTTGAGAAGAAGGGTTGCTAATCTTTGCTTACCCATAAACAAAACACACTTTTGATTATTTATTACCCATGCATATGCATCTTTGAAGAGGTTGGGCCAGTAATAACCATCCCTCATTATCTTTGCTATTGTGGTTCTAAGTATAAAATGACCTCCTGTAGGTCCATCATGGAATTGCTCTACAAGCTTGGTCACTTAGTCATTATCTATGCACCTTAGGAGCACTCTATTGAGGTCATTTCTGAATAAAAGCCCATCAACCAATGCATAAGGTATGGATTAAAGTCTAAAATACCTTTTTTTTTCCTTGTCTATACCCTGAGGGTACTCACATGTTTTCAAGAAAGGTGTCATATCCTGGAGTTAACTAGTGTGAGGTGGAGGTGCATCTATTTGTGGGTTATCTTGTGTTACCAAGATAACCTCTTTGTCTTCATGAAGGTGATCAACCATATGCTCACACAAGCCTTTACTTATTACTAGCTTATTGACCTTGATCTCCATGTCATACTCCATGACCTTGGTAATCCAACTAGCTCTTTTTTCATTCAAGTCTTTTTTAAGAAGAAAGTATCTCACTCCAGGATGAGACACCATAAGATAAATTTTACTATTGGAGAGCATTGACCTAAAATTTTCAAGGCTTCTTACTATTGTAATGACTTTCTTTTCCATAAAAGTATACCTCACCTCATACCTCTAAAGCCCCTAACTAAAAAATGTTATTGGATGCTCAAGTCCTTTATCATTCTTTTGCATCAGCATAGATAATATATTATCAATATTGGAAAAAGCATACAATATGAAATCCCCTTGAGAAATCAAGATTTATGAGTGTGGGTGCTTGGGAATTTGCTTGTTTGATAGCCTCAAATGTTGATTTACCTTCATTTGACCAAGTAAACACTTGGTTATTCTTTAACATAGCAGTGATGGGCTTGACCAAGTTTGTAAAACCAGGTATAAACCTTCTCATAAAGGTTTATTTTCCTAAGGAAAATTTGGAGTCCCTTCTTATGCTTGGGTAAGGATAAGGCCAGGATGGCACTTATTCTATCAAGATAAATAGCTAATCCTTGTTTTGAGACAATATGACCCAAAAACTTACCTTCATGAATGGAAAACACATACTTCTTAGGATTCAAAGAGATCTCATACTCTCTGCATCTCTCAAAGATCAATCTTAGGTGGTCCATGTGTTAGTTGGCATCATTGGAGAAAACTATGATGTCATCTAAGTAGACCAGCACCATTTGATTCAGTATCCCTTAGAAATCCATGTCTATGGCTCTTTGAAAAGTTTCCCTAGTATTTGATAAGCCAAAAGGCATTTTTTGGTATGCATATATGTCCTATTTGGTGGTGAAGGTAGTCTTGTATTGATCTTATTTCTTTACCAATACTTGGTTATAACCTGAATATCCATCCAAAAGAGAAAAATGTTCTGAACCTACAACTATTTGAAGAAGCTACTCCATGGATGGTAGAGGGTAATGGTCCTTCAAGGAGACCCTATTCAAATCCCTAAAGTCAACACATAGCCTAATCTCCCCACTCTTTTTCCTTACAGGCACCAAATTGTCTACCCATGATGAGTATTTGATGGGGAAGATGATCTTGCATTCAATTAACTTAGTTAGATCTCTCCTAATTAGCTCTTCAATTTTAGGGTTAATGGACCTTTGTTTTTGCCTCACAAGCTTAACATTGGCCTCCATTTCTATAATATGTTGGGCTAACTTTGGATCAAAACCTTTTAGGTCACTATATTCCCAAGAAAATATGTCTAAATATTATTTATGGAGTTTAATGAAAGCATGCCTTTCTGCCTCATTGCTTACCTTCCCAAGCTTTAGGAGCTTGTCCTTGAAAATAAGAACTTTTTCATAGTTTTCCTCATCAATTGACATCATTGCTTTATCTTTCCTCATATGGTCTCCCTCATGGAAAATAATTTCAAGGGTGACCAACCCTTTAGGAAGCTTGTTATATTTTAGTTGAATAATTTGATCCTCATACTAGTGTTGAAAATTACCTTGGTTGGTAGAGAACTCTACTTCTTATTGCAAGAAACAAGCAATTTTTTCATCATTTTCAAAGATCTACCAATGGGATTCATTATCTGGTATAAATGGCCTCACCACCACCTTGACATGTGGCTAAACCTTGGCCTCTTTTAGCTTACTTGGAATATCAAACTGGGCTCCCATATTTTCCAACCTATTAGCATGTTGGTTTTGGTTTCTTGGCATAGCTTGAATGTTAAAGGCTTCAAAATCTTCAATTAGGTCCTACACTCTATTTTTGTAGGACCTCATCAAAGGATAATTCATAATGTTTAGGCCCCTGACTTGGTTCACTATAAGCTCACTGTCTCCATATGCTTATAACCGCTTGATTCCCCTCTTATTGGCCCATTGGAGGCCATGGATTAGGCCTTCATATTCTATTGCATTGGAGGAATAACTCAAATAGAACTTATAAGAAGATAAATACTTATCATCTGAAGGGGAAACTAACATTTCCCTTGCACCTACTCCATTTTTTCTCCTTAAACCATCAAAGAACAACTTCCACATACCATTGAGGTCTTCTTTAGGTCCAATGAGGGAAGGCATGAGTTGATTTTCTTCATGTAGCAAATAGACACCCATGTCTCTTTCTTCAAAACCTTCTAAAGGGTTGAGAAATTTATTATCCCCTCATAGCTCATCCAAGAACAAGTCTGGAATCTCCTTAGGATAAGTATTCAATTCTTGACCAATTATAAATTCATCCTCATCAAGGATAGTACAATTGATGTTTATGATATCTAGGTGATGAGGCTCAATATGAAATTGTGCCATGGGCTTAGCCTTTATTGATACCTTGGTCCCATGCCTTGTCCTACAAGCCATGTAGGACCAATCTACTACTAGATAACCCCTAATTTTGGCTATGCATTCTCTAGAGAGGCATAATGTAAAATGAGGAGTTACATCAAGTATCAACACATTCTGAACCACTGGAACATTAGTACAAGCATGCAGGGTCAAGCACAATTCCTTGATGATACCAAATGGCTTTATGGAAGAATCATCAAGCTACAAAACTCCCTTAGTATGTGGCTCATATTTGAGATTTAACTAATTAGATATAGACTTTGGCATTATTGAAGTGTTATCTCCACTATCTAGCAAGCAATTATGCACCAAAGAATCACTAATGATTAATGAAATGTAGAACAGAGGAGGTTTTACCACCTTACTTGATCCTTCTTCCATAAGACCTTGGGTTGCATTGGTGAGGACATTAGTTTCTTTACTTGGTTGTCTACCTATAGTTACTGCAACACCTATCTTGGACAAACCTTATTGAAGGATATCCACCTGACTGGGCTTGGAAAGCATGTCCCACATTGGCACAATCACATTGGACCTTTTCATTTGTTCAACAATGTTTATTGGTGGACCACCAACCTTCACCTAAGCTTTGGGAGCCACTACTATTGTTTTTTGAATTTGCAAGTCTTGTGGATCAAAAAATTTCTCTCAATTTTGATTCTAAGGAGGTGCCATGAATTTTGGAGTGATATCAAGTTCATTAGGATTAGATGATAAAGGAGTAATAATAGGAGGCTCTTTGATTGCCTCTTGATTACCATCTATATTTTTTATTTTGAATCTAATATTTATTGCCACTAGATTGTATGCTTGGATAGAACTAGCCTGCTAATTGAGTACATAACACTCTTCTTACTCACTGATGACCATTGTAGCATCCAATTGGTTTGGTACCTAATCAAATCCTTGGGCCTGTGGAGACTGTCTTTTATTTGTCATCATGGGGATCACTATGTTTTGAGCCATAAGAGCTTGATTGTATCCATAAGCAATAACTTATTGCCATTGGTCATTGAATGCTTGGTTAGAACCATTATTTGGGACAATAGATTGCCAAAAAGACTGATTCCAAGGCATTATCCCTTTAGCCTCTTGAGCCATATTGTTTTGAACAAGAACCAAGGATTTAGAAGAGCCTACAACATTTGGATTATAGTTGTTTTGTCTAGCATAGCTAGGCTGCCCCTGTCCTTGACCTTGTCCTTAGAAATTTCCTTTGTAAGGTGGCCTATTTTCTTGATAAGACTATTGTTGAGGTTGATATGGAGCTTGATAAGGTTTATTTAATTGAACTTGGATTTTTACATTTACTACATCATTTCTCAAGGATTTGAGCATGCTCTTAAGTTCTAAGTAGTTTTTCTACTCTTGGGAATCACTTGATCCACTAGTGGATGCCTTTTCCTATTTAGGTGAAGGTATATAAATAATTATTAGAGTTGGAAGAATAATATCAAGTGGGGGAATAACCATAGGGGGGTCTGATATCAGGGAAAAGAGGCATTGGGGGTCTAGGAGCATGCTTGCTAGCTTGAACTAGGCAATTTTTTGCTTTAATAGCCACCTCATAAGCATCTAGCAATATGTCCCCTCCCATGGATTGGACCATTATAGCTATATCACTATTTAGAGAATTTAATTAGTATAGGAGTGAAAATTTAGGGGATGGTCTCACAGAGGCTAGAATTCTATCCCAAGATTTTTGGAATCTTGTGTTGAATTCTTGCATGACTTCATGGGGGTTCTCTTAATTGAGGGTGACAAATGGTCACTCTTGTCTAAAATTCTCTTACATAAGGCTATTCCCAGCTGATCCCATGATTAACTAGAGTTAGGAGCTAAACCTCTATAGCAATATAAAGCCTTTACTTTAAAGGATACAACCAATAGTCAATAATAACATTTTATACTGTGACATTATGGATATTACAAAAATTGGCTATGTATATGATGTGTTCAGTAGGAGTTATGACTTGGTCTCCTGTGAAATATAGGATGTTTTTAAGGGTTGATACTATCATAGGATCATATTATGGCCAACTCAAAGGACTTTGGCCACTGAAACCTACAGAAGCTCTTTGGGGAATCATGGTAGCAAGAGGGTATAACAAGGATCTTCTTGCATAGGTATACCTCACGACTAGTTTAGGAAAATGGTTTCCTATTTATGGATGAGTATGGGCAAACCTTAACCTTCTTATTGAGTTTAAAGGTAATTCAACAAATTCAAAAGAAATACCTCTAGAAGCTAATCTTGTAGTCACCTTTGGCATGAAAGATAGTTACCGTTCTACCACCAGATTGCTAAGTGTTTTGTGGAGTCACAAATACTAAATGATGGAAGCTATAACCATTACAAATTGATTAAACCAGCATCAAACTTGACCCATCTTCCTTGAAAATAGTCCCATTGGGTTTGCCAAAAATTGTTGTTCTTTAGAATTACACCTTTTAAGGGAGATTTTCTTAGGCTCTTTCACTCTTAGCTAAAATATTCAATCAACCTCAGGCTGTGGGTATTTTGTAATGAGGTTGAACCTCTGGGAAAGGCTAGCTTCCTCTTGGTAGATCACCTAAACTAATATTTCTTCTTGAAAAAGAGGTAGAGAGGGGGTACAGGGTAACTAAGAGAGCTAAATGGGTGATACACCAAATTTATTGACACTCACATAAGCATGAAATAAAAACTAATTTACCATAATATAATTCTTGCTCACACAACCTCACAAACTAGTTAATTTGCATAAGTGTTTCATAAACTAGGCTCACCAAACAATACATGAAGCAAAGAGAAATTTCAAAATCCACACCAAGCATCCATTAATGGTGGAAAGAGCTCAAGTTAAAACTTGTAACTAACTTGGAAACACCTAATAATAGGTAAGAAAGAAGGACAATGGACATGGAAGAACACTTCTTCACAAGGCCATCATGCATAAGCTTACTAAGCACAATTTTCAAGCAAGAGATAGGTAAAAATTGATCTTTATTACTTCAAAAGGTCTTTCTTACAAATGTTGATAGGGTTTCTCCTTGTCAAATGAGTATATCTCTTTCTATTGGGGGGATAATGGAGATATATGAAAAAAAGGGAAGAAGAAAAGAGAAGAGGCAAGCAAACAAAATTCCATAAATGAGATCTAACCACCCTCCATGAATTCTCACCCACATTTGGGTTAATTAGAACTAATCCTTCTTCAAAAAATTAATCACCATTAGCTCCAATAGTCTTCAAGCCCTCTCATTGGTTGAAAAACACACTAGAAGATAAGAACTTATTAATGATAATGATGTCACGATCCACAAAAAAGGAAAAGTCTAGGAATGTCTTTAATGCTTGAGCTACCTTTTATAATCACCTAATCTTCATCTTTCACTTCCATTCCATCCTTAACTTGTCCTACACATATAAGGACAAAATCATCTCCATTAATTATATACACTAGCTCCTGCTTTGAAACCTGGGCCAAATCTTTTCTCTAGATGGAAAACCAATCTAAGGACATTAGTTTTCCTATATCCATTTTTGTCGATACAAGTCTATAGATTGAGTAGCTTCTTTTGATATTTTTTAAATGCCAACAACTACTTGCAGGGGTTCATATTTTAACATTTGTGGGCCCATCATCAATTCCTTTAGATAACTTGTTTTGGCCATTTTCTTTGGACAATTCCTTCAGAATAATTTCTTCAGGTTATTCTCTCAAAGGGATTGTTTTCTCACTTTGAGATGAACCTTTATTTTAGATAATTTGTTTGAAAGAAATCATGTCTTCAGATTTTTTGCCAAGGATCTTTCAAATTAAATGAAATGGACCCTTAAAAATTCTTGAAAAGCTCCTTTCACTTTGATAATACCCTTTGGAATTCTTGAAAATCTCCTTTCATAACATTTGAAATGTCCTTTTAGAAAAAAGTGTTTGGATTTTTGCAAAGGGAAAGTACCCTTCAAATTTTTAGAATGGATTGTTGAAATTTGAAATGCCTTAAAATTCTTGCTTTTTTGAAAAGTCCCTTTGAAAAAATGCAAGATACCCTTCAAGACTTCAAAAAATACCCTTTTCTCAAGAAAATATTTTTTGAAATCTTTTTTCAAACAAATTATCTGAAAAAATTCCAACACTTAGCCAGAAACAAAATTCCCAAGGGAAGAGAAACACTTAGTCCCATATAAAGTCTAAAATAATGAACAAGAAATACTTAACCAAAAAAGAGACTTTGCACTTAGCTTTTTGGCTTGCAGGTTTATCCTTGAACACTGCTGCTAGACCCTCTCTATTTGTAAATGTTGGATCCATTTCTACACCTTTGATTCACTACCTCATCAAACCCTGCAAGATCTTTATATGTGGACAAAAAATTTCCAATAGAACCAAAGGTTAGATTGCACACACTATGGGCACTTGGACACTTTAAGGTAATCAAACACACTATCTGCACTCCATATGACATGTTAGAATGAGAACTTCTTGCACTAAACATGAAAGGATAAAGAGAAGCAAGAATAGAAGATTATCACTATACCTCACCATACATCACTTCACATACTTAGACAAGGATTTTGTGAACTCAAATAAATATTTCATGTATTATTCAAAGGCAAATTACAACATCAAACCAATAGGGCTTCACCATACATGGTGTGTAATTCACAAATAGAGTCAAAATGGCTAGTACTTATAGAATGTGTGAGAGGAGAGAGAGAAGTGGAGCTTAAAGGTCACAATGCCACTTGTCAAGACATGAGAATCAGCTATTTTTTAGAGTAATAGAGTATTAAATATACCATGAAAGGTATTTTTGGACAAATGTCCCTCCAAGTCATGAAAACTCCTCAAAACTGGCGTAGGATCCTTTAACTACCTTCTTGGAAATTGCCTTCATCATTTGGCCTCTCTTGAATGGTAAAAAATATACTAGGGATATATGACACATGTGAAATATTATTGGGGGTTAATGAAAAGCTAAAACATTCATTAGATGCGTCCCTAACCACTGGTATTCTTATGGACAAGTGTTCTCACTGCCTATAGTCACCATCATCCTTGTTTTCACTCATCCCTAACACTTGTCATTGAAATGATCTTCAATTTTCCAATAAACTCCATGAAATGGGTGTACTAAACCTTTAAATAGTCTTATTTTCCATAAATCCATTATGAATACCTTAAAATGCCTCCCAATTGGACCTATCACCTTCTCACTTGGTGATCACCTTTCATTCACTATGTTAGTTTGGACTGCCTGAAGTGAATGAGCTGAGGTGTTTATGTGTTTAAATAAATCAATAAATGACCATGAGGAGTTATATTAGGTCCCACTTGGTCTTCCAAAGTGATTATCATCTTTAAAATCTCCCTTTAACCTATAAAACATCAAAATATGTTAAAAAAACTAGTTTTGTACCCTGTCTATATAAATAGGGTACAAGCCAATCTAATGGAAAGAATCCTAGTGGAGTTTTATACAAGTTTTAATTGCTTTCAAAGTCATACTAGCTCATATATATGCATTTATATCCCCTTTTTTCCCATCAGGTCATGAGGAAGGGTTTTGGAGGGTTTTGACGCTTAAGGATTGTTCATAAAATACTAACATTCAATCCTCAAAAAAATTATAATAGAATCATTTTTAGGACCTTATTTAACATCCCATAACTCCTCAAGTTTCCATTCTAAGAATACATACATATATGACCTTCCAAATATGGCTTTTCAAGCCCTTTCCTGCATTCTATTCACCCTGAGTTATTCTTAAGCCATAAAATGACTCTCACATGACTTTATTTGTAAATAAAAGACTCCAAATAAGCTTATATCTTCCTATGAAATTCATCAAGTGGGTTATAAGGTTTATCTTGCTTTGGAAATGAGATTAACCTCCTTTAGGGCTTTAAGCCTAATCTAGGCTTAGTAGACCTAATTATGTCCTTGCATGCTTAGGCCATTACTGAATATCAATATTGCTTGAAAGGGTCTCTCTTATGTTTTTTCATGTTCAACTAAACTCCATACACCCTTATTCAATGTTTCAATAGTCCCCAACTCATCTCCTAACCATTCTCATACTAATCTTGTAGGGTGAATCTCTCTAGGAGTGCCCTCTATCTGAGACAAACCAAAGCTCACTTCCCCTATTTTCCTAGACAATTTTAAGGTATGAGGGGATTAAATAGGTCCTAGTGACCCTCTATATATAAACTTAGATTTGGGTCACATTCTTATCACCTCCAAACCTCACAAAACCCAATGAAAACTTTTGTAACACTAACTATGTGCAAGGTTGGTAAATTGACTGCAAGTTGTATGTTGGAACCCTCCATGCTATGTTTCCTTATTATGACATCCATGTGAAGTTGGTCATTATAATTTTAAATATTATTTCAAACATGTTTGACACCCACTATTTTTTTCCAACTTAAATTACACTCATCTCTACTTGACTAGACTAGATTAGCAGATTATGTATTGTGTTTCCACTCATAAAAAGGGGATGCTTATAGGTGAAAATTTCATGTCAGACCTTGTGTATCATTAATTAATACCTTCTCAGAGTCATCAAGGTCACTTCATAGTCACTAAGACTTGTTCACATCATGCATATGTTAGGTCAACACCTAGACAATTATGCTTTAGGGTACTGTCATCCTATAGTCAACTATAGATGAGCAGTTTTGGACCAAAAGAGGCCCCTATAGATGATTATCACACCACAGCCTTGTATATTTACCTCCTTGTATGATATGGAGACCATGGTATTTTATCTATCCAATTGGTATCATTTACTTGATAATTATACCTCCATCATGCCACTATTGGACTGTGAGGTCATTGAAAGTTCAAAACACTATAGAAAACACCGAGAACCTACAGTGAAGAATTGCTTGAGTTTCAAACCTCCTTATATCACCCTTTCTTATCCAAAAATTCATGATATTTTGAAAGGAATTACCCCTACTTGTGGAATACATGATGGAATCATTTTAACCTGTCTATACCTCATGTCACACTACTTTATGATGGCACCAAGTATGGACAAGACATTGTTTCAGAGGAATTAAGGTAATTTATCCTTAAAGTAACTTTATCAAACCATGAACATGATTTTCAAGTCTTCCAATAATATAATGAATCCACTAATTATTCCATTATTTCCTTCATGTTCTTAGGCCTTGATGAGGTTTAAACAAGCTTGAAACATCTATCTTCAACTCTGCCTAGTCCTCTATTGGGACCACCTGTAGGTGTATGTGCAGGCTATAGGATTGTGAAAGCAGGATATAATTAGTGTGCATGGTGGATGATTCTAAAACAAATATTAGGCCTCCCTAAAGTTTTAAAATTGATCCATTCCACCTTAAAATACTTTAAACAAGTTCTAGTGCCTTCATTCCAACATAGTTAGTTTCTTATGGGTCACTTGTAGGTGAACATCAAAGTTAAGAACTGCTTATATAGAAGAGTTGTTTATCACAGTCAATTATATATCATTTGAGTATTTCAACTTATTTTATTATGATTCAAGAGTGTGTTCAACACCTTTAAAGCTTCTTCATTCCATACTCATCATGGTTATTCAAGCTTCAAAACTCTCATTCACTTGACTATAGGTGAATATATGTAGAGAGCTAACTATGTAGGATTTTAATTGTGTTTTCATCACTATATGGCTTTGAGGATACATATTCACAAAAGAGATATTTCATAATAAAGTGAGAGGTCAAAACACAACATATCAACTTTCATTTCCATCTATATGAAGGTCAAACTAGGATACAATCTCCTGTAACTAATGAAACTATCCGTAGACTTAATGGTATTTATCATTAGCAACTTGAGATGTTTGGATCATAAATTCACCTCCAAATATGTAAAAATGGATGTAAACCATTAGATAATAATTTCCACACTCACTAAAACTAGGTACAACACTTATTTTTTATGGACGAACTCAAACAAAGAGAAAACCTACAGGGTGTGGGGATAAGCATGTAGAAAGGAGTAGTCAACTTATTAAAAATGGTTCATAGAGCATAAATAATTAATAATTCAAATCCTACTATGAAATTTAAGTATACTAAGATTAATATCTACAAACAATTAGATTTTACTTGACTCATCCTCTATTGGTCGTACTAAACCAAAACTAGTTAGTCATTTCTGCTTAGCTAGTGTAGTGATGGAAAAGTGAAATGGTTTTAAGCCATTTCAAGTGTTTAGAATATGACTAGGTTTCAAAGTGATCTCAAGAGAGATAAAGGGTCAATACAATCCTTCCAAATGTTCCATAACCTTTGTAGAAGTCATACAACCAACTACAATTATCCAAACTACCACTAATCTTCTTATTCTAGTGGTATTCCTAAAATTTTTAGTTAGTTTAGTTAGATACTGGCATGTATGATAAGATATTGATGTGGGGGACATTGATAAATAGTTTTAAAGATTTTTATACTTAGGAAAATCATACAAACCTCATTAATGGCTTAAATATTGTTGGGTGAATATTTTGTCACCGGCTAACTGATGAGCAAAATAGGTCTCTTCAACCACAGCATAAGGAGATTGGTCAGCCAGATGTGCAGGTTTACTACATCAAAAGGGGAGAAATCTCTCCTCTCATCAAGGGGAAGTTCCCTGTAAATATGTAGGAGCTATATACTATATATATATATATATATATATATATATATATATATAAGCAAAAAATAACACTCAGGGGTAGGATAAACCATCTATTGATGTTAACAAATGAAAGGGGAAATCCTGATGAACTGACAGAAGGTACTCCTCTTCTTTTAGAAGTGTTGTTTAGTAGACAATAGGAACCTTTCAGGTAGTGACAAGTAACTGGTGATCAAAGGTGTAGTAACCAACAGACTGAGATGTAGCACAAAGTCTCCACCTCGACTACCCAAGAGTGAGATATGAAGGACAATGAGGGCACAAAGTCATCCCAAGGTCCTTTACATAGAAATAGAATATGAAGGATAATGAGGGCACGAAGTCATCCCAAGATCCTTTACACAGGAATAGAAAGAAAACACACTAAAGACAATTGTGGCAACATAAAGTCTCTCCATAGTCAGCTTCAGGACACCTTCCTGATTACTTTCACTAATTCTACTTATTTAATTAAATGGACAAAAAATGTATTAAGGAAATAGACATAAGAAAAATTTCCCCAACAACCAAGCTATTCCAACACAAAGTCTAAAAAGTCACTTGTTTTCTTATTCAAATAATGAAATATGATCAACAATCTGAGCTCAAAGTCTCAGTAATGCTTTTCAATTTGGGCAGAGTTTTGTTTCTAATAATAGAGAGATATTTAAAACAATAAGAGAGAGTCTAATATATAGTGTTCCAAGAAAGACTTGGGTGTTTTATTTCACAAAAATGGCCTAAGGTGCATTTAATGCCTTCAATGCATTTTAAATTCTATCCATGGGCTATGCTGGAATCGGGCATCGATCTTAAATATGGGCCGCTTGATGTGTTTCCTTATGTGTGCACAACTGTTCACTCTACTCAATGCAAAAAAATAAGCCATGCCATTGAATGTTTGCACTCTTTGATGTCCACCTGGTGGACTACTTTACCTTCTAGAAACATATCCCATGCACAGATATTTCTGATCTTTCTCCATCATTCCCCCTTTCCTTGCTATATTTCATCCTTTTCTGATTCTTTTGGTTCTTCCTCTCAGTGGTTCTTCCTTTTGCCTTAAAGATCTTTGAATGCATTTGGGTCTGTCATCATTTAAAAGCTAACAGCTAGTTGATTGTCCCTAATTTGACGGCTGTGGGTCTATCATCCTCCTTAGCAATTCCTTCGTGTCTTTTCCATTTGCTTTGGCCACTTTCCACTGATCTTAACAAATGATACGTGGCACCTTCCATTGTGAAATAGGTGAGGACACTTGGCAGCATCTGCTTAACTTATAGAAGCTCTAGACCTCTTTTGAGAGTCTTATAGAAGATGACACATGGTGGCTTCTGCTGAGCTCTTAGAAACACTGTAGAAACATTCGAGACTCTTTTGAACCCACGCAGATGTAGACACTTATCGCACTTCACTTGACCTTAGCACCTCACTTGAGGCCCACCACAGTCCTTACAAAACAAAAGGAAGAAACTATGGATGTTGACACTTGGCAGCTTCTGCTGAGTTATAACAGAACACGTGGCACATTTCGTAGCTTTGAAACTTATTAGAAACTATGTCCCAACAGATGACACTTGGCAGCTTCCACTTTGAATTTATAAGGGACATGTGTCATCTTCCACTACACTTTGAGGTTTGATCTTTCCCAGAGGGAACTTTCCCTTTGGGGTCTTGAAAGGTGGTTCATTTTCTGAGTGTCAAGTGTCCACCATGAGGGTACTTGCCTTTCAGGCAGTCTTGGGATGGCCTTCAAGCTTTAATTTTATCGGTGGGATTTTGATCCTTCAGTGGACTTTTACCATTATTTTCCTTTAGACAAAAAGTCTGAAGGAATTCCTTCAGACAATTTTTCTGAAGGAAATCTTCCTTTGCTTTGCCTTAGTCAATTTTCCGCCAGGTTCTTGCTTTCAGGCTTTCTTCTTGGGTGAATTCCTTCAGACAAAAAGTCTGAAGGATTTTTGCCTTAACCATTTTTCTAAGGAAAATCTTGTTGAAAGAGAACTATGCCCTCTGCAAGGACTGTTCAAGCCCAAAACTATCCTTTGGGTTTTTGCAACGGTCCATCTGCTCCTCGCCTACCCTCCACAAGGGTTGTTTGTACTTGGTTCACTTTTTTGAAGGAATTCTCTTCATCTAATTTTGTTCGCTGCCCTCTGCAAGGGCATTTGGATTGGTTTATTGCCCTCCACAAGGGCACTCATCTTGGTTCACTGCCCTCTACAAGGGCACTTTTTCCTTTGGCTTTGGGGCAGCCCCTTGAACCTGTCGATTGAACCGACCGATAAAACCAACTTTGGTTTAACAGTTCAATGGTTCAATCAGTTCAACCTCTTTATTTGGCTAAGTCTTTTTGATCTCTTAAACCAAACACATTGAACCATTTGGCCATTGAACCTGTTGGACCATTAAACCAAAGTGGTTCAATGGTTTAACGGTTCAAGCCTTCTTCTCTTTGATAAGTGTTTTGAAGCCATTGAACCTAGAAGCAGTTGAACTTGTTGAACCTTTGCCAAAGTGCTTAACTCTTGCTGATGACATTGAACCTTTGAACCCATTGAACCCATTGAACCAAAATGGTTCAAGGTTCAACGGTTCAATGGTTCAATGTTTGCTTAGAAGTTTGCCGATGGACATTTTTGATTGAACCAAGTCATTAAACCAACCTTAAAATTGCCTAAGTGTTGAGAGCTTGTTTCTTTCTTAGAGATTCCATAGAAATCCACCTACGAAGTTCGTAGAACTGAGTCCGTAGAAATGAGTCCGTAGAGCTTGGCCTGCAGAGTCCGTAGTTTTAAGCCTACAAAGTCTATAGAACTGAGTCCATAGAAATGAGTCTATAGAACCTAGCCTACAAAGTCCATAGATTCAATCTTTCAGAGTTTGTAGATTCCTGAAGAGCTTGAAGAATGAATAATTTGAATGCACAAAACAATTTTTGAAAAGGGAAGAGAGGATTTTGGTTTGTAGGACCAAAATAGTTCATAGGTTGTTTCAAAAATGAGTGACATTTTTTAGGACAACAGCTGGCTCCAGTTGGGGAACTTCCTTCAGTTGAAAACTTGGAACAACTGAGGGGAATAGAAACCAAAATCTCCATTGCCTTGAAGTATGCCATTGGGCTATGGAGTCATGCTACCCAAAAAGAAAGGCTCTAAAAAATGAAAATGAAAAGCACAAAGCAGAACTAAAGACTATAAAAATATACATATGTACAAGCTGATCTTATCTGATACCTCAAGGATTAAAGTGCTTCATATGTTGCCCACTGTGAGGTAATGAGAAGGGCGTTCCGTCTTGATAAACCAATAGGAAACCATTTTGTCCCTAGAATCAGTGACAGGTGAATGGAATTCTCCACCAAGAATCACATTTCTTTTGCACTCCTTTTGGTTCTCTTTTCTTGCGCCATGGCAAGACATGGTCTCCAATCCAAAAACCATAAATATTTGCTCTCTTGGCAAAGAGTTCCTTTTGTTGACTTTGGAGTGCAGTAGTATGGTCCACTACCATAACTCACTATTCTATTGGTTCATTCCAACACATGTTTTGATTATCTCCCAAAGACCCTTGACAAACCATCGATTCAACATCTCCTTTGGCATGAAGGAATTTGACATCTTCATCTTGAGTAGCCTTCAATTTGAGTAATAGAGATTCATACTCGATAGTGTTGTTGGTGTTGCTAAACTACAACTTGTGTGAAGGAGGAAAAATATCTCCTTGAGGAGATATCAACACCATCCCAGCTCCAACACTGGTAGAGGAATTGCTGCCATCAAAATCCTAGATCTAAACATCATAAAAAACTGATCTTTTATCAGATTTCTCTTCATTAGAGATGGAAGATCCTTTTTCATTTATACTGCACCCTACCAATTCTTCTGATGTCTTATTTGAATCAATTCTTAGATTGCCAGCTATAAGACTACAAAAACATGAACATCCTTTGTGGACAAAAAATAATTACCCCTGCCTGAAGACTCAAATAGAATCTGAGCTTCAGGTGCTGATGTCTGAGTGACAACATATTTTGCTTCCTTTTTAGGGAGTAGCCTCTTCATGAAACCTTTGATAGGGATCCTTGCCTTAGATAGGTCCATGTTTAACTCATTGCCCACATCCTTACATAAATTTTATCCCAGTAGAATGCCGTATGAGGCTGGGATGTTGGTCACCAGGACCGTCATCTTGATTCTCTTTTCTGGGAATGCCACAAATGCAAATTGGGCATCCTTGATCTATCCTAATAGTGGAACTTGTTTGTTCTCCATAGAGAAGCATCTCCCAAATGTCTTAGTCAGTGTGAGATCAAGATATTTTTCCACTTTGGCAGGCATGACGTTGTCAGATGCACCAGAATCAATGATGTAGTTACTTAGCTTGTGACTGTTTATCAACAAGGAAACATAGAAAGGCTCTATTGTCTTAGGTACAGGAGGAGGAGTAATGACAACATTGTTTGGGATGGACATGTTCCTTGGGGGATCATGAGTTACCTTTCTAATCTCTTTTCCTATAGGGATGGTTGTATTCTTCACACACTCCACCAACCTGTCCAATTGCTCAGGGTTGGCTTGTAGGAATTCAAATTTAGTTATTTGAATTTTGGTTTTCTTGACATGGTCAATTATGTCAAATGATTGAAATGGACTAGAAGAGAGGATGGGAGTTCATCCTTTTAGTTTTTGGGAGGGGGAGGACTGATCTGTGAAGTTAAAGTTGAAGGTGCAAAAATGTTTGGGGTACTTACTTTTTTAGCAACCACCAGGTCCTTTGGTTGGAAAGGTAGAGTGGTTCCATGCTTAGCAATTAAAATTGTTGGTTGAGGTCTCTCCTCTATCTTCTCTTTATCAGCTTTCTAGGCTGACTAGTTCTTAGACCGGGTGAACACAATATATGATCCCTCATTTGCTTTACCTTCACTTATGGGTTCATCCTGATAAATCAAGAAACCAATGTTGGAGTCGCCAGCTGATTCTTCTTGGTCCTCTATGAAAAGATCAGCATCATTTTCTTGGTCAAACTTAGGTTGGAAAGAGAAATCATGTTGAGTTTCTAGATATCCAACTACTAAGTTGGTTGGGGGCACTTTAAGGGCAAGGTTTCTCTGTGGGGGAGGAAGATGATTTGGCTACCCTTGATTCTTGGCAACATTGCCTTAATATGGCTGATTATGAAATGTCCTCCTTGGCATATCTCGATTAGGAGGAGTAGACATACCTTGGGCCATTTGCCTTTTCAAGGCTAGCAGTTCATTTGCCAGCTTTTGCACCATTTGATTAGTGGTGGCTGAAGGTGAGTATTTAGAAGATGAAGAGGATTTACCTCTATTTAGATCTCTCCTTATCTTTTCTGCCAAGATAAGGTCATCTTCTACTTTAGTAGCCAAGTCTTGAGTAGCAACAAGATCTATGTGGCCAGCACGTCTCAGCAGAAAACTCACTTCAGGCAGTTGGGAGTTGATGAAGAAACACTTAAGGTTCTCAGGAGTTGGCTGAGCAATGGCAGGAATTTAGTTCTTGAGCTTGTCAAACTTAGCAATGAAATACCTCATCAGTTCATGAGGTTTCTTCTTCATTTGTGTGAGCTGGGCTAGTAAAGCATGTGCATCTTTTGTAGGCTTAAACCTTGCTTTGAACTTGGCTTTAAGTGTGTCCCAGTCAGTTACTGATCTAGCTTGTGAATGGTAAAACTAGTCTGCAACAGCATCTTATAGTGTTTCCATGAAGAGCCTAACTGCCACATCTTTAAATTCCACCCCTATTATGCCACAAGCTATGCTGAAGGCTGCAATGTGCTCATTAGGGTGAACTCTCCCATCACTAAATAATTTTGGGAAATTTTTCCTTGAGCTGCATAGAAGTTCATGTAGAGATGAAGCAAGGTTTAGTGGACCAAATGAGTTACCTCAGGGGCCTTGAATTGCCATGATTGGGTTATGGAAAAGGGGGATAACAAATCTAGGTAGTGTGTGGATAGGCAAAGCTCTGCTAACAATAGAAAAGGAAACTCTACCTTGTGTTGGTGTCCTGGTATGGGCAGGAGGAACACTCCTGGATCTTTGAACTTGAAGTTGGGGAGGGAATAACTCAAAATTTCCTTGCTGCACCAACTCAAAGATAGGGTCAACAACACCTTGGGCTCTCTGGCTTCTTGTATAGTGTGGAGTTGCCAGATTGTAAAACAAAAATGGGAAAGAATTGGCCCTACTTCAGCTTGAAGCTTGAGGCTTCAAATGACGTGTTATATCCCAACAGCTCTGGTTTTATAAACTAGATAATATAATGAAGATGGAGGAAGATGGTAAGGCTATAATGATAATGGGTAAGACACTAAAAGGAGTCGCTAGAGTCTATAATGGATAAGGGTAGGGAATGCTTCAATATGAAACTTGAGGCTTTAGATTGCACGTTCATCCCCAACAAAGTTTCCAAAAACTGTTGGGTGAATATTTTGTCACCAGCTAACTGATGAGCAAAATAGGTCTCTTCAACCACAACATAGGGAGATTAGTCAGCTAGATGTGCAGGTTTACTACATCAAAAGGGGACAAATCTATTCTCTCATCAAGGGGAGGTTCCCTATAAATATGCAGGAGCTATATACTATATATATAAGTAGAAAATAATACTCAGGGGTAGGATAAACCATCCATCTCTCTTTTTTTAGAGATGATGTTAACAAATGAAAGGGGAAATCTTGATGAACTGACATAAGGCACTCCTCTTCTTTCAGAAGTGCTATTCAGCAAACAACGGGAACCTTTTGGGTAGTGACAAGTAACTGGTAATCAAAGGTGTAGTAACCAACAGACTGAGATGTAGCACAAAGTCTCCACCTTGACTGCCCAAGAGTGAGATATGAAGGACAATGAAGGCAAAAAGTCATCCCAAGGTCCTTTACACAAAAATAGAATATGAAGGATAATGAGGGCACAAAGTCATCCCAAGATCCTTTACACAGGAATAGAAAGAAAACACACTAAAGACAATTGTGGTAGCACAAAGTCTATCCACAGCTGGCTTCAGGACACCTTCCTGATTACTTTTACTAATTTTGCTTATTTAATTAAATGGACAACAAATGTATTAAGGAAATAGACATAAGAACAATTTCCCCAACAACTAAGCTATTCCAGCACAAAGTTTGAAAAGTCACTTGTTTTTTAATCAAATAACAAAATATGATCAATAATTTGAGCTCAAAGTCTCAGTAATGCTTTTCAATTTGGGCAGAGTTTTGTTTCTGATAATAGAGAGATATTTAAAACAATAAGAAAGAGTCCAATATATAGTGTTCCAAGAAAGACTTGGGCACTTTGTTTCACAAAAATGGCCTATAATGCATTCAATGCCTTCAATGCATTTAAAATTCTATATATGGGCTATGCTAGAATCAGACATTGATCTTAAATATGGGCCACTTAATGTGTTTCCTTATGTGTGCACAACTGTTCACTCTACTCAATGCAAACAAATAGGCTGCGCCATTGAATGTTCGCGCTCTCCGATGTCCACCTGGTGAACTGCTTTACCTTCTAGAAACATATCCCCTACATGGAGATTTCTAATCTTTCTCCATCATTCCCCCTTTCCTTGATGTATTTCATCCTTTTTTGATTCGTTTGGTTCTTCCTCCCAGTGGTTCTTCCTTTCACCCTAAATATCTTTGAATGCATTTAGGTCCATCATCATTTAAAAGCTAACAGCTAGTTGATTGTCCCTAATTTGATGGCTGTGGGTCCATCATCCTCCTTAGCAATTCTTTTGTGTCTTTCCCACTTGTTTTGGCCACTTTTCACTGATATTAACAAATGATACGTTGTGCCTTCCATTGTGAAATAGGCTAGGACACTTGGCAGCATCCACTTAACTTATAGAAGCTCTAGACCTCTTTTGAGAGTCCTGCAGAAGATGACACATGGTGGCTTTTGCTGAGCTCCTAAAACAACTATAGAAACATTCAGGACTCTTTTGGATCCACATAGATGAAGACACTTGTCACTCTCTACTTGACCTTAGCACCTCACTCAGGGCCCACCATAGTCCTTATGAAATAAAAGGAATAAACTGTGGATGTTGACACTTGGTGGCTTCTGCTGAGTTATAATAGAACACGTGGCACATTCTCCAACTTTGAAACTTATTAGAAACTGTGTCCCGATAGATGACACTTGGCAGCTTCTACTTCAACTTTATAAGGGACACGTGGTAGCTTCCACTACACTTTGAGGTTTGATCTTTCCCAGAGGGAACTTGCCGTTTGGGGTCTTGAAAGGCGATTCATTTTTTGAGTGTCGAGTGTCCCCCATGAGGGTACCTACCTTTTGGGTGGTCTTGGGATGGCCTTTGGGCTTTAATTTTCTTGACAAGATTTTGATCCTTCGGTGGACTTTTGCCACTCTTTTCCTTTAGATAATTTTTTTGAAGGAATTCCTTTAGACAATTTGTCTGA
Organism: Torreya grandis; assembly: GCA_037957365.1. NCBI lineage: Eukaryota > Viridiplantae > Streptophyta > Pinopsida > Cupressales > Taxaceae > Torreya > Torreya grandis. Next base: position 2,161,273 of record JARHVA010001181.1, read on the forward strand.
AAGAAATCTTCCTTTGCTTTGCCTTAGTCAATTTTCCATCGGGTTCTTACTTTCAGGCTTTCTTCTTGGGTGAATTCCTTCAGACAAAAAGTCCAAAGGATTTTTGCCTTAACCATTTTTCTGAGGAAAATCTTCTTGAAAGAGAATTGTGCCCTCCACAAGGATTATTCAAGCCTGAAACTATCCTTTGGGTTTTTGCAATGATCCATCTGCTCCTCGCGCACCCTCTACAAGGGTTGTTTGTCCTTGGTTCACTTTTCCAAAGGAATTCTCTTTGTCTACTTTTTCTCACTGCCCTTCATAAGGGCACTTGGCTTGGTTCATTTCCCTCCACAAGGGCACTCTGCTTGGTTCACTGCCCTCTACAAGGGCACTTTTTCCTTTGGCTTTGGGGCAGCCCCTTGAACCTGCCAATTGAACCGACCGATTGAACCAACTTTGGTTCAATGGTTCAATCAGTTCAACCTCTTTATTTGGCTAAGTCTTTTTGATCTCTTAAACCAAACACATTGAACCATATGGGCATTGAACCTGTTGAACCATTGAACCAAAGTGGTTCAATGGTTTAATGGTTCAAGCCTTATTCTTTTTGATAAGTGTTTTGAAGCCGTTGAACCTAGAAGTGGTTGAACTTGTTAAACCTTTTCCGAAGCATTTAACTCTTGCTAATGACATTGAACCTTTGAACCCATTGAACTCATTGAACCAAAATGGTTCAAGGTTCAACGGTTCAACAGTTCAATGGTTCAATGTTTGCTTAGAAGTTTTCCAATGGACATTTTTTATTGAACTAAGTCATTGAACCAACCTTGAAATTGCCTAAGTGTTGAGAGCTTGTTTCTTTCCTGTAGAGTCCATAGAAATCCACCTACGAAGTCTATAGAACTGAGTCCATAGAAATGAGTCCATAGAACTTGGCCTACAGAGTCCATAGTTCTAATCCTGCAGAGTCCATAGAACTGAGTCCATATAAATGAGTCCATAGAACCTAGCCTGCAAAGTCCATAGATTCAAGCTTGCAGAGTCTGTAGATTCCTGAAGAGCTTGAAGAATGAAGAATTTGAATGCACAGAATAATTTTTGAAAAGGAAAGAGAGGATTTTGGTCTGTAGGATTAAAATAGTTCATAGGTTATTTCAAAAATGAGTGACATTTTTGAGGACAACAAATATCACCTTGTATGACATGAAATGGTACAAGGATTAAAAGTTGATTATGACCAAGGAAATGACACATTGATCTACATCACTATGACCATGATGCACCCTATAAGACCCTAATATACCCATATATAGGTTTTGAACTATAGGGGGTTGACTTATTTTGACTTGTGGTCAAAATAGTCAACATTATTGGCAATTTCCTAGGGGTGGTATGCTTGTTATGCCAATGACTAGTAGCCTACTCCTATCCATTGGGCCATAGAGTCACCAATTACATAGGTTTGACACCTAATTTCCTTTGAAACAATACCAAACAACAAGGAAATACATACCAAAGGAAACACACATGTGTTCTCAATAACACTTATGGAACACACACACACACAACTAAAACAAAGACACACACCTAACCTAGTATTTATAAAACCTCACTCTTGAGGTGAAAAACAAATTACCATGCTTCAACAAGGGTCAAATATGGTTCTTATTTCATCCTTTCTACTCTATTAAAGTAATCTATCATGTAAAGCATGCTCATCATCAAACACTTGTTTATGTTGATGGTTAGAAAGCATAACATCCTTATATCTTCTCATGCTTGCAAGTGGACTACTTTGAGATTTCATGCATGCTCTTTCTTACCCTCTAAAGACCTTTTTTAGATCTAAAACCTTCTTAGATCTTACCATGTTCAATTGGTGATCTTCAAACTATAGATTAGAAAGTATGATAGCTGCCTCAACCTTGCTCTCTTTATTATCATGATGCACTTTATGCTTGGGAGCATCAATCTTGCTTTCCTTTTATTCCATCACTTTTGAAAATGATTCATGTTTAGGATGAGCTCTTGATTATTCCTCAGGAATAAACACGTTTACCTTGACTTAATTAGGCTTTTCTATGGTTAAAACTTATTAAATAATAGTATGACATACACTTTCATGTTTGATGATCCTTTCTCTTCTTTACTTAATAGGACACTCAAAATATTTATTTTTAGGATCATTAGCAAACATATCATCAGATTCACACTTATTTAGAGGAGGAATAGTCTTCCCTAGCTGCTTAAACTCTTGACTTATGGCATTGAACATTTACCATAGGTCATCTTCTTCCTCATGAATGCCATCTTCAAGGGTTGTTACATCAATTGTAGGCAAAATTTCATGGTTATTCTCACCATATTTATCTATCATGATCTTCAAGCTATCATCATCATACACTTGAGTCAAGTAATTACCTTCAACAACTTGTGAGAAGGAATGCTCAATGTTTACCTCAGATTTCTTATATGCTCCTTCATGGATGATATAGGTGATAAAGTTAGTTTGCTCAAAATAAGTGTATGAATCATGTTCATAAGCATCTGCACCATACTTATCTAAAAACAAGTTATCTATGCCTTCAAGCTTAGAAGAATTGCCATCATACACAATAGACTCCTCTTTATCATTGATGACACAATTAAGATTGGAACTTACTTCCACATAGGATTCAATGTGGAACCTTGTAAGTGGATGATTTCTTATGGTCACCTTTATTCCATATATTATCCTAAAGGCTAAGAAGGACCAATCAAATAAGAGGTAGCCTCTTATCTTGGCTATTAAATCTCTTGAGTGGTAGATTACACAATGAGTAGGGAAGTCAACAACCACAATGTCTTGAAGGATGGGGAAACTTGGGAAATCATTGAGAAAAACCTTCAACCCTTTGATCAATAATATTGACTTGGTAGGTTTACCATCTAATTAAAACACCCCTTTAATATGGGGCTCATACTTTAGACCCAATTTTTTAGATAAAACCTTAGGCATTACTAATGTGCTAGCTCCACTATCAACTATGCAATTACGAACTATTTTATCCCCCATAATGAGAGTGAGGTAAAAAGGTGGAGGATTCTAAGATTTGGTATAAGGTTCCACAATGTTATTAGGGTAATTAGTAAGAGCAACACTACCATGAATATGGATTGATGATGAATGAATAACAAGGATATTGGATAGCTTCTTTTACAAGAGTTCCTTTTGTCTAGGCATGTGAATAACATCCCAAAGGGAAATAGATAACTTAGCATTATTCAATAAATTTACAATGTTTAGAGTAAAAGTAATTACTTTTTATTTATTCCTTAGAGGAAGGGAAGTGTTTGGAACTTGGGTTATTGAATTACTTTGAGCATACCTTTCAACATTTTGATTTGAAGAAGGTGCAAGAGTAGTAGGGACTGTCATGCTTGCAGTCATGCCTTACTACCTTATAGGAGGATTAGATGAAATTTTAGGCACACCATTATCATATATTATATCCTTCCTCTTAGCTATATTTTTTTATACAATATAATTTCCTTTATTAAGCACACAAGTGTCTTCAATTAGGAATTTGGTGAAACTTACTCCTTGAGGCTGCCACCCTTCACTTGCTTGTACCATGACTTCATCTTTTGTTGATAGTAGAGGAGTGACTCCCCATTGAGAAACTAAAGATTATTCTCAACATTCATTTGCATCCATTAATTGACCTTGTTTCCATTCCTCTCCTTGAATAAGATTATTATGCATCGGTGCCATTTCTTGTGTGTTGGAGGTGAAATTGGGATTGTATGCATTGGTAGGCCTATTGAAATTTGGATGCCCTTGACCTCTCACTTGACCATATTGTTAACCATATTTATAATGATATGGGTAGGGGTTTTGATGAGAGCCTTGTTGAAGATTATGTTCCTAAGTTTGAGCCTCTAAGGCTTGATATCTTGCCTTCCAATCAATTATTTATTCTACCTTCTTAGGATCAGTCCTTGACTTGGAAATTGCATTAGGAACATGAGAAACACTTGTAGTATTAATAGGAGTATGTTAAATTAGAGGCATAGACATTTTTGGAGGTAAATTCCCAGCTTGTAAGAGGCCAATCTCATCCCTAATGGTAAGGTCATATGCCTTAGGTAAGGTGAAACCACCCATGCATTATAGCATGATGGTTATATCCATGACAATGGCACTCAAGTGTGTAGGAAACACAAATCTAGCAGGTGGTCTAATGGGAGGAGGCAACCTATTCCAATTCCCTTGGAATCTCTCATTAAAATCATGCATTATCTCTTTGGAATCTCTTTGGATCACATTGAGTTGGTGAATGAGTGAAGTATGGTCACTCTTGTCTTCAAACTTGATGTTAACAACACCCTAAAGTCATCCCAAGTTATGATACAACCACTAGGAAAAGTATTATACTAGTCAAGTGATTTTTATATAAGGGACATGGTAAGGAGTCTAACGGAAATGTTGACCTTAGTGACATTGTGAAAACTACAAAAGTTTGATATATCCCTAATGTGCTCACTAGGAGTGACATGGCCTTCACCATTGAATGTAGGAACACTCATTGTAGCATTAGGGGGAATGTCATCATAGGCATCAAGATTAATTGGATTTTCAATGTTAAAAGTTATGAATTCATGTTTCCTAGCCATATTATCTTCAAATTCTTCCTCACTTTCTTAGTATTCTTAGCTAGCAAAGTCTTCTTGCTCTTTAAAGGGTAGAATAGGCTAATAAATTAAAGAGGAAGTTCAAGTTGAAGAGGTCAATTGATAGAATTGAAAAATCTACTAGAATATGACATACTAAGGACCATGAAGTATAAGCATAAAGATACAAAAAAATAATGGTCTATAGCTATATTTTCCCTTGAATGAAGTCACCAAATACTGAGTAGCACACCATATACAATTGATGTTATCAAGACCAACATTCACCTTGAAAAGTTATATTTAGGACAATGGTCCTATCAGGCATGCCCGAACTATTGTTTGGGTTCAACATAAGTGTCCTATACTAAATACCTAATAGAAAATGATATGACCACTTGGATGTTTTTGTATTTGACTTTACCTTTGCTCTAGTGCATTCAAATCTAGGTCATGGATTGTCACTCATGAAATGTCAAAACCCTAGTTATTCATACTCATGGTGACCTTGGAGAAAAATGGCTTTTTGGGCACATGGTGTCAAGTTGACCCCAAAGAACTCTCTATCAGTGAGTGCTACCTACGTAACCAATACCTTGAAGAGGGCCTTAGGCTGATGTAGTTCTCCCCTATGTGTTAGCTTATGTGTGAATAATACAATATGTGTAAATCAAGTATAACAGTGACCTAGCTTATAACTTGGGAAATCAAGATTTTGGGCTACTCCTTTAGTAATTTAGACTTGTCGATGTGTTATTCCTATGACTAGTATGGAAATAGGGAAGCTTTGTTCAATTAAATGCTTAATAGAGTGATTTTGATAAGTTGCCTTGGTCTCTCTTGGTATTTTCTAGGTGAGGAATGAATGATGTTTGATCTTGTATTTATATCAATCCCTTTGGATAAGTAACTCACATTAAATAACCTAGGCTGATCATTAAGACATGTTTCATTTGCAAATTAGATGACTTTAGGGCACTATACATTTACATCAAGTCATGACGTTAACATTGACACTAGTGTCTTTCCTATACATTAGTGTCTAGGGATAAAGAAATTAGGTATAGGCTCAAAACTTACAAAGATGGAAGATAAGTACATTTTAAGAATTATGAGCAAGATATAAGGAATAAGTCATCAACATAAGACTAGTCAGACAAAGAGATAAACCAAGGGGCACAAGATAGAGTAGATGAAAGACTTGTAGAAGTAGGAAAGGTTTAGAACTAAGAGAAACAAACAAGGTCTGATTTTTCCAAGTATACAAGACCGAGGTAATATATAATCCATAAATATCATCTACATTTGTCCCCCCTTTAATCTAGTAATGAAATTACTATTTTAAAATAAAGGAATGTATACTTGGGTGTGTATAACACACCTTGATTTTTTATGTGAATAAATATTGGCACCAAATATTTCACCCTAGATGAGTTTTTTTAGAACTAATCTAATATTTGGGCAACATTGGAATACCTCTACTCTTGTGGGTTACATATAGTAGAAGTAGACCTTTAGGTTTAAGGGCTAGCTCCCTAGATTGACCTTTAAGTGCTTGTCACCTATGCTAATTGATTGATTGTGTGAAAATAGGTATAAATATGCATGAAATTAAACTATTATAAGGGTGTAATACATCATAAATATCTCCACAAGATCATAATACTTTTTCACTAAGAGACAAGAAATACAACACTAGCTTTATAGTCCTAGAATAATCTAACATTAGTATTTCAATAAGAAGGTGATATGCATGAGAATACACAAGGTAAGTGGACCAGAGGTTATATTTCAGACACTAAGGAAACTTGGAACTTTAAGGTAATCAAACACACTAGCTACACTCCATATGACCTGTTAGAATGAGAACTTCTTATTCTAAACATGAAAGGATAAAGAGAAGGATAGAAGATTATCACTAGACCTTACCATACATCACTTCACACACTTATACAAGATTTTTGTGAACTCAAGGAAATATTTAATTTATTATTCAAAGGCAAATTACAAAATCAAACCAATAGGGATTCACTATACATGGTGTGGAATTCACAAATAGAGCCAAAATGGCTAGTAGTTATAAAATGTATGAGAGGAAAGAGAGAAGTGGATCTCAAAGGTTGAAATGCCACTTGTAAAGGAATTATAATTAGTTATTTTGCATATTATTAGAGTATGAAATATACCATGAAATGTCTCTTTAGACAAATGTCCCTCCAAGTCATGAAAACTCCTTAAAACTGGCATAGGATCCTTCAACTAGCCTCTTGGAATCTACCTTCATCATTTGGCCTCTCTTTAGTGGTCAATAGTAGAATAGGGAGATATTTCACATGTGTATTATGATGGGGGGTTTAATTAAAATCTACAAAATTTATTATATTTGTCCCTAACCACTGGTCTTCTTCTGGACAAATGTTCTCACTGCTTATAGTCACCATCATCCTTCTTTTCACTTATCCCTCACACTTATCATTCAAGTGACCTTACGTTTTCCAAAAATATCAATTAAATGGGTGGTATGAAACCTAAAAAGAGTCATATTTTCCCTAAATCCATTAGGTATACCTTAAAATTCCTCCCAATTAGACCTTTCACCTTCTCACTTGGTGATCACCTTCTATTCACTATGCTAGTTTGGACTGCCTAAAGTGAAGGAGCTCACAGAGGCGTATGTGTGTTTATATTAAGAAATATATGAGTATGAGGAGTTATATTAGGTCTAATTTGGTATCCCAAAGTGATTCTCATCTTTCAAATCTCCTTTAAACCTAAAAAACATCAAAATATGTCAAGAAAACTAGTTTTGTACCCTATCTGTACAAATAGGGTAAAAGCCAATCTAATGGAAAGAATCTTGGTGGAGTTTTTTATAAGTTTTAATCACTTTCTAAGTCATACTAGCTCATCTGGATACATTTCTCTCCACCTTTTTCCCATCGGGTCATGAACAAGGATTTTAGAGGGTTTTGAGTCTTAAGGATTGTTCATATAATCCTAACATTCAATCCTCAAAAAAATTCCACTAGAATAATTTATAGGACCTTATTAAACATTAAATAACTCCTAATGTCTCCATTATAATCATACATATAGATATGAGCTTCCAAAGATGGCTTCTTGAGCCCTTTCATGCATTATGTACACCTTGAGTTATTTTTAAGCCATAAAATGGCTCTCACATGACTTTATCTATAGATAAAAATCTCCAAACAACCTTATATATTCCTATTAAAGTAATTAAGTGGGTTATAATGTTTATCTTGCTTTGGAAATGAGATTAGCCTCCATTAGGGCTTTAAGCCTAGTCTAGGCTTAGTGGAAATGACTGTGTCCTTGCATACTTAGGCCATCACTAAATATAAATATTACTTGTAGAGGTCTATATTTTTTTTTCATGATCAAATAAACTCCATATACCATTATTAAATGTTTCAATAGTCCCCAACTCATCTCCTAACCATTCTCATACTAAGCCCACAAGGTGTATCTCTTTGGGAGTGCCCTTTGTTTGAGACAGAATAGAGTTCATTTCCCATATTATCATAAGAAATGTTAAGGTATGAGGGGATTAAATATGTATTGGGTACCCTATTTATATAATATTAGGTTTGGGTCATATTCCTAGCACCTCTAAACCTCACAAAACCCAAGGCAGACTTATGTAACACTGACTGTGTGCAAATTTGGTAAATTAACTGCAAGCTATATGTTGGAACCCTCCATGCTCTATTCACTTTTTATGAGAGCCATGTGAATTTGGTCATCATAATTTTAAATATTCTTTAAAACATTTATGACACCCATTCTTCTTTTCCAACTTAAAGTACACTCATCTCTGCTTGACTAGACTAGACTAGTAGACTATCTACTGTGTTTCCACTTAAGGGGATGCCTGTAGGTGAAAATTTCATGTTAGACCTTGTGTCTCATGCCTTAAGACCTACTCAAATCCATTAATCTCACTTAAAACCCACTAATAATTGTTTACATCATGCATATGTTAGGCCAACATCTATACAATTATGCTTTAGTGCACTGTCATCCTACAGTCAACTATATATGATTATTCTTGGACCAAAAGGGGCCCTTGTAGATGATTATCACACAAAAACATTATATATTTACCTCCTTGGATACTATGGATACCATGGTGTTATCTCTATCTAAGTGGGATCATTTAATTTATAGTTATACCTCCATCATGCCACTGTTGGATTGTGAGGTTGTTGAGAATTCAAAATATTGTAGAAAACACTAAGAACCTATAATGAAGAATTGCTTGAGTTTCATACCTCCTTATGTCACCCTTCCTTATCCAAAATTTCATGATATTTTTCAAGGAATTTACCCTATATTTGGGATAAATTATGGAATCATTTGGACCCTATCTCGATCTCATCTCACACTACTTTATAATGGCACCAAGTATGGACATGACCCTATTTCAGAGGAATTAAGGTAATTTATCCTTAAAGCAACTTTCTCAAACCATGAACATGATTTTCAAGTCTTCCAATAATATAATGAATCCACTAATTATTCCATGATGTCCTTCATATTCTTAGGCCTTGATGAGGTTCAAACAAGCTTGAAACATCTATCTTCAATTTTGCCTAGTCCTTTATTGGGACCACTTGTAGGTGTATGTGCAGGCTATAGGATTGTGAAAGTAGGATATAAGTAGTGTACATGGTGGATGTTTCTAAAACCAATATTATTCCTCCTTAAAGTTTTAAAATTGATCTATTCCACCTTAAAATACTTTAAACAAGTTCCAATGCCTTCATTCCAACATGGTTAGTCTCATGTGGGATACCTATAGGTGAACATCAAAGTTAAGAATTGTATACATGGAAGAGCTATTTGTCACAGTCAATTATATATCATTTATGTATTTCAACTTGGTTTCTCATGATTCAAAAGTGTGCTAAACACCTTGAAAACTTCTTCATTCCATACTCATCATGGATATTCAAGCTTAAAAACTCTTATTCACCTGACTGTAGGTGAATATATGCAGAGAGATGAATGTGTAGGATTGTGACTATGTTTTCATCACTATATGGATTAAAAAATATATTGTTCATCATGAAGTTACAAGTTAAAATAAAACATATAAACTTTAATTTCCATCTATATCAAGGTCAAATTGGGATACAAGCTCATGCAACTAATGAAACTATATGTAGACTCAATGGTGTTTCTCATTAGCAACTTGAGATGTTTAGATCATAAATTCACCTCCACACATGTAAACAAGGATGGAAACCATTATATAATAATTTCCACACTCACTAAAACTATGTAAAACACTTGCTTTGTATGGACCAACTCAAATAAAGAGAGAACTTACAAGGTGTGTGGATAAGCATGCAGAAAGGAGCTGTCAACTTATAAATATAATGGTTCATAGAGCATAAATCATAAATCCTTGAAATAATACCATGAAATGGAATTATAATAAGATTAATATCTACCACTAAGTGTATTTCACTTGACTCATCTTCTGCTGGCCGTATTAAACCAAAATTGGTTAGTCATTTCTACCTACCTAGTGGAGTGATGGAGAAGTGAAATGGTTTTAAGCCATTTCAAGTGTTTCAAAGCGACCAAGTGTCAAATTGAGCTCAAGGGAGCTAAAATGTCATTAAAATACCTTCCACACATGCCATAACCTCATTAAAATCTATACAACTAGCTAAAACTATCCAAACTACCACTGATCTTCTTATTCTGATGTTACTCCTATAATTTTCAATTTGAGACTAGCATGTCTGATAAGATATTAACATGGGGGATGTTGAGAAATAATTAGACACCTTTGTCAACTTAGGAAAACTGTACAAACCTCATTAATGAATTAAATATGACCCTATATGACATGAAATGGTACAAGGAATAAAAGTTAACTATGACCAAGGTAATGACACATTGAAATACATCACTAGGACCATGACACACCCTATAATACCATAATAAACCTCTATATAAGTTTTTAACTATAAGGGGCTTATTTATTTTGACTTGTGGTTAAAATAGTCAACGCCAACTTGATTACTTTTCTAGTGACTGACCTAAAATCAAGAGCATGTTCTAACATATAATTAGTGCATATAATCTAGAATTGAAGGTACTTGAAATAGATTAAAATTGAAAGGTCAAGGTTTAAGAGTACACCTGTGTGTTGATGTAACTACCTTGCCTATTGGCAAGTTGATTTTAAAAAAGATGTAACATTGTAAGGCTCTGATACTAATATTAAGACAAATATAGATAAATATTGAAAGTGCATATATCCAAGAAGAGAGAGAGAGAGAGAGAGAGAGAGAGAGAGAGAGAGAGAGAGAGAGAGAGAGAGAGAGAGAGAGAGAGAGAGAGAGAGAGAGAGAGAGAGAGAGAGAGAGAGAGAGAGAGGCACATGCCCCCAACCTTGGAGCAAAGGTGAGTTACCACCTAGAAGTTCATATTAGCTCAACTATGCAACCCAATCATACTTATAGCTTGGTCAAGATATATGATACAATCAAGCACAACCTAAAAACTTGGAAAGATTAAGTGATTTAATCACCTCAACCATACAAAAAAGTGAACCAACTACTGAGTAGACTATCTCAATAAAGTCCATAAAAAGTTTGATTAGGTATCAAAATGTAAAAGTTCATGATGTGGTAACAATCCATAAAAGAGTTAAAGAATTTGAAACTAATTTTTATTTTGAAATATTAGGCACAAGTCACATAACATATTCACATTATATATGTCTCGTGCTAAAACTAAATATAACAATGGTACCAATGTATAGAAATCTGCCACAACTATGAATTTGAATCATATAATTGTGTGCTTTGGCCAATTCATAAAAATGTGTAAGTGTGGAGAACATGCTTCCAAAGAATTCCCCTAATATATATGGATAAATATGAGCAATGATATTATTACCAATGTGAATAACATGTTTCTAATACATGCCCCGATTGTAATCTAGAGATGTTGAATATTGAATAGGTGTGGAGAACATGCTTTCAAAGCATGCCCCCACTATATATGGAGAAATCTAAAAATTGATTTACATACTAATGTGGAGAACATGTTTCCAAAATATGTCCCCACTATAATCTGTAGATGATGAATATTGAATAGGTGTGGAGAACATGCTTCCAAAGCATGCTCCCACTGAATCTAAGAACTATGCAAAGTGTGGAGAACATGCCTCTATGATGTTCCCCCACTAATATTCCCTTATTTGAGGTGAGGAAAATATAAGAATTGGTAGTTACCTCACCTCAAAAGAATAAGATAACTGTATAATCTATGAATGTAACCATGTACCATATAAGGAACATATCTAGGTAGATATAGCAATGAAGTGCATATAACTAATGTGATCGCATGAAGCCCTAAGATGCATGATAAATATCATGGCAATGTAAAGATAGTAATAGTACAATATCAACAAGAAAATGAGAACACACATAAGAGCACTCAAAATCATGTCAAAAGGTAATGCTCCAAGGATACTATAAACAAGGGTCATGTTTAAATGTTGCACAATCGAAGGGACATGACTTAGTTAAATGTCCATAAAAGAAAAAATGAGATATTAAAATGTCTATAAAACAAACAATGACATGTGAAAATTTCAAAGAAGGCATACAAAGGCACATGGGTTGTAAGAAAAGGAGCATATTCAAATGATCAAAAAAGGAATACAATAGCAAGGCAAGACACTTAAGGAAGTGCATAGAGTAAAACAAAAAAAACTAGCATAAACATTTCATAGTAGCCCATAGATCAAATGTGTTAGGAAAAAATGTTAAGTGTTTAGCATATAAAGTACCCTGTATAATATATAATCATGGATAAAGGCATGTATAAGTACATATGTAAGCTTAAACATGAAAATGTATAATGACCATAGAATGATATAACCTATGTGTATCGAGATCAAAGAAGTGAATGCCCCCAATGTCTACATGACATGAGTAGAGGGAAGGCCTAACATCTAAAATAGGAATAGATCATGTATTTATGTATCCATTTATCACACTCAAGTAGAAGTGTGCCACACATGTGCGTATGCATATTTAATTTAATATGCCATCCATCAACATGGAACTAACATATAGATGTCAATGAGCCAATATAACATGTTTTATGTTGAAAGTGTTTTTGCATTTTTGAATAATTTTTGATGATTTTTAGAATATTTCTCATGGTATACACCTTTTCTTGATTTTTATATAATTGTAAATGGTCCCAACCAATTGGGTTTGAACTTTCCTTTTTGTATTTTCTGCATTGGTGTTCTTTCTATTGTATTTTGGTACAAGGTCACCCACATCAAAATTGCATGGCTGAACCTTTTTTTATATTCTCATTTTACATGATCCTATTAAACACATAAGCCCTCAATAGCTTGTGTGCATTTGGTACTCAACTGATCTAACTATGCAATCTTTTTTCATGTTATTCATTATCTTTGACGATGTCTTTAAAAGAAACATGTAAATAAGGTATCTAAAGTTTAATTGGTAATATGGCGTCTATACCATAGACCAAAGAGTAAGGTGTGTTATGATTATGTATGCGTATACTAGTTAGGTATGCCGACAGAGCATATACCATCTATTGGTTTCAATCAGTGTTGTATCATTCAACTATTTTACCAAGTATTTTGATAATATTCTTATTGGTTGCCTCTGCCTGGCCAATACCCTATGGGTAATAGGGCATAGAAAAGGTACACTTAATCTTGTATTTAGATTAAAATCATTTTACAATCTTATTTTTAAATGATGTTCAATTATCATAAATAATATCTAAAATTATGCCAAAAATGCGAAATAATATTGGTCATCATAAACCTACATATGTCATCCCCTATGGTAAACTCAAGTGGAATTGCTTCCACCCATTTTGTAAAAAATATGTAGCTATGATGATAAATTTGTGTCCACCAGAGGATACCAAATTTACCTTTCTAATTAATTCAAAGCCCCATAATGAAAAATTCCATAGTGAAATAATTAGATGTAACTCATGCTTTGACACATGATTCAAATTGCTATATTTTTAGCATTATAAACATAGTTTTACATGTTTGATACATTATTGATCCATTTTAGGCTAGTAATAACCTTAGCATAATAATTTTTGAGACATGACACATCTATTGAAATACCCAACACACATGTCATGAATTTTTAAGAGTATAGTGTGGGCCTCATCTTTATTTAAGCATCAGAGTAATTGTCCATCAAAACTTTATTTAAACAAATCATTTCCAATAATAGCATAACAAAGTGATTCACATTGTAATTTTTGTTTATCATTTCATGAAAAATGGTCTAGTATATAGGCTTGATAAAGAAAATTATAGATATCATAGTACCATTCTATGTTTATAGTATTGTGATTAACAACAAGAACGACCAAGGTATTCATTTTATTAGAAGAAATGGAAGGATTTCATAGCTGTCATATTGTAAAGTTTATATGATCATCATCATAAGTCATCAAGGATGTTGCATTTGCATGGTAGTTATCTTTACATGGAATATTGTCAATAGAAAATGTATCAAATACATTTGTTAGTTTATCTACCATTTCTTTACATGGTAGAATATGATCTTATTTGGTTTGGTAATGATTAGTAACTTAATTAATAATCAACTGAAAATTGCCAAAAACTTGGATGTCTCTTATATGAAGTTTATGTGTTATTGATAATCTGATGATCAAAGCCTCAAATTTGGCTATATTTTTGGTGTAAGAGAAGATAATTTTTAAGAGAAAGGCATGTATTTTACTATAGGGGTAAAAAATACAATACTATCACTCACTCCTGTTCTACATTTTGATCTATCAAAGAAAATTATTCATGGGTTGGAAGATAGATTATATGCTTTGAACTCATCCTGAAGAGCTTCAGTGAGTAGAACTAAATTCTGTAAAGGATCCATAGCCAATTGGTTAGCTGTGAATTATCCTTTTATTGAATTTTGGGATACAATTTAGATCAAACTTTATAAGCTCCATTATCCATTTACTATGTGACTAATTAGGTGTGTTTTATTCATAGGGAACCTTAATGGATCTTCTTTAATTATAACATGAACCTCATTATTGAGCAAATAATTTTGTATTTTTTGAGTATTAAAACCCAAAAATAAAATAGTTTTTCCATTATTGTATATTTGCATTCATAATAGACTAGATAGTGACTGATATAATAGATTGCATGTTCTTTATGATTATCATCAAATTATACTAGTAAGGCCCCTAGGGCATCATGGGTGACTGATATGTAAAGAGTAATGGTCTATCTAGAATGGGAGGCATAAGTACTTGTGGGTTTGATATTTTATCAAATCTTTGTTGAAAAACATCATCCCATATAGCTTTTGTATCTTTTTTAGCAAACATGTGAAAGGGATTATTTTATTAGCTAACTGGGTAATGAAACACTGAATACCCTGAATTAGGCCTTGTAAACATCACAACTATTTGAGATTAATTGTCAATGGCATTTATATGATACATTTTACCTTTTTTGGATCAACCTCAATGCCTCATTGAGAAATAACTTATCCTAAGTGTTTTATTGAAGATACCCCAAAAACACACTATTTAGGTTTAATCAAACATTAAACATGCATAGGCACTTGAAGATTTTTATTAAATCAATAGCATGGTACTAATGATGTTTTGATTTTTTTATTAAATCATCAACACAATCCTCAATAGTTTTGTGTATAAAATCATGAAATATATGAGTCATGGCCCTTTGATATGTGGCTCCTATATTTTATAACCCAAAAAGCATGATTGTATAACAAAATATACCCAAAGAAGTGGTACATGTAGTATTTTATGGATCTATGACATTAATTTTGATCTGGTTATATCCTAAAAATCCATCCATAAATGAAAATGTCTCATATCCAATTGTAGAATCTATAATAATGTCAATATTATGTAATGAGAAATCATCTTCAGTATAAGCTTTGTTTAAATCACTGTTATTGGTGTAACAATAAATGTCACCATTGGGTTTTTTGATAGGGAAAATGTTGGATACCTTGTCAAAATGTGCAATGGCTCTTATAAAGCTGATGTTTAAGAACTTTTGAATTTCATCTTTTACCAATAACACCATTTTAGGATGTATTTTTCAAATTTTTTGTTTTACCAATTTTGCATTCGAGTAAAATAATCTGTTATGGATTTCCATCGATGGATCAATCCTAGGCATATCCAAATAATCCCAAGAAAAGATTTCAATAAAATCATGGAGAGACTGTCGATAGGCTTTTCCTTCATCATCCTGCATCATGGAAACAAGTAAAACCAATTGAGGGTCCTTATTTATCCTAAAGTTATACTTGATTATTTTTTTGTTTAACAAAATAGAATTATCTATGATGAATGGTGTGGTAATAATAGCATTTGATGCATCATGTTGGACATTAATATCATCTATCTCACCAAAGTAAGCATGAACATAGGTGGCATGAGAAAACCTATTCTTATGATAGAAGGAAGGGAGATCCTCATATGCCCCCAAGTACTCTAGTAATGATTCATAATTGGAAAACTCATCTAGTGTCAACTGTTTTGGGGAAGCATCCCCATCGATCAAATGACAATTGAATAATTTAGGCTTAACTATGGAAATATGCAAAAAAATCCATTGTGGCCTTTGTAAAACAAATTGTACTATGAGATAAATGTTTGTGTCCTATAACTTTTTATAAAAAACCCAAACCTTGCTAATTTGTATTATTTGTAGGAACAATGGGTTGAGTTATGCCTTTTTCATTTTTACCGAACTCTTGTCCTTTATACCTATATTTGAGTAAATATCAAGAACTAAAATTAGGATTATAGGATTACATTATAGTATTATTGGGTTATTTTACCATTGCACAACATTAGAAGGGATTAACATCTATTGGACACATCTAAATGAATTCCTGATGACTAAATTAAGTATGCATGCAATGTAGAGGGAACCACATACATCTCATGTATCGAAGGTCATCCCAAGATAATGTTATATTTTAAATCATTTGGCATAGCTTGGCACAAAGTGAGCAATGTATGGGGGACCATGGTAATACTCAATGTTATTTTCCCTAATACTTGCTTTAAAATATTATCAAATCCCTTGATGCTCATATTAAATGGTTCCAAGTCTGAAAGTCCAATGTTAGTTAAGAAAAGAAAGGATAAGTCCACAAGAACTCATTTTATCATTTTGTTACAAATGGACACATGGATATAGAGTGGTAAATAATTATTTATAAGATGTTGAGGTGGTAAATAATCCTTTTAAAAAGATATATTATGTTCAGTCTATTTTATGGAAATTAAGATAGAGGTCACATATGGTGGTTCAACATTACAAGGGAGTAGGGTCATATGCAATACATCCAAAAGGATATTCTTGTAATGGGTTAAATGGTGTAATAATTCCAAGAGTAAGGTTTTGGTAGTACTATCCTTGGACTAGGTAATAGCATGACCTGGGGAGGATGATTATTTCATGCACTCCCTTTGGAACTTTGTAATGACAGGTAAAGTACTGAATTTGTATCATGTTGAATGTACATTTTATGAAGTTGCCTTACAACTTGTGTTGGCACAAGGTGTTAAGATGCACGATATGTCCTCCATATGCTCTTCCCAAGTCTTCATAAAGATGAAGATTTCATCTAAGTATATGATGATGAAATAGTTTAATAAATTCCTAAGTAGATCATTCATCAAGTGCATGAATGTGGCTGACACATTAGTTAGGTCGAAAGGCATGACCAACCATTCATAAAATCCTTCCCATGTATTTAATGCAGTCTTCAAAACATATTCAAGATTAATTACCTAATGGTAACCTAAATTCAAGTCAATCTTGGTGAAGTATTATACACCTTAGAGCTGGTCTAGGAGGTCATCAATGCATGGTAACAGGTATCGGTTCTTCACCTTTATCTTATTGAATGTGCAATAGTCTATGCATAGTTATTAGGACTCATATTTATTAGGTGTAAAGACTATCATAATCTCTCAAGGTGAAAATATATCCCTGATCTTTCCCTAATCAAGGAGCTATTATATCTAGCATTAGATTTCATCATTCTCCCAAATTGATTAACAATACAAGGGTTATTCAGAAGAGGAGATCTAGGAACCAAATCGATGTAGTGTTTTACTATGCAGTGTGTTGGATGGCCTATTGGTTTTGTGAATACTTTAATTTTTTGTTCTAGTAACTTATCAAGTTGTTACTATGATGATGTGTGAGTGTTGCACACTACCAGGGTATGCTTTATCATTTTATATTGTGTAGATGTATCAGGGTGAATCATGAGTAATATGAATTTTTTTGTGTGATACGAGCTTGTGACATTGCTTGGTAGAGACCAAAGTGATTTTGGTCAAGGGAATAAACTCAAAAAGGATATAAAAATTATCCTACACATTAATAGTCCAACATTATGGCTTGGATTGATATGTGGCTTCACAATCAAAGAGATATGGTCTTCCCAACAAGATGTTGTAGACCTCTATAGGTGCGATGTCATAAGTGATGTTGTCCTCCATTGTTTTGACCTTGTATTAGAAAGTGCATTGTCACTAGACCTATATATATTTCTCTTACTATATCCATCCCATATAATATCATCTAGGATGTGTAGTAGTGGCGAGACCAAGGTGCTGAGCTATGGATTGTATAATGATGTTCTTATAACTACCACTATTGATGATGACATGGAGAGGATGACACTTCACCTAAAATTAAGTGTGAAAGAGACATTCATGCTTTTTAAAGATGTTAATCATAATAGAGTTAGTGATTGGACAAGAGGCATTTATATCAATGTTGACCATTAGTGTGGGTCCCGATGTAGATTGTGTGAGAAAGAACTATGCATGGCGTTCAGAGTCATCATGGGTAGATGAGTGATGGTGATGGCACCACTTGTCACCATAATTATTTTTTCCTTTTTTAAGAGTAGAAGGCACTATTGCCTTTGAGTGTCAAGTAGGCTTCTAGTGAAAAAGGTTGTGATGTGGAGTTGTGCATTAGTAGGGCTTTACACATTACATTATATGAAGAGGTGGCACAAACTTCATTTGTGCCTTGACTTTAATCTTGGTGGCATTTTGATATTATTTCCCTAAAGTGTCAAAATTAAATAACTCCATCTTCACATATATGTAAGCTAAAATTTCACTGAGGTACTTTATCACCATATGATGTTCACTTAAGTTATCTTCTAGGCATGCAGAGTAGTCATGGAATGAGTTGGTGTAGTCTTCCACATGACTGATCCTTATGTTAGCATAGTTATTGGAACTTGATGTATTCATATTCAAAGTGTCAGATAGGGTAGTATTCCTCCTTTAGTACATTAAAAAAAGTCTTCCATAATTCATTTGGAACACACTCTTGCATGTGCTACATGATGAATTTCTCCCATCGATTGATATCCAAAATGGACATCTTCAGTACTACAAAGATGATCTTTTCATCATTATTTAAATAGTTAACCAAAAAGTATGCTTTGATTTTTTGAATCTAGGCATCCAATGCTTTAGAATCAATCTTTCCTTTGAATAGGTGGATGTTGATATTGGCTTATGCCTTGAAGGGGGTTTGCTATTGGAACTGTTGTGAAACATACTTCTAAGATGAAGTGGAAGATGTTGGGTTGAGTTGTATCATAAATGACCAAAAATTTTGGTGCATTGTGCCTCTAAAATGTTGATGATGAGCCTTCAAATTTATGGGATGCCTTAGGTTGATTATGGGCATCAACCATATAATTTTTATAATGGTGTTCTAGAATCTTTAAATTAGAAATAACTACTAAATTCTATCTCTCGTTGTGTTCATATGGTTACAATAATAGGAAAAGGAATAGACGAGGCTCGGATACTAGTTCTTCTTTGAGTGTTTAACAAATCTATATAGTGATCCACACCATAGGGCCCAAGACCAAGATGTGTGGGGGATAGTTGAGTTATGACTATGCATAGTGAATATCTAGTGAAATATTTAGGAAAATTAAATAAAAAACTTTTAATAGAGTGAAAGTGTTAACTTTTATGAAATTCAACTTCTATTCATTAATGGATAATAGGGAAAAGAATATAAAGTACAATGTCAATAGTGTGTGTATATCAATTAGATGAATAGGGAAATCTAGTGATGTTATGGTTATGTGTAATGGCATCGATCTAGGTTTTGTATATGTATATATCAAACCAGATGAATATGTTACATATATAGCATAACAATACAAGATTAATCATAATTATTGTTTAGTTACCAAAGAGGATATCTATGATGCATCGATCTTATCAAAGGTGGTAGTTGGTAATAGTTAGAATAGTTAATGTCCAAGTTGTCAACCATTTGAATTCAAATTTGGGATCTCCTTTTGGTGGCAATGGTAGTTGGATCACATGGTTGGGGTTGATGTGCCCATGAGTGGATGTTAGTGAGGTGCATAAAACTATGAGGTGAAGAGGATGTCAAAGTTAGTGATGTGTGCATAACTATATGGTGCATAGGTGTAGGATTTAGTGTGGAATTATGAGATTGAAAGTGTGTAGGTTTTGATTTGGGGTAATTAGAGCATAGGAGTCTATAAAATAGCATGAGAATGGTGCATGGTTAGGTGAGAGGTGTGAGTTCTGTGCAATAGATAAAATGAGGAGTGAGATCGGCTACACAATGGCTATACACAGATCATGGGGTTAACTATAAGAATTATTGAAGGGGTATATATAAATGACAATTCATAAGGGTGATAATTAGATCTACAATATGCTAATTGGGTGCTAAACCTAGATATAAACATACACTAAATTTGTTATGCTGAGAATAGGCTAAATATAGAAAGTACAACTAAATTATGTATATAAATGATAAAGAAGTAATATACTTAGTTGGTTCTAATGCTAACATAGTGTTGGATATGGAATAGGGCAAAATTAGACTAGAAGGTGATTCTATAATAATTTCCTGATTTTGGATTAAGTACATTTGGAGTTGTAGACACTAACATTAGCTTGGGATGATTGTGTCATTGTTATTGTTTGGGTTTGACACAAGTGTCCTGTATGAAATATTTAGTATAAAAGGATGTGACCACCTAGATGTTTCTATATTTTACTTCACCTTTGCTTTGGTACATTCAAATCTGGGTCATAGATTGTCACTCCTCATGAATGTCAAAACCCTAGTTCTTCATCTTCATGGTGACCAAGGGGTAAAATGGGTTAGTGGGCACATAATTTCAAGTTGACACCAAAGACCCCTCTATAATTGAACACTGATATATATCCAATACTATAAAGAATGTCTCAGATTAATGTAGTTCTCCCCTATGTGTTGGCTTATATGTGAATCATGTAATATGTGCAAAGTAACTACAATAGTGACCTAGATTGTAACTTGGTGAATCGGGAATTTGGGCTGATCCTTTAGTACTTTAAACTTGTAGATGTGTTTTTTCTTATTATTGGTATCAAAATAGGGAAGCTTTTTGTAATTGAATGCTTGATAGAGTGATTTTTATAAGTTGACTTGGTCTTTCTTGGTATTTTCTAGGTGAGGAATGAATAAGGGTTGATATTTTATTTGTATCAATACCCTTGGATAAGTAACTCATATTAAAGCACTTAGGCCAACCATTAGGATAAGTTTTATTTACAAATTAGATGAATTTAGGGAACTAGACACTTGCATTAGGTTAAGACACTAACATTGATGTTAGTGTCTATCTTGAACGTTAGTGTCTAGGGATTAAAAAAGTGGGTATAGGCTCAAGACTTGTAGAGATGGAAGATAAGTACACTATAAGCATTTTGTTTAAGATAGAAGGCCTGGATCATCAACATAAGATTGGTTAGACTAAGAGATAAGCCAAGGGTTATAATATAGAGTAGATGAGACCTATTAAAGTGGGATAGGTCCATAATTGAGAGGAATAACCAAGGTCTAATTTTGCCAAACATATAAGACTAAGGTGTTATATAGTCCACAAACATCATCTATAATCATGATGCTCATTAATACCATGATAAGTGAAAAATGGTTGTCCTTTATATTTTCAAAATTTTGTGGTGGATGATAATAATTTGGAGGAAGAGTAATCAATTTTTTATCTACTAATGTATGCAATATATCATGTGGTCCACCTTAGAGATGATCAAACTAAAGTGGTTATTTCTGAATAGGAGCATACTCTTTAATTGTATGAGGTATTCTATATGTTGATTCCTTTATTTTATGTATAACCTTGATTATTTATTCCTTGTTATGCACTATTTGTTTAGAGGAAGAAATTGAAGATGACTTATTAACCTCTTTAGTTGGATCTTGCAGTTTGTAAGAGTATTCAAAAAAACTTTTATCGTGTAGTGAAGATGCATCTAATTCCATGTTGTTGTTCACTAGTTCACATGCATACTTATGCACATCCATATATAAGCTATAAAAAAAAGTGTAAGGCTTATGTAATGCTCTTTATTTAAGTGGAGAAAGAATATACCTATTGAGTATGAATTGCACTTCCAAATTTGAGGGTCTACATGTTAAAAAATATAATGCATTCTTAAATCATATAACATAATCTCTAATAGACTCCTCGTCATGTTTCTTTAAGCCTTTTAAATGTTCCAATGTGAATTTAGGCACATCATGCATATGAAAATATGATAAAAATATGTCCTCTAGATTTATGAAAATGGGTAAGGAACCATTTGGAATACTATGGAACCAATCACTAGCTTCATGTGTTAAACTCTTATGAAAGGCTTTTCATAATAATCATCCATCTTTAGCCCAATGACCAAAGGCATGCACATATTGTGTCAAATGGCTATAAGGGTCTCCTTGACCATCAATTATAGGTAACATTAACATAATAAAATTATTTTGATACTCAAATACATCTCGTGTGCGAGTTTGGTCTTCTATAATGTCATCATTAATATTGGCATCATATGTAAGCAATTGTAACTTGAAAATTGACATTTTATTTTGATGATCTCATATAGCTTCATATGGATAAAATTAGACTAGGCGGAATGCTTTGATTATGAGAAGATGAAATTATGGGTTTTAATTTACCATATATTTGAAACATAGGCATAATGGACTCATTGAGACTATCATTTCATTCTAAGTTGGCATCATTACAATATTCAAAAACATTGCATGGCACATTAGATAGTTATTGGCTAAAATAATTGTCAAGAGGACAAATGTGAACTTTCAATCAATAACATGGGTACATAGTCCTTATGTTATTCAATGACATGGGGATAAATTCCCTCTCCTATTAGAAATTAGATCTACCTTTATTGAAAACCAAAAAAGATGTGGTAAAGTGAAATTATTCAGAACAAAAATAGTTTTTAGTGGGGTATTAATTTTAACCATAAAATATGAAAAAGTGGTAGAAAGTGAATATTAAGAAAGAATGATTGAGGAAATAAATATGCATATAAAGGTATAATAATAACAAATCAAGTGGGCCAAACTCAGAGATTTACTAGAAAAGTTAAAAAGGAGGGTGACTTCAGTAGAAGGAAACATTTCTCATTTAATTCATAGGAAAGACATTACATGTCCATAAGAATAGACAACATACACCAAAATAATTGTCTACTAATGATAAAAAAAATATGACTACTATCTTATATTTCCTTTTAAAAAGCATAAAATTACTATTTTCACCCCACCAAGGTTTTATAAATTAAGAATCTAGATTCAAAGAAGAAATTCTATAATAAAATCCTTGCATTTTATATGAATTAACCATAATCTCAGAAATATTTCGGAAGAAAATAATCAAATATATATGGATGTACACACATACATTTTCCATTAAGAGATTTTGAACACAAAGTTTGCAAAATTTCTCCTTATATTGATTCTTATCGAGCTACATATACAATCTTATTTTTCTATGTTTTGCTAGAAAAGTATATCTATCAAAAACCTTTAAGAATGAGCCCTAAACCTCTATTTATAGGTTACAATGGGTGGTTACACTGATTAACCACATTTTATATGTTTTTATGAGCTTGAAGAAGCATGTTGGTAAAAATACATAATTTAAAATTTAAAAAAAAACATTAAGCAATTTACACAACTTGTAAAAGTGTGTTAGCTTTTTTGCATGACTTTGAACTTGTAAACGTGTGTTGACAAATTTGTTTGACTTAAAAAAGTGACTCGATATTTTTTCAAAATTTGACACCTACAAAATAGACTTAGAAAATTTACATCCAAATTCACATGTCAGGTTCTACCCTATGTTCAAACACATGGTGGGTTCCCTAGTCTACTTAGACATATTTTAGGTTTCCTGGCCTACTTGGACATATGTCAGGTTTCTTGACCTAAATGCACAATTTTAAATCTCCCTTTGATTATAGTAGTTCAAAATGAAGTTTTTATACCAAGTGTTTATATCCAAAATTCATCTCTTGGGTTTGGTCTTTGCATTGGGATAAAAATCAAGAGATTTATAAGAAGTTTGATTTTGCCTTAAATTTTCACTCTAGTGTTGATAAGGTCAAATGAATTCTTGATATCTCTCTTATCTACATCATAATACTTAGCCATTATCAAGACCAGCTTTAGACACTATATTGAAGTTAGAGAGGTAACTACTTGAGGTAGTCCACTGCCATGAATGCTCTAACTATAATCTATTTTATGCACTTCATTTATTCTTTACTAAAAAACTGTAAGATCTATTAGCCCAAAGTTTGTATATGTGCCTTATTTTAAGGGACCTGAAGTTAAAATCTAATGTGATCCAATTGCCTATGTAAATAACATGATGCTTGAGTTGATATTTGATGAAATCCTCTTGTTTGGATGAAGAAAAAAGTCCAAAGCTAGTTCTATAAGAAAATAAACTTTAGAATGTCTTTAAATAGTAGTCAAAATATGATGGTGTGTTAGATAAATGGAATATTTTCATAGCATGTCAAAAAAATGTCAAGATCCTAAGGGGTGTCTAGCATGGTGTTAGAATCCATGATTTGAGTAGACATGCATTAGATTCTAAAGGGTGTTTGAACAAAGATCAGGGGTTGGGAATATGTCTAGTAAGTAGTCTGAGGTGATGTTTGGTAGGGAGGTGGGACCCAATGAAGGTTTATATAGGGGTGGATTACAATGTGTACTTGGACACATGTTAGGTTTTATGGTATGTTCAATCACGTGGTGGGTTTTATCGAGTCTGCTCACTAGTGTGTTGGGATCTAATATGTGTTTGGACACACATCGAGATCCGATAATGTGTCTAGAATGTCTCTAAAACCTACCAAATCTAGACTTAGGAAATTTTTCACTTATTACCTGATTCTTCTTGAGTTTTCCTACATTTATACCACTTCATGAATTCTACTTCATACATCCAAGGATGTCATACATGTATGTAACATTATCCAACTAGAACATCATTTAGAACCTTGTATTCAAGTGTTGAAATTAGATCTAAGTTATGATTTATGAATCATCCTTCACAACTTCTATAGAATTCATAAAACACCCCTCTTTGATCCTCAAGAGATCACTCAGATCTCATATGCAAGAGTAGTCTTCATAGCCTATATTGCAAGTTGTATCCTTGATTTTATCTCCCTTTGTAGCATGTTTTCCATGATGACAAGAATATTTAAATGACATAAAAGGAAGTAAAAATTTATGAAATGTTTCCATACCTTAAGTGTCAATAAAAATGCTCACCTTATTTTATTGAAAGAGAAATTATTGAAATAACTTCAACATGCTCAAATTTTATGACTCAAAACTCATGAATTAGGGTTGACTAAAAAATTATCATTGAATGCATATTCATACACAATATAATTTGAAAACCAATCAATGATTCACCATTTGGAAGGTCTAAGGATAAGCATATCTCACTACGTGACCTAAGCCTTTTCCATTGGGCTATGAAGTTTATATCCCATTATGAAAAAAAATATTATCTTTGTCCTTAAAACACTTATAATTTCCTATATGAGTGCAATTGGGGGTGTTGTCATGAAATATAAGTTTTCATGAGAACAATAGTTTAGGGCAATTGCATGATGGAACATTCATATCACATGTTGTTTTCAAAGAAGCAATTATATCATTTTGAATGTCATGAAGATTTATATATTTAGTACATGACTTTTAAGAAGAAGATAAAATAATGTTGCATATGAAAATCTAATTATACGTCTAGATAGGAAATGGAAGAATAATTTTCAAATTTTTCATGATCAAGATAAGGTAAAAAAAAATATCTTTAAAAATTTGAAACATTTGTATCAAAATGACATCCACGTTCAAGTTATTTTGTATTTTCATCATCTAGTGAAGAAGAAGAATCTTCAAGTTATGTCACATTTTCATTAGTAAGAGGTATAGAAAGAGAAGTGTTTTCAACATTTGTAGTATTGACATCATCTATAGAAAGATAAAGAGAAGCACTTTCACAATTTTTTTCATTTGAATTTTGTAATAAAGAAGAAGAATTTTCAATTTTGGTAACATCTGCATCCTCTAAGGAATGAGAAATAAAATTAATTTCAACATGTGCATCATCTAGTAAAGGATAAATTATTTCACATTTTGTATCAATTTGTAAAGAAGCACATTCAAATTTTAGCATATTTGCATCCTTATTAGAAGCATCTATGCATGTAGAAGTAGTATTTATATAATTTAAAATTATGCATTATTTTTTGTTCTCATACATGTTTGTTTTATAATTTTGAATACGATGATGTGCACTAGCAAATGATAAAGACAAATTAGGTATATTCTCAATTAAGACATCCTTATCTTGTAAATCATGTGATATAAGATGAGTAAAAATGTGTACCTTATCATTATTAACCTCTTGCTCAACATGTTTATCAAGTTAATATTGTGAATATGTAGTGGAGCTTTGCCCTCCTGTACCAAAAATAAGATATTGTGTTGCCTCTTCTTCACAATAATTGTAGTCATAATCATAGTCACAATCATTTTCCTAGTATACATCATTATCATTGTTCTACATACAATAATCATTATCAACCAATTCTTAATAATAATCAAGTGGTATAACATTTCCATAAAATAAACCATCTAGAGGATGAGTATGATATTCTAAATTATTAGCCTCTGATTAATCATATGACATAACATTTGGATAGAGTATAAAATCCAAGGGATGAGGAGGATTAGGGGATGTCATCTTAAATGCAACTCTACTATGTGCATAATAAACATTTGTAAGTTTCAAGATATTGGCTAGGTATTTTGAAAATCTGAGAGGAATAATCAAAACCTAGAAAATTTGGGAAAAATAATGATCCCTTACGCCCTATATGTCAAGATTTTATAAAAATAGTAAATTGAAAAATCCATATAGAATTTGGATGAATAAAAAGAGGTTTTCAATTATATAAATAAGAATATGACAAAACTATGAGGAATTTAAAAATCAAGATGTTATAAATAAAAAATGATCCAACTAATGTGGAATGTTTCACAAGTAAAACCCTAGAACATTCCATATAAAGAATAAATAATTGTTATAAATCATAAATCTATTTTAGGAATCTGAGATAAATTTTTGAATAAAACCATATAATTAATGAAACCTATAAATGGATTAAGGAATGGGTACACCATTCACATTATATGTCAAGATTTACTAAAAATAGTAAATTATAAAACACAAAAAATCCATATAAAATTATGGTGAACAAAAAGAGGTTTCTGGTTATATCAATAGGAACATGAAAAACCTCTGAGGAATTTTTAAATTGAGCTATTATGAAAAAAAAAATGAGCCAATAAAGGAAAAAATAAATCAACAAGTATATGGACACAAAACCCTAGGAACAAGAAGGTTAAAAAGGTAAATAAAATCCAAGTTTTTGCATCGAGAAAGAGGGTAAATTAGAGATAAATTCTAAAACCCTATTGTAAAATTTAGAATTTTGAAATAAAATATTGAAAAACTAAGGGGAACATAGGGCTTGATAATGTTCAAATAAAATGGGGGTTAACCAAATGTTTTATCTGAAATTGAATTAATGTAATATTAACTCTTAATTAGACAAACTAGTAGAATATTGATTTGCATGTAAAATGACTAAAATAAATAATAAAATATAATTTTGACAAGTTTTTTTTTATGACAAGGAAGTTTGACAATTTGCAATGGAGAAAGCAAAAGGATAAATAAAGACTTATCTTATTTTAAATACTTCCTTGATTTCTATGAGTTGAAAGACTAATTAAAGACTATAAATGATGACTTTGTTTTTATTTTATAGAATATAAATGTTGTCTAAGCTTAGGATAGGAATTTCATACTCAAATAGGAACACCCAATGTTATTATCCATATTAGGTGGTTATGTCCTTTGAAAATGAGGACTTACAATTTGGCTGAGAGGTGTGAAGGCTTTTATAATGTTCATTTCCACTTTTGGAGTCTTTGTTTTATGTGTGCATGAACCTAAAATATCAAAACCCTAGTTTCCTACACATGTACTAGATATATGATTAGATAATAAAAGGGAGAAAAGTGGTGTAGTGGGAATGGTCGAGCTAGCCTTAGAAACTTTTTGTAACTGAGTGTCGCCTACATAGTCCAAGTAGACCTCATGTCGATGTAGTTCTCTTTGTAGGATTGTATCATGTAAATCTTGATACTTGTTCTCCTAATTCACATTTGGCATGTGTAAGTGTAGTTATACTTCATAATATATCTCTATGCAATGTTTTTTTGAATATCTCTTAAAATTGTGAAAATGTTTGATTGTATTTGCTTGGTGCTTGCTCATGAATATGTCTTGTTTACATCATGTATTATGTGAACATTTTATAGTGAATGCCTTCTAATAGCTTTATTTATATAGATATTCTTAGATTTTGAACTAAAAATAGTGGTGTACATAAAGGGGCTGACTAACAAAGAATTAAAAAGGACTTGAGAAGGAGTTAGTAACTTAAAAGACTTAAAGAATTGTTACAAACTTAAAAGACTTGAGGAAGGGTAAGTCAAGCCATAAATTGAAATATAAAAACATAAATAAAGTGAACCATTAAGTATTTAATTATTTTCCAAGACCTACATAAATAAAGTAGATAAAAAACATTTAAAAACAAATGTTGTACCTAATTTGGGTATCTACATAAACTAATAAGAAGCTAATTGGTATAATGGTCAACCAATGGGCAGTATATGCAACCTAAGATGATAAATGGAAATATTAAGAAACTTTATAAATATACCAACTTATTATGTACAAATTAGATCATAAGAAAGCATGAACAAATACATTTACAATAAAAATAAGCAAGCAATATCTAATATACTAAGTAAATAAATGAAAGAGAGTAGGGTTAGAGATACTTACCTTAGGTGGACCCATTAACACTTCAATATTACTCTTTGGCTCAAGTGACACTCTAAAAGAGATGTAGTTTGAATACCTCAAATGGAAAGATGAAGACATAAGTATTATTAGTTGTGGACTCCAAATACTAGGTGTACCTTCTTGATTTGACTTCTCCTATTGAGATTTAAAAGACACTACAAGATTAGAACTCCAAGATAAGGCTCTAAATTTATAACTCCTAAAAATACTACTTAGGATAAAAAATGTAAGTACAAAAAAAGTAGATGATTTTTTTATATCTATTTGGGAGTGAAATGTGACCCTTATATATACATATCTAATACTCAAAATAAACATTAAACTCTAAGCCAACAATATCAACCAGGACCATACATTTGGAATATGTCGGTTGACACAATATTATATCGACTAATCTAATACAATATAGATGATAGAAGACAAACATAAATATATTGACCAAGATGATATAGTATAGGTAAGATAAATATGAAACATACTGTATCATCTTGGCCGATACAATAGGCTATAAGGAAGCTAGTAAATCTAGATGAAAAGTAGAGATGGAAAGATAATATAGAAGGATATTTAAAGAAAGTTAGATTCATAATAATGAAGGTATGATATAATATCATCTCTTTAAAAATACCATGAGTCGATCCCACACTCCCACACTATTCTTGGTGCACCCTTTAGGGCATGCTCTTAGGTAGATTAATGCATTGAGAAGTTGATGTAAGAGAAATCATCAGTAAAGTGATAAAGTGAAAAAATAGGTGTATACATATGCCCACCTAAATTTGATCACATGTCATAATAATGTAAGGTATTATGATTATTTGAGACAAATACATAACAACAAAAAAGAATATATCAAATATTTGATGCTTTCACAGTCCATACATTTAAAAAGATTCTTTTGGAAAAACTATGTTAAAATTTTTGATGCTCAACATTTCGGATCTTCTTATGAGATCCTTCATCAGGATAAATTTCATATTTGGAATAGTAATACCAAGCCCCTTAAAAAGTTAAAATAAAAATAACCATTATAAAAAGTTTACAAAAACAAAAATTAGCTGTTGGGACAAGTCTCTAAAATTAAAAAAATAGTCATTGTGAGAACTTACTAATTAAAATTCTACCTATATGAAAAAGAGAATTAAAATTAGAAATAATAATAACAAAAAAAGGAAATAAATGAAGCAAATAAAATTTATTTAAAAAGTAAATAAAAACAAAGAAAGAATGGAAATCAAAAAAGGAATAAGCTCCATATGTTTAATTAAAATAAGTATAATAATAAAAATAATAAAAAGAGTCTTAGGAATGAATTAAAATAATATGTCTAAGAATATAAGATAAAAATTATAAATCATAAAAAATTATTAAAATTATTAAAAAGGAGAAACAAAGAATCAAAGACAAAGAGACATGAACCCTAGACCTACGAAGGGGAAAGGAAATGAAAAAAGAAGGGAAGGAGGGGGGGAGAGGGGGGAAGGGGGTGGAAGTAGGCTAACCCCTACAAATCATAATTTTCCAAGCGTGACTTATCCCTAGACCTTCATCCCTATTTAAATTATTAGGGTGTTTTAATATTTTGATGGCCTCCCTTAACTTACGCTTTTGGACATGAACTTTTACAACAATGACTCTTGCATCTTTTATGTTGATAACATGTTTAGTGTTGAAAGAGTGCTCTGCAAGAGATGATTTATGATTTCTATCAAGATGGATGTATGTACCATGTTTCTTAATTCTAGTACATACCAATCTACCAATCTCCCCTATGTAAGGGATGCCACATGAGCAATCAACAACATAGACTCTACTACAAAGTTTAGGGTCCATGTGGTCCTTTACCAAATCTACCATCATATGTGTGTTACTAACAGGAATGAAATTTGATTTAATATTTTGGTGCTTAATAATTTTAGATATCTTTTTGGAGATACCTTCAACAAAAGGTAAGAAAGCTATTGGCCCTTTCGTAACAAAATCATTACCTTTAGTTTTATTGAGATTATCTTTTACCTATTTTATAGCTTTGGCTATTTTCTTCCCTCAATACCCATTCAACTTAAAAAATATTATAAGGTGTTCAATTTCTTGATCAATGTTATCCTCATCACAAATTTTGAATGCCCTAGTGATCAAGGTTTTGAGTACTCCCATTTTTTGAGCAGGATGATGATGGGAGGATGCATGTAGGTAAAGGTTTGTATATGTAAATTTTATATAGACCTTTTTGGCTAATGTGCCATCCTCTTTTCTAACTGTGAGAACATCCCAAAAAGGAAGTTTACCTTCAGTCTCAATATCCTTCACGAATTGAATGCTAGGTAATAGACTATTCAGGTGGGTATGGAATTTTTATAGACTTTCAATCCCATGTTGCCAACATAAATTAGTGTCATCAAAATAACATTTCCACCATTTAGGTTTCAAAGGAAAAGAGTGAAGAGCACTTTATTCAAAATTATCCATGAAAAGGTTAGCAACCATAGGGGATAAAGAAGATCCCATTGCCATGCCTTCACATTGTTCATAGATGATGCCTTTGAAGGTGAAAAAAGTGGAGTTTAAACAGATGGAAACAAGCTTGGCTATTTCTAATTTAGTAATATTAAGGACTACTTCTAAAGCATATTTAATGGGAGCTTTCATATAGAGAGAAACCACATCAAAGCTAACTAATGATTCATTGTTATCTATCTTCTTATCTTTGATGAAATCAACAAACTCCCTAAAGTCACGAATGAAAGAGGATGTTTTGCCTATCCAAGATTTTAATTTATTGGCAAGGAAAGCAAAAAGACTATAGGTAGGGGAGTCAATTGTGTCCAAAATTGGCCTTAATGGAACACCTTTTTTATGAATTTTTGGAGCACCATAGATTTTAGGGGTTACCTCTTTTTTAAGAATCAATTTTATTTTAGTTAATACATCTAAAGAAGATTTCAAGACCTTAGTAACATTTTAAATTTTGGGCTCATTCCTTCTCATTTGAAGCTACAAACCATATTTATAGAATTTACATGAAAAAAATCATAATGGATCTTCTATTTATTTGACTTTAAACATCCATAAATGGTCTCTTTAAAAGCATGACAACTTTGTATAGTGCAACTATGAAATATGTTCTTCTCTCCATCAATCTTGCCTAATCCTTTTGACATCAATTACATCCATAGTGTCCCTTTTGAGATCAATGATAATCATATTGCCAATATTCTAAGCCTCTAATGCTAGGAACTTTGCTTTCCAATAAGCATCATCTTCTATCTACCTATGAGTAACCTTAGTTTTGTTGTTGTCATTAGCAACTTAAGCCGCTTTTGGAGTGCTAGCAGAATTATGATACAAATTAGGCATAAACACCTTAGGTAGCAATCTTCCATCTTAGATGAGATTATCCTCAGCTTTGAAATAAAAATCATATTCTTCAAGGAGAGTGGAATCTCCCATATATTGAAGCATGACAATAATTTTAATCCCAATGAATTTCAAGTAAGTAGGGAACACATAGCTAGCAAGTGGTCTCATAAGAGGATGCAATCTATGCCAAGTCTTCTAAAACCTTTTGTTGAAGTCATGCATTATTTATTTGGGTCCCCTTTTTATCATGTTGAGCTGATGTATGAGAGAGGCATGGTCACTTTCATTTCTAAATCTAGAAGTCAATAACACTCCAAACTCATCCCATGTTGTGATCCATCCACCTTCTAGAGTCATATACCAATCAAGAGCCTTCCCTTTAAGAGACATGGCAAGTTGTCCAATGGAAATGTTCTTTTGAATAATGTTGTGGAAACTACAAAAGTTGGAAACATCTCTAATGTGCTCATTGGGTACGACATGACTCTCACCATTGAATATGAGCACACCTTTCATGACATTAAGAGGAATGGCATCATATGCATGAAGTTGAATTGGATTATCAGTATTGAAGGCAGGGAAATCATGAGGTCTAGTCATGTCTTCTTTTTCAAGATATTAAATTTATTTAGCCTCTTCAACCTTTCCCCCCATGGCAAAATCTACTCATTTTTCAAAGGGTAGATTAGGTTGTGGATACTGAATTGAAGATGAATTTTAGGTTGAATGGGTTGGTTAATAGGATTGGATGTTCTAACAAAGGATAACCTAGTGAGAATCATGAATTATGAGGGCACATTTATAAAAAAAACAAATGGCATTGAACTAGATTTACCATGAAGGAGTATCCAAATGCTAAGTAGCACACCAATTTATAGTTAATGTTTGTCAAGACTAGCATTCAGCTTGACAAGTTGTCTTGAAGATAATGGGTCCCATCAAGCATGCCAAATTTGTTGTCACCAAATCTCACACCCTAAAAGAGTGTATTTAAGCCTCTTCCATATTTGGGAAACATGGGAACATTTCCAAGTATGTGGGTGCACCTATATTGGAAATGAGCCTCTAGATATAAGGGTTATCTCTCTAAATATATCATGCAATGCTTATCACTTAAACTACCACTTATTTATGTTGAAAATAGTTATAAAATGTGTAAATTGAACCTACTCTAAAGGAGGTGATGCACTAAAATGTCTTCCATGTGACCATCATATTTCTACCATGATGAAATAAGGCATACAAACTAGTCTTTAAGTCTTAATGGGTTCTAACATGAGCATTTCAATATAGAGTTGAGATGTGAGAAGAAACACAAGGCAAATGAACTAAGGGGTATATTTCACACTCTAAATACAATTGTACACTTTAAAAATCTTTACAAACTAGACTACACTCTATATGACCTGTTAGACTAGGAAATATTGCTCAAATATGAAAGGATAAAGGAAGGAAGGATAGAGAATTATCACTTCTCATCACTTGCAAACTTAGATAATTGTTCAAAACTCAGAAATAGACTTGCACTAATGTTCAAAGTAAAAATATGACATCAGTCCAATAGGGCTTCACCATACATGGTGTGGTATCCTACAAAGGCCAAAATGGTAGTTACTTATAGCATTTGAGAGAGAGAAGTGGAAAAAGCGAAGTCCCAAGGGGAATCAAATGAGTTCAACCTCATTTGAACCATAGTTACAACTGTCTCTACCATTATGCTTCTTTAGAATTTATTGATTGATCTGAGTCATCTCAAGTAGTTACAACAATTCATTATTCCTTCACTCATGTTCCATATGATTGAAATAATGGGATCAAGTGGTTTTGAACTAAGTTCTAGCATCAATACAGTTATAAAAATCAGATCCATCTATTAAAAAAAATTCTTGGTGCTAACTTTTCCTAATTAGTTTGTCATGGCATGCAAAAATGGAGAGAAAGGTCCCTTTCATGCAATTTGGTCCTAGGAATGAAACCGTTCGGGTTTATGTGTGTGCATTCATGGCATCCTTATAAAAGTTAGCTCTTATTCCAACTAGATCATGCTCAAACCTATCCCTATGTTCATAGGTTCACTATAGATAGAAAACCAATCTCATACTATTGGTTTTCCTATAGTATTTATATTGATGCAAACCTATAAACTGCATAGTCCCTTTTTTGGATCCAAATAAGTCTAAATAAACCCATTCTATCTCTGTAAGAGCTAAGAATTTGCCATATGCATAGGTCCCTTTTATAATGGTGAACAAAATTATAGAATGTAACCCTACACACCACACATCTATAAACCAGAGGTTTGTATTGAGCCTTAATGGCCACCCTTTATGGTCTTGATCACCTTGGTTGCATCACTGTGTCTGCTTCATGGCATTTGATCGAGCTCTAATGATGGATCGATGATCCCTAAAATCTTTCCCTGGTTCAACTTTGGTCATGTGTTCGATCTGCATGAACTCCCCTAGAATTTTGACCTTTAATTTCATTGGTCATTAATATCTGACTCAACCTGTTGACATATTAACCCATCTCACACCATTGATCCTACTTAGTACAAATGATTGAGAGTCATTGATCTTGCCCTTAAATTGTTAACTCTATCTAAGCTTATGCCACATATCAATCATGCATTAGTTTTAGGATCCCACTGTTAGATGATTAGCTTCAGTGCTTATGCCACATGGCAGCCTATCAAGCTCTTTGACCTTTTGACTAATCTCACACCTTTGAATCAAGATGTATAATGCAATGCAAACCATTAGATTTATTAGGACCCACTATTTGAAAACCCACAGCTATTTTATGAGATTAAATTAGGCATTTATGCTCTCATTAAATGATCTTTGTGTAACCATCATTGATGTTCATGCAACTGTCAAATTTAAGTTAAAAGGGGGGTGTTTTACTTGGGCTTTATTTTAACATTTGTGCAGACATCTTACTCTATTGGTTCAACTTTGAAGCTCCATAACTTAAGCCAAAAAGCTCGAATGGATTTGAAAATTTTAGAGGATGATACTGGGATAAAGAACTACCTAGTGTTACAATCCTTTAGCTCATGGGGCTTCTTGAGTTAAGATTTAAAAAACACAAAAGAGTTGGTTCATTTGTTTATGGATGACATCCTAGATGGCCTAGTCCCTTAGACTTGACAAGCTAAACTTTGAGGGATTAGATCTCGAGATAGAAGAATCATCAAGATATTAAACTTGTAAAGCATGATCTTGGCACTAAGGACATTGATCATGAATGGTCTAATGGTCATACAAGGCTTTTTGGGTATATGTATAAATTACACAAGTTGTTCCATTCTAGTTTCCATGTGAAGTCCTAATGATGGTATGGCTACACAAAGCTTGTTTATGAACTTTAGCAGCTTTGAATGAACTCCTTGAGACTATGTGTGGACCATTACAATGATCTTGGTTTGCATTGATCACCATGAGGACCTTCCACTTGCATATATGACCCTAAAATAACCCCTAAGACACCAAATGACATAAGGACCAAGCTAGAATATGACCAAAGTTAGAATGGCATATGAAATGGTATCAAATGAGGTACAACATACACCATGACATTATAAAAATCTCTTATACAAGATTCTGACTATAGGGGGTTGACCCATCATGGCCTGTGGTTAAAATGGTCAATGGGTAGATAGAAAACTAAACAAATAAAAGATGTAGATAAATAAGATGATCAATTGAATAAAAAACATACCAAATGTGAGTAATATGCAAATATTAAGACAAAACACAAGACATGGAAAAAATTGTAAGTAAAAATTCATAAGTACATAAAAATGTAAGACAAATCTAATCATAAAATGCAAAAATAATTGTAAAAATAGATATCAAGTAACAAAATATGAAATATAATCAAACAAGGATATGTGAAAAATGTCTAAAAATATCATTTAATGTAAGACAGGTAAAGTGAACTTGAATCCAACATAGGTGAAAAGGTCATTGTAAGGTACATTCAATGTAATATATGAAAAGACTTAGATTAAACAAGAACATGAAAAATAAGAAAGAGACCTCAATAAGTAAAAACTTGAAATCAATGCTTATTCTTGAGTAATATGTAAGCAAACACAACCATCTATGTACACAACTATGATGATAGAGATGGTGTGGATATGAATGGTCATGGGCATTTGTAAGAAAGTCCTAGTTGTATTCCCCAAGGTATTACAATACAAATCAAAAACTAAAAAGCCAAGAGGCACTATAAATAGAATTTAAAACTTAAATCTGAAACAAAATAGATATAAAATGAGAATATGAAGAAAAGGGGCATGATTAGATATAAGTGATATCCATCAAGAGGATGTCAAGAAATATATGATAGAGATATAAGGATGATGTTAGTGTAGGTTTTTATTTCATTTAATAGATTTTCTCTACAAATGTTGTTTAGATTGCTTGGGGTGTTATTTTAGGTCATTAGAGAAGATAATCCCACATGCATGAGGATGTGTGGTTATGTTTATCTTCCACCTATATGTGTACCTTTTCTAAATTTTTTTTGGCTAATGATGTTAATGATCTAATAAATGATTTAATGATGTTGATGCTAATAATTGGATATTTTGGAAACATCAGGACAGACGGGCTGGGAGTGCATGGAAGAGCTCGGTGACTGGTAGCCAAGCTAGGGCATCAGGCCCTAGCTTATTTTTGCTCTCTGCTGGACTGCATAGAGTAAAATGGTGAGTGGGGATAGCTGGGCACAACAGTAGCAGGAGGTCTCAACAAGGAAGGTGTAGAGTAGGATTTAGCGACCATGACTTTGTAGGGGCAGACATAGGGTAGATTGGAGAAGAGCTATAGTGAGGCTGTAGGGAAGAATAGATAGGGGATGGACCCTAGAGCTGAGGCAAATTCTGATTTTAACAAGGCTCCAAGAATGCTTGACACAAACACAGTAGGGGGATTGAGAATTACCAAGGTGAATGGCTACCTGGAGCGTTGTAAGGAAAGACCAAAATTGGTTATTCCATTTGAGATGATTCCTGAGGATGTGGAGTATTACTACAAGCAATCACTTTATTGCAAATTCTTGGGATTACGTGTCTCCCTTCCATTCTTGGAGAATTGGGCTAGACATGTGTGGGAGCCAGAGGGTGAGATACAGGTTACGCTGCTAGCCAATAATTTCTTCATGGTCACATTTGTATGTTTGGTTGATAGAAACAGGGTCTTTGAGGGAGGTCCATATTTCTATAATCAGGTGGGGCTCTTTGTTAAACCTTGGCATGTTGGTTTCAACCCTACAGAGGAATTACCAAATAAAGTTCCAGTTTGGGTTCGGTTACCCAGGATGCCTATTGAATGCTATCGAGAGGATGTTCTCCAGATGATTGCTTCAATGCTTGGAAAACCTGTAGGTTCTTCCACACAAACTTTAGGTAAGAAAATCATGACCTTTGCTTGAATTTGTGTGGAGATTGATTTAAGTAGGCCCTTGCCAAATACAGTTGAGCTATGTGCAAGTACATACTCATGGGTACAACAGCTGGACTATGAAATGCTCCTGTTCAGATGTCATTTATGCCATGAGTATGGTCACTTGGTGAGACGATGTCCAAAGGCAAAATTGCATGATCAGCAGGTTTCGCCCCAACCTCCACTAAGTAGCATTGTTGGAATGGACAAAGGGAAAAAGATTGGAACCAGTAATGGTAAGGACTCTGAAGGCTTTGTATAGGTCAAATCTCGAGGCTAAAATAGGGGCCAAAAGAGATCCTTTATGTAATGCCTGAGGAGGATTTGGTCAATAGGTTTGGGATTTTGGATGAACTAGGATAATAGGAGGACTGCACAGATTTATTCCATGGAGGGCAGGTTGTGGGAAGATCTGGAGCGGCTGGTGATGCATCCATGGAACAGGTAATGCCTCCTGTGGACGCTGTCCTTCCTATGATTTTGGAAGGGTAGATTGAGGAATAGAAGGATATGGATTCAATTACTGATATGGATCTAGAAATTGCGGCCAGCACTCTTCCCATACAAACAGGGGCAACAGAGATAGAGAAGAAAGGTAAGGCTTCTTCTCAATTGGGAATTCTATAGAAGGAAGGGAAAAAAGTAGTTTCTGAAAGAACTATTAAACTAGGAAGAAATAAAGAAATGGAGAGGATAAAGATGATTGGGGAAAATCTGGTTGAGTCAAGTGCAGTCAAGACCTTAGACTCCCATTTCATGCCTCCTCCTAAATGATTGTTATATCTTGGAATGTTAGGGGCTCGAACAGTGGCCCTAGACAAAAAATTTTCTGGGATTTGATTAGGAATCATTGTCTAGATGTTCTTTTTCTTTAGGAAACTAAGGTTTCAGTGGAATTCATGATGAGTCTTGCACCCAAGCTTTGGAAGCATGGATTATGTCAATGCATAGGGGCACTTGGGTCTGCGGGAGGCATGGCTTGTCTTTGGAATCCATGCAAGGTACAGTCAGTGTCATGGATTGCATTCAGGTCCTCCCTTTCCTTGGTTTCCTTATGCAGTGAATCGGGAGAGTATGTTCTTCTGTCAAATGTATATGCTCCCACTAATTTCCAAGGTAAGCTTCAGGTGTGGAATAACATCCATTTAGTTAGAAGAGACTTTCTTTATTTTCCATGGATTATAGCTGGTGATTTCAATGATATATTAGACCTAATAGAAAAAAGGGAGGTAATGCTAGATTGGAACCATCTTCCTATTTGCTTCGAGACAAGGTTTCAGAGCACAACCTGGTGGATATCAAGCCTTGCAATGGGAGGTACACCTAGAATAATAGGAGGATGGGTGACAACTTTATTGTTGAGCATATTGATAGATTCATGACTTCTTGCTATTGGATGGGTGGCTTATGGTCTTTGAGGTTTGAGATCCTGGATTGGCGAGGTTTTGACCATTGGCCAATTAAGCTCCACATTTTTTCAAATTGTTTGCAGAGGAAACCGACTTTCAAATTTCAGCTAATGTGGCTCAGGGATTAGGCTTTATTTGATCACGTTGCTAATTGGTGGAGAATTGGGAGACCAGTGGTTGGTACAGTGATGTATACCTTTGCTAAGATGCTCCAATATGTGAAATATCAGCTCAAAAGGTGGAATATTTTGAGTTTTGGGAATATTTTTTAGGAGAAGGAGGTGCAAGAAGAGTTAAATCTGATTACCAGGATAATTAGGGAGGAGGGGTTGTCTGAATCTTTGGTGAGGGATGAAGCGAGGGCTATCAAGAAGGTGGAAGAATGGGAGTTGAGGGAGGAATTTTTTTGGAAGCAGAAAGCCAGAGTTGAGTGGCTACAGGAGGGTTACAAGAATACGGCCTTTTTCTTCAACTCGGGTAGAGCCAGGCAACATGGTAATAGGATAAATTCTTTGGTTTCGAACAATAGAGAGACTATCTCTTCCATGAGAGCCATGTGTAATGAAGCAGTTCAATATTTTGCTTCTATTTTCAATGAAGAAGGACCAGGGGGTACTACTGCTGAAGATCAGATACTCTCCTGTATTCCCAACTTGGTTTCTTAGGAGATGAAGGATCAGCTAATGTGCCCAATCAACCTTGAGGAGCTTAAAAAGATTGTCTTCATGATGAAAAAAGGTAAGGCACCTAGCCCAGATGGATTCCTGATTGAATTTTTTTAGGAGTTCTGGGAAATCATCAAACTTGATTTATTGGCTGTGGCTCAAGAATCTCAAATTAGCAAACAAATGCTTCGGGCCATGAATTTGACCTTTTTGACTCTTATTCCAAAGAGATAAGGGGTTGATCGCCTAAGTCAATTTAGGGTGATCTCTCTTTACAACATTGTTTATAAAATTATCTCCAAGTTGATAGCTGAAAGATTGAAAAAGTGGCTGGGGGTGCTGATCTCTGAGGAACAAAGTGGCTTTGTGGAGGGGCAGTAGATTTTAGATGGGATTGTGGTGGCTACTGAGGCTATCCACTCCATGTCCAAATATAGGGAGAAGGCGATGTTTATGAAGCTAGACATGTCAAAGGCATATGATAGGGTTTAGTGGTCCTTTTTGCTAAAGGTCTTGGCTGCCTTTGGTTTCAAGGAAGAATGGATCAAATGGGTGATGAGTTGTGTGAATTTTATCTCATTCTCTATTTTGGTGAATGGGGAGCACTCACAACTCTTTGGAGCTTCACGTGGTTTGAGGCAAGGGGATCCATTATCTCCATATTTGTTTCTTCTTTTGGCAGAAGGTTTTGGATGGCTGATTAGAAGAAAGACTGGTGAAGGCGCTATTCAGGGATGGAGGTGGGGAGGTAACCTTCCTGTTCTTTCTCACCTTCAATTTGTGGATGATGTGGCTTTGTTGGGAATGGCTAACATGAGGGAGGCAGCCAACATTCACAGTAGTTTGGATGCTTACCTGGCCACCATGGGATAGGTTATTAATGAGGATAAATCATCTATTTTTTTCTTCAACACTCCACCACCTATACAGAGGAGGGTGGCTGACACTCTTCGATTTCAAATTGGTAGCCTTCTAGTTCTTTATCTTGGTATCCCTATATCTGCTGGGAGACAATCCAAGGAATTATGGTAGGGGATTTTGGACAAATTTAGGGCCAAAGTGAATCACTGGACCAATAGGTGGTTGTCTTTTGCTTGTCGTGTTCAGTTGATCCAGTCGGTGGTGCATGTGCTTCCTATATACAAGTGTATGCTTCAAGTGGCACTAGTGGGTTCTGTTAAGGATCTTGACTCCCTGGAAAAATAGTTTTGATGGGCAGGTAACTTGTCTTCAACGAAGTGGAGCTTGATTAGGTGGGAGGTTGTTTGTAGCCCAAAGAGGTTGGGTGGTTTGGGACTGAGGCAGTCCATCCTGGCAGGTACGGCCTTGGCTACCAAGTTGTATTGGAGATGGTGTGTGGAACAAGATCACGTTTGGGCTAAGGTCTTGTCCTTTAAGTATTTTTTTGAGATTCCTTCGAGAGATATTCCTAGATATAGCTTGTCGGGTAATGGCTCGATGATTTGGGATACTCTTAAGAAGGGGGCTGCTTTGATCAAGAGAGGTCTTTTTTGGATTTGTAGGGGGGAATGAGGCAAAATTTAGGTATGATTCATGGGATGATTTTCCCCCTCTGGTTATCTAGTACCCACATCTTGATGGCCTGGCACAGAGATTTAGGGAGGCTGGTTGGGTTAAGGTGTGTGATTACAAGTCCTTCCATATTCATGGACATTTGATGGAGGCAAGGTGGAAGGAAAAGGAAGATTGGTTGATTATTGGCATGGAGGCTGAGTGCGTTGAGCTTTAGGAGATCCTTGGGGATCGATTCTACTATGCTCTTAGGGGAAGTGACTTGCTGGCTTGGTCCCCTCATCTCAAGGGGAAATACACGGTCATAGCTGGGTACCAAGAGCTGATAGCGCAACAAAGGGGCAATGAAAGGGAAGTGCCATGGTGGGAAAAAGTGTGGAACAACATATCTTGGCCAAAGTGTAAGTTTTTTATCTAGACTTTGACTTGGAATCCTTGTCTGACCTGGGAGCATATTAGACGGAGAGGCTTTGCTAGCCCTTCATGGTGCATCCTATGTCAGGGAGTGGAGGAGGACTCTGTGCACTTGTTTTTTAGCTGCCCTTTCACGCTAAATCTATGGCATGCCTGGTGGGATGCATGGAGGTGTCATTGCTTGCACACCTCTTCCTTGGCTGAGTTCTGGTCCAGATTGGGTAGGCTGCCTTCTGTTGCACATTTTTTACAGGAGGTGTGGTTCGCTAGCCCCATTTTCTTACTGTGGCAAGTTTGGCTTGAGCAAAATTGTTGCATATATGTTGAGGAAAAATTGGCGATCCACCAGGTTTGGACCAATTATTGGGATGATATAGGAGACTGTGGAGGTGAAGAGCAAAATCATTATGCCTTTGGTGCAGGGGGACACTGACTTGGTTACTAGGCTTGGCATCCTGAATATTTCTTTGGCTGCTACTTGTGTCAGACGTGGCCGTGGGCGGAAGCAAAAAATTTAGAGGAGTGGGAAATGGACACCCCCTCTTGAAGGTTTTCTAAAAATTAACACGGATGGTTCTGCCAGAGGTAATCCTGGCCCCGCTGGGATTGGTGGGATTGGTAGGGATCCCTCTAGCGTTGTTGTTTTTATTTTATCCGCCCACATGGGAGAGCAGATGGTGAACATGATGGAAGGAGTTGCTATTCTGTATACTTTAAAGAGAGCTTATGAGTTAGGTTGGCGCAAGGTGGAGTGTGAAGCTGACTCACAAATCTTGATTAATATGATTCGAGAGAGGAAAATCAATGATGTAAGCTGGCAACTATCTTTGGTAGTGTAACAAATTCTTCAGATTAGTTTGCTTATGGATTATGTTTCCTTTGCTCACATCTCGAGGGAATGGAATGGGGTGGCTGACTACTTGGCCAAGTGGGCTTCTGAGGATATTGGTGGATGCAGGGTGGATGATTGGGCAATGTTGCCGGGGGAGGTGAGTCAAAACCTTGACAGAATTCTTAGAGAGGACAGAGATGGTGTTGGGTCGTGACAGTTTTTAGTTTTTGGTTCTTTGGGTTTCTTGGGTTTTTGGGGTTCGGGCCCTTTGTTGTATTGTCTTTTTTATAAATTAATAAAGTTTTTACCCCCTTTTATTAAAAAGAAAATAATTGAATATTTTGATTATTGAAGACAAGCTTCTTCTAGCTCATATTTGATTTCACTTTTAAAATAGGTATCTCTTCTACATAGTTTATTTTTACATATTATAGAGATTTTTGCTTTGTGTTTATTCAGAACTTAATCCTCAATTGTGGCCTAATCTAACATGGTATCAAATCTTATTTTTTATATTCAAATGCCAAAGCTCCTATTGTGAAATCTTGAGTTTCAACTTGCATGTCATAGATCTACCATTCATTGACATAGCACATTGAAGATTCGCCCTTTCTCAGATTTTGATCTTCCTTTGGCATCCTTGGTTGATCCAGATTCACAAAAATAACAAGGTAAAAGGCATCTTTTGCTGCTCATATTTTATCTAATATATTTTTACATAAAATATCTTATGCCATTAGATTCATAAGGTACCAAAACCCTAGGATTATCTGTAAACATGACATAGTTTCAAGACAATTTATTTTGACCATTTTTTTAGTTTTTAAATATATTTTCTTGGATTATGTGCAAATCCATATGCTCTCCTAAGGAAAACCTATTTTTGGGTTTTTATGGGTTTCTTGAGAAACTTAGTAGGTCTTTTATGAATTTTTTGTAGTATCAAGTTTGAAGTTTTCCTAAAAGTTAGAGTTTTTATACATGTTTATAGCCCTTCAAATCCTTTAGTAGAATTTTTTCCCGTACATGCACCTGTTAGACTTGTTTCTAACTCTAACACTTGTTGGGATTCCTTATGTTTTAGTCAAGTTAGACACTTGTTGGGATTCCTCTCCTTTCTACCATGAGTAATCCTCATACCAAGGATTTGCTTCACTACACCCAAATCCTTCATAGAAAATGAGTCACTAAGTTGTTTCTTAAGTATATGAATATGTTGTATGTTCTTTCTTGCAGCTAACATGTCATCCACATACAAGCATAATATAATAAAATAACCATCACCAAAATGTTTGATGTACACACAATGGTCAAAATTACACCTTTGATAACCTCGTTCCAACATAAAATAATCAAATTGATTATATCATTGCCGTGGAGCTTGTTTCAGGCCATACAAGCTCTTCTTTAGTCTATACACATAGTTTTCCTTCCCTTTGACCTCATATCCATGTGGCTGCTCCATCTACAATTCTTCATCTAAATCACCATGAAGAAAATTAGTTTTCACATCTAACTATTCTAAGTGCAAATCCTCAATTACAACTAAACCAAAAATAGTCCTAATAGAAGTCATTTTTATAACAGGAGAAAAAATCTCATCAAAATCAATACCTAATTTTTGTGCAAACCCTTGACCACCATTCTGGCCTTATACCTTTTTCTCCCTCCATCTTCTTTTATTCTATAAATTCACTTGTTTATCAATGCAATCTTGCCCTTGTGTAGCCTTACCAAATCCCACATTTGGTTTCCCATGAGAGATCTATGTTCCTCATCCATGGCTTGCTCCCATTTCATCCTAGCATCTACTTGCATTTCTTCCTCATAACACACTAGCTCTCCATTGTTAGTGAGTAATAAATAATTCAAAGGAGAAAAATTTTCAAGTGTTATTATTACCCTAGAAGACCTTCTTGCCATAGGAGTTTGGGGTCCTCTTATAGAAGGTTCCTATACTGATTCATTGGATTCTTTTCCATCTGCAATGTCATCCAATATTGTGTACTCTTTCTATTCCTATTCTTCCTGCAACTGATTCTTATACATGACTTTTTCATTAAAGATTATATTT
Source organism: Torreya grandis (assembly GCA_037957365.1). NCBI lineage: Eukaryota > Viridiplantae > Streptophyta > Pinopsida > Cupressales > Taxaceae > Torreya > Torreya grandis. The sequence goes on from JARHVA010001181.1 coordinate 2,206,118, forward strand.
CTAGACCAAAATATTTTCTTATCTCTAATGCTTCATAAATGAAAAGCAAAGTCATCCTTACCATAATCAAAAAATGTGCATTTTTCTGATTTTGCCTCTAACTTGGTCCTATCCTCTTTCTTAATAAGTGTGAAATCCTCACATCCAAAAACTCTAAGAAAATAATAATCAACATTCTTACTAGACCAAGCTTGTTTATGAATTTCTCCATCTAAAGGCATTGAAGGTCCTATGTTAATTAGATAAATTGTCGTGCTAACTACTTCTATCTAAAACTATAAAGGCAACCCTGCATGTAACCTCATACTCCTAGCATGTTCTACTATTATTTTTTTCATCCTTTCAAATACCCCATTCTATTGTGGAGTTCCTGAAATAGTCCTTTGCCTATGAATTCCATTGTTAGAACAATAATCAAAGAAATCATTACTACAATACTCACCTCTATTATCTGATCTAAGTTCTCAACCAAGGCCTTCTACTTCTTAAAAGTGTCAAATACATCAAATTTTATTTTAATTCAATAAACACAAACTTTCCTATTTGCATTATTAATAAAAGTAACATAATAATTGAAACCACCAATAGAAGATACCTGAGCTAGTCCCCATACATCTGAATGTACCAACGCTAACTTATGCTCTTTCTTTGTGGGTCAAACTTTTAGTAAATTAACTCACTTTTATTTCCCATACACACAATCCTCACAAAATTTTAAATCAATATATTTTAATCCAAGAAACTTGTCTTTTAAGATCTCCATGCCCTTATGGCTCATATGATCAAGCCTGTAGTGCCACATAGTTACATTTCCATGTGTAGCAACTAAATCACAAGAATCAACACTACTAGTCAAATATAAAGTACCAACTTTCTTGCCTCTTGAAATCACAAGAGCACCTTTGGTAACTTTATAATAATCTACAGTAAACATTAACAAACAGCCCCCACTACCCAATTGCCCCACTAAAACCAAATTTCATCTCAACATAGGCACATGTTTGACATCCTTAAGTAGCCACATGTTACCATTCTACATTTTTGCTTGAACACAACCTTTCCCTACTATCTCACATGGTTCATCATCACCAAGATAAACACGTCCCAAATTTTCTTGAACATAATTAGTAAAATAATGCCTATGTGGGGTGGCATGAAAAGAAGCCCCTAAATCTAATACCCAAGACTCAGAAAAATTATCCAAAGAAAGAATTAAAGCATCCTAACATGATTTACCTGATGTCACATTCACCTCATTCATTTCCTCCTTGTTGGCATTCTTATCTTGAAGTGATCAACAATCCTTCTTTGAGTGTCCACTCTTCCCACAATGCCAACATATCATCTTGGCTCTAGATCTATATTTAGATCTACTTTTGACTTTCCATGGTTTCCTTTACTCTTGTCCTCTTGCCTCCATTTAGTTTTAATAGATAAAACATTACATGAAGATGATTCACCTATGCTCTTCCTTTGTATTTCCTCATTAAGAATCACACCTATAACATCCTCAAAATTTAAACTTCCCTTAGCATGGACTACATTACTCACATCCATAACCAAGTTATCCCAACTATCAGGTAAAGAACACAAAATTAGCAAATCTCTAACTTCATCATCAAATTTAATTCCAACATAAGTGATAATACTTACAACCATATTAAAATCCTTTAAATGATTAGCAATATAACCATTCTCAAACATTTTCATATTAAACAATCTTTTCATAAGAAATATTTTATTTGAAGCAGAGGGTTTCTCATACAACTTTTCAAGTTTATACATGAGATCCTTTGTAGTTTTCTCATTAAAATGTTGAATGTAATAGAAGATGTAAGGCATAACCATATGGCTCCCAATGCCTTCCGGTCAAGCAATGTCCAATCAACATCACTCATAGATACAAGTTTGCCTCCTTTCCCCTCCAAGGGGAGTTGAAGTTCCTTATGATACAAGTAATCTTCCATTTGCATTTTCCATAAACTAAAATTTTTTCCATCAAATTTCTCAACTCTGAATCTAATCTCTTCTCCCATAGCTCCCACTCAAGATAATAACCCTTCATATGATTTACCACTTCATCAAAAAATACAACCAAAGCTATGATACCAGTTGTTAGGAATTAAATGAATTCAAATCAAAATTTAAAGCACATAAAACTAGAATTTAAATGTGTAAAATCAGATTTCTCTATGCACTACATGCATCATGAAAACAATTCCTCAAATCATAGTAAATGTTAATTTAATGGAGAAAATAAAAACCAAAAATAACACATAACACAGGTATACCATGGTTCACCCAATGTAGGCTACATCCACCAATAAAGTCCTCAATAAAATAGTAATAAAACAAGAGTACAGACTCTCCAAAGAAAACCTCTCATAGAGATTAAAATATCTCCTCAAGAATTCATAAAATAATTCTCTAAATTGTTGATCTAAATCTGAAACCTAACAAAAATAATCCACAAATGTTATGCCACACCTGTATCTGTATAATAACATACCACAAGCTACTATACCACACTCTGTAAAATAAACACCATCATTATGCAAAGTCACACCACACCTGTATATAAATAAATGAGGAATGAATCCACCCAAGAAGGAGAAACACACCATGCTTATCTAAGATGGCCTTATCCATAAAGAAACATGCCATCATCAACCCAGTCAAGCTTATCCACAAGCCCTCCTAAGAAGGAACACACCATCCTTATCTCTCTCCTTTAAAAGGCTTACATAACTTATAATGCAATGAGATAAAAACTAACTCCTTGAAACAAGGAAGTCAATCCCACTTCCAATAAACATGGAAGTCAACATGGAAATAAGAAAAGATAAAAATTAATTCCCTAAATCAAGGAAATCAATCCCACATCCACAAAACATAGAAGTCACCATATAAATTATTAAGAAAATTTAATAATAGTCTACTCACATGTGGATTACATGAAAAATGTGATCCCCACATTTTTGGAGCCCTCTAAGCCCCCAAAATGTCCCACCATGGTCATGTGATAGCCCAAAATGGCTCCACACTCAACAGTGCCTAATCTTGACATCCTAATTTTTGATGATTGCATTTTGGTCTCCTGGTCTTAATGCACTATAGTCTGATCCCTATATCCTGATCCCTACTCTTTTCCCTCCTATTTTTTATGATTGTGATTCCATCACTTCTATTTATGACATGATGTGTGTGCAAATGTCAAATTTAATCAGGGTAGTGGATTTGGAGATTTATGCACATTGGAAATTTCTATAATGTGGAGATTTCCTTTATGAGCAAGAACATCAAACTCTTATAAGTTTTGACCAACTGCTCCTTTAAGGAATCTTTTTTTAATGTGAAATTTGTTTATCTCTATGCATTAGTGTTAATCTTGAGCCTTATAAAATTGATCCTTTATAATTTTAGTGTGGGTTTCATATCCTTATCTTTCTAACAACATTAGCTTAAAACATAACTACTTACTATAATAGATTGAAATCAAGGTCTGATTCTTACACAATTCAACTATCTTAAGTGGAAAGTGAAAATAAAAATCTTCTTAAGGAGTAAAGGCTTACATCGAATCACTGTGGGTACAAAAACATAAATAACTCTTGATGCATAGAATGTAAAGTGGTTTAACAAAAGTGACAAAGTCTATGCCTATCAATGTCTCTCAAATTGCTCTTTCATATTGAACCTGTGACTTCTCCTAATGATCTTTGAACCATTTTGGAAAAACTCTTTGGGAAGGAGGACATTATGAGAGGTCATGAACTAGAAAATGAGTTCATCTATTTGAGCTTAGGTAATTTTGACACTATATATGTATTCTTCACAAAATCCAAATCACTCAAGCTGTAGTTGAAATTATGTGGCACAGACAAAAAATATAATAAATTGATTATGTTTATCTTTTCCAAATTGGGTTCTGGCTATTCTATTTTCATTTTTACCTTCCACATCATAAAGTGTGCCCTCAAAGCTACATAGACCATGCCATCCTTGGATGATTTTATTATTGAATAAATTTAGGAGTAAGATAAGCTTATTTAAATGGATAAATTAAAGTCATTTAAATCATATGCCTTAATTATGAGCCATGATAAACACAAGGCTTCCAATAGTAAGGAGAATAAGCATAATAAGGACCTAGAGCCAAGAAAGGGTAAGGAATATGATGCTAAGTCCAAAGCATCAACTGAGTCCTCCTATTAAGATGGTAAACCCAAGAAAGAGATGCTCACATGTGCCTATTGTAATAAAAATTGGTATGATGAAATTAAATATATGAATAAATAGATTGACCAACTGACAAAGATGTTTGAGAAGCACAATAAAAGTATCCTTGATGTTGACTAATTTAACCACAAGTCAAATTAGGTTAACCCCTTATGTATTTTAAACTTGTCATAGGGTCATCTAAGGTGTAAAATGTGTCCTATGGTCTTTAATAAGGTAAAACATATGTTTATCTTTGTCATATTTGTCTAAAGTTTATCCTAAGTCATTCTAAGGTCACTTTAGGCATGTGGGATAACTTTAGGAGTGACTCTAAAATCCCTTTAGTCCGTTTCCATGTTCAAGCAACTTTAAAAGACCTAAAAATGATAAAAACCCATTATATCTTCTTATCACTCTCTTGGACAAGTTTAAAAGATCAACCAGTCTTCCTTTGGTATGGACAGGAGGAGGTGAGTTAGATAAAATTTCTTTGTTGGGTGATATTACTCTATGTATACTACAAATTCATGTCAATACTTATAGTTTTGTTTGTTTGTGCTTCATCACCTCATTCTTCATTCCCAATTTGGATTGGTCTGAGAAAACCAAATGGTGTACATGATCCCAAAGAGCATGGCATTCCTTCTCACAATGTTATTAGTCTGGTTTACACATGTGAAGGTGAATAATTTGGTATAAACATCTTTTTTTTCTAATAGAAGACTCTACTCATCCTAAAGACAATGTTCCATCAGTTACAGAGGCTTATCTCCATATTTTGGTCTTCAAAACAAGGGTAATGCAAGGTAATATATTGATTTAAATTTTCCATTACATCGTGATCAGTCTATTCTTTAAAGTTTTAGTATGAAGACTAATATTTATGAAGAACATAATTAGAAACATAAACACAATCAATCTTTCCCTGCAACACTCACCTACAACCAAGTGGAACTAAGTCTTGAATAGTTATGGTGGTAAGACAATAAGATTTAAAGGTGTTGAGAAGTTTTTAAAGTGAAACTAATGAGATTGAACTATCCAAAAGATTTAAGATTGGTTATGAGAACTAATTCCTAGTACACAATCCTCCATCTGATGACACCTATAGGCAATTCCCAATAGGGGTCTAAGTCCAATCCACAGAGGTTTGAATAGTGTCAAAATGGGAGATGTGTGAAATCATTTGAAATTTTAATGGAGGTTTAAGAATGTATAAAGAATCATGGTGACAATGGTGAGGCCATTGTATGAAGATAGACCTAGGTCCTTATTCCCGAATTGGGGAAGTTGTATTTGATAATTTTTACCTTAACTTCTCCAAATAAGGTTTTGTTCATACATTAGATCATCCTATGGTGAAGTGTCTTGAGGTCTGAGTAGTCTAAGTGATTTTTCTCATGTAGTCCAAGCCTAGAACAATGTCTTGACATAAGATTGTGATTTTTTGGTCAAGATAGGTTAATGTAAATAGGATTCCAATTCAATCAAATTCTCACTATATACTTTTAGTAATCTATAGCACTTTTGAAGCCCAAATGGTCTTACAACACAATAATGACACAATGGAAGCATGGCCTATAGAAATAGCGACTCTTTTGAGTGAAATATGACCTAATAACCTTAGGAGTAGTCAAATGATTTGATATACAATGTTTTAACATAGGTCATCACCTACATGGGCTCTTGTTTCTCCTAAATTGTCACCTATAGTCTGACCATAGACACATAGAGTATTGATGCTTAGAGAATAGAAATTGAGAACCCTATAGGCATAGGTGTTTACCCAAGTGGAAGTGATCCAATAATCTAAGAAGGATAAATAGGAATTAATGAATTATTTAGACACAAATTATCATCTACAGAGACCCTTTTAATTCTCCTTGATTGTCACCTATAGGTGACATAGTCAACTCAATCTACAAACTAGCTTAGTCTAGTGGAAAGAAATGTTTTGAAAGGCTGGCAAGGGATTTAGGTGGGTGAACACATTGAAATATCTCTCAAACCTATCCAACACATATCCATATTATTATCAAACCAAAGGAATATATTAAAGAGGGTTTCAAACCTCAGCCTACAATCAGTTCAAACTTTTTGCATGGTCTAGTCTTGAAAACCCATCTTGAAGATTTTGGGGTGTTGAGAGATATATAGAGGTGATATAGACCTCAAAATTTGTAAAAATTATCATCAAGACATATTATATCCATCCATAACCTCATTCTATCCAAATAAATAGTGGATATTCCCTTTATTTTTATTTCAAATAGAGGGCACTCCCAGATAGTCTAATCTACAGGCATAGGGTGTGAATGAAGAAGGGGATGAGATGAGAAGTTTTGAAACACTATGGAGTGGTTTGGAATGTTTATTAAGATATTAAAAAAGGTTTATAATCACTCAAAATCCTAATAAACCACTCAAAGGTGGTCATGGGCAGTTAGGCATAGTCAAGCCTATTGGGCTTAGAACTAGACCTAAGTCCTTCAAGGGTCTAGCTTAAATTAAGACCATATGACCATTCTAGTCTAGTTTATATGCTTCAAATTTAGGTATAAGGTTGATTTAATCAATTGGTTTGTAGGGATTTATACCAAGTTGGTCATTTTGACACAATCTTATGGCAGACCTTCTCAAAATGCAAGAAATATCATAATATGCCATTTTCAAATGCCCATATATGTACAAACACATTTCATGGTACCTCAAGGAGCTAGGGGTAGTTGAGGGTCATGAAATCCAATTTTTTGGAATTGGTTCAGGGGTTGGACGTCTAATTTTTATTAATCATCCCTAAGAATCAAAACCTTTTAAAACCCTCCTAAAACCATGGTTTTGACCTGATAGAGAAAGTATGCAAGGAGATGTAATCGGAGGGGCTAATTTGGCATAGAAAGTGTTTGTAACTTGTATAAGACTCTCTTAGACTCTTTTATATCCATTTGTTCCATACTATCACTTGTATGGATAAAGTAAAATCTAGGTTTTTTGTAAGTTTTTAAATGTTTTACAGGTGTATAAAGGAACTTAGGAAAGAGAATCATTGGGGTAGGTCTATATAGAATTATTCCCACTTACCATGCTCATTTATAACCTCAATTATGCATGAAAGGCCTTCTTATACACTATTCATTACAAGCAATGTTAGACAGATAGTGGAAATGAGAAGTGACTGCCTAGTGAGAAGATGAGAGGTCTAATTTGTGATATTTTTAAGGTCTACCTCATGGAGTGGAAGGAAAAGGGACTATAAACAAGTTTACTAACACATATTCCACATATTTGGTTGAAAATTTTCAATTCACTTAGGTGACAAGAGTGAAGTTCTAGGCCTAGATGCTTCCCTAACTGATAGCAAGTGTCATGAAGAAGGTTATCAGTAAGGGAAGAATCTAATTATTATCACATATTATTTCTAAACTCCCTAATATAGTGAATATGTGTCACACATTCCTAGTCAAATTTCAAGTGGTCAAGAGATGATTCATCATGGAGTTTCAAAAAGGTAGTTTAAGAGTCTTTATGCCAGTTTGAAGAATTTGCCATGCTTCAAATAGCCACTTATCCAATAAGACCTTCATGGTCTATTCTCCACTCCATTCTCCTTGAATGTAATTGGTTTTCATTCCTTGACATTTTGTATTATGACCCTTGAACTTCACTTCTCTTTCTTCTCACATACTCTATAAATACAAGCCATTTTGGCTTTGTAAAAAAATCCACACCTAGTATGGTGAAGCCCTATTGGTTTGATAGTATATTTTTCCTTTGAAATAAAAATTTAAAATCTAGTTTTGAGTTCATAATCTATCTTGTCTAAGTGTGTGAAGTGGTTCATAGTGAAGTGTTTAGTGATTAGTATCTATCATTGCCTTCTCTTTACTCTTCCATGTTTGATGTAAGTAGTTTCTACTCTAATAGGTCACATGGAGTGTATTCAAGTGAATTTGTCTATCTTTAAGTGTAAAGAGTAACCTTAGTGTTTGTAATCTGACCTCTAGTTCACTCACCTTGAGTAGTGTAATGCATATCACCTCTATGATTGAAATACTAATGTTAGAGAAATTAGGATGTTGAGGCTACTGTTGTGAGTCATGTTTCATAGTACAATGGTAAGGTAATCTAGTAGAGATCATTATAGTGTATCACATCATTAGATCAATTTACTTTCATGTTTCCTTCTAAACCTTCTCATCTAAGCAAACAAGTAGTTTAGGTGATAAGTAAGCAAAAATAAATCTAGGGAGCTAGCCCTTAAACCTAGAGGTTTACCTCTACTATAGGCAACCCACAGGCCTAGAGGTATTCTAATGTTTCACTCAATCTAGAGTAGGCTTGAAAAACCATCTCAAGGGTGAAAATTTGAGTGACAATAGTTATGACATGCCTGGTGGACCATTGTCTCAAAGACATGTTTTCAAAGTGAATGCTAGTCTTGATAACATCATAGTTGCATATGGTATTCTACTCAAAATTTGACAACTCCATTCAAGGTAATATCTAGTTGTAGAACAAGTTTTAGTATTTCTTGTGTTCATACTTCATGGTCCTTACTAGGTCAACTACTAGTAGAGGTATCAACCCCATAAACCCACTCCTTCAACCTAAGCTTCCTCTTGAAGTTTAACATCCTCAACTTATATTGACCTTTGAAGAATAAGAGGACTTTGTAAGCCAAGAAGATCAATAAAGTGAAGAGGAACTTAATGACAACATAGATAGGCAGCATGCCTTCCCAGTCTTTAACACTAAAAATCCCATACACCTTAATGCATATGATGATATACCTCCTAATGCTACCAAGAGTGTTCCCAATTTCAATGGGGAGGGTCATGTCACCCCTAGTGAGCATATTAGGGACATCTCTAATTTATGCAGCTTTCATAATGTCACTAAGGTTAACATTACAATTAAACTTCTTGCCATGTCCCTTACAATAAAATCACTTGATTGGTATAGGACATTACTCAAAGGATTGTCAGGATCTAGAACACACAACTCTGATACCAAATGTCAGGATCCTCTCCTTATGAGTACAATTGATTACTTTTGTATAAGCAACTAAACATGAAATTTAACTAGAAGTAATATGTAACTAGAATTCAGAAATAACACAGAATATGAGATACGAGAAACAATACAATCTGTATTCAACACTCTTCTAAAAGGAAATACAATGAAGAAATCACACTCTTCCCACACCTCTTGGGTGTATAGTAATTCTCCCTCAAGAGTTCTCTCTCTCAAAAATTACAACCAACTCAAACACAGAGTTGTTCCCTCCACTAGTTAGTGACAATCAACCCAATGGTTGTTGTTGCCTACTGCCAGTTCACCAAGTAGATCTCCTTGATCTTGCACCCTTGTAGATCTAATTAATCTTACTTACCATGTAGATCTCCCTGATTTTGCTACCTGTAGATCAACTAATCTTACACCCCTTGAGACAACCAACCCAATTATTGTTCTTGCCTTCAAGTTGAGGATCTAATCCTTCTTAGTCCTTGATTACAATACAGCCCCATGGGTCTCTTAAATAGATCCCAAACTAAACAATAATTAGACTTCCCAATTACAATAATTAGAAATGTAGACTCAAGACTAAAATTAGTCTTTATATGCAAATTGACTATCCGTCTAAAATTAGACCAATTTTGGAAACACACAAGTGACCGACGTCGGTTCCTGTCTGACCGATGCCAGCTGACCCCTAATCAATGCCGGTTGCTCTGTACACTGAATATGACTAACGTCAGTTGGCCTGATTGATGTTAGTTACTGTAACACTCAGCAACCTCCACATTTGCATAATAATGAAGCTTTTAGTTCCATAACCTAACAATCTCCCACTTGGAGATAAACAGCTGCACCTGTACCTGTACATCCTCTAATTTTGTTTATGGCTTGTATCCCATCTTCAAGTTTAATCTTGAAGATCAAAAAAATTTGAATGAAGATTCAACTTCTCCTTTGTTCCCAGCTTTGTTAACATATCTGTAGGGTTCTTATCCATATGGATCCATTTCAGCTTCAACTCACCATCCTCCAATACCTGTCTAATGAAGTGGTACCTAAGCTGTATATATCTGGTTCTTGAATGAAAGGCTAAATCCTTTGCCAAATGAATTGCTCTTTGACTATCACTATACAATCTGCAACTCTCTTGCTCCTTTCCTAACTCTTCCATGAACCGAGTCATCCATAACATTTCCTTGCTAGCCACCGTGACTGCAAAAACCTTCTGCATCTCTGAAATCTAGCTAACCACCGTTCCACCAATGGTGAACACATATCCTATGGTGCTTCTCCTACCATCCAAGTCACCTGCCATATCCAAATCTACATACCCATGTAGAGAAGTGTTTGACTCTACATAGCATAAATACCTACTGCTGGTCCCTCTCAGATATTTGAGAATCCACTGAACTGCTTTCCAGTGCTTCTTTCCTGGATTGGCCATAAACTTGCTGACAACTCCCACTGCTCAGGCAATATTAGGTCTAGTACATACCATGTACTTAACCTCATCATGTGATTTAGGACAATGTTCTTTTCTCAACTTGAACTATCCAACCATAGGTGTGCTTACTGATTTTGCATCTTGCATATCAAACCTCTCCACTACCTTATTCACATAATCCTCTTGAGACAAAATCAACCTGTGATTTTCCTTGTCTCTAGAAATACTCATGCCAAAGAATTTCTTTGCTGCTCCCAAATCTTTCATGGAAAACATCTAAACTAATTTTACCTTTAGCTCAGCAACTCCCTGTATGTGTGACCCTACAACAAGCATATACACTACATACAGTAACAAGATAATGTAGCTATCATTATCCAACCTAGTAAAATAAACACAATGGTCACATTGACATTGACTAAAGCCATGCTCTGTCATAAACCTGTCAAACCTTAAACACCATTATCTTGCAGCCTGCTCAAGACCATATAACCTGGCCTTCTATCTCACCTATCCATTCTCTCCTTTCTTTAACCTGTGAATCTATTCATCTTTTAGTGCTTTCTTTCTGGCTGGCAACTCAACCAAATCCCACGTTTGGTTCTTTTCCAAGGAATCAATTTTCTCATTCATGCCATGTTCCCACTATTTCCTGGATTCTACCTACATTGCCTCTTCAAAACTTCCTAGTTCGCAACCATCAATGAGCAACAAGTAGTATAAAGAAGGAGAATAATGAATTTGAGGCTTACTTACCCTTTCAGACCTCCTCATGGGCATTTGAGACTCCTTGACAGCTTGCTGTCCGCCCAAATTTTGTTCTAATAGTGACTGATTTTGGTCATCTCTCAATCTACATCCGACCGATGTCAGTTCCATGTGATTGACCTAACCGACGTCGATTCTTACTTGACCGACGTCGGTTCTTACCTGGCCGACATCAGTTTCCACCTACCTGATAGCATCGACTTTGCTCTCCACTGGACTGACTTTGCTCTCCACCAGACTGACATCAATTCCTACCTGATTGGCATCGGTTCTTACCTGACTGACGTCGATATCTGTGTTTTCTTGTGAGTGATGTTTTTTACTCGCAAGCTCATTTTGGATCATAACCTTGTCCAAATCAACATTGCCCTGCTCAAAATTATTCAACCTCTTGAACTGATCTCTATCCATCATCTTCTCCTTGAAAACCAAGGCTTTCCAGTTCTTAACATTTGACTTAAGAACATGCATTCTCTTCTCACTCATGTGACCAAGCCTACAGAGCCACATCTTTGCATCTACATCTGAAGCAGATAAAATAGAAGGAGAATCAGTAATACAAGTAGATAGATGAAGTTTACCTACTTTCTTACCTCTTGCTAAAACAAGTGCACCCTTGGAAACTTTCCAAGATTTTGTTGTGAGATTTACTGTGCAACCCTCATCACCCAACTTTCCTACAGAAATCAAATTTCACTTCAGGACTGGGACATGCATGACATCCTTCAACACCCATGTGTTGTCATTCTATAATTTCAGCTACACTTCCCCTTTGCCAACCATTTGACAAGGCTCACCATCCCCTAAATAAATTTTTCCAAAGTCTCCATGGACATAATCATGAAAAAATTCTCTATTTGGGGTTGCATGGAAAGAGGCACCAAAATCTAAAACCCAAGATTCTACTTTATCCAAGGAAAATATAAGAGCATCCTATGCAACAATACCTACATCATTTGCTTTTTTATTTCCTTCATGCTGATCTTCTACCAACCAACAATCTTTCTTTACATGCCCTTTCTTTCCACAATTTCAGCAGGTTATACCTCCATTTCTGGATTTGGATCTCCTATCTATCTTTGACCTTGATTTCCCTTGTTTGCTCTTCTCTCTTTGCCTTCCCCTGCTTTCAACACTTAAAGCATTACCTGATGATTCCCCTATACTTTTCTTGCAAATTTTTTCATTCAAGATTACACTAACAACATCATCAGCTTTCAAGATATTTGAAGCAGACGCAGTATTACTAACTGCCATTACCAAACTATTCCAACTTTTAGGTAAAGAGCATAAGATTAAGAGAGCCTTAATTTCATCATCAAAATCTATATTCACTAAAATTAACTGATTTACTAATCCATGGAAATCACTAAGATGATTATATATCGATCCACCTTCCTGTATTTGCAAATTAAATAATTGCTTCATAAGAAATACCTTATTCAAAGCTGAGGGTTTTTCATATAAATTTTCCAAAGATTCCATTAACTCTACCATTGTCTTTGTCTATGATAAGTTGGAAATCATAGATGATGCCAGGCTCAACCTTATAGATCCAAGAGCCTTTCGATCAAGAACATTCCATTCTTCATCTTTCATATTTGTGGGCTTACTTGAAACCCCACCCAATGGTAAGTACATATCTTTCTGATACAGATAATCTTCTATCTACATCCTCCATAATTGATAATTTTTGCCATTGAATTTCTCCATTCTTAGTGTACTTTTTTCTGCCATTGCTTTACTCCCACTCAATCAAAAACCCCTGAGAGTGACCTGTAATCAACAAACACTAACCTGCTCTGAACCAAGCTCTGATACCACTTGTCAGGATCTAAAACACACAGCTCTGATACCAGCTGTCAGGATCCTCTCCTTATGAGTACAATTGATTACTTTTGTATAAGAAACTAAACACAAAATTTAACCAGAAGTAATATGTAACTAGAATTTAGAAACAACATAGAATATGAGATATGAGAAACAATACAATCTGTATTTAACACTCTTCTAGAAGGAAATACAATGAAGAAATCACACTCTTCCCACACCTCTTGGGCGTACAGTAATTCTCCCTCAAGATTTCTCTCTCTCTCAATCAATTACAACCAACTCAAACACAGAGTTGTTCCCTCCACTAGTCAGTGGCAATCAACCCAATGGTTGTTGTTGCCTACTGCCAGTCCACCAAGTAGATCTCCTTGATCTTGCACCCTTGTAGATCTAACTGATCTTACTTACCATGTAGATCTCCCTGATCTTGCTACCTGCAGATCAACTGATCTTACACCCCTTGATACAACCAACCCAATTGTTGTTCTTGCCTTCAAGTTGAGGATCTAATCCTTCTTAGTCCTTGATTACAATACAGCCCCATGGGTCTCTTAAATAGATCCCAAACCAAACAATAATTAAACTTCCCAATTACAATAATTAGAAATGTAGACTCAAGACTAAAATTAGTCTTTACATGCAAACTAACTATCTGTCTAAAATTAGACTAGTTCTAGAAACACACAGGTGACCAATGTCGATTCCTGTCTGATCGATGCCGACTGACCCCTAACCAATGTTGGTTGCTCTATACATTGAATATGACCGATGTCAGTTGGTCTGACCGATGTTGGTTACTATAACACTGAGCAACCTCCACATTTGCATAACAGTGAAGCTTTTAGCTCCACAACCTAACAAGGATGTATCACCACTTGGGATGATTTTAGAGATTTTTTGTCCTCACAGTTTGAAGACAAAAGTGATCACACACGTCTCATTCATCATCTCAATGTAATTCAAAAGGGTCCTAAGGAGACTATACATGACTTTAATGAGATATTTCAAAGGACTTGGTATAGGCTACCTCCTCCCATGAGACCACCTAAAAGCTTTGTCTTCCCCACATATATAAGGGATATTTGAATTGACATAGACATCATATTACAGTCTATGGTTGGTTATACCTTACCTAAATCTTATGACTTAGCCATTAGAGCTGAGAATTACCTAATACAAACCGGTAAACTCCCTCTAAAAGTTTCTATGCCTTTTCTTCCCAACATGTATATTTATACTAGAAGTGTTGCTCAAATGCTAAATGCAAATGCCAAGTCTAGAGTTTCCCTTAAGAAGGTATAAGAGACTATTGATTCAGATGCAAGGTTTAAGGCCTTAGAAGCTCAGATTAGGCAACTACTTTTGTAGCATGGAGTTAACCAAAACCCCTATCCTTATCCTCAACAAATAAATAGGTTCCCACCTCAAAAATATGGTTAATGAAGAGGGAAAGGATAGCCTAACTTTAATAGGCCACCCAATGCATATAACCCAACTTCCATGTCCAAAACAAGAGTTGTGGTCCTGATTCATGGTAACTTGGTCTAAGGAGAAGAATGGCAGCAAGGACAATTCATGGATGCAAATGAACATGGAGGACATGCTTTGGTACCTCAAGGAGGAGTTACTCATTGATTTTCAGTAGAAGATGGGAACTATATGAAATCAAAATTCAATGAAGAGTATGATAATCAAAGAGTGAGCCTTGTAAATTTTCTAGTGGAAGACACCTTTGTTCTCAATCAAAATGTTTTAGTTGTAGCTAATACCAGATCTAAGAGGAGGTAATGAAGATGAAACTATCAAGAAAATAAAATTACTAATAATCCAAGATATAACAATCTAAATGATGCTTAAATAATCCTTAACTCAAAAATAGAGTTGACATGCAAAAATTTGAAAAAAAACTAAAATCTAAAAAAACATCTATTTTTAGCAGTTGTTATTTTTAGTAAGTTTTGCACGTAAGCACGTGCAACTCTAAAAACCTCCAAAAATTATCTAAACACTAAAATTATCCTATTATATTAATTTCAATTGAATTTCACATCTGGTCATAAAAATATACAATTTTTAAAAATAGAAAAATCCCCAAAAAAATCAATAAATTACAATTTTGGTCCTTTAAATAGTCACGTTTGGCCTCTAAAAAATACCTAAAACACTTATGAGTAAAAATAGTGGCTTAGGGAAGCAATTAAAATTTTGAGATGGTCATTTTGGCATGTGGAAGAGCTTAAACATAGCTACAGGTCAAAAGTTATGGCCTCTAAAAGTTGCCCTATTTTTTCTGCATCATTCTCCTCTAGTTGAAAACAACTCAGATCCTACAAGTTGCCTTGATTGTACTGATACCACTTTTATTTGTCAATATTCTTTAGCTCCCATCTATAATCCAAGTGATGTCTTTTTATTTTAATCACTCCCACTTCACCAAATACCTGTTATAATTCCCTTAGCTTGTGTTCATTGTCTTCATATCCAAAACCTGTAGTATTTTTTCCTTCTTCTTTAGAACATGTTGCTGCCAATTTAATTCTTCATATTCATCACCTTCATCATCTTCTCCATGGAATTTATATAAATATTAAACATTAAATACTAGATACATATCAAAATTTTATTGTGAACTCACTGTAGACACCAATATCGTGTCAACTCCCCTTGGTCCCCTTCTAAACATTAACACTCCTAACCCACAGTTGCACACCATATTAATTTAAAAACTACTTTTAAATTAATTATTTCACCTAGACACCTCACCTCAACACCTCACCTAGACACCTCACCTAGATACCTCACCCTAAAACCATTTCTTAGCCTATGAGTCACCTTGAGACTAGGTCCTCCTAATCCTAACTACCCATGACCTATTCTCACCCCCTCTCAACTTCCTAACTAAATTCCATGCCTCATAAGCCATTTTTTTGACCATTCTCCAATGGAAAAGGCACTTGGTAGGTGGAAAAATGGGCAAAGGGCTAAAAATAGCCCTTTTACCTATTCTTTCTTCACCGATGTAGGTCAACCATCAGCGGACATCGACAGTCTGACACCGATGCCGATGGATTCACTGACATCAGTTACATAAGCCAAGCTCTAAACATTGAGCTCCCCCTTCCTTCTTACACATTAACACGCACACTCTAAGACAAAAAGCATCAAAGCTCGACTATCATCCTCCTAGCTACCGAAGCTCTGCACAAGTCATTCTAGAGACTGGACTGAAACATTGTACGAGGACCTCAACATCAGCCACAATGAGAATAAGCATTCAAACACCTCTGGTTCTTCACCTAATAGACCTAAGTATTCTGATCTCCATTTCAAAGTTTTAGAATATACTATTAATTACTTTCCATTTGACATTTCTAAATACTGTTGAGAGGCCCAATTTCTTCCGTGGAGGGGCTGAAAGGCCTTCCCCTTATTCTCACCCTCTTTTCATACCTATACTCTACTTTTACCATTCCTCAGACCTTATTCACTTTCCCACAACCTGCACAAACCTCTGAACTTCTAGAAACTCTTTTGATTATTTTGAAAACATTCTAAAACCCATCCAAGGCCTACTGCCCCTTTCGACATCAGCAACCCAACCAACGTCGACAAAATTTCCCCACTGACCATGGCAGACAAACTGACGTTGGTGACTGTGCAAACCATAGACCTATCCAAACAGCCCATTGACCAAACAAAATTTTTGCCTAGCTTCCTACAACATTCAGAGACACAAATTGCAATCAGGAAATAGGTACACAACATTGTACCTTTCCATTTCTTTAAGTCTTATCATTTCTTTTATACAACACTCTTTTCTTTAAATAGTGGACTGTCATCCCTCAGGGAGCTTTATGCTTATGGGACCGAGCGCGTAGCTTGGCAATCCACCATATCGTCCTCTAACATTTTCTTTGTTTAAGTCTCTTTCTTATTACAGGTGTTTCTTCCATAGCCAAAAAAGAGCTCCCACAATGCTTAGATACGATGCGCACTAAATCCGGGTAACGTCAAACCCCCAACCTTTTACCTTTAGTTTCTTCCTTCCTTAAATCAATTAGTGAAAAAATATAGAGAAACATTCTGGCATGCCCGGTGGGACCCCTGGAGTTTTCCTTGGGTTTATTATTCTTCTTTTAAAAATCAAACTTTCATATAGGTGCATTAGAAAAATATTCTCTTCTTGCTTCACCTCTTCTATCTTTGTTTCAAAAGGAAATCATAAGTAGAAGTTAAAAAGAACATCTCTTTTTCTTCTTGTTACTTCTTGCATGCATCATAGAGTAGTGAAAAAACTCATACTCTTTACCTCTTCTCCATTTGTTTGCATTTGAATAACATATTTTGATTTGGGTTAAAAACTACTGCATTTCATTCTTGCTTGAAAGCATACTTAGCCCACTTAGTAATTAAAGCATTATGAATAAATCTTAGTGCACAAATGTTACACAACCAAACCACAATCACTTCAACTCAAACACAAAAAACTTTCTTGAGATAAGGCCCGTCTAGGATTTCATCACCTAGCGGATACCTTACCCCACCTGGCGATTCTACTTGGATTTCACCACCAAGAGGAGGACCCACTATGTTCTCTGGCAGAGTATAAACTATAGGGAAGGTATATTTTGGCTAAGCGGCCTAGCTCGGCTTTGGGTTCATGAAGTGAAGAGAGCAAGCCCCAGCACCAGGCCACGTACTGACCCTAACACAGATCTTTGAGCACCATAACATAACCTAAAACTAGCCATAGACTTCCTCTCTAGGACCTATTCTACAAGCCCAATTCCCAACACACTCTCTTAAGGCATAAGCCACCATGACTTTAAAACTCATTCCTAGGAATTTAACGTTTTAGAGGTTGCTTGCCTAATCATCTATTCTGCTATTTTTATCTAATTGTTTGGGCTGGTAAGGTCATACCATTTTGAAGTCTAAAACAACTCAGAATATCTTCTTCTTCCAAAAACTATCAATTTTCTATGTTTCTAGAATTACACAGAAACTGACATCGGTTTCTCCACCGATGTCGGCAACATAATCTTCATTGATATCAGTTAACTGACCGACATTGGTAACATTGTATAACTGATATTGGTTATACAACTGATATCGGTCACTATCAATAAATTTTCTTTCCAAACAGCAAGCTTAAAACCCAAATTTCTTGCTGATTAACACAAACTCTAGTTTTCTAAAACTAAAACACATAGTTTTTGGACCCTAAACACCTTTCACCTTGGATGGTTTTGACACGCAGTCAAGCCAAATCTCTTATGGACCACGCGAGTCAATAGCCACTCCCACCTTCACCCTTCGTGCCAAGTCATCTAATGGAGTATACTTTAGACACCGAGCATACACCTATTCAACCTACCCCCGATCAACCTCCTATTGTTCCCAAAGGGGATCAAGAATTTGAGAGATTCCTTGACCATAATGTCAAGACTCTCTAACACTATCTCACTAGAATCCAAATGTGAGATCCTTTAGGTAATCCTATTTATGGGATGCCAACTTCTTTGGTTGAAGCGGCAATGATATCAACAACATCTGCTACCCAACCTATGGTCACTCAGGCCACTGCCCCAACCAATAACCCAATCATGGCCAATGTTCAATATTTAGCCTCCCCTTCTATCCTTTCTGGCCCTACCTCCATCGGGGTTTCTGTACCCCCTCAACCACAAATAATTCAACCAAGTTTGACACCTTTCTAGAGCTTGATTGTCTCTATCCCATCCACTCTTACACCCATAAACATGAGAGTGACCACTTATCCTTTAACTAGTGTCACCACCATTCAACCACCCTTGGTGACATCTAGTCAAGTTGTGCCCTCCAACTTCATGACACAAGCCCCCTTGGCCTCGACATCAGCCCCTATGATGAACTATCAGTATGTTGCACCTACACAAATGCAACCAAGTATGTCATACAACATCTCAATGCCTTCCAGGTACCCTATAACTTAGGGGGTGCCCCTCAAGCCAATCCATCTGCTGATCTAATTAAGATGCTGATGGATAAGATGTCTAACCTTGAGACATCTGTTTCAGGTTCAAGGAGTGTTCTTTCGTATGAACAAATTTGCAACAAACCTATCCACCCTTCAGTTCCTATTTGACCATACCCTAGCCAGTGGGAACTCCCAAAATTTACTCGCTTTTAGAGTAAAGAGGACCCACAACAACATCTATGAGCATTTAGACATGCTTGCTACCTCATAACACATGATGATGTGTTATTACTTCACACATTCCCTATGTCACTTTCTGGCACCACCCTTAACTGGTATAGCTCCAATACCAATCATTCTCTCTTCACCTTCACTCAACTCACTTAACTATTCCTCGATCATTTCTCGATCAATATTACCAAGAAGGTCTCCATCATAGACCTTTATTCCATTAAACAATTTGAGGATGAGTCAATAGCAAACTTCATTGCCTATTGGAGAAGTTTGATCAACCAACTCTCCTTCTCATTACCTCAACCTGAGCTCATTGAGCTCTTTTCAAGAGCATGTGCCAAGCACATCTCATCCACTCTATGGGTTCAAACTTTTTTCACATTCGATGAAGCTTTCACTATGGCCTGAAAGCTTGAACTCCATGCAATCGAAGAAGACAGGGTCAAATTGCATAGCAAAAATACCAACGTAAAATCCGATGACCCTTCTTCTAAATCTTCTTCTTCCCACTCCAAGTCCAAGGGATCAGTGAATGTTGTGGTCCTTAGTTCACCATCTTCTACAACAACCAACCAATTTAAGCCCTCCACTTTGCAAAGCATCACTAGACAATTCCAACAACGATATGAACAATGACGATACACTCAAATAGGAGAATCATATGCTTTCGTATTGAATAAATTAGTGAAGCAGGGAGTCCTTAACCTCCCTCAAATTTAACCAATCCAATTTGATCCCTCATGAGCCATCCCTGCATGGTATAGGGAAAATGACTTTTGTAACTATCATCGTGTCAAGGGTCATGACACAGATAATTGCAAAACCCTCAAAAACATTGTTCAAGACATGTTAGACAAAGGGGACCTTGTTTTGGATAACCCTAATGCACTGGCCAACCAAAACATGGATGTCTTAAGGCAACCATTTCCTAACCATCCCCCAAGTCAAAACAATGTTCAGACCATGGCTGATGACCCTCAAGAACGCAACATACGCACGGTCAACATGGTCTTTCCTTTCATTCCTAACCAACCTCTCCCACAATCTGAAGAGGTTGCTCAACCCATTTCTCCACCACGAGTAGAAGAGCCTATTTTACCCATATCACCCCCACAACATCAAACACCTCCTCTACCCATTCTTCTACCTTGTGAGGATCTCGTCTTACCTATTCCTCTTGTCCCCACCTTCCCTCTTTTCTTACCATCAGAAGAAGTTACCATTCATACCTCATGCCCTCATGTAGAAGGGGCTATCATCCCTCTACTTCACCCTTTAGAGGAGCCTTCCTCTCCTATTTATCCTCCACCGATGGAGGATAGTCTTCCATCCACCCCCCTTTCACACGTAGGAGAGTCTACTTTGACCTCTCCCATATTAGAGGATGCTTTGACAGTACCAACGCCAGTGGCCCTGCCCTTATCCTTCTTATCACCAATGGAGGATCATACTTTCCACACTCCTAGACCACATGTGGAAGGCATGATCATCCCTGCACTCTATCCTCTCGAGAGCCACATTCTCTAATTCCTTCTCTGTCGAGAGAAGAACTTTCCACCTCACCCACTTCGGATGAGGAAGATCCGGTGATGGTTTTCTCTCACCTTTGGCCTGATATCGCTACGTCTAACACATTTTTGCTCTCGCAACTACCCAAATCTTCCAAAAGACTGACTGTAAGACCTCACATCACGTCATCTAAACCCTTCTCTCGATTGGCAAAAAACTTAGGATTCCTCCATTCTAGGAACCTAGAACATGAGGCACTATGGGAGTGACTTAAGACTCCTTATCTTACACATCTCGCTTTGCCTTATACTATCGAGCCTTCCATGACAAATTACCCCAAATTCTCTAATAAGGAGCAGGTTTTCACTTCTAAAACTTTAGAAGCTCAACCGTCCACATCTGAACCCAAACCCTCACAGGCATCCACCATGCCAAAACAGATTAAATCTCTCAGTGTTCACCCTATATCAAACCTTACTCACCCACAAGTGAAAGTAGATTTGAACCTCACCCCACACAGTAGTGGTCCTCACACCATACTAAAGAAGGCTGCTAAACCACATTGGTCTACTCCTCCCCCACCTTCACCATTGCCCTTTATCTTGGGTTCACATCCATCCACTTTACTAGGAGTGCTCCCTACTCCAACACCTCAAAAAAACAAACTGCCTCCATTACTCCCTCTACCCATCAAAAACATACTTCCTCTAAAAAGTTTGACACCTCTCACTAAGAAAGTGCCATCTACGCATGTGGCCACACCACCAACTAAAAAGGTGGTGCGAAAAACTC
Source organism: Torreya grandis (assembly GCA_037957365.1). Classification (NCBI taxonomy): domain Eukaryota; kingdom Viridiplantae; phylum Streptophyta; class Pinopsida; order Cupressales; family Taxaceae; genus Torreya; species Torreya grandis. Next base: position 2,227,897 of record JARHVA010001181.1, read on the forward strand.
CCTCTACAACTCCTAAACAGAAGTTGTTAACCCCTACTGCAACCACGAGCGTAGACCCATTAGTGGGTTCCTATGTTTTATTGTTACACTAATTGTTGCAGTCTTCTAGCATCATTATCCCACCCATTAAGCCATACCAACCTCTCAGATCAAAACCATCTTGGTTTGATGACACTCAAATCTACTTGTATCATTGCACACTTGGGCATGATACTGAGAGTTGTTGCACTCTTAAGGTTGTCATTCACCAACACTTCGAAAAGGACACCCTTCTTGTTGAGGATTCTTTTGACAAACTATCGACACCATCCCATGCCTCCCAAACCTCCTCACTTGGATCGGGATCCCAACATGAAATTATGGTCCCTCTACCACCTTCTCCCCTTTATTCAAAATCAACACTATTAATGTGGCCACTAGGTCCCAAACTCTAAAGGATAAAGGAAAAGAGTAGGTTTCTATCCCTTGGACATATCCATTCGCCAAGCCTTCTCAACCATCAAAGCCCAAGATTTCTATCTTGGGCACATCTCAACCAACATCTTCAAAAATAATTTGTGACTCCATGGTAAAACAACTTCACCAAACCCATGTGAAGATGTCTTTGTATGACCTAATACAAAGCTCTCTGCAACATCGCCAAGCCTTGATCAAAGCTTTACAGGTAGTGGAGGTCCAACCTAAAGACCCCCAACCACTTGTTGCTTTAGTCAAAATGTTACCCATTGTTGCCTCCATCACCTTCAGTGATTCTGAGATTCCCGCCTTCAACCTGGAAGATCAAGATGTCACCCTCTTTATCACGGCTTATGTTGATCAAACTCACGTTAAGCAGGTTATGATTGATGAGGTGCTAGCATCAACATCATTTCTACCCATGCATATGATCAACTAGCCCTTCTGAAGAACTGCATGTCAAAAATTGATGCAATTCTTCATTCTTTCAACGATGCCACTGCCACTACTGTTGGCACTATGGTCTTGCATATTCATTGGCCCACGTAAAATTTTGGAACTTTTCTATATCATCAAGGGGGAGTTCCAATATAACATGATGTTGGGACAACCTTGGATACGTGCCATCACCTGTGTCCCTTCCACATTGCATTATTGTGTCAAGTTTGAACATGAGGGGCAGGTTCATGTCATTCCTGCTGACCCTTCACCCTTTAAAACATGCAACACAACCTACCAACCTAATGATGTTCTCATCCCTTTGAAAACATCCACCTAAACACAAACACCACCTCCACCCTCAGAAGCCTCGACAAGTTTGCAGACACGGGTTATACCTACGCCTACTCCTTAAGTGACCACGAAAGATCCTATGGAAGATACCTTCCAGCACCTTTCACTTGGGGAGTATCATTTGCTTACCCTTGACATGTTCCAAATTCCACAAGAATATGGACAACTTCATCACCACCCTAACTACGACCATCGCATTGAAATGGTCATCCCATATGGTCCTCCCAATCTCCAAACTAATCTCATCTATGGAGGGTTAGATCGGGCTCCTACTGTTGGAAATCCTCTCTCATCACCCCAACTATTCACTTCCAATTTCTCCTTCCTCGACAACCCTAGTTTTGCTCACACCTATCTTTATAGGTGTGCGTGGAAGGGTTTTGGCTTTGGGCATTATGAACAAGGTCCCCACCAGCCCATTGCACCTCCAAATGATGAAATAATCAAAAATGCCAAGAAACGACATGGCATGGGTTTCGAAGAACCTACAAAACCCTCTAAGATCCTTCACCACAAAATTGTCATAGAGCATTCTCCTCCAACCTCACCTATTCCCCCATCCTCACCTATAGAGTCAGAGATCTCCATCCCTCCTAGTTTTTTTTTCATAAATGCCATTCACTTAGATCCCTTGACCTATCAACTAGGTGGGGCATCAAGGTCTCTTCCTCTCATTTATCCAGACATGATAGATGATGAATCTTCTAGCATCAATACTATCCAATGCCTCGATGATGATGCCATACTCACCTACATGGATGCGGATGACTCCTTCATACAACGATCACTTCCTTCAAAAACATAGGTTATGTTAAATGAATCAACTATTGACATTAATCTCCCATCTTTCGATGTTCCTCACATTTTAAAGATTGGTCAATCTTTGGATGCCCAAAAACAACTCAACTATACCACATTCCTTACAGACCATAGCAAAGCCTTTGCTTGGTCCTATAGTGATATGCCTGGTATTGACCCCGACATTGTTATCCACAACATCATCACAAATTATGAAGCTAAGCCTATTAGGTAAAAGCTTCACAGGATGCATCCTCGCGTCGCACTCCTTGTCAAAGAGAAGCTTCAATGTCTTCTCTCTATATCATTTATCTAATCCATTGATTATTCACAATGGGTGTCAAATATTGTCCCTGTCACAAAAGCAATAGGGGAAATTCAAATTTGTACTGACTATCACAACCTCAAACTAGCCTACCCAAAGGATGACTTTCCTTTGCCAAACATTGACCAACTTGTTGATCTTATGGCTGGTCATGAGATGCTATCACTCATAGATGGGTTTTCAAGATATAACCAAATCTTGATTGCCCCAGAAGATCAACATAAAACCACCTTCATCACCCCATGGGGGACATTCTGCTATAGGGTCATGCCTTTTGGCCTCAAAAATGTGAGCGCTACATACCAACGCACCATGATTTATATCTTTCACGATCTCCTCCACAAAATTATGGAGGATTATGTGGATGACCTACTGGGGAAATCCAAACTTCACCGTGACCACCTAACCATTCTCAAAATAATATTCACTCACCTACTACAATATAATGTTCGACTTAACCCCAAAAAATGCATCTATGGGGTTCTCTTAGGGAAGCTTTTGGGTTTCATCATTTCTCTCCATGGCATTGAGGTAGATCTAGCTAAGATTCGAGCCATACTCGAGATGCCCCCACCAACTAACCTAAAAATACTTCGCAGCCTACAAGGGAAGCTCTAATCTCTTCATCACTTCATCTCACAGCTATCTGACCGATGCCAACCCTTCCATCACATCCTCAAGAAGTGCATCTCTTTTAATTAGGATAAGGATTGCCAAGAGGCTTTTGAGGCTCTTAAATGCTATCTTGTCTCCCCACCAGTCCTTATTCCACCTAAAGATGACCAACCTTTCTATCTTTATATTTCAGTGATAAATCATTCCTTAGGTGCCATGATTGCGCATCGAGACGAACAACATCATGAGCAGGAAATTTATTATATAAGCTGAACGCTCATTGACTATGAAACTCAATATACTCATACCAAAAAACTTTGCTTGGCATTAGTCTTTGCCGCCTCCAAACTCTGCCACTATCTCCTCAACCACAAGACTTACGTCATCACCCACACCAACCCTCTCAAATACATGCATTCCAAGCCATACCAAAACCAATGTATGGCTCATTGGCTCATGTTTCTTGCTAAGTTCAATTTGGAATTCATTCAACAAAAGTCTATAAAGGGGCAAATGATCACTGACCAACTAGTAAATGCCCCTTTACCTGATAACCAACCCTCTAACTGTGAATTTCCTGATGAGTCTATCGCCATGCTATCCACTAATGACATCCCCTATCAAATGATAATGTTCTTTGACGGATCTAAATGTCAACACAGTGGGGGTGCAGGGGTCATTCTTATCCCTCATGAGGGTGAGCCCATGCCTCTATCCTTCAAACTCGACTTTGAATGCACCAATAACATGGCTGAGTATGAAGCCTTAATTTTGGGACTTCAAACTACCATTTTCTTGGGCATTAAGACAATCAATATCTTTGGCAACTCCCAACTAGTCATTAATCAGATTAACAGTTCATATCTTTGTAAAAATGAAGTCTTGCAATGATATAAACACTGTGTTGATACATTGTTAAGGTCTTTCAACCATTATCTCTTGCAAACTATTCCTTGCTCTACAAATAAGTTAATTGACACAATGGCCTCTCTCACCTCACACATCCCATCTACATCTGCTTTCTCGAGAATCTATGTCACGGTACAGCATTTGGCATTGCCCTCATTATCTCAACTGACATCAACTTTGTTGGCAATATCGACTCTAGTCCACACGATGTTTGGTATAAACAACTTGTTGACTACTTAACTTATTCTATCATTCCTCCTGACCTCTTTAGCAATGGACAGTGGGCTTTTATCAAGTATACTACTCGATACACCATGCTAGGGGGTCTTCTCTACAAATGAGGTTTCGATGGCCTCCTTCTCTGATGCCTAACCACCACTGAGACATCTCATGCCATCAAACAAGTCCATGATGGGATTTGTGGAGGACATTTCAGTGGTAACTCAGTTGCAAAACACATCCTCCGCCTGGGCTATTATTTGCCCACTCTTCACCAAGACTGTAGTGACTATGTTCAACATTGTATTAAATGCCAGCAACATGCTAACTTACTTCACATCCCTAGCCACACTTTACAAGTTGTTAAGGATTTTTGGCCCTTTTCACAATGGGGCTTAGATCTAATTGGTGAGATTAACCCTCATTCGTCTCTCTGACATCAGTCTATTATCACAATGACTGAATATTTCACTAAATGGGTGGAAGTTGTTCTCCTCATCTCCACTAGATCCGACAAAATCATCAACTTCATTAACCACCACATCATCTTTAGTTTCGATGTACCTCACAAGATAATCACCGATAATGGCAAATATTTCAAAAACAAAACCGTCCAAAAGCTTTACGACTCTTTTGGCATCAAACTCAGTTTCTCATCGCCTTACTATCCATAAGCAAATGGATAGGTAGAGGCTTCTAAAAAAATCTTAACTAAAATCCTAATGAAGGTGGTCAATGACACTGGAAGGGATTGGCACACTCATATTCCCTTTGCTTTGTGGGCCTATCGCACTAGCATCTGAACCCCTACGGGTGCTACACCTTTCTCTTTAGTGTATGGAACCGAGGCTATCTTGCCTCTTGAAGTACAAATACCTTCTCTTTGCATCTCCTTGCACGACATCCTCTTTAATGATGACTTTCATCAAGATTGACTAACACAACTCAAGTTACTCGATGAACATCGTCTTGTCACTCTTAATCATCTTCATATCTACCAAGATCACATCAAGCATGCCTACAACAAAAATTTGAAAGAGCAAGATTTCAAAATCAGAGATCTCATCCTTAAAGAAAACCAACACGTGACCAATATGGAAAGAAGCAAATGAGGCAAGTTTGCTCCTAATTGGCTCAGACCTTATATAATAATGCACAAGTATGGATCAGGGAATTATCGTCTGTCTTCTCTCGAAGGCCAGCCAAAACTTGAGCCCCTTAATGCCTTGCATCTATGACCATTCTATTGTTAACCAAGTAATCATTCACTTGATGTTTAACTTGAGCTCATCCCTTGAGCGACCCCCATCATCCTCATTCCTATTCCTTTCAACCCTTTTTCCCTACAAAAATTAGTTAACCCTTTTTTAAGCATTACAGCTTTGTCCTAATAAAAGGGAAACCCCTAAACCTCTATAGTCTAGTCTATGACTAAAAGTTCAGTCAACAAAATATATATATATATATATATATATATATATATATAATTGGGATGCCTAACAAAATATTAAAAGGTCATAAACTATAAATGTAGACGGCTCCCTCAAAGGACAGCTGCATTATTGTTGTAATTAGTAGACTGCTCCCTTGAAGGACAGCTATTCGAAAAAAACCAAAACATATAAAGCAAAATATAGACCACTCCCTTGAAGGATGGCTATGCCCAAATTATGCTAACAAACAGCACCCTCTCAGAAGCTTCTCGCATCGATCAGCTTCACATGACCACAACACAAAAGAACATCCCAAAGTAGACTTCCCGCATTGATTAGTCTATCAAAAAAAAATGATGACTGACAAACTATTAAGTCATGGACTTGCCTATAGTCGTTCTCACAGTCACCTAAAAAAGGGTTACACTATCCTCACATATCACATAATCACACCTATTACCCCAAAATACCCAAGGAATTTTGAGCTCACTTAACATCAAGTGATTAAGGTACTTCTATAACAAAAACCAATGGTCAATGACGTAATCCATGAATGGGGCTTTTGTATGCAAAAACCCTATCTATGCTATCATTATGGTCCTTGTCAATGAAAGAGCAACGCGCCTTTCACTTCTTACACACCTTCATAACATGCCAATACAACCAAAACATTTTCTAACCACTAACATAACATCATGAATTATTTAATGCAAATACCAGTTTGTGTTATATAAATTATCATAGCCCATTCACACTAGTTTCTATGGAAAACAATACACATGGAAACTATCAACCAAACACAATTTATGTCAAGCATATACCATCACCAATATGGAAACCTGTTGAAGCATAAATAAACTCATTTCATTTTTAGCATACACCATCACCAATATGGAAAATTGCTAAGGATGAAAAACCACATAACCTATGTTACAACATACACCATTACACAATATGGAAAAAGCTATAACATCATCATACACTCATCATTTCAAGCATGTACTATCAAACATATGGAAAATGCTAAAAACACTGACATAACCAAACCAACTACCAACCTCTTTGACTCTTCTTCCCTTTTTTGGGAGAACTACATTGGCCTGAAGCCCCTCGCATGGGCTATGTAGGCAGCACTCAATTGACATGGTGTCTTTTGAGGTTAGCTCAGCCATTCGTTTGTTCATCTACCTGATGGACAAACTATCTAAACCAAAGGCTCACTACCTACCCTGAACCCTAGGCTCACTGCCTATCCTAAACTACCTCATTTTTAACCATCTAACCTTTGACCATGACCTAACCTAGTCAAACTTAATCCTTAACCTACCCTCCATTTTCCCTTTTTGGGAGAACTACATTGGCCTGAGGCCCTTAAAATAGGGGCTATGTAGGCAGCACTCAGTTAACATGGGGTCTTCTGAGGTTAGCTCAGCCATTCATTTGTCCATCTACCTAATGGACCAACTATCTAAACCTAAGGCTCACTGCCTATCTTGAACTCTAGGCTCACCGCCTATCTTGAACTACCTCATTTTTAACCATCTAACCTTTAACCATGACCTAACCTAGTCAAAACCAATCCATAACCTACCCTCTGCTCTCCCTTTTTGGGAGAACAAAATTGGCCTGAGGCCCTTAAAACAAGGGTTATGTAGGCAGCACTCAGTTGACATGGGGTCTTCTAAGGTTAGCTCAGCCATTCGCTCATCCGTCTACCTAATGGATCAACTATCCGACCTAAAAACATAGGTCTTCTCTAAAACTACCCAAAATCATGACCAAACAAATAGCCCTGACACTATAGAAGTCACCTTAAACATCTCATGGGGCACATTGGAGATCACTTACATCTCCCTAACCACAACAAACAACACTCGAGATCACTTATATCTCAGCCTGACTCAACAAATGACCTCAGAGATTGAAATTATCTCCTCCGACCATGACCACTTTCAAGACAACTTTGCCTTGGTTGTTTTGATTGCATATGCTACTTCACAAATAGTTAGCAAATTATCCACGACCCTCACACCTATTGTCAGATCACGACCAAGTTGATCCCCAATATCTGTGACATTTTCCTATTTTCCAGGAGCACTTCCTATCTTGGATACTTAGAACATGATGACCATTAGAGCTACAGCTTTGATCGGTATAACCCAATCAACTACCACTAATAAGTTGGGGATCGGTTATTTCAATTTTGTCCTCCTTGACCATTGGAGCTACAGCTTTGATGGTTTTAACCCAATCAGCTATGACTAAAAATTTGGGGACTAGTTACTTCAATTTTAATCCTCTTTGACCTTGCCTATGACAATTTAACCTACCTATCAAGTGAAGTAGTATATGCGCAATCTCAACTATTGCAGTGTTCACACTCCAACCTTACCCTATCCATCCACTGCCTATCAAATCGACACTCGATTTCAGCTTACCTTCTCTCGATTCCTGCTTTGAGGGGGAATACCTCATCCCATACCTAGGGCAACCTATGCCTACCTCATTCCATACCTGGGGCAACCTACACCTATTTTTGTCTTGCAATTCGTCAAGACAAACCACAAGAGAAAAAGGGGAAAATGTAGACACCAATATCATGTCAACTCCCCTTAGTCCCCTTCTAAACTTTAACACTCCTAACCCAAACTTACACGCCTTATTAATTTAAAAACTACTTTTAAATTAATTATTTCACCTAGACACCTCACCTTGACACCTCACCTAGACACCTCACCCTAAGACCATTTCTTAGCCTATGAGTCACCTTGAGACTAGGTCCTCCTAATCCTCACTACCCATGACCTATTCTCACCCCCTCTTAACTTCCTAACTAACTTCCATGCCTCATAAGCCATTGTTTTGACCATTCTATATTAGGTTGTGGACCTAAAAGATTCACTGATGCAAATAGGGAAGGAGGTTGCAAAGAGGTTGCTGAAGTGTCACAGACACCGGCGTCGATCAGGCCAACCGACATCGGCAGGATTAGATAAGAAGAGCAACTGACGTTAGTCAGAAGTCGGTTGACGTCAGTCACCTTCAGGTAGATAGGGATCGACGTCGGTCGCCTATGCAGTTTAGACTGCAAGTTTTACGAGCAGTTAGTTAACAAACCAAGTGTTTGCATGTCAAGAGACAAATTTAGACTAGAAGCTGTGGATCTAATTATTGTAATTAGGTGTCTAATTATTGTTTGCGTGAGATCTATTTAAGAGACTCATAGGCTATATTGTAAAAATTTGCTAGAGAGTAAGAGAGCAAAATATTAGCTCTTTTTGTGTGTGAAGAGAGCATGGTGTGTTCCTCTTAGTGCCACAGTACCAAGTGTGGGTGCTGGTTTGGAGAATCAGAGGGGTTCTTCATGTATGTATGATCTTGGTCAGCAGGTGTGTATGGCTACGTTAGGAGATCTACATGGTAAGTAAGATCATTGATTTGTATATGTATGTGTGTGCATGATCTAGGTTTGCAGGTGTGCAAGATCAGGGAGGACAGCAACACAATAGGAAGCAGGATCAGGCAGGATCTACTTGGAGTACAGTGTGTACTCAGAAAGAAAGCAAAGAGGAAGGCAAGATAGTTCCTTCTATAAGTGAGATCATTTGCGTTGTAGGTTGTTGCAGTTCAAGGGAGATCTACTTAAAGTATGATTGTGTACTTGTGGAGTGCATGGAGCACTTGTGGAGTGCGTGGATCACTAGTGTACTGGAAATAGTGGATACTGACTGGTTGGAGGTGAACACCAACTCTATGTTTGAGTTGTGTGTTGGGACTATAAGAGAGAGAGCTTTGAGGGAAGATTTACTGTTTATGCCCTAGAGGTGTGGGAGCCCTAGAGGTGTGGGAGCCCTAGAGGTGTGTAAGGAAGAAGAACTGTGGCAATCTTCTTTGTTGTATTTCCTTCTGAAAGAGTATTAATACAATTATGTATTGTCTCTCATATTCTATGTTGTTTCTAAATTCTAGTTACTTGTTGATTCTGATTTAATTCCACATATTTAAGTTGCTTGTATTTGGTAATCAATTGTGTGCTTCCATATTTCCCAACAAAGTGGTATCAAAGCTAAGATTGTAGGGAGCAGGTTTTGTGTTTGGTTATAGGTCACTCTCAGGGGTTTTTGATTGAGTGGGAGTAGAGCAATGGCAGAAAAAAGTAAGCTAAGAATGGAGGAATTGAAAAGCACGAATGGTCTATTACGGTCTTATGGAAAGAAAGAGCAGGAAAAGAAAGATTGTTGGTTGGTAGCAGATCAGCATGAAGAAGCAGATGTTGCAGGTGTTACACAGGATGCTCTGGATAAAGTTGAATCTTGGATAATAGATTATGTTGCCTCTTTCCATGTAGCCCCAAGTAGCGGGGTTGGTGAGCCTTGTTAGATTGTTGGCAAAGGGGAACTGTTGCTAAAATTGTAGGCGGCCAACACATGGGTGTTGAAGAAGGTCATGCAGGTCCCAGTCTTGGAGATGTGGCTAATTGCTTTAAGAAAGTTGGGTGATGAGAGATGCACAAGAACTCTCATAGCGGATGCGCTTGAATTAGCAGGTGGTAAGAAAGTAGGTATCCTTTATCTATCTACTTATATTACTGATTCTTCTTCTGTTGCAGAGACGTGACTTTGTAGGCTTGGTCACATGAGCAAGAAGGAGATGCATGTTCTTAAACAAAAGATAGATGTGTTTGATAGACTTAAGAACTGGAAAGCCTTGATGTTCTTGGAGGAGATGATAGACAGAGACTAGTGGATGGGGCTAGATACTTCTGAGCAGGGCAGTTTGGACATGGGTTTTGATTCAAAGGAGCTTGCAGGTAAAAATTCATCACTCACAGGCAAACACAGGTACCGGCATCGGTCAAGAGGAATTGACGTCGAACAGACAGGTGTCAATGTCAGTCATGTGTAGACCGAAGCCAGTGATGTCAGGCAGGGTAAGACCGACATCAGTCAAGAGGACCGATGTCAGCAATAGGTAAGACCGACATCAATCAAGAGGATTAATGTCGGCAATAGGGACACCGACATCGGTAGAGTTGGTAATCAGGATAGGTGCATGGAAATCAAAGTTAGTCAGATGCAGACTGTGTGGTGACTGAGGTCAGTCATTGTAACAGATTTTGGGTGGATAGCAAGCTATCAAGGAGTCTCAAACACCTATATGGAGGACTGAAAGTGGTAAGTAAGCCTCAAATTCATTATTCCTCATCTTTATACTCGTTGCTCACTGTAGAGCAGGAAGGATCCAGGAAACAGTGGGAGCATGGCATGATGAGAATGCAGAACCAAGCGAGAGATTTGGTAAGGTTGCCAGTCGGTATTGAAGCACAGAGACGAATGGATACCTTAGTTAAAGAATAGAGAGAATGGACACGTGAAATGGAAGACCAGGTCATATGGTCTTGAGGAAGCTGCAGGATAGTGGTACAGGTTTGACAGGTGGATGACAAAGCATGGCTTTAGTCAATGTCAGGGTAACTATTGTGGTTTGTCTTACCAGGTGGATGATGGTCACAACATTATCCTGTTACTGTATGTGGATGGTATGCTAACTAGCAGGTTTGTACATACAGGGTTTTGCTGAGCTAAGGGTAAGGTTACTTCAGTGGCATGTCATGAGGAATTTGGAGTAGCAAAATTCTTTGGCATGAGAGACATGGAAGATCACAGAGTGATTTTGTCTCCAGTGGGAGCTAATGTGAATCAGGTGTTAGTGAGGTTCAATACGTAGGATGCAGAGCTGGATCACACTAAGGGCTGGACAGTTCAGTGTCTGAAATCACATGAGGTCTGGTATAGACCTGAGTTTTTCCAAGCAGTGGGAGCTGTCAGAGAGTTAGGAGCCAATTCAAGGAAGTGGGTTCTCAGGTATTTGAGAGGGACCAGCAGCAGGGATTCATGTTATGTAGGGTCAGGACTTCACTACATGGGTTTGTAGGTTCAGATGTGGTAGGGTACTCGGATGATAGGAGGTGCACCACAGGTTATGTGGTGGGTGGTCTTTAGGGTTGAGCTTAAAGTTGGATACAAGCTAGGAAACAAATTAGACAGGGTACAGGTATAGGTACAGTGCAGCTATTTATCTCCAAGTGGGAGATTGTTAGGCTGTGGAGCTAAAATCTTCACTGATGCAAATAAGGAAGGAGGTTGTAGAGAGGTTGTTGAAGTGTCACAGACACTGGCGTTGGTCAGACCAACCAACATCGGTAGGATTAGACAGGAAGAGAAATCGACGTCGGTCAGAATTCAGTCGGTGTCGGTCACCTCCAGGCAGATAGGGACTGACGTCAGTCACCTGTGCAGTTTAAAACTTCAAGTTTTATGGGAAGTTAGTTAATGAACCAAGTTTTTTCATGTCAAGAGCCAAATTTAGACTAGAAGCTGCATATCTAATTATTGTAATTAGGTGTCTAATTATTGTTTGCATGAGATCTATTTAAGAGACTCATAGGCTGTATTGTAAAAGTGTGCTAGAGAGTAAGAGAGCAAAATATTAGCTCCTTCTGTGTGTGAAGAGAGCATGGTGTGTTCCTCCTAGTGCCACAGTACCAAGTGTGGGTGCTGGTTTGGAGAATCAGAGGGGTTCTTCATGTATGTATGATCTTGGTCAGCAGGTGTGCATGGCTACGTTAGGAGATCTACATGGTAAGTAAGATCATTGATCTGTAGGTGTATGTGTGTGCATGATCTAAGTTTGCAGGTGTGCAGAACCAGATTGATTTTCAGGTGTGCAAGATCAGAGAGGATAGCAACACAACAGGGAGTAGGATCAAGAAGGATCTACTTGGAGTACAATGTGTACTCAGAAAGAGAGCAAAGAGGAAGGCAAGGTAGTTCCTTCCATAAGTGAGATCATTTGGGTTACAGGTTGTTGCAGTTCAGGGGAGATCTACTTAAAGTATGATTGTGTACTTGTGGAGTGCATGGAGCACTTGTGGAGTGTGTGGAGCACTAGTGTGCTGGCAGTAGTGGATAATGACTGGTTAGAGGTGAACATCAACTATGTGTTTAAGTTTTGTGTTGGGACCGTAAGAGAGAGAGCTTTGAGGGAAGATTTATTGTTTATGCCCTAGAGGTGTGGGAGCCCTAGAGGTGTGTAAGGAAGAAGAACTATGGCAATCTTCTTTGTTGTATTTCCTTCTGGAAGAGTATTAATACAATTATGTATTGTCTCTTATATTTTGTGTTGTTTCTGAATTCTAGTTACTTATTGATTTTGGTTTAATTTTGCATATTTAAGTTTCTTGTATTTGGTAATCAATTGTGTGCTTCCATATTTCCCAACATTCTCCAATGGAAAAGGCACTTGGCAGGTGGAGAAATGGGCAGAGGGCTAAAAATAGCCCTTTTACCTATTCTTTCTTCACCAATGTAGGTCAACCATCAGCTGACATCGACAGTCTGACACCGATGTCAGTGGATTTGCCGACGTCGATTACATAAGCCAAGCTCTAAACATTGAGCTCCCCCCACCTTCTACACATTGACGCGCACACTCTGAGACCAAAAGTATCAGAGCTCGACTATCATCCTCCTGGCTACCGAAGCTCTACACAAGTCATTCCAGAGACTGGACTGAGACATTGTATGAGGACCTTAACATCAACCGCAATGAGAATAAGCATTCAAACACCTCTGGTTCTTCACCTAATAGACCTAAGTATTCTGATCTCCATTTCAAAGTTTTAGAATATACTATTAATTACTTTCCATTTGACATTTCTAAATACTGTTGAGAGGATTGATTTCTTTCATGGAGGGGCTAAAAGGCCTTCCCCTTATTCCCACCCTCTTTTCATACCTATCCTCTACTTTTACCCTTCCTCAGACCTTATTCACTTTCCCACAACCTGCACAAACCTCTGAACTTCCAAAAACTCTTCTGATTATTCTGGAAACATTCTAAAACTCGTCCAAGGCCTACTGCCCCTTTCAACATTGAGAACACAACCGATGTCGACAAAATTTCCCCACCAACCATAGCAGACAAACCAATATCGGTGACTGTGCAAACCAGAGACCTATCCAAACAGCCCATTGACCAAACAAAACCTTTGCCCAGCTTCTTGCAACATTCAGAGACACACAGACTGCAATCATGGAATAGGTACACAACATTCTACCTTTCCATTTCTTTAAGTCTTTTATCATTTCTTTTATACAACACTCTTTTCTTTAAATAGTGGACTATCATCCCTCAGGCAGCTTTACGCTTCTGGGACCGAGAGCATAGCTTGGCAGTCCACCATATCCTCCTCTAACATTTTCTTTGTTTAAGTCTCTTTCTTATTACAGGTGTTTCCTCCACAGCCAAAGAAGAGATCCCACAATGCTTGGATATGGTGCACACTAAATTCAGGAAATGTCAAACCCCCAACCTTTTACCTTTAGTTTCTTCCTTCCTTAAATCAGCTAGTGAAAAAATATAGAGAAACACTCACCTCATAAGCATTGTCATTGATTTTATTCACAACCCTACATGGTACATTTTTTCTGTACTTCAACTTGTTGTATGTGCCTTTTGGGAATATTTATTTCTTCAAGTAAACCATTACCAAATATCCTTATTTAAATACCTTGGATATTCTTCCGACATCTATCGATGCCATTTGTCATTACTTTCCTATAACTTTCTTCTTACTCCTTGCAACTATTGCATATGCTCTGAAAATGCTTCTACATCATCACTAACTTGATCTACAATTGGTAATTGTACCAAATCTAAAATACCCATAGGATTTCTCCCATAAAAAATTTGAAATGGTGAATTTTCTATTGATCTATTCACTAAACTATTATATGTAAACTCAGTTTGTGGTAAAGCCAAGTCCCATTGCTTGGACTTCTCTCCCACTATGCATCTCAACAAATTTTCCAAGATCCTATTCACAACTTCTATCTATCCATCTATTTGTGGGTGATATGCACTACTGAATTGTATTTTAGTACCCATATTCTTCCACAAATTCCTCTAAAAATGACTTAAATTTTGTGTCCCTATTTGAAGTAATAGTTTTTGAAACACCATGCAATCTCACAATATCCTTAAAAAATAATTCTACAACTATAGTGGCATCATTGGTTTTATTACATGCAATGAAATGAGCTATTTTAGAAAATCTATGTACAATAACAAAAATTGAATCATTACCTCTTTGTGTGTTTGGTAATCCCAACACAAAATCCATACTCAAATCTATCCATGATCCTCTTGGAACCAATAATGGCATGTATAGTCTAGTAGTTTATGCATGTCCTTTAGCCACCTGACATATCCTACACCTTAAAGCATACCTTGTCACATCTCTCTTCATCCTTGGCCATAATACTTTTCCTCTACCAAATTGATTGTTTTCATCTTACCAAAATATCTAGCCAAACTGCCACTATTTAATTCTCTTATTATATTGTCCAAACAATCCTAGATAAGCTTTTTGGAGTACAAGACATCATGAGGGGTCATGAGCTGGAGAATGAGCTCATCACATTAATCCCAGGTGATTATGACACCCTAAAAGACTTCTTTACAAAGTTAAAATCACTGAGATTGTAGTTAAAACAATGTGGCATTGAGAAAATAAATGACCAATTGATTATATTCATGCTTATAAAATTGGTTCATGACTATTCAGTTTTTGTCTCTACATTTCATGCTACCAAACATGCACTTGGATCCACTTACAAAATGCCATCATTTGATGAGTTTGTTTTCAATCTTACTCGAGAGAAAGATAAGTTGGTTCAAATGGGTGCACTGATGTCTTTAAAATCACATGCATTGATTGTCAATCAGGATAAGAAGAAGCCTTCTAGCAGTGGCAAATAGGAGAATAAATAGTCTAAACCTGATCATGAGCACAAGAAGAATAAAAAATTAGATGCCAAGCCTAAGGCATCTTCAAATGAGTCCTCCTCAAGTGGGAAACCTAAGAAGGAGAAACTCAAAAGAAAATTTTGTAAAAAACTTGGGCATGATGAATCTCATTGCATGAAAAAAAAGATTGACACCTTGACTAAGATGCTTGAGAAGATAACATCAGTGTTCCTAAACTTCATCTCAAAACACATCAACATAATATTCTGTAAAAGGTAAATATAGAAAAAAGGGTAAAAATAAGGGAAAGGCATTTGTTACAGTAGCTTCTCAGCCTTCAACTTGGGTTATTGACTTAGGTGCTTCCTATCACATGGCATCCTTAGAGGATCTATTTTTAGAAATAGAGCCATGTTTTATACCTCTAATTCTCATGGGTGATGACACTTTGGTAGAATTCAATAGTAAAGGATCGGTACAAGTAAGTGATGGGACCTTTAATGATGTTATGTGTGTTCCTTCACTATCCACCAATCTTTTATTAGTATATCAAATCACTCACATAAGTGCAAGGAAGCAAGTTGAGTTCACACCTAATTCAGTGATCATCAAGGAACTACATAATGACACCATAGTGGCTTATGGGAAGGCCAATCATTAGTCTATTTTTTATACCTTCTCATAATTTTCCCTAAATCAACCCATAACTACACTACTTACTTATGCAAATGGAGTGAGCAAACTATGGCATGAATGGTTTGGCTTTTTAAACTACCATTATCTGGAGCAACTCAGTCATCAGGACATGGTTTCAAGGTTGCCTAAATTCAAATTCTCAGATAGCCTATGCAATGGTTGCATTCTTGTTAATCATTCAGAAGAGAAATATGACAAGGGAAAAGTAAGGAGAGTCAAATAGAAGCTACAGATAGTCCATAGTGACTTAGTAGGACCATTTCCAAAACCTTCATTCAATAGGACAAGATACATGCTCACATTCATCGATGAAATTTCAAGGTACACTTGGGTGTTTTTTCTCAAAAATAATTATGAGATCTTTTATCATTTTAAGGACTCCAAGGCATTTGTGGAAAAGCAGTCAGAATGTTCCATTAAAATCTTAAGGACTGATAATGGAAAAGAGTATGTCAACAACAAGTTTGAGCAATTTTGCACATCAAAGGGGAGTTAGATGCAACAAATAGTTCCATACAATCCTCAACATAATGGTGTGGTCAAACATAAGAACTATACCTTGAAGGAAATGGTAAACTACATGCTTCAATCAAAGTCTCTTACTCCTTAGTATTGGGCCAAAGTAATCTACTATGCATGCTACATTCAGAACCAAGTTCCACATAAAGCCTTAAAAGGGAATAACTCCTTTTAAAGCTTGGAATGATCATAAGATTGTAGTAAATCACTTTCAAGTGTTTGGATCACCAGTAATGTCCTGTGTTCCCAATAAGAAACATAATGTAATGGACCCTCAGAGCCAATCTTGCATCTTTGTGGGGTATGCAGAGGGTGTTAATGGATATAGGCTTTTCAATCCTAAAACTCATGAGTTGTTCATTGAAAGGAGTGTCAAGTTTCATCAGGTCCCACTTAAACATAATCATGGCACTCCAGACTCTTCAAAAGTCTCACTAGACATTGATTCCACTTTTGAAAGTGATGTAAATCCACCTCAAGATCCTCATGATGATGAGGATGACTCTTCTTCTTCAAGTTGAAGCAATGAGAGAAGTGATGAGGATACTCCTCCATCTCAAACTAACACTATATATGATGAGGGCTCACCTCCTAATTCTCTAATCTCATATAATTTTGGTCCTATTTAGGTCAGATAAACACTTCAAAGTGTTGGAGGATGGGTTGGAAATCCATCGGATACAAGGTGGACATGATCATAGTTTTAGGGAAGATCACATGCCTACTTGGCCATTGTCTCAAATCCAAAAAACTTCCATGAGGCATCTAGCATTCTAGAATGGGGTTCTACTATGCAGGAAGATTATAGTTCCCTAATCAAAAATAAAGCATGGGACTTGGTCCCTCTTCCTAAAGGAAGAAAATTGGTCCAGTTTAAATGGGTTTATGAGACCAAGTATGGTGTAGATGGGTTAGTCAATAAGTATAAATCTCATCTAGTTGTAAAGGAGTTTTTTTAGGTTCCTGGCATAGACTACATTGATAAATTTGCTCCTCTAGCCAAGAAGATGTTTATAAGATTCACTCTAGTCATCGCAACCACACATCAGTGGGATGTTCATAAGATGGATGTAAAGAGTGATTTTCTACATGGTGACCTCAAGGAAGAGATATATATGGAGCAACCACAAGGATTTATGTAAGATACCTCCTTGGTCTATAGACTCAGGAAATCTATCTACAAACTCAAATAAAACTCTCGATCATGGTACACCAAGATAGACTCCTTTCTCCTCATAGTTGGGTGCACCAGATGCCACTCAAATCTAAATGTATACATCTTATGGTAGGATGATTCTCTATTGATCCTAGTTCTCTATGTGGATGACTTACTAATTATAAGGAGCTCATGATCATCCATCTTAGTAGTGAAAATTGCACTTTTAGATAGATTTTCAATGACAGACATGGGATTATTGCACTACTTTCTTGGGATTGAAATCATTCAGTTAGATTCTAGGATAACTTTATCACAATCCAAGTATTCTCTTGATTTACTTGCGAGGTTTAACATGGTTGATTGTAAGCTAGCTCCTACTCCCTTCTTGTCTAGTTTGAAGCTTGAGGTTGATTGTCCTACACCACTCATTGATGCAACTCCGTATTGGCAACTCGTGGGTAGTCTTATCTATCTCACACACACTAGACCTAACATACCCTATGTAGTTTGTTTGGTCTCCCAGTTTATGTAAGAGCCACATGAGTTGCATTGGAAAGCATCAAAGTAGATTCTTCACTACATTTAGGGTTCACACAACTATGGGATACACTATGGAGCAAGAACAGAGGTTGATTTGATTGGATACACATATTCATATTGGGCTAGAGATATTTAGAGTCAAAATTCCACTTCAGGCTACAGTTTTTCACTTGGTTTGGGTCTAATAAGTTGGTCAAGAAAGAAGCAACATGCAATTGCTTTATCATCTATAGAGGTAGAATACATGGGGGTTGTCAATACTACCACTAAAGCAATATGGATTTAGGGGGGTCTCACTGAGTTTGGTGTCTAATTTCATAAGCCAACAATCATCTACTATGACAACTAAAGCACTATCCAGATTTGCAAAAATCTAGTTCTCCTTCAAAGGACCAAGCACATAGAGATTCACATGCATTTCATCAGGGAGCTTATCAACAAGCAAGTCATTGATCTTCGATATTATCCAACATCAGAATAAATTGTAGATATTCTAACCAAGCCTTTCATAGAGAGTAAATTTGTTCATTTATGAGCTCTCATTGGGGTTAGGGTTACTCCACCTTTTTCTTCCTCCTATGGAGGTTCATAACTATGTACTTGGGTACCTCATTAGGCTTTCAATGTTGGGACCCAAATCTCATATCACCTAAGCTATGCTTAAGGGGGGTGTTAGTGAAGTGCTTTTTCCACTAGGTTTTGCCTACATGGCCATATGGTATTTCTATATATTTAAGCTTCCTTAGGTTAGTTATAAAGGGTCCATAAGCTAATTTTATTTAATTTTAATTAGTTAATTAAGAAAATTAGAGGCTTCCTCATGTTTCCCTAATTTTCTCTATATGTACCCCACTTTTCCTTTTTGAAAGGTTAATCGACTCATTCACATTTTGTAATAGACAGGTTAATGCATATTTTTTCTCTCTTAGAATTTTAGAGCTCTCTCTACAAGAATTGACATTGATTGCTTGAACTCTATTTAGAGATATTGGCACACTTTTTCATGAAACTACAAATCCCAAAAATACCAAACTATTTTGCATAAACCTACACTTCTTCAAATTTGCATACTTCTCCTTTCTTAACAAATTCAGTACCATTCTCAAATGTTATAAGTTTCCTTCTTTAGTCTTAATGAATATCAAAATATCATAAAAATAAACAACCACAAACTTACCAATATAATCTCGTAGTATTGTATTCATCATAAATGTGCTAGGTGTGTTAGATAATCCGAAGGGCATCACCATCCACTCATATAAGCCATCCCTAGTCTTGAATACAATTTCTCACTCATCTCCTTCATGAATTCAAATCTAATAATAACCATTCAAATCAATATTGGTAAAATATTTTTCTCTTACAAGCACATCCATCATATCATCTAAACAAGGTATAGGAAATCTATACTTGATTGTACTTTTATTAATTGCTCTACTATCCATGCACATTCTCCATCCTCTATATTTTTTTGGAGTTAGTAACATTGGTGTTGCACAGGATTCATACTCTCCCTTATCAACTTCTTTCTTAACAATTTAGTAACATGTTTATTTAATTTTTCATGTTTTATTAGATTCATCCTATAATATGCTTGATTGGGTAGGGTTGATCTTGGAATCAAATCAATGTGATGTTGAATACCTTTCTTTAGTGGTAAACCATCTAGTAACTCATCAGGAATAACATTTACGTATTCTTTCAACACTCTTGCTTCTTCTGTTGGTTTTTGCACCATTTTTGTGTCTTCATTCTTTGCTACTAATACATAATAACAACCTGCTACCTTCATATCTTAGATAAATTATTTATGTATTATCTTCTTCTTTAGGAGGTAACAAAACTACCCTTTTACCACCTTTCCAAAAAGTGTGTGTTATTTGCTCCATATGAATTATTTTCCTATCAAATTGCTACAGTCTCCCCAATAATAAATGCCATGCATCCATTAGAATAACATCACACCATATTTCATAATTTTAAGTTTTTCCTACAGAAAACTTGAGTAAGCACTTTTTATCTATTGTAACCTCATTCCCTTTCTTGAACCATGAAATCCAATAAGGATTAGGATGTTTTTAACATTGCAAATTTAGTTTCTCTATCATTTCTTTAGAAACCATATTTTCACAACTACCACCATCTATAATTACTTTGCATACCTTTCCACCCGAAGTACATCTTATTCAAAAAATGTTTGATCACAGCTAAGCATCACCACCTATTTATTCTACACTTGCTCCTTCCTTGGAGCGATCATTATTCTTCTCATCATGAGATTCTCGCTAACATCTATGGGGGCAACTTCAGTATCTTACTCTTTTATCTTAGCCTCAACTAGATTCACTCATAGGTGATCTTCTTGCCTCCTTTTTTGATCTTGATAGTGTGGACACTCAAATGCTTTGTGTCTTTATATACATATATAACAAACATAAGATCTATGTTGTTTTGAAAACCATCTTCCAGTACCATTGTAACCTCATCCTCTCTAAAACCCTCTTCCTCTTTGTTGGTATTGAAACCCTTGCCTCTTATCATCTTACCTTTTTGCACCATGTGATTATTCACCTCTATTGGTATTAGGCCCACCTCTAGTGGTATTAAACCCAACTCATACCCTATTTAGAGAGGATCCACCTCTTCTTGGACTAAGAGACATTCTTCTAAAATTTTGTCTATTTTTTTTTAATTCTGCCTTCAAAGCTAATTTATAATTCTCCTCCATGCAAAGTATTTTATGCATGCTTAATTCATCTTGAATAGTAAATTTCAAACCATTTACATATCTTGAATCCATCTTCTCTTCTATTTCATCATGCTCCACTTGTATGAAAAGCTTATAAAATTCATCTATATACTCTTGTATATTGTGATCTTTTTGCCTCAAATTTTAAAATCTTCTGTATAGGGTTCATTCATAATCCATAGGAAGAAATTTCTCCCTCAGCTTCTTCTCCATATTTTTCCACATATTAATCTTATCTTTACCTTTTCTTTTCCTCTCTTTCTACAAGTGATCCCATCAAATCATTGCATGACCTTTCAATTTTATGTATGCAAACTTTACCTTCTTATCTTCTCTCATAGTCTTCCACTCAAAGAATTTCTCCATTTTTTTTATTTGATCTATCAACTCCTCTGGTTTTAAACTACCTCCATAATCTAGAAGATCAACCTTGATTCATTCATTTCTTCCTTCTAAATCCTAAACCATACTATCTTCCATCAATGGTGGTTTCTCTTACTATTCTTCTTCTTGCTAAACTTCTTCATCATGATATGTGTCCTCCTCATCACCACCTTGACTTCTTCTTTGATTGGTGATAACCTCAGTTAATTATTATAATTGCCTCTATAGATCTTGTATAGTTTGATTCATCTATGTAATACCTCTTTATCCTCTCACCATGTCTTACTCCAAGATTTGAACCTGGCTCTGATACTAGATAATGAAGCCAAAAACTATCAAGACAATAAAATTACTAATAGGCTAAGATCTAAAAGAATACTCAAAATTGATTCATATTGAATGAATTGAATTAATTATAACCTAAACCATGCTTAAATAAGCCTCAAATTATAAATAGAGTTGACATGCAAAAATTCAAAAAAAATGAAAATCTAAAAAAAACTTCTATTTTTAGTAAGTTTCACATGCAAGCTCATGTAGCTCTAAAAATCTCCTGAAATACTCTAAACACTAAAATTAGTATATTGAATGAATTTCAACTAAAGTTCACATCCAATCATAAATACAATTTCTAAAAATAGAAAAATCTCAAAAAAATTAATAAACTACAATTTTGGACCCTCAGATGTTCACATTTGGCCTCTAAAAATATCGAAAACACCTCTAATTTAGCTAAGTCTTTATTTATCATTAACTTTGTTATTTTTAGTTATTTTTTAGGATAAATTGGTTCTAAATTAGTAAATGTTATTATTGTTATATTATTCTCCTAATTTTACATGTTAATGTTATCATCTAAGATCTTGTTATCCCAAACTTGATAAAAAATAAATATGGCAATCATGTCACTAGAGAAGCCATATAAACCTAAAAAGTGTCTAGAACAAGCACTAATAAGATAAATCATCCAAAAATATGGGGAAAATACCAAGTAATCATGAGGAAACCAAGGCCAACTATATAGATGTTATGAGTTGATGCAATATAAAATAAAAGCTATTACCTAAGATCCACAAGGGAAACTAAGTCTAATTATAAATCATGATATGAAAAAGTCTAAAAGACAACAATGGTTGACTATAAAGTGTGATAAAATGATATAAATTAAAGACATACACTAAAAAGTAAAAATCATGAGATAAACATGATATATATATTAAACATCACGTATGCTAAAGATAAAAATATGAAATTGAATCATGTGAATAAAGGTCAAGCCAATATGAAATAAATCAATATCTGCTCACAAATAACATGAAAGATATCTACACACATCATCATTACCATATTTCAAGTCTCATTATAGCTGATATCTAACTTGATCCATAGTCTCTTCTACCTTTTTTGAGAGTCATGTACGGATTGCCTTACGGATGATATCTAATGAAAAATTGGGTTCACTAGAAGGAGGAGGACATGGGGCCTCCTGATGAGAATATCATAGGTGAGAAAGAGAGGGTGTCATTTTAAAAGGAATGGGACACACATCCTTTGGTCAAAGAATAAATTTTGTTCATATGGGAGGTTGTTCCTTTATCATAGGTGGACCATGTGAATATTGTTGGGAATCTTGAGGCAGGGGCCTTAGAAAATATATGAAATATTATTCAATGGATATACACTTATCTATAGAATTTTTATAAAATTGGTATAAAATACAACACACCTCCTCATTTTTGAGGATATAAGCAAGTATAATCTTTGGAAGTGGTATGTTCAATTTAAGGAAAAAATTAACTGCCTTGAGTTGAAGTACGTCTAGATATTCTTGAAGTCTTATAAAATTATTTGAATAATGGGTACCATTCTCATGTAAATGAAAAGAGTGCTATGATTATTAGATCAAGGTGATCCACTATCCATGATAGGAACTAAGCCTTACAACTTCCATTATGATAAAAATTACTTGTAATATTTACACTTATGAGTTGAATGACTAAAGACCTTATGAAACTCACAATATGGTTCTTCTTCTAGGGTTGGTGGGTGTGGTGTCATATCCAACCTATGAGGTGGAACATAATTATGTCTATCAATAATATCATCAAATAATTCATCATCATTTAATGGAGCAAAATAAAAGACCCTATACTATATTGATCCTCCATAGGTTCAGAAGTAGCATGAACTAGTCATATGAGTGCAGCCAACATCTCTAGAGTAAGAGAACTTGAAATATCAAAATATTTATCAAAATGATAAGGTCAGGTCATAAATCAATCATCAAACATGCTTCAAAAAGGATAAAAACTAATTTAAACTACACGTGATATAGAAGTCAAAACTCCTTCTATACCAGACCTATCAACATCAATTGAATAACGAAAAATGTTAGGAAATTTGAATAGAGAAAGAGTGCTAGGTCAAATTATATCAACTAAAATAATTCTAGAAGAAAATGAGGACTAATCATAAGAGTGCTGAAGAGAGGAATAATAACAAAGGATTTTCACATCTTTGTCTTAGTCATACCCAAAAAAGTATGGGTCATCCTAGGTGTAACCATCACCGTAATCATGAGTGGTGAGATATACTAAGGGATTCAACCACTATGTCTATAAAATATTGATGGGAAGGAGGCTTCTTATAAATAACCACAAAAGCATAAACTTATCAGTTATCTTCTTGCAAGAACAAGGTCACATAGTAGGTGAGAACTAAGTGACAATACTAGAAGGAAGTTCATATGTTTTTATTTTCAAACTAATATCATCAAAATTGAGTAGGTTGGGTGGAATGTTTAGCACAAACTCAGGGTGACCACTAAAACCTTAGTTTGAATTGATAGTGTAGTTAAAATGTTTAGACTCATGAAATTATATGCTAGGTAAAATTTTAAGGGTTTGGATTCTATAGACACCACCTTCTTAGAATTTTTTGAAATTATAAGGTTTGGTATCACCTTGTACCTTATAAATGGCACCCATGTAAGGAAAATTTACATATTAGCATGTGGAAGAGGCCACAACCCTCATGCAATAAGTCCAAGGGTGGATAAGAAAAATGTTATAAGATAGAGGAAAATTTAATATCATGACCTTAACTCTAACTGTAACATGTGGTAGTGTGATACAAATCAAAACACATCCTAGTGGAGGCATTTGTCTTTAGACATATCCTTGACATCTAGTGTTGGTACACTTAAGGTTGCATTATAATATAATAAGTTTTTAATGAATTCCAAAGAAGTGATACAAGTGTTGGAGCCTTCATTTATCAAGGTTTTCTTGACTCGGATGTCACCAACTTAGATTTTAATAAAAAAAATGAGGTTCATCTACAAGAAGTAATATTTTATCAAGGATAGTTGTAATATAAAAATTTAAGGACAGAGATGCATCTTTAGTGTGATGGACATAGATGAACATTTTTTTGCATTATTGCAAGATGCTTTCCTCATACCTAGGAAAGTTATATTCTTTCCCCAAAGGTAGTCATCGAATAATGTTTATATTGAACAAAAACTACATAAGTAAAATTTTATGTCATGAAGAAGTCCTCACCATCTATGGGATCCATGTTGAGATGGGAGTCTAGAAGGTTCTTCTATGTGATCCTACTCATCAAAGCTAGTGTATGATAGACAAGAGTACAAAAGTGACTGAATTCTAAAGTGGATCAATTGTAGATGAAGTTATACATAGCTAAATATAATTTGGATTTAAAGTGTATGGTCTTGGTGTTTCTAGTATATTATAGTCTCAGCACTGCTAGTATAGTAGAGGCAAGTTGGCCAACTATATTAGCCTAATCAATGTAATTAGTGACACAAAAATAGATTATATCAGCCTGACTGATTCAGTAAGTTAGAATTGGGTAAATAAATAAATTGTATCAGGTTGTTTAATGAAAAAGAGTAAGAATTAGGAAAATGTTATTGTAGCATGCTAACCAATACAAGTAAAACAAAATTGATCAAATAAATAGATTATACCGAACTAGCTGATATAATTGGAGATAAACTAAAAACAAAAAAATGTACTAAAATATATAATATTATAGGAATTAAAGTGATCAAATAAAAATACTATACTTATTTGGTTGATATAGTTGTTATACAGGTAACTATACCAGGTTGGTCGATATAGTATGATCCATAGAAAATTGTACTAGGATTGTTGATACAATTGAGCTATCAAAAATTTAAAAAATGATGTGAAAGATAACCTTCAACATTTATATAATCTAGGTAAGTAATTTGAGGTTGAATAAGATAAAGATCAATGTAGGAAAAACATATTTCATATTTTTCATGTTCACCAATATGTGTTCATTATTGGAAGAATGAGAGTTTTCCATGGTTTCAACAACATTAACATCTTGTTGGGAAGAGGTTTGACTTTTATTGTTAGCTTATTGACATTGAATTTGATTTGGAAGAGGATTGGAATAGATGGTAAGGTGAGCATTGGCTTGGCGAATTGATTTATGTTTGACTTTAGAGTCATGTGTATTATCTACCTTATCATAGGCTTGGTGATGCTCTCTAATCATGGCTTCATGATCAAAGTTTGGACCAAGCAAGAAATCAAAATCTAAATATGTATCTTACTTATAGGTCTCATGAGAATGGCCCCAATTTGCGTAAAACCAACAAAAAAATTGGGGATCATACCAATGCACATTATGATGGGAAGGAACTAAATCTATAGGTGAGGATATATGAAAGCATCTCTTAATCTAATCTAGGGAAAGATGTTAATAGAATTCACAATTATTGATTTATGAGGGAAGAGGAAGATGTTAGAAGGGACTTCCCTCGATAGGTGGGGATAAATTCACTTAGTTGAAGCTTCTTACGATAATTCCATGGATGGCTCTATTAAAATCATAAATATTGGAAACAACATTGGTAGTGGTGTGCTTATTTTTAGGTTATATGAGGGTTTCAGTGCCAAGCTTAGATTGTGAAGGTTTGAATTGCCTTCTGAGGTAGTCTTGTCATTTAACTTAGTCTAAGGCTTCCTCCAATGATTTTTGAGAAAGAATCATAAAAAGTATTTCAATTTGAAATTTAATGCATTATTAAAGAGGTGTAAAAGGTTTTCTTTGATCATATTGTGTTCATCTTGTTGGCTAAGGCTTTCTCACATTTGATAAAAGTTTTGGCAGTTTTATTTTCTACTTGTTTGTAATTGATAAAGTAACTTAAGTTGTTTTCAATAAGATACTTGGATTGAAACTATTGGACCAATGCATTAATTAAGTATTCCAAGCTATAAATAGATTTAGACCTTAGTTGATTGTACCATTCTAAATCATAACTAGAAACATTTTGACGAGTAGTTTGATAGATATAAAGATATTAAATTTAATCTAGTCTTTGTAAATGTTACCAAATGCCTTCAAATGAAAAGAAGGATTTGTGGATCCATTATCATAAATTTTAGGAGTGATACCACCTATGTCAATGTCTAAAATTAGAGGGACTAAGGACTCATTTTAAGGTGTTTGTTAGCTTTGTTTCTAAGTGGGGGTTTTGGAATGAGGTTACCAAGAGCATCTCTAAGGGGGTGGGGGAATTTTGATTTGACACTCCCCACCAAACCTTTTTAGGTCTCACTTGCATTTGTATAATTTTGATTTGAATCTACATCATTTGATCACTATTGGTTGTTTGAATGTTAATCATTTGATTCATAGCTTTTAAGATAACTTGGTTAGTATTTATGTGGTTTTCTCTTAAAAATAAGGTCCTCACCTAGGATATCCTACAAAAAATATGAAATCATGGTCCTAGTACATATATCTATGCAAACATTGGGAGGAAACTATTGCTCATTTACTTTTGTTAGGTTCTCTTATTGGTCAAGTTTGGAAGGAAATGGAAATTTTTTTGGGTATAAGGGTGATCTAGAGTGGCAATACTATTGAAGAAAACTTGCAACTATGGTGTAATAATTTGGTTGTAAAAAAATGTAAATCTCTACATTTAATTATAGCATGGGGAGTGCAGATAACATGTAATGCATAGATATTTTAAGATATATATACCTCTTATTTAGTGTGATGTACAAAGTTTGTCCATTATTAAAGTTTTTAATCAAATAGGTAAGACAAAAACACTAAGACAGATTCAAGTGGAACAAATTGATAGGAATGGTGTTTGGGCCTACTTCAATGGAGCATGCCAATAGAATCCTTCGATATGTGGAGTCAATGGTGTTTTATATTTATCTGATAAACATTGTGTTAGATTCAATTAGTTTTGGGTAGATGCATAAATAAAAGTCTTAAATTTATGGTGCTAAAGATGATTTTAATGTTGTCAACTAAAAAAAGAGCTTTAAATCTATAAATCTTTGATGATTCCCTTGTTTTGGTTAACTAGATGAATGGTTTATTTTCTATGTAAAAATTCAATTTGAATCCTATTTTTGAGGAGGTTTAAATTGTAAGATAATTTTTTCAAAACATTTATTTTCATCATATATTCAGAGAAAGAAATGTCAAAGTTGATGGCTCTCAAAATAGGGATTACAACTGGACACTAGAGTTTGGCACATATATGAGAGGAAGGATGGTCTTTATATGGAGTAATATCTCCCCCCTTTTTATTAGTGAACATTTTTTATGAAATACCTTTAGTGGGCCTTTTATGTTGGGTTCTCTATTTGTCATTTCTTGTGGGCATATGTTGATTTTTGGTGTTTTCTTTGTTAGAACATTAGTTGTATAACTTGTGTGTCCTTGGTGTTGTTTGTTTTTCAAATATTTTTTCCTGTATGGATAATTTTTCTATGATTTTATGCATATATGGATTTTAATTTTTTATTATATAATAAATTATGATTTTTTGGGGGGGTAAAAAAGATAACATGGTTAGGATCAATAGTATTTTGTTAGAAGTAGAGGCTTGAGTGGCTTGTTGAGATGTAGTAGATGTGGTATTAATGTGAACACTTTTGGTAGGCCCACTAAAATACATACCCACCATGTTAGTAGTTATACTAAACATGGTGGATGAGAAAGTAAATAGGGATGTCACCAATGTATTTTCCTCAAATGTTGTTGAAATTTTGTGAATAGGGGAAGGGGGATATTCCATATGGTGTGCCATCATGATATGATAGATAATTGTAGGGTCCTTTGCCTTATGCTTATTATTTTATTTAGGAAATATTTTCATTTCAACTATATATTCTATGTCACTTTACTCTTCAACCTCATGGTTTTATATTAGGTGACTTCATCTAGTGTTTTTATATTTCTATAAGGATCATAGTATTTGAATCTAGTGGAAGCCATATACAATCATTGGTAGTATGATATTGAGACATATAAAAATAATAAGTATGGAAGTATTTTTGAAAAACCTATTAAGATAAGTTAATTCCATAACATTAGGATTATTATCATAAAATCCTTTGAAATCTTGGTGGGTTTCCTCTTCAAAATGTTCAAAAATATATTGTATTTTGAAATAGAAAATAATAATTGTATCGAGTTATCCAATGTAGTTGGTTGCATATGAATGATAAAAACATATCATATCGAGCTGACCAATACAATAAGAAATGGAATTAGAAAATAGGAAGTTGTATTTTGTTGGCCAATATAGTATGCTTAGATAAATTTATTATATGATGTTAGTCGATATAATTGATAAAAACATA
Source organism: Torreya grandis (assembly GCA_037957365.1). Taxonomy (NCBI): domain Eukaryota; kingdom Viridiplantae; phylum Streptophyta; class Pinopsida; order Cupressales; family Taxaceae; genus Torreya; species Torreya grandis. The sequence continues at coordinate 2,256,977 of JARHVA010001181.1, forward strand.
GAATTGTATTGGGTTAGTTGATGTTTTTTGCAAAAATATAAACTATATTGGACTAGATGATATAGTTGTGGAAGAATTAGAAACTGTATTGAGCTAGCAGATATAGTTTTAAAATAGTTGAAAATTATATCAGGCTAGCTGATAAATTTAGGATCAAATTAGGTTTTCCTCTCCCTAGATAGATCAACGGGGGTTGAGATCACCCTATTTATATATGGGGCCCTCGACCCCCCTCTCTATATATGGGGATAGAGGGGGTTCAGTGTGTCAATCCCTTTTGGTTGATCTACCCGTTCCTAAAATATATGATGGTTGTGAAGATATTGCTAGGACAAAATAAAAAGAAAAAATGTGAAAATGATCCAATTATAAGGTTACATGTTTGATTTACATCAAGTTCACCATAATGTATGCACAATATAAGTTGGATTATAAGTATCCTCTTTCTCTCAATATACTAGGACTTGAATAAGGTCATAACAATAAATCTTGTGTATACTTGGTAATCTACACGACCTATATTAAACATAGCCCTAAAAGAGGGTAATTTGTACTTAAATATCAAGATGAAATGATTACAAATATTAAGCCTATGATATGGGGTATAGCTCTCACTAGGGATTAATGATGGGTAAGTGATTGTAGTAATGATTTTAAAGGTTGTAACAAATGGATTTATCAATTATATGATAAAGATATGGCATACAAAGAACTGACAAATAAGGGTAACTTAATTCTAGATAGTTAAAAGTATTAAACCAATAAGAAGGTGATTGGTGCAATGATCAACCAATGGATGGTTTGTGCAACCTAAAGTGATAAATGGTAAGTGTAAGAAACCCTAAAAATATACTAGATTATTTAGTATAAGGAAGAGCATAGGCAAGGATAAACACATAAATTCAATAGAAATAAGCAAGTAATGTCTAATCTACTAAGTATATAAATATGAGTAGGGATAAAGATACTTACATTTGGGTAGATCTGTTGACACTTCAATCTCCCCCTTTCACTCAAACAACAATTTGTAATAGGTATTGTAGGTCGAAGGCCTAAAATGTAAATATGAATACCTAAGTATCCTTAGTTGGGGATTTTAAATATCAAGTTTACCTTCTTGATTTGATTTTTTATATAGAGCTTCAAAGACACTACAAGACTAAACCTCCAAGATAAGGCTCTAAACCTATAATTCATCCACATACTACGTAGAAGAAAAAATTTAAGCACAATCAAAACAAATTAATTTTTTATATTTATTTTAGAATGCAACATGACCCTTATATATAGATCCAATACTCAAAACTAACCATGAACTCTAACACGATAGTATTGGCTAGGTCGATATAGTTGAAAGATGTTGGATAATGTGGTACTTTATTAGCTAAGTTTATATAGTATAGATGATATAAGGCAAACTCAAAAGTGTATCATCTAAACCAATACAATATAAGGAAGACAATTATGAAACAGATTGTATTGACCTAGTTGATATAGTAAGATATAGGAAAGCTAACAAATTTGGATGGAAATGAGATGAAGAGGTAAGATAAAAGGAGATTTAGATGAGGTCAGATTGATAGTAATGAAGGTATGACATAATAGTACATAACCATCTCTTAAAAATTACCATGAGTTGATCCCACCCCATTTGTGGTGTACTCTATAAAGCATGCAATCAAGGAGATTGATGCGTCGACGAGCCAATACAAGAGAAAATGTCAATAAAGTGATAAAGTGAAAACTATTAGGTATCTACATGAGCCACACAAAGTTCTAGTTTTTAAAAGGATCATAACCTTCCAAATGGATTTCCACCACCAAAACTAATTAGCAGGATGTTCTAAACAAACATTGATTTATATATGAGTTTTGTTGTGTGTAAGTTTATTTCCTCTTATGCAAATAACAATGTAATTTTAAATAATTGAATATAATATCCATACCTAAGTTAGACTATAGTTAGTCTTAGTTGCTACCATAATCATCATTTTTGCATGTTCTCTCTTTTTAGAGGAATCTTTTCCCACTCATTGTTACAAATAGAGGTTGTTTATGTACCTCGTTTATGGGGGTTGCCAATTATTTTTGACATTGTTTGAATAAAGTTGTTTGTCATTATTTTGTGTCAAATTTTTTACATGTGTTGAATCACTTTGAATGGAAGGGTTACCATCAAGGTGAATCTTTGGGAATATAAAGAGTTTGTGTTAGATTTCAACCTTCAAATATTTAGGTGATAAAGACCTTTTATTTCAAAATTAATGAGTTTTGTTTTTTGTATGTGCACATAAAAATTATTTTAATTAGTGATTGCGATCCCAAGATATATTTGAGTGACTAACACTTTAAATTGTAAAATCTAGATGTGTAATATTAAATAGGTATTCAAAAATGAATATTTAGATGGAAACATGTAGGAAAGATAATGGAGCTAGAACATAAAAAAAAATTAATCAGTGTATCTTATACATTCCATAATCATGATAAAGATATAATATTTTCCATCTTATAATAGCTACATCTATGCTTTGATATGTTATCTAATGATTAATAATCTATCTAAATGCACATGTATACAATCATGCAATGTTACAAGTGGTAACTAATTTTTATGGAAGATGAAATAGACATTCTTCCATGAGAGTCTTTATCTATGATGTTTGGGATAAATGGCATTAGAATGTAACTATAAAATATTTACCTCAAGTCATAAGGGGGGATCCACTCCTTTAGGAATGAAGAGGAAAAAAAATGGCACTTAGCAGTACCATATGTTGTGAGTAGGATTCAGTAATTTGGTCTATAAGTATATGGAATGTTGACAAATCCAATTATGATGATAAGTTAAGGTTTTGCACTTACTTATATGGTGCCGTGTTTGATTTTCCCATATTTTTCTCAAACACTAGAAGCATGTGTGTAGCATCTAAGAGATGGATTGATGATATTTGATAGTACCATGAACCTCAAAAAAGTGTTCAACAGTATTGAAAACTATGAGTAATAATTACCACATGCCATAAGAAAGAACTCCACAACATCTCTAGAAGTGTATTTAAAGAATCTACTTAGATCATAATTACTAATTATTGTTTGATTTCTATTTTATTGAAGGTATTTATACATTCTTACAAAAATTATTAAGTTGAAATCAAATTAGAAGTTTGATGATTTACTTTTTTATTGAAATTAATCATGCATTATTACAAGTTATATCAATGCCTAATCATTATGCACGCGAGTACCCTATGAGAACATCATATCCAATAGGCAAAAGGCTCCTATGTTAAATCAGATAGTATGTGATGTGGGTCAAGGTCATAGGATGTATGAAGTGGTGGATAACCACCAATTTAAGCACCAAGAAATGATCATCAAGGCCATAATTTTGATTAGCAGAGTATTCATTATAGTATTATTTGATTCTTGAGCTTCAGACTCTTTCATTTCCATTCATCTATGGACCATTATATGTTGGTGGCTCCTATGTAACTTGAGATTTGGGAGGTAGAGTTGGCCATCGGGTCCAAGATGTTTGTTAGCTCTTTAGTGAGTTGTGTTTTGGATCTATGTGTCTTTCTTACTACCAACTATTTATGCATCATAACCTTGGGTACTTATGGAGTTGTCTTAGGTATGGATTGTCTCATAGCTCATAAAACTGATATGGACTACCACAGTAAGGTTATTGAGTGTGTTTATGACCTTGGGACTCTCATGGTTATCTCAGGGGTCAAGAGACTTATTACCCTTTGCATGATTTCTATGATGCAACTCAAGCATATCATGCAAAAGGGTTATCATTTTATATCACAGTGAATGATAGGTCAGAGGAAGAGTCAGAGAAGGATTATTTATATGATCATTCTGCTCTATGGTATTTTATCAATGTATTCCTAGATGCATTTCTAGGCATGCCCCCATCGAGATAGATTGATTATTGGATAGACCTCATACCAAGGTTTGAACCTATTTTGAGAGAACCTTATTGAATGACCACACTAGAGCTATGTGAGCTCAATATGTAGCTTGAATAAATATTAGAGAAGAGTCTCATTCATCCTAGTGTTTTTCCTTGGGGATCACATGTTATCTTTGTGAAGAAGGACATATCCCTTTATTTGTGTGTTTATTATTGTCAATTGAACAAAGTAACCATCAAGAATCATTACCTTTTTCCCAAGAGTGATGATTTGTTTGATCAGGTGTGGGGAGCTAGAGTGTTCTCTAAGATAGATATGAAGTTTTGGTATCATCAACTATGAATTATAGAGGCATACACTCACAAGACTACATTTTGAACACAATATGGGCATTACAAGTTTACAGTTATACCTTTTAGTTTGACCAATGCCTAAGAAGTGTTCATGAGCCTCATGAACAGATTTTTCTACACCTATTATTGACTTTTAAAGTCACAATGATGAGTTAGTCTGATCTTTCATACAATTTAAGGATTTAATAAGGCCTGATAGGCATATTTAAGGTCATGAACTTAGGATAGCCCTTATACTGGCCCATTTGATGACTAAGGGGTATTTAAAAGTGCTTTCAAAGTGAAAATAGATCAAGAAGTCCTAAAATCATTCATAAAGGTCATTGAAGATTGTTGAAACATTTCAAAAATGGATATAAGGTCATGTTGAAGGCATTAAAACTATTTATCAATACCTTAAACCCCATACATGGTCATGTTTTCAAGAGTATTTGGACTTTATTTTTTTTTCCTCTTTTATCTCCTTGTGAGTTCTTCCAAGTTTATAACATGGGGGGAGATCATTTAGGACCATGTTTCCATTATTATAAGGTTGTATTATATTTTCCATGAATTTTTTTAAAATATCCATTCTCTCATGCATCCAAAGGTACCATTTTAAGAGAGATTATAGCCCTACAAATAATGAAAAATGAAGCTCTACAGATCTCCATATAGATCCAATGTTATTACAAGAGTTAAAAATACTAGTTAGAGCTTAGAAGACCTTAATATGATAGGTTACATGTTTTTTTGAATATGAACAATGTTGTATGATTGTTATAAGGGTGTAGGAAGATCAAGGAGAAAGAGTTTTTACAAGCTTTTAAGGTTGCAGGGATCAAAGGTTTTCAACATCTCTAAAAGCTTCAAAACAAGGACTGTAACATACTTCCAAATAAATTCATGGTGATTTGTATATATTTACAAGCTTGAATTAGTTTAAAGAGCATAAAAACAAGATTCAAAGCATGTAATTTCTATCCCAATGTTTTTTAATTAGTCTGTAGGCCATCTCACAAGCCATTAACCAGGGGAAATGAAGATTTACAAGACTGAACATGTATGTGATTCCTATTAATAGATCTCATATATGGATCAAGGGTTGATGAGGACCAATAGGGTCTTAAATATCATAAATTATGATTTTGTGGTCCTTGAAGAAGAGAAAATGAGGTCCACAATCAGAAAACAATCTAAAATACAAAAGTTACATGGTTTTTTTCAAAACCAGTCACATTATAATCTTCTTCTATTTATGCATGGTAGTTCCATAGCTTAGAAAGGGTTTATATATGTCATTTTTCACCTCATAGTGGTCTCCAACATTTTTGAGGGTGATTAAATCATGTTTATCTATTGAAAACTAGGCAAAATAGTCTTAAGAGCTTCTTAAACCCTAAAGTCGTAAGTGTGCATTTTGACTATTTCCAAATCTTGTAGAGGCAACAAAAAACATTAAAAAAAAACCCATTTATTGCATCTAAATATGTTTCCAAGAATCATCAATGGTTTTAGGTATTTTTCAAGGTTTCCAAGTTGTTAAGAGACCAATTTACAAGTTTGTAGGCCAGAATTTTAAATTTTCATGAGATTAAGAGAGTTTTGGGATCTAAATTCTATCTCAAGGTCTATGTCATGATCTCCAAATGTTCTTAGTTGATATTAAAATACTTGCAAGGCCAATTATAATAATAAGGCTAATGAAATATGTAGATTATAAGGCATGATATGACCTTCATACAAGGTTTCATGATTCTCAAGGTTTAGAAATAGAGATTTTATAATACCAATAGGCTTGTGATCAAGAGATTGAATGAGGAATATGGGTTTCAAGGATCAAAATAATCTTTCAAGTCTACTATCAATTTATTGGGATTGTAAAGAACCAACTATGTTGGTTGAGATCCTCCAAAAGAGAAGCAATAAGACTGCAGACAAGGAGACATGTCTAAACAATGTGGCTTGCATGAACAAAAACATTTTCATGTTTATAGGCATCTTAAAAGCATGAAGGATTTTTTAGGTTAAGTTATATCTTAAGGACCATCCATAATAAGGTTATAGGTCCTTAACAAGATAATATCTCATTTTGTAAGGTTGTTTTCAAAGAAACAATCACATTCTCTTACTATTCTAGTTATGCATGGTGTTTAAAATGTTTTGGATAAGCTTTGGTAGGTCTTAACCCATATCCTAGCGGTCTCCATTAGTTGTGAAGAGGCTTAGTGACCTTAAAACCCATAAATAGGCCTACAACTATTTTTAAATTTCCTTGGTAATGGAGAGACAAGTTTATTTAAAGCTAGTTTTGATAAAGTTGCATGTCTAAGGGTGGGTTTTGAGATAAAACCTTCATTTTTAGGCCTATAGCAGATTTCTTGGAAGATTAAAAACATGATCTAGACTTCATACAAGTTGCAGACTTCTTTCAAGATTCCATGTTTCCAAGACAAGTTTCAAGTATTGTAAAGACACTTATAGGTTTGCAGTAGTGTTTTTATGATTGATCATGAATATGAAGACGGATATACCTCTAAGCCTCTCACTATGTCTTTACAAAGTTTTACTAGAAGAATCATGACTGAGCAAGGAAGAAGACCCATGGTTTAAACCTAAAGAACCTCCCATAAGTATAAAATAAATATTCAACAGTCTCGAATGTTTCTTGATGATATAACAGAAGATAGAACATGATCAAAACCTTCTATAGACCTATAGGTTGTTCTATGAGCTTTCAATAGGTTACAGTTTTATGGAAAAAGGTTTAAGCCAAAAACATGGATGTTGTAGGCCTACAATGTTACTTAGAATAAAATGGGTGAGAAAATAAGGTTCAATCAGTCTATAGGTTTTCAAATGGTGAGAGGTATTATCAAGTGAGATACATGGTAACAAAGTTTTCAAATACTCACATAAAAGTTGCAAGCCTTACAAAAAAAATGGAATAAGGTTCAATCATGATTAGAATTAGGTTTCCAAGCCTATAGACATGTTTCCAAGGTCATTTTATGAGGTATATAAGATCTAAACTATAGTTTACAAGACTAAAAGGCTATATCAATGATAAAATAGAGTTTTACATGATCTAAACCATCTATAAGTTTGCAGGCAAACAAGAATACAATGAGTTTTTAGTATCTCAATGTTTATGAAGGGTTTTGGGAGACTCAAGCATGATACAACTTCATATAAGTTGCATATATTTTTTTGCATGGTTCTAATGTTTGATGAAAACCTTAGAGAGCTTGTAAACATGTTTCCAAGCATGTTTAAGGTTTCCACAAGTTTTCAAGCTCCTTAGACCTTCCTAAAATCATGCACCTCATTGATCATGATTTTGAGCTAGTCAAAAAATAGAAAAGGTAAGATTCCATGGTCTGCACTAGTGTGGTAGTGGATTATATAAGGTGACTAGGACTTGATATTGATATCTAAGCACACTCCAAGAGAACCTATAGGTCTACAAGGTGAAATGATGAAAGAGTTTGTAGGTCTATGAGGACAAGGACATAAAGCAAAGCCTTTTGAGTAGGTTGTAGGATGAACCAAAAAAATATTAGAGTAAGATTTTTAGGTAGGTTTCGACACATGAATGGTTTCTTTATGAAGTATATAGAGTTTTCAAGAAGGATAGTGATTTAACAATGTTAGGAATAATTGGTGTTTTATTCCTAATTTAGATAAAGGGTCTAGATTGATAAATCAGTAAATAATATGTGGTAAATAAGCTACTAATTTATGAAATTTATTGGTAACTATAGATTTTCTAAAAATATTAATAAGAGGGAGAAAATAAGACTTAGCTTATAACTATGTTGATCTGATTGAGATAGAGGTTGATATTGACTGTGTAGGACTAGGACACTGTCATAAACTAAGACATGGACTTCATTTTTTTATTAGATAGGAGCATCATAACTAGATAAGAGTGGCATCGATGTTGTAGTCCACCTCTACCATTATTGTCCTAAGGATTTAAGCTTTTTGGGTTTTGTTCGGTAGGTGTGTGTGACCCTATCTATGAAGTTTTGATAGCTAGAAGTTTGTAGAGATCCCTCTAGAGTAGATTATTTATTCAAACCCTATCTTCCATTATGATTTAACCAATTTTGAATAAGAGGGGGGGTTAGTGTGTGTAAGATGCACTAGACATGCTTCACACCCTGTGTGTGGGCACGGTGCCTACATAGCAATACTCCAAAGAGGGATCAAGCCATATGTAGTTGTCCCACTTGATGTACATTTATAAATTGAGTGTATGAAGATGTAGAATGCTATAATGGATGTACTTGAGATGGCTAGAGATTGGTGTAGGACTTTGAATAAGCTTGTAAGTGTGTTGGTGGGCTATATGCAGAGAATAGGGAATATTTATTTAGTAGTCTTGTTTGTATTCGTGTTTGCTTAGTGATATTTACTAACCCTTTCCAAATGATCTTTAAATGGGCTTATATATGGATCTATTTGTCATGGGTTAAATTCAATCACCCTAGGCTGACACCATGAAGAGGAAGAATCAAGTAAAATGGTAATCTAGACTCAAAATGTGATTGGTTAAGAGTGTCAAAAATAAAACACCCTAGGGTCCAACGCTATAGTCTAAGTTGGGCACTATTGTCTTGAGGGTACGGGACCTAGGGAGATGGATTGGTCATGAAAAGTTGGTCTTGCCTCAGTTGGGATCAAGTTTGAAAGGCTATAGATGACTAGGAATTAGTGAATATAAGCCTATGAGGATTATAAGATTAAGAAAGAGGGATATATGGATTGAGAGTCATAAGCCACACTCAAGTTACCAATTTTGCATTTTTATATGCCTATATTTGCCTCCCTTTTATTCTAGTGATGCATGAAAGTGAAATAATAAGATAAAATAAAAAGAGAAAACATACCAAAACTTACCTGTAAGGGTGAAGCTCATCATGTTGTTGTGATGTTGAGTTGTGCATAGAGAGAGCACATTGTGAATTGTGAGTCTGCAAGAAAAAATAAGAGTAGATCAGTTCTTACTAGATATGTTATATCTAAAATAAGAACATACAAAGCTAGATAAGAGATAAAGAGAAAGGGATGAATACACCTCACCATGTACATGAACCAATATAAAACTTGTTATGATGTTGATTAATGTTGAGTAATGTTGGATGATGTTGTACCAAGAGTAATATCATAAACAGAGCCGAGTGTTCAATTACCGAAAAAGTGGCTCAAGAATGTAAAGGTTGGCCCTTTTTCTCCATCATCACCCACTAAGTGAATCTATGTGGCCATGCATGTGTTTATTTATGTTTAGACTATGTGTTTAATCCCCCTAAATAGGTAGCTTAAGAATACAAAAGCTAGCTAGACCTTTGGCTCCATCATTGCCCTGTGAAGTGAAGCTATGAACTGATATCAATATGAAATATATGTCATATGAGATGGATCCTAAATCCCATGAATGTAATATGATCTAACAATGTTAGCATGGATAGTTGAATGTATGTTGGAAACTAGGCCACTCTTGGCCACTCTGAAAGATGGAGATTATGCTTATATGAAAGTCACTCTGAAACTAAGAATCTAGCTTATATGAAAGCCACTCAAGAACTTGAGAACTAAATAATGTGAAGGGTAGGATTGTATATAAGCCACTCTAAAATGATGCCAACCACCTATATATGGAATAAAGCACACAACTATTGAGAATGCCTAGATAATGTTGAACTAGGAAAGAAAAGAAACAAATGTGCCATGCACATTTCCCCTAATCACTAATGTATGGAACATGGGTTTTGATCTGGAAGTTATACCAACTATTATATCTAAAATTGGAAGTGAGATCCATCATGCCACATATGATGCCCCCAATATCTAGATTCTCTGAGCAAAATGTGTACTGAAACTACTAATTCTAAAATAGTCTAGTTGTGCAAATTTGTAGTTGAACCTACTTTTCTACTTGATTTTGTAAATTTTGGTTTTTTATTGTTTGGATAGGAGTGATATAAATAGATAGTAGCACCATTGACACTATATTCTAGTCTCAGTGTTATTGTCCTAAGACAAATATAATGACTATTATAGATTTTTTGTTGTCTACCTAGTCTGTTATGACTAGTTTAATGTTTGGTTGTTGTTTTGATTATTCTAAAACTAGATTTTTTGGTTGATAGGAGCTCTAATCTCTATGACAAAACCCTCATTTATTTCCCCTCTTTTGAGATTAGGAATGGAAACCATATAATTATTTCCCTTAGAAGAAATAGCCTTGTAAGTGTGTTATGTTGTAATATGTATGATATAGTAATGATAATTGACAAGATATCTCAAGTTATAGCATGGTTTATATTGAGAGATTATTAGATCAAAAGGGGTATGCCTAAATAGATATAACAATTTAAAATCATTTAAAATGTACTAAAATGGAATTGGAAGTGTTAGTTGTTAATTATTAGTTGTCTTGGAGGGATGGAGCATGATGTCCATCATGGCATCCAAGAAGTAAGATAATGCATGATTTGGATCATGGCACTGTAAATAATTGAAAGCAATCAAGCCACAAGCACACAAGGCAATAATCAAGAAGCGTACAAGAGTTTCCAAGGGGCCAATAAAATAAGGGACATGGGCACATGTCACTCAAACTAGAAAGCAAGCATACAAGGCATGTTCAAATGACATATACACATATAGTTGAAACAAGCAAGTTGGTGTGAAATCCATAATCAGATAGAAGAGTACAATCAAGGGACATTTGAAAATATCCAAAAGTACACACATGAATAGAAATAAAGGACATTGGTAAATGTCCTAAGTCACACACTGAAAATAAGTATGAACTAGGAATGCAATCACATCAAGCTATGCTAAGCAAGAAGATAAAGCATGTAAAGACTAAAAAATACAAGAACATCTAACTAATCAAAGTAAGAGTGAAATTATGCAATACATGTTAGTACAAGACTAAGTATATGCAAATAAATACGAAAGTGCCAAATAATAGTGAGTGTCGATAGAGTAATCTGTCTAAGCTAGTAAATAATGTACATCAACATGATAACTAGAGTGTGTGGTGTAGAAATGACATAAGTTGGATGGTGTAGTCATGTATAAGATCCCCTAAGGGAAAGATATATCAATGTGCATCTCACATGCAAGAATAAGATGCCCCCTCAATGGGTAGAGTGAAGCAATCAAGGGTCTAGAAGTCACTACACACACTCAAAGAAGATCAAGTGAAGCATGGTAATGTAGATAAATCGACAAACAATACCATTGAATAACAAATGTAAGTATAACATAGGAGTAGAAATGTAAATCATGGAGGATGCATACAATCAAGATATTTTTGTATTTGTGACATATTTGAATGTTTTTAGATTTTGAAATGTTGTATTGTTTTTGGTATTTTTTAAATGTTATATTATTTTTGTATTTTTGAAATGTTATATTGTTTTTGTATTTTGAAAATATTTGATCTATGTATAATCAATCATAGGAAACTATGTAAAATCAAGCATAGGGTACTATGTACAAGTAGGCTAATAAAAGGTGATACTAATTGATGAGTGTCATGGGAGACTCCCTATCACGGTGTCTTGTATCAAGGAGAAGAATTGTGTGTGATCAGGAAGCATGATAGAGATGTTGAGATTGTGGCTCTAAAAGTTGTATATGTTGTAAATGCTCTAAATTCTCTAAAGTGGGAACTGACTGTGGGGTCTCCCTATAATGCTAAGAAGTGGATGCAACTATAGGGATCTTAGGGACCCATTTGGTATTAGGATAAGCTCTTTGAACATGTACTCTATGTGTAGATGAATGAGATCTCAATGAGACTACCCTGGGTGTAAACACTGTAGCTGGAAGCTATCTAGAATCCTAAAATTATGGAGGTGTATAAACCCTCTATTTTGATGATGGATGCCTCAATTTTGTTTGAATTTGTACTAGAAAAATAATTGAAATTGGTGGAGAAAGTGTAACTAGTGGGAATGTTGAAATTGGTGACTATGGAATAGTAGATGGCTTTATAGTGGGGAGTGGTAACCCATATGGAACTTGACCAATTGTAATAACCTGATTAGCATGAATGAATTTCACACATCTTTAAACTATAGAAGGTACTACACAAATTTTATAAATCCATGTTCAACCAAGTAACATATCAAAAACTCCTACACTGGGAATAACAGTGAATGGTATGGCCATGTGTGTTGGAACAACCTGTAGAGGAATTACAATCTCACCCAATGAACTCTATATGTGCCCATTGAATCCAATAATAACTATGTCCATCAGGGTAATATCTTGTTCTGAATATCCCAAATGATATAGTAATATCATAGTGCACATTTTACACTGGATCTATTGTCGATAAGAACTCTATGAATAGGATGATTATGAATGTAAGCTCTGATAAAGAGTACATAATAATCCAAATCATCCTCGATGATCTCCTACTATAAGAAGTAGATGGAAGGTCTAGATAGAACTTTGGAATTTTATACACCAATCATGTTGCTCAAAGGATGTGATTCAATTGGAGGTGCCCTATATGTATCTAGTGGTGGATGTGCATGATATGCATGTTGAAACCCTAATGTGTGCCATGTCTCCTATTTTGAATGCTATAGAAAAGGATTTAAAAATATTTTCACAGCTTTATCCTATGTTTTCTTTTCCTAAGGAGGCTCAACTGAAGTGCCAAGATCAATTGATTTCCATATATTAAATCATGTATCTTGTGTCTCAAACTGATGCATATATTTATTGTATGGCCTGGTTCCCTGTGAAACTCATAAAATGCATGTTCATCATATCCTCATGGAAGAGGCTTTATTAGGTGAACTTCCTGAATAGAAGGGAGAGATATGATGTTACATTCCAATAACTATTGTAAAACTCTAGCTGGAGAAATTGTTAGATTGGTAAATATACATTAAGGAGGTGCTAATAAAACTACACACTGAGGGGGCTCTGAAGCCACATTAATTATCAGTTGATTTTAAGTCTTATTATCATTGACCTTGACCTTATATGGGACTTTGTTGTTACTCTTGTTGGTTATTTCTGAGATACTTGTGTACTTGAGTTTACCCATTGAAATTAACTTGACTTCTCTTTCCTTTAGTGTATGACATATTTCAGTGAAGGAAAAGAATCTTTTGAACATAATTGACTCGTGTAAAGCTAGTAAGAGACTCTATTTGAAGAGATCTTGTAACTCCTGATCGACCATGGGGCTAATCATCTTAGCCAAGATAGTCTTTTATTGAAGAATATAACCAGTGAGATGCTCATTTGACCTTTGTTTCTATTATGCAACTTAGGCATATGAAACTTTGTCACCAATGTTAATGCTAAAATGAGCGAGGAATGTGTCAGCTAAAGGATTGAATGCACTGACCAGCTAATTTGGTAAACTATAGAACCATTGTAAAGCATAATCCTTTAGCCTCTATGAAAATATATTGGTAAGTAGCCAGTCATTTGGTACATATTCCAAGAATGTTATATGAAAATCTCTCAATGTCTCTCTAGATCACCATTGCCATCATAAAGAGTAAGCTTGGGTTGAACAAAACCTTGTGGCAAGGGTGTGGAAGCAATGTGACATATCAATGGTGTATGCAATAGAGCAAAAGATTCCAAATCCTGTGTAGGTCTAGAGGCACCTTGATCAAGATGTAGCACCTTGTATTGAAGAGATCTTATCTCTTGCACAAGGGCTACCACATCTGGAGATAAAGATGTACTAGCTGTAGTTGGTGGCATAAAAGAAGGTTGGGATGCTATAGGGGGTTGTTGAGACATAGTTACCCCTATAGTGTCATTTTCAATTGGCTACTCTATGGTTTGAGAAGATTGATCATTGTTTACTCTTTGTTGTTCTTCTTGGAGTATTTTGAGCATGTCATCTTGCATGTCAAGGTGTTTAGTTAGGAGTTCTTGAAGTTTAATTTTATTGATTTCATCAAAACTAGTGTATTGGGCCATTGTTAAGGTAAGAAAACAATTTGAAATATGTTTAATTTTTTTGCAAAAATTTATAATAGGCAAAGTGATAGAAAAGGCAAGTACTGAATCTAGAAAATGCAGAGGATATGAATCTCACAAACATGTAAGGTGATACCTCAAGAAGTGAATATGAGTTAGTACATGCAACTAGGGTTTTGATAATGATATTTTTATAGAATACTATGGAATTTTGAAAATGAAATTGGATTTCTGATTTAAATATGTAACTAAAAATTTAGAAAATTATTGGAAATGCTTAATTGAATAGGACCTAATATGTGCAACTAGGGTTTTGAGAAAAATAATTTTTTTTTGAAATTACTATTGAATGTTGAACTTTGAAGGGATGTTTTTATTTTAATATGCTATTAAAATTTCAAAAAATTGTTGAAAATTTACTAGAAAAATACTGGGATCTAGTATGGGCAACTAGGGTTTGAAAGAAATTTATTTTAAAATTTACTAATAAATTTTAAAATTTGAAATGAATTTTTGATTTAAATATTCAAGTAAAAAATTCAAAAATTTATATGAAAAATTAGTTCAAATTTTACCCTAGGGTTTCTAGGGTTTTTGTGTGCAAACAAAGTAAGTCAGGTTCACCAAATGATTTAACAATTTTAGGAATAATTGGTGTTTTATTCCTAATTTAGTTAAAGGGTCTATATTGATAAATCAATAAATAATAAATATATGGTAAATAATCTACTAATTTATGAAATTTATTAGTAATTAGAGATTTTCTAAAAATCGTAATAAGAGGGAGAAAATAAGAATTAGCTTAGAACTATGTTGATCTAATTGAGACAAAGTTTGATATCGACTATGTGGGACTAGGACACTATCACAAACTAAGATTTGGACTTCATTTTTTGATTGGATAGGAGTGACAAAACTAGATAGGAGTGGCACCGAAAATATAGTCCATCTATACTACTATTGTCCTGAGGATTTGAGCTTTCTAGGTTTTGTTTTTTAGGTTTGTGTGACCCTATCTATGAAGTTTCGATAGTTGGAAGTTTGTAGAGATCCCTATAGAGCAAATTATTTATTTAAACCCTATCTTCTATTATTTTTTGATCAATTTTAAACAATAGGGGGGGTTAGTGTATGTAAGATGCATTGGATGTACTTCACACCTCGTGTATGGGCACATTGCCTACATACTAATACTCTAAAGAGGGATCAAGCCATATGTAGTTCTCCCACTTGATGTGCTTTATGTAATTGAGTGTATGAAGATGTATAATGCTAGACTATATATATTTGAGATGGCTAGGGACTAGTGTAGGAATTTGAATAAGCTTATAAGTGTGTTAGTTGTCTATATTCAGAGAATAGAAAAGATTGCTTGAGTAGTCTTGCTTGTTTAGTGATATTTTCCAACCCTTTCCAAATGATCTTTGAATGGGATTATATATGGATCTATCAGTCATGTGTTAAATGCAATCATGTTGGGATGACACCATGAAGAGGAGGAATCAGATAAAAAGGGTAATCTAGGCTCAAAATGTGATTAGACAAGAGCATCAAAAAGGGGACACTATAGGGTCTAGTGTTATAGCCTAAGTTGGGCACTATTGTCTTGAGGGTATGAGACCTAAGGGATGGATTGGTCATGAAAAGAGGGTCCTAGCTCAACCGAATCAATTTTGGAAGGCTATGGATGATTGGGAATCAGTGGAAATGAGCTTGTGAGGGTCATGAAAGCAAGAAAGAGGGATCTATAGATTGGGAGTCATAAGCCACACTCAAGTTACCAATTCTGCATTTTTATATGGCTAAAAATAGCAATCAAGAGGAATATAATAAGTTTCAAACATATCCAAGCATGAAGATAATATCTAATGATTGAAATAGGACTTATTCAAACTAATAGGTGGTTAAGTGGTTGGTCAAGCATGCACAAAGCATGGAAACTATTGGAAACTTCCTCCTCAAGATGTGCAACCACAACCTCTTAAATTAGTTAGCATTGATGAAGCATGTTCAAGGGATCTAGAATGGTAAGTTTTGGTATAATTAGGTTTGTTCTGGTCAGAATGAAGACCTATTTTCATGCAGGGGACCTAGAAAGGGGTTCAAACACTAAGAACATGTCAAAATCATCTATATTCTCTCCATCCATGTAGGCTCAATGGAAAGTGGTGAGCCATTGACCAAATATAGCTTGAAAAAGAATTTTAGGAGGTAGCAGGAGCAAAGATAGGATGTTTTTCCACATCTATGCTTGAAATTGGTTTCTTCTCTTCCACACAATAGGACTTAATGAAGCTAGTTGAAGGAAGTTAATGCCCTTATTATTCTCTCACTATTTGTATTCTTATATATAACTGTAAAAGGATTAATTAAGCATCCCTCTCTTTGGTATAACAAAACTCTACCCTTTTAAGAATTGTAATATTGGCTTATGCCTTGAATTATCAATTAAAGATTGAATTTTCCCTCTTTCCTCTTGTTGTCTCACTATGAGTTCTAAATTCAAGTTGAATTTTGTGGATTTCAATCTCTTTTGATTCATTTGAGATTAATCGTAGATATATTTCAGTCTCTTTCAACTCACTTTGAAGAAGATTTTAGACATTACCTCCCTTATGCAAACTAATTACTTCATCATACCTCTACTCTAGCATGTTTGTGAGAGTGTTGTAGCTAAAAATTAGTCTTTTAAATATTTTACTTGTTTTAGTAGGAGTAATTTGAGGATCTCTCTAGATTTGGTAAATCATCATTTTGCAAATTTCATTTACTTCTACTCTCTTTTCCATGATGAAATCATAGTTATAGTTGTATATAAGTTTATTTTAGTAGTGTTTAGGGCTTGTAACTAATATTATATCATGTGAACATAGTTTAAGAAGGAAGTCATCCTTCTCCATAGGTTCATCCTAAGTATCCAAGGTCCCACACCTTGGATATGTTCCCATGTTACATTGAATCATCTAGCTAATCATATGGATGCAAGATTCACATGATCATAGTTTTTGGCATGCTCATTGGGACAATCAACTCCATTGAGTGAAGAGTTTTAGGTAATAATTTTTTGCTATTATTATCAATTTTTAGATTTGAAGGCATGTCTCAAGTACTTGACGACCCCATAATTTACTAGTTTCCAATCAGACCTATGCTTTTATGCCAAGAGTGGAGACAAGGGTTTATTCAAGAGGTAAGGATTTTTAGTTTTCTAAATTAAATTCATTTTCATCAAGCAGAACTAGAAAATCTAGGTTACCTCTTTTAAGACCCCAAATCTCACCTCTTACAATGTCCCAATCTACACCTCCTTTTGGTAGATTTCCTGAGCCAAGAGAAAGACTACTTCCAA
This sequence comes from Torreya grandis, assembly GCA_037957365.1. NCBI lineage: Eukaryota > Viridiplantae > Streptophyta > Pinopsida > Cupressales > Taxaceae > Torreya > Torreya grandis. Next base: position 2,274,568 of record JARHVA010001181.1, read on the forward strand.
TACCATTCATGGACCATCAAAGAAATCATTTTTTTAATTTTAATGGAGGTAGTCCTCTTACCCTTGCCCAAAATGATGATATCCCAATTTTTTTCCTTAAGATTATCCTTACTTTACCAATGAAAATGTAACCACTCCTATAGAGCACATATAAGATATTGCCAATATATGTTCACTCCACAACATCATAGCTGATAATCTGGTTGTGAGGTTACTTGATGCTTCTGTTGGAAATATTGTCATTGATGTCAAAGGTCTAGCATTATTGGTGATAAAGGCCCCATTGCATTTAATAATGTTTGTAATAAATATATCTTGTCTAATGTGTGTTAATATTTATTTAATATTAATGAATATATTTTTAGTTGCATATGAGACAAAAGAAGGGCCCATGGAGAAGTCAAAGAGCCACAGGGTAAAGATAAAATAAGGATGGGACATATTTTCCCATGAAGAGACATCTTGGGGAATTTCAAGAGTCACCAAGTGAAGACAAAAGAGGAAGGGCACACTTTCTCATGAAGGGACACTTTGAAGAATACGAAAAGTCACCAAGATAAGGACAAAAGAGGGAAAGACATTTTTACTCATGAAGGGTCACCACATGAATTTTCAAAGGCAAGGATATGAAGGGTCATACAAGTTTGGAACCATTTTCCATGAGGATTGAAGGGTCACAAAGGGGGAAGGCCAAAGTTCATTTGGAAAGCTATAAATAAAGGCTTGAGAAGCCATTTGTCATGTGAGTGATAGAGGTTGATTTGATATTGTAATATCTAGCTTAGAAGAGAAATTGTGAGAGATGAATATGATTTGTATTTGTTATATCTAACTTAGAAGATCAAAGGTGAGAGAAAGGAAAGAGATGTTGTAATGAACTATCATTTGTTGAGAGCAACATTGAGAGATAGTTGTGTGGTATACACAAAGGGGTTGGTGCTCCTGTGGGTTGGTGCTCATAAATTGTTGTTGTGTTGGTGCTCAAAAAAGGGCTTGGTGCTCCTGTGGGTTGGTGCTCATGAATTATTGCTATGTTGGTTCTCATCAAAGGGGTTAGTGCTCCTATGGGTTGGTGCTCACAAATTGTTGCTGTGTTGGTGCTCAGCAAAGGGGTTGGTGCTCCTGTGGGTTGGTGCTCATGAATAGTTGTTGTGTTGGTGCTCAGCAAAGGGGTTGGTGCTCCTAAAATTTGGTGCTTGCAAATACTGTTTGGGTTGGTGCTCATTCATATACTTGATATTGTTCTCCATGGTTTTTCCCACATTGGGTTTCCACGTTATATTTGGTGTCTCTCTCTATCTTGTGTGGTATTTATTGTTTCAGTTTTATTGCATATCTTGAATGTTTGATTAAGTGGAATTTGATAAAGGGAAAGTTTTATAAGATATATGATATACTGATTCACCCCCCTCTCAGTATATCTCATGCTTAACAATTGGTATTAGAGCAGGTTCTTTTTGAAAAGTTTTACAACTTGAAGGTAGATCGGGAAAGCATGATGGTTGGATCACATGAAGGATTTTCTATAAATAAGGCACCTTTGTTTGATGGGATGAATTATACTTTTTGGAGCATGAGAATGAAGATTTATTTGATGGCCCTTGGATTCGACATATGGCAAGCAATGGTGGAGGAATATGAAGAGCCACAGACATCTGTAATTACTCCAGTAGAAAAGAAGGCAAGGGAATATAATGTTAAAGCTTTAAATGCTATTTTATGTGGTTTATGTGAATCTAAATTTGTTGAAGTTATGCAATGTAAATCTGCTCATGAAACTTGGGTAAAACTTGAGAACATTTACAAAGGTGATGGAAAGGTTCAGCAAGCTAAGCTTCAGACTTTTAGAAGACAGTTTGAAAGTTTGAAGATGGAAGAAGAAGAAGATATAGCAAGTTATCTATTGCGATTTGATCAAATATTAAATTAGATTCAAGGTCTTAGAGAAATGTGGGAAGAGTCAATAGTGGTGTAAAAGGTTTTAAGATCTCTACCAATGAGATATAATGCAAAGGTTTTGACAATCAAGGAGATGAAGAATTTATCCAAGCTAAAGATGGATGAGCTTCATAGTATTCTCACGGCATATGAGATGTGGACGGAACAAGATAAACCCTAAAAGAGAGAAGCGGATTTCAAGACATCAAAGAAAGAAAAAGCTAAGTTTCAAGAATCAAGTGATAGTTCCAGTGATGATGAAGATGACAACGGAGCACTTTTCATTCGCAAGCCAAAAAGGGGAATAGGTAAATCTCAAGGAGAATTACCTTTTAAATGTTTTAATTGTGGAAAGATTGGACATTTTTTAGCTAGATGAACAAATAAGGGTAATGATGAAGAAGAAGAAAAGCCTACATACTATAAGAATTTTAAAGGCAAATCCAAGAAGGGATTCAAGAAGAAGAGCCTGTATTATAAGGATCCTAGCTCAGTCGAAGATAGTGGAGTCAGTGATTCAGAAGAAGAGATTATATTTATGGCCATACATGAAGGTGATCAAGAAGAAGAAGAGGAGGAAGCTGAAGTGAATATGGAAGGAGAACTTATTTGTGCCTTAGAAGAGTTAGAAGTTGTTGAGAAGAAGAATCGAAGATTGATGCGTCGGAACCAGAAAAATGAAAAGGAGTCAAAGGAAATTATTGATGATCTAATAGCACACTTGGAAGAAGCTAAGAATAATGAAGAAGATCTAACAACACAGTTGCAAATAGAAATAAAATAATGTGAAAGGTATGTTATTGAAATTGCCTCTTTAAAATAAGATATTGAGAAAGCAGTCAATGATAAAGTAGTTAGTGATTCAAAATTTGAGGATATCACTAACATGTTGAATAAGATATTGGAAAGTTAGAAAACAAATTTAGATAAGATAGGGATTAGATTTGAAAATAAAAAGAGCTATGCTTAAGCTCTTACAAAAGAGGAAACAAAAAGGGGAGAAGTGAAGAATATAGAGGACATTTCAAATAGAGAAGGCTAGAGGGAACAAAGCTACAAAAGGCAATCAGGTCAGAGATACACAAATAGGTCTTATATTTATGGCTATTGTTTTTATTGTAATGAATATGGTCACAAGAAATTATAATGTAGAAAAAGAGATAACAATTTCAGAAAGAAAGAGAAGGAAAGTCAAGTAGAGTCAAGCAAAAGCCACAACTCTTTTGCTCCTCTATCAAGCTTTGATGAAGAGACCATAATATGCTACAAGTGCAACAACTTCAGAAACATAGCTTGGTATTGTAGAAGCGTGTTCGAGTCAGTCAAGAAGGATCAGAGTTTTAAAGCTCCATTCATCAACAAGAAGGATCAGAGTTTCAAAGCTCTATTCATCAAGAAGAAGGTTCAGACATGTTCATGGCAGAAGAAACAACCTGAAGATTCTATGATGGTTCAGATAGCTTTGCATGTAAGAAATAAAGATAAGCCATGGTTCATTGATAGTAGATGTTTGAGGCATATGATAGGAGATAAAAGTAAGTTCATAACTCTAAAGAAGATCAATGGTGGCACAGTGAGATTTAGAGATAAAACCACTATCAGGATAGCTAGAAAAGGTACTTTGAGTTTGGATTATGGTAGAACTAAGACTAAGAATGTTGTATATGTAAAAGGTCTTAAGCATAATATTTTGAGTGCTATTCAAATATGTGATCAAGGATACACATTAAAGTTTCATACATAAGTTTGTGAGATTAGAAGAAAAGATTCAAATGCGTTGATTGCAGATGCTCAAAGGACAGGGAACAATGTGTATGTATTATCAGATATCTTCTCAAATGCATGATCAAAGGATACATTCAAAGATTTTCAAGAGGAATAGGGATTAATTTCTATTGCTTCCTACCATTGATGTTTAGCATCAGTTGAGGGGGATCTAAGTGTTATGTCCAGGTAGGCCCTTTGCCATTGATGTCAAAGGGGGAGAATAACAGGTATAGGTACAGGTGTAGAAATAGGTACAAGGAATAGGTACAAATTGCTATAGTAAGGGGGAGTTACTATATGTTTTTAGATGACAATATGTGTAGGTGATAGGATGTGGCAGTTTCAGGATTGAGGTTGCCATCAATGACAAAAGGGGAGATTGTTGGAAATATTGTCATTGATGTCAAAGGTCTAGTATTATTGGTGATAAAGGCCCCATTGCATTTAATAATGTTTGCAATAAATATATCTTGGATAATGTGTGTTAATATTTATTTAATATTAATGAATATATTTTTGGTTGCATATGAGACAAAAGAAGGGCCCATGGAGAAGTCAAAGAGCCACGGGGTAAAGACAAAAGAAGGATGGGACACATTTTCCCATGAAGAGTCATCTTGGGGAATTCCAAGAGTCACCAAGTGAAGACAAAAGAGGAAGGGCACAATTTCTCATGAAGGGATACTTTGAGGAATATGAAAAGTCACCAAGATAAGGACAAAAGAGGAAAGGACGTTTTTGCTCATGAAGGGTCACCACATGAATTTTCAAATGCAAGGATATGAAGGGTCATACAAGTTTGGTGCCATTTTCCATGAGGATTGAAGGGTCACAAAGGGGGAAGGCCAAAGGTCATTTGGAAAGCTATAAATAAAGGCTTGAGAAGCCATTTGTAATGTGAGTGATAGAGGTTGATTTGATATTGTAATATCTAGCTTAGAAGAGCAATTGTGAGAGATGAATATGATTTGTATTTTTTATATCTAGCTTAGAAGAGCAAAGGTGAGAGAGAGGAAAGAGATGTTTTAATGAACTATCATTTGTTGAAATAGCAACATTGAGAGATAGTTGTGTGGTACATAAAGGGGTTGGTGCTCCTGTGGGTTGGTGCTCACAAATTGTTGTTGTGTTGGTGTTCAGCAAAGGGGTTGGTGCTCCTGTGGGTTGGTGCTCATGAATTGCTATTGTGTTGGTGCTCAGCAAAGGGGTTGGTGCTCTTGTGGGTTGGTGCTCATGAATTGTTGTTGTGTTGGTGCTCAACAAAGGGGTCGGTGCTTCTGCAAGTTGGTGCTTGCGAATATTGTTTGGGTTGGTGCTCATTCATATACTTGAGATTGTTCTTCGTGGTTTTTACCACATTGGGTTTCCACATTATATCTGGTGTCTCTCTCTATCTTGTGTGGTGTTTATTGTTTCAGTTTTATTGCATATCTTGAATGTTTGATTAAGTGGAATTTGATAAAGGTAAAGTTTTATAAGATATATGATATACTGATTCACCCCCTCTCTCAGTATATCTCGTGCTTAACAGCTTCCCTTAAGATAAAATCACTTCAATGGTATAGGGGTTTGTAGCCTAATTCCATAAACAATTAGGATCAGATAGGAGAGAATCTTTGTAATAAATTTAAGGAAAAAAGTGATCACCTATCACTAATGGACCAGCTAACTACTATCAAGAGAGATCTTCATGAAGTCATGGTGGACTTCAATTTTAGATTTTAGAAAACTTTAGATAGAATTCCACCACTTGTCAAACCTTCTCCAAGTAATACATTTTTATACTATTTAAGATCCTTGAATAGTGATGTGGATATCATGATTTAGTTCATGGGAGGAACTATCTTGTGAGATGCATACGAGGTGGTTATAAGAGTTGAGAATTATTTGATACAAGCTGAAAAGATTGCTCCTAGACCACCAATGCCCCTTTTTCTACATCCTCCACCCAATCAACCCATTAATCATCCCACCTTGGGCCCTCTTCTTAGAGTAACTAGCCAACTAACACTATCCACTACCCATACCAATGAGTTTCATGAGGTCAAGACCTTATTATAGAGTTTTGGAAATGAATTAGTAGCCTTGAAAAGGTATCAATCTTAATAAAGTAGACCCTACCAGCCATTCAACCAATCATATCAACCCAATAGGTAGGCTTGCCAATGCAATTCCTAAGGACAAATATAAATAGGCTATGTTAGACCCTTCAATACACAACTAGTAGTTACTACAAGTACTTCCAAGGCTATTATTCTCATCTAAAGTAACCTTGTGTAAGACTATGAATGGTGTTACCCTTGAAACCAACCCTATAACCAAAATTATTATCCAAATAGGGTTCTTAGATAAGCTCAAATGATACAAAGTGCATCCATAATTCAAGAGAAGTAATTATAATTAGTTATAAAAGAGGAAGAATCTCAAGAATAAGTGATAAATGAGGCTACATTGGTGAATTAACAAGAGAATGAATTCTATGATGTGAATCAAAATGAGGTGGTAAACAAGGTAAGTAGTCCAATTTATTATAACACAAGGTCCAAGAAAATATCAATGGATATAGAGACATCTCCCATGACTGGTCAAGCATCAACTTCAAAATCACCATAAGAGATTGTAAGAGAAAGTGTAGCTACAAATTAGGCTGTTAAGAAGGACATTTAGTCAAAAAATTAGCTATTTATGGGTCAACAATTTAAATAAGATGTTTTTGCCACTAAATTATAGTCAAAGGTTGGTCACATCCTTTTCATTGTAGTATAACAAATGAAGATAACTAATTTGAATGTGACTATGTGGGAAGCACTCTCCATTCCTTCACAAAGGGACCTATTATGAGAAGCCTTGAGCCACTTCTATCAAGAAAAATAACCAACCAAAAGTATAGTAGGTTCTCCTCAAAATTTATGCCAACCAAGTGAAGGTGAAATAAGTAAATCAGTAAGCCACCTTCTTGCTACATCTCCCTTATCATTAGTAAGCATCTTGTTCACAATTACATGATTGATTCTGGGGCTAAAAATTTTGTTATGCTTAAGAAGATAGATGATTTATTGGACATAAAATATACCCCAATTACTAAGGGATTTGTTCAATTAGATGGTATTGCTTTTAAAATAGTATAGGTCATTTAAAATATGAATATTACCATTCATGCTTTCCCAAGCTTTTCCATTTTGTAATGCATTTCAATCATTAACCTCCATCCTTATTTTTCCAAATGCCTTTATAGAGATTTCACCACAAAAATGGGAGGGTATTTGTCTTTAGATTGGTCTCACATGCTTCTAAGGACTAGGTATGGGATAAGGGTAACTATCAAGGTTGAGCCTATCTCCAATAATCACATTAAACCTTATATGCCTAGTCCTATTAACATGAACTATATTATGCATGATATTGAGAAGGATGGTGTTCTACATGAGGCTACCACATCCCTAGAGGAGATTCCATATATGCTAATTATTTGGAAAGAACACATAATAAATTTGATCTATATGATCATATGGAAGAAACCAGGTTAGGCACCTATTACATACATGAAGAAAATTCAGTCATACCTAATCTTGTGAAGCAATAAAAGGACCTTAATAGAGTATGGTATCCATACTTTGATGGTTCAAAGAGAAAGAATGGTATTTGTGTTGGTGTGTTGATGATCTCTCCATAAAAAGAAAGATATTTATTTACTTTTAGGCTTCAGTTCAGTTGTACTAATAATGTAGCTAAGTATGAAGCATTGATCCAAGGCCTCAAACTAGCTCAAAAGAGAGGAATAAAGGTGTTACAAGATTTTGGAGATAGTGAGTTCATTATGCATCAAGTTAGAGCTCAAAGTACAGCCAAAAATGACTTGTTAAAGGCCTAAAAGCATATAATATGGGATTTACTTATATATTTTGATGCATTCAACATCCAAGTGGTGCCAAGAACTCAAAATAAGGATGTTGATAGACTTACATTAGTTGGAGTACAATATGAGATTCCTATAGACATCATGAGAAGCTTGAATCAAAATGCTAAGTTGGTAGTTGGACCAGCTATCCTAGATAATGCAACCAACTAACAAGTATTTAAGAATGATGAACTAACTATTCATTATATGCAATAAGAGATATAATTTTATACCAAACATCAGTCAAGACCTGAAAATCAAATAATACAATTGAAAAGTAATAAGTTTCCAAAGGGATTGATCACTTCGGGGAGTATCTTTGACTCAAATAATCAGCACAAAAAAGAAAAAATGAACTTGAATATCAAGGAGGAATACTTTGAACAAGTGGACATCACAAGGTACAAGATTTTGAAGCTTGGAAAGGTATGTTCTGAATATATAAAAAAAACTTTCATTAACTTTTGCCAAAAGTATGATGATGTGTTTGCTTATAGTTATGAGGACCTTAGAGGTTTTGATATGGGATTATCTCTGACTTAGACCCTAATGCAAAGCCCATTAAGTAGAAGCAAAGGCCATGTAATCCTAATATTTAATCTTAAATGAGAAAATAATTGACCGAACTCATAGAAGCCAACATAATTTTCCCTATCAAGCATTCTTCTTAGGTGGCAAATCTTGTTCCAGTTAGGAATAATAATGGAGAGATTAGGCTATGTGTTTATTTTAGAGACCTAAATAGATCCTCTCTCAAATATCATTACCCTCTTACATCCATGGAATAAATTATTTAAATAGTTAGTGGATTTGAAAGGTTGTCTCTTCTATATGGCTATTTAGGGTATAACCAAATCCTAGTCCAAGAATTAGATCGATTCAAGACAAACTTCAAAATTAAATGGGGAACATTTACTTACAATAAGATGCCCTTTGGGTTGACTAACATTGGTGAAACCTTTCAAATAATAATGGATATGTATTTTAAAGGTTTTATTAATGACATGGTCTTAGTTTATTTCGATGATATCATTGTTTATTCAAAGCATGCACATGAACACTTGGAAATTTTAAATAAAGTATTTGATAGATATAGGGAATTTGGAGTTTCATTAATCCAAAAAAGTGTGTGTTTTTTGTTCATGAGGTAAATCTATTAGGGCACATAGTATCAAAGTATGGCCTTGGCATAGATATGAAAAGGGTAAAGGCTATATTGTCTCTTTCTATCCCAAGTCATAAAAAGGGTCTTCAAAGATTCTTGGGGAGAATAAATTTTGTGAAAAGATTTATATCATACTTTAATACTTTGTTTAAGATTATTACCTCCTTTTTCAAGAAGAATATGGTTTTTAGCTAGTCAAAATAAGGTAAAGAGAGGTTTGAAGGCATCAAGAAATCAATCTCTTAAGCTCCTAATCTTTTGAATCCCAACTATGACAAGGACTTCATCCTTTATGCTTTTGTATGAAGTGAGAGCATCTCATTAATCTTAACTTAGCAAAAAAATGACCAAATGGAGCAGCCAATAGCCTTTTTCAATCAATCACTAAAGGACTATGAACTAAGGTATAGTTTTGTTGAAAAATAAGTTTTTTAATTGTAAGATATCTTAATAAATTTTGGCACATGTTTTTTAATAATAAGATTCAGCTAATGGTGCCTCATCCAAGTGTGAAGGATTTCCTTTTGAGTAGGGATGTGATTGAAAAGAGGGATAGATGGATCAAAAAATTCATGGAGTATGATGTGCAAATCAAATTCACTAAGCTTTGAAGAGGTAAAGGGTTGTGTGAGCAACTTTTAAAAGACCTAGAGGCTAATAAGAAGACCATATACTTGTTGTAAGAAGACCAATCAATTCCTATTCATCGTCCAAATATCTGGATTCAAGACATGGTTATTTTCCTTCACATGGGTGAGTATCCTCAAGGCCTTAACAAGGCTAAGAGAAGGTATTTCAAGCTGAAATATACTCATTATGTTATTTTTTATAGTGTTTTATTTAGAAAAGACATGAATGGAGTGTTTCTAAGATGCATTGAGCATGATCAAATTTTTAGAGTGTTTGAAGAGTTCCATGATGGCTTATTAGGAGGTCATTTCTCACCAAGAACTACTATTGTCAAGATAATGAGAGCTAGCTATTATTGGCCTAATTTATTCAAGGATGCTCACAAGTGGGTAAGAAACTATAAGAAGTGTGCCTACTTCATAGGAAATCAAAGGTTGGTTGCCCTTCCTTTTCATCCTATTTAAAAAAATCAGTCATACATTCAATGGGGTTTTGACTTCACTAGTATGATAAATCCACCTTCTAGTGCTGGTCATAAATGGGTATTAACAACCACATATTACTTCACCAAATGGTCTGAAGTAGTTGCATTGAAGGAGGAAAATGAAGCTTCAATCCTATATTTTCTTGAAGGTATTATCACAAGGTTTAGTGTCCTATCTACCATAATTTCTGAAAATGTTAAAGCCTTTGTAGGCACTTGAATTGGTGAATGGTCAATCAAACATGGAATTTATCTTAAGACTTATTCAAACTATTACCCTCAAGGCAATGGTTTGGCCAAGTCTACTAAAAATAACCTGATAAGTATTATCAAGAGGATAATTGAAGATAATCAGAAAGCTTGGCATACCAAACATAGAATAACTCTTTGGGATGAAAAAATCACACCCAAGATATCCATTGGGAACTATCCTTTCATGTTGGTATATGGGGGAGAGGTAAAGCTTTCTTTGTCATTGGTGTTTCCTTCTCTTGAGCTTGTACATCAGTTGGAAATGATAGAAGATGAAGAAATGACAGTGAGGTTAGCTAAATTGATGGAGCTATAAGAAGTAAAATACCAATAAATGTACACTCTTGGATCTCTTTTAGATTGATTTTTTTGAGATTTTAGTGACTCCTACGCCCAATAAACTTGCATAAGGATATTTTATCCTTGTTTGGTAGGAAATAAACCCACAAAGTTCACAAAAAATGTTGACTTTTCAAGCCACCTTGATGATTTAGTTTGATATTTCATACAACTAAAGGATTAAATAATGCCTAATATGCATATTTAAGGTCGTGAACTCAGGACAACCCTTGTATTGGCCCATTTGATGACTAAGGGGTATTTGAAATTTCTTTCAAAGTGAAAATAGATCAATAAGTCCTAAAATAATTCTTAAAGGTTATTGAATATTGGTGAAACATTTATAAAAGGGATATAAGGTCATATTTAAGGTATTAAAAGTCTCTCTCAATACCTTAAAACCTATACATGGTCATGTTTTCAAGTGTGTTTTGACTTTTTTTTTCCTCTTTTGTCTCCTTGTGAGTTATTCCAAGTTCATAATGTGGGGGAAATCAATTATGACCATGTTTCCATTATTACAAGGTTGTATTTCAGGTTTCATGAAATCTTTTCAAATCTCCATTCTCTAATGCATCCAAAGGTACCATATCAATAGAGATTACATGCCTACAAACAAGGAAAAATGAAATTCTACATATATCCATATAGATCTAATATTATTAAAAGAGTTAATAAGGCTATTTAAATCTTAGAGTACCTTCAAATGATAGGTTATAGGTCTACAGGAACATTAACAAGGTTGGAATATTGTTATAAGGGTGTAGGAAGATCAAGGAGCAAGAGGATTTTCAAGCATCCATGGTTATAGGGATCAAAGGTTTTCAACATCTATAAAAGCTTCAAAATAAGGATTGTAACATACTTTAAAATAAATTAATGATGATTGATAGAGATCTATAGGTTTTTAATAGTCTAAAAAGCATAAAAATAAGCTTCAAAGCATGCAATTTATATCCCAAGGCTTTTTAAGCAATCTACAGGCCATCTTACAAGCCATTAATCAGGGAAAATGAAGATTTGCAAGACTCAACAAGTTATTAGGTCCTTATAATAGATATAATACATGGATGAAGGGTTGAGGAGGACCAAGATGGTTTTAAATATCATAAATTATGAGTTTTAAGTCCTTAAAGAAGAGAAAATAAGGTCTACAATTAGAAAACAAGCCAAAATACAAACATTGTAGGGTCTTTTTCAAAACCACACATGTTGTAATTTTATTCTCTTCATGCATGGAAGTTGAAGGGATTTGGAAGGGTTTTTCCAAGTCCTTGTAAACCTCATATCGGTATCCAACCTTGATGAGGGTGATTAAATCACATGGATCTATTGAAAACTATGCAAAATAGTTTTCAGAGCTTCTTAAACCCTAAACATGTATGTGTGCATTTTGACTATTTATAAAGCTTGTAAAGGCAAAAAATAGTATATAAACCCTCCTTTATTTCATCCAAACATGTTTCTAAGAATCATCAATGGTTTTAGGTAATTTTCAAGGTTTCCAAGTTGTCAAGAGACCAATATATAGGTCTGTAGGGTAGAGTTCTAAATTTTCATGAGACTAAGAGAGTTTTGGGATCAAAAACCTAACTTAAGGTCAATGTTATGATCTCAAAAGGTTATTAGTTGATTTTTAAAAAAAATTAAGGCCTATGATAATAACAAGGCTAAGTAAAAATTTAGATTCCAAGGTGTGATCTGGCCTTCATACAAGGTTTCATGATTTTCAAGGTCTAGAAATAGAGATTTTGTAATACCAATAGGCTTGTGATCAAGAGATTCAATGAGGAATATGGGTTTAAAGTATCCAAATAAGCTTGTAATTTTTTTATCAATCTCTTAGGACTATTAATAACCATCTATGATGGTTGAGAGCCTCCAAGGAGAAGCAACAAGATTGCATACAAGGAGACATGCCCAAAAAACATGACTTGTATGAACAAGAACATTTATAGGTTTATATAGGGATCTTACAAGCATGAATGAGTTTTTAGGTTCAGGTAGGTCTTAAGGACCATCCATAAAAAGGTTGTAGGTCCTCAAGAAAATATCGCATGTTGCAGTGTTGTTTTCAAGGAAACAGTCATGTTCTCTTATTGTTCTAGTTGTGCATGGTGTTTAGAATATTTTGGAGAAGCTTTGACAAGTCTTAACCCATCTCTTGGTGGTCTCCATCATCTATGAAGAGGATAAGTGACCTTAAAACCCACAAATAGGCTTATAACTATTTCTAAATTTCCTTGGTAGTGGATAGACAAGTTTCTTTAAAGCTAGTTTTGAGAAAGTTGCATGTCTAAGGGAAAGATTTGAGCTAAAACCTTCATTTTTAGGCTTGTATCATATTTCTTGAAATATTGAAAACATAATCTATACTTTATATGATTTTCATACTTATTTCAAGGTTATATGTTTCCAAGATAAGTTTCAAGCATTGTAAAGATATTGGTAGGTATGTAATAGTATTTTTATGATTGATCAAGAATATGAAGATGGATATACCTCTAAGCCTCTTAAAAGGTCTTTATGAAGTTTTCCTAGAAGAATCACAATAGAGAAAGGAAGAAGATTCATGTTTTCAACCTCAAGAGCCTCTCACAAGTCTAAAACAAAGATTCACTAGTCTCTAATGTTTCTTGATGATAAAACATAACATAGAACATGATTTAAACCTTCTATAGGCCTGTAGGCACATTTCAAGAGATTTTGAAAAGTTACAAGTTTATAGACAAAGCCTTAATACAAAAAAAAGAATGCTGCAGGCCTACAACATTACTTAGAAGGCAATGGGTGATAAAATAAGGTTCAATCAGTCTGAAGGTTGTCAACTGGTGAGAGGTCTTAGCAAGTGAGAGACATGGTAACAAAGTTTTTAAATAATCAAATACATGTTGAAAGCCTTAAAAATAGAATGGAATAAGTTTCAAACATGATTACAAACAGGTTTCCAAGTCTACAAACCTGTTTCCAAGGTCATTTCAAGAGATCTATAAGGTCTACATTATAGTTTGTAAGACAAAAGGGCCATATCAATGGTAAAACAGAGTTTTCTATGATCTAAACCTTCTAAAAGTTTGTAGGTAAAGAGAAATACAATGATTTTAAATATCTTAGGGATTATGAAGGGTTTTGGGAAACTCAAGCATGATCCAACTTCATACAAGTTGAAGGTAGTTTTTTGCATGGTTCTAAAGTTTGATGAAGACCTTAGAGAGCCTGCAGACATGTTTCCAAGATTGTTTAAGCTTTCCAAGAGTTTCCAAGCTCCTTAGACCCTCCTACATGCCTACACCTCATTAATAAATATTTTGAGCTATTAACATATAGAAAAGGTAAGATTCCATGGTCTGCACCAATGTGGTAGGGGGTATACAAGGTTCCCAAGACCTGATATTGCTATCCAAATACCCTCCAAGAGCACCTTCAAGTTTGTAAGGTGAAAGGATGGATTTTACAAGTTTGTGAGGATATGAGGACAAGGAGATAAATCAAATCCTTTTGAGTAAGTTGCAAGATGAATCATAAAGGTTTTGGGGTAAGATTTTCAAGTAGGTTTGCAAGCATGAATGGTTTCTTGATGAAGTATACATAGTTTGTAAAATGGGTAGAAATTAAGAGGAATATAAAGAGTTTCAAACATATCCAAGAATGAAGGCAATATATAATGCTTAAAATAGGCCTTATTCAAACTACTATGTGGTTAAGTGGTTGGTCAAGCATGGGAATCATTGGAAACTTCCTCCTAAATATTTGCAACAGAACTCTTCAAGTAGTTAGCATTGATGAAGCATGTTCAAGGGCTCTAGAATAGTGATTTATGGTAGAATAAGGCATAGTTGGGTCAAAATGAAGACATGTTTTCATGCAAGTGACCTAGAAAGGGGTTCAAACACTATGAATAGGTCAAACTAGCTATATTCTCTCCATCCATGTAGGCTCAAGGGAAAGTGGTGAGCCATTGACCCAATCTAGCTTAAAAAATCATTCCAAGAGATAGCATGAGCAAAGATAGGATGTTTTTCCACTTCAATGCATGAAATTGGTTTCTTCTCTTCCAGACATGTAGGACTTAATGAAGTTTGTTGAATAAAGTTAATGTTTTTCTTCTTCTCTCACTACTTGTATTGTTTTATATATGATTGTAAAAGGACTAATTATGCAACCCTCTCTTTGGTATAGTGAAACTCTACCCTTTTAAGAATTGTAATACTATTTTATGCCCTGAATTATCAATAAAATATTGAATTTTCCCTCTCTCCTCTTGCTACCTCACTGTGTTCTAAATTCCAGTTACATTTTGTGTATTTCAGTCTCTTTTGATTCATTTGAGATTTATTATAGATGCATTTTATTCTCTTTTTGATCACTTTGAAGAATATTGTATACATTACACCCCTTATGTAAATTAATTACTTCATCATACATCTGATCTAGCATGTTTGGGAGAGTATTGCAATTAAAAATATTCTTTTATGTATGAGCAAGTTGAGGAGCTGTCTAGACTTGGTGCATTGCCATTTTGTGAATTTTAGTTCATTCTACTCCCTTTTTCATGATAAAATCAGAGTTATAATTGTATATAAGTCCATTTTAGTAGTTTTTAGGGCTTTCATCTGATCTTATATTAGGTTCATGTAGTTTAGTAAGGAAATCACCCTTCTCTAAAGATCCATGCCAAGGAACCAAGGTCACATACTTTGGGGATGTTCCCATGTTGCACTAAATCATCTAGTTAATCATATGGGTGAAATATACATGTGATAAAACCTATCTAGACCATTTCATGTTTATATTCCTTGATGATATCTTGATCTATTCATGGAATGAAGAGGAACATGAGGACCACTTATGACAAGTTTTGTAAGTTCTGAGGGAGAACCAATTTAACGATAACTTGGGGAAGTGTGATTTTGCATAATCAAAGGTGGAGTATCTTGGGAACATCATTTATAGGGAGGGGATCTCAATATACCCCTCTAATATTTATGCAATTATGTAATGACCAACACCCATGAGCATCACATAGGTTCTTAGCTTCATGGGTTTGGTAGGATATTATCATTGCTTTGTTTAGAACTTTACTCACCTTGTGAACCCCATCACTTCATTTTAGAGAAAAGGGAATAAGTTCATCTAGACAAAGGAGTGTGAGGAGACATTTCAATTATTTAAATATCACCTCACTAGTGATCCTATCTTAGCAGTAGTTGATCTTATACAGGAGCTCTTTGTTTGCATTGATGCATCACATGATGGGTTAGGATTTATTCTTATGTAGAATGGTAGAGTGATTTCATATGAGTATCAAAAAATCAAAGATTATGAGTTGAATCACCTGACTCATGATCTTAAATTTGTAACCATTATTCATACTTATTTGAGATGGTGACATTTTTTTTTGTCATCAATTTATTTTAGAGATAGACCACGTAAGCTTGAAACACATTTCAATCAACCTAACCTCAACCCTTATTAGAGAGATTGGATGGAGCTTCTATCTGAGTACAATTTTGAGATAGTGTATATCAAATAAAAGGATAATGTGGTTTGCAAATGCATTGATTAGGAGATGCCATGAGTTGGAAACTATGTGGTTATACACTGATTTGTGGAGCCAGATTATTAAGCAACTTCTTGAGGATAGTTTATACCATAAGGTCTGACAAATGCCAAATTCAGGTATGGTCTTAAAGGGAAAATTTGAGGAATATGTGCTTTATTTAGATGGACTTTTATGACATCGAGGACATATATATGTGCCCACATCAAGTGGCTTGTGTGATTTAATTTTATAGATATTTTATATGAGTAAAATTGTGAGATAGTGTACATCAAAGGAAAGGCTAATGTGGTTACAAATGTATTAAGTAGGAGATGTCATGATTTGGTCACTATGTGGCTATACATTGACTTGTGGAGCTAGATTCTTAATCAAATTCTTGAGGACAGCCTATACTAAGAGGTATGACAACTTTCTATTTCAAGTATGGCCCTAAAGGGAAATTTGAGGGTTATTCACCTGATTTAGATGGATTTTTATGACATCAAAGACATCTATATGGTCACAATAGGTGGCTTGTGTGATTTAATTTTTTTATAATCTCAATAAGCCCCTTACCAGGCACACCCCAGAGTGAAGAAGATGCATGCATATCTAAGGCAGTTGTATCATTGGGATTATTTATGACATGATAATGTAGACTTTCTAACTTGATTCCTTGAGTGATAGAGGGTCAAGGTCAAGCATCAACATCTAGTAGGGTTGTTATACCCCAATGGATTCTAGAATGGAAATGGGACAAAATCTATGGACTTCATAGTTGGACTACCTACCTCATCTTATCATCATGACGTGATCATGGTGACTATGGATAACTTGATAAAGGTATCTCAATTTTATCCCATGAAGACTACCTATAATGCCACATCAGTGAAAAGGGTCTTCTTGGATGATATTGTTTCACTGCATCAGATTTCTCATAATATTATCTTGGATCAAGATCTTATTTACACATCCCACTTTTGGTCTACTTTGCATAAGGCATTGGGTACTCATCTCAATTTTAGTACCTCTTACTATCCAAAGATAGATAGATAGACTGAGAGATTTAACCAAGTTTTAGATAACATGCTTCACATGTACATTATGGATAAATAGTCCCATTGGTAGGATTTATTATACCTTGTATACCTTGTTTATAATAATAGTTATCATAGTTCGATCAAGATGGCACCCTTTGAGGCACTATATGGTAGAGCCTATAAGACCCCCTTAAATTTGGATTACATTGAGGATCAAGTCATCATTGGTCCTTCCATGTTACAGGACATGGAGTGACAAGTTGTTAATATTTAAAAACACCTTGAGGTTACTAGATATCAATAGAAGAAGTATGTAGATGCAAAAAGATTGATTGGCATTTCAATGTTTGTGATAAGGTGTTTTTGAGAGTGAGACCCAAAAGGATACCTATCTATTATGGAAAAGGTTAAAAGTCAGAACCTTGTTTTATCAGGTCTTTTGAGATCTTAGAGACCATCGGCCTAGTAGATTATTATCTAGCCTTGCCACCTAGCCCATCATGTGTTCATGACATGTTTCATGTTTTAGTTTATGTCAATATATACTTGACAGTACCCATGTTCTATGTTAGATGACCTTATAAGTCAAGATAGATGAAGCTTTGGTTTTGGAGCCTGTATGGATTATAGCATGCATGACATTGGCCCTTTGAGGAAGAGATATGGACTTAGTCAAGGTCTAGTGGGACAGATATCATGATATTGTAGCCACTTAGGAGAATGTAGTACCTTTGAGGATTTAGTATACCCACCTATTTCAATGACTTCTAGGAAGAAGTCTACATAAGGGGAAGGGGATGTGAGACCCCTATTGGAATAATGCTCATCTTTAAACTTATGATGTTATGGTGTCCTTGAGACTGAGACTAATATTATAGACTTGTGGTGTTTACACAAGTCCTTTTGAGACATGTTATATGTGTTATTGAGACCTATGATGTTATGAATCTTTGAGATAGAGATAAATATCTATTTTCTAGTATATTTTTATGTTTCACTTACATAATAACATTAGTATGGTTAGATTGATTATTTATATATCCATTGTGGTGTTGTTATACTTATGTTTTGATTATGCATATTATGAGTAACGATTTAGTATCACATGAGTTATTGCCCATGCTCTAGTATTTGAGGATATATTTTTGTTAGATGTTGATATTGGTTTATCACCATGGATATGTGATTCCTTAGATTTACTTGTTTTTTGGATTGAGATCCTTTGTATGGCTTCTATTATACAGCTTCAACTTCTAGGATAGGGAATTTTATGTGTGTAATGGTGTGCAGGTGACAAGGGAGGCCAATGAGGGAACTAAGACTACATCAGTCATAAACACATCAGGGGTAGAGTGGTGACACATCTTAATGAGCTTACCATCATCCTAACCACCCTTTGAACCTTGTTGTGGATGTGGTTAGATGCATAGGTGTCTTAAGACTATTTTGCACTGTTTCCCTCCCTTGGACACTATTCTCACCTTTCCTATTAACCTTAAGAATATTATTTAAAAGTTTTATTTCATTCTTTAATTAATTTTAAGCACTTAAGTGGCCTCCTTTGACTCAAACTCGGATGGGTTGAGTGAGTCAACCTTTTAGAATGCCTTAAAGTTGATTTTTCATATTTTGGATTGATATTTTACCTTTGGACTAATAGAAAGGTAGGAGGGTCTTTCAATAAACCTTAGAGGACTTTAGGGGTAGCTCATGTGCCATTTATGGCTTGAGATGGTGAGTTCATTTATGAGGCATGGATTTGCTTGATTTCCCACATGGGCTTGTAAGTGGAGTTAAGGAGGGGAGACTTTTTGACCATAATCCAAGGCATGGAAAGGGACACATGTCACCTTCCCATTGGCTTGTAGATAAGGGAGTCGGGCCTATTTGAGGAAGGTGAGCCTTCTTTGAGATAACTTTTGGGCTCATTTTTATAAAATTTGAAATTGAAGGAGGAGAAGGACAAAAGAGATGGAAGAATTAGAGGAATGACTTTGGAATGGAAGATTTAGCCATTACCTAAGCTTGTAGAAGGTGTCTTAAGAGGATTCCAAGTGTACTAAGTAAGCTTCCATGTTAATTATTTTAATTATTTGTTTACTAAATAAATTTCTCCTTTTTTCCTTTGGTTGTTCAAACTTCAAGAGGAGTAAGGCCACTTATCTTACCCTCTCTTTCTACTTTATCTTCCATGATTATATCTTTGGACACCACATGATTTTATTCCCATTTTTGGGGATTTGGATATGATAAATCCCTCTTATTTTCTTCTATTTTTAATCCATTTTCTTGTTTTAAATTTATAAAGTTATGATAGTGAAATTTTTGTATGTTACATGCTTGTATTTTACACCCCTTTGTAGTGGAACTGGGAGTGGAAATGGGTTCCCATGATCTCCTACATGGGTTGATTATAACATATTGGAAGTGGCAAGAGGGAGCATAACCCCAATGTTTTCCTACGTATTATTGACATGGTGGAAGGTGTTGATGCCCTTCCATGACCATGAGAAGCAACACAAGGGTGAGGAATTCCCATTGTCCTTCTTCTCAATCAGTGGGCTTAGTGGTGTTAAAAACTTGTATGGTTCTATTAAATCATGTTGGTACTTTCCATGTTATTTTAACTGTCTTATTTTTTTCTTTTTGGAGTTTTGAAGCCTCCTTGTATTGAGAGTGTAGTCTAGGTGTGTCGTCATGTGAACAACTTATCTCTCTTATCCTAGACATCTAAACTTAGTTTATCCAATCACTTACCAATAACTTTGATGTGAAAATTCTTGGATCCAAGAGTCTTAGGCTCAGGGGTGCTATTGACAGTCACCCAATGATGGGAAAAGGATGGGAGGTGAGCCCCTCCTTCAATTGGTCTTGCAGATTGTAATGAAACATTATGAAGACCATCGTATCACTTGTTATATATATTTGTAATTAAATATTTTGGTTAAATATATAGCCATGATCAATTTATTTATTTCAAGTGGAAATATGTATTATTTTAAATGGAAAAAAAACTTAATAAGTTCTTGGTTTTAGCATGTGTTCTTGAATGCTTGCATACTCCTTTAAAGACTATATCAGTTTGGAAAAGAAATGAAAAAGACTATTTATGTTCAATATTCAGTTATATATTCTATTTTAGGTATTTTATAAATTTTTAATTCTTACAGTTGATAAAAATAAGATTTTAATTCTTTCAAATTGCCAAAATGTATGTAAGCAAGAACTTGGGGAAGACTAGTGAAGTTTAGATAATTTTTAAGCAATTTAAGTGTTTCATATTATTCCCAATATTTGTTATATAGTGAATTAGCTTCAATTAGTAAATGTATGTAAAATATGGTGTGATTTTAGGAGCTATGCATTAATTTTAATTAATTTTTGAAGTGTTCATCCTAAAACTCATTATAATTCCTTTAGAAATGACCTACACTTTGAATAATTAATTTTCATGTAAAACAAGGAATTATTGTGCATAAAATAACTTCATATCAAAATCTAAAAAATTTATAACTTAACACAATTTGTTTCATAATTTTTAAACATCCGATTTGTCCAAAATGGTTTTTTTTTTAATGGAAGGATCAATTCATCATTGGTCCTTCCATGTTGCAAGACATGGAGTGACAAGTTGTTAAGATTTAACACCTTGAGGTTACTAGATATCAATAGAAGAAGTATGCAGATGCAAAAAGATTGATTGGCATTTCAATGTTGGTGATAAAGTGTTTTTGAGAGTGAGACCCAAAAAGATACCTATCTATTATGGAAAAGGTTAAAAGTTGGAACCTCATTTTATCGGGTCTTTTGAGATCTTAGAGACCATCGGCCTAGTAGATTATTATCTAGCCTTGCCACCTAGCCCATCATGTGTTCATGACATGTTTCATGTTTTAGTTTTACATCAATATATACTTGACAGTACCCATGTTCTATATTAGATGGCCTTACAATTCGAGATAGATAGAGCTTTGGTTTTGGAGCCTTTGTGGATTATAGCACACATGACATTGGCCCTTTGAGGAAGAGATTTGGACCTAGTCAAGGTCTATTGGGATAGATATCATGATATTGTAACCACTTAGGAGAATGTAGTACCTTTGAGGGTTTGGTATCCCCACCTATTTCAATGACTTCTAGGAAGAAGTCTACATAAGGGGAACGGGATGTGAGAACCCTATTAGAACAATGCTCATCTTTAAACTTATGATGTTATGGAGTCCTTAAGACTGAGACTAATATTTTATACTTGTGGTGTTTACACAAGTCCTTTTGAGACATGTTATTTGTGTTATTGAGACCTATGATGTTATGAGTCTTTGAAATAGAGATAAATATCTATTTTCTAGTATATTTTTATGTTTTGCTTACATAATAACATTAGTATGCTTAGATTGATTATTTCTATATACATTGTGGTGTTGTTATACTTATGCTTTGATTGTGCATATTATGAGTATTGATTTAGTATCACATGATTTATTGTCCATGCTCTTGTATTTTAGGATATATTTTTGTTAGATGTTGATATTGGTTTATCACAATGGATATGTGATTCCTTAGATTTGCTTGTTTTTTGGATTGAGATCCTTTGTATGGCTTGTATTATACAACATCAGCTTCTAGGATAGGGAACTTTATGTGTGTAATGGTGTGTAGGTGACAAGGGAGGCCAATGAGGGAACTAAGACTACATCAGGCATAAACACATCATGGGTAGAGTGGTGACACATCTTAATGAGCTTACCATCATCCTAACCACCCTTTGAACCTTGTTGTGGACCTAGTTAGATGCATAGGTGTCCTAAGACTATTTTTCACTATTTCCCTCCCTTGGACACTATTCTCACCTTTCCTATTAACCTTAAGAATATTATTTAAAAGTTTTATTTCATTCTTTAAATAATTGTAAGCACTTAAGTGGCCCCCTTTGACTCAAACTCGGATGGGTTGAGTGAGTCAACTTTTTGGAATGCCTTAAAGTTGATTTTTGATATTTTACCTTTGGACCAATAGAAAGGTAGGAGGGTCTTTCAATAAACTTAGAGGACTTTAGGGGTAGCTCGTGTTCCATTTATGGCTTGAGATGGTGAGTTCATTTATGAGGCATGGACTTGATTGCTTTCCCACATGGGCTTGTAAGTGGAGTTAAGGAGGAGGGGAGACTTTTTGACCATACGCCAAGGCATGGAAAGGGACACATGTCACCTTCACATTGGCTTGTAGATAAGGGAGTCAGGCTTATTTGAGGAAGGTGAGCCTTCCTTGAGATAAATTTTGGGCTCATTTTTATAAAATTTGAAATTGAAGGAGGAGAAGGATAAAAGAGATGGAAGAATTAGAGGAATGACTTTGGAATGGAAGATTCAGTGATTACCCAAGCTTGTAGAAGGTGTCTTAAGAGGATTCCAAGTGTACTAAGTAAGCTTCCATGTTAATTATTTTTAATATTTGTTTAATAAATAAATTTCTCCTTTTTTCCTTTGGTTGTTCAAACTTCAAGAGGAGTAAGGCCACTTATCTTACCCTCTCTTTCTACTTTATCTTCCATGATTATATCATTGGCCACCACATGATTTTATTCTAATTTTTGGCACTTTTGATATGATAAATCCCTCTTATTTTCTTCTATTTTTAAGCCATTTTCTTGTTAAATTTATAAAGTTATAATAGTGAAAATTTTACATGTTACATGCCTATATTTTACACCCCTTTGTAGTGGAAGTGGTAGTGCAATTGGGTTCCCATGCCCTCCTACATGGGTTGATTATAACATAATGGAAGTGGCAAGAGGGAGCATAACCCCAATGCCTTCCTACATATTTTTAACTTAGTGGAAGGTGTGGATGCCCTTCCATGCCCATGAGAATCAACACAAGGGTGAGGAATTCCCATTGTCCTTCTTCTCAATTGGTGGGCTTAGTGGTGTTAGAACCTTGTATGGATATATTGAATCATGTTGGTACTTTCCATGTTATTTTTACTTTCTTATTTTTTGTTTTTTGGAGTTTCGAAGCCTCCTTGTATTGAGAATGTAGTCTAGGTGTGTCTTCATGTGAACAATTTATCTCTCTTATCCTAGACATCTAAATGTTAGTTTATCCAATCACTTGCCAATAACTTTGATGTGAAAATTCTTGGAGCCAAGAGTCTTAGGCTCAGGGGTGCCTATGACAGTCACCTAATGATGGCAAAAGGATGGGAGGTGATCCCCTCCTTCAATTGGTCTTGCATATTGTAATGAAACTTTATGAAGACCATCTTGTCACTTGTTATATATATTTGTAATTAAATATTTTGGTTAAATATATAGCCATGATAAATTTATTTGTTTCAAGTGGAAATATGTATTATTTTAAATGGAAAAAAAACTTAATAAGTGCTGGTTTTAGCATGTGTTCTTGAATGCTTGCATCCTCCTTCGGAGACTGTATCAGTTGGAAAAGAAATGAAAAAGACTATTTATGTTCAATATTCATTTATATATTCTATTTTGGGTATTTTATAAATTTTTAATTATTACAGTTGATAAAAATAAGATTTTAATTCTTTCAAATTGATAAAATGCTTAGTAAGCAAGAACTTGGGGAAGAATAGTGAAGTTTAGATAATTTTTAAGCAATTTAAGTGTTTCATATTATTCCCAATTTTTGTTATATAGTGAATTAGGTTTAGTCAGTAAATTTATGTAAAATATGGTGTGATTTTAGGAGTTATGCATAAATTTTAATTAATTTTTGAAGTGTTGATCCTAAAACTCCTTATAATTCCTTTAGAAATGACCTACACTTTGAATAATTGATTTTCATGTAAAACAAGGCATTATTGTGGATAAAATAATTTCATATCAAAATCTAAAAAATTTATAACCTAACTCAATTTGTTTCATAATTTTTGAACATCTGATTTGTCCAAAGTGGTTTTTTTTTTTTAATGGAAGGATCAAGTCATCATCGGTCCTTCCATGTTGCAGGACATGGAGTGACAAGTTGTTAAGATTTAACAACACCTTGAGGTTACTAAATATCAATAGAAGAAGTATGCAAATGCAAAAAAATTGATTGGAATTTCAATGTTGGTGATAAGGTGTTTTTGAGAGTGAGACCCAAAAAAATACCTATCTATTATGGAAAAGGTTAAAAGTTGGAACCTCATTTTATCGGGTCTTTTGAGATTTTAGAGACCATCAGCCTAGTAGATTATTATCTAGCCTTGCCAACTAGCCCATCATGTGTTCATGACATGTTTCATGTTTTAGTTTTATGTAAATATATACTTGATAGTACCCATGTTCTATATTAAATGGCCTTACAAGTCGAGACAAATGGAGCTTTGGTTTTGGAACCTATATGGATTATAGCCCGCATGACATTGGCCCTTTGAGGAAGAGATATGGGCATAGTCAAGGTCTAATGGGACAGATATTATTATATTGTAGCCACTTAGGAGAATGCATTACCTTTGAGGGTTTGGTATCCCCACCTATTTCAATGACTTTTAGGAGGAAGTCTACATAAGGGGAAGGGGATGTGAGACCCCTATTGGAATAATGCTCATCTTTAAACTTATGATGTTATGGTGTCCTTGAGACTGAGACTAATATTTTAGACATGTGGTGTTTACACAAGTCCTTTTGAGACATGTTATATGTGTTATTGAGACCTATGATGCTATGATTCTTTGAGATAGAGATAAATATCTTTTTTCTAGTATATTTTTATGTTTCACTTACATAATAACATTAGTATGCTTAGATTGATTATTTCTATATCCATTGTAGTGTTGTTATACTTATGTTTTGATTGTACATATTATGAGTATTGATTTAGTATCACATGATTTATTGTCCATGCTCTTGTATTTGAGGATATATTTTTGTTAGATGTTGATATTGGTTTATCACCATGGATATGTGATTCCTTAGATTTGCTTGTTTTTTGGATTGAGATCCTTTGTATGGCTTCTATTATACAGCTTCATCTTTTAGGATAGGGAATTTTATGTGTGTAATGGTGTGCAGGTGACAAGGGAGGCTAATGAGGGAACTAAGACTACATCAAGAATAAACACATCATGGATAGAGTGGTGACACATCTTAATGAGCTTACCATCATCCTAACCACCCTTTAAACCTTGTTGTGGACCTAGTTAGATGCATAGGTGTCCTAAGACTATTTTGCACTATTTCCCTCCCTTGGACACTATTCTCACCTTTCCTATTAACCTTAAGAATATTATTTAAAAGTTTTATTTCATTCTTTAATTAATTGTAAGCACTTAGGTGGCCCCCTTTGACTCAAACTCGGATGGGTTGAGTGAGTCAACTTTTTGGAATGGCTCAAAGTTGATTTTTGATATTTTGGATTGATATTTTACCTTTGGAGCAATAGAAAGGTTGGAGGGTCTTTCAATAAACCTTAGAGGACTTTAAGGGTAGCTCATGTGCCATTTATGGCTTGAGATGGGGAGTTCATTTATGAGGCATGGACTTGCTTGCTTTCCCACATGGGCTTGTAAGTGGAGTTAAGGAGGAGGGGAGACTTTTTGACCATAATCCAAGGCATGAAAAAGGACACATGTCACCTTCCCATTGGCTTGTAGATAAGGGAGTCGAGACTATTTGAGGAAGGTGAGCCTTCCTTGAGATAGATGTTATGATCCTAATGGGTGGATTTCACTAACGCCTCAAGGTTTTGGTGCAGCGGTTCGTTACATGTGGTATCAAAGCCTCCACCCAGGTTCAAATCACGGATCGGGTGGCTACACTAACATGATAGTGTTCATCCGGTGCTTATACACACAGGGGATCTTGGTGGTATAAGCGCAAATCTAGCCCAGAGTTTGGGCTTCGAAAGCGTGGTGGGATGTTATGATCCTAATGGGCAGATTTCACTAACACCTCAAGGTTTTGGTGTAGCGGTTCATTACAATAAATTTTGGGCTCATTTTTATAAAATTTGAAATTGAAGGAGGAGAAGGATGAAAGAGATGGAAGAATTAGAGGAATGACTTTGGAATGGAAGATTCAGCCATTACCCAAGCTTATAGAAGGTGTCTTAGGAGGATTCCAAGTGTACTAAGTAAGCATCCATGTTAATTATTTGTTCACTAAATAAATTTATCCTTTTTACCTTTGGTTGTTCAAACTTCAAGAGGAGTAAGGCCACTTATCTTACCCTCTCTTTCTACTTTATCTTCCATGATTATATCTTTGGCCACCACATGATTTTATTCCCATTTTTGGGGATTTGGATATGATAAATCCCTCTTATTGTCAGCTATTTTTAATCTATTTTCTTATTTTAAATTTATAAAGTTATGATAATGAAAATTTTGTATATTACATGCCTGTATTTTACACCCCTTTGTAGTGGAAGTGGCAGTGAAATTGGCTTCCCATGCCCTCCTACATGGGTTGATTATAACATAATGGAAGTGGCAAGAGAGAACATAACCCCAATGTCATCCTACATATTTTTGACATGGTGGAAGGTGTTGATGCCCTTCCATGACCATGAGATGCAACACAAAGGTGAGGAATTCCCATTGTCCTTCTTCTCAATTGGTGGGCTTAGTGGTGTTAGAACCTTATATGGATATATTGAATCATGTTGGTACTTTCCATGTTATTTTTACTTTCTTATTTGTTGCTTTTTGGAGTTTGGAAGCCTCCTTGTATTGAGAGTGTAGTCTAGGTGTGTCTTCATGTGAACAACTTATCTCTCTTATCCTAGACATCTAAGTGTTAGTTTATCCAATCACTTGCCAATAACTTTGATGTGAAAATTCTTGGATCCAAGAGTCTTAAGCTTAGGGGTGCCTATGACAGTCACCCAATAATGGCAAAAGTATGGGAGGTGAGCCCCTCCTTCAATTGGTCTTACAGATTGTAATGAAACTTTATGAAGACCATCTTGTCACTTGTTATATATATTTGTAATTAAATATTTTGGTTAAATATATAGCCATGATCAATTTATTTATTTCAAGTGGAAATATGTATTATTTAAAATGGAAAAAGAACTTAATAAGTGTTTGGTTTTAGCATGTGCTCTTGAATGCTTGCATACTCCTTCAGAGACTGTATCAGTTTGGAAAAGAAATGAAAAAGACTATTTATGTTCAATATTCATTTATATATTCTATTTTGGGTATTTTATAATTTTTTAATTCTTACAGTTGATAAAAATAAGAGTTTAATTCTTTCAAATTGCCAAAATGCTTAGTAAGCAAGAACTTGGGGAAGACTAGTGAAGTTTAGATAATTTTTAAGCAATTTAAGTGTTTCATATTGTTCCCAATTTTTGTTATATAGTGAGTTAGGTTTAGTCAGTAAATTTATGTAAAATATGGTGTGATTTTAGGAGCTATGCATGAATTTTAATTAATTTTTGAAGTGTTGGTCCTAAAACTCCTTATAATTCCTTTAAAAATGACCTACACTTTGAATAATTAATTTTCATGTAAAACAAGGCATTATTGTGCATAAAATAATTTCATATCAAAATCTAAAAAATTTATAACCTAACGAGATTTATTTCATAATTTTTAAACATATGATTTGTCCAAAATGGTTTTTTTTTTTTTAATTGCTAGTTTGTAGGGTAATTTTAAAAATAGACAAGCCCTCCAAAAGGGTATTGACCTCTTCCTATACAGAAGCTTCCTTACAATTAACTAACTACAAATTTATTAAGTGTCAATGTGACCATTTGGGTGACTAGTTAACCAACCATCAAGCTAAATAATTTTTACAAGTTAAACTTGAAACCTGTGACTAAAACTAGAACTAATGCCAACAAGCATACCTTAATTTTGTCTTTATTTAGTAGAGGCTTGGATATTTTTAGATGGGATGACCTCAAAAAATACCCCACTTAACTTTTCTTTCTCTTTAACATGGTAAAAAAAATTAGACCTGAAACATCCTGGTTTTCCAGGTATGATCATTTTCTTTTAGGTTTGCTTAATCTCCTTGGCAAGCTAGTATTACTAGTTTTATTTCTATGATTGTGGTGATTTGGTGGCTCATAGGTAGAATAATCCAAAGTGACCCCTCCCCCCTCAAACTTTTTTCCTCTTCCGTATGGAAGTGGCTTCAAGACCTAAAACTCTATACTTTTCTCAGTATGTATGTTTTGTTCTAGGGAGGCCTATTTGGGCCTTATCAACTATCATGAACTCCTGGTTACTCAGATTGATTTGATCCAAAAGGAGACACCTGCTTATAATGAGTCACATATAGCTTGACATAAAAATTTAAATTTTAAACTAAACTTTTTCTAATTTTTACCATGTGGTGGCCATTAATGGTTGTGGAGGAATTCAAAGCTCCCAAAATCGTAGGAGCATGAGACCTCCTAGAACCTTTCTATAAAGATAGGTACCTTTAAAATTCATGCATACATATTCCTATTAAGCTATAAATTTGAAATTAAAAATATTTCTTTGGATCAAAATCTTAGAAAATCCATTAATGATAGTTATTCAGGGTTGAGGAAGGAGAGGAGGGATGACTATGGAAAAAGTCATCCTCCAACACCTCTTTGCCCCTCTAAAATCTAAGTTTTTCAATTCCTTGACCAAATTTGAGACCTTATAGCCTCCATCAAGATATTTGGTCGCTTATTTCTTTGACCAGATCTAATAGCTGGGATCAATTTAATCTAATGGTGGAAATTAGGTGCACTAATCTCAAAGGGCCTAAACAAGATATTTTAGACACCTATTGAGTTTCCATGTGGTCTAATTGATATATGACTTAGCACTTTTCCTGAAAGCAAGTCAATGCAAAATTAGAATCCATCAATGACTTAAGTGCAAACCAAGCCACATGATTGGACAGAATCATTTGGAACCCAAATTTGAACTCCATTGAGAGTTAAGATGTCTCTTTTGAGAAAGTGGTTGCTCGAACCCACATCCTTTTCATTGTATGTTTTTTTTTCATCCATTAAGACTGTGGGGCCCACTAGGATAGCTCAGTGAGCTGTAGGCTTGTGTCTAATCTTATAAGCCATTTAGGGCACGTGGGACCCCCATAGTTGTGTAGATACCATGCATCCATTTGTGTTTGCCTTGTTGTCATTTGGTTATTATAGTTGTGTAGAATGTGTTTTGTGTATCTTTCATTGTGTTAGATTTTGGGGATGACAGAGGGGATGATGATGATGATGATTAGAGTAAACTTTTTTATTTTAAGTGATGATTTGTACATGCCCTTAAGATATTTTTTAAATTATTATTCAATAATTTAATTTTTTTTATGATGATGTTGTGTGCATATTTTAAGTATAAATAAGACTTATTTAATGTTCATGGTTAATGAGCATTCGAAATTTCATTTTATTATTTTAAATTAATATTTTTTATTTTAAATTAATTTTTAATATGTTTATTGTTGATATAAAAAATTAATAGATATTTAAAGTTTAAATATTAGGTGTTATAAAAAATAATAAATTTTGGTGTATTTTTATTAAATGCCTATAATTATTTATTATTATTTTATATATAATTTAAATATATTAAAATTTATTTATTTAAATATGTTTACATTTTTTTTTTTAATATATAAATTGTGATGTGACTGTGTCAATAGGGAAAATTTTGATTTCCTCAATCAAAAAAATATGACGTAGAAACTCAAACAAATTATTCTTGACCAAAAATATATTAAAAAAAATATTGCATGTTGTTGGTGCATTTATTTGCTTGATTACATTTACTTGTATTTATCATTTACATTGGTGCACTAATTACTTATTGTAATTAGTTTATTACATTGATTAATAATTTGCACCAGATAAGATAAGCTTGCTTAACTAGTAGTCAACTTGGACACCTATCTTGCTATCGCGGAGTTGCATTCCACTATTTAGGGTAAGATAGGATAAGATTGCTTAACTAGTAGTCAACTTGTGTTGATAATTTACTCAAGTTTGACACCTATCTTGTTATTGTTGAGTTGCACTCCACTATTCTTGTAGTCAGATATCAGTTAAACTACACGTGTTGTGTGAGTTTTCTGATCTTTATCTTTCACACCTTGCTCTATATAAGCAATGGTTATTTGTGTATTCATCATCAGATTAATATTGAATTATTAGAGTAATTCATCATATTTCAGTTATTTAATTATTTCAATTATTATCTTGGATATACAGTTATTGTTTATTACAATTACTATTTTATCTCTTGTTCATGCTTTCTATTAGATTCATTAGATCATATATGTTAATTCTAACATGGTACCAAAGCAATCTTGAATCTGTAGATTAATAAATATTCAAGAGAAAAATATCTAGATATAAGATCAATTTTTTTATTTGTATACAGACACAAATTGGAGCTTTGTGGAGAATTTTAGAACTCACCATTGAGTTCAGAGTGCCCAAGATAGTCAAAATTGTCTACAATTTTACCCAGATTGGGCATAGGAGGCAAAACTGGCAAGGGTTTGATTTACAAGCACCACGACTAAATCCAATGGGTACCTAAAAATTTAAGCATTTCTAAGCAAAATGGACCTCACAGTTGCGTTTGAAAGACATCAAAACCTACATATCCATATAAAATTTGTCTAATTTGGACACAGTCACCTAGAAGGCAAATTTTTTTTGCTCCTCAGTACAGTCGTATGGATTGTACAAATTGTGCATGGCAAAAAAAATTAAAATTAAAATTAAAATTGAGCAAGCCTAACGAATCAGTAAGAAGAATTGATAGGGCAACTTTGGGAGCCCGCCATTTGAACACCAAGAGGTATTTTTTAGCAACATTTTTTTTGAAATAGCTTAAAATTTCATGCTCTTCACTAATGTACTTTCATATTTTTTAGATTTTTCCATATTTTTCCAAAATTCAAGTTTTTCAATAGAAACTCTTGATCGTCCTCATTTTTACAACTTCAGAGGCTCATAACTTTCACAAACAACCTCATATTGAGGTCCCATTTTTTTTAAAGTTAATATTTTTTTGAGAACAATGCATTGGTATAGAAATTTTTGTAATAAAATGCATAGTTTTTTGTACTTTTATCCTGGAGGGCCTAATTGAGCTTTTTTTAAACTGTAAAAATTATAATCTAGCCTTATAATTGCACTCAATTATAAAGTGCCAAGAAATACTTGTTGGGTGGGATAAAAGTAAGTAATTCTAAGGGGTTTTATAGTGTGTTATGTACTTTGATTTCTACTTTGTGATGGTTTATTTCCAATTGCATCATGGAAAATCTTAAAGTTCCTACTATTAATAGCATACAACTATAACACATGGGAAAAGAATGCTTAGAATGCATTAATGATGCTAGGATATACGCCTTACATAAGAACTCTTCTTACTCCACATACTGATGTAAAAGATTTACAACACTTTCTCTTTGAAACTACTAAGGTTATTGGATGCATTCGGTCTGACATGTCTTTAGATTTGAATTTTCATCTTGACAAATGTACAAGTCCAAAAGATGCTTGGAATAAATTAGCATCATTATTTGGTAAAATAGACGAGGTTCGTGGTTACCAAATTGACAACGAACTCATTAGTTTGGATCCTAAAAGTTATGCTACAATACAAGACTACATCACTAAAGTCATAGATCTTAGAGCACAACTTTTTGAATGTAAAATTGATAAAAAAAGATATTCAATTGATTTTTAATGCCTTACACAAATTAGGTCCTGAATATTCATCCTTTATCACTAGCTTTTAGACTCATAGGCTCACATTGGGCACAACATATCAAATGCCCACCTTTGAGGTATTCTCTAAGATTCTAATGGCTGAAGAAGAAAATTTAATAGATATGGGTCTAATCAAGTCATCTAAATCTCAAGATCTAGTTG
The DNA here is from genome assembly GCA_037957365.1 of Torreya grandis. Classification (NCBI taxonomy): domain Eukaryota; kingdom Viridiplantae; phylum Streptophyta; class Pinopsida; order Cupressales; family Taxaceae; genus Torreya; species Torreya grandis. The sequence goes on from JARHVA010001181.1 coordinate 2,306,469, forward strand.
CAAGTCAACCTCAGCATAAGCAAGTTTCAACATCAGCATCAAAGATAGATTCAAGTAAAAAGATGCAGAATAATCAGAATAAGTCACAGAAAGATAAGAATAAAGGGAAATAATCTTCCTCACAAGGAGGTTATAAATCCACTAATAAGAAAGGGGATTCACAAAAAAAGACTGGCACTCCTTGTCCTTATTGCAAAAAGGGGTTTCATAGTGAACAAGATTATTGGAAGAAAGAGATTGATGACCTTAAGGGTCTTCTCAAGAAGAATAACATCAATCAATCCTCTTCAAAGGATTCTTCTACTCCTTCAAATTTAGGGAAAGGAAAACCCACAGCACTAGTTACACTGGCAAATTCTCTCAAGTTATGGGTACTTGACTCAGGTGTTTCGTACCATATGGGTTCTAATCAAGAACATTTTTTTGGATTAGAATGAAGTTTCTTGCCTCATATTTTCATAGGTGATGATTCTAAGGTAGATGTCATAAGAAAAGGTATAGTTGATGTTGATAGTGATGTATTTGAGGATATCTTCTATGTACCAGAGTTATCAACTAACCTTATCTCTGTCTACCAAATCACTCACTTTGATACTGGTAGGAAAGTTGAGTTCACACCCAATTCTCTATCAATCAAAAAATTGGAGGATCTTGCCTTAGTTGTAGTGGAAAAAGTTAACAATCAAACTCAATTTTATTCATTCTCCCATTTTGTGCCTCAGTCTTCCTCTACAGCTTTACTCTTACACATTGATTCAGTGAGCAAGCTATGGCATAAGTGGTTTGGTCATTTGAACTACCACTATTGACAGTACCTTACTCAGTAGGAGATGGTTACATGACTTCTACAGATTCAATTTTTAGGGGGTGTATGTCATCGTTGTGCCTTAAGCAAACATCTAGAGGATAAGATTGATAAAGGGAAGGATTGGAGGGATACACAAGTCCTCTAACTTGTTCATAGTGACTTAACAAGTCCATTACCTACTTTATCTTTTAGTAAAACCTGTTATGTTCTCATATTCATTGATGACTATTCTAGATACACTTGGGTTTATTTTTTGAAACTCAAGAGAGAATTGTTTGATAGATTTCTAGAGTTCAAAGCTCTAGCAGAGAAACAATTTTGAAATTCAGTCAAGATCCTCCACACAAATAATGGGAGGGAATATGTGAAAAACAAGTTTGAACAATTATGTGCTCTTGAAGGAATTGATCTTCAACATTCAATTGCATACACACCTTAGCAGAATGGTGTAGCAGAGAGGAAGAGCAGATTCTTAAAAGAGATGGCAAGTTGTATGATTCATGTAAAATCATTAGTATCTGAGTACTGGGTGGAAATAATTAATCGTGTTGCATATATACAGAATAGAGTTCTTCACAAAGCTTTAAAGAGGATAACACCTCTTGAATCTTGGTGAAATAGGAAGCCAAAAGTGCATCATTTCAAAGTCTTCGACAATCCAACATGGGCTCACATACCTTTAGACAAGCACCACGCTTTATAACAACAAATTTGGACTTGCATATTTGTGGGATATCCTGATGGTGTTAAGAAATATCAGTTCATTGATCCAGATTCACATGAGCTTGTTATAGCGAGAAGTGTTTACTTTGAAGAAAGTCCTTTAGACTTATCTTCTAACATTTCTTATTCTTCTTCCTTAAAATAATTAGATAGCATTGACGATGATACTCCTACTTCATCTACTCACAGGGATGATGAGGTAATACCTCCCCAATTAGATTTAACAGGTCAAATTCTAGTTCCTCCTCCTCCAATTCCTCACCCATTGATGTCTTTATGGGCTAGACAGACTTTGGAGGATGTAGACCCTCTTGTTAGGGATCCATTAGATAGAAGGAGAACACGGTCATAGCATGATCTTCCACATTCCTACATTGCCATAGCTTTTTATCCACAGTGTTTTAAAGAAGCCACAGGGATAGTTGAGTGGGATTAAATGATGGAAGAAGAGTATGACTCGTTGATTATGAACAACACTTGGGATCTTGTTCCTCTTCCTAAGGGAAGAAAATTAGTATGATGTAGGTGGATATATCAGACTAAGTTTACAGCAAATGGAAATATTGAGAAGTATAAATCATGCTTAGTGGCCAAAGGTTTTTCTCAAGTAGAAGGCATTGACTATATAGAAACCTTTATTCCTGTTGCTACAATGAATTTTATTCACTTGATATTAGCTATTGGTGCATTTCATGGTTGGGCTATACATCAGATGGATGTGAAGAGCGCATTTCTTCATGGGGATCTTTATGAGGAGATTATATGGAGTAGTCACAGGCATTTGTTTAGGATTCTTCATTGGTGTGTCACTTGCAAGAGTCTCTCTATGGTCTAAAATAAGCCTCCAAGGCTTGGTATTCCAAGATGGACACATTTCTTCTCTTAGTTGGGTTCTTAAGATGTCACTCAGATTTGAATGTCTACATTCTACGATAGGAAGATTCACTATTGTACTTGGTGCTTTATGTCATTGATCTCATTATTATAGGGAACATAGCATCCATCATCAAAAGTGTTAATATTTCACTTTATGATAGATTTCCTATGATAAACATCAGCCTATTACTTTATTTTTTTGGGATTCAGATAGCACAGTCTTCTTCCAGGATTACTCTTTCACAACCCAAGTATGTCATGGACTTGTTAGCTCGATTTCACATGGTTAATTATAGGCCTGCACTAACTCCCTTCTTATCTGGAGTTAAACTTGAGGTCCATTATTTCACTTGCTTGGTTGATGCCACATTGTATCACCAGCTTGTAGGCAGCCTTATCTATCTAACTCATACACAGCGCAACATTTCATATGTAGTTGGCATGGTTTCACACTTTATGTAGACACCACATGAGCTTCATTGGAGAGTCACCAAGTGTATTTTGAGCTACATTCAATGCACTATCAGATACAAGATTCATTATATAACAAGTACAAGTTCAGACATGGTGGGATACACATATTTTGATTGGCCTAGTGATTATGATGAATGTAAGTCCACTTTTGGTTACAGCTTTCACTTCAAATTTGGCCCCATTTATTGGTAGAGTAAGAAGCACCATGTTATTTCTCTTTCATCTATAGAGGCTGAGTATCATGTGTTATTAATGCCACTACTAAGGCTAGTTGGCCTCAGAATATTCTCACTGAGCTTGGTGTTCCATTTCAGAAGCCATCAGTCATCTACTGTGACAACTAGAACACTATCTAAATCTCAAAGACTCTGGTTCATCATCAGATAACCAAACACATAGAGATCTATATGCACTTTATCAAGAAGCTGATTCAGGTGGAGATCATTGATCTTCAATATTGTCTTATAGAGGACCAGATTGTAGATATTTTCACCAAACCTTTCACTAAGAGCAAGTATCTTCACTTGTGATCTCTTTTGGGGGTGCGAGACATCAGTTCTTCAGGGGGTTCTCCTAGACCTTCATTTTGAGGAGTTTTTTCATTCATATTTTCTCCTTTCCTCATCTATTTATACAGAGTACCTAAGATGGCTACACATTGTTGGGACTCTTATTTGTACAACCCTACCTAAGCTTCACTTATGGGGGGATGTTGGTGCATTTATTTGTTTTATTGTATTTACTTGTATTTATTATTTAAATTGGTGCACTAATTACTTATTATAATTAGTTTATTATGTTGATTAATAATTTGCACTAGATAAGATAAGCTTGCTTAACTAGTAGTCAACTTGGATACCCATCTTGTTATTGTGGAGTTACACTCCATTATTTAGGGTAAGATAGGATAAGATTGCTTAACTAGTAGTCAACTTGTGTTGATCATTTACACAAGTTTGATACCTATATTGTTGTTGTTGAGATGCACTCCACTATTCATGTAGTCAGATATCAGTTGAACTACACGTGTTGTGTGAGTTCCCTGATCTTTATCATGCACACCTTACTCTATTTAATCAATGGTTATTTGTGTATTCATCATCAGATTGATATTGAATTATCAAAGTAATTCATCATATTTGAGTTATTTATTCATTTCAGTTATTGTCTCAAATATACAGTTATTGTTTATTACTATTATTGTTTTATCTCTTGTTCATGCTTTTTATTAGATTCATTTGATCATGTATGCTAATTCTAACACATGCCCATCAATATTGAAAATCTTGGTGTAAAAATGGGTGACGCATAGCATCAAGCATGAAAAACTCTAAATCAACTTCTAAACCCATCTCTAAACATGATGATGCTAGCTACTAATTTCCAACATCCTATCTAACACAAATTGTGTTAAGAAAGATCTTGCATCATGGTGGTTTTTTTCATTTTCTAGCATCAGGTTTTTTCTTTTTCTAGTGTTAATTTTGCCCAATTTTATCATTAAAAATTATGTAAAAACGTGATATTATACTAGTGTAAATATATCAACACCCTTTATCTAACTTGAAGTAGTAAGGCACACGATATGAGGGTTTTAGAGTTGTAAAAATAATTCTATGACACACTTATTAGGTGTACCCAACTTCAAGTAGTAAAGTATTTTGAACTAAGTATTAAACACTGCCAATTATACATGCTATAGTTATTTATACATAGGAGAAGCCTTCTTTGAATATAAATAATGCATGGCAATGTGTATTAGGATTTATGTTACACGACAATATATAATTTATAATATATTTGGTTAATTAAATTTTGGTTAAAGGTTGTTAACTCAAATCCTATGAGATAATTTTAAATGTTTATTATTGGCTAGGTAGTTATGTAGCTCCACAATCAAAGGAAGTTTACTAAAAGAGCTTTGTCTATTAGAGGAATATATGGTTATTCATAACCATGTTTATTACACTATAGTGATGTATAAATATCTCTTTATATTTAAAAAATGATTGATATGGTGTTAATTATTTTTAATATTTATATTATTGTATTTTTTTAATAGATAAAGTTTTTCAATCAAAATGATTTTTAACATTTGGTATAAAAAAAATTCTTTGATTTTGTATATGTGAAAGAAGAATAAGATTTGACAAAAGACATGGATTTGATGCAAGGTAAATTGATACTTTGATTGTTAAGAGGAAGCTACAACTATTTTGTTGTTTTTATTGATGATTGTCTCGCTTATTTATTTTTTATGAAATTGTATTAAGCACCAATTGTTCTTTTGTGTGTTATTAGTTTGTTTTGAATTATATATTTAGGAAAATATTTATTATGTAAGAAGAGTATAGATTTAGGAAATTATTTTTTACGTAAAGTATGGATTGTTGGATTGAGTGGTTTGCATATTATATATGTAAGGACATATTTTTTATATAACTTATAAATAAAATTATTTTGTTATTTTTTTGTAAAGACACCTTTTTAATGAATGACGTAAAAAATTTGATTTTTAAATTTTTAAACTCTTATAAATTTATAGAAAAATAATTGCTTAACTTTTCTTATTAATAAAAACAAAACAAAAAATGCCTCATACTTTTTACAAAGTTTCAAACTTTTATAATTTTATAAATAATTAATGCTTAACTTTCTTTATTAATAAAAACACACACCAAAAAAGAGGCTGGGGGGCAAGGTGCGGGGCGAGGGAGCGAGGGGGCGAGTAAAAATATTTATGAAGAAAACTAAAGTAATATGTATCTTTGGAAATGTTGATATTCCAAGTTACCTACACCAAGTTAAAGCAAAAAGAGATTGGTCCATGCAAATTGTGAAGGGGGAGAGGCCGGGGGGGCTCGTAAAATATTTATGGTGAAAATTGAAGTAATATGTATCTTTAGAAATTTTGATATTCCAAGTTACACCAAGTCAAAGCAAAAAGAGATTGGTCCACGCAAATTGCGAAGTGACTAAAAGATAATGGTTGTTTGATCTAAAATTTGGAAGTCGATTGTTATGTTGAGACAACAATGGAAATACAATGATAAATACTCTAAAATCTCAATAATGATTATATTTGTCTAAACTAAAAAAATACTCTAAAAGACGTATTTTTGGAGTTGAAGAGTTGAGACAAAATTGTGTTATGGTATTAAGGAAAGTTAAATCTTCTACTTGCAACATATTTAAAGTAAAATGGAATGCTTTCAAAAATATTAACTCCAATTATAACATTGTCATCACTAAAATTGATAAAGGTAATGCTACAGTGATGATAAATAAGGTGGACTGTGATTTTAAGATGTTAGACCATCTTTAAAATAATGAAAGTTATAGTATATTTTACTATTGGAATGCTTCACATTATAGTTTTTTGGGTCGTTATAGTATATTTTCAATTAACCTGGTTCCCAAATTTGTTAGAATCATTAAAAAATCGATTAATCTTTCTTCCTTCGGTGACAACAAAAAAAAATCTCTTACCTAAAAAAGAAATTACCCCAGGATCTACAGTGCCCCTAAAATTCACAAAGTAGAAATCCCACTACAACTTATTGTAGATACTACCAATTCCCTCACTTATCCCCTTGCCTCTTTCCTTGCTATAAAAATGAAATCTTTAGTAGGAAATACTTCTTCTTTCATCAAAGACTTGTTGGATTTTGTTGAGTTTATTAAAGATAAGAAAGTTTCCAATGAGGATATTTTAGTGGGCTTTGATGTTGTGTTTGTTTTCACAAAGATTCTCCTTAAGGAAGCTATTAGAGTTGTGGGTAGATAGAGTGATGAAAAAATGAAGGTTTTAGTTGAATTTTGTTTGAGGTTAACCTTTTTCACTTTTGGGGGGTTGATTTATGAACAAATGGAAGGTGTAGCTATGGGGTCACCTCTTTCTCTGGTTGTGGCCAACTTGTTCATGGAGTTTTTTGAAGATTTATCTCTTCACTCTTCCCCTCTTAAACCGAAGTGGTGGAAATGTATGTTGATGACACATGTAAACTGGCCACATAGTTTTAAATAGTTGGAAGAATTGCATCAACACATCAATAATGTTATGTCTAACATCAAGTTCACGAAGGAACTAGAGTAGGATAGAAACCTTCCCTTCCTTGATGTCCTCCTTTCAAGGAAACTAGATGGGTCTTTCTCTCGATGAGTGTTTAAAAAATATACACACATTGATCTCTATCTTCATGCTAATTCACATAATTACCCATCCCACAAAGTCGTTGTATTTAAAACTCTAATGACTAGAGCCTTTTGAATTTATGGCAAGGACCATTTAGAAGAAGAGATCAATACAATAGGAAACAAATCAATAAATATTTTAAATAAGCTAAAAATACCGAGGTGAATCCCCATGTTAGAGAAGTTAATAAGGAAAACCTATTTGTTTATCTCCCTTACATTGAGGGCATTTCCAATAGGATCTCAAAAAAAATAAGAAAGAATATCTAGTCCATTTTCAGACCTCGCAAAAAACTCAAATAAATGATCAAGTCTTCTAAGGATTGTTTATCCTACTCTCAGAAAGGGAGAATACAAAATTGTTTGTTCTTACAAGATGGCTTATATTCGTGAAATTGGTCATTCTATTAACACAAAGATTATGGAACATACAGCTAATATAAAATACAAAAAATTGATTAAATTAACACTATTAGAGCATTCATTTAATACCAAGCATTGAGGACACCAAAGTCTTAATCATGGATAATCACTTCTTTAGGCATCTTTTTAGAGAAGCGATTGAGATTTGTAAACATGATAATAATCTAAATAGAGATGAAGGCTTAGGTCTAAACCATTCTTGGAAACCATTAGTCTACCTCGCCAAAAACCCTAATTAGTAGTCCTCTTAACTCCTAATTATCTAGTGCTAGTGGTGTTTCTTTTGTTTTCTTTTTAATAAATCTTTATCTATTCTAAGTTTGTTTTAGTCCCCCAGTACCAGAGGTTGAAATTTTTGGTGTCGCTTTGATGTGGATTTGGGTTTACACCTTGCCTTTTATTTCCTTTTCCTTTGACGTCAAATCATGCTCTTTACACCCCTTGGTTACTAACCAGGTACGTTTTCAAAATACTTCCCAATCAATTAGTTACAATCTAATTTTATATTCCTCTGGTTTCAATATTTTTCTTATCTACTTTGATTTCAATATTTTTCTTTAATCCCTTAAACATTTTTATTGATTTAGGTTTTAGGTTGTTTGTTCCTTCATCGTTTTTTTTTCTTAATCTCTCCCTAGATTTTTGTGTAATATGTATTATCTTTCTAATTTATATTTTTTATTTTTATTTTAATAATTTTTAACAATTTAGTTTTTAATTTGTCTTAATTTTAATTTTTAACGCCTAACCTTTTAACCTTTATCTTAAGATCAATTTCACTGTAACCAAATTATAACATGAATTATAATTTAGTTTTTAGGTACTTTAATCTTTTTAATTCTTATAAAATTAACATAAAATTTTAGTTTCTAGTTACTTAGAGTTATTTTCATTTTTAATTTTCAATTTAATTTTAATTTTAATTTTTACTTCCTTTCTGATAGTTTTAATATTATTGTTTTCTTTAACAGTATTCATTAATTAAATAGGTTGTTTTGTATTGTTAATTTATTGTATCTGAACTTTTCTAATTAATTTTATGTTTCTAATTTATTTATTATGATAATTATTTATTTTTCTCTCTTTATCTTGACATTTTATGCATTTAAAAAGACCTAAGTCTTCAATCATGTATTATTTTATTCTCTGTCCAATGATAAATCATTAAGTGTGATCCGAACATTGATTCAAAAACTCTCACCCAATTGTGTGGAGAAGCACTCACTACAATCTTTATGAACTGTAAAAGTATTATTACTCTTATTCCCAATATTGATTGAAAAATTATAACTCTTTATAATTTATAATCCCTTAGCATAAACCTCATTGGTGTAAATATCTTGTGCAATTAAAGCTATGAATATAAATTCTCAAAACAATATAAGGATTTTAGAGTCATTGAAGTAGTTCTAACACTTTATTAGACATTTTATAGTGGCTAATACTTGGAAGAAGCCTTTGTCGGAAATAAACAATCCATACGAAGATGTGTAGAATTTATATCATTTATAATATATTTGGTAAGTTAAATTTTGGTTAAGGGTAGCTACAATTGTTTTGTTGCCCTGGTTGATGATTGCTTTGCGTATTACCTTTGTATGAAATTGTATTCAACATGTTTCTTTTTTTGTGTGTCGTTAGTCTTTTGTGAGTGAGAGATTAAGGAAAATATTGTGTGCAAGAAAAGTATAGAATAAAAATTGTAGAATGTTGTATTGAGTGGTTTGTGATAGATTTTGTAGGAGCTTATATAGAGAATTAATTTATTTTTTATTATCAGAGCCAATATATAGAAAGATAATATTGAGCACATTATTATATTGTATATAGTTTTAATTAATAATTTAATTAACATATTACATTTTTATAGGAAAGTATTTTTCTAATTATGGAGATTATATTTCAATCATATCTTTACGAATATTCTTAATCATATCAAATATATATATACATAATATATTTGTTAAACACAACAATATGACATTTAATTAATATTTTCTATAATCCCACCCAAATAACAACTAATGAATTATTACTCATGTAATTATTCACTTTACAATGTGCGTTCAAATTCTATGTGAAGCTAACTTTTCTTAGCATTCCCCTCTTTAGTACTTATATGGTAATTTGTGTTTCACAAGACTTATTGAAAGTAGAGAAGGAACGCATCAACCTCTCGTTAACCATTCACTCTCGAGAGCACATATATCGAATCAGTGTGGGAACTCCGAACAGGGTCCATCTGCCATCAACCATTCACTGAGGGAACATCATCAACCTATACAATGTGGGAACTACAAGCAAGAACCATATGTTCAACTTTTACTCGTGCATCTTCATAACACTTTTTTTAAGCAGTACACTATGTGGAAAAATAGGAAATACACCTCTTATTTGTGCACATACAAACAAGTGCTAAAAACTTGAAATACATGAAAAAATTAAAAACGAGGATTAAATCCTCATTATCACTTTTGTAACTTTTACACATGATTGTTGTCACTCCATCTCATACAACGTAGATAGTCACCACTACCACTAGCAATCATCCTTGACATAATCATTTATGCATAACTAATTTATCACTAACCAGATGTGTGACCCCATCACTAATGACTGATGAGAGGACATTAAAAGTCCTCCAACCTCTAATGCCTCCAATCTTTTTTATGTCGTTTATTCAACCAATTGAAAATTGAAGTTCAATAATTTTTACATTGGATTTATTTTTATAACTTTTCCTTTACAATATAAAATAGGTTAGCTGTCAATTTCTATCAAAAATACATCCATATAAGAAAAAAATTTGACTTCGACAAACTTAATATAAAAATCTTTTTGACAATTAATAAAACACTACTAAAAACTTAATACTTGGACTGGCTAATAAACTCAAAATTTGATTTGTTTGATATAATTAAGATCTTTTGAATTCTAAATTCAAAAGACCAATATATCAAACCAAGATTTAAATACTAGTCTAAATAAAGCTCGAATCACTATTATAAGAAACTGAAAAAAATCACAAACTTTATATGGGTAGAAGAATGGTACGGAATATCGAAAAGACTTTCCCTAGGAACAAAATAAAAGTTTGAGAGATCGAAGCATGTACAAGTGAGCAATGAAGTGCAAAAAGTTGGACGTGGCTTGATCGGGCTCAGAGTGGTCTTTGAATAGTTACAAGTGTCTGAGCTTGAGAATCAAACAATGCAAACAATAGAGAATGGCTTCAAAAAACCCTAATGCATGGACTAGTGGTGGTCTGAATTTCACAAACAATGGCGCATACAAACAAAGATCAATAGAAAATGCTTGATAGAATTGCATATGGGCAGGTTTTGTCTCGGTAAACTTATTGGAAAATTTCCGCTCAATGAGTTCTGGGTAAAATGCAAGCACTACAATTTGGTAAGAATTTCAATTCACTGTGAAAGTGTACCAAAAAGCTCACATCCTAAAAAATCCAGTTTGACAACACAATCATCGTCGTCACAGGGTATAGTCAACAAGGGCAGAGTCAGGAACTGAGCAGATGGACAGTAATGGTAGAACTTGTTTGCAGTAGCAAGATTCGGGACACAAGCTGTGAAGAAATAGGGTCAGCCAACAACTTTTATCCACAAAGTTCATCAAGTAGATCTGTGCATAGAATGCAACAAATACTCCTTTCTAGCATGTTGCCATTGCATGAAGCCTCACGCTTCTCTCCTTGTACTAACAAATAACAACCCTTTCCTAACAAACCGCAAATTGACTAACTACAAATAAAACCTACGAACTACTTATACAGGAGTTTACATATAAACCAATAAATTTCATCCACAGCACAACAAGGAATTATAGTTGTCCCTGCACACACAATTATCTCTCCATTCCAAGATCAAAAATCTTTTCTAATACCGCTGATAACTTTTGCAGGAGTTTATACAGGTAATTAATTTATACCCTGATTATAAGAACCAAATACACAGAAAGATAATATTGAGCACAGTGTTATATTGTATATAGTTCTAATTAATAATTCAATCAAGACATTACATCTTTATAGAAACATTCCTATAATCATAAAGATCATATCTCTTCTAATATGTCAATCATATCTCTATGAATCCTCTTAACCATATCAAACCTATATACGTAATATTGTTGCTGCACACAACAATCTAACTAACAACAAGATGCTCAACTAATATATTCTACTAACCCACCCAATATTCTACTCGTGTAATTATTCATTTTATAATATGTACTCAATTTCCATGCAAGACTAACTTTTCCTAACAGTTTGCATATTATGTATGTCAAGGCATATGTATTTTTATACAACTCATAAACAAAGTTGTCTTGTTGCCTTTTAAGTTTACCACTTCCTCATAGATGCCCTAGAACTCTTATGGGCAACTTGGTATAGTTGTTTTTGCATTATAATTGCAACTTTGAAGTATATTTTCAATCTAGAAGTTATAGAATAGTAAGGTGGCATTTTTGTGTTAAAAGTAGTTATTCCTCCAATCTTAGGAGGCTTGTGAATCAACAAGAAAGCTCACAAGGGCTTTGTAAAATCATTTACAAGTTGTACAAAATAAGAACCACATGGTGAAGGTGTACGGAAAACTATTTCCCAAAAGTATTGTTTCCATGGTTTAGAGCACCATATCAAAGCGTGATTGAAGAGAGTGAGAGTATGTAAGTCTAAGGGCATCCAAAATAAAAATTACAACCTACAAATCAAATTTGTATAGAAAAGGAGGTAGCATAGAATTAAGGTGTGGTGTCTCTATGAAGAATGACATAAACTTTTGATTTTTATAAAGTTTAAAGTCGTATAAACATTTAACATTTGTTTTATTTATCAAAAAAAACATAAAAAATAGGGTCTCATAAATTTTTATAAAGTTCAGGCTTTATGGTTGTCTTGATATTTCATAATAACCTCAAAGGATTTATATTAATTCCTTAATTTTTTATACGATTCAATTTTTTTATGAAATTTTGTTAGCATGTGTAAAATATCATTGTAAACTATTTCGAATTTTGGTTTTGTTACAGTGCCCAAGAAAATAAGATATAATTATTCTCTCTAAAAGACTCATTTAAAAGTCATATTTATGAACCTAGAAGGCGAATTATGTAAATGGGTGTATTATCGATTGTTACCAACAAGCTAAAAAAATTGATTGAGGGAGAAGCCCTATCCCATTGAGAAGACAACTATTGATGGCAAAAATAAAGACAAAGCTTTCCAACAATCAGGGATAAGTTATTCGAACGAAATCTGAAGACAATGATCACCAGTGAAGGTGACGATAAAGATCATGCCCCTGCTACACACAACGAAGACCCTTCCCATGAGGATAGCGAGGAAGAAATATATTTTTATTAAATTGAATTGTAAACTTGTGTTGTTCAATGAGTTCCACCTCTCAATTAGTTGAAATAAAAGGTGTTGTTCAGTAAAGCCCAACTCCCACTAAAGATGAAATCTAAGGTGGTGGTATTGAGTGAGATCAAACTACCATAAAAAATAAGATCAGTGTTTAGCAAGACTCGAATCTCATTAAAGAATATTTTAGTGAGACCTAATTTCCACTGAGGAAGCATAATAAGCCCATTCCCACTATCATTTTTGATGAATAGTTAGTCCCTATTTGCACATATTGTTCTATTGTAGCTGTACAGATGGGTGTGTTTTGGTTCGAACGTTCATGAACTATAGTGTGTGTCCCAAACAATTTATCTTGTTATTTCTCATTGTACTAATGAAGGTTCCCCTTTATTGATTGATTACAAGTATATTAGATTGTCTACACGTCCAGATCCCCATGCAAAGTTTAGTCTCAACCTATTCTTAAGACTATGATGTAATAAGTAGTTCAATGAGGCCCAACTCCCGTTGAAGATGGGATGAAAGGTGGGCTTGTTCAATGAGACTGAGCTCAGACTAAAGATACATTCAATTTTTTTTAAGACACAATTCCAACTAAAGAGTATTTCAGTTAGAATTAGTGTCCATTGAAGAAGCATAGTAAGCTCAATCCCACCACTATTTTTGATAAATAATTAAAGAATCAATTCACTCATAGTGCTCTACTGTAGACAAATGAATGTATTCTTGCTCATATAAGTGTGTTTTGACCATACTGTATCCATCATAAACAGACTAGTGTGTTCTTGTTCATGTGTATGTGAGAGCTATAGAAGATGTTCTAGTGAATGTATTTTGTTGTTTCTCCATGTTCTAGTGAATGTATTTTGTTATTTCTCCGTGAACTTATTGTTGTTCCCGTTCATCAATTGATTGCAAATATATTAGACTGTGATTGTTCCCAATTTACATGTGAAGTTTATTCTCCCATATTCTTTAAGACCATCACGCAATAAAGGGAAAATGTATATAGTTTATAATATACTTAAATCAATTTAAGTTCAGTTATGGGTTGTTAAATAAAATCTTAGGAGATAAGTTTAAATTTTATTATGAGTTAGCTGGTTGTATTAGCTCCATTCCCGTAAAAAGTTTCTTAAATAAGCTTCGTCTATTAAAGATCATGTACATTAGTTATGATTTAATGTTGTATTAGATATCCCTTCATATTTCAAGGAAAAGATTAATAAAAATGTAATTATCACCCCCAAAAAAATGTGATCATGCAAAGCTTTGCTCTCCCCAAATTAGGAGCAACACCCATAACAGATTTTACTTTGCTGGTCAACATTGAAAACAATCCACTCCCATCCACACCAAATTAACTAAAATGACCCAAACTTGAATGGCTTTCTGGGCAATATATTTTCCACCAAAAATCATTGTCAATAAGAATTAGTAGCCAACTCAGGGCTTCACGATATTGTATTCCCATGCCAACTCAGTGAAAAAAACTTGCCAATAAATTTTAACCTCAAAATGAGGGTTTTATTATTTATTCTCAAGGCCACCGTGAATAATGCTGAGACAGTCTCATTGGAAATTGAAGATGTTCCCACAAATCAATGCTTGAAAGGAAGGTCTTGTTGAGACTTCAAGAAGTTTTCCCAGAACATGATGTCCCAACAAGTTGATCCACATTAAGCTTATCCCAACATCCGAAATAAAGATGTTAAACAACTACCATTGCACATCCCCCTTTCTAGATTTCCAAAAGTCCTCCCAATTTTTAAGAAAGGATTTCCATTCAAAGAAAAGCCACAGCCAGGAAACCTCACATCCATCTTTGAAAACGCCTTAAAAGTCAACTTAAGCTGCTGCTTTAAAAGCTTCAAGAAATTTTCCCAGAACATGATGTCCCAGCAAGTCGATCCGCTTTAAGCTTATCCCGACATCTGAAATAAAGATGTTAACCAACTACCATTGCACATCCCCCTTTGTACATTTCCAAAAGCCCTCCCGATTTTTAAGAAAGGATTTCCATTCAAAGAAAAGCCACAGCCAGGAAACTTTGCGTCCATCCTTGAAAACGCCTTAAAGCTCAACTTAAGCTGCTTTTTTAAAAGCTATTATGGCAGACAAATGAAGGGCTTGCCCAAAAAGTAATGTGAACAAAGGAAACAAAAGGAATTTTTCATAATACATAAGCAGTAGTTTGTACGATATACACATTGACACTGTATTGACTGACAATTCTACAGTGTCAGTCTATAGATCCAGTTAAGCAGGATAACTTCAAGTACGTTTATTAATGAATCTATTATATTTATTGATAGTAATTGAATGTGTGCAAACGATAACCTGGTTACCCACCCTGCATATGCTTCCTAGCTTTGCCTCTGCACTTCGAATTTGGCTTCAATTCTACCATCTTTCTCCACATTTTTTACTTTTTTTGCCATTCTCTGCTCTACTTGATTTATTTCAGGATTTTAATCATATAAAGCAGATCCTCATCTTGGAATTTGTTTCATTTTTTTTTGATATGTTTCAGTTTATTTTCTGCTTAGGCAACTGATTGCCATTTGCACTAAATTTAGTAAGATTCGTGCATCTAAAAGGCAAAACGCCAAGTGACACCACAAGGGTGCAACTTTTCAGAACCACCGTGGAAACTAATTTTAATCTAGTTTGAAAATAATATCCAGAGAGATGGTAAAAACTATCAACTCCGATTATAAACCCCAAAAAATAGAAAAAAGCAATTCCTCCAAGAAAACTCTTCCTAAATATGAATGTGAAGACATGCAAAACCTCCCAGCAATATAAACAAAATGCTCAGAAGACGAATACTAGAAAATTGAACTCATATTTGGCAGCTGGGATGGAAGTTAAGACACCATCAACTACCTCTTTCCAGCTCTCGAAACAACACTGTTGCAATCTGGGTACAGATAGCATGGAATAGTACTACTGTATTTTCTCGTATGCAGTGGTTCCGGTGGCTCAGAAAGCATTAAATTACCAGTCATAATTACAACTTGCAGAAACACTTAAATCAATGCCTTGTGAATAAGAGTTATCCAGCATCACACGAACAAAGAATCAGAAACAGTCAGATTATGAGTCTCTTCCTCAACGCCCAGAAAGAGTACCTTACAATAAGGTAGCAGAGCAGTACAATACAGATCATAGTTGAAACTGAGATAGATACAACACACTTTTTGCCACTAATTTACATACGAAAACATCTCCACAACTCTAGTATCTTCGCATATTCAAACATTTCCAGACCTCTGATTTCAAGATATGTCAAAAACTAAACTGTTTTTCCTCAGAGTTATAGGATCCTTTTATAAATTTGCCTCTAAAAATAAACTTCTAAAAAGCATCAACTTCAGTGAGCTAATGCTTCAAACCCAATGTATGGGTGCAAACTAATAATGGTTTGTTGCAGAGTTGAAACTAGAATCACCGGCACCCAATCATGCTCGGCCATCATATTTTCCAACAACTGACCATTGCACCCCGTATGAGCTATACTTTGGCCCCCAACAAAGACTGTCATCACAACACAAAACATTAAACATGTTAGATTCTAATATATTTACCATTTTTCTGCACATAATTTTAACAACTAAACATTCGGTGACTTTTGCCATCGTGTCCCAAATGAAAAAAACCCATATACCAGTTTTAAAAAGCATTATTATACACATTCAATATTATGATATTCTTTTCATATTGACAAATTTAAGCCAAACAGATTCTAGATAAATCGCACTAACATGCAGTCTATTTTCAGATGTTGGATAGGTAAAAAGCAAACTGCAATTTATATAGGTAAAAATTAAAGGCAACTTTTAAGATCCTGAAATAGCTAGCACGCCTATTTGGCATGTGAGGCCTCCCTTGTGATATCAAGGGAATTTTTTTTTCACATTGTCATTCCAAATTTGTACCCAAGAGTAAACTGGGCCTTGCCAATCTGCATAAACACCAGGCGGTAGATATTTCCGAAAAGCATGACATGCATTCATTAATCTCATTGATGGATATTAAATCTCCAATCTCCAAAAATAATTAATAGTCGCTTGTACCAGGATTCCCAAATTGTAAGCAATGTGTACAAGACTAGAGAGTTGTTACTTTCACACCCTAGAAATATAACAACAGAATCAGCAAATTTTGATTCAGAGCAAATGCAACCTTAGACAGCAGATGACATGAAAAGTGGTGAGATAAAAACAATAACAAAAGGCTTTACTTTCAACATACATACCGTTCAGTTTTTCATAGGAACTCTTGCATGAAAAAACAATAAGAATAAGCCACTTAAAATCGGGTACAACCATTATTGAGAAAAAATTAGAAAGGGCCATGGCAGGACACTCCCAAGATGCAATCCAAAGCAGATTCAAGAACATATGCATGAGAGTGTTTTTGTAACATCATACACTCTTTGATTTACTGGACCAACCGCAGCTACAACCCCAGAGCATCATGTATCCACTTATGCCAAATACTTTTCAGGAACATGTTTAACAGGAGAGATCTTAAAATTATCCTGTAATGGACTAACATGTATTACTAACGGATATATTTCAAAATCTGCTTTGCAGAACAAAAGAAAAACCTGCAATTGCTAAGGTGCACCTTTAACAACAATTCAGCTTATCACAAAACAACTTTTCCAAGTTTTGCCTGTTTGGGACGAGCAGCATCCTATGATGAAATTGTATATTCCCTTAAGCCAATAACTCTTAATCGGTTTATCAGTTGTGAGGCATGAAATAAATTATATTAGTGTGAGTAGTAGCAATCTAAGAGAATCACCATTTTATTTATCCTCTCAATTCTTTGTAAGGTCCATGACACTTAAGTTGCAGAATTTCTCCTCTGGAATACTTGTTCAGCCAAATGCAGATCTGCATCACTTTGTGATAATTTTTTTGGCCAGTTTGAATATGACTTGCTTGACAATATCAGTAAATTGATCTAGCAATTAAAGAACAAGATAAGGTTTTGGTTTTAACTTAAAACTAGGAAGTAAGAACCAAAATAACAAAACCGAACCATAATACATAGAATAGTAGTATCCCGATGGTTGTTTGAGATAACATAGCCAGTTATTTCAGAATGCCCATTCCTCATGCATATGCTGTCTTAAATGATATTCCAACACGTTGTCCACAAACTCTGTTCAACTGTTAGTTTGAAAATCATGTAGACTCGCATTAATGATAGCATACAGCAGTTTCTATAATTCCTCCCAACGTTGTTTAGAAATCATGGATTTGCTAACTGATAATCTCAGAAGGTAATGCATGCAACTTAAACCATTTTGCTGAAACAATTCCAGTGATATGACATGGCACAAGATGAGCCTTGTTTGGAAGCCGACCATCCACCATAAAGATGCAAACAAAAATGTCTCACATGGTTCAGCTGGCTAGTCTTCAATTTTAGTTAGATTTTATGCCACTTTGAATACATAATGGGTAGCGGTTGATGGAACTGAAGTATTTTAAAACAATACTAAAATATTTGCTACACGTGAAGACCTATTTTTCCAACATTGTATTATTTTGATTATAAGTATTATTTCAGTGGAAGCATGTGCTTATCTACCGTTTGCATCTTGCAACTAAATGTGCTCAACATGGATAAAAACATAAAATTAAAAAGAGGTACACTAATAGTATTATACTTCATACCCTACGATCTCTGAACAAATAACCATTTGCACTATGGAGCATAATCATTGCATCGCTTTTCTTGGTAATCAGAATTTTATTTCTTCAACCAAATTGATGACCTTCGTATTAGAGATTTGTAATCCAATTTACCTATACGTGCAAAGCAATGCTGATATAAGAACAAGGAAAAACTACGGCTAACTAAAAGTGTGACAAATGGCTCCCCAGAGCTCAAGTACAATGGCTAAATAAAATATATAGAAGCTAAATTTCAATGAATTGCCCAAGGGAATTCCGGTATTGCAGGAGAAGTTATCTTTAGAAGTTCCGATGCTAGAATGATATGCCATTATGCTATCCATTCATCAAACTTCAAACAAATAAGCCGAGTTTGAAACATTGGTTAGAAGCATAAGGATTACCCTGGAAAGGTGCTTTCCATACTATCTTCGTTGAAGAAGATTCTAAAATAGTAACTGAATCATTGATGCTATGAATAAAGACTTCATTTCACTACGATTACCTTAAGTCCCTTCTAGACTAGGCAATAGACATAAGCTCAATGCTTGTATCAATTGCATTCGAAAACTGCCATAGGGAAGCCAATGAAGAAGCCAATTGGCAGGCCAATGTTAGTGTTCAACTCCCTGCCCACCAAAGGGCTGAAACTCCTTAGTCCTTACTCTAATGTGGTTACATCAGATTTTAATCCAAATCTAATTAAGGCAATTATTTTGGCCAAGGAAGCAACCAAAATAGCCGCCATCTTCTTTTTTCAAGCACTCAACATAAGCATATTATCCCTGACAAGACCCAGGACGAATCACCCATGAGGGGTAGTTCCATATGTTACACTATTGTATAGCCTCATATGTCACTGATTAGCTCTCAATCAAATGTAACTTCCAACACGAGAAGATCAAAATGCTAAAACTTCATGCTACATGCTACAATTCAGAGACATGTGATGTCTCAAGATATCATTAAATTTGATGCTTTTTTTGCCCCACTGCATACACAGTGATTACTATATAATTTAAATTAATTCTGTGGGTTTTCAATGGTCTCTGTGTGCAATGATAGACAACAATTACTACACACAACAATATTAAAGAGATTTTAAGGACGGGGTCAAGAAACTCAACTCTGGCCAGAAACATGCAGAGGATAAATTATATCCAGACAAGAGGGGATATTTACACCACAAGCACAATCATAAGGGATCAATTTCAGTCCGAGTCTCAGTGTCTGAGGGAGTGGCCAATGCTACTCCCATGTGATGAGGTCGACCATTGAAGCAATGAATGCAAAATTCCCAATCAGCTGCAGACTGTAATGTGGGGATTGAAGGTGAAAACTGCAGACAGAGAACTCATCGAAAGAGAAAATCTGATGGAAAGTCCAGCACCATCTACAAGGTTCTCAGTTAGAGGGGAATCTCTGGCAGCATAATTCATTATGGATCTAGCTGGAACAGACTTCTACCTTCATATAGCAAAAGAACAAGAACATATTAATGTCCATAAATGACAAAAGAAAGTCAAAAGTACAACCGAATACCATAACAAGTAGGCATATTCAAAAGTATTCCAAGGGCTAAAAAACTAACATACACAAACAATAGGAGACCCTAACTAGATGCATTAAACCCAACATATGTGAACCCTGGGCAAGTCGGAAAAGATAATCTGTATGATACAAACACAAATAATCATGTGGAAAGAAGGCTCTTTCATCAAACCAACAGAGATGAATCAATAGAGACCACCAATACAAGTCATATGTAGCTAGCTCCTGCCTTTGACTGTTGTCATGCTAGCATCTTCCACTGCTACAAGTAGCTCATTGAAATCCAAATTACGGTGCTTCCTTCAATGTTTTTAGTCTTTCAGACTTCTTTGCATACACAGTTCTAAATGAATTTGTTCTCTTCTTCTCAGTCAACGAGGCAACTGGCCTTCTATGAAACTCTTTATGAATCATCCGCAAGTAAGATGCCAATCCAAGAAACTAAAAATTTGTCAAATGGTCAGAATCCACGTCAACAAATTCAATGTGTTCAAATTATGGAACCATAAAATTCGGAAAAAAACATTATCAAAAAAATATAAATGATAAATTTGGCATTATATTCGAAAATAAAAAGTGCTTAATGGATTGTTAAAATATTGATTAAGATATATATATCGTATAATTATATCTAATAACCTAAATATAACTTAAATATAACCTAACATAATGTAAAAATCAAAAATATAAAAATTATAGATTGGAGTTAAACAAAAGAATTATATATTTTGCAAGTGACAAAAGTTTTTAACATAACATATATAAGTTATTTAAGTCATATTGTGTTATATCCATAGCTAACCCATATAAGTTACAAATTTAAATGTTATATGACAACTAACATATTTTAAGTTTGTAGCTTGCAGTTTAAATAAAGATAGATATACCAACCTTGTATATTTAAAACCTTGAAGACAGCTTTGAGCAGTGTTACACGGGGACACATCCTCGGGGTCTGGATGATGTCCCGGGGATGGGAGGCCAGGAGGGGACGCCCCCAATTTTTTTATTATTTCTGGCAGACTGACACTTTCAC
Source organism: Torreya grandis (assembly GCA_037957365.1). NCBI lineage: Eukaryota > Viridiplantae > Streptophyta > Pinopsida > Cupressales > Taxaceae > Torreya > Torreya grandis. The sequence goes on from JARHVA010001181.1 coordinate 2,327,639, forward strand.
TTTAAAACAGACCAAAAAATCTGACAAGTTATTTGCCATCCCCAAAATCCTGTCTCCCGTCCCCGAAATGCATGTAAATATGGCTTTGAGACAAATCTTTATGCTTTTGAAGGACTTTGAGAAAAGAAAAAGTGATATGCATTGGATAAAATTGAAAAGAAAAAATCAAATGGCACAGACACTGGACCTTTCTGAAGGAAGAAATGGGCTATCTACCATATAATAGTTTTCAAAGATTACAGTATAAAATAGAATTTGAATAATGAAACAGAAAAATTGAAATATATGATGGGCATGGCATTGCTGCACATCAAAAGGAAGGAATTTTTTGTTAAACAGTTACAACTGCACATAGATATTTCTCCTTTATTTAGGACGCTGCAACAAAACCTCGTCATATGACCATGCGCCACCATCTATGCAATATTTTTTTGTTCAATTTAATAGAACAAAGCATTTTGGACAAATGGATAGAATTCAGCGATGTCAGGCAATTTTTTCCCGCATGTTGAAAAATACTACATTTAAAAATTGGCAGAAAAAAAAACGGCAAGCCAATCATCAGTTGGATTGGGCTATTGTAATTTCATGCGACAGTCATAAAAAAAAAATTATCATTGAAGATCTGCTTGTAATATTTGTTGTTTGTTGATTAGAACTGAACGATTATTTTCACTTGTCACCAATCTAGCAAATGTATTTGAATTTGAAATACATTCTAATAGGAATATTAAAGTCACTAAATATTCTTATAAAAAATTATCATACGACAGTCATAAAAAAAAAATTATCATTGAAGATCTGCTTGTAATATTTGTTGTTTGTTGATTAGAACTGAACGATTATTTTCACTTGTCACCAATGTAGCAAATGTATTTGAATTTGAAATACATTCTGATAGGAATATTAAAGTCACTAAATATTCTCTATAGTAGGGATGGGATATTATACCCACTGATTCATTCAATTAGTTATAGGTTTACTTCACGGTCATCAATTCCATAAAACCCAGCATTTTTGTTAAATTTAAAAAAAAAATTGATGGTTTCACACAATTGTTTCTCACGTATTTAAAACTGTTGCATTTCAAATTTGGCTGAAAAAAAAACAGTGATCTGCGGACTGTTAGGGATAGAACACTGTAATTTTATTATACAGTCATGCAAGGACTATCGTTGAAGATCTGCTTGTAACATTTATCATATGTTAACTAGATTTGAAGGGTCCCCTTCACTTGTCTCCAATGTAGCCATTGATTCATTCAACTAGTTATAGGTTTACTTCACAGTCATCAATTCCATAAAACCCAGCATTTTGGTTAAATTTAAAAAAAAATTGATGGTTTCACACAATTGTTTCTCACGTATTTAAAACTGTTGCATTTCAAATTTGGCTGAAAAAAAAACAGTGATCTGCGGACTGTTGGGGATAGAACATTGTAATTTCATTATACAGTCATGCAAGGACTATCGTTGAAGATCTGCTTGTAACATTTATCATATGTTAACTAGATTTGAAGGGTCCCCTTCACTTGTCTCCAATGTAGCCAATGTACAGGAATCATACGTTGAGATTGAAATACAAACTTCAAAAATTCTAATTTCACTAAAAATCGTAAGTCGATATTTGAATTTGAGATCCATTCTAGTCGAATAATAAGGTCTCCATATTCTTCATATAGCAGGGAATGCAAACGACTATCATTGAAGATCTGCTTGTAACATTTATCATATGTTAACTAGATTTGACGTTTCCCTTTACTTGTCTCCAATGTAGCCAATGTACAGGAATCACACGTTGAGATCTAAATACAAACTTCAAAAATTGTAATTTCAATAGAATCTTGAGTCAATATTTGAATTTGAGATCCATTCTAGTCGAATAATAACGTCTCCATATTCTTCATATAGCAGGGAATGCAAATTTTACCCCTTGATTCAGTCAACTGGTTATAAGTCTGGTTCAAGGCCCTGCTGCTATGAACCTAATTAAACATTGTTAGTTATCAGAGGTCACTATCAAGATACACAACCTTGTCACCTCGTAGCGACACAAATTATTGCACACATCACTTGAGTTGTATATAAATCCTACCATCCCTATCCTTCATATTCACCTATCAGATTATATATTCTATTTTATATTTCAATCCCCAGAATATTACATATTTAGTGTATGTTCCTGGTTGGTGTGTAATGAATGCTGGTGCATGTTTACCGTCAAAAAGTCTTTGGTGAAAACGACTACCTACATTGTTATAACTTATGTCTGCCCTCATATCCGGCAACATAACAAAATCCAAATTTAATTACAACATTTGATTAAAGAGCAAGAAAAATGAGCTTCAACATGTGCAACTCAAGAAAGCACACTATAAAAGTTCAAAAGGAGCATATTCAACTCTCTACCTAGAAGATTAACCTACCGAACCAACGAGCTAATACAAGAAGAAATTTTTCATAAAATTAATAATTTGCTGAAAGGTAAAGGTAAAATAAATCATTTCAAAATGGTTATTATATTTGTTTTAACTTTTGACAGAAAAAAATAAATCAAACCCTGCCTGTTAGATGAAAGTTGAAGAAAAGCTTCCGTTCAGTAAGTAAAACTAAAACACACTACCAATTAGTTAAAATCTTGGAAATCCCTTCTGTTAAAAACTCAAAAAGCCTGGCTTGTTTGCCGAGAAATATTATAATTTAGCACAAATAGCACCAATTGTTTGTGAAACGTTATTATAACTGACTGAAGCATTATTGATCACCTTTTATTGGAGTGACAGAAATACTGATTTTTTAACAGCCTCCAATAACAGCAATGGAAATGGCAACAGCATCTCCACTACGCTCTGCCATCTTTGATGAATGATTATAACTTTCAAGATATATTAATTTTATTACATCAGAATAATTATATTAATATATAATAAAGTTATAAACTGTATAAGTTATCACAATTTTTCAGCCCAACAATACTTTTCAAATTTCATACTCCTCAAATTTGAACTTAAGATAAAATCAGGTGACTTCGTATATATCTTCATAAACTACATGACGACAAAATAACATGAAAAGGGGCAGTATATGCAATGTGACACACTACGGCATATGCAAATTTATAAGTAGAAGAAAAACATGTTGCTTCGAGTTGAGTAGATAAAATGTAGTTGAGTAGATAAAATGTAGGAAGTTGAATAAACATACAAAAGATTAAAGACAACTTTCATGATTAGTTATCAAACAGTATAGATGACCAAAAAAATGATAATATGCATGCTAGCATAGCCAAAATACACCTGAAGAGGCTAGTTTTTCACACTATTAATAGTTACCCATTAATACTCCATGATATTATTCTCAATACAAAGTAAATGAAATCAAAATTTAGACTACAACAACCTCCTGAAACACATAATCCCCTGGGAACCAGATATCATAATAGTTAACTACATGATAAGAATTGGATATCAAATCTAATATCAACATAAGCGTAAAGAAAAGCAGAAGGTAAAGCGTGGATGATACTTAATCGGAACTGAAAGTGGATAAAAGAAAAAGGAAGTCATATTTGAAATTCAATTAGAGCAGTAATGCTATAGAGATGCAATGATAAAACCAAAAAATTCAATTACACAGATCAACCTAAAATAAATTAATCCCTGGAAGCAAAAATCTCATTATAAAGCAATCAACGTCTTGCAGTATAGACAAGTAATATATAAATACAATATGATACAGAGAACATATAGACCAGGAAAACAGCAATGGGGACTGGATAAAAAAATCATGTGAACAGAAGACTGCCACGCTTGCAACACAGAAAGCCATTGTTAACTCAAGGTTTTAGCCTATAACAATGAAAATACCACTTAAATACACACCAATCAAATGATTCTTGGATCAACTTTGTGATTTAATCTGATCAACTAGTTACAAATCCAATTAGGTCAAGAGAATAAGAAGCATGTCATTATAAACTAAATAAAACTTTGTTTCACTGCCACCCTAGACATGCATGCATTACCACGAATTGCATAAAATATGATTGTATGAACATCTTTGGTTTTAATGTAATCATATAACACTGTTCAACACTAAGTCACAAGGTTCGAGTTCGACGATGATAAAGTTCGAAAAAAGATCATCTTTAAGCTTAAACAATAGAATATAAAATTAAAAAATTAAAATAATAAAATATAGATTAAAATAAATAAAATAATCTTAGTAAAATATAGATATAACTTATTAAGGATAAATAAAAAATAAAATAAATATAAAATATAGATATAATTACAACATTACAAAAACAAAAAATAATTAAAAATATTAAAAAAAACAAATTGTAACAAATAAAAAGAAAACATAAAAAACTGTAACAAATAAAAAACCAATTGTCAAATAGTAAGTTGTAACAAATAAAAAATAAAATAAAAATCTAAATAGAAAATAAATCTTGTTAAATCCTAGATGAAATAGTTGACATTGTAATTAGTTAAAACATTAACGAAAGGATGCTCCGCACTCAGCTCCACGCTCCGGAAGCTCACAACTCACACAGTAAACTCCAGCCCCTCCAGTACAAGCTCCATGCTCAACCAGTCCCTCCACTTGCATGAATCTCACCTCCAGCAGGAGGATGAAACAGAAAACCGGAGCCTAAAGATTGCAAATGCCACAGAAGCTGCATAAAATAAATCCTTCTGCCATCTGCACACACGGTGCAACAATGAAATCAAAAACTCCCTCTCTGCCCTAGCAAAGCCCTAACACAGAAATCAAACACAGCAAGCTTTCCCAATTTTTTTCTCGCTCGTTCTTTGTAACGTACCACATCGAACTCTGGCAAAAAAAAAATGACTGCATGAAAACCAGCGGATTTTGTCTTTTACATTTAAAACCTAGATGTAATATTTTACATTGTAATAGGTTAAAACTTTAATGTAATGTCGCCCCGCCATTCAGCTCCATGTTCAGCTCCACACTCCGGAAGATTGCAACTCACATGGTAAACTCCAGCCTCCAGTCCACGCTCCACCCTCAGCCAGTCCCACTGCTTGCATGAATATCAACTGCAGCAGGACAAAACAGCAAAACGGAGCCTACAGGATGCAGATGCCACATAGCATAAAATAAATCCTTCTTCCCTCAGCACACACGGCATCATAATGAAATCAAACACTCCCTCTCTGCCCTATCAAAACCCTAGCAAAGAAATCAAACATGCAAGCTTTCCCGAGTTTTTTTCCGCTCATTTTCTGTGATGTACCACACCGAACTCTGGCAAACAAAAATTGGCTGCATGAAAATGGGCGAATTTCATTTTTTACCTTTCAAAACGGTGAACCTTGGGACTTAGGTTCAACGTATCACATAAACATCTAGGATACACAACATTATCAAAAGTTGACAACAGTCTACAAACCTACCCTCATTCCCCGTGGCGGTGTTCCAGGTTTAGCCGTGGCTGCATTTGAGTTTCCAAAACCACCAAACTTGGGTTTCTTCTCTGCTGGTTTAAGTATCTGAAATGAGCACATTAATGATTCATCCACACTCATCATTGCACCAGCATTATCAAATTCACCACAATAATTTGGGGCAGAAAATATTGTCACAAGCTGTCTGTCAGCAAAGAATTCATAACCATCCTCAACAACCTGCAATAGCAATAGCTTTCTCTTATTATTTTTCATGTCCATGCTAATCGATGCTGCAGTATCTACACAAAAATAACAAAGCAGATGAATAACCTGATGTGCACGACAGATAAGATCTAGGTCATGCTTTTGGAGAAATTCAGTCACTCTGTCTGGACCAAATGTATAAGAAACCCCTCTGTCATTCATACCCCATCCTTGAACATCTTTGCTAGGATCTGACCAAAGAAGATCACATAACAATCCCGTGTCTGGAACATCTGTGGGACGAGGTATGTTTCTTATTTGATCCAAATTGTTTAGATCTGGTGAAAGGCCTCCATGCATGCATAGTATCTTCTCGTCTATGAGAGCAGCCACTGGTAAACAGTTGAAACAGTCGGTAAAAATTTTCCATAATCTAACATTGAATCTGCGCTTACATTCATCATAAAATCCATATATACGGTTGATTGAGGCACATTCATGATTGCCTCTCAAAAGAAAGAAGTTCTCTGGGTATTTTATTTTGTAAGCAAGGAGAAGGCAAATTGTCTCTAGACTTTGCTTTCCACGGTCCACATAGTCCCCTAAGAATAAGTAATTGGCTTGTGGCGGTAACCCACCATACTCGAAAAGTCTTAAAAGATCAGAATATTGGCCATGTATGTCACCTGCAAAAGATTACACAAAAACAAAATGTCAGGGAAAACGGTAATAATTAAAGGAAGTAAATGCCTAATGCAGTTATCGGGTACTAAATTTGCAATAAAAAAGTGCACACAATAACCTTCGCATGCAAGAGAAGATTTTAAAAGCAAAAGTGAAGGTGTGATAGTAGATTGCATTTAAAGAGCTACATCATTTTCAGCGGCTAATAAGTGTATAAGTGTAACATAAAACCTAAGGGGGAATGGAAAAACTATGAGGATGTGGTTGCATGAACAGAGTCTAAGCATCATCATTAGCAACAACTAAGTTACACCTAACCAAAATATTTCAAAGGAATCAAAATTCGAAGTTTTGAAAGTGGAGGAATAATGGTAGAAACATCAGTCAAAGGATAAACTAAGCTTTCAAGTGCTATCGATAGTGAAGAGATGAAAGAATTTTCTCTTCCATTTGGTGGTAGAAGGGTAATCACGAAGTCATAGATGGAGTACGCATAGGAATCCTGGTCCAAGGAATAATAGATGGAATGATTTCATCTTACATTGGATGTTGCAAATATGACGATAAAGGATATATGATGTGAAGAACACTGGGGCTTGAATCCCTCAGCCTCTGATTACAAGAAGCACCTATAAGAAAAGAAAGACATTTCCTCTTGACTGGTCACTTTAATAAATTTGATTGCATCTATATGTTCACATTCAAAGCTGTTACTGCCCTTTTTTTGGGCCTCAGTCTGTATATTGATATTGTTTAGCCTTACCAGGGTCAAATTTTGTTTTCTTTATTTTAGAGTTACTGCATTTAACTTTTCAGCACAAAAGCAAATTCATTTTACTGATACTTTCCCGGTATGGCATTCAAAATATTACTGGCTGTTTTAAATTCTAAAAGATGTAATCGTTGAGGAGAATTGCTTATGTAACTACAGAAAGGCAAACATAATGAAAATGCATCAAGCCAGAAAACTTTTTGTATGAAAGCCATTCCACTATTGTCATTTTTGTCAAAGAAATTCCCCACAATAACTGTGCCAAAGTGTCTGTCATGCTTATAAACAAAATTTGTGCAAATAGTTCTGTTTCAGCAAGCAAAGAATTTTAAAAATAGAAAGGATCTAGAATAAGGCATAAAGATACAATAAAAGTATTATAAATGGCCATCAAAATATGCACCACATTTTAATGAAGATACTGCATTCCTAGTATGAGGGATGTGTTGCTTCAACATCCCTATCTACGTTCACGAGTTGATCTGCGTTGATCAAGCGAATGGTTAGCTTTCTTTGCACAGTGATTTGAGTGAATGCAAGTCTGAACTGTCGAAGTGGTGAAAAGCGAATCATTGTGAAGCAGTATGTGTCAGTCCCAAGTTTATGTGGACCTTGGGCACGTGTCCGTGCAAGCGTCGTGCGGGTGTTTATGAGTAGTTCTGTTGGTCTCAGATTTCGTGAAGCAAGGGCTGGGTTGTCCTAGGCAAAGAGTAATCAGACCTTGGGAGGGAATTGTTCATTGTAATCATTCAAGTGGTTCCGAGCATTATCCGCTGAGCCCGACTCGGTGGTTGTTGTGTCTGTTGGCTAGTTGGCCCATTTATTGTACTTTGGACCGGATTGTCTTGAAGAGTTATTAAAATACACGTTACTTCCATTTTCTTGCATTGTGTGAATGCTCATGTGTGTTTGAGTCAATTTCCCGATCTTTGCAAGTGTGTGTTTTTCTTTTCGCTGCTAATCATTTATTTACAAGTTGTTGTCCACTGTGTTTGTGGGTGTACTTGTGCAGGTAAACACTGAAGGCGTAGTACGTAGCTCTTGTAGAATCTTGTCGCAATGAAGGATTTGGGTTAGGACAAGCGGTGCCGCATGGGCGGTCAGCTCCGAAAAGCTGACCCGGTGACAGTTGTTATCAGAGCACACGGTTTGTGTTTTGTAGGATTGTGTTTGCCTAAGTTAAACAGTCTTGTGCCTTCCCCTGTCAAGTCAGTGCAGTGTTGTGTCTAGTTGTGTCTGAGTCCGTATGGCAAGAAATCTGTCCAAGATGTTGCTCAAAAAAGCGGCCGGCCAGTAGGGGTCGAAAGCAGGGTCAAGGCAAAGGTGAAGGTGGTGGCAGTTGCCACGGTAGTAAGTCAAAAATTGCTGCAGTGGGTGAAGGCCTTGTTGAGCAAGTTGGTGCCCAATTCCAATTGATGGGGGACCGTGTGGGTATGAGAGACAGCGAGCTTGAGGAGAAGGTGACTACCATGGGGCAGACGATCGTGGAACTTACTAGAAGGTTGGAGAAGAGCTTGGTGTTCCAGACGAAGTTACAAGATGAAGTGGCTTTGTACCGATCAGCGGTATCGAGTTTGATGAAAGCATCAAGGTTCAGTTCTTCTACAGTCTTGAAGTTCCTCAAGTTAAAGGAACCGGAGTGTTATGATGGTGAGCGAGATGACCATCTTCTTGAGTGTTTCTTCTGGGACATGGAGGAGTTCCTAGAAAGGTTAGGAGGTATGTCAGGCGCACAAGAGGTGCGTGCTACAGCAAGGTACCTCACAGGTATGGCAAAGGTTTGGTATAGAACCTTGGCTAATGACATTGCATCAAGGAGTTCAGTGAGGAGGTTGGACTCTTGGGAGGATCTGAAGGAAGCCCTTAGGGCAGTTTCGACCTGGGAATGCAGCATGGTTGGCTAGGAGCAAGTTGAGTCAGTTGAAGCAAGTGGGGGAGATGAGAGAGCATATCGATTCTTTCCAAAGCCTTTCGTTGGAGGCCACTGACATGTCAGAGGCAGATAAGTTGTTTCAATTTAATCATGGTCTTCAGTCATGGGCTTAGGGGAAGCTCCGTCGCCATGAAGTGTCCGATGTTAATGAAGCAATTGCTGTAACAAACCGTCTCTTGGATTTTAGAGATGGGTTTTCATCCAGAAACACCTTGGGCCCTTGCACATCCATGTGAGGAAGCGTTGGCCAGTTGGTGACTAGGGAAGGAAGGCTACTCCGGAGTCATCAATGGGATCTTGAAAGTCTTGGAGCGCTTCCATGGGTGGCAAGAAGAAGTCACTAGTTGGAGAGTCAAGCGAGAAGCAGTTCTGTTTGAAGTGTTGGACGTGTGGTGGGAGTCACTACACCCAAGATTGTCCGAAGCAATAAGGGGTATTTGCAGTTCAAATGGAGGATTCGGATGAACAATGTGAGCAAACGAGGTGTGTGCTCAGGGGAGCTCAACGCTTAGTAAAGCTTGGGTTCGAAGGTGGCTGTTGTAACTTGTTGGGGTTGATTATTGTGGAAGGGGGTGATCTGTGTTTGAAAACCTCTTACTTCTCGTGAACTCGAGTGGTCCTACAATTGGAAGTCAGCCAATTTAGCCTTGGAAACTTGGCCTCCAGACCTCCGAAGGTTCAAGTAGGCTTAGAGTAGTTACAAGCCATCTGTTTTGTGCTGAGACATGGTTTACCCAAGATGGGTAAAGTCACAGTTTTTTGCCATCTTGGAGTTCTTTTGCGTTGGATCCGTTGCAGACGTGCATGGTGAAGATTGTGCAAAGGAGTGGGATTGGGAAGATGAAAGGGGTGTTGGGTTGAGTATGCAGAAGAGAGCAAGAATTGGCGAGGAGTCGATGTATCTTGTATTGCTTGGTGGCAGTTGGGATGTTGAAGGGGAGCAGCAAGTTCCTTTTTCCCGTTGATGTGAGGTGAGTTCTTCACAGCCATGGAGTATGCTCAAGGAAACATCATCCTGTTGTGTCACAGAGAAGATAATTGATCAAGTGCATCGCGTTGGTTCCAGAGGAGAGTTCTTGGGTAAGGGCTCCGTTCCTATTGTTGGGCCTAGGGTGTTTGATCTGAAGAGTTGTCTTTCCCTGTTATACTCTTGGTTTGGAGTTTCAGTATTGTTTTGGGAGAAAGTTCGATGGGGTCACTTAGGCCTTGATGGGTTTGTAGAGTCTTGAAAAGGTGGGTCATTAAGAGCCTTTTTCCTCCACCTCGTGTTTGGGGATTGGCAAGATAAGGGTGATTTTGCAGAGCTGCATTGGTTTGGTGTGGCTTGTGTAGGCAAGCTTGTCTACGTGCTGAAGTTCCCAGAGATTCAGTTTGTAACCAGTTGGATACCTTAGTCGCTGATGAAGCCGAACCAGTGATGGTTCCTGCCTAAGCGCCCTTCTGTGTATGTGATGGATTAAACCGGAGCGGCAGTGGGAACAGTTTGTTGAGGTGAAGACAGTGGGTTACTTGGCAATTTGAAGCAGAGGGAGTTCTAGTGGTGTTGGAATGGGAGTTTTTTTCAACAAGCTGGAAGCAAGAAGAAACCCTCAAAGTTAAGGTCATGGAGTTTGGCCTTGGTCTCTTGACTCTAGATGGAGCCTGAAAAGGGGATGTGTTTATCTCTTGGCTTTGGGTTTGAAAAGGAGACGTGTTAATCTCTTGACTCTAAATGACCTTGAAAGGAGATGTGTTTATCTCTTGGCTTTGGGTTTGAAAAGGAGACGTGTTAATCTCTTGACTCTAAATGACCCTGAAAGGGGATGTGTTTATCTCTTGGCTTTGGGTCTGAAAAGGGGATGTGTTGGTCTCTTGACTCTGAAGGGAGCTTGCAAAGGGGATGTGTTTATCTCTTGGCTTTGGGTCTGAAAAAGGGGGCGTGTTGGTCTCTCGACTCTGGATTCTCGATAGAGCCTGGAAAGGGGGCGTGTTGGCCTCTTGGCTTGGATTGGGTCTGAAAAAGGGACATGTTAATCTTTTGGCTCCGAGTTGAGTCTAAATAGAAGATTGCCTCATGGGTTCCTACCAAAGGAGTCATGTCGGCGCCAAAGGCGTCGCCGATTTTTAAGTGGGGGAGTCTATGAGGGATGTGTTGCTTCAACATCCCTATCTACATTCACGAGTTGATTTGCATTGATCAAGCAAATGGTTAGCTTTCTTTGCACAGTGATTTGAGTGAATGCAAGTCTGAACTGTCGAAGTGGTGAAAAGCGAATCATTGTGAAGCAGTCTGTGTCAGTGCCAAGTTTATGTGGACCATGGGCACGTGTCCATGCAAGCGTCGTGCGAGTGTTTGTGAGTAGTTCTGTTGGTCTCAGATTTCGTGAAGCAGGGGTTGGGTTGTCCTAGGCAAAGAGTAATCAAACCTTGGGAGGGAATTGTTCATTGTAATCATTCGAGTGGTTCCGAGCATTATCAGTTGATCCCGACTCGGTGGTTGTTGTGTATGTTGGCTAGTTGGCCCGTTTATTGTACTTTGGACCAGATTGTCCTAAAGAGTTAATAAAATACACGTTACTCCCAGTTTCTTGCATTGTGTGAATGCTCATGTGTGTTTGAGTCGATTTCCTGATCTTTGCAAGTGTGTGTTTTTCTTTCCACTGCTAATCCTTTATTATACAAGTTGTCCACTGTGTTTGTGGGTGTACTTGTGCAGGTAAACACTGATGGCGTAGTCTGTAGTTCTTGTAGAACCCTGTCGCAATGAGGGATTCGGGTTAGGACAAGCGGTGTCGCACGAATAGTCAGCTCCAGAGAGCTGGCCCCGTGACACCTAATCACACAACCCAAGCATTCTCCGAGAATAAGAATTCACACTTGGTTGCATTTCAAGTGAAACCCATTTGCATTCATACCATGCCAATGAACAGTTTTGATATTTCAAAGACCAAGTCAAGCCCATTTACATTCATACCATACCAATTAGCAATTTTGATATTTCAAAGCCATTATACAAGGTGGAAGAGAAGATAACTTTGCATCTCAACCTCACATTGACCTCAGAATAGGCCCCTCGAGCTATCCTTCCTTTTTGAACACAGGGTTTTCCTTCAGAATAGAGAAAATTCTAAAGAAATTTGGAACAAAACCTATTTTAATTCCTTGTATTAAAATAAGGAACATGATAAAATCGATTTAAAGGGTCCACTTGAATCAAGCTTGGTTCTGGGATATATTGCATTGTGTATGTAGTCTATCATATAGCAGAGAAATCATGAGATCCTTCAAGCAAAGGTTTAAAGAGCATGCTTCAACCATTAATTATTGCCATGTCAAAATCTCTACCTTAGCGAAGGCGACTTGCCATCACATTTGTATAGAAGTAAAACTTTAGGTGAGCGAAGAACACTATTTGAAAAGAAAAATTAGGGAGGCTATTGAAATTAGAAAACACCCTAACGATATTAATAGGGATGAAGGGATGGAGCTCAATGCCTCGTGGAGAACCATCTTTCCCCCACTCATGAGGATAAGGTTATTAATTCTTGTTGGAATTAATTAATGCTATGTAGATTATTATTTAATTAATTTAGTTATGCATTAATTGATTTCCTATGATGTAATGTGATCCTCGTCTCTATGTATGGGGTAGATAGGCTATCTATATAAGAAGCCCTAGCCTGTAATCTAATCATTCAATCGTAATGATGGACCACAGAGGTGGTCTGAAACATCGATTTTCTAAATCCTCATACAAAATCTCCCACAAGTTTTTTTTAGAGCTTTGATATTATTTTCCACCATCCTTTCTAAACAAATTTAAATAAAGTTTTCAAGTTTTCCTAATACCGAAAAGTATCGATCCAAACCTACCTTGACAATGCACTCGCCTAGTCTTAACCTGTTTATGATGTTGCAAAATGTACATCACATATATTGTCGCCTTTGTGTTTTAATTTCAAATAATTATTTTCTTAATAGGTATTTAAAGAGCTTATACAAGCGATTTAACTCAAGCAATCAATAATGAAGGTGAACAAAATTCACGGAGTAGACAAAGAATAATAATATATTTCTTCACATTCTTAATAATACAAGCGACCTCATACAAATATATAAGAGACGTATATCCTATAATTAGGGATGCTCTGATCCCTACAATCACTCAACAAACAACCTCCCAACTATCTATAATATCTACCTGTATAACATTGTTGTTATTCACAACAATAACATACCAAACAATATATTCTTAGGTAATAGTATAATTACTATTTACCAAAGTAATCTACCTAATGTAAACGCTAAATAATATTCCCCCCCCTTGGTGTTTACATGGGGAGAAAGCATATCTCAAGAACTGGACACATAATCATATGCCAATGCATACTTTTAGGCCTGCATACTACTATCTGATTCTTGTTGTTTGGATCTCGCTGCACATGACCACTATTATACAAGAATATATCCTGCATTTACTCCATGTGAAAACAACGGACGTTTCACTGGCCAATCATCTTCATAAAGAAGTACAGCAGTCAAAGGATCTCTGCAGTCAAAAGATTTTTGCAGTTAGTTGGCCTCCTATACAACTGTTGCCACATCCATGATATCTACTCTCCTTTTCTCCAATCCAACAAAGGAATGAAAATATACATAATACTAAAAAATAAAATATGAGGAATAAATTCTCATTGTTATCTTATGTAACCTCTATCGATGTTTGTTGCCACCCAAACAAAAACAGCATAGACAATTTTCACTGCCCTTGACTTTACCCGACTTGGCGTAAAACATACCATACTAAAAAATGAAAAACACACCACTGAAAAAACTAAAAAACTAAAATTCACACAACTAAAATCACATGCCACTAAAGCAGAAGTGACCCCATCGCTAGTGGCTAACAAGAGGCTTGAATGGCCTCCATCCTCCACTACCTCCAACATATGACGTTGCTTACTCAGTAGATGAAGTCGTGAAACACAATTGTTTCCACATCGGGGATGTATTTGTACCACTTCCCCCCCCCCCTCAATGTGAAACAATAAATAGGACATTAGGGTAGTCCAAAAATGTATCCTTTTACAGGGAAATTTTTATTTTTTACACTTTTTGAAAATGGCGATGCAACTATAAAATATGACTCTTCACAAAACGACTTGATAGCTTTTAACTCTCAACTCATTTTTTATTTTGATAATAGACCCTAAAAAAGTGACTTTTTAATTTTTGACAATTTTAAAACTATGATAATACCAAAATATCATAAATATTAGAAGATTGTGGGCTTTGATGCAAGGCGGTGGGCAAGGCGATGAACTGGGCACTAATGGATTGTACAAAGCATCATTGAGAAGGCGAACACCATGAAGGATGGATCAACAATGGCGAAGCGGACCGAGATTGCAGAGATGCACGATAGAAGAAGACATGCAAGTTTCAAATTGTGTAGTACATAGTGGTTGAATAGTACGGGCGAGCTCGAGAGGTATGTTGACACAAATTTCACTGAGTTTGATTTCGAGAAAGGTTGAGTAATCCTATAAGTTGTTGCAACCAATATTAAAACTTTATCCACACCAATACAAAGAACAATCCAAAGGAACATATCTTAAGCTTGATGAATAGCAGGTGTTAAAATTGTGTTCTATCTAGTCCTCTCTAAGCGGAAACATTGTTTGAATAAGATCTATATTGGATATTTGAGCCAGGCTTCATGAAAATGCCGACGTGAAGAAATTAATTCCAAAACCATATATAACCAACAGAGACAAGCAAATAACAAATGACGTTGCTCCCATTGTATACGACGTTCCAAGAACCTATGTCAGATGATATCAATGGAGGAAGGAGGTTTTCAGAGCCTCTCATCAGATGATATCAAGAATTCTGACGTGCTCAGGGAACTATGGCAACCAGCAATTGTGCAATCTAGTAGAAAACAACAAATATGAAAGAATGCAAAGCTGAGACAAGATCTAAACACTTCAAATAGAATTCTACTTACACCTATCTATCCTGCAACTACAAAATTAGCTCTCAGAGGGTCTCATAACTCGGGGCAAGCAATGGATTTGCAAAATTACCCCTTCATAGATTTAACAGACCATTAACCTGCTCTAATACCAATAATTGGTATTTAAAGAGCTTATACAAGCAATTTAACTCAAGCAATTAATAATGAAACCAAACACAATTTACAAAGAGTAGACAAAGAATAATAATATAATCCTTCACACTCTTAATAATACATGCGACCTCATACAAATATGTAAGAGACATATATCCTATACTTGGGGATGCTATGATCCCTACAATCGCTCAACAGACAACCTCCCAACTATCTATAATATCTACCTGTATATCATTGTTGTTATTCACAGCAATAACATACCAAACAATATATTCTTAGGTAATAGTATAATTACTATTTACCAAAGTAAACTACCTAATGTAAACACTAAACTCTTAACATTTATGGGTAATGGCACTAACCCAACAAACATGTCATAACATATGAAACAAAAAAATATATACAAAAATAGATTTTGAGTTGTAAAACATCTAGATTAATTGTTGGTTTATTGCACTTAACATATAATTTGATAGTATATTTTGCGTTATCCTTCAAAACTACAACGCTTGTTTGCACTTATAGAATCATTTGAAAATTCCATATTCAACCTTCAAGCAAAGGTTTAAAGAACATGCTTAAGTCATTAATTATTGCCATGTCAAAATCTCTACCTTACAGAGGTGACTTGCCATCACATTTATATAGGAGAGGTAAAAATTTAGGTGAGGGAAGAACACTTCTTAAAGAAAAAAATTAGGGAGGCTATTGTAATTAGAAAACACCCTAACAATATTAATAGGGATGAAGGGATGGTGCTCAATTACTCGTGGAGAACCATCTTTCCCCCACTCATGAGCATGAGGTTATTAATTATTGTGTTGGAATTGATTCATGCTATGGGGATCATTATTTAATTAAGCATTAATTGATTTCCTATGATGTAATGTGATCCTCGTCTCTATGTATGGGGTAAATAGGCTATCTATATAAGAATCCCTAGTTTGTAATCTAATCATTCAATCCTAATGATGGACCACAGAGGTGATCCGAAACATCAATTTAATAAATCCTCACAAATTCTTCCAGAAATATTTTTTAGAGCTTTGATATTATTTTCCAGACTAATTTAAATAATGTTTTAAGGTTTTCCTGGCACTGAAAAGTATAGATCCAAACCCACCTTGATAATGCACTCTCCTAGTCTACCCTGTATATGATGTTGCAGAATGTACAACACATATATATGAACGCATTTGTGTTTTAATTTCAAATAATTATTCTCTCTAACAGCACTAACCCAAAAAACATGTCATAACATATGAAACAAAAAAATATATAGAGAAATAGATATAGAGTTGCAAAACATCTAGATTAATTGTTGGTTCATTACACTTTTAAACTATAATTTGAATCTTGATAGTATATTCTGTGTTATCCTTAAAAACTACAACCCTCATTTGCACTTATAAAATCATATGAAAATTCCATATTCAACAGCATATGCATGTGATTTACTGGATATTCACAGCTGATATTTACAGTCAAGTTTTATATTTTAGACTTTTATCTAGTGAAGACCAAAGAGGCCATTAAAAATACGTATTATGTCTTAAACCGCTACAGTTCAGTCATTCCTATGACGGAGATATTATATCGTTCTGGAGAAAAATGATACCTAGACTATGAAAAGAACATGTTAATGTATATGTTTAGAATTAATTGTCTGATTTTTTAAGTTTTTTCATGGGCACTCATAAATTCAAATGGTGGGATTTATTTATTCACAAGTGGACATTATCCAGTACCTACCAGAGCTAGTATTACATGGTATATGTTGATGGCTAATTTATGTTTCTTTCAGAGTACAGATTGACTAATGGTATGACTAACAAACATTTTCAGAAAGTAGAGGTCGTCTAGGAAAAATTCCCATATCAGTAGTAGTATCTGCAACTGGCAACAGGTAACCCGAGTTTGTTGCCTTCCTAGAACTATGGTTGATGAGGATGCTGCTACATCACTTAAACTTGTTTCTCTAAACCTCCTTTGTTGCTCAAGAGCAACACACACATGTACAAGAAGCGAATTGTATCGGAAATACTCTCTGTTGAGAGCATAGGAATCAGGTCAAAATAGAAAAAGATGTGGTGTTTGTATAGTATTCTGAAAAGAATGATGCCTCGAACATAATCTCTATTATTTTCTAGTATCTTTGTATTTTGTACATTGGGTTGTTACCCCTTGACTAATCTTCATGATTCTTAGATTGCTATTTACAACTTGCATATTTTATCATTTACGTAAATGCTAGATCCAAATTTTAGATGATAAACTAGTCTTGCACATTTGACAAATATTACTCAAGGCTCAAGTCTTGCACACTTGACAAATATCACTCAAGGCTCAACCCTTCAGTTCATGACCTTCTTGCTGCCAAAAGGCTCATGTTTGCAATCTCCCCATGCCTAAATGCTTATCCTATGGTCTAACCTTGATATTAATAATTTTGATTACCCAAGTCACCTATAGCCCACAATATGCTTGAAACATGATATATATCTTACACTATCAGTTACAGATCTTCAACAACTCTCTATTCTCCAAGGCACTACCATCCAGAGCAAGACACTAATGTCAACGCTAGTGTCCCAGATCTAACACTAGTGTCCGTACCCTAAAAACACTCAAATTTGCAAATCTTTCGATATGTACGGGTCGGCCTATTTATCTTAATTAACTCTCTCATAAGATTTATATCAAAAAGTGTGGTATAAATACAAAACAAAGCCCACTCATTATTCATCTAGCAATTACCAAACAAGCATCTATCAAACTCACTAAATCATTTGCACAACTGAGTTTTGCTCTCCTATTCTTCCCTATTTCCAAATCAGACATATGAGCAATCTTCTTACAAGTCTAAAGTATTCAAAGAATAGCCCATGAGCAGTATTTGTCAAGTTGTAAGCTAAATCACTATATGCACTCACATATAACATATTACACCATTGTTCACACACAAGCTCACAAGGGAGAGAACTACATTGGTCTGAGGCCCTCTTCGAAGTATATAGCTATGTAGTCACTACTCATTGAAGAGAGATCTTTGAAGTCAGCTCAACTTCACTTGAGCTCACTAACCCCCATTTTGCAAGGTGACATGCCCAAGTTGGAGAACCTAAGGTTTTGATCAAAAGATTGATATCTGGAACCTATGTGCGCGATTCCAGTGGACAATCTGCAAGTTGACAAAGAACCCTAATAGGCTCAAGTGGAATTTCCATAAAAGGACATGTATCACACGCAGGATAAAAGTGTCAATTTTAGGATAGAAACGTCAATGTTAGTGTCCCTATTTCGATAGTAGTGACTGGGCTGACAGAAAGCTATATTTTAAAATCTAATGAATCGCAGTTGAGCATCATCCCAACTGTTTATGCACTTACATTTCCCAGATCTATCTCCACAGTAGTAAACAAACTAAGTATTATCTCTTCTTCATGTTCAAGCATTCAAATTATTGTTTAGCATTGTACTTTCTATATTCAGCAAATTTCCATTATTCAACATTGTATCAAAACATATTGTGAATCTGAATTATTTAAATGGCATGCTTTTAAAATAGCTTAGTGCAATTTGATTAGGCTATTCCCCCCATAACTCTTTTCCAAAAAAGGTTGAACATTTGGTGAACCCGACCTCTAAGTTTTTTTTGCGCTACTATAGTCTTCTCTAAAGTTTTCTATTTTCTAAGGTTTCCTATTTTATATTCAGTCTATTCCACTTTAATTATAATATGACTCAAAACCATGAGTACCAAAGAAAAAAGGCAAACTCCTGTGAACAAATTTGTCAAATCAAGCATAACCTATGAGCAAGAAGAGTCGTATATTTACAAAGCCATAGATATTGAGCAAAAGCAATCAAAAACGTTAACAGATCATCATTGTTGCAATGTTAAACCAAAAAACATAACAAAATCAAGTGGACAACAAAGGCATGTTCGACAACTTTCATTGTCTCGCCTACACTTAAGGTTTTTAGCAGCCATCATCCTGCTTCCACTATTCACCAACAGCATATATTGGATACTGCGGTCTAGGCTATTAATAACCAACAAGGTAGATCACCACATCATCGAGATAGTCAACATGTTCATCCTCCACCGACCACAACACAATCAGATACGATTGCGCCCAATCTTTCTTTGTTTAATCGTACACATTTCCATCAAATTCACAAAGATATCATGAATTCCTTGCAAAAACCAAATGATGTGAATGTTTCTTCATGCAAAGAGTTCCAACTAAGCAAAGTTCCCTTGTTTTGCCAATCTAATAATAATGATAAACCTGCCATCCCTCGATTTCAAAAAGAGGAAAAATTACAACTCTTGGATACATCTTCAAAAACCTCAACAATTCCTACTGGTCATCTTATATCTATGATGAATACCACAAGAGACCTCCAAAGGCAAGTTTTAATTCTCAATTTAAAATTGTTTTCATACAATGTTCATATTAACGATAACATTATCAAAGATCAACCTCTTGCAAAACGTATATTTGAATATCCTTATCCACAAGAGTTCATCATGCCCATGTTGCCTTTGTTTTTTGGTCATGAAGATCCTTCCAACCGTATAATTCAATATGTGCGTTCTTTAGGTATTTGGGATAAAGACGTCCATTTGTTGTTAAAAGCTTTCCATTGAAGCCCAACCCAAGAAGCTTGGGATTGGTTCTATAGCCTTTCCAACGGTTCCCTATCCACTTTCAGGCAATTAGAGGACCTTTTCCTCTTAGCTTTTAATAAACACGTTTTGTCAAAGTTATCTTTTAAACATTTACAAAGTCTAAAGCAACATGATAACAAGTCTATTTTAGGTTATGTTGTTTGATTCAAAAATTCATCATATTCTTTAAAATATCGACCTTCATATTTGGAACTACAATTCATATTCAGCAAAAGGTCTTTTTTCTCTGCTTAAGGAAAGAGCATTACATAATCATTATATTTCTTTCGCTAGCTTATATCTAGATGTGTACAAATATGCATGTTATCTAGTACACAACAACAAAGAATTAAATACTTCTTCGTTAAAAGACAAAAAAATGTGTTAAAAACCTGTACAATGAAAGCGGCTTGCTAGGGGAAGATCAAGTAAAAAAAAGTTGCATTCCAACACCTTATATGGCACCTTTGCATAAAGTAACCAATAAGGTGGCACAATCTGATGGATATATCACACAATCAATTCAATTTTTACCACAACAAGGTACAAATTCAATACTTTTGCCAATGTTACTGGAAAATAAAGTTATTACATTACCCACTACTAGCCATCAAGCAACAACAAGTCTTCTAAATAACTAAGGAAAATCCTTTTGAGTCTATCATCAAATAGCCAGGTATAATACAGACAATTGTACTACATTGCGTGAACAAATTCAAAAGTACAAACATGAGGGTATCACTGGCATAATACAAAATCAACAAATTCTTGCTACTGCAAAAATTCAACAAGCATCACCTAAAACTTTAGCAAGTAAAAAGCATCCTCACCAAAACAATTTAACAATTACTGTGTTCATGTGAGGAGCTTATTTTCGACATAATCATATTGACTCTACACAAAAGAAAAAAGTCATAATCTAAGCAAATTTTTACAAATGGGATATACCATCAAAGACATATATCATAGCAGGCATTGGAAAGACTCTTTGGAATACATCATATCACTAATTGCTCATGGACAAAGTTGTGGATCATGTCTCATTTGTATCAACATAGCTTTACAATGGGAAAATTTTGGTTATACCAAATGGAGGCCACAATAGATCTTAATCATCACGGCATTACATTTTCTAATAAAGGACGCTTAATCCGCATACCACATGATGGTGATACAAATCAACCGGTAGACGGAGAAGCAGAATATGCTATGTACCTATAAGACTAAATAAAATATTTGATCCTGATAAAGATGATTTATTCGACCAACGTTAATCGTCAAATTCTTGCAAATATTTCATAAATTTCAAATATTCAAAAAAATCAAATAATCAAAAAAATACAAAAACATTCAAATAAAACAAAAATACAAAAATATTTAGCATTTACTATTTACTAGATCTTGTATATGTTGTTTACTTTATGTTAGTAGATAACATATCATTCCTTTACACATGTTTTACGGATACTTGAGTGTGATACATGCATACACTAGATCCATGATACATGAACAGACAAATGTTTAGACTTTTTCTCTAAGTCCAACCATTTGTGTGCTCATGTATCATGGACCATTGACCCACCTTTGTGGTCATTTGTTGGACATTAATATAATTATCTTATCTTATCTACTCATATGACACAGTCCATTGGGGCATCTTGCTTCTATTGATCATGATTAATATAGGTCGTATTGTTTTATGATCACTTTACATTATCATGTTGAGCTTATATACTAACGCTTACACATGCTTACAATCATGCTTATATTCTATACAATGTGCTAGATATGCTATGCTACATGACATTTTGCTAACACATGTATGCATTGACTAGTATGACATGCTTATGCTAGTTGCTTATATTTCACTTAGTCATCTTATCACATGGCTTACTTGAGTGTATTGTTTGCTACCTTGTTGTGAATGTGGAACATTTGAACTTATTTTTTGTTTGTTGGCCATGGTGCACTAAGTTTTGATTATTTCTTTAGTATGCGGACATTTGAACATGTCCTCTCGTTTGAGTGTATGCCACTTGTTTGTTGTCTCCTTAGACTCTCTTTTGTGTGACATTCAATGCTCTTGTCTGTGCTTAATTGTTTGTTAAGCTTGTGCTTGTTACTTCTAGACATTGCCATGATCCATATCATGCATCTTAAGGCTTGTTACATTTGAATATTGCTAGCTTCATTGGTACATCTACTTAGACATGATACCACCATATGCTTCGTTACTACATGATTGATACAGATATAGCATAGTTGTCTTATCCTTTTCAAATAAGGTGACTATTATGTTGCATTCCCCTCACCTCAAAAGGGAGGCATATCAATGGGGACCTATCATAGAGACATGAACCCACATACACAAAGTTGGTAGAATTGGAAAATTTTGGTACAATTTATATGATTTAGATATACAATTGCGACAGAATTTTATACATTTGCCCTCAATTTTTACATATTTGGGCAAAGTTTTTCAGATTTGGGACAGATATACACAGTTTATAGAGCAGAGGTTACATTTTGACAAATACTTCAGCATGAGACATGTGAGATGCATATGCCATGCAAATGCACCAAATTACAAATATATATTCATGCATCGACCTTACCAAGATGCACTAATTGAGCTTTTATATGTTGCAGCAATTGGCTCTCTTGAGTAGTGCGATTGAGATTCAACGTCATTGATAGCCTTAGCACTATTACCCTTTTGTAGGTTGATATGGTTACACCATTTGACCTGGGTGAGATTGGTTAGATTATGTTTACATTTTGAGTTGTGCGATTGAGATTCAATGACCTCGATGGCCTTGACACAACTCACCCTTATATTGAATTGGGGGCATGATCACCCTCAAAATTCTCTTCACATCTCCAAGGTTCAATTGTGAAACTCTCTCCAATGCTTCAGCTAGGAAGCATCATCACCAAAGCAAACTACCAACGAACAACATGGTTGCATCGACACAAAGGTGTACTCCTTCCTTGCTCTCTTTTCTTTCAAGTATTACAGTTACTCAACTTTTAGATTATATGCACTAATTACACTATAACATGATCTTGGTCACATGAAATACACACAACAAATTCAAACAGGGCTCAAGTCAAAGCAAGGGGTGTTGTCCACACCACAATATGCATTTCTATTTTTAACCTAGTAATTTCATCTTTGTCCATTATTAGATTAAAAGGAGGTCAAATGTAGATGTTAAATCTAAATTTTACACGATAAACTAGTCTTGCACACTTGAATATCACTCAAAGCTCAACCCTTCAATTCATACTTCTTGCTAAAGAAAGACTCATGCTCGCCATCTCATTGTGCTTAAATGTTTATCTTATAGTCCAACTGTGATATTTTGATTACCCAGATCACCTGTAGCCCACAATATGCTTAAACCCTGATATATATCTTACATTATTAGTTAGAAATTTTCAGCAACACTTTATTCTCCAGGACACTATCGTCTAAAGCAAGACACTAGTGTCTCACATCTGCACTAGTGTCTGTACCCTTCAAACACTAAAATTTGCAAATCTTTCAATGTGTACAGGTGATCCTATTTGTATTAATTAATCCTCTAGTGAGGTTTTTTTCAAAAGGTATAGTATAAATACAAAACAAAGTCCACTCATTATTCATCTAGCAATTACCAAGCAAGTATCTATCAAGCTCACTAAATCATTTGCACAACTGAGTTCTATTGCCTTAGTCTTCCTTATTTTTAAATAAGTCATAAGAACAGTCTTCTTATAGGTCTAAAACATTAAAAGAGCAGTCAATGAACAATATTTGTCAAGTTGCAAGCTAGATCACTACATGCACTTAAATATAGCATATTATGCAATTGTTCACACACAAACTAACATAAAGAAGAAAACTACATCGGTCTAAGGGCCTCTTTGAAGTTTATGGCTATGTTGGCAGTGCTCATTGACAAAGGGAGTCCACTAACCCCTATTTTGCAAGGTGACATGCCCAAGTTGAAGGACCTAGGGTTTTCATCAAAAGACTGATATCTAGAACCTGTGCACACAATCCCAGTTGACAATTTGCAAGGAGAAAGAGAACCTTAACAAGCGCAAGTGGAATTTCTAGAAAAGGACTTGTATTTTGTACATGACAAAAGCATCAGTTATAGGACATAAGCATCGATGCTACTATAACTATTTCGATGGTAGTGCTCAAGCTGACAAAAAGTTGACTTCCAGAATCTAACAAATCACAAGCATCATCCTAATTGTCTCTGCACCTACATTTCTCAGATCTATGTGCGCATCAATAAATAAGCTAAGTATTATCTCTTCTTTGTGTGTAAGCATTCAAATTAATTTTTGGCATTGTAATTTCTATATTTAACAAATTTTCATTATTCAACACTATATCAAAACATATTGTGAATCTGATTTATTTAATTGGTCTGCTTTTAGAATAACTTAGTGCAATTTGATTAGGTTATTCCCCCCCCCCTAACTCTTTTCCAAAAAGGGTTAAATAGTTTCACACCAAATACTTATCTAGGCTAGACAGGGGCTTAGCACATTTGTCATATATACTATTTAATGTAGAGATAGGGCAAACCTACCCGTAATATTCTCAAATTATAACCTTTTCAAAAAGGATATTTTTTATACCCTTTACCAATAAAAATTTCCTTCTTACTCTTTTGAAATTGATAAAATCAGTCATTTTCTACAAATTAAACAGATAAAAAGGATTTGGCAAGGGGTGAATCAACAGTTTCCTTTTTGCAATCGAATCAAACAATCCATGCCTTTGCTAACCAAAAACACAACTTAACCCCAGAAAATGCAATCCTGGTATAATTACCCATCCATTTTGTAATTTGAAATTGTAAAATTCGTGAGATTTTTATTTAGAACATCACAAAAATTAATACTTTCCATGTGTGTGAAATACCCTATGTATGCACAAGCTAGGATGACCTACAACTATCCTCTTTCTCTTAATGGACTAGGACTCGAATAAAGTCAATCAAATGGACTCTGTGAATACTTGACCTAGGATATCCATAAATCTAGCAAAAGGTAACTTACAACTCAAATGTTCAGAAGAAAGGGTTCCAAAGCCTAAGCCTATGACACAAGAATATAGCTCTCACTAGACTTCAACAAATGTAAATGGTTGTAAGCTATGGTTGAAAACATGTAAGTAAAGTAAATGGTTGTAATGCGGTACAAACTAAAGGATGGGTTAAAATGGTTGTAAAGGGGTAAAGTGCAATGGTCAACCAAATGGGCGTCTATGCAACCTAAAATGCTTTATGGCAAGTCTAAGCAATCCTATGTTTACACAAGCTTATTCGGTTTAGGGAAGGCCTAAACAAGGATACACACACAGACATCCACAATACAATAAATAGAGCAATATCTAAGCTACCAAGTAAATAAAGGTAAGAGCGTAGGGATAGAAATACTTGCCTTCGGACAGACCCGTTGACGCTTCAATCTCCCCTTTGGCTCATATGGAGCTTTGCAAGAGACTGTTGTAGGTTGAAGACCTCAAATGGTTGGATGAAGACTTGGAAATCCTCAATCAAGAACTTGCAAATGACTCCTATTGAGTTTCAATGACACCACAAAACAGAACTCCTCAAGATAAAGTTCTAAGCCACAAATTCTCCCCATACTTCTTTATGACAGAAATGCGAGCGAAATCAAAGCGTATAAATGTGATATATATGTTAAGATTCAAATATGACCTCTATATATACTTCTCCAATACCCAAAACCAACTCTAAACACTACGCTAACATTATTAGCTAAGTCGATACAATTGGAAGATGTTAGTTGACACAATACAGTATCAACCAGGCCGATACAACACAAATGTCAGAAGACAGACATAGAATTGTCTCGAACGAGCCAATATAGTATAGGAAGAATAAAGGCACAAAACAGATGGCATCAGCCCGATACTATAGGATATAAGGAAGCTAGCAAATTTGGATAAAAAGTAGATGAAAAAGGAAAGACGGATAAAGACTCCGACGAGGTCAAACTGATAGTAGTAATGGTGTAACAAAATAGAATGCCAACATCTTTCGGAAAGTACCACAAGCCGTTCCCAGCCCATTCTCGGTGCACACTTTAAGGCTGTTGTGTATACAGCCTATTATTTTGCAAATCAAACAATACCAAAAATTAATTTTCAAGTTGAACCACCAATAGGTTTCCACTCATAACCAAAAAGCACATACGTGTAAATTTTCACAGAGGAGCAAACAACCCATTTTCTAAATTGGTAAAATCCTCACAAATTAAACTGAATGGCAAAAACTGAGATTTGCTTTTAAAAGATTGAAAATCAAATCCTGACATGTATATACTCTCTTTACCCTAATAAAAAAAAGTATTTAAGACATTTAATCCATTTTCTCAATGGACATAAACATCATGAATTATTAAACTCACAAAAAATGGGCAATTGTTCACTTTGAATTGTTCAACATAAATAGAGAAACTCAAAATAAAATATAAATACTTAACTGCAGAATTCAATGGGCAGGATATTCCACGGTTTTTAAATTATAATGATTAAAATACAGTTTCTATCTTCATTATCAAAAAACGGGAGCTCATAATATTTCTTTAAATGGAAAAAATCATCATGAATCTTTACGCTAAACCGCAAACAATGAGATTTGTCTGTCAAGCCACCCTAATAAAAATTCCCCTGAATTTACACACAATTATTTGCCTTGTCAAAAAGGGCACTTATGGTATTTATTTCATTTTCTAAATATGCAAAACCATCGTAAAATATTAAACAAAGCAGAAAAACATATTATTTGTCTCTAAGCTAGGAAGGCAGGAAATTTTGAAATTTAAAATTGTTTCTCTTTGCTTTTACAAAGAAAATATAACAAGGGTATTTATTATTTTATTCCAGAATTTTCTACTAAAATGCAGCATTATGAACACAACATCAAAACCTTTATTTATTCCATTGTCTAAATGTAGAGAAAATTCCAGTGAACCTTGAACCTAAACGACAAACAAAATGGGAATTGCAGTGTTATCGTAAGCGGAACACTTAACAGAGCACGACTATGGTTCAAAACCCTCTCACTGCAACAAGGTGATCCAGAAAACTTCATTCACTATTTACCAAACAAAAACAAAATCACGGAAATTCTGCAAAATATTAAAGACTTTAAGATCCCACAGTACATAACAATCGAGAAGAGAAACTCTGGAGAAAAAATCCATAAGAGTTTTTGAAAAACATCAATGTTTTGGGTCACACTTTGTGACCTATCTCCAGGAGGAGAAGTATATGGATTGTATAATATACCAAAAACATCAATGTTTTGGGTCACACTCTGTGACCTATCTCAAGGACAAGAAGTATATGGTTTGTAAAATACCAAATTCAGCAAAACAATGGGATGTGTTTTCAAAGGGCCTGGAAACTGGACCCCTGACTTTCAAGGAGAGGAAGTTAAATATTTTGAAATTATTACTTGAAACACAGTATTTTTCCTAAAGGTATTTCAGGTATTTCTTCCATTCCCTACATGCACACAATTGTATTGACTTAAAGGAAAAGAACTGGCTGATTTGTCTGTGAATAAAAATGTCCCCCAAATCAAATTTCGCCGAGAAGTCTCCAAATTAAAACAAATATCACCATAAAAACTCTACTGCTTAAAACATTACTGGAAAAAGGGTATATATACTATTTATAAATTCGGGGAAAAAAATCTGAACTACAAAAAATGGGTGATTTATCTGTGAAAAATTAAGTTACCCTGAGCAATTCAATTCTGGGGTAAGCCCTCCAAATTATGGTAAATTCGCCCAATATTTTGAAATTATTACTTTAAATACAGTATCTTTCCTGAAGGTATTTCAGGTATTTCTTCCATTCCCTACATTTTGACTTAAAGGAAAAGAACTGGCTGATTTGTCCGTGAATAAAAATGTCCCCCAAATCAAATTTTGCCGAGAAGTCTCCAAATTAAAACAAATATCACCATAAAAACTCTATTGCTTAAAACATTACTGGAAAAAGGGTATATATACTATTTATAAATTGGGGGGAAACAATCTGAACTGCAAAAAATGGGTGATTTATCTGTGACAAATAAAGTTACCCTGAGCAATTCAATTCTGGGGTAAGCCCTCCAAATTATCGTAAATTCGCCCAAGATTTACCAAGCCCTCCAAATTATCGTAAATTTGCCCAAGATTTACCAAGCCCTCCAAATTATCGTAAATTCGCCCAAGAGTTTGAGATTATTACTTTAAACACAGTATTTTTCCTAAAGGTGTTTCAGGTATTTCTTCCATTCCCTACATGCACACAATTGTATTGACTTAAAAGAAAAGAACTGGCTGATTTGTCCGTGAATAAAAATGTCCCCCAAATCGAATTTCGCCGAGAAGTCTCCAAATTAAAACAAATATCACCATAAAAACTCTATTGCTTAAAACATTACTATAAAAGGGGTATATATACTATTTATAAATTGGGGGAAAAAAAAGTTGAACTGCAAAAAATGAGTGATTTATCTGTGAAAAATAAAGTTACCCTGAGCAATTCAATTCTGGGGTAAGCCCTCCAAATTATGGTAAATTCACCCAATATTCTGAAATTATTACGTTGAACACATTATTTTTCCTAAAGTTATTTCAGGTATTTCTTCCATTCCCTACATGCACACAATTGTATTGACTTAAAGGAAAAGAGCTGGCTGATTTGTCTGTGAATAAAAATGTCCCCCAAATCGAATTTCGCCAAGAAGTCTCCAAATTAAAACAAATGTCACCATAAAAACTCTATTGCTGAAAACATTACTGGAAAAACGGTATATATACCATTTATAAATTGGGCCAAAAAAAGCTGAACTGCAAAAAATGGAAGATTTATCTGTGAAAAATAAAATTACCCTGAGCAATTCAATTCTGGGGTAAGCCCTCCAAATTATGGTAAATTCGCCCAAGATTTACCAAGCCCAAAAAACTCTTTCTAAATCCTCCAAATTAAACACAAAAATATATGGCTTACAAAATAGTTTAACATACAGTTTTTTCTTACCCGAAAATGGATACTCAGGGTCTATTGTATGTCTACTAAAGTGCGTAAATCTAAACCGCAAAACAATAGGTGATTAGTGTTTGAAAGAAAAAGTTCCACTGAAGAAATTTCGGTAAAAAATGGGTGATTTCACGGTGAATCCTCCAAATTAACATAACTTTTCAGGGCTTTACCAAGCGAAAAAACAAAAAAGCAATATAAATACTCCACTTTAAAGAACTATATATATATATATACCTCTTACCACATAGTTAACATAGTTTTTTTCTTCCTGGGAAAAAAAACAGGCCAAAAAAGGGGCAAAATAAGTGATTTGTATGTGGGGCAAAAAAAATTACCTCCATAAAATTCAAACTACATTCTCCAATTCAAACCAAAAGAAGTGAAAACAAAATCACTTACCACATATTTTAATCGGTGCCTCGAGCTCCAACAAATTGGGCTGGCTCATAAAGATATCCTTGGACGACAGACATAGTTGGCGGATCTCTGCCTCGGAAAGCTGAACCTGCTTACCAGGCCTCGACCCTCTCACTTCCAGCAACCTATTTATTATATCATCTAAAACCTGCGGGTCCATTCAAACCCTGACAATTAATCTGTTGCCACCAACACAAAACCTTTATATTCCCAAACCCTAGGAGCACGATCGAAACCTTAGTTTAAGGTTTACTAATCTGTTACCGCCCAACAAAAAGCTACTGCTCATTAATTTTCAAACCCTACAAGCCGAATCAAAACCCTAGCTTTAGGTTAAATAATATTTTGCTACCAACACAAGGTTGAATTAACATTACATTCTCAATATGTTACAGGGCTTTTGAGCCAGATCCCAGCCGAGAAAAAACCCTGGTTGGTTTTCTTAACCAAGCAGGTACGAATGGGATCGAAAGGTTTTATTCAAAGAGCACCCAGATTCGTGGGGAGTTTAAGATATTGCAGGGGCCAAGGAGGGCGAGGGTGTGGTAGAGATGTAGGTGGTTAATGGAGGTTGCTAGTGAAAATAATCACTGCTTTCACACTTCTTTTTGATTGTGCAGAGTTCCTATTCGTCTTCTGCCTCAACGGCCACCTTTTCTTTTTTAATCTTTGAGAGTCCATCACAAATTTCATTTTTTAATATCAAGTTATGGTGGAGTTACAGCGCTGTCTCGTGGACCTTACACGAGTAAAGGCTTCCTTCAACTATACTTTTTTAGAACAATAAAAATAGGGACCTTTTATTAAATAATAAATATTTTTTTCTATTGAGTTGATATTTTTAGAATTAATTTTTTTTAATTTAAAATAAATATTATATCATTATTATGTCAATAGATAAAATTTATAGTGATAATTTGTAGATGGTATTAAAATGTAATAGTGTGAAATGTCAATTAAAATTGTTAATTTTAAATATAATATTTATTGGATTGTTATAGAGAACTTTTTCATCCATTAGAAAATCATTATATCTTGAATATATTGGAAGAGTTTGGAGTCTTTTTTTCGAAAAATAATTTTTCAAACCCGATATAAATATTGAAAAAATAATAAAATTATTAATCAATGTAATATTTAACAAATCTAAAATATACACCTTGAAGTTGATATTTCAAAAAAAAAAATTATATATAAATAATATATCCATAATAATTATAATATATATGAATAATTGATTTTTTTTCCTTAGTGTGGTGTCTTTAGAGTTCAAAGGAATTAAAAGGTTAAGTAAGTAAAATTAGAATTGAGAATGTTCAACAAACGGAGGTGGTTTTAAAGAATTTGATGATGAAAATAAATGTTGAAAAAAGAAAAAAAAATAACTATGTTTTTTTTTATGGGGTTTTTATTTGTCATATGTCAATGGCCACCTTTTTTATATTTGTAAGTGTATTTTATAATGGTAGTTGTCAAGTGAAAATGGATTGTAATGTTTGTAAGATGTTAAAAATTAATGGTCGATCTTAAATTTTATATTCATTTGATTGTTATATAGCAATTTTAACTTGAAATTTGACGTCTATTTATATTCTTCTTATGACACCGACCACTTCTTTATGTCGATTGTTGTAACCTCCAATGGCAATTGAGGTGGAGGTGGACTATAATGTCCATGAGATATTAACAATTAACAGTCAACCTTAAATTTTACATTCATTTGATTATCATATGGTAATTTTAATCTCAATTTTGATGTCCATTTGACCGTCATTTTGAAGTATTTTCTTCTTGCTCAAAGAAATCGATTAAAGATCTTAATATCTTGGGCATACAATGGAGTTTGAAGACCCTTGTTTTTTTGGGAAATAGTTTTTGACTCTGACAAATTGGTACAGCTAGATTGAGGCCATATGTCACCAATGGACAAGAAATATGTAGAGAATTTAATGAAGTCATTAATCAATGTGTTACGTAACAAATCCAAAGGTAGACACCTCGACATTAATATCTCTCAATTTTAAATATATGTATTTAAGGTATTTGTACCAGTTTTAAATCTTTGTTAGTTCCTTATGAATTTTATATTTTTGTATGGATATTTTTAAGAAGAATAAACATTTTAGTAATATAAATGGTGTTAATTATCACTACTTTTTTATTTGGATTTTTTTTAAGAATGTATTTTTTTTTAATTGGAGAATAAATATTTTGTTGTTATTGCATACACGAATAATTATTTTTTAGTGAAGTGTCAAACACTAAGGGGTATCCATTTTGTATGGATTCTTTTTAAATAATTCATTTCTTTTTTATTGAAGAATAAATATTGTATTGCTATCACTTCCACAAATAATCATTTTTCAACTAAAGTGTCAAACACTTAATTTATCTAAAATTAGATTAATGCAATAATAAGCCTTCAATTAGATAGAAACTAATAGAATACAAGCTAACTATTAGGCTGTGGAGCTAAAAGCTTCACTGATGCAGACATTGGAGGAGGTTGCTGAGTGTCACAGTCACCGGCGTCGGTCAGGCCAACCAGCGTCGGTCAGGCCAACCGACGTCGGTCAAGTGTAGACAGGAAGCTGCCGACATCGGTCAGGGATCGGCCGACGTCGGTCATCTCCAGGCAGACAGGGACCGACGTCGGTCGCTTGTGCGTTCCAGAACTGTTTGTTGCACGAACAGTTAGTTGTTGAACAGCTAGTTTGCATGTTAAAGGCTAATTTTAGTCTTGGAGCTGCGGATCTAATTATTGTAATTAGGTGTCTAATTATTGTAATTAGGTGTCTAATTATTGTTTGCATGAGATCTATATAATAGACTCATGGGTTGTATTGTAAAGTGTAAGGGATCAAAGCAGGGATTCCCTGGGGTGCTAGATAGAGAAAGCAAGCTTGGCTCCTCATAGTGCCATAGTGCCAAGTGTGTATGATCAGGTAGATCTGCAAGAGAGCAAGGTCTGGTAGAAGATCCACAGGGGTGCTGGTTTGGAGGACAAGGGTTTTTCATGGTATGTAAGATCAAGTTGGTCTGCAGGTTGTGCAAGATCAGGTTCGAGATCTACATGTGGTAAGTAAGGTCGGTTGATCTGCAGGTGTATGTGTGTGCGAGATCCAAGTTTTTAGGTGTGCAGAACCAGGTTGATTTGCAAGTGTGCAAGATCAGGGAGGTCAGCAACACAACAGGTAGCAAGATCAGGTGAGATCTACTTGGAGTATGTTGCGTACTTGGAGTATGTGTGTATACTCAAACTTGGAGTACTTTTGAGTACTCGAGTGAACTGGCAGTATTGTTACTGACTGGTGGACTGGCAGTATTGTTACTAGCTGGTGGAGGTGAACAACAACTCTGTGTGTGAGTTGTTTGTTGGGACCGTAATTGAAAGAGTGAGCTCTTGAAGATATTTACTATTTATGCCCTAGAGGTGTGGGAGCCCTAGAGGAGTGTAAGGAAGAAGACTGTGGCATCTTCTTTGTTGTATTTCCTTCTGGAAAAGTATTAATACAATTGGGTATTGTCTCTCATATTCTGTATTGTTTCTGAATTCTAGTTACTTGTGATTCTAGTTAAATTCCGTGTTTAGTTGCTTGTACATGGTAATCAATTGTGCTTCCGGGTCCTAACACTAACTATAGATTGGTAAGATATAAAAGAACAATTTGACAATTATGATTACACTTGTGAATTTGACAAGTTACAATAAACAAATACAAATGGATAGAGAATGACTTAGCTTATTTGTCTCACTTTCCTAATATGTGCAGGCTTATTTTCTAATCTGATGATGTGTGAAGTGACTAAATTATGTTCGTTTTTGAAATTAATGGTTATTTTTATTTTGGGTTAGAATCGACTAGAAGCAGACAATATCAATTGTCGATCATGTTCTTTATGGGTCAATCTTAACCCTATAAGTACAAGTTTCTGAAACTAATTGTTATTTTTGGTATGGATCAGAACTAACTAGAAGTAGACAGTACCAATTACCAATCTTGACCTTTATAGATCGATCTTGACCGTATGAAAGTAAGATTGATTCTTTTTGTGATGTTTTCTCTATGCCAACATGTCCTTTTCTACCTTCATAACATTTTCAACACACATGCATGCACCTGTAATATCAAACCATATTTTCCTGCACAAAAACTTGAGATATCAAATTGGAGGGAAGAATCGAATGAAATGGATTAAGTTGGAGTTGGATTGAACTTGGTCAATCACCGTTGAAACACCAAGTATTACGTTAAATTGCCAATGTTCTAAAGAGGGCTCAAACTAGAATGTAGTTCTCCCACTTATGTGTGTGTGTGAAATGATGAATACAAATCTAAATGCCCTTTCACCTAATTTACCCTTGACACAAATAGGGAAAATGTAACAATAGTTCAAATATAGTTCTAGTGATTCAGTGTAAGCAATATGTAACTTTTGTATAACTCTTATAATGTAAGAATGTTTTTCCTAAATGTCTCCTAGCAACTCTGTATATATATGAATCTTTCACAAATTGATTTAAATACCTTTTGGCATGCAAAATGAACCCAAAAGAAAATCAAAAAGACCAAAAACAATAGCTATAAAGGGAAACATGTACAAAAATGGATTTAAAAGATCAAAAATCAGGATCAACTAGAAGGGGTCAAGATTGATAGTCGATCTTGACCCTATTGGTTCATCTTGTCTTGAGATTAGCACAACCTTGAAATGATAAAAGGGGATAGAGAACTTTGTTTTTAGAATGTAAATCAAGTAACATGAATGACAAAAGGAGACCATAATGTCATATAAAATCACATATTAAAAGGGAAAACATAAAAATACATGCACCACTAAGTATTTAATTCCTAGCTAAGACCCATATAAGCAAAGTGACTAAAAGACATTATAAAACAAGGCTTGTGCCAATTTTGGGTGTCTACATTTGCCCCCCTTTAATATATAATTCTAGTGGAACTATAAATGCTATATGAAAAGGAAAAAAAGAATGTAAA
Source organism: Torreya grandis (assembly GCA_037957365.1). NCBI lineage: Eukaryota > Viridiplantae > Streptophyta > Pinopsida > Cupressales > Taxaceae > Torreya > Torreya grandis. The sequence goes on from JARHVA010001181.1 coordinate 2,361,934, forward strand.
ATTGTGTAAATAATCAGGATGTAGACTTTGTTATTTGCCATAGTGATCAAAGGTGTTCCTACGAAAAGAAGATATATGTAATTAGATAGATTATTGTCCACATGAAATAATAGATATAATCATAAATGAAATATTGAAAATATTATTCAAAGAACAACTACACATGCATGCATGTCATGTGACGTTGCTTGTGAAGTATGTGTTTGCCATAGAGAAATAGAGTCAAGGGTGAAATATTGACCTAGTCATTGTGGAGAGAAATAGGGAACTTGTAACATGTATTCACTTCCTGGTTAAGGAAATGAATAACTTTTCAAGTGGTCAATGTACTAAGTAGGACCATTAAGGGACACAAAAACCTCAATTTGTTGACTCAAGTAACCATGTTATTGGAGAAGTTTGTTATTTTGTTGAAACGCTATAGAATTGGGGGTGATCAAGCCCCAATTTGAATTGAACCTATATAAAAAATATAACACGTTAAGGGATGCAAAAAACCTCAATTTGCATTATTTCTATTTGTAACCTCAAGAAGGAAATGCGTTGGAATCCATAATGGATTCACAAGCTATATTGTTGGAGGGCGTTGAATCTCCAAGTTATGCATTATGTACTCTAACTAAATAAACCCAAATGGATTTTAGATTCAATTGTCACTTTGTTCCTTAGTTCATGTATTCATGATCAAAAAAGAATGGATAACATCCAAGTTCCTACCATGACCACAGATAATAAGTAGTAATGAAAGTATGGCATAAATATGTATCACTCCCCCTACATCATTATCACTTATATGGCATGGTATGCATCCATATGTTAAATACATAAACTATAATTGTATGTAGATGTAGATTTGTAATTGTATGTATATGTACATTTGTAACTTGTGTTTTGAAGCTTGTGTGCTTATGCCCCCATAATATATACCAATAACTAATTTTTTGTACTATATTGGATTTTTTGAAACCGTAATATGTATCATCTGAAATTTATAAGTTGTTCATGTAAAGTAAGATGCATATGTATGGTATATACCCCCATACACTATATTGATATATCAATATTTGAACCCCTGACGATAAACTATATCATAACGAATAATCAAATATCTGAATTATATCGATTTTGTAATAATTTTGTAATTCGCCCACTGTTTGCCCCCTTTTGAGGTGAGGAGTGAGATTAGTGAATCAACCAAATCATAAATATATAGTGAGTTAGATAATTTTGATTAATTTTAATGGTTAGAAAATTGAGTATTATATTTTAATGCTAGCATTATGTAAATCATGTTAGTTGTAGTATAGTATAAATGACATAATGAGAAATAGTCGCATTCAATTGATAATATGATTACCAAAGGCAATGCCATTTGGATCATGATTTATAACATTAACCATTTTTATATGTTGGTGTTGGTAACCAAGTAATGTTATGGTGTGGGATAACTTATCTCATGTGTCTCGATATAATTTATGGGATGTGTATTTGATGAATAGAGCTCAAGATATTATTTGTAGAAGTTTTGATCAATGGTGGAATTATCGATGTAATAGGCACAATAAATAATATTGCAAAAATTCAACTCATATAAATAGTAGAGTGAAAAAGGTTTTGCAATTTCATTTTCACCATCACATTGTTTGAATCAAGTTGTAGTATAGTATAAATGTCATAATGAGAAATAGTCACATTCAATTGATAATATGATTACCAAAGGCGATGTCATTTGAATCATAATGTATAACATTAACCATTTTTATATGTTGGCGTTGGTAACCAAGTAATGTTACAGTGTGGGATAACCTGTCTCATGTGTCTCGATGTAATTTATGGGATGTGTATTTGATGAATAGAGCTCAAGATATTGTTTGTAGAAGTTTTGATCAATGGTGGAATTAACGATGTAATAGGCATAGTAAATAATATTGCAAAAAGTCAACTCATATAAATAGTAGAGTGAAAAAGGTTTTGCAATTTCATTTTCACCATCACATTGTTTGAATCAAGTTGTAGTATAGTATAAATGACATAATGAGAAATAGTTGCATTCAATTGATAATATGATTACCAAAGGCAATGCCATTTGGATCATGATTTATAACATTAACCATTTTTATATGTTCGTGTTGGTAACCAAGTAATGTTAGGATGTGGGATAACTTGTCTCATGTGTCTCGATGTAATTTATGGGATGTGTATTTGATGAACAGAGCTCGAGATATTATTTGTAGAAGTTTTGATCAATGGTGGAATTAACGATGTAATAGGCACAGTAAATAATATTGCAAAAAGTCAACTAATATAAATAGTAGAGTGAAAAAGGTTTTGCAATTTCATTTTCACCATCGCATTGTTTGAATCAAGTTGTAGTATAGTATAAATGTCATAATGAGAAATAGTCACATTCAATTGATAATATTATTACCAAAGGCAATGTCATTTGAATCATAATTTATAACATTAACCATTTTTATATGTTGGTGTTGGTAACCAAGTAATGTTACAGTGTGGGATAACCTGTCTCATGTGTCTCGATGTAATTTATGGGATGTGTATTTGATGAACAGAGCTCAAGATATTGTTTGTAGAAGTTTTGATCAATGGTGGAATTAATGATGCAATAGGCACAGTAAATAATATTGCAAAAAGTCAACTCATATAAATAGTAGAGTGAAAAAGGATTTGCAATTTCTTTTTCACCATCACATTGTTTGAATCAAGTTGTAGTATAGTATAAATGACATAATGAGAAATAGTCGCATTCAATTGATAATATGATTACCAAAGGCAATACCATTTGGATCCTAATTTATAACATTGACCATTTTTATATGTTGGTGTTGGTAACCAAGTAATGTTACGGTGTGGGATAACCTGGCTCATGTGTCTCGATGTAATTTATGGGATGTGTATTTGATGAACAGAGCTCGAGATATTGTTTGTAGAAGTTTTGATCAATGGTGGAATTAACGATGTAATAGGCACAGTAAATAATATTGCAAAAAGTCAACTCATGTAAATAGTAGAGTGAAAAAGTTTTTGCAATTTCATTTTCACCATCACATTGTTTGAATCAAGTTGTAGTATAGTATAAATGACAATGAAAAATAGTCACATTCAATTGATAATATGATTACCAAAGGCAATGCCATTTGAATCATGATTTATAACATTAACCATTTTTATATGTTGGTGTTGGTAACCAAGTAATGTTACGGTGTGGGATACCCTATCTCATGTGTCTCGATGTAATTTATGGGATGTGTATTTGATGAACAGAGCTCGAGATATTGTTTGTAGAAATTTTGATCAATGGTGGAATTAACGATGTAATAAGCACAGTAAATAATATTGCAAAAAGTCAACTCATATAAATAGTAGAGTGAAAAAGGATTTGCAATTTCATTTTCACCATCACATTGTTTGAATCAAGTTGTAGTATAGTATAAATGACATAATGAGAAATAGTCGCATTCAATTGATAATATGATTACCAAAGGCAATGCCATTTGGATCATGATTTATAACATTAACCATTTTTATATGTTGGTGTTGGTAACCAAGTAATGTTATTGTGTGGGATAACATGTCTCATGTGTCTCGATGTAATTTATGGGATGTGTATTTGATGAACAGAGCTCGAGATATTGTTTTTAGAAGTTTTGATCAATGGTGGAATTAACAACGTAATAGGCACAATAAATAATATTGCAAAAAGTCAACTCATATAAATAGTAGAGTGAAAAAGGTTTTGCAATATCATTTTCACCATCACATTGTTTAATTCAAGTTTTGAGCTACCATCATGCCTAGCCAACGAGTTACATTATCATTGTGATTTGAACACTTACAAATTACTTTATAGACACATACGACTATGATCTGGTATGTATCAAAGTAATTCAATTTCTAGTAAATAGTATGATTTGTGGTCTTTTTAAATGAAATTTTTATTCATATTTTATACAGGTGATGCATATTGGTCGACGATGGTAGATGGAATGTGTTGTATGACACAATGGATAATGGCTCAATGGATCGAGTTGACCAAATTGTTGGCAAGCATGCACTTTTGTTTGATCCTTGTGTAATTATTATTGTTATGTATATTATAGTTGTTGGTGAGTGGGATGACTTGTAGGCAGAGCTTGATGTATGACCAATCCCTATGCATGATTTTGATTTATCAAGGGATTTACTTGAGCAAAATTATACTCTATAATCTAAGCACACACATGTTATGGTTCATATCATAGTGTTTTTGGTTCATAAATTAGGTGGACATTCCACTCTAAGTTTCACCAACACTGACCCTTTCAAGGCAAGGTGTTGCTCTCAAGTTCTATGCCAAAGAACAACTCCCAAAATATTGTTTTAAAATATATTCAAGATCTTATGATTGACATATACAACATACCAAAGAATATGAAACCCTTCACATGCTACATCCATTGCATATACTCCTTCACACTCTAACATGATACTACCCCATACATGATTGCAATTGAAATGCTTGTATATAGGTGCAATACCAAGGTGAAGTTCTTTAACAATTATGAACAAGTCTTGAACTCTATTAAATGGTTGTTTTATTAGACTAGTTGCAAATAATGTAAACATACAAGCAAATGATAGAAAAAAGTACCAAAAAAGAGAGATAACACAATAATACTTTGGAAAAATTCAATATGAGAAAACTCCATTAAGAATGAAGCCATGTTTCCTCATCTCCACTATGTTCTACAATTTATAGGCTTTTTGTCTTCTTAGTCTTATAAGGAATACCATTCTCATGGCTACCATACTCATAATGATATCTGTAATGTTCGATGGAAGATTTACAATGCACTATTTTGGGCTTACAAAAGTGGATTCAAAAGATCAAGAATCGAGATCAATTAGGAGGGGTCAAGATCGATAGTCGATCTTGACCGTATTGGTTCATCTTGTCCTAAGATAAGCATAACCTTGAAATGATAAAAGGGGTTAGAGAACTCTATTTTTAGAATGCAACTCAAGTAACATGGATGAAAAAATGAGACCATAATGTCATAAAAAATCACAAATTAAAAGGGAAAACATAAAAATATGTGCAACACTAAGTACTTGATTTCTAGCTAAGACCTATATAAGTAAAGCTACTAAAAGACATTATAAAACAAGGCTTGTGCTAATTTTGGGTGTCTACATTTGCCCCCTTTTAATATATAGTTTTAGTGGAACTACAAATTCTAGATGAAAAGGAAAAAAGGAATGCAAAATTGTGTAAATAGTCATGATGTAGACTTTGTTATTTGCCATAGTAATCAAAGGTGTTCCTATAAAAAGAAGATGTATGTAATTAGATAGATTATTGTTCACATGAAATAATATATATAATCATAAATGAAATATTAAAAATATTGTTCACACATGCATGTGTGTCATGTGACATTTCTTGTGAAGTATGTGTTTGTCATGGAGAAATAAAAATGCCGAGGGTGAAATATTGACCTAGTCATTGTGGAGAGAAATAAGGAACTTGTAGCATCTATTCACTTCCTAGTTAGGGAACTAAATAAGCTTTCAAATGGTCAATGCGTTGAGTAGGACCATTAAGGGATGAAAAAATCTCAATTTGTTGACTCAAGTAACCATGTTGTTAGAGAAGTTTGTTCTTTTGTTGAAACATTATAGAATTGGGGTGATCAAGCCCCAATTTGAATTGAACCTATATATAAAATAGAACACATTGAGGGATGCACAAAACCTCAATTTGCATTGTTGGTCTTTATAACCTCAAGATGGAAATGGGTTGGAATCCATAATAGATTCACAAGCTATAGTGTTGGAGGGCATTGAATCTTCAAGTTATGCATTGTGCACTTTAATTAAATCAATCATTATAAATTACTTTTAGATTCAATTGTCACTTTGTTCCTTAGTTCATGTATGCATGATCAAAAGAGAATGGATAGCATACATACTCCTACCATGACCATGGATAACAAGTAGTAATGAAAGTATGACATGAATATGTATCATGCCCCCTACATCATTGTCACTTAAATGGCATGTTATGCATCCATATGTCAAATATATAAATTGTAATTATATTTAGATGTAGATTTGTAACTGTATGTATATGTACATTTGTAACTCTATAATTTTTCATTGTTGATGAGATTAGTTAATTAATAGAGATTAATTAGCTAATCTAATTGTACATTTTACATTTAATTGTACATGGTTATTCAGGTATATGCAATTGTGCATTCCATAATTTTTCATTATTGAAGATATTAGTAAATTGATAGAGATTAATTAACTAATATAATTTTTGTAGGATTGGTTAAAATCAATTTTATTTGATTCAATGGATTAATTGACTAGGGGCAATGTTTCAAAGTGATAACCTAATTCAGGATGTATTTGACAAATTTGCTAACATGATACAGTGAAAAATAATGATTAAAGATATATTATTGTGATTTTACATAAAAAGGATGATCTAATTGATGAATGAAGGCCTTTGGAAGAAATTAAAGTGAATCTGCACAATAATGTGGGAAAGTGATTTGGTGAATAATGATGACACTAGAATAAAATAAATGAGATATTTACAACTTGCATACTTATAATCATATACTTCACTTGTACAATTACTTTCATATGGGTATAGTGAGAGCTATATACTTGTGTCATAGGCTTAAGATTTGTATCCCTTTCTTCTTGATATTTACAACATAGAAAACCCTTTGATATATCTACAGAATCCACTATCATTATCCAGATAAACTAAGTATCATGAGATTTATTTGATCAACCTTTTTTTAGTCTGATTCTATTAAGATAATATAGTTGTAGGTTAATCCTAACATTTACATACATTTTGGTGAACCCAACGTGAATATTATTCCAACCTTCCTAACTTTAGTCAACTACATCATCCAGATTGATATAATTTCATTTATTCAACCATTTGTATCTGTTAGATTGATATAATTTTCTACCTATTTATGAACAACATCCATCAATCTAGTTTTGTTTTATGTTTGCATAGACTATGTCAGCCAGCCCAATATAGTTGTATTATGTGTTTTCAATTGTATCATCCAATGCTATATAATTCTATGTTTTTTATTTTAGTTTATTTAAATTCTAACTGTAATACATAAAATTCATAACTTTAAATTAGAAAGAAAATAATGGTAATAACTCTATTCTAAACTAGATATAAAAACTTAGATATAGCTTTAACGATGAAAAGACAATATATCTTCACTTTATGTAGATGATATTTATGAACAATATAGAACTTCAGGCTGTTGCACTTGGTAAACTCAGACCTTGGTTGTTCCTCTCAATTATAGACCTTTATTTTTTTTTTCAGTTTTACATCCACTCTCTCTTGTGCGCCTTGGCCTATCTCTTAGTCAGACCAATCTCATGTTGATGACTCAAGCCTTTTATCTTGCCTAGAATATTCAAAACTTACTTATGCCTCTATAATTTTTGAGCATGTACCTATCTTCCTATAAAAATCTACATTGATGCAAGTATTTTTACTTGACATAAGTGTCTAGTGCCCTAAAGTCATCTAATTCATAAATGAAACATATCCTAATGGTCAGCCTAAGTGTTATTATGCAAGATATTTTCCAAAGATATTGGTATAAATATAAGATCAACCCTCATTCATTCTTCACCTAGCACATCCAAGGTAAATTATCAAAATCATTCTATCAAGCATTCAAATGAGTAAAACTTCCCTATGTCCATTTATATACCAGTCATAGGGACAACACATCTACAAGTATGAAGTATTAAAAGATCAATCTAAGAGATATATTTATCAAGTTACAAGTCAGGTTGTTGTACTTACTTATCACATATTACATGATTCACACACAAGTCAACATGTAGGGAATAAATAAATAAGTCTAAGGTGCTCTTTAAAGTATTGGCTATATAGGCAGTGCTCATTGACATAGGGGTCTTTAAGGCATCTCAACACCGTGTGCCCACTAATCCATTTTTTTCACAACCACTATAAAGATGAAGAACTAGGGTTTTTATCTTCTGAGAAGGAATGATAATCTATGACCCAAATTTGAATACACTAGAGAGAAAGTGACGATGAACCCAAAAGTAACCAGGTGGTGGCATCATGTTTCAATGGTTAATCAGTATTGGACACCTAAATCTGATCTAGACACTAGCATTGATGCAAGTGTTCACATCTATAGAGGCACTTAATTTAGAATTTGGTGACTATTATAGAATATTCTTTCAATTTGCTTCATGTCTGTTCCAGATCCAGATCTATATTAGCATAAAAAATAACTAAGTATTTTGTTTTTATTATCGTTGTAATATCTAGCATAATTATACTTCCTATTCTTAACATATCTCAACATAATAAATTTAATATATGTTCTATACGAGTTTACAATTAATTAGCCTACTATAGATTTGTTTATCACCATTGTGTTTATTCATTTATATATTATTAACCCTATCTATCATAATAAAATTGACATCTAATTTAGGGTTAATTCAATATCTAGCATAACTATACTTTCTATTTTTAGTAGATCTCAATATAAGAAATTTAGTATATATTTGATCTTATTTTTTCAATTAATTAGCCTGATATAGGTCTATTAATCACTCTTGTGCTTATTCATTTCTATATTATTAACTCTATCTATCCCAATAAGATCCACTTATAATTTAGGGTTAAACATTTGGTGAAGTCAATCTTTGAGCATCATCGTTGTATAAATATTCTCTTTCAAATGCTTATTGTCTATCTTGTCTTAATCCTTGTGTTCTTTATTTCTTTCATCGTGGATGATATTGATTACTTTGATGACTATGATTATGAAACTCTTCAAATCTCTCTCTCTTAAGGAAGGAATCAAATTTGAGTACTCCTTCAATCCTCTAAGTGATAAAGCATATAATATCAAAGTTTTGAATTGTGGTAATTATTATCCCTCTAATCAGGTTCATGTTTTCACCATTTCAAAAAATGAATTGATGTATCTTAATGAAATGAATGAAACCAATATCATTCCAAGCTAGGAGTCTAAAGCATTGACAATAAGAACATCATAATAAGCTTGCAAATAAATGAAATGCAAGGCAAATCAAATGATATTCAAGATAAGACATGTCTATTACAATTGAGAGACCTTGTTTAAGTAGGTAAGTCATGTTGGGTGAATATTTTGTCAATCAACATACTGATAAACAAAATAGGTCTGATCAACCACAACACAAAGATTGGTCGGCCAGTTGTGTAGGTTTACCACATCAACAAGGGACTAATCTCTCCTCTCATTAAGGGGAGGTTCCCTATAGATACGTAGGAGCTATATACAATATAAATAAGCAAAAAATAACACATGGGGGCAGAATAAACCATCCATCTCTCTTCTTTTAGAGATGATGCTCACAGACAAAGGAGAAAATCTTGGTGGAAACACTGAAGGCACTTCTCTTCTTTTATAAGTGTTTTTGCAGGAAAAAATAGAAGTTTCTTTCAGGTAGTAAAAGTAAATGGTGATAGAAGGGCGCAGTAACCAGCAGGATGAAACAGAACACAAAGTTTCCACTTCAACTTCATAAAGAGTATAACACAAAGGATAATGGGGGCACAAAGTCATCCCAGAATCCTCAACATAGAAAGAAAAAGAAAAACACACACTAAAAACAATTGTGAAAGCACAAAGTCTTCTCACAATTGGCTTCAGGACACCTCCCTTTTTACCTTCACTAATTCTGCTTGTCAAATTAAATAAATAAGAATGCTTCTAGGAAACAAATATAAGAACAATTTCCTAAAGTTGCACAAGTCAAAACAGCACAAAGTCTGCAAGCAACTTGCTTTCTCATTCAGATAAAATGAAATGAAATTTCAATCTGAGCTCAAAGTCTCAGTCTTCTTCTTTCAAAATGGGCAGAGTTTTGCTCCTGTAAAAAATGAAAATGTTCCTTTTAATGATACGAAAGATTACATTATATAGAGGCAGAGAGAGGCATGGCACCTTTTCCCATGGGGTGATCCATTTGGCACATTAATGCCTTGGATGCATTCTTGATTTTGTCATGCTAAAACAGGGCAGCTGCTTTAACTGTGGTGTGTTGGTCCATCTCTTTTGTCTACTCTTTAGCTTGAATCACTCATTCCATCACCTGTTAGCCACACAATTGTCTGTTATGCCTTTATCTCAAAGGGGACAAATAGATGGCGCTTTCAATGTTTGGACGCCCCAAATATTTACCCAGTGAACTGCTTTACCTACTAGAAATAACTCCTGAGTTTCCCTCTTTGTCTCTTCTCTATGTTCTGGCCTTAGGCTCTTTAGATGCATTCGGGTTCACCTTTTGAGTTTACAAAAATCAACAGACAATTGCAGCGAATTTGGTGTTCGTGGGTCTTTCCTCGATTAAAGGTTAATGGCTAGCCAGTTGCTCTAAATTTGACGTTTGTGGGCCTATCATTCTGCTATGACGCAGGTGAGGACACGTGGTGACATCCATGCCTTTGAAATAAGCTTACCATAATAATATTTGAAACTGTTAAAGGTTGGGTGCGCAGATGCAGATACGTGGAAGCTTTCGCTGCACTAGGATGAGACACATGGTGAGTTTTGCGCTTTGAAGCTTCATTTGAAACTGTGTCTCGGTACGCGACACTTGGCAGCTTTCACTGTGCTTTGATGCTTTGACCTTTTCCAAAGGGAACATGCCTTTCGGGGTCTTGAATAAGGTTTGTTTCATGTGTATCGAGTGTCCCCCCGCAAGGGTATCTGCCCTTTGAGATCTTCCAAGTGGCCTTCGAGCTTCAATTTATTTAAAGGGCTGTTGGTCCCTTTATTTCTTTTGGACAAAATGTCCAAAGGAATTCCTTCAAACAATTTGTCTGAAGGAAGTCACCTCCCTTTGATTCTATGTCTTTGAATTTGAGGGCACTTCATCTTTTGACACGTGGCATCTTCCGCCTCTTCTTACTGAAACATTCTGCCATTGACACTTAGCGCTTTCCACTCTTGGGCTTTTGTAGCACCATAAAAATGTTAGGGGCTCAGTTAGGCTCTTGCGAACGATGACACTTGTCAGCCTCCGTCGATCTCTTTAAGGGACAGGTGGTAGCTTCTGCCACTTCCCAAAACAAAGTATAACGGGCTCAGCTGACAACACTTGGCAGCATCTGCCTGACTCTTGATTTTGTGCATGCTTCTTTCCTTAACTGGGGCAGCCTTTGAACCTTTGAACCCGTGAACCATTAAACTTTGAAGCAGTTCAAGGTTCAACGGTTCGTTCCATTTATTTGGCTAAGCCCCTTTGATATCCTTTTGAACCAAAAGCGTTGAACCTCTTGATCGTTGAACCCGTTGAATCGATGAACCAAAATGGTTCAAGGTTCAATGGTTCAACGGTTCGAGTCTTTGAAACTCATTAAGTGTTCAGAGCCACGGAACCTTTGAAATGGTTGAACTTTGAACCTTTGACAAATGCACCTAGCTCTTGCTAATGACATTGAACCTTTGAACTCGCTAATCCTTTTATTGGAAAAGCTTGAAAAATGAGGAATTTGAAAGCTCAAAACAAATTTTTGTAAAGGGAATGGACAATTTTGGTCTGGCAGGGCCAAAATAGTTCATATGTTGTCCCAAAAATGAGAAGTCATTTTTCGGGGACAACAAGTCAAACCAAAAAACTAGTTTAATTAAGCAATGTGGGATAAATCCTCACAAAATACAAACTAAGAAAAAGATGAGATACCTAGCGAATAAACTAGAAAACATGAGAAATACATACTCTAACACCCCCCTTCAAGTGAAGTTAGGGGCTAACAATAGCCAAAAAAGAAATAATGGCATATATGAGTCCTAATAACTAAACCTAATAAGGTACTCATGTATAATATATCTATGAAATAAAGAAAGAAGATGTCCTCATAAACACCCTCCAAGGATAACTTTTGAAACCCTAAGCATGCCATGCAACTCAAGGAAATGAGGTCATGCAAAAGGCTTTGTAAAGATGTCTGCAACTTGTTGTTGAGTCAGAATATACTCCAAACTAAGAACTCCATCCTAAATGTGTTGGTGAATGAAGTGCATATGTATTTCAATGTGCTTGGTCTATTGGTGCTCAACTAAGTTGCAAGATATGTGAATTACACTTTAGTTATCACACCAAAACATAGTAGGTGAATCCTATGTGAAGCCAAACTCTATCAATAACTGATGAAGTTAAAGAACTTGCTAACTTGTTGTAATTATTGCACTGTACTCAACCTCTTTAGATGAAAGTGCAATAGCCTATTGCTTCTTACAAAATCAAAAAATAGGTGAAGAACCAAGATAAAATATATAGCTAGAAGTGGAAAGCCCATCATCAAGAGAACCTACCCAATCTGAATCAGTGTACCCAACCAACTGAGTAGAACCCCTAGTGTAGTGTAATACAAAATGACTAGTACCTCACAGATATTGTAAAATTTTCTTAGCATCCTGCCAATGATTATCATGAGGGTCATGTACAAACCTAGATACAAGCTCAACTACAAATAAAATGTTGGGGTGAGTATGGGTCAAATACATAAGACTTCTAACCATCTATCGATACAATGTAGGATCACAAAGTGGAGTAGTACAAGTGGTAGTGAGAGTCACTTCAGACTAAAAAGGATAAGGACTTGGATTGAAATCATTCATGCCAAAATGATGAAGAAGATCAAGGATGCACTTCTGTTGACTCAAATAAATCATTGTATTTGACTGTAAAATCTATAAATTGAGGAAGAAATGCAAAATACCAAGATATGTCATGTTGAACTATGTTGAAAGTGCCTATTGAATAGTTTGTATATGAGATAAGGAGTTACCTATGAGAAGTAGATCATCAACATACAAGACCAATATAACAATGTCCTTTCTAATACGTTGAATATACATTGAAGGATCGGAGTGGTAGTGAACAAAGCTAGTGGAGAGAAAAAAAAATGAATCTATCTTCTCATACCAAGCTTGAAGGGCCTATTTAACACCATAGAGAGACCTCCTATGTTGACAAATGAGAGAATAATCGTGAACAAACCCAGTAAAATGCTTTATATAGATTTTCTCATGTAAGTCTCTATGCAAGAAAACACTCTTAACATCTATCTGATACACTGACCAACCATGTGGTGCAGCAAAAGAAAGTACAAGGTGAACAAAATCCATCTTGGCAACAAGTGAAAAAGTCTCAAAGTAATCAATACATTCAACCTATGAGAACCCCTTTACAACAAGACATGCCTTATACTTATCAATGGACTCATTAGTAGTATACTTGGTGTGATAAATCCACTTGCACCTAACCAACTTTCTTTCCTTGGGAAGAGTGATTAAATCTCAAGTGTGATTCTTCATCAATGAAGAATACTTATTTATCATTGCATCATCCCACTCGTGTATCCCATGAACCTATGAAAAATATTGTGGATCCCCAAAAAATGCCCAATACAAAATTCCAACACCCATAGAATATGCATGATGACGTTGAGTAGGTGGAAGATCATGTATGAAAGGTGTTGCCTCAAAAATTGTAATATGAGCCCACCTAGACATAATGATAACACTAGTGTGAATTGGATACTCATCTTCTATAACCTCCTCATGAATCTCTTGAATTGGCTCCTCAAAGAATGAATCCTCAAGAGGAGGTGAATCATTGAAACAAAGAGAAGAATGCATGGAAGAAGATGAGGATTCATGAGATGTAGAGTGTTCATCAAATTGTACATGTGTTGGAAAATGAACATCATGAGTATCAGGATCTACAAGATGATAAGATCTTATGTCCTCGCAATACCTTATAAAAATCAAAGGATTTTTCTTCTTATCCAATGCCTTCCTTTTCTTATTTGGTAAAAATACTCAAGCAAGGCTCCTAAATACTTGAAAAAATGAGACATCAAGTTTGGTTCCAGACCAAGCCTCCTTTAAAGTCACATGTTTAAGTGCTCTATGTGGTATGCAATTTTGAATGTAGTTTACATAATTAATTGCCTCTACCCAATAGATAGGAAGTAAATCCCGTGAATGCATCATGTAGTTAGTCATCTCCTTCAAAGTTTATCTCTTTCATTCTACCAAGCCATTATGCTATGGAGTATGTGTAATAGAATGCAAGTGAATAATACCATGAACTACGAAAAAATTAGAGAACTCTAACCTAAAGTACTCCCCTTCATTATCTATGTGAATCTCCTTGATGCAACTAAAAGACTATTTCTTGACCAAAGCCTTAAAGACTTTGAAGTGAGTAAAGACATTACTCTTGTACTTGAGGAAATAAACCCAAGTACACTTCAAAAATTTATCAATAAAGATAAGTGCATATTTGTCTCTATTGAAAGGAGTAGAAAAGACCATCAAATCATTATGCACAAGCTCAAGTGGTGAATAAGCTCTCATGGACATACCCTTAGAAAATAAATCTTAGTGTTATTTCCCTGGTAGATAACCAGAGCAAACTTCATCAAGACATGAAATTATAGAAAGAAACTCTACCATACTGTAAGTGCTCAAATCCTTTAAATATATGTAGTTTAGGTGTCCAAATATCTCATATCAAAGCTTACTTTCAAAATCTTCATGAGAAACTAACGTGTTCATATACGAGTATCATCAAAACCCTCAAAATAATAGAGTCGAGAACTATGATCAATAACACCCTATGCAATAAGTGTGTGTGACTCTAACAAAGCTCAAATTTTAACACCCTCTAATGTGAAAGTCACTATCTTACCCTAATCATAATGACAAATCTAATAAACTAAAATTATATTGGTGGTGATGTCTTGAACATATAATGAATCATTGATGTGGCCACCATCTAGCTGTATGTCACCCTTCCCCTTAATAAAAATGAAAGAAGAATCTCCAACCTCAATGTTAAAAGTAGAACTCAAACCAAGAGATACAAAGGACTCCTTAAAAGAAGTAATATGGTGTAAAGCACCAAAATCTAGAACCCAATTATCTCAAATAGGTAAACGTGATCTTCTAACAACATTAATTGCTTTTCCATGTTCATGAGATGGAGGAGTGGAGATAGAAATATTATGTTTTCTAACGACATCATCTAAGGTTTGTATTCTCTTGAAACACTTAGACTCTTCATGACTAGTCCCCCCATAATAAGAGCAATATAGATTAGACTTACTCTTAGTTTTGAAAGAGAATTTGGGTTTATATGTGTTAGTGTTGGGCTTAAGTTTATTTTGAGATGGAGTGTTCTTCTTACCCTTAATTTTTCTTTTATTTTTAGTATGTGATGCGACTAATGCTTTTTGAAAGCTAAAAGACTCAAGATGAGATAATTTAGATTCCTTCATAGTAAGTCACACAAAATAACTCTAGATCTAGCATTTTGAATTGGATGCCTAAGTCATCCATACTAGAGAAAAAGGTAGAAGCAAAGATTTAGAATGGGCCACTCAACTTGGACAAAATCAAGTATACACACTCTCCATCCCTCTTATCTCATTCACTCCATTTCAACTGTGTCAATGAATGCCTAAACTTAGTAAGGTAGTCTACAATCAAGGCAAAGTCATTAGAATTGAGTGAGGTAAAATCTACTTCAAGCTACATGACTCACAAGTGATTTGTTTTTCCAAATAAACCCTTTAGCTTAACCTATATTTTGAATGGAGAATCACACCCATCCAAATGAAACAAAATACCATCACTCGCATAACCCCCAGTCAAACCCATAAATTTTTCAAACTTATATTAATGCTAAATTTTTTTAAATTCACGTGTAAATTGTGGTTAAGTTTCATTCATTGGAAATCATAATCATTTGTGCTTTATGATTGTTTCCATTTGAGGTCTCCATGTATGGTAATTGTGTGTAATCAAAGGCTCACAATGATCAGTACTATAATTAAAAATCATACTAATGAATCATCAAATTGCAAAAAAAATGCAAAAAAGTGCGTAAAATTGACACTGAGACAATCTTCTAAAAGATTGTATTAAGGACCCCCTAAATTTGACACTTTATAAAAGTCGTTCATTTTTATAAATTAATGACACCAATGAACAAAGAATAAAAGACCATACACTTCTGAAAAAAATAACACTCATATTTGAGTTACAGTTCAAAAGTTACAAGTATTATGATTTTTCATAAAATGGGTCAAAACATTTTTAAAAATGTTACAAATGAATTTTTTGTGATCAAATCAGAAAAGAATATAGGAATCCAACCACTCGTTAGAATCAAAATCAAACCAAAGATGTAGTCAAATGAACCAAAGTGAAAAAACAATCTGACCATAATATATTATTTTTATTGAAAATAAAATAAAATAAAGCAACCATCTCCTGCTATTTTGTTTTGTTTCCACTAGTAGTTAGTAAAACTGTGATAACTTTTACATTTCTCAATAAAATTCAAAAATTTAAAATGATTTGGAAAGGTAAAAATAAGGTACACAAAACTTATAATTTTTTTTAGCGTGATTCAATATAGTTAGAGAGTTGTTTTCAGAAAAAACATATTTTTTTATTAAAAAAACAAAAATCTACACTTGCAAATGATAGATTTGGCATCCTCAAACACTCTAAATGCAATGGAGAACTCAGATTTACTTATGAAACTTTAAAAAATATGCGTGTAACGAAAAAACACAAATAATAGACCCTTCTAGAAACTATAATTTTTTTTACACGTTTATGATTCTCAAGATCACCCAAAGAGGATGCAAGAGAAGAGCATACTTAGTATGGCAAGAAGATTTAATTGAAGGAAGAAGATCTATTAAAAAAAGAATATATATCAATGGATTTGGCAAAAAAAAATTATTCAAATTAAATATCAACTTATCAACAGATGGTTGCAACCCTTCAAAACTCTAATACCATGAAAGGAATGAGAACAATATCATTCCAAGCCAGGGGTATGAAGTATTGAAAGCAAGAACATCACAATAAGCTTGCAAACAAATTAAATGCAAAGACAAGGCAAATCAAATGATATTTATAATAATACATGTCTAAGATAATAGAGAGCTCTTGCTTCAGTAAGAAAGATAAAATAAGAAACTAATCTCTCTAAGCAATGTGGGATAAATCCTCACAAAAGACAAACTAAGAAAAAGAATAAATACTTACCGAATAAACTAGCAAACATGAGAAATACATACTCTAACACTTAAGGAAGATAAAAAGCCTTTGTCTTTACCTTTTGCACAAAAATTGGTTTCACATGGAGCAAGTGTTCCTTTATTTAATCGTGATAGCTTTCGCCAACTCCACAAGGATATCATGGAGGATTTTCAAACTAGTCATAAATGGGATGTTCCTTCAATTTCATTGATCAAAAGCCTTCCAATTTTAACATTTCCAAATAATATCCCCCTTATCTAGGGTTATGACTTTTTCCTGCCTTCATTTGATATTAAATTTTTTCAAAAGGTTAACCATGACATTGTGGCATCTTTACCAAGTAACATTAAGCCATCAAGAAGAGGAAAACATTACAAACCTAAAGTACAAAAGACTCCTAATGTTCTAAATATGGCACCGGTATCAACCAAGGCATCTAAATTAAAGGATATTTATCTTCCAAAAGATGCATTTACACCAAAAGTTTCTACTATATCAAAAGAAGTGCCTTTACCAAAGATTCTTCAAGCTCAAATTTTTATATCCTTACCAAAGGTAAATGAACTACGTTCTTCCAATAGTCCAAGCTATTCAAATGATATACCAAAGGTAAAAAAAAAATTAGTGCCATTACCACTACCAAAGTATCCTAAATTTAGTGATCATGAACTTGCACTTGTTATCCATGAGGATGATGATACACATATGCCTAGATTCAAGAAAGATGGTGGATTAAAACCAATGATAGCACCTATCACAAACACCACCATTCCCATGGAATATATTATTTATATAATGAAGACTATTGGGGATATTAAAAAACAAGTTTATATACTTCAAATGTAAATAACTTTCCATAATACTAATGCAAATGCTACTTCATTCAACAATCAACCTCTTGCACAATGTATAATTTAATATCATTATCCACAAGATTTTGAACTACCAAATTTATCTATTTTTTAGTCATAAGGACCCATACGACCACATGATTAACTATGTACATTCTGTTGGTCAGTGGACAAAAGATGACAAACTATTGCTAAAAGTATTCTATCTGAGCATTTCTAAAGACCCTCAAAATTGGTTCTATAACCTACCAAAAGGTTCCTTGACCACTTTTTCATAATTGAAATATGATATATTTGTGACTTTTAATATCCACAAGGTACCAACACTTACATTTGCATATTTGCACAATTTCAAACAATGTGATGATGAATCCCTTCAAGATGATACTATTTGATTCAAAATTACATCATATGAGCTAACATTTAGACCCTTGGATTTGGAATTGCAATTTATTTTTAGTGGAGGGCTTATTTCCCCACTAAAGGAAAAAGCATGCACAAATAATATGAGTCATTTTCCCATTTATATAATGATTTTCATAGACATAGTTCATTAATATTTACTCATCTAGAGGAGCTTAACATATCTCCCTCAAAATACCGAAGTCTTATCCTTCACAAAAAGGAAGGAGATAAATTACCTAAGCATTATGAACAAAATTGTGGTGTTCCCAATCTTTATATGACTAGTTTGTAAATGTTACCTAACATGGGGCCAATTCAAAGCCCACATCGTATGCAAAATCCTCAAGTTCAACAAACCCAAATGCATCCACATCACTGGGATTTAACCATTACTTTATTCATGGGTTGTTCTTACTTTTAGCATAACCATATTAATACTACATAATCAGAAAATTATTGTGGTGAAAGACATTTTTCACAACTTGGGTACCATGCCAAAAATATACGTGATAAGGGGTAATGGAAAGGTTTGTTGGTTTCTTTGTCATTCCTATTGATTTTAGGTCTCGTGTTTTCCTTAAAAAAGTATGGGTCATGCCCCATACTCTGTTACACTCTTTTACATTGGATATATTTGATTATATGAAATTGAAGCTAAAAATATATCCAAATCAGCAAGATATTTCTTTTTCTTATGAAGGCAAATTGATTCGTATTCCAAATGATAGCATTAGTTCTTCTACCACACATGTAAAATGTGAGGAGGAACATGCTATGTACATTTTTCACTTCTCCAACCACGATCCAATCAATATAAAGGATCCAACGTAAAGTTGAAAGCTCTCACAAATTCCAAAAAAAATCAAAAGCATTCAAAAATTCAAAACTATTTTCGACATCTATATATTCTACTGACTTCTTGGCATCTATGTGTTAATTCCATGTCGATGGATACCATATCAGTTACTTCTACATATACATGTGTTTCACACTTCTATTTGAGTGTTTTAGAGAAATACACAAATACATGATACATGCAATTTTGGATGTTGGGTTTTCCCTCTACTCATATCACCAAGACGTTGGGGACATCCACCTCTATGATCATGATACATTTAAGTTATATCATTTTATGGACATTTTACATTATCATGTTTGATCTAATATGTACTTACACATAATTTTATCCATGTTTCTATCTTTTACAATGTACTTGATATGTTATATACTTGACATTTTTTATTAACACATTTGATCCATAGGCTACTATGATATATTTATGTTGGCTACTTATATTTCCATTTATGCACTTCCTTGAGTGTCTTGCCTTGTTATTGTCTTGTTTGTTGAGCATTTGAATATGCTTCATTATTTTTGGCCTTTGTACCTATGTTTACCCATTTTACATTTGAATGTCATTTCTTGTTGTATGGACATTTGAATATATCATTCTTACTTTTGTGGACATTTGACTAAGTCTTATCCATTACATTTTGTGGTATTTGAACATGCCCCTTATTTGTGGTCTCCTTGGACCATTATCTTTTGATTTACTTTTGAGTGCTTTTATGTATGTGCTTGGTTGCTTATTGATCTTGTATTGTTATAATCTAGATGTTGTCATGATTTTTATCATGAATCTTAGGCCTTAATGTGATCACATTCCATGTGCTTCAATGATACATTTAACTAGACATGTTTTCCTATATACTACATGATTCATTCACAATTGTATGGTTATCTTATCTTTTTGAGGTGAGGTAACTACTAGTTTATATTCTTCACTCACTTCAAAAGAGGGCATATTAATGGGGGTATGTCATAAATGCATGGCTTCCACACCTTCAAAGTCTTAGACTCAGTAGGGGCATTTTATATAGGCATGGCTTCCACATGTTCACAATCTCAAATTAAGTGGGGACATGTTTTGGAAATATGTTCTCCATACTCACTTAGTATTCAACATCTCCATATTATAATGGGGCATGTTTTAGAATCATGTCCTCTACATTGGCACTTATATAAGTTTTTAGTTTCAAATTATAACGGATGCATGTTTTGGAAGTGTGTTCTCCATACTTACATAGTTTTAAATTGGCTAAATTACATAGTTATATAATTCATATACACATTTACAATAGAATTCTATATATTGGTACCATTGTAAACATGGTTTTAACATGAGACATATCTAAGGTGCATATGATATGCAATGTATATTTAATATTGTAAAATCAAAATAATTTTATATTAAGAACACTTTCAGGGATTATCACCACCCACCTGGGCAAACTTTTACGAACTATATTGAGCTAATCTACTGCAGTAGTCAATTCAAAATTTTCTATAATTGAGATGATTAAATTACTCAATATTGCCAAGTTTTTAAGTTGGACTTGATTGTATCATATATCTTTAATAGTTGATAGTGTTATTTGACTTGGTTCACTCACACTCACCAGGTTATAAGTATGATTATCTTTCAAAGTTGAGCTAGTCTCAATTGCTCGATGACAATCCACCTTTCCTCTAAGGTTGAGAAGCATGTGATCACCTATATTTATCTCTCCATCTCTATATCCTTAGATACATGCAAGTTTTCTAGATTTATATTTGTCCTAATCTCAATTTCAATGATTCATAATGATACATCTTTCAAACGAAATTACTAAAAGGCAAGATGGTTGCATCGATACACAAGGGTACTACTAAACCTTACTCTCTTTAAAGCTAAATCATTTTAATACTTTCAATTTTAACATGTTTTTGGTTGCAGGTTAGCCACTAACAAAGTACTTATATTGGACTCAAGTAAATATAAAGTGTGTTATACACACCCATGTATGCATTCATTTTATTTAAAATAATAATTTCATTACTATATTAAAGGGGGGGGGGCAAATGTAGATGATATTTATGAATTATATAACATTTTAGTCTTGTACACTGAATAAACTTAGACTTTAGTTATTTCTCATAGTGCTAAACTTTTCATGTTTTTGTAAGTCTCACATCTACTCTCTCTTATGCCTTGTGGCCTATCTCTTATTGCGACCAGTCTTATATTAACGATCCAAGCCTTTTATCTTACCTAGAATGTTTAAAACCTATTTATTTTATGTCTCTACAAGTTCTGAGCTTAAACTTATCTTCCTACTCCCTAGAAACTTGTGTCTCAAATAGACACCTATGTTGATGCAAGTGTCTTTACTTGACATATGTGTTTAGTGCCCTAAAACCATCTAATTTATAAATAAAACATATCATAATGACTGGCCTAAGTGTTTAATATGATATATTCTCTAGAGGGATTGGTATAAATATAAGATCAACTCTCATTCATTCATCACCTGGCACAAACCAAAACTACTTATCAAAAGCATTATATTAAGCATCTAAGTGAGCAAAGCTTCTATATTTTATCCTATTTTTATATTAATCATAGGGATAACACATCTATTGGGTTGAAATAATAAAGATCAATCCAAGAGTTATATTTGTTAAGTTATAAGATAGGTCACTATTGTGTTTACTTATCACATATTGCATTATTCACACATAAGCCAAGATGTAGGGGAGAACTACATAAGTTTGAGGTCCTCTTCAGAGCATTAACTATGCACAAAATATTCATTGGCATAGGGTTCTTTGGGGCAACTTGATACCTTGTGCCTACTAACACATTTTTTTCATAACCACTATGAAGATGACGAATTAGGGTTTCTATCATTTGACAAGGAGGTGATAGTCCATGACCCAAATATGAATGCACCAGAGTGAAGGCCATAATGAATCTAAAAGCATCTAGGTGGTCACATCCTATTTTAGTAGTTATTATGTACTAAACACCTACATTTGATCCAAATACTAGCGTCGACATAACTATCCCAAGATGATGCAAGTGTCTGTAACTACAAGGGCACTTATCTAGAATTTAATGATTGTTCTAGAATATTCTTCCAGTTTGCTTCCTATATGTTCTAGATCCAAATTTATATTGACATCAAAACCAACTATCTTATTTTCATTATCATTGCAATGTTTAACATAGTTATACTTTTAATTTTTAACATATCTCAACATAATAAATTCAATATGCATTCTATTTGAGTTTTACAATTAATTGATTTGTTATAGATCTATTTATCACTTTTATGATTTTTCATTTCTATATTATTAACCTTATCTATGCCAATAGGATCCACATCTAATTTATGGTTAAACACCCTACCAACCAAATGAAGATCTCTTATTTGCTAACTTAGATGTGCTCTTACAAGTTTGGTATATGATTTCTCAATGTAATCTATAATGTAATAAAAATTCAACAACATAAGAGTAGATGATTATTGATCTCAATTGGATGATAAATCCAGTATTTTGATATCAATTCAATAGATTAGTTTTGGATGATCTAAAATGGAGAGAACATCTATTTGTATATTTATTGAATGCAGAATGGATGGTTAGATTTAATGTATAATTATTAAATAAATTTATTTTTAAATAGTTGGATTTGAGTCCTCATCTAAATGAAGAAGACCAATTTATTTAAACGGTTGAGAAATTTGAGAAAGTTAGTTGATAGGACCTCATGAATAACTAGGTAAATATAAAAATCTACATTTTAATATATTTTAAAGAGTTGTTGTAGAAAATTAGGCTTTTGTGATCATGGGCCTAGTCACACGTTGATCAAGCTATCTAGGTTGGTTTTAGGCATGTTATGATGGGGCATAGGCCCTAACAAGTCCTATGGCGCTCAACATTTAGCACTCAATTGCGTTGGCATCAATATACATAAGGTGCAAGCTTTAT
Source organism: Torreya grandis (assembly GCA_037957365.1). Classification (NCBI taxonomy): domain Eukaryota; kingdom Viridiplantae; phylum Streptophyta; class Pinopsida; order Cupressales; family Taxaceae; genus Torreya; species Torreya grandis. The sequence goes on from JARHVA010001181.1 coordinate 2,385,173, forward strand.
GTTCTCACCCGAAGCACAACAAAGAAGGGATCAAGGTTTGTGTTGGGCTAGTTGTGCCATGGCATAACTCTATTCTTCAGGGGCTTGGGTTAGTGCAATGATGGTTATGCATTCATGGGTGCAAGCCTTGGGTCTCATGAGTTCAATGGTATTTAGGCTTTTAAGAAAAAATTGGGTGTTAGGTTAAGCGACTCAGGTATCATCTTGCACTTAGGTGCAGGTATCATTTGAGGCAATGGGTCTCAACCACCCTTAGACATTTCCTATCATGGGCACAAGATTCATTACTAGTTATAGGCCTGCCAGGAATGAGCCAGGTTAGAAACTTACAAGAACTCAACCACACATTCAACAAAATGAAACATGCAATTAATAAACATTCAAAGAATTAAAACATTTTGTCCATTAACCATTTATGCAAAGCATTTTTCATTAAATACGTTAAACAACCATACATTCATAGTTCATATACATTGAGCAAAGGTTCAACATAAACTGCTAAGGCCCAAGCTCACAAGGGAGATTGGGCATTACCAAAGGGAGTGTCAAACAATATCCTGACTTAAATCCTATCACTAAAAACAACTATCCAACATCAATTCACTAGAGCTTCGCTACTTAGTTCATCCTCTCCTTTCTTCAACTAAACTCAGCTTCCTTTTATAGGCGTCGAGGCATCCAAGGATCATGGGGAAAGGAACACATCGATCTTTGAGCTAGCATTAGAAGTACACATTCTACCACCTCCACTATGTTGTCTTTAATGTGCAGTCACTATCTCATGCATTCATTTCCTAATGTTGCTTGATTCAAAAGGAGTAACTTATATTTAATGGCTTGTTGTTGTCTTGTGCACCTGCTTTTTGATGCTGCTTGGTTCAAAAAGAGAGTTGTTAGCCACCAACCAGCTAGCGGTACTATAAGACAAAATAGCAATCATATCTATGATTGCCTCACGCCTAGGTGTTTGCTAATTTGGTGTGGATCCACTACCTAGCATGAAAAGGGGCCTAACATTACCCCATACAAAAATGTTAGTCTGCCCTCAGACTATCCTTCTAGTGCCTTAACTACACAAAATTTGGGTACACTCTGCTATAATTATGCCTTGAAGTCTTTGAAGCCCTAGATTTTGAGCTTGATTTCTTCAATGGCACTATCAATCTTTGTAGAGGTAGCCTGAAGTATGAACATGTCAGTTTTATCTAGTTATTTCTTGAAGGCCTCTAGCCTTTCCTTCAATTTTTAGACCCCACCATCTAAGATGGCTCCGTGATCGCTCCCCTTTGTGTAGAAGGCACAAAAAAGCTCTTCCAAGTCTTACTCATGGGTCTTTATCTGGGTACTCAAAGTGTTGACCTGCACCATAATCTATGTGCACTCAGCTCTACTATCAGTGAATGCTTGCTTCATTAATGCATCCTTCTCCCCTTTCACCTTTTGGAGGAGTGCATTGATGATTGACACTTGGGTAGAAAAGTTGGAAAAGATGTCATTTTTTGGCATCATCTATGCACTTTTCTAGCCTTAGAAAGAGTTCTTTTACCACATTGAGCTTTTTATTGAGCTCTTTCTTTATGGCTTCACAAGGGTCTTCTTCCTCTTCCTGCACTGACTTCATTTAAGGGAGCATTTGTTCTACCAACGTGCACACGTTGTCTACTTATGGAACATTATAAGTGTCAACACCATCCAAAAGGGATGGCTCTGCCTCTTTCATGCGCTCAGTCAATTGCTAGAGTTCAAGCTTTATGGTGTTAAGTTCTTCCTCTACCTTAAGCACGATATATTTCCATTTTGTGGCACAAACATAGTTAACAATGTTTTTTTGTGCTACCTTGGAGGCCATTTTAAGAAGGGCATTAGCCGACCTTACTAGGTTCATATCTCAAAGGTTGACAAGTTGGTAGTTATGCCCCTCTTCTAGTTTTTTAGCATTTTGTATCACTTTTATTGACACCTTAAAGTGAGGTTCATCCATGTATCAATCAAGTGTAATAGACACTTGGTGGCACATCAACATTGTGGCAGCTCTAGAGGGCATGTACTCCAACATGTAGAAGTCCTTGTCTTATAGTGTACCCCTTTTACACCTTTTCCCTGTAGCTCAGTTCAAACTCCTCTTTCTCAATGGCCAGTTCTCTCTGCTCTTATTCCTCTTCATTGGCATTACTCCCTTCCTTAGTGCCTTCTTCTTCTTCTCTTTCTTGTAGGGGATATTCTTCAAACTTTTCCCCTTCGTCTACTTATTATTCTTATGGATCCTTAGCATGAATCTCTATAGGTTCCTTTTCGGTGCTAACCTACTTTTTGCCTTCACTCTTTGTCTATTCTTTTAAGGTGCCAACATCACCTTCTTTTTCTCTAGGCACCCCTTCAGTACTAGAGCACACCTATTCTATAGTTTTGTTTGTTGGGCTAGTGTGGGCGTTCGGTTCCTCTATTGCTTTGGCTTTTATGGGTTCCATACCTGTGGTAACCCTCTCTTATTATTTCTCTTTCTTGGCCTTCTCCTTTTGGGCCTTCTTTATTTTTACGTTTCTCTTCTTCACGATGATGATGGTTCTCTTCTCCTCGACCCTTATCTCCTTAGCCTCAACTTTGCCAATTTCTACTTGGGTCATGCTCTTTGCCGTCATGGCCTCTATTTTATGATGTAACTCCAACACCACTTTAATATGATCTTGATCAAGGCCCATCTTCTCCCATTTGCACCTCAACTCTTCTTTGTCTTGTAGAGGATGTGTTATGGGCTCTTTGGTTGGTGTGCTTGATGGTCCTACTTTTTTAAATGCGGTGGTAGTGCCACCTTGGAGAGCCTCATATATTTCTATCATGCTTGGCTCTCCCTCTACTTCTCCTTCCACTGTGCACTTTTCTTCAACCTCAGCTCTCTCACTCCCTTCCTCCATCATTTCGGCCTTCCTCATTTCTTATTTTCTCTTCTATAGCTCTTGTACTTTATGAATGTCCACATCGTTGAGGCCAAACTTCCTTCAAGCTTGTTCCTGCCTCGCCTCTTCACTTTGGGGTGGTGGGTAAGTTTCCTCGTTAGATGAGGAGTCCTCTTCGGGCATAATATACACCCCCTTCCCCAAATGTAGCTCCTTCTCCAATTCTTCATGTGCTTCTATGTTCGCTAGGGTGATGGTAGGTATTACAAATGGAAACTTTGACTTCTTTTGATTCTCCTTTGAGATAGGAGAAGTCTTTGTCACGAACTTCATATGCTTCTTTATTGGGATTGATGGAGAGGCTTCATCACCAAAGGTAATGTTAAACTTTATGCACTCCTATATATCTTCAAGTGTATCCCCTTTCTTCTTCTTGGGAGACTTCTTTTCTATTGGTGTTGACATTCCTTCATCGTCAATCTTGATGAGAGGGTCATCGGTCTGCTTGGCACTGGGGCCCTTCTTCCTGGGCTTCATCTCATAATATAGCTTATGGATGTGCCCAAGTATGGTTACTTCTTGAAGGGTGTAGATGTCGATGCGATCTGACTCATCCTCTTCATCCCTTATCACTTTTCCATCTGGGTGCATGAACTGGCATTATAACCTATTCTTTTCCATGACTATCTCCCTCACCAGAATATCTAATTATTGCACATTGGGGATCCTTCTGAGTATATCCCTAAAATACTTGGCCAAAAAAGCATATGGGAGCTTTAACCATCCACACTTATTACCATCAACCAATACCAAGTGGACTACACAAAAATGTAGCATAAAAGTAAAGGTTGTCATCCCATACATGCTCTTGGGGAGCTCCTGGAGGATGCACCACTCTAGTCCAAATGCCTCTATATACTTCTCACACCACCCCATCACACGAGTTTTATATTTTGCATTGAAGAAATTGAGGTAAATGAAGTCCTTGTATTTTTGCACTAGGGAGTCGTTGTGTTTTGATAAAATCTAAAGATTATCCTCATCGCCATCTAATATCTCAATCTCCTCGATGACTATCAAGATTAGAATGGACCCCCACCTAAAGGTACCCTTAGTCATGTGGCATTCTAACACATTCTTCACAAGCTCTTCTGCCACAAATTTTTCAATGTTAAACTTCATGCCCTGCACCATATGGTAAGCAAAGCAGAGGTAAGTTTTTGTGACTTTGGTCCATCAACCGTTGGGGCAAAGTTTCGAGCTCATGAGTTACAATGTCATATTCATGTTGGGGTCCTTATAGTCTTTGATGGGGAATGTGAATCCCCCCTTGTAATAACTCAGGAGCTTTGCCATGCACTCCACTTCTTCATCATCACTCATCATCTCATAGATGTCTTTTCTAGCATCTAGGAGCCTGGTTATCCTTCTTATGAGCCCTGTTGATATCCTCATACTCCTCCTAGAAAAGTATATGTGGTCAACATGGATGTGTGACAAAAGGAATTGAATGAGTTCTTCTAGCTTTCCAAAGCATGGCAACTCATACAGTTGAGTTATGGACTATCAATTTGTCTTAAATGGAGACATCAAATAATATTTTTCCCTATTTAGTTTTATTTCCTATATCTACCATCCAATCCACCATTAGGTCTTGCGCATGGTTAGAAGTATGATGGTTATACTCCTTTAGTTAGCAGGTGTGCACAAAGGAATGCCAATTTACCCTACTAAGACTTCTTGGAGAATTGCATCACATGATAATACATATTTGTCAGCGCCTTGGTATTGACTTGCACGATGTTAACTCCTATTAGTGGCACTGCTATTCTTACAAGGGTCACTTCTACTGCTACACGCACTCACTCTGGACTTTGTTACTATAGACCCATTCCCTTTTGCTTCTTGCCCATTCTGAACCTACTGGTATTGAAGCATAGTAGCTTAGGTTTGTCAAAGCCTCGAATGGTTCTTTGCACTTTATAATCACAAGACTTGTGACTGTACCTTCGACTTTGAGCTTTGTAGTCCATTAATGGCATCCTTAGTGGCAACTCACTTTTTCGGTGATTGGTTCTTGCAAAATCTCTTTCCCCATCGCTCTACACCATCTCAATGTGAGCATAATTTCTCCAGCTTCACAATAGTTCACTTTAAGTGTTTAAGGGTGCTCAAATTCTCATTCTAGTAGGGTTTATATGCTTCGACTCTCTACTTCATTCTTTCACTTTGGTTTGCTTGATGTCTCAAGTTTACATAGAGTTTGTAAAGGAAACCCATATACCGTGTGACGTTTTATACCCTACTTCCATCTACCATATTTAATGTGGGTACATTAATGGTGTGGTGGTGTATAGATTTCTTGAACTCCGTAAAATTCCATGAAATCTATGAAAACCCTTTACCACCAACTTATTTAATATGGATATTTGTGCCTTCGCCATCACCTTATTCAATGCTCCTAATGGTATTTCGATGACTTGTGGTTCAAACAATTATTTCCTACTCAAATCTAGGTGGATTCTAGATATCATTAATGATTCTCCTTCTCCACTTAGCTTTTTTGGCATGACTTCCACCTTCAATATGGTAACCTAAGCACTGTGCCTCACATGCACATGATTCAGCCTCTTCGGTTCGATCTTCTCTTCTTGTTGTGTTTCTATTTCAAGTATGTTTATCTATCTTGGTCAGTTGCTTACACTTCATCTTGGCTTGGCTTGTCCTACCCCATACAAATCCCTTACACTAGCCCTCTAGTACTTGATTTTCCTTTTTTGATTTTCTTGCACATGATCATATTGTGCATCTTCACTTGAGTCTAGCGAGTTTCACGTGCTCACCATTTAGATATATGTGCAAGGGATTGATTCACCCAGTTGGATTTATGCATAAAAGGCTAGATGAATGTCTACCTAGGGGCTTGAAAGTGCCCTTCAACTGGAATCTAACACATGGTGGCTTGATACACTTCCCGTATCTGATGTTAGCAATCCTCACTCACCTAGAACTTCGGTGTCTGGCCTTAGGCACTTAGAAAGCATAAGTGCTCAACTCACCTAATTCAAATTATGAGTGAAGTGTCTACAAATTATCCCAATAGGCTTCAAAGCACCACTTCTTCACTCTTTACACTACTACCTAAAAACTAAAAGGAATTGTTTGGCTTGCACCAAACATTCTTTTGGTCATCTCAACTCAAACTGATTAGTGACCAAAAAGTTGGTATTTTCATAGTGCAAGCATCATCTTATTGTCGATATGGCTTCAACCTATTTGCATTGAAATGCCCAAGGAGCATTTCACCAGTCAACTTGCACAACTCGTATGCACCTATCTCCAATATGTGGTAGATGATATAGGGACCCATCCACCTTATCTATAGTTTTCTTGGGTGTTTGAAATACCTGAAGTCATAGAGCAAAATGAATGCTCCTTCTATTAGCACCTTGTTTTTTATATGCTTGTCATGTCAGAGTTTCTAACGTGCCTTTTCTATTTGCTAGCTCTATTTTTCTTGAGTGCACGTCTCATCTAGACATTTTAAGTCTTCCATCCTTGCATTAAGTGATTCTTGGTCATCTAACTGACCAATATATGTGATGATTAGTGATGGTACTAAGAACTCCATCGACAAGATTACCTCAATGCCAAACACCAGCTAAAATGGTGTAGCCTTGTTTAGGTGCTTGTAGGTTGTGCAATATGCCTAGAGCATGATCGACACTTGATCATCTTAATCTTTGAGACCAACATTGCATACCTTTATGAGGCATGTTCCTAGTATTTTGTTAAATGCCTTAGTTGTGCCATTTGCTTATGAACTATAGGGATCATTTTATGGTGCACAATCTATACTCAATTAATATGATGCACACTATTTCATTGATAAAATGAGTGCCCCTATTGTTAGTCATATTGAGTAGGTACCCATATCTACTTATTATGTTTTCCTAGATGAAGTGTATGATTATGGTGGATGTGCAGTATTTTTTCAGTGTGGCTTCGACCCACTTGGTGAAATAATTTGTGGCTGTCAAGATATACCTTGTACCTATGTGTCATGTTACGCAAGTTATCGGCCCAACAAAATCAAAGGCCCATTTCTCAAATGACACCTAGGCGAGAATGGGGATGAGAGGCATATCATCTTGATGGTTGGGCTTTCTGATGTGCTGGGATATGTCACATGCCTTGGTGCAGCTCTTGTCATTTTAGAACAGGCTTGGCCACCACAAACCTGATTATAGCACTTTTCTTGCCATTAGGTCCTCAACACAATGTCCTCTTGCTATGCCTTCATGCACCTTTTAAAAGATGGAGTCTCTGTCATGATCCAAGATACATCGGTGTAACACTTCATCTCTACTTAGTTTATACAGTTCTATGTTGATGAGTTGAAAGAGGGGTGACACAAACTACTAGTTATTTCTTCTCCTTATTTTTCATAGTATGGGGCACAACTCCGGACATTAGAAAGGTGGCGATCTCTACCAAATCCTCAAGGACGTGATAGACTCTATACAGTTATGCATCCAATATGTCATCCTCAATAGGTGCCATCGCATCACTCAAATTGATGCAGGATAAATGGTCTAGACCCAAGTTTTGATTTTTAAGCTTAATCATAATGTAGAACTATAATTTTTGGAATAGAACTATCCATATGCATATACACCTGTATAAAACAAGCTTATTCATGAGGTACTTGAGCACCTCATGATCAGTAAAAAATATGAATGGGGTTTCCAACAAATATTGTCTAAAATTTTACAAGGCATAGACCATGATGACTGCCTCATGCTTTGTGGTTGTGTAATTTTGCTCTATTGAGGTCAAATTGCTACTAGCTAGGGAGATGGAATGATCCATTTTGATTTCACCAAGCTACACCAAGATCGTGTTAGTCACAGAGCTATAAGCATCGATATGGACATGAAAAGGGATTGTCTAGTCAAGGAACCATAAGATAAGTGCACTAGTTAATCTAAGCTTTAGGGTCTCGAAGGTATCCTCTTGTGCTTCAACCCAATAGAAAGGTCCATCCTTATGCAAAAGCTCTTTTAGCAGTGCCACAATTTTCTCACAACTCTTTATAAAAAAATTGTAATATCCATAGTGGCCAAGAAAGGTGTGATCATCTTTTTATGTGGAAGGAGTTTAAAATTGAATGATGATGTCAATATTCGCTAAATTGATGAGCAAACCATCCTTACAGATGATGTGCCTGAGCAGGGTTCCAAATAGTGTTTTGAAGACACACTGTTTTTAGGTTCAGGGATATCTGAATTTGCTTGCACCTCTCAAACATTAGGCGTAGGTTGTCACAATGGTCTTTGACAAGGCCACACACCATCCAATCATCTAGATAGACTTGGAAGAACCTTTGGATAAAATATTTGAATGTAATGATCACCACTTTAAAGAAAATAGCTAGTGCATTCTTGATTCCAAAGGGCATCATGTTGTAAGCAAAACAACCCCATTCAGTCACAAAGGTTGTTTTGGGCTTGTCCCCGTCCTCAATTTGAATTTGGTGGTAGCCAGAGAACCCATTAGTGAAAGTGTAGTTTTCACAGCTTACGATGCCTTCTATGGCTTCATCAGTGAACAAAGTCGAGAAAGGGTCATTGATGCAGGCAATGTTCAACATTCTATAATCAATACAGATGCAAATGCACCCATTCTTCTTGATGCTTATTACCATTGTGCTCAACCACTCAAACTCTTGGGTAGGGTAAATGACCCCTACACCCAGTATAGCATCAATCTCTATTTTGACCTTGGTGCTTAGGTTGGGATTCTTCTTATAGGGATGTTTTTTGATCGATCTTATATCATTTATTAGATTTATGCTCATTTTTTCAAGGCATGGGTAGGTGCCCGTCATATCCTAATAAGTCTTAGGGAGTAAATTTCAAAATTTCTTCAAGAGGTCTATGATTTGTGCCAGCTCTACATCAGACTAATAGGCGCATAGAGTAGCCATCTTTGTCTCTCCTTCTACGCTAATATCCACTTTGATAGTCTTAAGTGGGGCATGGTATGGCTCATTCTTCTCCTGGTGTGAGTCCTCAACTTGCTGAGTTCCCTCTATTGTCTCAACACGAAGATGAGTGAGGTCTTCTTCGTTAGGGTCATTCTCATCTACTTGGTGCACAAGATTTATTCTGACAGTCAAGGTTTTCTAGTAGTTCTCCTTCTAAGTTTCATCATCTTCCTTGCTAGATTCGATGTTGAGCGTTTGTTCCTAAAAATAGGTCAGGAGTGCCAACATTTTTCTCTGAATATTGCTTTCAAGCACTCCTCGAGGATTACAATGTCCTCGAATACTACCCTCTAAATTACTTGCAACAACTCGACTTGTTTCAAATTTTGTGAGGAAAAGGAGAAGGTATGTATAAATTTTTTCTTAAGGGCCTCCCAAATGGTTATCTCCTGGTGCATCTTGTTGACCACATACCATGCTCATGTCCATGTCTTTAGAGTCCTATAAAATATGTGCACCCATAAGTTCTTTAGGGCAGTCGAGCTGTAGTCAATTCATGTTTCTTCACATAGGTGCACATACACCATAAGGTTAGACTTGCTAGAGTATATCGAGATATCCAAGTTCTTGTTACTCCTTTTGAATCTAGTGCACATAGTTGCCTTTACCTCTGGCCAAGTCGATAAGTTAGACCTTTGCACTACCCACCAGCAAGCGATAGTGCTCCTCAAGGTGTACACAAGTGCACCCATTATGTCTATCTCTTTGTGGATGCATGCTTCAAGGTTGTTGACATACCTTTTCACTAAGTTTCTCCCCTCAAATTTTGGGAACTCCACTAGCTTGCATTTGCTTAGGCAGAGTACCCTCGTTCCTTTCTTCTCCTAGCATGAGACCCATCATTTTAGAGTGTGATCAATCTAGACCCAACCAATCTTCATGTGCCTTGGCACCTTTCCACACACCAATTATAATCTATGACCAACAGTCTCATACGCCTCTTCAACCCATCGGTCGTAAGTGATGTTGGTGGTGTCTGAGGTTGACTCCCTATCCTCCTAGGAAAGTACTTCTTGATTTGAAGGATGGAGATTCTCAATGCCTTGCACTATGGTGTTATAAATATGGTTGATATTATCATCTAAATCAACGCTCTCTACATAGGAGGGTCCTTAGTCACTTGAAAGGGGGATCACTACCCTTTCCTTGCCATTTTTGAAGGTCATGTATGGATTTTTGAAGCGCATATCTACATTGTTGGCATAACACCATGGCCTTCCTAAAAGCACTTTGTAGTTATCCTGTTCTGGTAACTCAATAACCTTGAAGTCAACATGGAATTCAACACCCATAATATCTACAATAGTGCCCTATAAATTTTTGATCAGCTACACTTGATTCTTGTTGGCCATGAAAAGTACATGGGGAAAAGGTCTTAAGGCTATCATGCCCATCTTCTCCCATGCATTCTTGGTCAGGATATTGACCTCTGTACCAGTGTCGATCGACACCTTATAGATAGACCATCTATCGATAGTGGCATTTACTAGCAAATCTTGGTCATACTCTGTATTTTGAGTATGCTTTACTTTACACACCCATTCCATATGTGGTGCAACAACTTCAATTGTGTGGGGCTTAATAACTTCACTTGACTTCTTCCATACATGCTCTAAAAGCAAAAAATTTTATTAGGGGAAGCATCCCATATGTTTGCAAGAGGCACAAGATCTTTGTTAGCTCTTGTACTTCAACATCTTAACTATCTTGCTTTCTACAAGAGGTGCTAGTCTACACTTCTAAATCTCTGGCCAGCTGGAGTTCTCCCTATAAATTTTGTATTATGCTCATGGCTTATTACATGGCATCCTTTTGATACGCTAGGTCAACATAGGGTGTAACTTTTGGTTCAAGTTGTATAATACACTCGATATGGCTTGGTTCATCATATTCGCAGTGTAGCTCTTGAGTTGGTGCAGTTGACAGTTGAGTGGTGAACCCATTCCATGTGGTTGTCTACACCTTAATCGACTCTATGCATGTTGGTTATGCCTTTGGACCCCATTTTTTATTTTTAAGCTCATGCGTTATCATCCTTATGCCCCTATCGATGCCCATTTTGCCTTGGGTTAGCTTTTTGTGCAAGTTAGAGCACTCTTCGACTTCATGTAGTCCTCAACTATACCTGTACATTAGATGTGTCAGGTAGTCACACTAATAGTGCTTGATCGACCCACATTTGTAGCATGATCACAGTGGGAATCTTCCTCTACCATGTCCTCCACCTCGCCCTCTAACACCTCTTTGGTTCTCATAACCAACCTTTTGTTAGCCATAACCTTCATTTCCCTAGTTCACCTGCCCTTCAGCTATTGTAGTGGCTTGTCATGTGCCTCTATCTATGTTTTGGTGCATTTCATTAATGACTCAATAGTCAGTTGCATTGTAAGTGTAGGCATCCCATAACTTGCAATAGATGGTTGTGCTGACCTGACTAGCGTGTTGCAATAAGGGGCAGTTGCAAACATCAAGTGACTCATGATAAACTTCATAACTGAGAAGTAGTGTGTACACATTCCTCTGAGGGTAGTTATTTCTATTATGCACCTTTGTCTTGCACTTAGTGCACCACAACCCATTTTGAGTGTTTTGTGATGAACTAGTGATCAACTTCTAAAGTTGGGAGGCTATAGACACAATTTGTACCTCAATGAATGGGCTAATGCTTGTATCGGTGCTCCCAACTACCTTAACTCTGAGTGTAGATTCAAGCACTTCTCGAGGGTCTGTGAATGTTTTCATGGATAACGCCCTTCTGAAAGGCACTAGTATTCCTCCCATGAACCATTATGCATATTGGGAGGGGTGAATGTCATAAGGGAGCTTAAAAAGGAGAATCTTGAATCTCTTTTAGTATGATAATGCTTTATTACTCAAACTCAGGTATATCGAACTCCTTCAAGATGGCTCTTTTCAAGGTGTCATAATCAACCATACCCTGGTTAGGATCAAAATTCCTATACCAATTATGGGCACGATCAAGCAAGGTTGTCACAAACTAAGTTGCCTTGCACTCAGATTGAGTTATTCCTCGAGCATGCCATTGTAACTCATACTTGAGCACATGCTCTATGGCATTTTCCAAGCCTCGATACTCTAATAGGCATATGGCCATCTCATAATAGAGCTAGGTCTAGGGAGGAGTTAATGCCTGAGGTTCTTGTCCTTCTAGTGTTTATCATGGCATTGGTCTTCTAAGGTCTCCAGCCACTAGGCCAAGCACTGGTCTAGTGGTTACTACTAGCACCATAGAAGATGATGGTACTGTACTACCAACTAGTGGCACAGGGCCACTTCTTACGGGTTGTTGCCCAAGTTACATAACTGACATTGGCTAAACTGGGGTGCTTATACTCACATTCTGTCTATTTGAGCTAGCACCTTGAAGTCTAGAGGTATTTTCACTGACCTCTTCGTACAGGATAACTTGTTCAATCATAAAGTTTTGGTTTAAATTTACAAAATGATCGAAGTCTACATTGATAATGAGGTCAATTGTCAATCTTTTATTTTCTTTTGGGGAATTCGATGCATGAGCTCGTGCTGCAAGTTCAAAGGGGGTAGGTACATCTAGCACATATCCAATGGTCAATTTTTGAAGGGACCTCGAGCATTCATTTGTCAATTATGGATCTTGTTCCAAGACTTTAAGGGCTCCTTCCTTTGGGCACGACTGCCATTCAATAGATCCTTCCCCATGTCCTTCCCAGTCACTATGGGTCCTCTCAACCCTTCCAAATTCTAGATCTTTTATTAGTCCATGCCTCCTCTTGTTATAAGCCTATCTCCTGAGCTCTTGGTTATCAGTTTGCTCATCTCCTTCCATTACACCTCACCTACATGTCCCCTTCTTCCCTGTTGCATTGCCCATACATGAGAGGACTTTAGCCTTCTATCTTCACTATTTTGAAGCCATAATCTACCATTAGCTTCTTGAGTTTGGTGTTGAGTTTTTTCCCAAATGCGTCTCTTGGCTCCTGCAAGAACTGGTACTCTACTTCTTCAGGGTAAGATTACGTCGATACCATGAACTCAAACGTATAGTTGTTTGGTGCCCCTTACCACCATTTTTCTACAGTTCTAGTCTAAGTGGCGTCTAAGTTCTCAAGCCTCTATAAGGGTTCTTTTATCCACTCGAGGCACTATCCATAACTTTAGTTTCTATGGGTTGCATAAGCATCCAACTAGCTGTACACTTGCTCTGGTAGTTCATAAAAGAAAACCTCGTATAGGGCATCATACAAGTGGGTTTGGACTGACTTCCTTGGGTTTTGCCCTCTACAAGTTATATGCCTTAGTGCAAAGCTGTCTTCCACTTGTTCTAGCCAATGTTCGATGTTCTCAAGGGAGAATTAGAGCATTGTCTTGGTGCACCATTGCAACAACAAAATTTAATAATGTCCCAACAATAGAACAAAAATAATGTAAAAACGTAGGATTTTATGGTCATGGGCCTAGTCATGTGCTTACCAAGCTATCCAGGTCAGTTTTAGGCTTGTTCCAATGGGACACAGGCCCTGACTAGTCTTATGGCACTCAACATTTAGCACTCAATTGCACTGACATCAATATACATAAGGTGCACATTTTATGTTATCACCTGAAGCCTAGTAGAGAAGGGACCAAGGTTTGTGTTGGGCTAGTTGTGCCATTGTCTTGGTGCACCACTGCAATAACAAAATTTAATAATGTCTTGATAATAGAACCAAAATAATGTAAAAAAGTAGGATTTTATGGTCATGGGCCTAGTCACGTGCTTATCAAGATATCTAGGTCAGTTTTAGGCTTGTTCCAATGGGACACAGGTCCTGACTAGTCTTATGGCACTCAACATTTAGCACTCAATTCAACTGACATCAATATACATAAGGTGCATGCTTTATGTTATCACCTGAAGCGTAGTAGAGAAGGGACCAAGGTCTATGTTGGGCTAGTTGTGCCATGGCACAACTTTATTCTTTGGGGGCTTGGGTTAGTGTAATGATAGTTGTGCATTCATGGGCACAAGCCTTGGGTCTCACGGGTTTAATGGTATTCAAGCACTTAAGGGCCAACTAGGTGTTAAGTTAAGGGACTTTGGCATGATGTTGTTGTAGACACCGAAATCGTGTCTAACCCTTGTTCATCCCCCCCTTGGTCCATTCCTAACCCATTCTTAACCCATACAATTACTAATTTAAAATAATAAACTTATTTTGAATTAATAACCCCCCTCCTTGGACACATCACCCATGACACCTCGCCTTGGACCATTTCCCACACTATGACTCACTCAAGACCTATTCTTACTCCTTTCCAACCGCCTAACCAACTCTCGTGCGTATTTAGCCTAACATTCGACAATTCTCCAACGGATTATGCACCTGGCAGATGGAGAACGGGCTTGTTGGCCCTTTTACTCATTTTGCACCCGCCGACGTCGGTCAACTGTCGGCCGATGTCGGCGGGATCGCCAATGTCAGTTTACTTAACCCGACTTCTAACCTCTTTCTGGGCTAATCACAAATTCGAATCAAAAAATTTGAATCTCGGGAGCTAATCACGAATCCTTCAATCTTCAGTCTTGGACCATCCGCCACTCTGCCAATCTCTCAGCCAAGCCTCTCATTCTCCCCCTCAGGTGCAGCAACAAGAATTCTGCCTTCAGTAACTCCATCAGCAACAAGGCTTTCACACCGGCTACATCAACAATAGGTACAGGGATCAGCAACACTCCTTCAGCCGACTACAGGTAAGTATTATGTTTGTACTTTCATTGTGTTTTCTAGTCATTTTCTTCTAAGTATTATGAACTAGATTCAGCACTTCCTATCCCCAGACCAAACCAGACCCGAATCTTTACTTTTCCATCTCCCTATTGCCTCCGTCCTCTGTCGGACCATACACTCTGCCCATTCAACCAGAGTCTCAGACCCAGACCCCAAACCATTCAACCAAGCCCAAAACTTTGTCTCAAACAGACCTAGACCCTTCCTTGGCCTTGTCCACAGACCAAAGCCCTGACCAGACCCTGTCCATGGACCACAGACCCGATCGAACCCCGTCCAAGCTTACTGCCCCGATCAACGCCGGCCATTGCCCCAACCGACGTCGGCAGACTAACCGACGTCGGCAGACCTCAACAACTGACGCCGGTAGGACCACTGACGCCGGTGACTGTGACCAGTCCGACAGCATCTTTCAGGTAAGCCTTTGCTTCCATTTTCCTTTTCAGTCTTTTATCACTTTAGTCTTTTAACATTCTACTATTTATCAGACATCTTTTTTATCGACTAGTGGGTTGATATCTCTTAAGGAAGTCTTCATACTTCTGAGATCAGGCTTTTGCTTGGCAACCCACCATTTATCCATCTAACGTCTTCTTCGTCTTAGTCTATTTTCTCTGCAGGTGTCATTCCTCCACAGCCAAAGAGGAGTTCTCACAGTGTCTGGATTACGGTGCGCACGACCACATCCAGGTACACACAAGCTTTGACCATCTCTTAGTTTCTTAATTCTCTCTTGAATGTAGAAAGCGAAATTAGCATAGAAACATTCTGGCACGCCCGATAGGACCCTAGGGCCTTCTTTGGGTTCTTTTTCCTTCTTTTTCATATATGGTGCATTAGGATCCTCCCTTTTCACCTCTTTCTTTTCTTTCAAACGACATCATAAGCAGGAATAAAAAGAACTTTTCTTTTCTTTTCTTGCATTTTTAGACTAGTCAAAAATCATATCATTCAACCCTTTCTCAACTTGTTTTCGTCCGAACTTAACATTTCGACTTGGGCTTAAAACACATTGCACTTTCATTTCTGCTTGCTTGCATTTCTTAGTCCACACTTAGTAATTAACAAATCGCATATTGAATTAATCGTAGATCACTTTATGTTACACACCCGAACCACTTGCACTAAATCAAACATCAAACTTACCTGAGACAAGGCTCGACTGGGATTTCATCCTCTAGCGGATATCTTACCCGTCCCGACAATCCTACTTGGATTTCATCACCAAGGGGAAAGCCCACTCTGTTATCTGGCAGAGTCTAATCTCTAGGGAAAGTATATTTTGGCTAAGCGAGACCAGCTTATCACTAGACTCGTGAAGTGAGGGGAGCTTGCTCCTTAGCACTAGGCCATGTACGGAACCTAACCTAGACTTCTTGAGCGCCTAAACAAAACCTGAAACCATCCATAGACTACCTCTTCTAGGACCCTTTTAACAGCCAACCTCCCAAACATCACTTTAAGGCATAAGCCACAGGATTCTAAAAAGTTGATTCTTAGGATTTAACGCTTAGGGCCTGTCTGTCTCCATCTCTGTTTTTTTATTCCCATCTGGTCTTTTGAGCTAGTGAGGATGTTCTTCATCCTTTTTTCCAAGAATCTTCAATTTTTTTGAGTTTCTGGAATCCACAGTCACCAGCATCGGCTTTACCACTGACGTCAGCCATCTTCCTCCACCGGCATCGGTTATCTAATCGACGTCGGCCATATTTTATCACCGACATCGGCTCTTCAACCGACGTCGGTCACTGTCACAGTCTTTTTTTCCAAAATAGCAACTTCAAACCTGACCCCTTTTTTCTGCTAAAACCTCATTTTGAGTTTTTGAAATTGAAAAAACACAGTTTTTGGAACCTGACCCTCTTCTTGCCTTGAATGGTTTTGACGCACAGTCAAACCAAGGCTCTTCTTGACCACGCTCCCCTGTCCTTAACCAATCCTATAATGGAGTTTCACTCAGAGACTGAAAGAACTCCTACAGGACCGACCCCGACTCAGACTCCCATCATCCCTGAAGGGGACCAAGATTTCAAAAGATTCTTAGACCTCAACGTCACAGCCCTCCAAAACTATTTCGCAAGAAACCCAACGCGAGACCTTTCGGGTGAAGCGGCGGTGACATCGACACCATTCGCTACCCAACCTTTTATGACCCAGCCTTTTGCCTCAACCATTAACCCGACCATGGCCAATACACAAAGTTTAGCCTCCACATCTATTTTTAGACCAACCTCCATCGGGGTTCCATTACCCCTCAACCACATGCAATTCACCCAAGTTCTACATCATCCCAGAACTTGATTGTCTCGACCCCACACACTCTTGTGCCCATACATGCAGGAGTGCCTACCTCCCCTTTTGTCTATGTCGCCAAACAACCACCTTTGGCAGTATCTAGTCAGCCTATACCTTCTACTTCCATAACTCAACCACACTTAGCCTCTACATCTATCCCTGCGACTAGTCATCCATACGTTGCACCCCTACAACCGCAACCGACTACGTCGTATGCCTCCTCTAGTCTCTTTCAAGCGCCCTACAACCTAGGGGGTGCCCCATCCGCCAATCCATTAGCAGACGTCATCAAAATGCTGATGGATAAAATGTCTAGTCTCGAGACTTCTATCTCTGGTTCACACAATGCTCTCTCGTATGAGCAAATTTGCAACGAGCCCATCCATCCTTCCGTTCCTATCCGACCATACCCCAACCAATGGGAGCTTCCTAAATTCACTCGCTTCCAGAGTAAGGAGGACCCACAACAACATCTGCGGGCATTTAGACATGCCTGCTATCTTATAATGCATGACGATGCGTTACTTTTACGCACATTCCCCATGTTGCTTGCTGGCCTTGCTCTTGACTGGTATAGCTCTCTTGCCAGACATTCTATCTTTTCATTCATTCAACTTGCCCAATTATTTCTCGACCATTTTTCTATCAACATCACCAAACAAGTCTCAATCACAAACCTCTACTCCATTAGGCAATTCGACGACGAATCAATAGTCGATTTTGTCGCCCGTTGGAGAGGCTTGATTAACCAGCTCTCCTTTTCTTTGCCTCAACCTGAGCTCATCGAGCTCTTTTCTCGAGCATGTGCCAGACACATCTCTTCTACCTTGTGAATTCAAACATTTCACACTTTCGACGAAGCTTTCACCATGGCTCGAAAGCTTGAACTCCGTGCCATTGAAGAGGATAAGGTCAAATTGCGTAATACCAATGCAAAAACCAATGACCCTTCTTCTTCCAGACCTTCTTCTTCTACCAACTCCAAATCTAAAGGAGTGGCCAACACTGTGGTCATTAGATCACCATCCTCGATGACAACTAATTACTCTCAACCTTCTACATCTCCAAGCATCACCAAACAATTTCAACAATGGTACACTCAACGTTCATACACTCCACTTGGAGAATCATACGCTTCCATTTTGGAAAAACTTGTCAAGCAGGGGGTCCTCAATCTCTCTCCAATCTGACCACCTCAATTCGACCCTTCAAAAGCCATCCCTACATGGTATAGAGAGGCCGACTTCTGTCACTTTCACCGCGTCTACGGCCATGACATCGACAATTGCCGAACTTTCAAAAACATCATCCAAGACATGATCGACAAAGGGGATTTTATTTTAGATAACCTGAACGCCCCGCCAAATCAAAACATCGACATCTTCAAGAAACCATTCCTGAACCATCCTCCTACCCAAGACAATATCCAACCCATGATCAATGACCCTCAAGACCATAATATTCACACAATCAACACTATCTTGCCTCTTGTCCCTGACCAACCTCCTCCATCACAGGATGAAGAATTTTCTTCTCCTATTAGTCCTCCATCTACCTCTCTTATACTGGAGGACGCCTTGACCATGCCAACGCCATTAGCCCTACCTTCATCCGAAGACCCTACCTTGCCTACTCCTCAAGCACAAATATAAGGTACCATCATTCCTGCCTCTTGCCCTCTTGAAGAGCCGCACTCTCTTATTTCTTCTCCACCAGGGGAAGAACCAGTCTCTTCACCCATTTCGATCGAAAAAGATCCAGTCACAGTTTCCTCTTGCCTTTTGCCTGAGATTGCTACATCTCACTCACCTCCGTCCATATCTGAACCCAAATCTGCATCTAACCTCACTTCGCACAAAGGTGGCCCTCAACCCAAACCAAAGAAGGCCACTAAACCACATTGGAGAACTCCTCCCCCACCTTCCTCATTACCTTCAATCTTGGGCCCGCATCCGTCCACCCTAATAGGAGTTCTTCCTACTCCCATACTTCACAGAGGCAAGTCACCTCCATTACTCTCTCAACTCATTAGACATATATCTCCTCCAAACCATCGACCTATGCCTCTTACGCCTCTCAAACCAAAGTCATCAACCCCCACTGTAACAAAACATCTAGACCCGTTAGCAGGTTCTTATGCCTTGCTGTTACGGCAATTGTTGCAGTCCTCTCGCATCTATCTCCCGCCTCTTAAACCATATCAATTTCTCGGACCAAAACCACCCTGGTTCGATGACACTCGCATTTGTGCATGTCATCGCACGCTTGGGCACGACACTGAGCATTGTTGTGCCCTCAAAGTTTCCATTCACCAATGTCTGGGGAATGACACCCTTCTTCTCGACCACATCATCAATAAACCTTCAACACCACTCCACTCTTCAACTCTCGGATCAAGGCCATCTTGGTTCGATAACTCTAAATTCTGTCATTATCATCACACTCTGGGACATGACACTGAGCATTGTTGCGCTCTCAAAGCTGTCATTCGTCAACACCGAAAAAAGAATTCCCTTCTCATCAATGACCCTCTTGACCTCCTATTTGACAAATTATCAACACCGACCCATGCTTCTCAAACCTCATCACCTAAATCGGGATCTCCACGCCAGACTATGATCTCTTTGCCACCTTTAACCCCCTTATTCGACATCAACACAGTCCATTTGACCACCAAGTCTCAATCGACCTTGACCAATCTATCCAACATTCGCCCTAAGTGACTGGGGGAATCCAACCTTATCTTGACCTCGACCAAACATTTAACCAAGCCTTCGACCAAACATTTGACCAACTTTGGCCAGACATTCGACCAAACCTCGACCAAGTCTCGACCAACCATTAATCAACCTTCCTATCATAACCTCGACTAGACCTCGACCACACATAGTCCAATCATCAATCAACCAAACATCGACCAAACCTCGACCAAACTTCAATCATCAAACATCAACCAACCAAGCACCTATAACTTCTTCATCTGTCATCAATCATCGTGACCAATTTGGAAAAAGCCAAATGGGACACCTTTGCTCCTAATTGACTCGAACCTTAACACGCTAGCATGGCCTAGGGACTTATCAGAACTTGAGCTCCTTTTATACCTTGCATCTGTGACCATTCTTCTGTTAGTCGAGTATTCATCACTTGACGTTTTACTTGAGCTCGTCCCTTGAGCAACCCCGTCCTTATCATTCCTATTCCTTTCAACCCTATTCCCCTAAACAAGTCCTGTCAACCCCTTTTGTCAAGCAGTAATGCTTTGTCCTAATAAAAGGGAACCCTTAAACCTCTACAGGCTCGTCCATGGTTAAAAATTTCAGTCAACAATATATCAATAACATAGCATACCAAGTCATAAAACTCTCTAAGTGTAGACTGTTCCCTCGAAGGACAACTACACAATTGTTGTATTACTAGACTGCTCCCTTGAAGGACAGCTAGGCCAAGTCATTATCAAACAAATAAAGCAAAATATAGACCACTCCCTCGAAGGATGGCTATGATTAACTATTGCTACAGACAACACTCTTTTTGAAGCTTTCTGCATCAATCAACTTCACATATATGACCACCACTCAAGACAACATTCCTATGTGGACTTCCCGCATCGATCAGTCCACCGTCATCCCTATGCAGATTTCCTGTTTCGATCAGTTTGCGCAAAAAAAAATTAAAATAAAAAATAAAAAAAATGATGACAAGTTATAAAGTCATGGACATGCCTATAGTCGTTCTCGGGTCACCTATATAAGCGGCAAGGTTATTCCTGCCACAAACGGGTTACCCCCTCCTCTCCTATCACCTCACCCACTCAAGGGATTTCGAGCTCACTTATCGTCAAGTGATTCGATTACTTCTCTAGCACAACACTGGTCCACGACATGATGCATACACGGGGCTTTTGTTCTAACAACCTCTATCCATGCCATCATTCTGGTCGTTGTCAATGAAAGAGCAATTCGCCTTTCACTTATTTCTCTACACTTTGTGGTCACATTCAACCAAAAAAATTTCAAACCACACCAACCTCAACATTTTCAACACGACAACATGACATCAGACATTGCCTTAGTCCATTTCACATAGTTTCTATGGACACCAATACACATAAAAACTATCGACCCGACACAATTTATGTTAAGCATAAACTAATACTTGCTGAAGCATAAATAGACCTCAATTCATTTTTCGCATACGTCCATCACGACTATGGACAAATTGCTAAGAATGAAAGACCCCTCAACCAATGTTGCAGAATACACCATTTGAAAAAGGTTGTAACATCTCTTTCTCCTCATCATTTCGACACATGACTGTACCCATCATCGACCATTTTGTCTCTTAATCTGAACTACATTGGTCTGAGGCCCTTTCCACAAGGGCTATGTAGGCAACACTCAGTCTTCTGAGGTTAGCTCGGCCATTCCTCTGTCCACCAATCTACTCGTTCGTCTCTCTCAAGACGTCGACCTTTCATCTTCCATCATGACCAATCAACCAGCCCTGTCAATGTCGAAGTCATTTCTGACTCTTCATGGGGCACATTTGAGATCACTTATATCTCAATCCGACCAACGACCATGGAGATCACGCCTATCTCCGCAGACCCTGACCACTTTCGAGACAACTCTGTCTTGGTTTTGTTTGCATGCATGCTACCTCACGAATAGATAGCAAAATTATTCGCAGACCATATTTTTAGACCCTCACAAGTATAGGATTGCAAGCCGGTTGATCCGCACTACTTGTGACACTTTCATGTTTTCAGGAGCACTTCCTGAGCCCAGAATACCTGGAACACGATGACCATTTGGAGCTTCAGCTTAGATTGAATAACCCGATCAGCTACGACTAATGCTGGGGCCCGATTATTTTAATTTTGGCACTCCTCGACCCTTGACCTGTGATCATTTGACCTATCCATCTCGTGAAGTGGTGTACGCGCAATCATGACTTTTTGCAGCGTTCACACTCCATCTTCACCATCTTCATCCACCTTTTGTCAAATCAGCATCCGACATCAGGTTCCCTTCCTTTGACTCCCGCTTTGAGGGAGAATACCTCATCCATACCTCGAGGCAATCTACATCATCTCATACTTGGGGCAACCAACTCCTATTTTTGTCTTGCAGTTCGTCCAAAACAACCAGCAAGATAAAAAAGGGCAAATGTAGACATCGAAATCGTGTCTAACCCTTGTTCATTCCCCCCTTGGTCCATTCTGAACCCATTCCTAACCCATACAATTACTAATTTAAAATAATAAACTTATTTTGAATTAATAACCCCCCTCCTTGGACACATCACCCATGACACTTCGCCTTAGACTATTTCCCACCCTATGACTCACCCAAGACCTATCTTACTCCTTTCCAACCGCCTAACCAACTCTCGTGCGTATTTAGCCTAACATTCGACAATTTTCCAATGGATTATGCACCTGGCGGATGGAGAACGGGCTTGTTGGCCCTTTTACTCGTTCTGCACCCGCCGACGTCGGTCAACTGTCGGCCGACGCCGGCGGGATTGCCGATGTCGGTTTACTTAACCCGACTTCTAACCTCTTTTTGGGCTAATCACAAATTCGAATCAAAAATTCTGAATCTCGAGAGCTAATCACAAATCTTTCAATCTTCAGTCTTGGACCATCCGCCACTCTGCCAATCAATCTGCCAATCTCTCAGCCAAGCCTCTCATTCTCCCCCTCAAGTGCAGCAACAAGAATTCTACCTTCAGCAACTCCATCAGCAACAGGGCTTTCACACCGACTACATCAACAACAGGTACAGGGATTAGCAACACTCCTTCAGTCGACTACAGGTAAGTATTCTATTTGTACTTTCATTGTGTTTTCTAGTCATTTGCTTCTAAGTATTATGAACTAGATTCAACACTTCCTATCCCCAGACCAAACCAGACCCGAATCTTTACTTCTCCATCTCCCTATTGCCTCCGTCCTCTGTCAGACCATACACTGCGCATTCAACCAGACTCTCAGACCCAGACCCCAGACCATTCAACCAAGCCCAAAACTTTGTCTCAAACAGACCCAGACCCTTCCTTGGCCTTGTCCACAGACCAAAGCCCTGACCAGACCCTATCCACAGACCACAGACCCGACCAAACCCCGTCCAAGCTTACTGCCCCGACCGACGCTGGCCACTGCCCCAACTGACGTCGGCAGACTAACCGACGTCGACAGACCTCAATAATCGACGCCGATAGGACCACCGACGCCGGTGACTGTGACCAGTCCGACAGGATCTTTCAGGTAAGCCTTTGCTTCGATTTTCTTTTTCAATCTTTTATCACTTTAGTCTTTTAACATTATGTTATTTATCAGACATCTTTTTTATCGACTAGTGGGTTGATATCCCTTAAGGAAGTCTTCATACTTCTGGGATCAGGGTTTTGCTTGGCAACCCACCATCTATCCATCTAACGTCTTCTTCGTCTCAGTGTATTTCCTCTACAGGTGTCATTCCTCCACAGCCAAAGAGTTCTCAGAATGTCTGGATTACGGTGCACACGACTACATCCAGGTACACACAAGCCTTGACCATCTCTTAGTTTCTTAATTCTCTCTTGAATGTAGAAAGCGAAATTAGCGTAGAAACAGTTGCAGTTAGGCACGGGTATCATTCAGGGTGTAGGCTCTCAACCACCCTTAGACATTTCTTATCATGGGTGCGACATTCATTACTAGTTACATACCCACCATGAATTAACCAGGTTAAAAACTTGTGAGAACTCAACCACAAATTTGACATAATAAAGCATGCAATCGATAAACATTTAAAGACTTAAAACATTTAGTCCATTAACCATTTGCGTAAAACATTCTTCATTAAATATGTTAAGCAACCATATATGCATAGCTCATATAAACTGAGCAAAGGTTCAACATAAATTGCTAAGGCCTAATCTCACAAGCGAGCTTGGGCATTACAAAGGGGAGTGTTAAATAACATCCTGACTTAAATCCTATCTCTAAAAGCAACTATATAGCATCATTTTGCCAGAGCTTCACTACATAGTTCATCCTCTCCCTTCTTCAATTGAACTCATCTTCCTTTTATAGGCTTTGGGGCATTCTAAGATTATGGGAAAAAGAGCATGTTGTTCATTGAGTTGGTGTTGGATGTACACATTCTGTCACCTCCATTACATTGTCCTTAATGTGTAGTCATTATTCCATGAACCTACTTCTTGATGTTGCTTGATTCAAAAGGAGCTACTTGTATTTAATGACTCATAGTTGTCCCATGTGCTTGCTTCCTGATGCTGCTTAGTTCAAAAAGAGAGTTGTTAGCCACCAACCAATTAGTGATATTAGAAGACAAAATAGCAATCATCTTTATGATTGCCTCATAACTAGGTGTTTGTTGATTTGGCACAGATCCACCACTTAGAATGAAAAGGGGCCCAACAAGAGTTTTCATAAAGGTAAAATATTTTCTTATTATATATTTACAAATGTCCTAAACTGATAAATTATTTATGGGAATTTACATAATGAGACCAACTAATTTACAAATTCACCTCGTAAGATAACTAATTTTTATAATTTAATATTGTTTATTTTATTTACTAACAATATTAACTACAAACTAAAATAGAAATTAAATGTGATTTGGATCAACCGATCCAACAAACCCCGTTGATTCAAAAAGGGCTATAGGAGATGATCTGGATCTATGACTATAAAGTCATCAAAAGTATTTGTTATACCTAAAATTGACTTGATGTACAGTGTGGTACTAACTAAAATCAATGTTTCTCCATACATAAGCCCACCTTGTGAGTTATTGTGTAAATGTTGAACATGACCAAGGCCTACTCATCCCCTGAGATCATCCATATCGTATTGTAGTAGAAAAGGATCAAGACTTGTTCGACCACATCGATCTGCATAAGGTATTACACAAAAATCCATCCAAGTGACTATTCAATACTGTGTATGGTACATCTCCTTAATGTCCAAAAAATGTTGGCAGGTCTTTGCTCAACACTATGGTGTTAAAAACTCTTATGTCCTCGGGACTATGTATGTTGTGAAAAAATATTGTTTGTATTGTCATCTTTTAAATCCTAATAGCACTTTCATAGCTTGAATACCTACAAGAAAATATGAGAGTATAATGGATCGAGATCACTTCAATGACCCTCTTAATTATTGATCATTGTCTATGTATCCAATACTCCAAAGATTAAAATCAAGTCCACATAATTCTCCTACTTAAAGTGAATGTGCAATTGTACTCCTTTGACTATATGTATACAATTAAACATTATATTTGATATTTGAAAATGATAAATCATAACTTATTTTTTAATACTCTTGAATTGGATTGTAGTTATTCGTTGTTAATGATCTTAAATTTAGGAAGAGGGGGTAAATTTTCTCAATTTACAGAAGTGTAAAATCTTGAACCAAGTGAATAGTAAGTGGGTTTCCTATGGTTGTAATGAATAACTTTTGACATTTATTTCTATGTGAATATTTTAGCAATTTGCTTTAATCAACCTTATAAAATGGGCAATAAGACCTAAAATTATATTTTGAATTTCATAAATTAATTATTATTTGATACGGGAATCAATTAGCCTAATTGGACAAGAGCACAACATAGTCTTGTCCAGAAGGATCAATGACACGTCCTAAATTGAAGATAGTTTGAAAGTGATTTTAGACAATTCAAGCATTTGACATTGGAATTTGTTTGTAATAGTAATAAAAAATAAAGGGTCAAAACCTACATACAAATAAAATTTTTAAAGGAATGCCGAATAAGAGTCATGTAATTGTGTACAAGTCATGTGATTTGGAATATGTCAATAATTAAAATTGTTAAGTACGTATGACCATATTTATGTGTCTACACTTTCGCCGTTCTTTATTCTAGTAGTGAAATTTATAGAGTAAAGGATAAAGAATTGAATCTGAGCGTGTACAACATACTTTGTCTTTGAGCATATATGTCAACTGTGCAAGACATTCAATTTAGAAAATCTTGCAACAACTCATGAAGTAGTAATTTATACATTTTAAAACTTAAAAAAATTAACTTTAAAAATTGAAAAAAAAAAAAAGAGCAAGGAAAGAGTACACATGTATGTAAGGTGAAACCAAATTATCTTGTAACCTATAGTTGATGATGGAAAACTATGCCCCCTTGTTGACTCACTTGGAGAATTTGAATTGTGATAGCTAAAAAAAAAAAATTACAACTAAGAAACAAATAAACAAATATTTTTTTTATTTTAAGACAAACTTAACACTTCAGATAGAACTTCAATGAAAGAATGAGACAAAATAAATAACCTTCCATCTTACCAACAAACGTGAGTGTCTTCTCCTTTGATTGAATTCAATTTGCTTTTGTGTGTATTTGGATACTCAATTAATTCTTAATAAATTCACAAAAAAATTTGTAAGAAATTTAATAGCTTGACGAAGGATGTTGATAATGGAGGATGACACTTCAGTTTATAAGTTTTCAGGGGAGAAGATGAATGGTTGGAAAAAATATAGATTTATTAGATTATGTTAAATTTAGACGGTTGGATTTGAGTCATCATCCTGGTAGAAGAGATCAGTTCCTTATGTGTTTGAGAAATAATGGAGAAGTTAGTTGGTAGTTGAAAGTTTCTCATTAATAAGTTAAGGTAGTCAGATGAGTCACTATGTTGGTTGAAAGGTTCAATGATGACTCAACAATTGGTTGAGGAAGTTAAAAAAATGGTTGGATAACTCAATCCTTAGTGGATAAAATATTAAAGATGTTTGTTGACTTGGAAATTATAGATTTTATTAGTTTTAAAAAATTATGTGTACATGATTGATTAATTAATATAGATTAATTAACTATTTAAAAAAGGGAATGAAATGATGTTATTGGACTTTATGATAGAATTCAAATTTAGGGTGGTGGTTGAGTTAGTGTCTAGATATTTAACAAAGTCAATTATGATACTAAATGTGACATAATTTACGTTCTACATTTTCTCATTTTTGAAAGGGTGTTGCAACTAGAAGATTCAATGTCTTTTCAAATAATAAAGAAAATTTAAATGAAATGGATATATAAAGATGATGCCCTAGGTGGTTTTAAATGATTATGAATGATGCCCTCTCGATTGGCCATATAAAGAGAATGGATGTGGACGAGCACTCAAAATGAATGAATGAAATAAGAGTATACATAAAATGATGTTGTTGATGCCATAAGAAGTGGAATTACCATTCTTGATAAAATTCTTAAATGATTTTCCCAAAACAGATAATTGTTAGGGAACTGATTAGAGAAATAATATTTCTTGAGATAAGTTGCACGCTTAGATTTTACCCCATGAAGATTATTATATGGAAGCGGATTTGGGAAGGATGTATCTCGTTGATAAGCTACGGGATATGATGAAAACAATATAGTTTTCAATGATTTTTTATTGATTTACTTAATTAATTTGGAAGTGAGAAATAAATAAATGCATAAATTCAATTAATTGGATGTATGATGTGAAGTGAAAATGAGATGATAGGTTTGTGAAATATGTGAAAAGTCTTGAGAGGTGAAAAATGTGGTTGGGTTGGTAGAATAAATAGGGGTATGGGTCATTTGAAATTCATTTGTTTGATTTACCATCTAGGATTGAAATAGTGCTATGGATTGTGAGAGGTGAGAGAGGAAAGATGGATTGTATCAAGGGGTGGGTGATAAATGAAAAAGTGTTAGAATTGTTAGGGTGTGAAGCCACTATTCATAGGTCACTATTCATGGGCACTGTTATAGCCTAAAATTGTACCCTAGAGAAGTCAAGTAGACCTTTTCAATTTTAGGATAACATGAAACTATCTTTCCTCATAGATAAGCCACTACAATAGATATATCTCTAGGTTTGAAAGGGTTAGCTCCATTGATTTATCTTCTTGGTTCACACTGTAGACATCCAATTCCTAACACTATTATGTTTAAATTGTCAATCTTACTCAAAATTCACTCAAATGCATAATTTGAGATAAAATCACTTAAAACGTGCTAAATGGTTTGAGCTTGTCATATACAAGTGTTGATTTAGACTAATGTAAATCCCTGAATGGGATAATGCATTTTATGTGATTATTAAATTTTTTTAAATAATTTTGAATCAAAATGATAAAAATGCAATTGGATGTTATGAACCACTAAATTATTCTAATTCAAAGGCACACAACACGTACATGTGTTATTTCATGTTGACAATGTCCTAAATGGGATATTAGTTCAGACACAACTGACACCTATTTCTAATTATACTTCAGTCAAATTATGACTCAATAACTTGACATTTTGATCAATTTGATTAAGTGAACAACCAATTTTCAAAGAATTCTGCACAAAATTAATTAACATCACTTAAGAAAATTAATCCAAATCATGCACTTAAGTGAAAAATCCATGAAAGTTATTAAAAATTTCTTAATTAAAAATTGACTTCTAATATCTACATCATGTGACATCATCTATGGGGTGGCATCCATAAACCATAAATGAAACAAATACCAAGTTTAAGGCCTCCCATGTCTCTTTAATGCCCCTTCTTTTTAAACATTAATGGGAATATTTATGGATTAAGCTTCCAAAATTAAATTGATTCATGGCCACACAACTTGATCTTAAGATGGATAGTCATGTTTGATTATGATCATTTCCAAAAATTTATAAATAGAAGGGCCAAGATGACCATTTTCAAGCTCTTTTGGTTTAAATTTATTATGCAGAATTCTCTCCACAAGTTATTTTTGTGTAGTATTATTATGCTTAACTTTCAATAGGATAAATTCAATATTACAATAACATTGATTAAATATCTTGAACCTAGTTTCAGAGGTGCACTTGAGATTATGGAGGAGCAAAACACTCATCATTGCTAAAGACTTGAGCACCAAATTAAGGAAAAAATCATGCTTTGAGCTGCATTTAGAGTTGGGATGCTCTTGGGAAGGTTTGATGTATATTATATCTTTAAATATCTCTTAATTTCATTTTACAAACCCCCATTGAGGGAGTTGGATTAGTTAGTTATGTTCTTTATGCATTTTTTGAGTTTTCTTGATTAATACTTGATCTAACTCTCCTTAGATTCCATCTCTACACACACTACACTAGACTAATCACTATTGGGGGTGAAAAGAGAAGAAGGAGATAAAAAAAAACCTATGCTAATGAAGTGATACACCAAATATAACACCACACAACATACTTGCATCTACACCAAGAAATGAGACCACCAAAACTGACCTTAACTCTATGTCCTTCTAGCATAAGTATTTCTCATAGAGGTAGATAAATAAGCCTATCTAGAAGTGAGTAAAAATAAGGTCTGATACAAGACACTACTATTCCCTCTCATACTTCAAGACACACTTAATAAATAATACACTTTATGAAAGCTATTAAAAGAGATATCACTTACACAAACATGCAATAGCAAAAATGAAAGCAAGGAGAGCATATTCATCGCTTATCAACCACATAAACCACTTAAAACACTTAGATAAGAGATTGCAGAGAATGAATTAACTTCATAAAACTTTATTCAAAGGCAAATGAGGTATCAAAACCAGTAGGACTTCGCCATACCAATTGCGTATCGCTTACAAAGCCAAAAAGACTTAAATATATAGAGCATATGAGAGGAGAGAGAAGAAGAGAAGTGGAAGGGTCACAATACCAAGTGCCAAACTCTAGAAACTAGTTACAATTCAAGAGAATGAGTTGGAAAAAAGGTTAGGGATTTATCATGAACATGTGTCAATCCAAAATAGAGCACCTTCCTCAAGTTGGCATATAACTCTTCATTGTTTTGTTTTGTAATTGCCTTCATGATGATGAGGAGTTTACTTGATTATCTAAAAAAGACATAGGAAACTTTGACACATATAATGTGACATGATAAGGTGAAAATGAGGTCAAATTAGGTAATATACACCTCTCTAACTAATGAATTCATCCTTGTCACTTGTCATTCACTGCCTGCAATCATTCATCACTAATCCTCTAGCTTTGTCCTCACACTTGTCACCTAAGTGGTTTGCATTTGCTCATAGAAATGCATTGTAGAGGATGTAAGACACCAGATAAAGACCTTTTTTTCCCTCTAGTCTATCAAATAGACCTCAAAAGATCTCAAGTCACCTTGATCACTATCTCACTAGGTAGTCACTTCTCATTGTCTCATTTAGACTGCATGTAATGAAAAGTGTAGCAAAGAGGTTTTCATGAACCATGGTAAGAATTGAGTTTCAAGAGTTAATACAAGTATGTAAAGACCTCCCACAATGATCTTCACTTGTCCATTCTCATTTTTACCTTAAAAACGTCTCAATTTCTACAAGAAACATAGTATCAGGTCTATCTATATAGATGGTAGTATGGATAAATTGGGTGGTAAGTAAATTAGTGAGTTATAGACATGTATTAAACACTTTTAGTGCATTTCTATTTGTTTCTTCTCCACCAGGTCCAAGCAAGGGTTTTAGGAGGGTTTTTGGTCTCCTAGACTGTTAATGATGATTCATAAAAACTTGACATCTAAATCTTAAATAAATTCCACTAAAAATAAGTTAGAGACCCCTTCAACTATCCCCAACTCTTAGATGCACCATGCACATTGTTAGTATAGGTGTGAGCATAAAAAAATGGCCTCTCAAGCTCTTCACTACGTTCTAATTAGGTCTGAGAGGAAATTAGGCCAAATTGACTACTTATGTGATTTCTTTGCTAAGTAATGTTTCCAAACAATCTTATACTCTCCCCTAAAGGTCCTCATATGGTTTGGAAGGTTCATATAGTCATCTAGATGAGTTTAGGCACCTGTAAGGTTTAGGCCTAGTCCTAGGCCTAATAGGCCTAACTGTATTTAACTGTGTGTTTAAACCTATAGAGGGTTTCCAATGACTTTAGAGTCCTATAACACTTTTTTTTATCTCTAATTAAACATTGCACATCATCCAAAATCATTCAACAACCTCCCCTTTATCCATTTTACTCTCCACATACCAAACCTGTAGGTTACCTTGCTCATGGAGTGCCCTCTATCTGAGACAAAAAAGAGGGCATATACTCTATTCATTTAACTCCACTAAGGCTATGGAGATATTTATTAGGTCACTAATACCATCTGCATAAATTTTTAAGGCTTGATTATGTTCCTAGAAGTCTCAAACATCAAGTTTCATAAGATAAGTTTTCTAAGTTTGGTGACTGTGTATAGTGTTTTAGGTGGACTGTAAGTTGGGATTCAAAGCCAAGTATTACCCTATTTATACCTCTTAAAAATGCATAAAATGTGATTTTATCACTGTGAGATTGATTATTTACATGATCATTCACTTTACCTCTTCCAACTTTGCCAAACTTGCATTCTCCCTTTGCTAAGTTGGTCTGCTACCGTAGTCAGTTTGTAGGTGTCTCCTTAAGGTAAGTTATGAGACCCATGTAGGTGTTTATTTGTGTATGAGTACTACATTAGACTCTCTTGATTCCATTTAAAATCATTGGGTCTTCTTGAAGTTGAATTAACATCTATGCCTGCAGACCATGCTTCTTGTTTCTCACCATCAACACACTGTAGGTCTATAATCATATTGTAGATGCTTCATTTGGTGAATCGTGGGATTCCTGTAGGTGATGATGTATGCCTGAGGACTAAATGGAAAGGTAAGGTCATACATTTTAGAGTGATAATTACATCTCATTATTATATCCTATCAACCAATATTTCCCTTTCACTAGCTTAGCTAGTCTGTAGTCCAAGTGAAACTATAAGTGTCAATTCATGGAGTCATGAGATTCTTGTAGGTGATGATATATGCCTGAGGACTGTATCCTGCACTTTTAATCTCTCCTAAATTCATTAGGGATCATCTCATACCTATTTAATCTCATTGATGCCTATAAACCATGAAATCATTCTTTACCATCAACACAATAGGTGATCCTACAAGTTATAGGTTCATGTGGCTTTTTGTCATTGTATTTATTGAGTGCTTATAGTGAAAACTTGATGAAATTGGAAAATATTTTACACTATCTTCTCTTGACCAAGTCCACCTCCTATCACATTTACATGTTACTACTATGTCCAGGCTACAAGAATGGAGACACAAGACTTACTTAGACCTCATAGATTCTCATCACAAGATAACATTGTACAGGGCAAAATCTCTTTTTCGAGATATTAAGGTAATGAGTCCCATTTTAACTCTATGAAAATGGATTTAAATTTGGGTGTGTGTATTGGCCTCACCATTCATATAATGACTTCCTTTATGTTCTGAGGCCTAATTAAAGGCCTTGATTGAATCCAAACACCTCTATAGTCTTTTCAACACTCTGTCTTAGACCTCCTACATAGCCCTATAGGTTGCTATTATATTGAAATATGACTGTGTATATGAACCATCATCAACTCCACCTAGTTTCTAAGCTTTGAGACTTCCATTGGTTTGTTGAATTTGCCTAGACCATCACCATGCTCAGAGAAGAGGTAAGACAAGTTTATTAACTTTGACTTGAAGCCACTAAGAGAGGATAAAATACTGCAACTAAAAACAACTATCTATAGACTATTGATGGTTATGCATCTCTATCACAATGGAGTGATATTGCTTATAGGTCCATATTCACAAGTGCCAAAATAAATGAAAATGATATGGAAAGGAAGAGAAATCTCAACAAATACACCTATATCACTTAGAAGCATCAGACAACTGCAAATAGATAGGAAAATTGAAGGTGCAAGGGTTAAGCAGGCAGTTTGAAGGCATTAGCAGCCTTAATGTTTGTTCATGAAGATTAGACCACCATTCTCAAAAATATTGTCATGAAAAGGAAGGCCATGAAGACTACTTTCATCCACCAAAAGTATTCAGCTCAACTCCTCTCCTCCTATCTGTATTGAGAGTAAACCGGTTGACCTTGTCTAAGAGATCGATGAGGGAGATGGACTAGTTTTTACCAAATCTAAGATTGCTAAAGCTTATCAAGCTTGAAAAAGACTTGTGGGGAATTGTAGAGATCCTCTTAAAGTTTCCCACATGCTAAGTGGTTATCCTTATCTATACACTACCTTATAACTTCTTGAAACTACTTTATCTTCTTGGATGGATGTTGTACCTACATCATGTTCGTTACAAAATAGTTCCCTAACACTCAATTGACACCTTGTATGTTATATATTCTCTTGACACACTTGGCTTCTTTTGAAAACCATACAATTCACCTAGAATGGCCAAAAAGGTGACATAAGGAAATATTAAGATAATGACACATATAACAAAGGTGAAATAAATAATGTGACCCTAAAAGTGACCATGTTATGATCCTATAGGAAGTTTGACTATTTAGGGGGTTAGCTTATTTGACTAGGGGGTCAAATTAGTCAACATTTTGGTGAACTATTAGGGGTATCAAGCCTACTATGCTAAGGACTAGTTGCCTTCTCCTATCCTTTGGCAATGGAGTCACCTATATACTATTTTTGACACTGATAAGCCTTTGAAAAGACACCAAACACACCACACACAACAAGGAAACAAGCAATCAGACAAGAAATAAAACTCACACTTGTGTTCTCATGAACACTTAGGGAACACACACCTATCCTAGTATGTACAATACCTCAAAACACTTTAGGTGAAGAACCTTTTTCATTGCTTCAACCAAGGTTAAAGACAATGCCTTTTGAATCACTACTACTCCAAGAAAATAAATCCTCATATGATGGATACTTGTTAATGAATACTTGTTTGTGAAGACAGTCAAGTGACTTACCATGGTTAGGTCCTCTACTGACTACAAGTTTGTCACTTGGAGCTCTCAAGAATACTCCATCTAGCCCTCCAATAGTCTTGTTTGAGCTATCAATTTGCTTAAACTTTGTCATACTCACTTGACAATCTTCAATTTGATCATTAGAGACCATCATAGCCTTCTTAACTTCAGGTGTCTTTGAAACATGACATGCTTCTTGTTGTAAGTATCCAAGATTGTCCTCCTTATGTTCATCAAACACTTCATTTTTTGCCAAGGGTATTTTTTGCTCAAGTGAGACCTTCAACTTTTCCTTATGCTCATCAAACACATGACTGATCTCATCACTAGGTGTGCATTCTTTTTTAATAGTTGTAGGCTTGCTCAACTCCTCAAATTCATGCACAAGGGCAGTGAATTTCTGCCATATGTCATAGGTCTGCTTGGACATCTCCTCTTGAAATAGGTCTGCTTGTCCAGGTATTGCCAATGTATCCCACATTGACACATTCACATGAGATCTATTCATTTGCTCTACAATTTAGTGAAAAGACCTCTTCATTTGCTCTACTGCCTACACTTTGAGAGTTTTGAGGTATGAAAGTAATTCTAACATTATGATCTCTTTGACTTAATTTTTTATTTGGAATGACATTAGACATACATGTTCTTGTGCTTGTTTGAACATTCATTGGTTGACCATTAACATCCCCTTGAACTTCTTCAACAACCTTTCTCTTGTTTCCTGTGTTTGTAGCTATCGAACTCACATCTATGCTTGATTGCCTTTGATAATTAACTACACATGAGTCATCTTGTTTCCAATTGCCCAATGTAGACCCCACTTGACCACTCTTCCCATCGGTCACTCCTCCATTTGGTACTTCATCTTGAGTCATAGCTGGCATATTTCCCCAATTTGTCATGAAGGCTTGATTGAAGGACTCATTGACATAAGGAGACGGATCATATAAATGATCCAATGAAGGTTGATTGCTACGCTCTTAGGCAAGGTTATTTTGAGTAGGAAATAGTATCCTTGAGGTAGAAAGAGTATTAGGGTTATATCCACCATATCGATTTGATTGAACCAGTTATCTTTGACCTTGAGGATGACCTTGCAAAGGAGGTTTATTGCCTTGATAGTTAGGGTAGGATTGATTTGGTTTGTATTGGCTTTAGACATGCCTTATTTGATATTATTGGATAACTCTATTTAGACCTAGGATCTCTTGCTTCATTTCTCTTATCTCATCTGCCTCACTAGATTTTCTTGGTTGACTAGGGGGAGCAGGCTTGTGTTTAGGTATAAGAATAGGAGCAACAACAGGTGTAGGAGTTTACGGATAAAAAAAGAGGGGCATGGGAGGTCTTGGGAAAATCTTCCCAGCCTTAATCAAACAATTTTATACTCTAATGGCCACCTCATAGGCATTAGGTAGAGTGTTACCTCCCATAGATTGTATCATCATTACATTATCACTATAAAATGCTTTAAGATAGTAAAGGAAAGCATGGTGAGATTTTGGTCTTACCAAGATTGGGATTCTATCACATCTTCTAAAATATTGTGTTGAAGTCTTGAATGACTTCTTGAGGTGATCTCCAAATAGTGGTCAGTTGCTTTGTTAGTGAAAAGTTGTCATTCTTGTCCTCAAATCTTCTTCTCAATGCATCTCCCAAATCATCCCAAGTGGTGATTGATTTAGGTGCTAATGTTCAATACCAGTCAAGATCCTTTCCTTTGAAGCAGACAACTAACAACTTGATTGCAATATTCTCTTCTATGATGTGATGGATATTGCAGAAGCTAGAAATATTTCTTATATTCTCAATAGGTTTGATGGAAGACTCATAGGTGTATAATGGAACACTTTTGAGGGTAGATATGGGCATATCATCATAATGGGCAAGTCTTAGAGGCCTATAACCATTGAATGCAACAAAAAGATGATTCCTTTCCATGGTGGATTTAGGATTTTACAAGAATGGAGTAATCAAGAATTTTCTTATGGCCTTGTGAACAAAATATGATGGAAAATAACTTTCTATAGACCATTGATAGTTATGCATCTCTATAACAATGGAGTGATCTTTCTTATAGGTCCATATTCACACATGCCAAAATAGATGAAAACAACATGGAAAGGAAGATAAATATCTACAAATACACCTACATCACTTGGAAGCATCAAACAACTGAAAAAATATAGAAAATTGAAGGTACAAAGGTAATGTAGGCAGTTTGATGGCATTCACAGTCTTAACATTTGTTCATGAAGATTAAAACACCATTCTTGGAACTATTTCCATGGCAAGTAAGGCCATGAAGACTACTTTCATCCACTAGAGGTATTCAACTCAACTCCTCTCCTCTTGTCCGTACTGAGAGTAAACCTTTTGACCTTGTCTAAGAGAGTGATGAGGGAGATGTACCATTTTTTTCCAAATCTGAAACTGCTAAAGCTTCTCAAGCCTAAAAAATACTTGTGAAGGCTTATAGAGATACTCTTTAAGCTTCTCACGTGTCAAGTGGTTGTCCTTGTTCATACAACTACCTTACACCTACTCGAAGTTGTTTGATCTTCTTGGATGGATATTGAACCTGCATCATGTCAGTTATAGAATAGTTCCCTCACACATAATTGTCACCTTATATGTTGGATATTCTCTTGATACACTTGGCTTTTTGTGGAAACCGTAAAATTCATCTAGATTGGCCAAAAAGGTGACATAAGGAAATATTAAGACAATGACACATATAACAAATGTGAAACATATAATGTGACCCAAAAAATGGCCATGCTATGACCCTATGGGAAGTTTGACTATATAGGGGGTTTACTTATTTGACCATGGGGTTAAATTAGTCAATAGGCACTATTCAAAATCACTATTCATAGTGATGTGCCATGCTGAGATGGTATCTTGGTGATGTGGCATGCAGATGATGTGGGAGGAAGGTGATGTGGCAAGAGGGCCCATGGTGGGTCTAAGGATGCGATAAAGTTGATGTGACATGGTGTGGGGCGTAGTACTCCACTAGAGGACATGGATTTGTCCTTAGTTGTCATATGTGGGTTGTCACATGGTGCATAAGATAAGAGTTCATGCATGGGTCAAATTTCTAAAGTGAGCCATGATTCCCATGTGTGGAAAAAGTCAAAAGATGATTGAAGCACCTTTTGGACTTGTATGCTCACATGGAATAAGAAGATAAGATAAGCACTATTACAAATTATCCTCACATGTGTGAGTGGGTGCAATTCTTGGAGTCACATAAGGTGGATTGCATCTTTTTAAAAGTAAAGCATCTAATTTATTGACCATTGGAAAGGAAGATAAGAAGAATACTATTGAGTGTTTGGACTCACTTGTGGAAATGGGGAGTAAGTTTTAGAGCCACGCGAAGGTGGCCTTGGATCTTGTCTAGTAAAGGGTCATTTTTTATGGCTTTTGGCACATGGGGACAACCACCACTAATATCACATGACATCCACTCAAATATGGCAAATTTTTGGAGTAACCATAAAGTTCTCTCCCTTTATCTCTTATCTCTCTCATTGTTGTAAAATTCTATAAAGCATTATGTCCTCTTTGTATTTATGTGACCCATTGAATCATTATGGATTTCCTTCAAAGATCCATGCAAGCCTTGGTATTGCATGTTGTAAGAGGTTAGATCTTGTAAAGCTTGTATGCTTATCTCACCTATATGCTTGGGTTGTAAGCGCCATTCATGCTTAGGTAGTTAGAGTCTATAAGGATTAGATGAAAGCATGGCTCACCTAGTTTGTTGAAGCATAGAGATCCTTGAGGTTCGAGGTTAGAGCCTAAAATGCTATGTTAACTTGGCTCACCTGATGAAGCTTGGAGACTTGTTAGCTTGGCTCATAGAGATGGATATTGATGCTTAGAGTGCACCTTGGATGCTACGATATTAACATCATGATGGAGCTACATGTTGAAGCTAGGACATTGGAGCTTGTAAGACTTGGATGCAAGCGTGGTTCACCTGAGTGCTTGTAAGCATTGGAAAGGAGTTGTTGAGAGAAACTAATCTTGTAGAGAGAGTTGCTAATGAATATGAATTCTAGATGTTGCCTTTGCTCCATGGTCTTTACCTAGTTGGTGTATCATGGTTTCTATGTATATCTTGTGCAATGTGTTTTCTCTCTTGTTTTGTGTTTTATTGTATCTTGTTTTAAATTTTGCATTTGATTTACTTGCACATGTAGGATGTTTGTTTCCTAATAAGTGATGAATACAACAAGATGTAATGAATGGATATGAGGATGATGGTATGGATATAAATGAGACTATGGATGTTATAGTTGAATGAGATTAAAACATGAATGTTATTAACACACTTGAGCTAATGCTTACACATTTTTATTGGATTTGATGATGGATTTGTAATTCATTAGTTTGATTTTCCACTTAGGATTTAAATATTGTTCTAGATTGTGAGAGGTGAGAGAGGAAAGATGGATGTATCACGGGGTGGGTGATAAATGAAAAAGGGTTGGGATACAATAAGATTATGGACATAAATGAGAGTATAGATGTTATAGTTGAATGAGATTAATGCATGAATGTTATTAACTCACTTGAATTAATGCTTGCACATTTTAATTTTCTCCAAGCAAAAATATATGCAAGAGGATAGATGTGAGAACGATATATCTTGAGATAAGTTGCACACTCTGATGTGTCCCAAACAAAGTTATATGTAAGAGGAGAGATGTGGGAGTGATTTATCTCATTGAAAAGTCGTAAGCTTGTATTAGGTGGATGGTTTGATTTAGTTAATTAATGTGAAAGCATAACCTAAGAAGTTAATTGACTGCATAGATTAATAATGATTTATTACATGATTGGATAACATGGATTTAATTTATTATTGGTATATAGAGGTGATTATCGATAGGAGGATGATGGTATGGACATAAATGAGAGTATGGATGTTATAGTTGAATGAGATTAATGCATGAATGTTATTAACCCACTTGAACTAATGCTTGAACATTTTTATTGGATTTGATGATAGATTTGAAATTCATTTATTTGATTTGCCACCTAGGATTGTATAGTGCTTTAGATTGTGAGATGAGAGAGGAGAGATGGATTGTATCAAGGGGTGGGTGATAAATGAAAAAGTGTTGGGATACAATAGGTCGTAATGAATGGATAGGAGGATGATGGTATGGACATAAATGAGAGTATGGATGTTATAGTTGAATGAGATTAACATATGAATGTCATTAACCCACTTGAAATAATGCTTGCACATTTTTATTTTTCTCAAGCAACGATATATGAAAGAGGGTAGATATGGGAATGATATATCTCAAGATAAGTTG
Organism: Torreya grandis; assembly: GCA_037957365.1. Lineage (NCBI taxonomy): Eukaryota > Viridiplantae > Streptophyta > Pinopsida > Cupressales > Taxaceae > Torreya > Torreya grandis. The sequence goes on from JARHVA010001181.1 coordinate 2,424,341, forward strand.
CACACATTGATGTGTCCCACCAATGATATATGCAAGAGGGCAGATGTGGGAATGATATATCTCATTAAAAAGTTACAAACTTGGATTGGGTGGATGGTTTGATTTAGTTGATTAATGTGAAAGCATAACCCAAGAAGTTAATTGACTGCATGGGTTAATGATGATTGATTACATGATTGGATAACATGGATTTAATTTATTGTTGGTAGATAGAGGTGATAATGAGATATATGGTAAATTTAGTTTGTATTTAAATGGGTTGACTTGTGTTAGAGATGTGATGTATGTTTGGAGATGAGATAATCATGTGGATTGGGTGAATAACTACTTTTTACATGCAATTCCAACATAATTTATAACATGTTTTCCAACATAAATTGAACAACATTATTTTTTATTTTGTATATGACAATATGCACTAATGGTATGAAAAAACCATGATGTCTATTTTGTAATACATGTAAGGAATACCATAGTCATAAGTGCATGACATAATGCATCATGATATGGAAGATCATGATAACATCATTTGTAATGTACATAGTGACCTCACTCAAAGCAACAAAGAATATAAAATAAAACAAAAGATAATACATGTAAAACAAACAAACAAAAAACACAACACATAGACAAAACTAAATAAAAACACACCCAAAAGCAAATACATGTTCTACATCAAGTTAAAAACTTTGTTGTTTAGTGATTAATGGTGATAGTATTGATTTGATTGACTAATAAAGGATTTTAATAGGATGTATGCTAAGACAAAATGATTTTTTTGGATTGTGTGATGTTTTTGGATTTTACGAGTTTTATATTTTTTTTATTTTTTTAGATTTTGTAGATTTTAAATTTCTTTGAATTTTGTTGGATTTTGTATATAAGGGCTACTGGGAAAGGAAAAACTTATTATAGTGTTGGGATTTTTTCCTTTAGTCTAGTATGTTTTTTTACTTAAGTGTGCATCTAAGAGAATAAGAGTTCCAATGAGCTAGCATGCCGACACATCACACAAGAAAATATTATTGTGTGCTCAACTGAAGTACACAACTGAAGACCGGTTCCTGTTAGTTTTGTTATACAGTGGTGTATTCATATAGTTACTCAAACTAGGGCATTCGAACAAGCACTTAATTCTATGTCTATATCTTAACTACTCATTCATTACTTAGCTAATCAAGAGAAAAAAGTTGGATGCAAACTCAAATCAAAATAGTAATATTCCATTATATTCATGAACAAATTACATAAGTATTCCATCAACATAACTTCATCTCATTACATTCATATGTCATACCTAAGATTACAATGATGCCAAGATTACAATGATAACCAAACTAAGTAAGATCAAGGGGCATTTATTCATGGGTCTACCCCAACCATTCAGTGACAAAAGTAATTACAAAAAGATGATTCACTAACGACCATTAACAATAATGAGTCATGGTAAGCTGTTTACAATGAATTCCCAAGGACATGGACCTAACTATTGCTATATGTTCTCTCTATGCTAGATCCTCATCATCGTGCACCTATCTTCTCATAGACTAGTGTTGGATTCACACCTGACTATTCTTCTTCGATGTTTATGTGAACTATTCCCTAACCATCTTTGCTTTTTGCACCCTAGCCCAAGTATTTTGATATTATCTAAGTCTCACATTCTCAATTTCTCTATGTTTCATGTTTCCTTGTTCCATGTGACTTGCCTCTTCCATGCCATGGTCTTTCGCACCCTGGTCTTTTGTGTCATGTCTCTTCCACACATACACTCCCTTCCATGACTTTATCTTCAAAAAATACTTCAGCCAAAATTGATTCAAAATTGAGGACTCAATATCACCCCACGTTAAATCAATAGTCCATCCCAGAGTAAACATATGCTTAGGTCCCTCTACTATCAAAAACTTAGATCTCATTTGTTCAACCTGCTACTTCACTTCCTCCCAATGATTCAACACATTTTGGAGCTTAGAAGTAATTTCCTTGACTTCTTCCTTAAGCCACTTAATCTCCTCGGGTTGTTCTATAAAGTCACCCACTTAAATGGTTAAATGCTCAAGTGATGCAAAAGCATCCTTATAAACATCCTCCAATGAAGTATCCTCTGTCAAAACCTATCTTTAGAGCACTACAAAATTGGTGTTTAAATCCTGACGGTGAGTGCTTATTTTGTTTTCCAAGGCCTCCACATCTTGAAATGCTTTGGCATGCTTGGCTCTATCTTTTATTGTTAGTGCACTCTTAGCTAATTGTTGGCATTGAAGTTCATCTTCTTGGAGCCCGACTTCTAAAGTTTTGATAGGCCATGCTAGTTTGACAAAAATCCCATCAATAATGGGAATTGTATCAACCACTCTAGTCAAAAATCTCTTGTAAACTTCAACAACCTCATTGAACTGCTTCATTGCCCAAATTTTCTTGCATTGAGGATTAGCCTGGTCTTTACATTTTTTCAATAAAAATTCCACCAAGATCCCCAATTTATCAATGGCCTCTCTATTAAGAGGAACTCCATCTGTAAGTGCCATCTCCTGATGTAAATTGACTTGCAGAGTGTTAGAATCTTCACTCTCAACACCATTATTATTTCTAGTTGGCGATTGAGCTCTCATAACTCCTCTTCAAACTTTATCTTTTTCACGTATTTAGTGCGATAGAGAGCAATGATCTCTTGATGTTTCCTTTAAAGTTATTTTACATCAAATTCTTTTAAGGCATTTTACCTTATCACTTCATGAGTAAATTTTAGATGGTTTACGCTTGCCTGAGTTGTGCACTATTGGGGACCCACCTAAAATGTATCAAGGAGTTCCACATCTCCCGGTGCCAATATAATACTATTCACAGACAGTTCACAATGTTGTTCTTCATTATATATATCATTATAAAAATAAAGTTCTCATCGAGTCTACTCGATTGAGTCCTCCTTAGAAAAATATTCCCATGTATACAAGTCCTTCTCTGGTACATTACTCTGATATTGGGCATGAATGGAAGGAGTTACAGTGGTAGATAATGGCCTTTTCTATGTGGGTTCATCAATAGGTCATTTCCCTCTAGTAGGGTCATGCTCAAGTATTTTAGCTCTGACTCCTCCTCTTGGTAACTTGTACAGGAATCAAGGTCACCCATGCCCAAGGATATGTCTATGTCATCCCCCTCTTCAGCAGTGGGACTCCCAACATCCACTTGTGTGTCATCAAGGGTGACTTCTTCATGATGTACTAGCAAGATATCCCTTTTTGGCTCTGGTGTGGCCTCTTTTTCCTCTTGTTCTTTAGGGTATGGTCCCGTCTCTGATGGTGCTTCTAAACTCACAGCTCTCTATTCAAATTCCCCATTCTTAGGCACTAAAATATCTTGTTCCAAAGGAACAAATGTCTGTGTGAGGAATCAAGGTCTTGTGGTTGAGATACAATCATGGTATCTCTTGGTGGTGAAGGGGCAGTCCTTTGCCATTTTGGTTATTCTAGTTGTGCACTCAAGCTGACATTACGCCTTGACCTCTTCTGCTTTTGATGCCTCCCAATATCTGATGGGGGTCGAATGGTTTATTTCCTATCCTCAACAATCCTTGATGTCTTCTTCCTTGATTTTGACATATAAAATAACAAATGAATCGAGTCCCCAATTAGGATTTGTTAGGCTTTGACGTAAGTATTATCTGATCCTAATTTTTCTCTATAGGCCTTCTTCCCTAAATATACATACATTTGATGAAGAGTGTGAGTCTCGATGTCAATTTTATCAACATAAATATTCACAGAGTGTGCATCATATATCTTATTGATAGAATTCAAAAACACATAGTAGTTAAAGCATACAACTTAAGTCACTTGGATAAGTCTTCTGTAGGGCTCATCTAGATACACACCAATCAAAAGTGCTAATTTATTGTAAACTAGACTTGGTCTCCTATATGTATAGGTAAGTCCTTGGGGACACGCCACTCATTTCCAAAAGCTTCTTTCATTCCATCATACCAACCCTTCATTCTTGACTTGTGAGTAGGGGTAATAGTTTCAGGGTAATTGAATGCTTTAAACTACTCGACTGGAGACTTGTTTTTAGGTGGGTAAACCGACTTTAAGTCATCATCGATGTAATCTGGCACACTAATCTCATCAAATACCAATAGTAAAATTATTGTGCCCCAGGCAAACTTTTGATTAGGTAGGCAGTGGGCCTTTTCCACATCTGGAACAATCTACTCTACAAAATACTGGGAATAATTATACTTGATTGCTTGGACCATCTAATGGGCTACATACAAATGCACCATATCTACTTCTTTCCATCTATCCATGCCTCCGAGCTTGGTCATAGCCAAACGCAAGGCTATCCAAAAGGTGAGATCCTAAAGATTAGTCATATACATTACATGGCCTTACTTCTTGTACTTAAGCACTACAATAATCTTCTCAATCTCTTCTTAATCCTCCAAATCTCCATTGAGGTCAGTGCCTAAGCATTGTAGATGCATGACTTTGCTAATTCTCTGGGTAATGATCCTCATTCTATGCCTTGTGAATTACATGTAGTCTTTATGAATGCATGAGATAAGAAACCTCATGACCTCCACATGCTTATCAAAATAAGGTAGATTAAATAGTTGAAAAATGTGATATCATTAAAGCGATTGAAAATAGTAAGATCATAAATGAGTTCATTTATAGTGTTTTATCGCTCAACCTTATAGTCACACTATAACTCTACTTCATTCCCTAGTTGATGGTTATTATAATCAAATACTTGGTAGGTCGACACATTAGACTCCCTTTTTTCCATGCACAACACTGATTCAGGATACTGCATTTCTTTAATTAATATAAAGGGTGGGGCAGGTGTTGTTTTCTTCTTCACCTTGCATTCCATCTTGGATTCTATAATGTTTGTTCTCTTTATTTGTTGTGCCAAGATTTCCTCTTACGTGTCAAACTCAGTAGGTACTTATTATCTTATCAAAATTGATTGTGTTTTTGCACCCTCAAACTCTTTTTCCTCATGAATCATAGGCAAGGGATCACTTTACTGAGCCTTTTTCTTTGGCTACATCACCCTTTAAGGAGCCTGAAGGTTGAGGCATGGTCGTCTAATCCTCCTAAAAGAATACGTGATTACTATTTCCAATCCGCTCAACTCTCCTACTTCAACATCCTCTAATGATGGATGCCATCACCTACAACTTGCAATTCCTTCTACGCTTCTCTAATAACTATTCCAACAATCTCTCTATTCACGATGATCGTCTTACTTCATAATTGTGAATTGGTCACTAAAATTTGATAAGCACTCCTTTAGTAGTTTGAAAATGCTTTGCTTGACTCTGTACATTCGTGAATTTGTAATAGTAAAATGTTAAAATGAAGACTGGTTAACCTTTTACAGATTTAATGGGTAATCCACATTTATTTTCCCATGGCCTCATCCATCATTTCACTCATTAATGCCTCTAACAATATTTCCACAATATATATTTGACATACTTGCCATTACACATTATTTTTTCATATTTAACACATCTGTCCCATCCTGTGCTTTTCTTTAATTGCATGAAAACTGTAAAGAATTTAAAAATTTCTATTTCTTTCCATTTCTAAGGCAGGAACCTACTTTCTTTTTCATCTTGATCCCTTCATAGTGGTTACACATTGCATTCTACGAATCTTCTTATCCTTATGCGCTTTTACTTATAGACCCCTTTCTGCACGCATTCCCTTATATTATTTCTTTTACGCTTATGAGCTTTACTTCATTCACACTTCTTATCCCACAATAAAATATGTTTGTGGTCCATGACATGACAAAGAAAATAAGAAAGAACCAAGTATTGATATAAACCTAGCCAAGGGTACACAAATAATGCCACACTTTATTGAAAAATAAACCAAAATCCTAAACTAATCTAATGGCACATGCCTTGTTAACAAAAGGGAAACATCACTCAAAATGGTGGGGGAAACGCTGACTACCTTTGAAATGGCCTAAAAAGAACTGATCATCTAACCTCTTTAATACACATGTGCTTGTGGGACGAATGCTATAAATGATAAACGGACCACCCAATGAATGCGAAGTTTTCCTGAATGGAACGTGAACTTGGAGTCATAGACCAACACGTACATACCAAGAGAAAAATTCTTATTCTTAAAATGTCTATCATGCCTAGCTTTCTATTTCCTTTTCTCCACTCTTTGAATCTAATGTGTGAAAAACATGTTTCGTCCGATTGTAGTAAAACATCCAAGCATGCTTTCAAATATTTTTGATCATTCAATTGACCAACACATGTAATACATAAAGAAGGTACAAAGAACTCAATTAGGAGAATGACTTTAGTACTTGTTAGCCAATTTTTGGCCTACATAGCAAACTTGCCTGAATATAGTGCAGTGTTCTAAAGATCGAATATGGAGTAAGGCTGGAACAATTTTTTTGGATAGAATGAGTGATCCAAGGATCACATGCAAATTGTAAAACTTTTGAAACACTTTAAGTTTACTTAAAGCGTATTTTTATCAATATTTGAGGGATAGGTCTGTAAAGTAAAGAGAAGATTCTTGAGCAGGATTCATGGTGAAACCAAGTAAATCAAAAGTCAGGGACAAGTTGCAAAAGCATTGAAAAGTCATTTGAGCATTCAAAGTTCAAGCAAAAATTCAGAAAAGCATTTAGGCTTTAAAAAATTTAAGTGCAAAACCCTTTTTTGGATAAGTCCTTACTTAGGAAATATTTCAAGCTTTTATTTTGCTAAGTCTTATTTCTTTCAAAAAAAATGTTTGAGGCATAAGTATTTCTTTCAAAAAAATTATTCTACAACAATTTACTCAAAGACTAATTTCTTTTGGATAAAATATTCGATGCAAAAAGGTTAAGTATTCATTTCTTTTAGATAAATTGTCCAAAATAGAAACCCCACATACTTGATTCTTTTGGATAAATTATCCGAAACAAAAGTCTTGAAGACTTATTTCTTTCGAAGAAAGTGGCTGCGACAAAAAACCTGAGAAAATAATTATGAGACAAAATGCCCAATGCAAAAGCTCTGACAGAATTGGTCATTTTGACAAAGTTGACCTAGCGGAGAGATTATAGGTGCGCAAGTGCCAAATTCAGGTATAGAAAATGACCATTGGTTTTAAAATATGTAGTGACAATCGTGTGAACATCAAATATGTTCACACAAATGTTAAAGTTAAAGCCACGACAAATAGCCATTTGTATTCAAATGGGTCCAAGATCGATGGTTTGTGTTTGATGTGAGCAAAGATTTAATGATGCATGTAAGGCCAAAAATTCAATAAAACGTTCACATAGCTATCAAATTAAATCCATGATAAATAGTCACTGGATTTCAAATGGATTGGAGACATTCACATAGACTCCAAGTTAAGGTTGTGACAAATAGCCATTTGATTTCAAAAATCTTACAAACGATCGCATGGATGTTAAATATGTTCACACGAACGTCAAATATAGGTACACAAATGTCAAAGTAAAGCCTCATGAAGTAGCCATTTGATTTCAAATGACAGGATCAATGGTTGACATTTAATCATCCAAAAGAGCCATTGGCGAGTGGTGACTGACATGATAGTGGAACCAAGGAGATCTAATGGCTCGCATTCAATTATGGATTCAGATCTAATGATGAGCATAAGGTCAAAAGGGCTAGTGAATCTCAAAGGCAAATACGTGAATGACAAATGTCAATAGCACGTTAGACTAGTTGGAGGTCAATCATTGGCATTCATTCATACAGAGGAAGATTGATGGTATGAAATGACTCAAAAGGTCAAAGAGCTTGAGAAACAACCACGTGGTATAAGTGTGTAAAGTAGACAAACTATTAGCAAATCTCAAGTGTAAATGTGGGACAGCGAATTGGCACTAACTTGGATAAAGTTGACAAGTTAAGGGTAGGATTGATGGCTCTTGATCGATCGTACTAATCAAGATCAATGGTGCGAGATGGGTCAAAATGTCAATAGGTTGAGTCAATTTTCAATAGCCAATCAAACAAAGGCAAGCTAAGAAGCTTTTGATAGAGGTTAAAGTAGCAATTTTTGACTTGACAAAGTAAATACAAAGGGACGATTGTTCAAGCATGAGCCAAGTTGAACCAACGAGACCAAACATTTCCAACAAAGCTCCATAGAAATAAAATAGGTCTTTTAGACCCAACACAGACTAAAAGGGTGGTGGCTCATTGATAAATCAAAATCAAACACCTAATAAGTTTTATCTATCGACATTAAGACTATGAGAAAATAATATTTTCATTGGTTTTCATCTATAATAGACCTGGGTTCATTTCCCAAATAAGGACAAATATTTTCAATTAATAGAGGAGCGTCTCATCCTTGGACATGGCCATACCCTCGATAAACTTCCACCTATAGTAGACCAAGCATGGCTCTATCAGTTCCAATATATGAGGACATGGTCCTCATCAGTAAATTAGATAGATAATGACATGTAGTTCCAAGAAGGACATCAGGTAGATGGATAAGGACAATGAGGATTCAATTCTTTTACATAATTTGTTCCTTATTGATGAGGTCATGAGTTAGCATCCTCAAATTAGTGTTAATCCATCGAAAGTGGTTGGGCCTCTTTCAATGCATAACTCTCTCTCTCTCTCTCTTTCCATTTTCTATAAATACAAGTTTCCAAGCCTTGAAATGGATCCCTCTTGTTTGGTATGACTAAACTCTACCAAAATTTGTATTGTAACACCTTTTCGATGCAATAAAGACTGAATCCCATCATTTTGAAAGCTAGATTGAAGTGTCTTATGAATTCATGTACTATGGTTAAGTGAATGTATGTTTCTTGTCCATGTCTTAGTTTTCTGACCTTCACTAAGTAATTAGTAGCTCTCACAGGGCATTATAAGTGCAATTTACAATTTGTTGTTTAACTTAAAAGTGGATATATGCCCTCTCATGCTAATTTGATAACTGATCAATGCCCTGTTATGAAATATTTATGTGGGACTAATTTTCTTTGGTCTTGAATACATCATATAGTGTGTCTTGTGAGAGTTTGAGTGATTGAATCATTGGTACATCACCTCTTTTACATACTTTCATAAGTTATTGTTAAAGTCTCCCTCTCCCTTTTCCAAGCAAGTGCTAGTTTAGGTTTAGTATGTGTGATAGATCCAAAAATAAACCTGCCTTTTCTAAAGGTCTGATCTAATATTAGGATACCCACATCATAGGATCAATCCCATGTTAAAATAGATTTGAGTAAGAGGACTTGAACAATCCCTTTCTCAGCTAGGATGCAAATCTAGAAAACCAACAATTTTGACACGCCCGGTGGGACTTGAAGTTTCTTTGGCAGAATTGAAGTTTAAATATTGAGAAGAAGAAATTGTAAAATTAGGAGACATCTAACATCATCAGATTTTGAAGATCCAACAAGTTGTAGAGCTTATAGCATCTTTCAGATAATGTTTTTATGCCAAAGGTTACAACAAGGTCATCAAGTAAAGGTATTCTTTTTGAATTCATTGAGCTACCTTTTACTTCTTACAAAAAAACAAGATTCAATAGTATAAGACCCTATCTCCACAAAAAAAATTCACCTTCTAGTCATCCTATTATTTTAGTCCAAGTTATTGTCCCCATAAACCAGATCCCTTTTGCCTGAATGGAGATCAGAAATCAAGTGTTTGTTTCATTCAATAGGGGTATTCCCTTGAATTTGGCCCAATATGGTGACATCTTTATGTCTACTTTAAAAAGTATCCCTTTCTTCTAAGGATAATGGGATAAAACTACTACTATTGAGCATATTCAAGATATTGCCAACCTTTACTCTGTTCATAATATTGTCCAAGATAATGTGGCTATCAAACTACTTTTTGCTTTCTTCAAGGGAAAAACATTGCAATGGTATAGGAATCTTCTTTTGACCTCCATTTCTACCTAGGATGATTTAGGTGCAGCCTTAGTCAAATAGTTTGAAGACAAATCTGATCACCTATCATTGGTTGAGCAACTGACTAGCATACAAAGGTACCCCCATGAGTTTATGTTTGATTTTAATCTTAGATTCTAAAAGATATAGACTAAGATCCCTATATTGGTCAGACCATCTCTAGAGTATGCATTTTTCACTATTTAAAATCCCTCAATTTTAATATTAGTGTCATGATACAGTCCATGGGTGGTAATACTTTGCCAAATTCCTATGAACTTGTAATAAGAGTAGAAAATAGATTGATACAAGTTGGTAAACTTACTTCAAGGCCTCTAACATCCATATTCCTAGAATCACAACCTATTCTTTCCCCTTAGGTTCATCAGATCCCATCTATAGCTCCTATTCCATCTCCAAAAACTCAGGTTGTAGCCCCTTCTAATCAAGCTAGTGAGATCAGAGGTCTAAAAAGTATGCTATAAGATTTTGGGAATGAAATTGTTTAACTCAAGAGACAACAGTTCTAAGGTAAGCCTTATCAACAACAAAATCAGAACACTTATCAGTCCTTCAATAATCAAAAACTTTCTTATCAAGGTTTTAAAGATAATGTGCAACCTTACCAAAACCAAGGAGCTATAACCCAAAATAAACCATATGCATCCCTTGATCCTAATATACCTTCTAGTTCAAAAGCTATTGTCCCTCAAAATAACTTGATGCAAGATTCAAGTTGGCAACCATTTAATCCAAATGACACTTCAAACCAATCCTTAATATCACAGGATATTACTGTGCCAAATAGGACACAAGAAGAGTTCTCTCTTCAAAGTGGTCAGTATCAAAACATGAATATGACATCCCACGTAAAGGCTCAACAAGTTCCAAGGCAGTCTGATGCCATCAATGTGAATTAGAAATTGGATGATCATACTGCATTCAATCAAGTTGGTGAAACTAATAACACAATTGGTCAAGTTGTAGCTTTGACTAGAACTAAAAGAAGAGTAGTTGAGGAAACTCAAGATGTGATAAATACTTCTAGTGTTCTTAATTTTGTTCTCAAAAGTGTTGAGGATCAACCTGTTGTCCCTATAACATAGAAGAACCAGAATGCAGAGGTAGAGAAGGTTCCCTAAATGCCTCTAATTAGAGAACAACCAATGGTTCAAAAGTTGCAGCCAAAGGTTAGTAGAACCTATTTCAGCATAATAGATCAAATGAATAAATCAAATGTTAGAATTAGCATATGGGATTCCCTTTCTATTACAAAGTAAAAAGACATTCATTCAAGAAATATTAGCTCTTAAGGTGTCTAAATAACCAATGGAGAAACAAAGAGCTATCCTGGCCAATTTAGATCAACCTACCAAGTAACCTGATCAATAGGTACATAACATGACAAAGGTGGACAAAACCAATGTCAAGTCAAATAAAACCCTTCCCTTTTATCCCTCTTTAATAGTTGGTAACTACTTAGTCCATAACTGTATGGAAAATAGTGGAGCTAGTAGCACTGTCATGCCCAAACAAATTATAAACAAGCTGGGTCTTGTCTATGAGTTGAATGCCAAGGGAGTATTGAAATTAGATGGGTCACCAATGAAGACAATAGACATAATCAAAGATCTAAATTTGGCATTAAATGCTTGTCCCAATGTTACTATTTATCAAGATGTAGTAGTAGTGGACTTACCTCTCTATTTTGCCATGTGCCTGTCAAGGGACTTTATTTCAAAGATTGAAGGATATTTGTCAGTTGATTGGACCTATTTAATGTTCAAGACTAGGTATGGTACCAAGGTAATAATATATTCTTAACCTATCACAAGATTTTTTTTGGAGCCATATATGCCAAGTATGGTGAATACTAATCATGTTATCTTAGACAAGGTACTAGAAAATAGTGAGGTGAAAACTGAGTCACCTCTAGATGGAGTTCTAGATCTTTTCCTTGATAAGTGGGCATTTGATTTGCATGAGCATGATTCCTACAAGTTAATTGAATAATGACTTGATGTTTATTGCCTTCATAAAAATGATACACCAATTTCAGTTTTGATGAAGGATGATCAACCTAGTGATGGCCTCTGGCAACTATATTTTGATGGATCGAGGAACAAACATGGCACTAGAGCTGGAATGATGTTAATTTCTCCAACCAATAAAAGGTATTTTTTTCTCTCAAGTTTCAATTTGGTTGTTCCAATAACGTTGCTACATATGAAGCACAAGTGCATGGTTTGTAATGGGCAAGAAAGATGAAGGTCAGTACCTTACAAGTTTTTGGTGATAGTGAACTAGAAGTTCACCAAATAAGAGGTATAAACATATGAAAAAATCAATTACTTAGGTCCTATAAGCATAGATTATGGATCTTAATTGAAGACTTTCAAGCTTTCAATATTTTTTTCATATCAAGAAATAAGAATAAATATGTAAACATGTTGGCTACTATTGGATCACAATTCAATATCTCAGATGATATAAAGAATGAAAAAATTCAATCACACATCAAGGTGATTGTAAGGCCTTCTGTCCCCGACAACCATGACAATTAACAAGTATTTGAAGATGATTGTTATATTGTTAGGTTCTTATTAGAAGAAGTTGAATTCTCCTCAAAAAAACCAAGACAAGCACTTACAACAGTATGGTGATCAGATTATGCAATTGAAAACAAATAAGTTCTCTAAAGGGTTGGTCACCCTTGAAAACATATTTAGCAGAGATGATGAATTGAGAAAAGAAAAAAATTATCAACCAAAGAATAACACTATACAAATGTGGAGATTGTAACTAGTAAGAGCTTAAAGTTGGGCAAAGTTTGCACATCTTCAAAGCAAATTTTTTTTATTATGTTAAAATTTTGTGGATGTCTTTGCATGGCAGTACAGTAACCTTAAAGGATTTAATCCAAGTCTAGCTCAACATACTATTGAGTTAGAAGATGAGACTAAGCCAGTCAAACAAAGACGAAGGCCTATTAACCCAAAACTTGAACCTTTGATGAGAGCTGAGCTTCATAAGCTCATTGAGTTAGCCATAATATTTCCAAGTAAACACTAGACTTGGCTGGCAAATCTTGTTTCAATATGAAAAAATAGTGGTGAAATCAGAGTGTGTGTTGACTTCCATGACTTAAATAAAGCTTCGCTTAAAGACCACCATCTATTGCCATTAATGAAGTAAATTTTACAATTAGTTGCAGGTTCAAAAAGGTTTTCCTTGTTGGATGGATATAGTGGTTATAATTAGATTTTGGTCAAAGAAGAAGACCAGTTCAAAACAATGTTCACCACAAAATAGGGGACATTTGCATATAGGAAGATGCCATTTGCTTTATCTAATGTTGGAGTAAATTTTCAAAAATCCATGAATATGACATTCTAATATCTCCTTAACAAGTTCATATTTGTTTATTTGGATGACATGATGGTATTATCTGATAGTGCAGCGAAGTACATTATTCACCTCGAGCAAGTATTTGAAAAATGTAGACAGTTTGGGATATCTCTAAATCTCAAAAAGTGTGTTTTTTCAGTTCATGAAGGTAAGCTTCTTGGACATGTGATTTTAAAGCATGGTATGAGTATAGACCCTGATATGATAGATTCAATTCTTGCACTCTCCTTATCTAATCTCAAAAAAGCTTTTTAAGCAAGATCAATTTCATAAGAAGATCAATTTCATAAGAAGATAGATTTTAGAGTTTGCTACTTTAGCTAAGCCAATTACAGTTATGCTAAAGAAGGGTCAAAGTTTCAGCGAGTCTAAGGAAAGAGTAAGAAGCTTTGAAGAAATCAAGAAAGCTATAGCCAGTGCTCCTACCCTGTTGAACCTTGATTTCACAAAGAATTTCTTCTTGTACACCTATGCTAATATTGACATTATTTCAAGCATTCTCGTGCAGCAAAATCAAGAGACTTTGAAGCATCCAATAGCCTTCTTCAATCAAGTCTTAGAAGAGTATGAAACAAGATACTCTTTTGTTGAGAAGCATGTATTTTCAATTATAAGGTCTCATAAGAAGTTTAGGTACTTTTTGTCCAATAATGAGATACATTTGATGTTCGCACATCCAAGTGTCAAGGATTTCCTCTTAAACAAGGATATAAATGGCAAAAGAGTTTGTTGGATAACCAAAGTCATGGAATATGATGTTGAGATCAAGGTCACAAATTTGATTAGAAACGAAGGACTTTGTGAACATATAGCTCAAAACTTGTAAGAGCCTAGTGGGGTGGTTATGGTGTCAAATGATGAAGTTACAAATTATCACACCTCACCTTCCATCTAGTTCCAAGATATGGTAAGATAGTTACAAGATGGTGTTTATCCTTCTCATATGACCCCTTCAAAGAGGAGTTATTTTAGATTGCAATCAATTCCTTTTATTTTTGTTGATAGTGTTTTATTCAAAAAAGATATCAATGGCATGTTGCTCGGGTGCATATAGCCAAGTCAAACACAAAGACTAATTGAGCAATTCCATAATGGACATGGTGGGAGTCATTATTCAGCAGAGACCATAGCCTACAAGATCATGAGAGGTGGGTATAACTGACCAAGTATATTTAGTGACTGTCATGCATAGATTAGGAAATGTAAACATTGTGCTATGTATGTTGGGAAAGTTAAGTTTGCAACCTTACCTCTCCAACCAATTTCAGTGAATCACCCCTTTGTCCAATGGGGATTGGACTTTATTGGTCTCATTAACCCCCTTTAAGCTCAGGACACAAATGGATTCTAACTGCCACAAATTATTTTACTAGATGGACATAAGTAGTGGTATTAAAAGAAGCCAATAAAACCAATGTTCTAGACTTTTATGAAAGTTTGCTTATCAGATTTGAAGTCCCTTTAACTATTATTTATGACAATACTATGACTTTTTTAGGGTCTAAAATCAACCAGTGGGCATTTGAACATAATATTTTTCTCAATACCTCATCAAACTATTATCCACAAGGCAATGGCCTTGCTGAGTCCATTAACAAGAATTTGTTGAAGATTATTAAGATGACTGTTAAAAATAATCAGAGGTCATGGCATCTCAAATTGAAGTAAGCTTTGTGCGCTGACAGAATCACTTATAAAAGGTCAATAGTTGATTCTCCATACAAGCTAGTATATGTAGGGAAGTAAGAATGCCTATTTCTCTTGAATTCCCTGCATCAACTTGAGCTTTGGGAGAATGATCCAATTAAAACCAAATATGCTGAACTCATGGAGCTAGAAGAGACAAGGAATCAGTTCATGTTCGCTATGAAGGCCTTTCAATCAATGGTAAAGAGATCTTTTCACAAAGGAACTTCTTCAAGAAGTTTTCAAGAAGGAGATTTGGTCCTCAAGTGGAAAGAGGGCAAAGCTAAGCCAGAAAGGCATACAATATTTGACTCTCTTTTGGAGTGGTCCATATATAATCTCCTGCTACAAATCCCACAATGCTTTTCAGCTTACAAAAATAGATGGCGAGGAGCTTCCTATCCTAGTCAATGGGATACATCTAAAACACTACTATTAAGGAATCTAAGTTCCCTATACATAGTTTATTTGCTTTCCTCCAAATATTATTTCCTAACACATTAGTTTATTTCTATTTTATCCTAAATAAGTGTTGTTTGCACATTTGCTTTGTTAAGTAGTTTTCCTATTTTCTTTTGTTTTCTTTCTTGTTTTAGTGAAATTCTTGTCTTTTCAGTCAAGAGGTTTTTTGTAGTCATGGAATAAATGTATTAACTGTGAGTTCTCAAGCATAACAAACACGCTGCCCAACTAAGATGCCAAAGATGTTAGCCAATTTTTGGCCTACATAGCAAACTTGTTTAAATATAGTGTTGTCTTGAAGATCAAATATGGAGCAACGTTGGAACATATTTCTGCATGGAATGAGTGATCCAAGGATCACATGGATATTGCAAAACTTTTGAAACACGTTAACTTTACTTAAAGTGTATTTTTGTCAATATTTGAGGGATAGGTCTGTAGAGCAAAGAGAAGGTTATTGAGTAGGTTTCATGGTGAAACCAAGTAGATCAAAAGTCAGGGACAAGTTGCACAAGCATTGGAAAGTCATTTGAGCATTCAAAGTTCAAGCACAAGTTCAGAAGAGCCTTCAGGGTTTAAAAAAGTTAGGTGTAAAACCATTTTTTGGTTAACTCCTTAGAAAATATTTTGGGCTTTTATTTTGCTAAGTCTTATTTATTTCAAAAAAAATGTTTGAGGCATAAGTATTTCTTTCAAGAAAATTGTTTCACAACAATTTTTTCAAATACCAATTTCTTTCAAACAAAATATCCAATTCAAAAAATCTAAGTATTCATTTCTTTCAGACAAATTATCTAAAATAAGAACCTTGTAGACTCTATTATTTCAGAGAAATTATCCAAAATAAAATTCCCGAAGACTTATTTCTTTCAATGAAAGTGGCCAAGACAAAAGGCTCAAGGAAATAGCCCCGATACAAAATGCCTGATGCAAAAGCTTTGATAGAATTGTCTGTTTCGACAAAGTTGATCTAGAAGAGAGATGGCGAGTGTGTGTCAAATTTAAGCATAGAAAATGACCATTGGTTTTCAAATATGTAATGACAGTCATGTGAACATCAAATATGTTTGTACGGATGTCAAAGTTCAAGCCATGACAAATAGCCATTTATATTCAAATGGGTCTAATATCGATGATCTACATTCAATCTAAGCAAAAATCTAACGACACACATAAGGTCAAGAAGTTAATAAGACATTCACGTGGCTATCAAATAAAGCCACAGTTAATAGCTGTTGGATTTCAAATGTCTTGGAGATGTTCACTCAAATGTTAAATTAAGGCTACGGTAAATAGTCATTTTATTTCAAAAAATTTACAGATGATCATGTGGACATCAAATACATTCATGTGGATGGCAAATACAGGGACACAAATGTCAAAGTAAAGTCTCTTGAAGTAGCCATTTGATTTTAAATGGCAAGATCAATGGTCGACATTTAATCATCCAAAAGATCTAACTATGAGCAATGATTGAAAGGATAGTGGATTCAGGTAGATCTAATGGCTTGTGTTAAATCACAAAATCAGATGTAATGATGAGCACAGGGTTAAAAGGGTCAACGAATCTCAAAGGCAAATGCATGAACGACAAGTGTCAATAGTGCATTACACTAGATGGAGATCAACTATCAGTGTTTATTCATACAGAGGAAGATCAATGATGCGAGATAAGTGAAAAGGTCAAAGAGCTCAAGAAATAACCACGTAACATAAGCACGTAAAGTAGGTAGACTGTTAGCGAATCTTGAGTGCAAACATGGGACTGCTAAGTGGCATCAACTCAGATAAAGTTGACAAGTAAAGAGCCGGGTTAATGGCTCTCACTCGGTCGTACTAATCAATATTAGCGGTGCAAGATGGGTCAAAATTTTAATAAGATGAGTCACTTTTGAACGGCCAATCAAATAAAGACGAGCTAGAAAACTTGCGACAGAGATCAAAGAAGTGGTTTTTGACATGACAAAGTAAATACAAAGGGACCAGTGCTCGAACATGAGCCAAGTTGAACCAGTGGGACCAAACATTGCTAGTAGAGCTCCACAGAAATAAAATAGGTCTTTAGACCTAACACATATCAAAAGGGTGGTGATTCGTTGAAAATTTGAGATCAAACACCTCACAAGTTTCATATGTTGACATTAAGACTATGAGAAAACTAATATTTTCATTGGTTTTCATCTATAATAGACCCAATATCATTTCCAAAACAAGGGCAAATATTTACAATTAATGGAAGAATGTCTCATCCTTGGACATAGCCATACCCTCGATAAACTACCACCTATAACAGACTAAGCATGGCTTTGTTAGTTCCAAGATATGAAGAGATGGTCCTCGTTAGTAGATCAGATAGATAATGACATGAAGTTCCAAGGACATCAGATAGATGTATAAAGATAATGAGCATTCAATTCTTTTATAGAATTTGTTCCTTATTGATAAGGTCATGAGTCAACGTCCTCGAATTAGTGTTAATCCATTGAAAATGGTTAGGCTCTTTCAATGCATAACTCTCTCTCTCTCTCTCTCTCTCTATTTCCCTTTTCTATAAATACAAGCTTCCAAGCTTTGAAATGGATCCCTCTTTTTTGGTATGACTAAACTCTGCCAAAATTTGTACTGTAACACCTTTTTGATGCAATAAAGACTAAATTCTATCATTTTGCACGCTAGATTGAAGTGTGTCTTATGAATTCATGTATTATGGTTAAATGAATATATGTTTCTTGTTTATGTTTGAGTATTATCACCTTCATTAAGTGTTTAATAGCTCTGACAGATCATTATAAGTGCAATTTATAGTTTATTGTTTAGCTTGAAAGTGGATATCTACCCTCTCATGCTAGTTTGATAACTGATCAATGCCTTATTCCAAAATATTTATGTGGGATTGATTTTATTTGGTCTTGAATACATCTTATAGTGTGTCTTGTACAAGTTTATGTGATCGAATAATTAGTGCGTCACCTCTTTTACATGCTTTCATAAGTTATTGTTAAAGTCTCCCTCTCACTTTTCCAAACAAGTGCTAGTTTAGGTTTAGTATAAGTGATAGATCCAAAAGAAAGTCACCTTGCTCCAAAGGTCTGATCCATTATTAGGATATCCAAAAAATAGTCTCAGTCCCATGTTAGACTAAATTTGAGTAAGAGGCGCTGAACGATCCCCTTCTCAAATAGGGTGTAAATCTAGAAAACTAATAGTTTTGGTTTTGAGGGACAGTTTTTGTGTTAAGTAGTTTCCCTATTTTCTTTTGTTTCCTTCCCTATTTTGGTGGGATTATTTTATATTTTTAGTCAAGAAGTTTGTTGCAATCATGGAATAAATTTATTATCTGTAAATGGTTCGAGTTCACAAGCATAGCAGTCATGCTCCCTAGCTAAGTTGCTAAAGAGATTAGCTAATTTTTGGCCTACATAACAAATTTCCCTGAATACAATGTAGTGCCTTGAAGATCAAATATGAAGCAAGGCTGGAATATATTTTCTGGATGGAATGAGTGATCCCATTATTAGGATATCCAAAAAAATAGTATCAGTCCCATGTTAGACTAGATTTGAGTAAGAAGACCTGAACAATCCCCTTCTCAAATAGGGTGTAAATTGTCATGTCCCCTTTTTTAGTGGACATCATCAGAGTTGATTAGCCTATTATGCGACCTTCGTACGCTGATAGGATGAATAGAGGGTCATGATGGAGCTTGGCTTGGTTTCGATTAGCAGAATTCCTACAGTTGTCTTTCATTCGGGCTCTTTCGGACACATTTCCCTGAGCTCCTATTATTTAGGGACTTTTGATATGCAGCGGAGCACTCTTATTTTGATATGGTCATGTGCAAAATTACTCCCTGATTCACCAGTTTCAATCGGTTCGAAGATCAGACATATATTGAAGGAGATATTAATATTTGATTGATTTAATCAAATATTAATTATTTGACATATCTTTAATTATGAAACCCTAATTCTAATTTAAGAAACCCTAATTAGGGCAAGCATACATTTTTGAGGGTATAAGGGTTTCTCATGGGGAGAAAATTATTGATGATTTGATTATTGATATTGATTGTTGCTAAAAATTCTTCTATGAAGACTGAGCCAAGGGTTCCAGGATTCTATTTTGCATTGGAGAACGTCCACTCTTCAGTGTGTGCGATTCAGAGGTTGTGAGATACCAACGGATCTATTGCCAGTTCGAGGGATAGTTTCATACAGAAGTTATCACAGTATTTCAAGTATTTTGAGAGATAACTTCACACAGAAGTTATCACAAGAATTTCAAATATTTATTTTATTAGGTTTTGATTCAGATATTGCACAGATAAAAAAAATTTGTATAGAGCCATATATCTTGAGAGCAGGTGTTCAGTATACAGATTGTGTTATATCGTATTGACGACCGTACGAAGTCCGTACAGATCTGTGGAAATCCGTTCGCATCAACAGAAAGTGTAGAGACCGACATCGACAGGGAAGGAGCCACATCGGCCGACTCCATATCGACGTCGACAGATTATCAACACCAGGAAACCGACGATAGCAGTATAATCGACGTCGGCGACTATGTTTTTGACACAACAGGCCGAGACGTGTCAGATTCAGGTTTTATTCCCAGTTTGCGAAATACTTAGGGTCTTAAGACCGTATTTCACTATTCTTTTATATGTATGACAGAGGACATCTATTGTAATCATCTAGGCGAACAAATAAGAGATTCTATTGTGATTTATTTATCTATTTGAATTTATTTCCAAAATCGTATCTTTATTCATACAAAATATCAAAAAGGGTAAAATACAAAACAACAATTCAATAATATTCAGTTGCAGATTTCAAGGGAAACAGGGGATATTACAGTGGTATCAGAGCCAAATCCCTGCCATCTTGTTGGGCAAATCAGAGCCAAATTCCTGCCATCTTGTTGGGTAAATCAGAGCTTTTGCCCTGCCATCCTGTTGGGTAGTTTGAACATTGAACCGCCCAGTAAATCATGGGTACTTCAAGTACTCAGAAACAGTGGGACAAGGATATGGAGAAGCTGAAACAAAGTTTGAAGAGGTTAAATGAATTTTTTTCAGACCTTACATTTGAAGACAAATTAACACGGAGTATTGCATCCGTTGTTAAAGGGTCCACAACACAAAGCGGAAAGCAAGGAGATAACAGGAGTGCTACTATTAATCAGAGACCACCGCTGACCCATTCCAGGACCGCTGATAGGCCTACACGGCCTACGTTTGTTCAAGAGGAACCAGAGGCTCCAACAGAGGGAGCGGCAGGGGAGCCCCTATTTGCTGACACACTTATGGCAGCGAATGAGGAGTGAGAGTTATTATCACCTGAGGTTCGAAAGAGGATGTCTTTTGATCACTTTGTTAATCTGAGAGAGCACTACAGATCAGTTAGACAGGACAGCAACATGTCCCATGATTCTCATGAGATAGGAGATGGTGATGATGAGATAGTTTCAGCAGCAATGTCTTTAGGGTTAGATGAGGATGAGTCCGATGCTTGCATTCAGAGTGTGGAGGTGTGCTCAGATGTTAGTACACTGAGTGTTGATGATCTCTCAAATATGACAGAGATTGTAGAAGAGTCCCAAAATCCGATTATTGCAGATGTCACCCAGGAGAATGTAGTGGACAGTTTTGAGGACTTAGTTACATCCGCAGTGTCTTTTGGCACAGAGGAGTTGGATAGCGATGCTACAATTTTTGATACTCCGTATGTTGATATGAGCTTTGGAGTGGATTCGTTGAGTATGGATGGTAGTACCCCAGAGATCAGTGATTTTGAGTCTACTCTTTTGGATTTGGGAGTACCTGGTCCTGATGTGTTTGGGATACCAGTGGAGTCGAGTCTCCAGATTGATTCTTCTCACACAGATGACAATATGGTACAGTTGATTGTGCCACCTTTACAGAGAGATCAGTTATGGGATGGATTGGCACCATCTTTTATAGATGGAATTGGCAGTTGCAAGTTACACACCTTGCAGTATCGACACATCCAAGGCAGTTGTGATTTTAGAGATTGGTTGAGTTGCATTTCCCAGTTTGATTGTGGATTCCTCTTGGTTATATTTTAGAGGATATTGCAGGAGCTTGCGTTGATTGTCATCAGTATAGATCATGACTACATTTGGGATCCAGGTGGATTGATTGGTTTGTTGTTCCGAGATTGCTTGGGGACAAGCAATTTCAGGTGGGGCGGATTGTCATGTCCCTTTTTTTAGTGGACATCGTCAGAGTTGATGATTAGCCTATTATGCGACCTTCGTAAGCTGATAGGATGAATAAAGGGTCATGATGGAGCTTGGCTTGGCTTCGATTAACATAATTCCTACAGTTGGCTTTCATTCGGGTTCTTTCGAACACATTTCCCTGTGCTCCTATTATTTAGAGACTTCTGATATGCAACGGAGCACTCTTATTTTGGTATGGTCATGTGCAAAATTACTCCTTGATTCACCAGCTTCAATGGGTTCGAGGATCGAACATATATTGAGGGAGATATTAATATTTGATTGATTTAATCAAATATTAATTATTTGACCTATCTTTAATTATGAAACCCTAATTCTAGTTTAAGAAACCCTAATTAGGGCAAGCATACCTTTTTGAGGGTATAAGGGTTTCTCATAGAGAGAAAATTATTGATGATTTGATTATTGATATTGATTGTTGCTAAGAATTCCTCTGTGAAGACTGAGCCAAGGGTTCCAAGATTTCATTTTGCATTGGAGAATGTTCACTCTTTAGTGTGTGCAATTCAGAAGTTGTGAGATACCAGCGAATCTATTGTCAGTTCGAGGGATAGCTTCATACAAAAGTTATCACAGTATTTCAAGTATTTTGAGAGATAACTTCACACAAAAGTTATTACACGTATTTCAGGTATTTATTTTATTAAGTTTTGATTTAGATATTGCACAGATAGAGGTTTCTCGTATTAGAGCCATATATCTTGAGAGCATGTGTTCAGTATACAGATTGTGCTATATCGTATTGGCGGTCGTACGAAGTCCGTACAGAGCCGTGCAAATCTGTTCGCATCAGCAAAAAGTGCAGAGACCGACATTGACAGAGAGAGAGCCACAGCGACCGACATCGACGGACTCCATACCGACGTCGACAGATTATCAACACCAAGAAATCGAAAACGACAGTATAATTGACGTCGACGACTGTGTTTTTGACACAGCAGGCCGAGATGTACCAAATTCAAGGTTTATTCCTAGTTTGCGAAATAGTCAGGGTCTTAAGACCGTATTTCACTATTTTTTTTATATGTATGACAGAGGACATCTATTGTAATCATCTAGGCGAACAAATAAGAGATTCTATTGTGGTTTATTTATCTATTTGAATTTATTTCCAAAATCGTATCTTTATTCATACAAAATATCAAAAAGAGTAAAATACAGAACAACGATTCAATAATATTCAGTTTCAAATTTCAAGGGAAACAGGGGATATTACAATGGTATCAGAGCCAAATTCCTGCCATCCTGTTGGGCAAATTAGAGCCAAATTCCTGCCATCCTGTTGGGTAGATCAGAGCTTTTGCCCTGCCATCCTGTTGGGTAGTTTGGGTAGTTTGGACATTGAACCGGCTAGTAAATCATGGGTACTTCAAGTACTCAGAAATAGTGGGACAAGGATATGGAGAAGTTGAAACAAAGTTTGAAGAGGTTAAATGATTTTTTTTCAAACCCTACATTTGAAGACAAATTAACACGGAGTATTGCATCCGTTGTTAAAGGGTCCACAACACAAAGCGAAAAGCAAAGAGATAACAGGTGTGCTACTGTTAATTAGAGACCACCGCTGACCCATTCCAGGACAGTTGATAGGCCTACACAACGTACGTTTGTTCAAAAGGACCCAGATGCTCCAGCAAAGGAGGCGGCAAGGGAGCCCCTATTTGTGCACTTATTCATGCTTGCCTTTAAAAAAATCTTCAAATTTTGTGGGTGACAAGGAAGGGAAGGTAAGTTGAAGTTGTAAAAAAACAAGGAAAACATATTCCTTGTTTTTTTACAACTTGCACTTACCTTCCCTTCCCTGTCACCCACAAAATTTGAAGATTTTTTTAAAGGCAAGCATGAATAAGAGCACATTTGTTGGAAAACATGACCAAAATACAAGAAAAACCTTGCGAGTTAAAAAAAAATATTTAAAAACTAATTTAAAAAAAATGTGGATGACACAGAAGGTAAGTGTGGGGGAGGGGCCCTCCCCTCTATATAAACTAGTGCAAGGGATATATATATAGGTGACAAGGAAGGTGATATATATTCCTTGTTTTTTTACAACTTGCACTTACCTTCCCTTCAAGTCACCCACAAAATTTGAAGATTTTTTAAAATTTCGTGGGTAGGTAAGTGCAAGTTGTAAAAAAACAAGGAATATATATCACCTTCCTTGTCACCTATATATATATATTTTTATTATTTTTTTTTTTCCTTGTTTTTTAACAACTTGCACTTACCTTTCCTTCCCTGTCACCCACAAAATTTGAAGATTTTTTTAAAATATTGTTTTCCTTGTTTTTTTACAACTTGCACTTACCTTCCCTTCCCTATCACCCACAAAATTTGAAGATCTTTTTAAAGGCAAGCATGAATAAGTGCACATTTGTTGGAAAACATGACCAAAATACAAGAGAAGCCTTACGAGTTAAAAAAATATTTAAAAACTAATTTTTAAAAAAATGTGGATGACACAAAAGGTGGGGGAGGGACCCTCCCCTCTTATATAAACTAAACTATAACTAACTCTAAACTATAAACAAACTCCTATCTATATACCATCTGCAATTACCAAAAAAAACTATACACAATTGGCACCCTTATGTATATAAATGGAGTTAGATAGATATAGAGGGGTCCTCTCCCCTCCCTATATATGGTATGGGCCTCGACCGATAAGCCCATGCCTATATCTATATCTCCCAACAATTGGCCCTATATATATATATATATATATATATATATATATATATATATATATAACCAAGAGGGGTGAGCAACCTACACCTTTCAATGAAGCAAACATCAACATATATCTATATGTCCTAGCTGATGGCCCTATATATATATCTAACCAAGAGGGGTGAGCAGCCTACTCCTTTCAGACAGAGGAACGAGTGACACAAGCATACACCGATGCCAACCTACTCCATTAGACCAAAGAACTCATAGACCATATATATATATATATGTTGAAAAGAAAGAAGGAAAATATATATATCCACACAGTCAAAAAAGTGAACATGAAGGCAAGCATGAAAGAGTGCCCTTTTGTTGGAAAACATGGCCAAAATACATTAAAAGTCTTGTGAATTAAAAATATATTTAAAAACTAATTTTAAAAAGATAAACCTCATTCTCAATAATAACATTGAAAAAAAACTCCAAATTTTTCAGGTGATGGACAGGTATGTGCAAGTTCAAAAGAAAGGAAAGAAAAACTAAAATAATAATATTAATCGGATGATGAATATGAAGGCAAACATAGAAGAGTGCAAGTTTGTTTGAAAACGCAACCAAAATGCAATAGCAGACTTTCAAGTTAAAAATATATTTCAAAACAAATTTTTAAAAATAAACCCTTTCTCATTCATGTATTATGTCGAATCATAGCATATGGTAGGATGCTCAAATATTTAATGTAGTAAATAGGGGCCTTGAATTCTATTCTCCTAATGTGAATTTCTGTACTTATTCAAAACTTAAGGCGCATGTTATGCACCCTAAACATATTCTAATTTTTAAATTTGATTGACTTTGAAATCAAAACTTTTAGGGGGGAGGGTGCATGTTATACACCCTCAACACAACATACATTTGTGCGTACAGAAAGGCATGTTATGCCCCCTCAACACAACATACATTTATGTGCGCGAGAGGGCATGCATGTGAGCCCGCACACAAAACAATTAACATTATTTCTATTCTGTTATATTTTGGATGCCTAGAGTTAGTTAAAGGTTAGGCCATGAATTTGCAAGCAGAGGGGTAAATAGCCAAGTTAACCCCTAAATATCACAACACCAAGCTTGAATGAACCAAAAGTGATGCAGAACACTTTCTTTCCTAATAAGTTCAACCACTTTCTCTGTGCATTTTTAAACTTCAAGCCAACTCTTGATCACAAACAGCTCAACAATACCATGGCGTGGACAACAGAAACCTGAAAACGGCAAAATTTTGAATGCTTACCTCACTTGCAAGAGAATACACAATACAAAACTTTATTTTCACTACCATACTTTACAGATTGTCGCTTTATCCCATGACATTAAAAATACATTTGTGAACCCTAAACGTGTCTTAATTTTTCTGGTTTTGGAAAATTAATTAGCTTTGCCTTCTTGTTTTACATCTATTCCAGGATGGTTGAATGTATATGGACTTTTGTATTGCAATTTATTCATATTACACAATCTTGCTATTATAAAAGCTGTTAGTGCGGTGCCATATGCTTGGAGTTGTATCGCTTCCTACTTTTTCTTACAATTTCTACTCGATCTTTTTATACCTGAATCTCCTTACAAAATAATTTCACTAAAACGTTTTAAACTGTACGGAAAAGTTTTAATAGTCATCAGAAAAACATATCTAATTGACATAATCATAAAATTTGGCTTCAAATATCGTTTACAGGTTTAGAAAGTAATTGACATTAAAACTCACAACAAAACTCATCTAATTAGATAATCATATCTTGTAGCAATGAGTGTTTTTATTATATAGAGGGAACCAACTTAGAGGATCGCACAAATTACATACTCAACTTCCATAGATTTCGCAAAACAAAAGTTACTAACTTTTAAGAAAACATCTAGGGATAAATAACACAACCAACTAGTATTTCAAAGCTATTTATAAGACTTAACCGAAAACAAATAACACACATGTGCAATATTTTCAACTAAACTTCGAAATTTATTAAAAATATTTCAAACTTGTATGTCTCTACCAAGCAATACCAAATCTGCCAATTCAAATGATGGAAAATTAGTATAACCAGATCTTCGTTGCCAAAGAAATAAGTCATTAAGAACGGAACAAGATGCACCATGGTAATACCAATTTATGAAACCATAAATAAGGAATATGCGATACTAATCAAGCAAAAAACACAAAGTTAATAGATCAAGCATTCTAGGCTGCCTAAACTAGTAACAAAATAGAAACCAAATCCTATGGATTGAAACATCTCATTTAATTGTATTGGCCACCAAGCAATAAAATGTCACTGATCTTAATCAGCTTCAAAATTTGGTTCGAGTTTCACAGTATTCCCCCCCATACATAAAGAAGTAGAGAGAATATTTGACTACTAAATTCAGGGTTCATGAAATATTGAATATTCTACAACAATTAGGTTTTACCACATACAAACCATAAGTAGATGAGGAGACTCAATTTTTTGTAGAATCAACGACAGAACACTGTATCCACAATAGAAAACAAAGCAATGGAATCAGAATCCACAAATCAACATGTCAATTGGAAGTTTTGAATCAGAATCCACAAAACAAGTCAATAAGTAGTTTTTGCAGTTTGCAAAGAGTTAATGGATGAGTAAAAAGATGACTCACACTACACTGATTATATTCATATAATATACCAAACATTAGTAGCATCAAAAATAGAATCTAAAAAATACAACAGTGCTAGACAAAGTATTTTATACTCAAACAGGGAGGCATACCTTATATGCGGCTTGGGTACATGAAAACTCTGACTCGTCCTCCCTGCCATTTCCAAAATTTTAATATTGTCAAAATTTATCATCAAAGACATAAAACCAGTGTCTAGCTGAATTAAAAATAACTATTTCAATTTTTATAAGCATACCATTGACTTTGGTGGTAAATTTCTCTTGAACTTTGCCCTGACAATACCACTGTTGCCATGCGGTCTTGTTACTTTCCCCCAAATGCACCTGAAAAAGGTTCCATTCTTCTTTGTTTTGGCCTTGTAGACATAGGCCATTCTTTTGCCTTGATACCACTCCACTTCCTCTCGTGTGTTCACTCCCTCAATTTGAATGAGAGATGTGTTTGGATATTGATTTGACTTGGACCTTCTCCGATGGAATAAATTAAAAAAAATCATTATTATATTAATTCACCAGAGTCAAAAGAAGACGTCAATGTCACTGGAGTAATTCTCATAGACTCTGAATAAACCATTGCCAAGAGAACACCTAAAGTAGAAATTTAGCAATATACCTTTTGTACCCAAGAATGACTCCTCGCACGTACAACCTAGATAAAGACAAACATGTCAAATACTTGGCACCTATATAAATTACCAAGATGAATCATTCAGTATATTTTTCTGTTGAAAGCTTCTATTTTTAATGGTACACACTTAAGCACAAAGCTGTGTAGACAAGAAGATTATCACAAAATGAGAAGCATTGGTTCCTCCATTGCTAGATATGATTTATTTATTTATTTTTCTTTTATATTGTGAGAGTCTTCTGGAATCAACTGAGTGGGTAAAATTAGGTCTGATGTTTCAGGTCTTTCTGCAGTACCCATCATTAAGGATAAGATCAAATCCAATGCTAAATCTATAAATACGAATTTCTAGCAAATGCTACATGACAGGTCTTGGGACGCTACTGATCAAAACCAGTTGTTAAAAACTTGAAACTTATACGCACAAATAAAATGGCGCTAGAACTGACTGCCCCTGAGATCTGGAACATACTCAACAAATGAAATACCAACGTTTGAAGTGTATCTATCAAAATTGTAATGAAGGCTAATTCCAATGAGAACCAGACATAAGATAACCATAACCTTCTGTTCAGACAACCAGTGTAAAATAGGAAACTTCCATCTTTGTTTGTCAACACATTGCTGGAATATCTGAATCAATGCATCAAGACTGAGGCTACAATACACTCATCGAGTCACAGATTGAGTAATACAAAATGAGTCAATTTCGCTCAATATGAATATTGCTGAGTCTCTGTCTGGTTTGTTAAGCCCACGCAATCCCAGGGTAGTCTGTGCAAAGTCTGGACAAGTCTAGGAAAATAAATTGATGACTAAGCGCACTAGCATTAACTGGAGTTTGAAATTTGAATTAAGAGCAGCCTGATAGGAGCTAATGGTTTCTCTAATATACCAATGCTATAACCTCTGGACTTCTGTTTATTGATCCAAATTATACATTCATCTCACTCCAGTCTTGTTTTCACCTAACCAGTAGGGGCAATGTAGCAAATTATTGAACTGAATTAGAGCAGTATTTCTAAATTTATAGTTGAAGCTCAGAAGTCTCAACATTAGCTACAGATATTCATTAATGTACTTGGACCTCCTTAAATTCCATTGCTTTTCTAGCAAGTTAAATAGATATTCAGTTTCTTTTGCAGCATTCAGAAATAGTAGTGATTATGGAGCTCCATATGATGAAGAGACTAGCGCTTCAAGTTCTGGTCAGAATCTAAAAAGGGGACTTCAAAATTTAATAAGAGTTTGGCAATTTCTTTCTTATTCTTGATGAACCACAAGTTTTTGAAGATTTTCATCTTCTTTACATAGATTTGAATGCAGCTCTTATGTAGACTTTTAGTGCAATAGAAAAGAACTTCCTGACCCCAGTGTTCCACTGCTAACGGAGATGTGGGTGGGCATAGCAAGCCAAATGGTATGGGTATGGTTAATTTTTCTAATGTACTTGATCTATCAAGTAGCTTGTGGAGGGAAAGTCTTCTGATGATTTTCCTTTCATTTTCCATGGAAACATTCTGATTTTACTACCATTTGAGTTTAAGAATTGGATGTGAATCATATGAATCATATTGCATGCTAGATATGGCTGTTTACAGATCACTTGAAATGGTGAATGCCATCACATGGAAAATACCAGTAACCAAAGATCTAAATGACTTTCACCAGGAAATCATCTTCAAAATGAACAGCATAAAAGCATGTCTGCACAGAGAAAGAATACTGCTGACCAAATAGGTCAGACATCATCAACTGACAGTATCGAAGATGGGAAAACAAGATGACCATCTTTCAGAGAGAAGAATTTAGCATCTCTCTCTCCCGCCCTGAATATGTAAATGCTGTACGATGGTTTCTCTAATCAGCAACGGAATAGATGCACAGTAATAAGCCCTATCATAGGTTCTGCACCATTCCGTAATTTTTGTTCAAGGTGTTTCTGATTCTCTCTCTCGGGAGCCCCTCCCACACCCTCCTACTCCCCCGCCTCCACCTCCCCCTGTATATAGTTCATGCATGCTCCACTTGAGTGCATTGTAGAAGAACACTGTGAGGATTCAATGTTTCAAATTTCTACATATGCCAACAAGTTGTAGTATTGCTCTATAGTGGAGGCATGTGCACACTAGTGGAGGTCACATGTTTGAATCTGGAGAGGGATAGGGTTGTCCATCTCATTTAACAATATATAAGGTAATGGAAAAAAAACAATCCCCTTGGATGTCACACACCAAATTCGCATCTTGCTTGGCAGTAACCCGAAAAGTTACCTTTACCTTTACCTTTTACATTATTGTAATGTCACACTCTAGGCAATGTTTTATCCATCTTTTTCTCATATACTTATTTATTCTATTTTGGGTAAATATTCTAGTATTTTGTTTTATCTTACTGTATTCAGTTAACTTGTATGTTTCCAAGTTATCCAAGTACATAACCATGACGCCTGTATAGCCTGAGTTCAGACGCCAGAAAAAGATGTGTAAATTCTGAATTCCATGTAAAATGGTAAACTCTATTTATACATCGAGCATAAGAATTAAGCCTAAGTAGCCAATCCTGGTACTGAAACAGATACAGATACAGGATTTGGGTATGCAGAAATGGCAATTTTTTTGGGCCTGGATACATTTTTCGATACTGGCCATACTAATATATATAAAACCAAATAAGCAAAAGTAACCACATAATATGCATAGAGTAAAGAAAATAGGTTAAATAACCACAAAACATTCTGATAATTCAATGCCAAATGTCATGATATTCAATGGTCGAACTTAGATTAGTCTTAGAACAAGTACATAGTACAGATGTTACAAATTATGGATAAAATCACGACAAATCAGCAAATTCAGTCCAAGCAATTGAAGAACAAGTGAGGGTGAGAGAGCAAATGTGCACTGAGAGGTAAATGTGTTGTTGTTACTTTCTTTCGATCAAATGAGTGTGAAAGTTGCTTTTAGGGTTTCTTCTATACTTTATTTTATTTTTTATTGTTTTTTGAAGTCAGTATTTGACATTTTATCAAATGAAAATAAAAACAAAAAATTAAAAAAAATGTTTCTGGCTGTGGAGCCCACCTGAATACAGCCAGGAAATGCCAGGAGCCCTACAAATACTCCTGGATATGTTCCGAGTCTGAAAGTTGCTTTTAGGGTTTCCCATATACATTTTTTTTTTTTTTTTTTTTGAAGTCCATATTTAACTTTTCATCAAGTGACCAGTTCATTTAGTTTAATTCTATGTTACTAGATACTGCTGTATAGGGTCCTCGATGCTGATATCATACTGCTCAGAAATGGATCCTGATACTATCCTGCCTGGATACGGTCCATACTGATATGATACTGCTCAGAAATGGATCTTGATACAATCCTGCCTGGATATGGCCAGGAAAGTATTGAGGACCCTATACAGAAGTACCCGGTAAACATAGAATTAAGCTAAATAAGGTAGAGATTATTGTCAGTTTAGAGCTGATTATCAAAATAATCTCTCACCTCCAGGTTATGCACTTGCAAGGCTATGCTTTAATGGAGAAGGGTTGTCGGTTAGGCACAATTTTATTTCAGTTGAAAACTTTTGTTATAAACGCATGCAGATTGGCTTTGGATCCATTTGGATGTGTCTGCATTTGGTTTCTATGACAATCTCCACTACCAATTTTCCTTTAGATCCATTTTAGTAAATTGAATTGGCTCAAAGTAACTTGAACACTTGATTGAATTATTAGATTGACTTAACACTAGCAGTTCATTGAAAACACAAACTTACACCAACAATGTGACTGATTTGAAAGTTTTGTCATGTGACTGGCCATTGTCATTTGAAGAATGGGCCATCCCATCTATTTAAAATGCACAACTGCAATTAGGCAAGGTGAAAATTCATGGCAATTCATTTTAGCAATATTGTACCAGTAATATTTTATTGTGTGGAAATACAGTTATCTTGCATATTTTAGAAAGTTAGAAGGTGGTCAAGAAAGATCGTTGAAAGCCTATTTGAAACATGAGACTGTTATACTAGAGACGTATTGATATCTCAAATGATTACAAAGTCATAATTTTTTCATACCTTCGCTGTCAAACACTTTGCACAGGAGCTATTATAAAATACAACAGCAGCACAACCACATGCCATTTGTATCATAAAACATGTTGACACATGGAAAAAATGTAAAGGATTCAGCAAACTATTTATGAAGTCTGGAAGGCCACCAGTTTAAAAAAATGTGACTTTGTTACTTGAGAATGAATAGTGAGCATTGTACATCAGATTGTAGTTGATAAAGGTTTTGATAGCCATCATATTTTGACTCTTTGTCGACATTAATTTGGGGGAGGCTCATCCTATAAGCTTCTGAGGGGTTAGTATCGTATATGAAAGTAGCCCTTAAGTTGCTTACCATTATTAGCTTTTGGAAAAGTCATGATAAGATTTGTTCTAGAATGTCTAGAAGGCCACATGCATTTTGAAAGCTTCAATAGGCTTGTATCGAGATAACTCATTCAAAAAAAATCAAGGTATATATAAATGATCAGTTTGTTGCATGATCTTATATAATATTTGTTTGAGAAAGCATTCTCAAAGGCCATATGTCTTCATTTTGATAGCTTCAATAGGCTTGTATCAAGACAAATCTATTAAAAAACCAAATTATTTATACATGCTTAGTTTGTTACATGATATTATATTCCGTCAGCCATTCACCTAGAATACCTATGACTAATTTTATCGCCTCACTTTTCTCTATGAGTGTTATAACCACTCAACAACCTAATAATAACCAAACTATAACTACTACACCAAGTGTATTACAACCTATACACCATGGTGTAATAACCCAAATGGCAAATACCTAAAATTTCCCCCCTTTTTACAACAAAGTTCAAACACTAGCAGAGAATAAAACTTTATATGTACACTAGAACATACTCGCAAGAAACAATCTCACTAAATAGTACATAGTTGAAGGAATTGGCCTTACAACACTCACATAGGGTTGGTGAACAAGGATATACTATACGCGTTGCTCATCAAGAATCAACCAATAAGCATGGACTAAGAAACACTCAATCCATACACTCTCGTGTTAACATTGACACACTCGACTGTCCACAATATAACAATTTATATGAATAGGAACATACCCAACTATCCGATAGATACAGTAGTGGGACTAGGCCTCGCTAGGCTCATCCTTAGGTGGGAATAAGCCTCATCTCAACTACTCCTTTGGTTGATCTAGGCCTCACCGAACAATTATAAAACGACAATAGTGGGCTTAGATCCTCACTATGTATTCTTAGTGGGAACTGATCTTCATTGATCAACAATATCTCATGTGCAGCAGGGAAATAGTCTTCATCATCACCCTCACTAGTGATCACTGTCTTTGGCTTTCTAACCTTTATTGCAACTTCAAGCTAGCAGCAAACTCAATACTGATAGTTATCCTCCGTCCTGTTGTAGTCCTCCATCCTCCTTTGGAACTTGGCTCAATTGGCTAGGTTGATTTTGATGATGCTACAGGCCACATACTGCTCCATGAAGTGCTCTAAAAGTTCAGAAATATTCAAAGCTATATAACATACAAAATTATGCATATTCACAAAAATAGATTATGAAATGATATGAAAAAAATATATCTCATGGTTCATAGTCTTCCAAAATATGATAAACCGCATTGTCATGCTAGATAGTGGCAATACCTCTAGAGTCGCCATAGTCTATGCTTTAGGTCAACTAAGCTCTAAAATGATGATTTTAAATCTTCCAAATCAGAGCTTTTTCTACATATCTAACTCATGTTCACAAACACAATAAGTGCAAACATCCTGATCCAATGCATATACACTAACACTACAGTATTCATCCCTACAATAATAAAATTAGTGACTAAGTAGAGGGTACTGCCACTACAATATTCACCACCACAAGAATACAAAGCAACTAAGTAGAGGATTGATGCCAGGGTCAATGTATTGTCCTGACATTGGCAAATTCAGTCCAATAGATTTGGCCCTGTTGAAAAACATGAGGCTTACAATAAGTGCCAACATCCTGATCCAATGCATATGCTCTGCCACTACAGTATTCATCCATACAATAATAAAATTAGTGACTTAAGTAGAGGGTACTGCCACTACAATATTCAACACCACAAGAATACAAAGCAACTAAGTAGAGGATTGATGCCAGGGTCAATGTGTTGTCATGACATTGGCAAATTCAGTCCAATAGATTTGGCCCTGTTGAAAAAATGAAAAACATGAGGCTTGGTAAAATCCTTGAGGTTTGCATCTAACATTGTTACTATGGCCATGACTACAACCCATGCCTCGAACAACAAAGTAGAAATTTAGACTACGACAAATGACACCCTTTCGTACTCAAATTAGCCATATGGAATCCAACAAAATCAATAACACCACTTCCTTTCCAAAGAAACCAACATCAATTAAACATGTTATAATTCCTAGAAGCCCTTACAGATCACACCCTCTTCTATTCACTAAAAGCCTTGCAAAACCCACTAAGAAGCATGGAATATATATGAACATTAGGCATAATGCCCTTCTTGGTCATTTGTCTCCATCTCAACCATCATCCACAACCATTTAAAACATTCAAAACACTGTTGTAGGATTGTTATTTGTTGGGGAGGACAAAGCATGGAAAGACAATGTAATTTATCAGAAGTGTACACTAGGAATGAAGTATTGTTTCATTGTCATTTAGACAGCACTCCCTTGCAAAACTCTCACAATTGCATAATATGTCCTAAAATTGAAAATAAAACCCTTTCACAATAAAATCAATACTACACCACATGTTTTGAAGGGTTTGAGTAAAATAAACGAGAACTGCCCAGAACTGATTAAAAAGGCTACAAAACCCACCACGTCAGATCCATGACGTCCTTCTGGCCCCTCTAATTTAACTGCAGCATTTTTAAAAAATAAAAAATAACAAATACCCTCCAGTGAAAAGTAAACTGGCCCTCACATGAACAATTAAAAAAACTACCCATACTGAACCTACAGATATCGCTTAGCAAAAGTAGCCTTTTGCGGTAGTGTTTACTAAACTTTTACCCGAGATTAAAAAATTGCCAGAGCTTAAGAGACCCATCTGGTTCACCATTGCTAAAAACTGTATTAAAATAACAATAACATTAAAACCAAAAAAATAACCTAAGCAGCACCGCCCACATAGAATTAGAGCTTCCACAATCCATAATAATCGATAGAAAACAACACCCATTTTCACCCCTCAAATAAAAAAAGCCGATTCTTGAACCCAAAAAAGATTTTCATTCAAACCTAGCTCGTAAAAATGGATTTATTTACAGAAACAACCACGTTATTTAAAGAAAAAGAAAAGCAAAACCAGCAAACAAAATTTTCTTAACTGAAAGACAATTGGATCTGCTGAAGAAGGGCGTAAACTTTTCAGCAAAGAAATGGATGTTTGTTGACTACTTACCTAACACGCTCTCCTTCGCGCTCCTTCACCATTTTCACTCGGGAACCTATAAACCCTAATGTTAATGCGATTGAAAGGATTTTCCGCTTTGCTTAGCAGTCATTTATGCTGGCCAGATTTGCAAGGCGCCGCACTTTTAAAGGGCGTTGTTTCATTAGGGCTAACTATTCTTTCCTATTTTTCTCCCTTTTCCACTTTATTCTTTGTTTTTCCTCCTCCTCCTCTTTCTTTCTTTTTCTTCTTCTTCTTTTTTTTTCAAAACAAACTCTAGGGCTAATGTTCCTACAAATTTGGTAAAAAAATATCTATTTAAAAAAATTTGAGCAGTTATTATTTTTATTTCGGGACTCATTTCCTAATTCATGTAACAAGTGGGGTGCACACAATTTCTTTTCCTTGTTTAAAATTTTTCTTACCAAATGACATATTTGTATGTAATTAGATTTTGAAGATGTAATATATTTTAATAATGTCGTGATTCTATTTTTTCTATACAGAGAAAAAAATTGCATGAAATTTTCGTACTACTAAAAAATCCTATTTTTTCTCTGCAATACCTGCTGAGAGAATCTAGTTTACCCCCTTCATGGGACCGCAACCTTATCATTTCTTTTCTTTTATACTATGGAAAGAAAGGTACATGTTTTATATTTTAAGTAAAGTTAAGTACCTCTATATATATAAGGAGTAGGAGGTAAAATTATATGTTGTAAACTAGCTTACAAGCCTTTTATATATTAAGAGCAGAGAATAGTTTTATATATTATCATTTAAATAGGAGTTCATATACATGGTATATACCCCCATAATATGTGCCAATAACTTAATTTTGATATATTTTACAACCTATGTAGCTATACTTAGGTCAAAACTAATTTTTATTCTTTTAAAAGACTTATCTTATGCATGAGAAGCCCACTCAAAACCCCCTTTTAAAGCGAGGGAATGAATCATTAAGTCCCCATCCTTGAAAAATGCACCATATCTAAAAATATAGGTTAGTATAATAAGATTTGAATTTTGTATGTGACTCATGAGGCAAGGTCTATAAAATGTATCAACGAAGTTCATAGAATTAGAAAGTAAAATCAATAAACTATGTTAGTAGTGCATGATATGGATCATGGCACTTATCAAACTCAACAATCTCTACAGCCATACACACAACAAGCACAATGATAGAAATGTCAAACAATAAGTCTAAGGGTCACATACAATGGGACATGTTCAATGTCACAAAGTAAAAGATTGCATACATAATAGACGTGAATAATGTCACAAATAAGGGACATGTTCAAATGTCATGCACAACATAGGGCCAAAGGCCAAAAGCAAAGGACATGTTCAAATGTCACACACAACATATAAGATCTCATAAAAATGCACCAATCAAGTTTTTGCACATTAAGGCCAGAGGCCAACATAATAGATATGCAAAAATTAATCTATTATTTACAAGTAAACAATATCAATGGATCATAGAATTCGAAAAAGGTAGTCTAAACTATGCATATGTAATGTGATCATATCCTATCAAATAACATATTCATGCATACTTTGTAAGATAGAGATATTAGCAAGACAGTTGTAATCTATATAAAGCTCAATGGTATAAGAGTCATGGAATGATAACACCCATATATTATAACTTATAGATAAGATGCCCCCAATTTAGCAACGCTAGTGGGTACTGGAAAGTCCAACATCTTAGTCCTTAGAAAAGTTTGTATATCATGCATAACACTCATAAATATTGATGAAATACATATGTGATATACAAAGAATATGTTATCTACTAATTATGAGATAAATAATATATCATAAAGATGCAAACTAGATTGTTAATCATGCTCAAGTTTTGATTTTATACTTTTTATGATATTTTGAATATTTTTTTCATTCTTGAAATATATATATATATATATATATATATATATATATATATTTACAGTATTGAAACTAGTAACATTATAAATTATAATATAGAAATTATAATGAATCAAGGTATCAAAATATAATAAGTTAGAAGGATCTTAAATAGTTTGTAACATGTGTCAATGGTATATATGCACTAAAAATGATTATATGGCCAAATGTGAGCAAGATGCCCCTATTGAATGTGAATTATAGCTTCGATGAATATGTATGATACTAAAAATGCATGTATGGGATTGACTATACATCCTTATGTCATTTGTAGACACATAAATTAACATTTAAGTTAAAATAGTGACCTTGTGACCACCTTTTTTACACACATAGCTCATGCATTGTCTTAGGGCCTTTTGACCACTTTCTTTGACTCATTCCTTTAAGCAAACCAATGACCCTAGAATGTCCCTATTCCTTGTGAAAAATAGTTTAGGCTCGCCCACAAACTATTTTGTAAACTCAAATTAGTTGTTTGTTTCCCTTGGATGCCAACGCTCCTAAGGGTGTCTAATTCCACCACTTTTATCCTTCCTCCAAATAATAATTAATTTCTCAAATTCATATTCATGTACAAGGTCATCCCATGAGTTTAGTAATCCCCCTCTGAAAGAATTCCTTATTGATCATTATAAATATATTTTCAAGTTATTTTTCACATAAAAGGCTTCTACGTTGAAAAGCACAAGAATTTTAATTGCACATTGAAAGTGAATTCCCTATTTATCCCAATTTCGATTACATATAACCTTATTAATCGAGCTAAATTATGAATACGGTTTCCAAGTCACAAGTTATAGTTGAAGCACTTAATTACACCAACATTTCACCAGCATCTAACATTTTACACTAGTTTTTTACACACGCCACCATAGCATAAGAGAACTACATGGAGTTTAATCCCTCTCCAAAGTATTAGTATATAGGCAACGCTCAACACAAGGGGTGTTGAGGTCAAGTAAAAATTCAACTGCTGGCCTCTTTTTACCTTGTGATTGTATTTGTCCTCTTGGTCTATTGAGCTAAGGTTTGCAAGTGAAAATAATATATGTCTACACTTAAAATTGTTCATCTCAGTTTTCATCACTAATATTATTATTAGTGGACACTAATTTTGTCTATTAATTCTCTGTCTCGTTTATTCTTACTAACCCATTTCTAGTCATTAGTCTATTATCCCACTTCTTCATTCTTCATCTACTAACCTTATATCCCCCCACAAGTCAGTTAATCCTTCTTCTAATATGTCATTTGTCATCTAATCTTAATTCTATCCCACTTGTCTAATATTTGGGAATTTAAAATTTTCATAACCCATCAACCTACCTACTCCTAAGCTTTCTTACAAGCCTACCCCCTACTCCTCACTTAGCCCTTTTAATCTTCTCCTAATAATCATTAGAATGCATAATGGAATCTATAACTCTCTACCACCCTTCTCCTTTTCTAGATAGTTCTCTCTCTAGAGAATTTTAAAAATAATAAATTCTTTGGAATTCCCTCCTTTCTCTCTAGAGTTTTCTTCTTTAAAAGTTTCCAATGAATTTTTAATTCGTTGGAATCTCCCTCCATTGCCTATTTAAATCCATGACTCCTTCCATTCTAAACAATGAGAAAACAAGTATGAAATTCATGATCTTCCATGTTAATCGAATCCATTAATCCATTCATCAAGCTATCAATCCATGCAAACAAAGTCTCTTGATCAGGTTAATATCATGCTAAAATTATGAGTATATTTGTAAGCATTTCATTATCCATACCATTTAGTCTCTTTTTTATCTTGATCTCATTTAGAGAAATTAGCTTTAGATTTTATGATGTTATTAAAAATATTTATTCTATTGTGCATTATAGTCTAATGGTTATAAATTATGAAATAGATTGGTAATTTAGGTATTTTTGATATAATTTGCATATTTAAATCTCATTAATCAAATTTATCATCTTATAATTTGGTGACCATGATGGGAGCCCTCTTTTTGGACTAACCTTGTGCTTGTAAAGTGCATTAATCCAACTTGCAAGTCGAGCTCATGAAGAATTTG
Source organism: Torreya grandis (assembly GCA_037957365.1). Taxonomy (NCBI): domain Eukaryota; kingdom Viridiplantae; phylum Streptophyta; class Pinopsida; order Cupressales; family Taxaceae; genus Torreya; species Torreya grandis. Next base: position 2,463,564 of record JARHVA010001181.1, read on the forward strand.
GGCTCAAAATTTTAAAAATCTCACGATCCAAGTGAAATGTGACTTTGCTCTGTAAAAGGCAATTTTGAAGTTGATAGTCATGATTTTGACCCTGAAAATTATGATTTTGACTTAAACTATAGAAGTTAATCATTAAACATTAGGTCACCTAACTGTTTTCTTACAGTTTCACAAAATCGCTTATTATTATTCACAATTTTGATAGTTATATGTGATTTTGAACATTGCAATTGTGATTTTGATTTCTAGTTGTGATTTTGACTATGCATAAGTAAATTTGATTTTGTAGTCATGATTTTGACATCTCAATCTCAATTTTGACTAATAGTAGCTTTAAATAGTTGTTAATCTACAATTGGTTTTTTTGTGTTTGAAGGCATCATTTATTATCTGCAAATATTTGCCTATTAGTTCTAACTCATGTTTTTCAGGGATAAATTAGAAATATCACATCAATTAAAAATGCAATTCTCTTAGTTGCAATTTTGAAAATAAAATAATTTCATCATATTTAAGTCTTGAATTTTTTTATAAATAAAATAAATATCTATACATAATATCATATAATCTCTTTTAATAACATTTAGTTTCTTCAAAAACTTTAAATATCTCAATTTTTATATAATCTACAAAATCGCTCATCTCAATTGCATTTTTGATTCTTAGTCATTATTTTGCACTTGTCATAAGCAATTGTTTCTACCTAGCTGCATGGTTACTATCACAATCTACTCATAGTCTATAACATTGTTTGTATTTGTTTGTGATTTTGATTGTAATATATGGTTTTGAAATGTTGTTTCTAGATAATTGTAGTTTTGTGTATCTCATAAGTGATTTTGTCTTACCTCTTGATAATCGTGACAGTCTGCCTAACCATTTTACAAAATCATTTGTCCCGTCTGTAGTTTTGACTAGTCATCTATGATTTTGAATCTCTGTATATGATTTTTCATAATATCAGACTATGTATAAGCGATTTTGCCTTTTATATAATGATTTTGAATTCATATTTTACATTCAAATTGTCTCCTTTTTAGTGCATTTTGTAAGATCATTTGTAGTGAATTTTAAGTCATTTTGAGCATCTACCCTATACCCTAGACCCTATAAGGAGAGATGCCCCTTGACCCCATAAGGGGTGCTACCCCTTAACCTCGCAAGGGGTACTGCTCTTTGACCCCATTGGGGGTTATCACCCCCAAACCCCTGCATTACGGTCCCTCATTCAAGAAGTTATGGTGTAAAACCCATGATTATTTTTAATATTTTTATTAAGCTTTATTAGGCTAACCTTTTATTTGAATTCTTACAAGTGTAAAATTAGTGGCAATTTTGTCTTGATTAAGATTACTAACTTCTTGTCTTATAGGTCTTTGTCTAAAATCTTATCTTGTAAGGCATATTTTTTGTTTAACATCTTAACTTGTAGGTTGCCCTTTAAGATTTCTAAATTGAAACTACTAATCACTTATTCTTTAGGACACTTATTAAAGATTTTGGTATTTTGAAAATTACATTATATATATTTTATATATATCACACTTAATTAATCAGGTAATAAATCTTTTTACTTAATTGAGTGTCATTTGAGAGCTATAGTGGTGTATGCTCTCCTCTCTACGTTTTAATGGTGAGTCTCATAGGATCAAAAACCACTAACAAATCCTCTAATTTTATTTTTTTAGAAGGCAACATGACATGGAAGTGATACTCATGCACTTGCCATAGTCCTAGGGGGTTGGTGATGTAGATTTCACCACCATGAATTTAACCATGCTCCATATTTCAGCAAAATATAAAAATTAGGGACAACTATCATTAGGCCAAGCGATTGATCCCATATAGGTCTTTCATGAAGGGAATGAGTTAATTCTCTAACCCAAACATCAAACAACACCCTATATAGAGTCGGGCCCCACATACCTAGTGTATATCAGGGATGCCTATAGTGAGCCCGTATAGCCTATAATAGGACCTTTTATCATAGCAGGGGATTTGTTGTCAGAGTCAGTATTAGCTCTCAAGTTATCATTAAGTGAAAATGAAGTTGATAGGGTTTGGAAGATTTCATAATGGGTTACCAACCTACAACCTCACCCATGAAGCCGTTAGATGGTGTAATCATCGAGTTACACTCCCAAAATCAGTTTACTAATTATTGGTTTTTGGTTTGCTTGCTCTTGTTATGTGTTGTGGAGGCCCGTATTATTTGCATATCTTAAACCAAACACATAAAACATTATTCCCCCTAGTCAAATATAGTCCCTATGTAAACCATCATCATCATCATTATCCTAGACCTTATCATATCCCCATCTCGTCTAATTATAGTAACTTTTTTGACCTAATCACACCATAGTCATACCTTGGTCTTCACCTTGTCCATCTTACCCTTAGGGTTATAGTTCAAACTAGTTACTCACCTCATCTCATTTAACACCACATAATGTGTTTTGACCTTGTCTAGTATAATCATATTATCCACCATCTTATCAACATATCCCAATCATAGTCCAACCTATCCTTACCTTGTCATCCTTGTCAATATTAGTCATCATGTCAAGTCTGTAGTCATATGCTAATCTTCATCTACTTTGACAAATAATTATTTCCACATTAGTGTCCTAATTATAAGCTTGCTTGTGTCTAATCAAGTTTGATTCATACACACCATCCAATCTTATCAACTAAGTCATTTCATTCAACTTAAGTTGATCATATTAGTCTTGAGTTAGTCTTAATCCAATCAATCCCTAATCAAAATCAATGTCTTAGCCCAGTCTAATACCTCATCAAATCCTAGAGCTTGTCGTAGCTCACTTAGTTGAATCTAGTCTAAATCATTAAAAGTCTAGCTCATAGCATAAGTTAGTCTACTTGATATTGTCTTATCCCATCGAACATCACAACAAATCAAAATATCCAATAAAATTTAAGATTAGACTAAAACAAGCCTTTATCCAATTTTTTCCCACACATCCCATCTTCATCCCTTAATCTCTCCATTTAATCCCCCCTACCTATTGATTAGGGCCGACAGACCACATCATCCATACTTTATCCCATCATGGCATCTAAAAACAAATTTAGTCAATATCCTAATTGAGAAATGCTTCATGGCCAATAGGGATGTACTCCTTTCTTGCCTCCTTGAGATAAGTGCCCCACATTTTAAAGACTTTGACCCCATCCACCTAACATTACCTCTAGTCTGCAGCCATCCATAAGAGTCTACTTCAAACCCTCTATTCACCAGTCATAGCCAATCATCTACCCCTTTCTATATTAGCAAAGGGAATCCAATCCAGGCCATCTCATCTACTACTAGTTTGCCCACCCACTCACATCAACAATCATATGATCTAAAGTTAAATGTTTTCACATCCAAGTCAAAAAGTGAAGAGAGGCCCTATACTCCTATTTCTATATCCTTAGAAGCCCTCTTCCACCAATTTGTTATTGTTGACATGATGGTTTGTCCACCCATATGACATATTGATCCCACTAAGCCTAATCCCTTTTGGTATAAATCAAACCACGACTATATATATCATCGAACTAGGGGCATACCATTAATCAATGTCACAATTTCCAAAACTATGTCCAAGACTTCATCGACCATGGTGACATCAAAATCGAGAATGAATCAAATGAGCATGCATCCAAGGGTGAAAAAGAAGAGGAATGCCAAGCTTCCATTCCTAATCATGATCAATCCCTTCTCTTTATGAGCCAAGGTCAAGACAACAACTCCATCTTTCATGGTCCCCCCATATTTGATAAATCCTCCATTGACAACAAGTTTGTTTCTCATAACCTGGTCCTCCCTTTTCTCATGAGTCCTTCTTCCATGGACATGTCTTTGTCGAAGCCATTGTCCCTCCATCATATTCCTCTCACCCATCATATCAAAGACCCCATTTAGAGAGGTCACTTATGGACAACGAATCCTTTACTAACATCATTACATTATGTACATCATAGTCAACATTAGATATAACATAAGTCTTATCTACATCAGGATCATGTTCAACACTAGTATCTGAATCAGATTTTTCATTAGAAGCATCATCCCTTAAAGATATTGTAGTATATGATGACTATGCCTACATTTTTGAAGATACCTTCAATATGGATGTCAACCAATCACAAGGCATATCTTTTGATCCCAATCACAACGATGAAGTCATAATAGATATTTTACAATCTTTATCTATAGAAGTTAGTTAGAGTGGATATGATCTCACATTAGATGTGTATCCTAAAAATAGTTTTAGTGATCCTTTTGCTAATCTTGAGGATATTTTCTCTAATGTTGAAATTGGGTTTCTTAGAAACCCCTATAAGGACCATGTTATCCCATCACCACTCATTGACCTCATCATACCATCTTCACCACATTCATCCATCATAGATCCTTTTATTCCCATTAATGGTCATTTAATCACCTCCCTCTATTGGGGTCTTTTAATTAATTTTATGTCAGCGCTGAAGCTTCTTCCCAATAGGATAGTGTGCTAGACCTATCATGCGAAAGGTAAGTCTTACACACTCACCTAAAGTACGTAGCGAAAGACCGATTCTCAAAGGCTTTGAAGCATAATGTTATATGTTTGTTCATATCTTGTAACACAAATATTAAGTCATTCAATACCATAAATATACTATAATTATCCTTATTATCCCATACTTAGCTACTATAATAACTAGGATCACTATTACTATTCAATAGTAGCAATAAAAGGAAAAGATACCTATGACTTAGAAATAAAACATATTCATTATTCAACACTTAGGATGTTCATGAATTATCACATGTTATATCAAATACTAACCATTCATTGATTGCTTAACATATTATAAGACATAATGTTGTTTCTATTTCCCAAAGGTCCACACGTGAAAATGATTATAATAGGGGTTTTTATACTTGTTTTACCCTGACCAAGTGTCAATATTCTAACTATCAGGGATAAATGGCACATGGATTCCCAACAGGCTGAGAGTCATGGCTCTTACAACTGATTGTTTCTATTAAATTAGGCCTCTACACCCCTAGATGTTTGCTCTATGTTATGTTTTGGTGACCAAGTATTCCATTCCTCATGGGCTGGTACATAACCTCTGATCAATGGGGTCAAAGTGTCCTACTCAAGTTACTCTTCTAACTTATCCCATGTTCCTTGTACTTTACTTCCCTCATGCTCTCCTAGTATTTTGCTTCTTATTTTGAGTCCTCTATTCTCGGGTCCCTCGTGACACATGCTTCCTTGATTGGGTCCTCTCATGTTGGGTCTCTTATGCCATTATCCTTCTGCACTTGGTAAGTTTCATGCCACAATACTCCTGTGCACCATGGTCTTCCTATGCCATGGTCCTCCTACGCCATATCAATACTTGCATCAAAATGGATAATGGTCCCTACACATTACACCCTAAAAGTGGAGAAATATTTGTACAAAATTTAAGGGTCAACATCACCCCATACTAAGTCTTTAGTCCATCCTAGACTAAGCCACACTAGCATCCTCCAAAAAATTTGATCCTTTTTGTTGGAGTTCCTTCTTCAACCTATCCCAGTGGGATAATGTGTCGAGGACTTTGATAGTTATTCATTCAATTGCCTCCTTCACTTCTTTTAGCTCTCTGAGTCGAGTCAAAGTCTCAATCTTCTTCACCTGTTCATCTAGAGTCACATTGACTTCCTTCTAGATGTCTTCTAATTCAGAGACCTCCTTGTCAACATGTCTTCAAAGTATGGCAAAACTTGCATTTATTTGTTGATGATGTTTATGAATGGTGTCTTCCATCGTCTCAAAATCCTTGAACACTTTCGCATGCTTGGTGTGGTCTTTTATTAATAGGGCAGCATCAGTTGCTTGCTACCTCAGGACCTCTTCATCATGGATCTTGGCTTCTAATATTTTATTTGGATGCACCAAGCATGTAAAAATGTTATCCAAAATTGGGATAACCTTCCCAACTTTCTCCAAAGTACTTTTGCATATATCTACCACCGTGGTGAATTGTTCGAGTATTTATTGGGTCTCATCTCTGGGCATGGGGTGCTCCTTATTTTTCTTGAGCAATAGCTCAACTAATGTTTCTAGTTTTCTAATGGCATTCCCATCCAATAGTACACCATGCACAAGTGTCAGATCTTCTTTCAAAATTGTCTTTTAAAAGTTTGAAACCCTTACCTTAGCCTTGATAGCCTCTTGAATTTGTTGCTTCAAGGAGGCCACTTCCTTAGCTAGCACTTACTTTTTTGCATATGCTTTATTATACATGTCTATAACTCTTCCATGTTTCTTTTTTGCCATGTGCACATCTAATTTTGATAAAATATTTTGGTGCATCATTTCCATGGCTAGTTTCAAAAATGTGGCACTTGTCATTATTGGTGAGAATTGTTTTGGATCAATCCTCATAAGGTATGGCAGACCTAGATCATCTGGTCCAAAAAAATGCAATACAAAGGAATATTAAACTAGGGCTCTTTGTTATACATTTCCAAAAGGAATGATAACTGCTTCCTTAGGGTGTACATGCTTCCAAAGATAGAGGTTATTGTCCTCTACATTGAACTGGTATCATTCATGCAGAGTGGACAACCCTCTATGTTCCTATTCCCCCTCAGTTGGACCCTTTCCCATTTCTAAATCTCACTCAAGTTCACCCTCTTGATGGATTTCTATGGCCATTTCATCTATTCCCATTCCATCAGTATCAATTTGATCACCAAATGGGGCCTCTTGCATTGGGGATGGAGTCTTCTTTGAGTCTGATAGGGGTCCCTTTGGGGTGCTTAACTTGGAAGTTGTTGTGGTGTTGACCCAGTGGTAATATTTGGAGAAGGTAGAGGTGAAGGTGGTCATGGAGGTAGAGGTGGAGAAGGTGGGGAAGTTTGATGAAGAGATGAAGGGTTTGGGTTAGGTGAGTGGGGAGTGGAATGAGAATGTGAAGAAGATGGTGAAGAAATGTGAGATGGATAAGGTTGAGGTGGTGAAGGTGAAGGATGAGGTGGAGGTAGATGTGGTGCAAAAGGTTGAGAAGTAGTGGGTCTAGAGGGTTACACCTCTATCATCCTATGTCATTTTTGAGGGGCCTACTACCCACTTGTGCTAACACTTGGCTCTAGCTACTTCCTTTATTTTTGTGGTGCCTAGGGGAGCCTATCCTTGGATTCTCTATCTTGAGGGTACTGGATGGGGTGTAACATGTAAAACAATTTGTGGACTTGCTCCCCAACTAGGATATTCTTAACCTTAATATCAATTAAGTCAATTTCTCTCCTCTTTGTAAAGGCCTTTTTGCCTAGATATATAAACATTTTCTAGAGGGTGTGGCACTCCACATCGATCCATTCTACCTATAGATTGATTGGCTGTGCATTAGAAATCTTATTATTAGAATCGATGAAATAATGCATAGAGAAGGCATATGGAAGTTTAAGCCATGCTAAAAGTTTTCTCAAAGGGTTCATTCGAATGTGCACCTCATTCCTAAAAGCTACCTTTATCCCATTAAACCAATACCTCATCTTCAACATGTATGTTGGGGTGATGTGCTGAGGACAAGTGAAAGCTTTGAAGCACTCGATGGGGGACTTGTGAGTGGGGGATACACCCACTTTAATGATCTTGAGTTACATTCAGGCGCTTCAATCTCATCAAAAAATAGCAATAGTAAGATTGGCCCCCAAGGAAACCTATACTTAGGCATCTTATGCACCTTCTCCACATCTTCAGCTATCTTCTGGGCAAAATACAATGCCTAGTTATATTATATGCCCTGAACCACTTGGTGAGCAATGTTTAGGTGGGCTATATCCACCTCCTTCCATCTGTCGGTCCCTCTAACCTTGGTTGAAATGATCTACACTATGACTATAAGGGAAATATCCTGTAGGTTCCTTATATGCATTACATGCCCTTATTTTTGGTACATCAGTGTAATGACAGTCTACTATATCTCCTTCATATCTACCAAGTCATCCAACACATTCACCCTCAAACATTGAATCCCTATAACTTTGCTTATCCTCTCCATTTTGATCTTCATGTTGTACCCTGCAAAGTGGATGTAGTCCTCATGAACGTGCGAGAGGAAGAACTGAACTACCTTAGTAGGCTTATCAAAGTATGGCAGTTCAAAGAGTTGAAAGAGGCCAACCTTATCCAACTGGTTCTTGATGGACAAGTCATAAACCACTTGATTATTAGTGTCGGTGGTCCAAACTTGATAATAATTTTACAACTCTACTTTGTTATCTAGTTGATGGTGGTTGTAGTAAAAAATAGTTGTAGTTGACACCTTAGAGACCTAGTTCTTCATGTGCAAGACCGACTCTGGGTACTGCATCTCTTATATTAACAAGGATGGAGGGGAGATTTTGGGGCATTTTGTAATGAAGAGTCATGTGTCTGCTTTCCCTTCTTCACCATCTTTGATTTTGTGCTCTCTCACTTCTCCTTCCATGCTTTCCCTCATGACTTATGTGCATTCTACTTCTAGTATTTATTTTGGGTCTCCCGAAACCTCTTCTCTTATAGGGAACCAAGCTCCTCCACTCACCTCTTCCTCCTCTAGTATGGTTAGAAGCTTTTCAATTCTCTTAGCCTTTTTCTTTGGTTGCATTACCCTCTGTGGCACTCAAAAGTTAACCCACAGTCATCCCACATTTCTAAAAGAATACGTGGTTGTGATCTAACTTGCTTCGACTCTCAAGCTTCACACTTCATCAATGGAAGAACTAAAACCTATAATTTCAAAAATCTCTACTCCTACACACAAGTCCGAACTTAGTAAACTCTCTTCTTTGCTTGGAAACAACCATCGTGTCTTTGTCAACTTTGAAACCACTCTATTCTACAAGAAATTTGGTTTCATCGATCTCTAGTTCTCTAGTTCACCATTCACACTTAGCACTCAAAGATTTAATCAAGGTAAAGTATAAAATGGCTTCGAAAAGCTTATTTATAGGTTATGCAGGGGGTATACCTCCATTAATTCTTTCCCTCCCCTTGTCACTTATAGTCATTAATGCATATCTTTTAACAACCTTTGTACTTCAAATCTTGTGGTGAGCATTTAGTGCCTTAACCAATTTGTCCCATCATTCCACTCACATGCTTCTGACCATAACTAACCTTATCGCATTAATGGTCCATTCCTTCGTGTGCCTTTCTTGGAAGTGGATGACAATTGTGTCCCACATTTTCGGTAAAGTGGAAGACAATTATCACCCAAATGATGGGAACCTTTTAAAATGATTTCAAGGTGCATTAAATGACTCACGTGCCCTCAATCACTTGCATGTCATAGATGACTTTCGTGCCTTATGATATTTGTGTGCTAACTTATCTTATATGTCTTGTATTCATATGCATGATGCCTTACCCCACACTAAAAGGGTTTGTGGTCCTCCATGAAAACACAAACACAATCTCAAAATTATATTAAAGAGTCACATACCTCAAGGGTAATACTTTTTATTAAAAGTAATAAATCCTAACCTAATGGCCTTAAGACTTATTGATTACAAAACTTAATCTAAATAAAATCATAATATGATTGAAGCTGACTGCCATTATAGTGTCCTAAGAGAAATTATCCATCCATTCACTTTAGTTGACAAGCTCTGGTAGGTTGAATGCTATGAACTATAAATGGTCCATCCCAATAGATGTAGAACTTTATAGGGTGACACGTGAACTTGGAATCATATAGTAGAACTTTCATGCCTAGAGAACATACTTTATTATTTAGATGATGATCATGCCATGTTTTTTGTTTACATTTCTCAACATCCTGACTCCTATGTGTGAGGAATCGAGCTTTATCTAGTTTCATTAAATCATCGATTTGAGCTTTCAAAGAGGCTTCATCATCCAAGTTTCCCACACACATTATTCAAAGAGATGGAACTAGGAACTCCACTGACACGACCACTTTCTTTCCATATACTAAGTTGAATAGGGTACTTTTATTGAGGTGCTTGTACATGGTTCGATAAGCCCATAATACTGTAGATACTCTATCATCCCAATCAGTCTAACCAACATTACAAATTTTCATCAAAGTGGTACCGAAGCTCTTATTGAAGGCTTCAGTTATTCCATTGGCCTATGGGTGGCAGGGTGTTGTCTTGTGATGTGCGATCATGAACTCGGCTAATAAGATGCCAATTGTCTCATTTAAAAAGTGGGTGCCATGATCACTAATGAAGCTTAGGGGACATCCAAATTGTGTTATAATGTTCTCCTAGATAAATTGCATGGTAGTTGTTACAGTACAATCTTTTGTTGGTGTTGCTTTAGCCTAGCATGTGAGATAATCGATTGTTGTAATGATGTACCAAGAGCCTATTTATCATCTTGCTTGAGTGATAGGCCCCACAAAGTTAATAGCTCATTTATCAAATGGTTCTTGAGAAGGAATAGGGTGCAATGACATAATATCTCTTTTGTTCAATTTTCCTACGTATTGGTAGACATCACAATTCCTAACATAAGCCTTTGCATCTTTGAATAAAGTTGACCACTGGAATCTAGCGAGCAAGACCTTACATGTAATAGCCTCTCCAATGTAATGCCCTCTAGTAATACCTTTGTGTACTTCTTAGAGGACTTTAAAGTGCTCATGTTGCATTACATAGCAACGAAGCACCTCATCATGGTCTATTTTGTACAGATCACCTGCTATGAGTTGATAAGGTGTGACGCAAACTACAAGTCTTTTTTCTCTTATGAAGCCAAGGAGTCAGGCGCATTTCTAGAATTGAGGAATACCACAACATCCTTTAGATCTTCAAGTACCTGAACAACTTAAAAAATTTATACATCAGGAAGATCATCTTCTATGACATGTGGGGGTTCTCCATTGTCAATTTGGGATAAATGATCAGGTCTATAGTTGGTCTTCCTTAGCTTTACTACTATGGAAAATTAGAATTCTTAAAATAATACAATATAGTGACAAGTCCTTCCATGTAGTACTAGCTTGTTGATAAGATACTTCAAGGCCTCATGGTCTATATATAATATAAATGGAGTGGCCAAGAGGTACTCCCTGAACTTTTGTAGAGTCAAAAACATAGACAAAGCTTCACACTCAGTGGTGGTATAGTTTCATTCTACTAATGTCAGCTTCCTACTAGCAAAGTAAATTGGGTGATCCAAGTTTTCATCACCTGGTTGTGTAAGTATCACTTTGACTACCATCCTAGATGCATCAACATGGACATGAATTTTTTTTGTCCAATTAGGAAATTACAAGATAGGAGTTGTAGCTAACTTTTCTTTGAGTGTTTCAAAAGCTACCTTACAAGAATCAAACCATATAAACTATTTATTGTGCTTTAATAACTCTTTTAGGGTGCTAAAATATTGACACGACCTCGAATGAACTTTTTGTAATAGCCCATGTGTCTTAGGAAGGTGCGCACCTTGCACTGAGTCTTGGGCACTAGCAGATGTAAAATAATGGAGACCTTAGCTAGATCCACCAGGAGTCCCTCCTTACGAATGATATGCCCAAGAAGTACACCAAAAGGTGTCATGAATAAACACTTCTTTAAATTTAGGGACATTTTCAACACTTGATAGTGCTCAAGCATGAGTCTCAGATTGGCAAAATGGTCCTTGATCAACCTGTATACAATCCAATCGTCTAAGTAGACTTGTAGAAACTTATGGATAAAATCTTTGAAAGCCTCAACCGCTATCCATGAAAACACTGTTGAGGCATTTTTCAATCCAAAGGCATGATGGTATAGGCAAATGATCCCCATTCAGTAGCGAAAGTGGTCTTGGATTGGTCTTCTTTAGCTATCTAGACTTGGTGGTACCTTGAGGACCCATCCATAAAAGAGTATATTTGACAACTGACAACACCTTCTAGGATTTCCTCCATGAAAGGTGTTGGAAAAGGATCTATCATACAGGATGCATTTAAAACATGATAATCCACATTGATCTAAATACACCCATCCTTTTTTATACTAATTACTATGGGACTCACCCAATCATATTCATCAATGGGAGTAATTACTCTGGCACATAGCATGTTATCAATCTCCTCTTTTATGCATGCTTGGAGGTTAGGATTCATCTTGTATGGACATTTTTTCATGGGGTGAACACCATCAATCAACTTTATGTGCATCTTCCCTAGAAAAGGGTGAACTCCTTTCATTTTACTATAATTTCTTGGGAATATATCCTGATACTCTTTTGACAACTCAAAAATTTGTGAGATTTATGTCTCAATCTGATAATTTCCAATTGTAGCCATCTTAGGCTCTTGATCCATGCTAATGTTACGTTGAATGGTTTGAATGAGCCTATGATAAGGGTTGTTTATTAGAGAACTGGTGTCTCAAATAGTTCATGAACTAGTACTTATAGGGACTTCTAGATGGTTATTCAAGGGGTTGAGTGAAGTGGATCCCTCACCTTCATCTACTTAAAAGACAAGTTTTTGCTTTCATAGGCATATCTCTTCATGACGTTCTTCACTAGGGATTATTGATGGTGCAGGAGCTAATTATGTGGGAGGCTCAGTGAATAAATACAAGGGTTATTTAGGTTTTTGGTGAATATGGCATAATCAATCTTTGATGAGACTTAGATGTCTAATGATTGCTTCGTGTATAGCTTGAAGGGTGAGGTGCAAGTCCATCCTCGGTGAAAAGTAAGAAAGTGTTGACATCATGTTTTCCTTTAATAACTTCCAAAACCTAGTACCCATGTACCTTTTATTCATGAATGTATTGAGCCCATGCCCAAGTGCACAAAGTCCCATAGAATGTATGCACCTAGAGGTACTCTGGTAAGAATGTTTCCTCAGCTCACCATATTGTCTCAAAAGCTTCAATGTAAGGTTCAGGTGCTTTCACACCATTGTAATTAAGTGTGCCTCTGATCTTATTATCATGGTGAAATTTATGATGTAGAGCAACTCACACTTGATCCTAATACAAAAGGTGTTCTTTATGAGTACGCCACCATCTAGTAGCAATACTATCAAAAATGTGATCTAAAGACCTCATCCAGTCATTTTTAGTATCATAGAACTCTTTGAGGCATTGAACAAAGTCACACACCTCCATTAGTCCTTGGAACCATGAATTTTCATCTCACCTCTCTAATGGTGGTCCCTCTATTGGCCCTCTCATTGTTAAACCCATGAGGTGCACAAACTTATGGCACTTAGGGAGTTGACACGAGATGTTTTATCCTCTGTTTATGATGCTACACAATCTTTCAGTGAGATCTTACTCACCATGGGCCTAATAGTTGCAAGCATTACTTGTAGTATCCAAGATAGACTAGTTGTTCATCCACCAGAGAATACCATATGGCATTAAATCATGATGTTCATAATTTTGAGTAGTCACATTATATAAATTATTGATGTTTTCATTAGCACTCATGGGCTCAATATAGGGTGGTCCTTGTGCTTGGTCTAAGGGTATTACAACATGTTGATCGATATTCTCAAAGCTAATGTATCAGTTTTTAAAGCTCAAATCTACATGATTCTCATAACACCAAGGCCTTCCTAGTAAGGCTGGATAGTCATCAGAGTCTGCCAACTCTAAAAACTCAAAATTTGCTTTGAAGGGAACCCTAAGTATGTCAATGGTGGCATTTTTGTGGTCTCTAATAAGATGCACTCGAGTCTTATTCACCATGAACAAGACATGAGGAGAGGGCTATAGGGTTGGACTAGACATTTTTTGCCAAGCATAGTTAGTGAGAACATTCACTTTCATGCTAGTATCTATGAGAATATCCTAGATTACCCATCCATTGATAGTTGCATTAACTAATATCTCTCCATTTTCTAGGGAAGAGGAACTAGCACTTTCCTGACATTGGGCATGATTTAAATAGTGATCTTTACTTTGTCAATTGAGGTAAGGGTGGACTTTGTTTGGTAGGTGGGCTTGACCTTTAAACTAAGTGTTGAGCTAAGGAATGATGTCGTCATCAAGCATACATTTATATAGTTTTTAAAAATTGTCTCACACCACAGAAGGTTCAAATTCTTTTTGCACTGAGGTGCATTGTATGACATCCTTATCCTTGAGATATTGAATCTCACCTTGGATCTCTCGCATAAATGCCATTATATCCTTAAGGACATTCTTTTGTTGTTGTGCATCGGGGTGCTTCCTTGCCCATGGTTATTCTTAATGTATCTTCTCGACCAGGTTGGTTGTAGATTGAGTTTGACCTCCACTATGAGTTGTGATATTTACTTGCTACACTATGGGGATGGTCGATCATGCATGCCATTTTGGTTTGTCTATATAGATCATGTTGGTACCCTTTTCATTTCAGTCCTTAGTGATGGTTACATATAGATTAGGGCACTCTTCTACTCGATGATCTTTTTTACAAAATGCACATGTTGGGTACTCTGGGCAATCTCTTTGATAGTGGTCAAGAGAACCACATTTGTAATAAGTTCTTGGTGGAAACTAACCATTACCTCATCCTTATTCTCTCCCTTACCCATGGTAGCCACCATTGTCTTGAGTATTGGAAATCAAGGTTTAGCATGTGTTGCATGCTCGAGCTTCATGAATATCACTAATTAATCAACAATCATTGGTGTCATGTGTGTAAGCATAAAAAATCTTATAATAATCAGATACCTTAGTGTTTGTAGCCTGTTGCAAAAGTGGATAAGAATGGACATCATGTTCTTCATGACAAATCTCATAGGTTTATTTTAGTACTGCATGAATATTCTTGTATGGATAGTTGTTCCTCGTATACCCTTCAGTCTCACAGTTGGTACACCAGACACCACTACATGTCTCATGTGCATTATTTGCCATCAACCTTTCAAGTTGAGATTCCATGGATACTATTTGTGCCTCCATAAAAGGACTAATCCTGGTATTTATGCTTTCAACTGCTTCAATGCAAAGGGCAGATTCCAATGCCTCACACATGCTTGTAAAGGTTCTTTGTGACAAGGTCTATAAAAAAGGTAGCAATAATCCCCCCATGAACCATTATGCATGCTGTGCAGGATTGATTTTAAATGACAACTTATAAAGTAAGATTTTGAATCATGCATCATATTCACGTATGATCTCTATAAGTCCTTGCTTTATGTCTTTCAACACCACTATACTTTGATGCTCAAACTCAAGAATGTCAAATTCCTATAGGAACGTTACTTTAAGTTGGTCATAGTCGAACACTACTTGCTAAGGGTCAAATTTATGAAACCATTTATGTGTGCACTCTAAAAGTGTGGTTGTAAATTGCATTACCTTTCATTCAGAAGATGTGATGCCACACACTCTCTAAATTAATTCACACTTATGAAAATGCTTAGTTACATTCTCTACCCCACAGGAAGATGTGATGCCACGCACTCTCTAAATTAATTCACACTTATGAAAATGCTTAGTTACATTCTCTACCCCACAGTATTTAGGTAAATGCAATGTTATCTCATAATAGACTATAGTGGGTTATGGTTGAGCAGGTAGTTGTTAGGAAGATCCAACTCTAGTTCCAAGAGGGGGTTCACTTCCTCTAGCACCTCCTCCTAATCCTCCTCCAACGTCTCTAGTAGTAGTGCCCATGGGAAGAGGCATGGTAGAGGGTTGATTTCCCATGTTTGGGATAGTATTATGAGCTTGAGGGCTAGATCCACCAAGCATCGTAAGCTATGCCATAGAATTCCATTAAAGAGGGAAAGATGTAGATTTTAAATTATCACCTAATGGCCTAGTTTTTGTCTCCCTCGCATGTTGATTTTTTGAATCTATATTATATGTATCCTAATTTTATATATGTATTATGTCTAACTCAAAGGCATGAGCATTCACTATGGTGGGGAAGCCTAGTTAACTCATACTTCGTTCTTCATCTCCTATAGTCTAGCTCAATTCTCCTTTGAAGGATAAAAGTGGCAAAGGATGTGGCTTGAAAATGATGGGTTCCTTGTGTGCATCTACCTCCCTATGGCTCTTCACAACACTCCTCAAGTTTTCTCAATCTCTTTTGGTGCTACTAACTCCCACGATCCTCTATCGATATTTAACATACTTCTATTTTTGTGGTGCTCACTGGCTTACTACCATGTTGAACCCACAATCTTCAATCAACCATTAGTGTCCCCTTCCAACTGTGTGGCTCATGCATAAGAGATTTTTAACCTTTCATGGGTAGAGTTTGCAATCCAAGGTCAACAATTAACTTTTTAACTTCAAAGGCAAACAATGAGAGGTAGCATCCCCTCGACTCTCATATATATTGGAGCTTCACCTCCTTAGGACATGAATAGGTGGTCACTACATACTCTAAAATGTAGTTATTTAAAACACCTCTCCACCAATAGTTAACTGCTCACGTCCAGGGAACTTTGAGTCATGATAAACTCCTTTGTTGTTTAAGTGTCCATGATTGATTTCATCCAAGATTTTGAGATCATCCTTGAGCATACGCTAATATCCAAGAATGCAAGAGAACTGGGACCTCAAAAAACAAAGTCTCATACAAAGGACTGTAGAGATTTTGCTTTGCCCCCTATCATGCATAAATTTTTGGTTCAAGATACAGAACCGCAAAGTTGTCTTCGACATTAGTAAACCATTCTTCAATATTCTCTAATGTAATGCACTCAAACATTTCCCATGATTATGCTCCAATTACATCGGGTCTTGACAATGAAACCAAAATGTTGGGGTTTTTTAGTTAATTTTATGTTGATGCTAAAGCTTCTTCCCAACAAGCTAGCATGTTGGCCCTATCATGTGAGAGGTAAGTCTCGTGTGCTCACTCGAAGTGTGTAGCAAAAGACTAGTTCTTAAAGGCTTTGAAGCACAATGTTTTATGTTTGTTCATCTCTTGTAACATAAATTTTAAGATATTCAATACCTTAAATATACCACTACTATCCTTATTGTCCCATAATTAGCTACTATAATAATTAGGATCACCATTACTATGCAATAGTAGTAATAAAAGGAAAAGATACCCATGAGTTAGAAATAAAACATATTCATTGTTCAACACTTAGGATTGTTGGGTGAATATTTTGTTGACCAGCTAACTGGTGAGCAAAATAGTTCCTATCACCACAGCATAGGGAAATTGGTCATCCAAGTGTACAGTTTTACTACATCAACAGGGGACAAATCTCTCCTCTCATCAAGGGGAGGTTCCCTATTAAATATACAGAGGTTATATACTATATATATAAGTGGAAAGTAAGACATGGGGGTGGGATAAGCCATCCATCTCTCTTTTTTTAGAGATGATGTTCACAAACATATAAGAAATCCTAGGTGATTGGTGAAGGTATTTCTCTTCTTTTAGAAGTAACATTCAACCAAGAGCCAAATCTCTTATTGGATAGTAGAAATCCTGGTGAAGTGACAGAAGACACTACTCTTCTTTTAGAAGTGCTTGTTCTTGCAAACAACAAGAATCTTTCTGGTAACAAGTGACTAGTAACAGAGTACAGAGTGACCAGTAATCTAAGGTGTAGCACAAAGTCTCCACCTTAACTACCCAAGAGTGAGGTATGAAGAACAATGGGAGCACAAAGTCATCCCAAGGTCCTTTACACAGAAACAAAAAATAAACACACATTAAAGACAACTATGATAGCACAAAGTCTGAAAGTAGTTGGCTTCAAGACACCTTCCTTATCACTTACACTAGCTCTGCTTGTTAAATTGCATAAACAAGAATACATTCAAGAAATAGACATAAGAACAATCTCCTAGAATGATACAAACTATAATAGCACAAAGTTTGAAAGTAACTTGCTTTATGATTAAACAAAGAAATATGATAAACATTCTGAGCTCAAAGTCTCAGTTATGCCTTCCAATTTGGGCAAAGTTTTGCTTATGGTAAAGGGAAGATCTCCTTTACTAATGAGAGAAATTACAATCTTATAGCAACCATGCAAGGCTTGGCATTCTTTCCCATGGGACGGCCCATGCTGCAGTCAATGCCTTCAGTTCTATTTGGAGTGACCATGTTGGGAACAATGCATTGCCATAACTATGGCATGTCCATTCCTCTAATATGTCTCTTCTTAGTATGGACTGTCTGGTCCTTTTCCTGATGTTTGCACAACTGTCCAATTTGCCATTACTTCATGGAAGAAAAATAGGCTTGCGTCCTTAATTTGGTGCGCTTAGAAGTCTACTTGATCCACTATTTCACCTACTAGAAATAACTCTTTTGAAGATATTTTTTGTCCTTTGGTCTCGCTCCTCTCTCCCCTGTAGCAATTTGAGTCTTTGGGCTCCCTTTTCAGCCAGCCACTTGGTTCTTTCTTTAAATTCTATGCTCTATTTGAATTTCCAAATATTTTCCCTCACTTTAAATTTGACATCTAAGGTACTGTCAATGGCCACTAGCTGCTTGAACCATGTTGAACTTTAAACCCGTGAACCATTTAAAAGTTCATTGGTTCATCACTTCCCTACTTTAGCGCTTGTTTGCTCTTTGGTTGAACCATCGCTTTAATTGAAATTGCCTTTGGAATCATCCATGTTGCTTCTTTGTCCTTTCTAGCCCTTCTTGTCTAAGTCTTTGGGGGGTCCTTTCTGCAGCTTTGACAAGTGGCAAGTTCCACTATTATGAAACTCATTAGAAACTTACAGAAAATGGGATCCATGACACATCTTGCCTGAGCAAATCTAAAAGGGGAACGCGAATGCAAACACTTGTCGGCCTCTATCAATCTCTGCAAATGACACATGGCACATTTTGCAATGTCGAGAAAAAGACATTGAAACCTTTCGCAGCTGCCACTTGGCAACTTCTTCTCATCCTTTTCTTATTCGCTCCTTTCCTTCCTTTCGATCAAGCTTTCTTCCTGGGTGAATTCCTTTAGACAATTTGTTCAAAGGACTCTACTTTGCCTTTTGCCTTGTTCATTTTTCTAAAAGAGTTCATTTTGTTCATTTTGGATCATGACCCTCTGCAAGGGCACTTGACTTGATTTATAGCCCTCCACATGGGCATTAGTTCCTTCGATCGTGGGGTAGCCCCTTGAACCTACCGATTGAACCGACCGATTGAACCATCTTTGGTTCAACAGTTCAATGGTTCAACCTATTCATTCTTCATTATTTTGATGTATTTTGGATCTCTTTGAAGCAAGTGCATTAAACTAATAGGTCATTGAACCTGTTGAACCATTGAACCAATGTGGTTCAAGGTTCAACAGTTCAATGGTTCAATGCGTCATTTTTTGCCAAGTGTTTTGAAGCCATGGAACTATAAGGCAGTTAAACTTTGAACCTTTGACAAATGCACTTAACTCCTACTAATGATATTGAACCTTTGAACCCATTGAACCTGTTGAACCAAAATGGTTCAAGGTTCAATGGTTTAATGGTTCGATTCTTGCTTAGAAGCTTGCCGATGGATGCTTTGGTTGAACCTTGGCATTGAACCAATCCTAAAAATGACTAAGTGCTGGAAACTTGTTCTTTTGAGAGCTTGCTTCTTTCTTACAAAGTCCGTAGAAATCAACTTGCAAAGCCTGTAGAACTTGGCCTGTAGAGTCCATAGATTCAAGCCTGCAGAGTCTGTAGATTTTTGAGAAAGCTTTGAAAAATGAAGAACCTGAATGCTCAGAACAATTTTTGAAATGGGAAGAGAGGATTTTGGTTTGTAGGACTAAAATAGTTCAAATGTTGTCCCAAAAATGAGTGATATTTTTGGGGGACAATAGCTGGCTCCAGTTGGGGAACTTCCTTCAGTTGAAAACTTGGAACAGCTAAGGGGAGTAGAAACCAGAATCTCCGGTGCCTTAAAGTATGCCATTGGGCTATGGAGTCATGCTACCCAAAAAAGAAAGGTGCCAAAAATGAAAATGAAAAGCACAAAATAGAACCAAAGACTATATAGATATACATATGTACAGGTGAACTTATCTGATACTTCAAGAATTGAAGTGATTCAGACACTGTCCATAATGAGACAAAGAAAAGGGGATGTTGTCCTGATAAACTAGTAGGAAACCATTTTGTCCCCAGAAATGGTGACGGGCAAATGGAACTCTCCACCAAGAAACCAATTTTTTGTGTTTTCCTCTTAGCTCTTTCTTCTTCTTGCCCCATGGCAGGATGTTGTCTTCAAACTAAAAACCATAACTCCTTGCTCTCTTGGCAAAGAGTTCCTTTTACTGACTTTGGAGTATAGAAGTATGGTCCACCACCATAGCTTGTTGTTCTACTGGTCTAGTCTAGCACATGCTTTGATTGTCAGCATCAAACTCCTGACAAACCATCAGCTCAACATCTCCTTTGGTGTGAAGGAGTTTGATATCTTCATCCTGAACAGTCTTCAATATGAGTAATAAAGATTCACATCCAGCTGTGTTGTTAGTGTTGCTGAACTAAAACTTGCATGAAGGAAAAATATCTCCTTGAGGAGATATCAACACAATCCCAGCTCCAACATTAGTGGAAGAATTGATGCCATCATATTCCAAGATCCAAGCATAATCAAAAGCTGATCTTCTATTAGATTTCTCTTCATTGGAGATGGAAGATCCTTCTTGATTTGTACTGCGCCCTACCAATTCTTCTGATGTCTTATTCGGATCAAATCCTGCATTGCTAACTACAAGACTTTCATCAGCTAAGACATGAGCTTCCTCTGTGGTCAAGAAGTAATTACCCCTGCCTGATGGCTCAAACATAATTTGAGCTACAGGGGCTGATGTTTGGGTGACCACAAATTTTGCCTCAAACAGGTCCACACTTATTTCTCCACCAATGTTTAACTGCTGAGGATTGGCTTGCAGGAATTCAAATTCAATCATATGAATTTTGGATTTCTCGACATGATCAATTATGTCAGATGACTGAAATGGGCTTGGAAGAGGGGATGGGAGTTCATCTTTTTGGTTTTTGGTAGGGGGAGGACTGGTTTGCAAATTTGAAGTAGAAGGTGCAAAACTGTTTGATGTACTTACCTTTTTAGCAATCATTAGGTCCTTTGACTGGAAAGGAAGAGGGGTTATTTGCTTAGCAATTGAAATTGTTGGTTGGGTCACTCCTCTATCTTTTCTTTGTCATCCTGCTAGGCTGACTGATTCTTGGACCGGGTGAATACTGCGTATGATCCTTCAACTGCTTCATCTTCACTTCTGGGTTCATCCTGGTAATTCAAGAAACCAATGTGGGAGTCACCAACAAATTCTTCTTAATCCTTTATGAAGAGATCAACATCATTTTCTTGCTCAAACTCAAGTTGAAAAGAGAAAGCATGTTCTGTTTCCAGATATCCAACTGTTGAGTTGGTTGGAGGTGCTTTGAGGGCAAGGTTCCTCTATGGGGGAGGAAGACGATTTGGTTGCCCTTGGCTTCTGGCAGCATTGCCTTGATATGGATGATTGGGGAATGTCCTCCTAGGCACATCTCTGTATGAAGGAGTAGAAGACATACCTTGTGCCATTTGCCTTTTCAAGGCTAGTAATTCATTTACCAGCTTTTGTACCATTTCATCAGTGGTGGTAATGGGTGAGTATTCAGAAGATAAAGAGGGTTTACCTCTGTTAGGATCTCTCCTTATCTTTTCTGCCAAGATAAGGTCATCTTCAACCTCAGTAGCCAAGTCTTGAGCAGTAGCAAGGTCTATGTGGCCAGCATGCCTCAGCAAAAAACTCACTCTAGGTAGCTGTGAGTTGATGAAGAAGCATTTGAGGTTTTAAGGTGTTGGCTGAGCAATTACAAGAATCCTATTTCTCAGCTTGTCAAACTTGGAAATGAAATCCCTCATAGGCTCATGAGGCTCTTTCTTCATCTAGGTGAGCTGGGCTAGCAAGGCATGGACATCCTCTGTAGGCTTGAACCTTGCTTCAAACTTGGCTTTTAGGGTGTTCCAGTCTATCATTAATCGATCCTGTAAATGGTACAACCACTCTGCAGTAGCGCCTTGTAAGGTCTCTACAAAAAGTCTGACTGCCATGTCTTCAAATTCCACCCCTATCACACCACAGAATTTGCTAAAGGTTGCAATGTGTTCATCAGGGTGAACTTTCCCATCTCCAAAGAATTTGGGGAAGTTCTTTCTTGAGCTGCATGGAAGTTCATGCAGAGGTGGAGTCAAGTTGAGTGGGCCAAATGAGTTACCCTAGGGGCCTTGAACTGCCATGATTTAATTATGAAAAACAAGGATAACAAATCTAGGTGCAGTGGTCAGATTGTAGAACAAAAATGGAAAAAAATTGGCCCTGCTTTAGCTTGAGGCTTCAAATTGTGCACTCTTTCCCAGCAGCGCTAGTTTTGTAGACCAGATAAAATAATAGAGATGGAGGAAAATGGTAAGGCTATAATGATAATGGGTAAGATAGAACAGAGTCACCATAGTCTATAATGGGAATGGATAAGGCTATAATGATCGTGGGTAAGACACAGGTGATGCTTCAATCTGAAGCTTGAGGCTTCAAATTGTGCAAGATTGCTGTGTCCCTAGCGGAGTCACCAAAAACTATTGCGTGAATATTTTGTCGACCAGCTAACTAGTGAGCAAAATAGTTCCTATCACCACAACATAGGGAGATTGGTCATCCAGGTGTGCAGTTTTACTACATCAATAAGGGACAAATCTCTCCTCTCATCAAGGGGAGGTTCCTTATTAAATATACGGAGGCTATATACTATATATATAAGCAGAAAGTAAGACACGGGGGTGGGATAAGCCATCCATCTCTCTTTTTTGAGAGATGATGTTAACAAATAGAGAAAAAATCCTGGCTGATTGGTGAAGGTACTTGTCTTCTTTTAGAAGTAATATTCAGCCAAGAGCCAGATCTCTCCCTAGATAGTAGAAATCCTGGTGAAGTGATAAAAGACACTTTTCTTCTTTTAGAAGTGCTTATTGTTGCAAACAATAGGAATCTTTCTAGTAACAAGTGACTGGTAACAAAGTAAAGAGTGACCATCAATCTAAGGTGTAGCACAAAGTCTCCACCTTGACTGCCCAAGAGTGAGGTATGAAGAACAATGGGGGCACAAAGTCATCCCAAGGTCCTTTACACAGAAATAGAAAATAAACACACACTAAAGACAACTATGACAACACAAAGTCTGAAAGTAGTTGGCTTCATGACACCTTCTTTATCACTTCCACTAGCTCTACTTGTTAAATTACATAAACAAGAATACATTCAAGAAATAGACATAAGAACAATATCTTAGAATGATATAAGTTATAACAGCACAAAGTCTGAAAGTAACTTGCTTTCTGATTAAACAAAGAAATATGATAAACAATCTAAGCTCAAAGTCTCAGTGATGCCTTCTAATTTGGGCAAAGTTTTGCTTCTGGTAAAGGGAAGATCTCCTTTACTAATGAGAGAAATTACAATCTTATAGCAAACACACAAGGCTTGGCATTCTTTCCCATGGGATGAACCATGCTGCAGTCAATGCCTTCAATGAGCCTTCAGTTCTGTCTGGAGGGACCATGCTAGGAATAGTGCATTGCCATAACTATGGTGTGTCCATTCCTCTAATATGTCTCTTCTTAGTATGGATTGTCTGGTCCTTTTCTTGATGTCTGCATAGCTGTCCAATTTGCCATTACTTCATGGAAGAAAAATAGGTTTGCATCCTTAATTTGGTGTGCTCAAAATTCTACTTGATCCACTATTTCACCTACTAGAAATAACTCTTTTGAAGATATTTCTGGTCCTTTGGTCTTGCTCCTCTTTCCCCTGTAGCAATTTGAGTCTTCGAGCTCCCTTTTCAGCCAGTCACTTGGTTCTTTCTTTAAATTTTGTACTTTATTTGAATTTCCACAAATTTACCCTCACTTTAAATTTGACATCTAAGGGACCATCAATGGCCACTAGCTGCTTGAACCGTGTTGAACTTTGAACCTGTGAACCATTTGAAAGTTCATTAGTTCATTGGTTCCCTGCTTAAGCACTTCTTTGCTCTATGGTTGAACCATCACTTTAATTAAACTTGCCTTTGGAATCGTCCATGTTACGTCTTTGTCCTTTTTAGCCCTTCTTGTCTAAGTCTTTGGGGGGTCCTTTCTGCATCTTTGACAAGTGGCAAGTTTTACTATTATGAAACTCATTACAAACTTATGAAAAATGGGATCCACGACACGTCTTGCTCGAGCAACTTAAAAAGGGGAACACAAATGCAAACACTTGTCGGCCTCCACCGATCTCTGTAGATGACACATGGTACGTTCCACTGTGTCGAGAAAAAGACATTGAAACCTTTTGCAGCTGCCACTTGGTAGCTTCTGCTCATCCTTTTCTTAGCCGCTCCTTTCCTTCCTTTTGGTCAAGCTTTCTTCCTGGGTGAATTCCTTTAGACAATTTATCCGAAGGACTCTACTTTGCCTTTTGCCTTGTTCATTTTTCTGAAAGAGTTCACTTTGTTCATTTTGGCTCACGGCCCTCTGCAAAGGCACTTGACTTGATTCACGGCCCTCTGCATGGGCATTTGTTCCTTTGGCCATGGGGCAGCCCCTTGAACCTGTCGATTGAACCGATCAATTGAACCATCTTTAGTTCAAGGGTTCAATGATTCAACTTGTTCATTCTTCATTATTTGGCTATCTTTTTGATCTCTTTGAACCAAGTGCGTTGAACCAATAGGTCATTGAACCCATTAAATCATTTAACCAATGTGGTTCAAGGTTCAATGATTTAATGGTTTAATGCGTCATTTTTTGCCAAGTGTTTTGAAGCCATGGAACTTTGAGGTAGTTGAACTTTAAACCTTTGACAAATGCACTTAACTCCTACTGATGATGTTGAACCTTTGAACCCATTGAACCTGTTGAACCAAAATGGTTCAAGGTTCAGTGGTTTGATTATTGCTTAGAAGCTTGTCGATGGATGCTTTGGTTGAACCTTGGCATTGAACCAATCTTGAAAATGACAAAGTGCTGGAAACTTATTCTTTTGAGAGCTTGCTTCTTTCCTGCATAGTCCATAGAAATCAACCTGCGAAGCCCATAGAACTTGGCCTACAGAGTCCATAGATTCAAGCCTGCAGAGTCTATAGATTTCTGAGAAAGCTTTGAAAAATGAAGAACTTGAATGCTCAGAACAATTTTTGAAATGGGAAGAGAGGATTTTGGTCTGTAAGACCAAAATAGTTCAAATATTGTCCCAAAAATGAGCGATATTTTTGGGGGACAACAAGGATGTTCATGAATCATCAAATGTTATGGCAAATACTAACTATTCATTTATTATTTAATAGATTATAAGACAAAATGTTGTATTTATATCCCAAAGGTCCACATGCAGAAATGATTATAACATGAGTTTTTATACTTGTTTTGCCTTGACCAAGTGTCAAGATTTTAACTATCATGGAAAAATGACACATTGACTCCCAACGGACTGAGATTTGTAGCTCTTATAACTGATTGTTCCTATTGAATAAGGCCTCTACACCCCTAGATGCTTGCTCTATGTTATGTTTTAATGATCAAATATTCCATTCTTTGTGGTCTAGTACGTAACCTTTGATCAGTGGGCTCAAAGTGTCATAATTGAGTTACTCTTCTAATTGCTCCCACATTCCTCATGCTCTGCTTACCTCATGCTTCCCTAGTCTTCCACTTCTTGTTCTGAGTCCTTTGTTCCTAGGTCCCTCATGACACGTTCTTCTTTGACTAGGTCCTCTCATACTAGGTCTCTTGTACCATTGTCTTTCCATGCTTGGCAAGTTCTGTGCCACAATACTCCTATGTATTATGGTCTTCTCATGCTATGGTCCTCTCATACCATACCGATAGTTGCATCAAAATGGATAATGGTCCCTATGCACCACACACTAAAAATGGAACAATACTTATACAAAATTTAGGGGTCAACACCCTCTATAGGGATGACTAGGAACATACATCGTTGGACCCTTCCCTGAGCAACATAATAAGTGCCACAAATGTAAAAGTCTAAGATCATATTAAAAAATTCATACATGATGATCAAATCACCTTTGATACAATAAGTCAAAATTAAAAAAAAGTTAAATCATCATCCTAATAAAAAAGTGTCTTCCCCTAGTGAAACCCTTTTAGAGGCACTAGGAGACTATCAAAGTAAAAATCATCATCATCTATCAAGTCAAATATCAATATCCTCTGGTGAAGTAGTCAAGATATAATCAAGTCTAAAAATCAAAACAATGTCAAAAGTAGTATCAAGTTGGTCAAAAATCATTCAAATAATCAAATCAAAGATAATCCACAAAGATAAAATGTCTTGGATCTCTTAAAGTCTTTTGTCATATGACACCAATCTAATGTAAAACATACATGTCTAATGACGTGTGCAACTGCTTGTCCCACTTCCCAACACCCATCACACCTTCCTATCATGATCCCATAATCCATTCAAGTCATATATTCTACCATCAAATCCAAACCTTAAACCCCTCCCTACCTCACCTCACTATACTAGGCAACATGTTCTCTTGTAGGGGTGATGAAGACACCTAGTCTAGATGTCTAGATGGGTCTCAATCAAGAGTCAATAAAGGTCACAAGGACACTAGTAAATCATATATTGACAACATGACCCTATTATCACATATTTTTAGAATGGGTATTAGTTGAATATCACAAAAATGTATGCAGTCCTGCATCTTTAAAAGTCAAAATTCAAAGGAAATAAAATCACTTTTTCAATGGTAAAAACCATTCTTCTGGTACCTTGGTCAAGTACCATAATGAAAACCAATTTTTGGCATCATGGTAAAACAATTTATTATCCTCATTATCCCTCAGCACTTGGGGGCAAATCCATGTCATGTCATCCTTGTCTATCTTATTCCTTTGTCCATTAACCCTACCCATCACCTACAATCATATCTTGTATCCTATTATGTCCATCCTTTCTTATAGTCTTGACCTTCATAAGGGAATGGAAGATGTGTTGAGAAATGTTCTTAAATCATCTTGGCATATCCTCCAATGGACACTCAGGCAACTATATATATGGTTCCTTCACGACGTGGCCATTGGTAATCCCTAATCCATTCTTTTTTGGTCCTCATCCCCTTTTCAACATCACCCTCATCCATCCTTATCCTAGTTGCTAGGCTTGGTGTTCCCTTTGCTAGTAACCCAATTTTGTATAATGCACATACATATTCTCAAAAGACCTAAAAATTGAAATATTCCAAAAACCCTGAAAATTATAAAATCCACAAAATCTTAAAACATATCATTCATCTTGTCATAAGTCATCTTGTCTTATGTCCTAAATATCCTAGTTATCTCATCTAATTTATTATCCATCTTATCTTGTCATATTGCCTTGTCTTATCCTTTGTCCTAACTTGGCATCCAAGTCCTTATACATAACCTTATCCTAATCATAGTCCCTAATCTACTAATTTTGTACCTTGTCCAAGTTCCTATCCTTAATCCAAATTCACGTCATCATGACCAACTTAGTCCAACTTATCACCTGGTCAATCATCTCATTGACTCTTATCTGGACAACATACAAGACACTAATCAAAACACATCTCTACGTAGATACTTGTGTATGCTATATGTTATTTGACTTTTTTGCATGTATATCTACATATGTTTATTTGCTTGTATATGTTTATTAGTCTTGCATCATGTATCTCTCATTAAGGGGTAATGAATGAGGATGTTATGATGAAGCAAAAAAAGTTTAAATGATGATTTTGGGTGCCCTTTAAAAAGTTCATCATTTACACCTTTTCTAATCATGCACTTTGGCACAATGTCATCTTGGTCATACTTATATAATGGGGCATACTACCTAGTGCTACATTTAACATCATATCACTTAGACTATGATAAGCCTTATTATGGCAATGATGGCTTGATAGTGGATTACACTCATCATTTCTCTTATCCTCTATCACCTGCATAATTGTCTAATCATCTTTATCCCATCATCAAGTTGATCATCTAGGTCTAATCATCTAACCCATCCACATGTCATAACATCTAACATCTAATATCCAATCATTTATCCTAGTCCTCTATCTTTAATCTGATCATCCAAGTCCACTCATATAGTATCCAATCATTCCTCCAATTCATTTATCATCATGTATATATCCTCTACTCAATCATCTATCGTCTTTCTAATCATCAATGTCTCAACTCAACTCTCAATCCAATCATCATCACACCTAACATATATCTAACAACTAACGTGTTTAATAATCATCATCATCCTAATTTTTTAGTCCATCATCTTCATCCTCTAATCTAGTCTAAACTACATTGACATGAGGTCTTTTTAGACTATTTAGGCAATGCTTAGTCACATAACATGTCTAAAGTCAACTCGACCACTCTCTCCTCTTTCCTTAACATTCATCATCACATCTCTCTTAACTTCAAGTCTTGCATCAGTCAAATCCTTGAGTTATAATATCAATCATTAAACATTGATCAATCACCATCCCCATAATCATCTCCCTAATCTTTTCATCAATCACTCACACCTATTGATTGGGCTGGACAAATCATAATATCCATCTTTTCTTCCATCAATCATCCATTATCATTGATTGGTCAATTCATCATTTAAAGTTTATGATTTTTTCTTTCGATTGGGGCATGACTAGAACCACAATTTTATTATTGTCTCTTTCTCCCTTGCATGTGTCCTTGATAGGGGCATCATCATTATTAATCGCATTATGGCTCATTTATTTTATTATATTATAGTCTAATTCCTCCCCTTCATCCTTAGGTCACTCAATCATATTGTTTCTTCTCTCTCATCTCCTTCATCATATTGCTTGGATTTAGCTTTGAGCCACACTCATCAATCTTATCAAATAATTGTCTTATTTTGGCTTGATGGTTTTCCAACATGCGTCCCTACTTGGGATATGTCAAAAACTTGTGGCCTTTATCATCTTGGTCTACAACTTTCCTAGCATGTGTCCTTGTCTAGGATATGTCAAAAAGCTTGCAACTTTCTATTTTATCATCATCATGTTATAATTTATTCCCCTTGGGATGTGTCGACAATTGTGACAACCATTTCCATTCCCTATGCATAGGTCTTTTCCAGGGACATCATCACTTTATAGCTTATGAATCATGTGGAGTTCATTTTCTTCATCATCAATCTCATGGCTAGCATCCCAACCCCTTATCTCTTCACACATCCCACCCCTTGTTTCCTCTTTTGAGTGGTTATTTACCTCCTTTCTCCTTGCATGGCCCCTTGAGGGGGCATGATATCCATTAACATAATTTACTAACATTCATCCATGAGCATCATTCTTATTTAAAATACCATTAATCCTTCCCCTTCATCCACTCACAATGCCCTTTCAAAGAGGGGCAAAATATATGCACTTAAAATTGCTCACCTCATTTCTCATCACTAATATTATTATTAGTTAACACTAATTTTGTTTATTAATTATCTATCTCATATATTCTTACTAACCCATTTATAGCCATTAGTCTATTATCCCACCTCTTCATTCTTCATCTGCTAACCTTATATCCCCCCACAAGTCAATTAATCCTTCTTCTAATATGTCATTTATCATCTAATCTTAATCTAATCCCACTTGTCTAATATTTGGGAATTTAAAATTCCCATAACCCACCTACCTACCTACTCATAGGCTTTCCTATGAGCTTACCCCCCCACTCCTCGCCTAACCCTTCTTCTAATCTAGTCTAATGTTCTCTTAATCATCATTAAATTACCAGATAGAATCAAGAACTCTCCACCACCCTTCTCATTCTCTAGAGAGTTCTCTCTCTAGAGAACTCTAAGGAATTTTAAATTCTTTAGAATTCACTCCTTTCTCTCTAGAGTTTTCTTCTCTAGAAGTTTTCAATGAATTTTTAATTCATTAGAAAAATTCCCTCCACTGCCTATTTAAATCCATGACTCCCTCCATTCCAAACAATGATAAAACAACTATGAAATTTATGGTCTTCCATGCTAATCCAATCCATTAATCCATTCATCAAACTATCAATCCATGCAATCAAAGTCTTTTGATCAAGCTAATATCATGCTAAAATTATGAATCTATTTGTAAGCAATCCATTACACACTCCATATAGTCTCTTTTTTATCTTGATTTTGTTTAGAGCAATTAGCTTTAGATTTTATACTATTGTTATAAATGTTTATTCTATTGTGCATTAGAGTCTAATGGCTCTAAATTAATGAAATAGATTGGTAATTTGGGTATTTTTGATATAATTTGTATATTTAAATCTCATTGCTCAAATTTATCATCTTACAATATACACAATGGTTTTTGTAATGGATTGGAAGTTCCCACATAGACCACATAACACATAGGCGAAGGTAAACCTGCCACATAAATCTTATATCTTTATCACTTGTCAAACACCAATGCTCCCTAGGGACAACAACACACTAGTCTCCTATCCAATTTCAGTGCTCCTATCCAAAAAGCCTATAAAGCCCTATTCTAGATCTGCACTCAGTCAACATAGCCTCTTAGTCAGTTTTAATCCCATATACAATTTTTATCTCAATTTTATAAGTAAGTTTAACTTTTCTTATTTAGCATATTCCCAGATTTAGTAAGTTCCAAATTAGTTTGTAGCATTTGTTTGCATTTTTGTAACATTCTAATCTTATGAAACAATTTATCTAATTAGGGTATAACATCTGTAGTTCCCAAATCTGATAAAACATCATCAAATGTATGCTTGTTGAAAGATGCCACATATATGACTAAAATAACTTTTAAAATGAGATATTTTGCATGAAAAATAGCGAGTTACATATTAAAATTGGGCGAGCAATCTGAAAATTGGAAGAATTAAGGCTCTAGGAGGTGAAACTATGATTTCTGGGTATAAATTAGCAAAGAAAAGGATTGATCAATTAAGACAATAATGATAAATTATTTTTTCATGTGTTGTGTGATTGTGTCTTAGAGGAAAATGACAAAGTGTCAGTGCAAAATTTGATAGGAAAGAGATAAATGGCATGTTTAGTAACATTGATCATTGTTTTGAACTATTCAGATCTGGAAAGTAAAATAAAAGGGCCAAAAGGCCAACAAGTCAATAGAAGCCAAGGGCTTAGAAGAATTGATAAATCATTCCCATATGAAATCAAATATAAGAATAAGATGCAATAATATAGAAGCTATGTATAATCATATTTTTATTTTCTTTGAATGCTTTTTTAAATTTTATAATATTTAAAAATTTTGAATGCTTTTTTAAATTTTATAATATTTAAAAATTGCAACAAATTATCCAATGATTATATCGAGATAAAATCAAAGCAATTGGTAATTAGCAATAAACCTCTTACTTTTTTTGAATGAAATGTATTAGATGTGTACATATCAAAATTATAACATGTATCTTATTCAGTAATAAAATTATCTATATCATTACTTGTGTAATCCTACATAGGAGAAGTAGGTGTAGGTGATAGAAAACGATGTGAAATCCTATGAGGGTTGGTGGAAAGTTATACCAATTATTGAGTCTTCTGAGACACATGTTGATTTATATGAATAACCAATTTAAAAAGGTATTGTAAGTGCTTTTAATTGTTGATAAGTAGATACCTTTTTCTTATAAACTTGCTTTTGCATTACTTTCTTTTAAATATTTTGTGTTTCTTTTTGAATTGGTTGATTACAAACCCTTTGCTTATGTGAAATAATTGTAAACATGTTTTGTTTTTTCATAGACGTAACATTGAATTGTGGTGGTGTATGGGGAGGAAGAGGTGCTATGTATTACATAGGGTACTCATACTTGATTCCTAAAATTGTAACAACTTGATTTCAATAAATATATGTTATGCATCTATGTAATGTAGAAGGTACAATGCAAAGCTTTTGAAACCATGGGCATCCCAATATCATGTCAAAGGCCCCACTTTGTGGAATAAAAATAAATGGAGTAGATAGTATATCAAGGCTCCCATGAAGAGGTAACATAATATGTCCTAAAATGGTTTGTTGTTTGCCATTGAATATCTTAACACTTTTAATAGTGGCTTGGATATCATTTTGTGTGTGACCTAATGAATGAAGCAATGTTATTATACATGCATTTTCACTTGATCTATTTTCAACTGACACACTATGAATAGGTTGTTGATTAATGTGAGATCTTATATATAAATTATGAAAATTAGAATCACCATCCACTATCTTACTATCATCAAAATTAATCATATGATGTGGTTGAATATTTTGAATTGTACCCATAATTCCATGCAAGGGATGATTGTATGATTCAAGAGGTGGATAAGCATTGTAAGCATGATGCATTATTGAAGTGCCCTTATTATTATCATGATTAGGAAATGGTTCACTAAAAACATTCAATTTAGCATTTTCATTTTTTTTAAGGTTTAATTTCCTCTATTGGATTGCCTATCTCAATAACTTTGTTGTAAGTAAGATTTTGAATAAGACATTTAAGCTTGAAACACCTATTAGCATAATGACCATTACATTTATGATAATCATAATATGCATTATTATCAAATTATTTTCCTTATGGTTTACTCATGTCAAGTTCAAATAGATGAGGCAAAGTGATTAGGTTGCATTCAAGTAACTTTTGTACCAATTTATAAGGTGATTGTGGCAATCTAGAAAATTATCTTCTTGATTGATCTGATAAAACAATCTTGTTAGCAGGTTGAGAAATAACATTAACTATTATCCTTGCATCTACATTAGTATTTATTGCCTTAGATTTTTAAGATAGTTTGGTTTGAAACTTTATTGTAGAGGTTGGAGTAGATATTGGTGTATATCTAAGTTTTTTCAAAGCGAGTAGGTTAACTTTTATTTCTCTTAGGGTATGACAAAACTCTTCAAATTATCTAAATTTCTTGAAGATAATCGATTCATGTAATGGCACAAGTAATTTTTTGTTGAAAATGTTTTGTATCCCAATATCTACTAATGTATTAGTCATTTTGGCAAGCATGGTGTATACACCTGAGATTGGTCAAGAAACCACACATATCATGTCTTTTCATAGTCCTTTCACAAGAGAATATGACTAGATAATATGAGCTTTGTTCACATTTAGCCATGTCTTTCATTTTATTCATTTAGGGTCAGGTTCTATGCTTGAGTCACCTTTTTGCCTATTCTTGATCATCCTAAGCCTTTCAAATAGTCATTCCACCTCAGCCAGGTCAGGTTTTCTATCCTCTTCCCATCACCCCAGGTCCTAAGACTATAGGATAGGGGTGCTGGGATTGGATTATAGCACCGGTGCCACTAGTGTCCATTTCCACCACTCTTGTCCAAGGTCATTTTAACCTCCAACAGTCAATTTCTTTCACTAGTTGGGTCCCAACCCCTTTCTTAGCTTCATCCCTAAGTTTTCCCATGTCAGCCAAATGCAAATAAAGCTCTCAAATTCAAAATAATTAAACTCCTATATAAAGGACTACACAAGACATTTTATATCTAACTCTTCCTACTTTAGCACGTTAGACAATCAATCAATAATATAACTCAACATTCTGCATAACATAGACTTGCATGCTTGATCAAGGAAGGGCCTAGCTGAAAGTCATTCTTGAATCTATCATGTGTGTTGATTATGCATGTTACTTAAGGGAGAACTACATTTGATCTGAGACCCTAGCTTGAGGGTTAATGTAGGCGGTGATTAGGACAACATGGGTTCTAGATTATGCGATCATTCTTCCCCTAACCCAATTTTTCCCCCTGTGCTTTTGATGAATTTTTTATTTGTGCATGTGTAGATAGATATATGGTTTAGAGATTGACATGGACCTACAATTAGCTCTATTGATTTCCAGCCTTCAAAATTTTGTATATAGGCTCACACAGACCTAGTGAATAAAATCATAAAGCTCAGATCCTTAGGACAAAAATGATAGAGGTGGACTACAACACTACTACCACTCCTATCCAAACAAAAAATGAAGGTCATATCTAGATTCAGAATAGTTTTCCAGTCCTGCACATCAATTTATAGCTCCTAAATCATCCATTTGAGTCAATTTTTAGATAAGTTTATTTCTTTTCCTCATGTAAATTACTTGATAAAAATATATATTTTACCATATTAAACTAGATTTTTCCCCTTATTCTGGACCCCTTATTATTTAGGAACTACACACTAGTTTCCCAAAAATAATAAAACATTTGGTGAACCCGACTTACTTCGAACAAAATTAAAAACCCTAGGTACCCTTAGGGTTTTTCCTTTAAATTTTGTGCAAAAATTTAATTTCAATTTTTTGTTTTTTGTATATTTTTTTGTGCATTTATTCTATTCAAAACTATTTTTAGAATTTAAATTATTGGCATAATTTTTAAAAATTCTAAAACCCTAGCTCAAAACCCTAGATTTCTAAACTAGGTCTTCAAACTCCAAGCCTTCCTTGCAGATTTTAGAAAAATATTTTATAATTTTTTACAAATTATTTACTTTATCAAACATAATTTCAATATTTCAATATTAGTAGTATTGTGCAACAAATTAATTTCTAATTTCTAATTTTTATATTTATTTTTGTGCATTTATTCTACTCAAAATTATTTTTAAAATTTAAATTATTGGCATAATTTTCAAAAATTCTAAAACCCTGGCTCAAAACCCTAGATTTCCAAATTAGGTCCTCAAATCCTAAGTTTTCCTCCCTTATAATTTTTAGAAAAATAGTTTGAAATTTTTGCAAATTGTTTACTTTGTCAAACGTAATTTCAAAATCTCTATGTTCATAGTTATTTTTCCATTTATTTGCTTAATAGTACTTTGCAATATTCTCTTTGGTGAAAGAAATAAAATGGACACTAAGGCACTTCTTCCCTCTCATCCCATAGATAAGTTTTTAAAATGTTCTCATAATTATGACAATGAATGGACAAATTTGCAAAATTGTACATTAGCTAAAAATGTGGAAAATGATTTCATTTACAATGAAGATAATTACTATTATTGCAATGAAGGATATGATGATATACATGATAGTGATAATGAAGTATAAGTAGATGCATCTTCTTCTCTCAAACTTATCTCTTTTATTCCCTCTTCTAAAGGAAATAATTTTGATATATGGGAAATAGACTTTTCACCTCATTCTCCTTTGCACAATGCACCAAATGAAAAAATTAGTCATGCACATCCAAGTGAACCTCTTATTGGTGATAATTTACTTCCATGTGAACCAAATCTCTCTCTCTCTCTCTCTCTCTCTCTCTCTCTCTCTCTCTCTCTCTCTCTCTCTCTCTCTCTCTCTCTCTCTCTCTCTCTCTCTCTCTCTACTTCTATGTTCAAATTACAACAATATAAATGCAATAGAATAAAATTGTCAATGCATAGTCCAAATGATGCATCTCATGCTATTAACCCTAATTTATAAAAAAGAATGTCTAAATGAAAACTCTTCTCTTATTTCTTATATTTCACATGAAAATAATGCATACACTCCATTCATGGATAACACTGATGCACATGATCTTCCAATTTCAAATGATACTTTATTGCATATAAGAAAAAAATTAAATTCTTCTCTTACACCTATCCCTATTTACATTGAAAGTGATAATGAGAATGATAGTGAACATGCAAATGAGAGTGATTATGAACAATATTCCAATGATGACAATGCATGGAACAATGATGAATATTATGCACATAGTGAATAAGAAAATGCATCTCATGCCTCTAACTCTTCTCTCATCTCTCCTCTCAAACATAATGCACTACCACATGTTGTTTTTACTTATATGAATGATTCTATTTCAAATAATGCACATGTCAATGCTAATAACACATCTTCTACTTAATTAAAATATGATTCACTAAAATAGAAAGATACCAATGAATATTCCAAGCCACCCCTCACTACAATAGAACCCAATTCTCACTCTTCATCTAAAGAGAATGGTAGCCCACATCCCTGCAATAAGGTCCAAGTTACCATTACTCCCAAGGTTCAAGTGACTCTTTATGACCTAATTACTAAATGTAGCATTCCCATGGCTAAAATTAACAATAAAATTCAATGATGAAATTAACCACTTCAAGATGCTAATGTACCATCCTAAGAGATTCTCTCTTTGATGCATGCAATTGGTGAATTATAACACCAAGTACATCTCCTTACCTTAGAAAACAAGGATTATAAGTCTTGGATGGATGCCAATGATCTACGTGGTAACCTAATTTTGAATACATTCATAAAATCTTCATTGTCTAAGCATTTCCAGATACCTTCATTGCCTCACTTTGATGGAACTAGAGATCCATTCATACACCTTCAGGCCTTTCGAAAGGCTTTGCCATATCATGTGAGTCTTTTGATTCTACTCAAATTATTCTAGTAGACATTAGTGGGGGAAGCATAAAATTGGTTCTTTCATCTACTCCCCCTTAGCTCTTTGCACACATATGATGACTTAGAGGAGGCATTTCTCAAACATTACATAGCGAACATAGGCCCTTGTGTTACATACTAGAAACTTTCAACTTTACATCAAAATACTTCAGAGCCAGTTAGTGATTATATCTTATGGTTCAAGAACCACATGTTAAGACTGATATACAAACCAACAGATTTAGAGATTTAACATATTTTTATTAAGGGGCTTCACCAACCTCTCCTTGAGCATCTACTATATCAGACATAATCTTCTTTCAAGTACTTATGCTATACAATTATAGTTTTGGAAAATAAATTGGGATTGATTGAGGCAAATTTAGTTGATCAGATTAATCTAAATTTCATAGCAATATCTATAACTCCTAACATATAGCATCCACCATGTCCTAAATAGGATAGGAGACCACAACCAGAAAAATAACTAGTTAAGAACAAAGAGCTAGTTTTCAAAGCATAAACTATATTATGCACTACATAGAATAGTAATGAGGCACCACTACAATTTGATTCAGAGTGAGATAGCCCATTTGACATATTATTAGCACTATTATATAGGAGGTTAATCACATTTCCTTCTACTCATTGATGAGATCCATATCTACTACCAAAACAACCACATCAACCCTTTTGTAATTATCATCATATCTATGGACACAAAGATAATGATTGTTATAAACTTAGAGATTGCATAAATAGATGTGTTGATAATGGCATCATAACATTCACATAGGAGGCACTGAGATCTCCTGCAACATGGAACCATAGATCTCATTCATCCATGACTGAGTCATCCTAAGGCATTCTTTCAAAGGAACTGTCGATCACTCATCATGAGAGTAATGCAAATCTAGGATAGAGCCTCATAGGAAATCTCCTATTCCACCTATTCAAAAGGTTTAGAAACGTGTACAGTGAGAAAAACCTACATATAACACTATAGTCTGAGGACTACATAGTGTAGTTCTATATACATATCCAATAGAGTCATAGGCACCACAACAGAGTACTACTTGTGAGAAATATTCATTGCAATCAAATTTTTTAGGTCATATCTCATGTAGTAATCTGTTATGATTAAGATTAAATAAACCCACATCACAGAGTACTACTCACGAGAAATATTCATTACGACTAGATTTTTTGGGTCCTATCTCACATAGAAATCCACTATGGTTAAGATTAAATGAGACCCCATCACAAGTTTTAGCTTCAACTCAATCTATGGCTCAGTCATACACATCATAACAAAGGCCATAGGGTATATGATTACAGATAGATGAGCCTTCTCCATAACATACAATTTTTGTTGCACATCTAATAAAGTTATATTTTGCATACTCTCCATGTCAGCTATAGTTAGTACATAATAGATAATATCAGATACAAAGCATATTCCTACACATCATGAGTAGTATGGGCCCTTGTTCAGTTGGACATTAGGGGTCAAATAGTGATACAACATAAAGTGATACGACACACATTCATACCAGCATCAGTGTATAGATTCACTTAGTAGGGCAATGATGGAGCCAAAGGTCTAGCTAGCCTTTGTATTCTTGAGCCACTCTCAAGGAAGTAATATGCACAACATGCTATTTTACATCCCCATATACTAACAACTAACATTCTTAATTCCCAATAACTATCCATAGCCAAAACTAGCTTATCAAAATCCAGATCTTACCAAATCCTATTTTACTAGTCTCAAACCAAAACAACTTATCTAAACAATTTACCAATCTCAAACTAGCTTAATTTATCCCAACAATTTCTTGATTGCAAAACCAACAAATTTTTTGCTCACATATAACTACAAACCAAATACAGTTCTTTACTTACATATAATTTGAAATCAAAAGCTAACATCACACTTATTAACAAAAAAATCAAATCACATATCCCAAGTACCATTTTACCAAAACATATATAACCTTGAACATCAATACCAGATCAACTATTTCTAATCAACACATTATAATACCAATCTATTCCATAGTCCATAACATGACATACCTAAATCAAAATCAAACCAATATATATATATATATATATATATATATATATATATAAAATGAAGTTTTAAAAACATATATATCATATCAAGATACAATCAATCTTGAATGGGCATCATGCCCTCACTCTCAGTTTCACTCTCTCTTCCAATACTAGTCCCATAGTCCAACCTAGCACTCAATGACCCCACACTTCCTCGAGCTCCTAAATGCCTCTTATACCAATTCTCTCACTCTAGTAACTGACCATGATCCTCATTTAAGTTTGCATACCATCTCTAAAGATCCATGTACTCATCCATAATCTACGTACTCACTAATCCATAATTAGGTGGAGGCATCCTATGGCTATCTAACTTAGCTCTCTGCTCATCTTTTCTCCTATTGCTCTAACATATGCAACTCTCGCTATAGTAGCTCTATTAAATAAATACACATAAACACTAGCTGTAACTATCACTCACTCTATCAAACCCTCCTCCATTGCATCATTAAAAACATGTCATGTGAGCTCTCAAATTGTAGACTCAATGATGGTCTCCCATAACCCATCATCTCCACCTCTTGCCCCAGCCTGCACTTCATCCTAAACATCTTCTATTCCACCTACATTCAAAAGTATAAACACTACATTAGACATACATTTGCATAACAAGCTAAAAGAAGTACAAACTTGTACACAATTCAAGTATAATCAAAGCTTACCTCCCATCATCTAGATCAACACAGGATCCTCATACTCGAGGGCATCCCCTCCACCAACAAGATATAACAGAGCCCATCAATGCCTCATCCATCATGTGGTATATGCCTCCATGCATCCAACACCATCTAAATCAAGAATATCTATAGCCATGTCTCATGCATCCAAAGGTAATGGTGTTAACTCAGCATTAATAGGTCTTTCTTGATCTCTTGCCCTCGTTGGTGGCCATGCACTCCTCACCCACACCCATGCTATAGGGGGCACATCTTGTGGTACCCCAAATTTTCTAGTCACATGATCATACTAAAAGTGCTCGCACACTCTAACCCAGTGGTCATGTAACCAACAGCTGACCCTCATATATCACAACTACACTCTATCTTCAAGCTACCTAGGGAATCCTCTTTAGGGCCTCCATATGATATCTCAAGCCATTAATCTATCTAAAACTCATCTATAATGATCTATCCTGGGAGATCATATAGCCAATGTACTCATCCACCACTCCCCATATAGATGTGGGGGTGACCACCTCTCCCTCGATAATCATGTCTACTGCACAACCATTATATACTCATAAGCCCAACAATGCAATAAGGTAGCTACACTCACACCACCACTAAATGCCTCCTAAGTAAACCAATAAATATCTATGTATAAGTGGGAAAGCATAATCATACCCCTTGAGAACATAATGCTATACACTTCTATGTTATGTATGATCCTATGCATCCTGTATGTAATCAACACCCTACTCCCATCCACAACAACAAATGAGGCCAACAACATAGATAACCACTTATACAAGCATAGAACACTAAATTGTACTATAATTGATAACAATACATCACTATCACTACCTCTCTAATGTATTCTTGAGATCACACCAACAAACTAC
Organism: Torreya grandis; assembly: GCA_037957365.1. Classification (NCBI taxonomy): domain Eukaryota; kingdom Viridiplantae; phylum Streptophyta; class Pinopsida; order Cupressales; family Taxaceae; genus Torreya; species Torreya grandis. The sequence goes on from JARHVA010001181.1 coordinate 2,503,594, forward strand.
AAGGATGTATGGTCAATAACATCCACACCCATGTCTTCCTGTAGTGTCACCTGATGTCCACTAACTAGCAAATATGAAATATGATACACATCCTCTAGACTAATCATAATCTCCCTAGTAAGAAGCCAAAAATTACATGTATATGCATTTCACCTCTCGCATAAGGCAGTAATCAGATACCTATCCCACTTTACAAGACCCAGGTTATACACATAACCCAACCCCTACTCTATCCATCACAACTCTCTCATCAATTGATAAAGGCAACAACCATAGTGTCTCCATAAATTGACCTCTATAGAACTCTCTCATCCATAACTCACCCTGTAAAAACACCAAAAAATAGCATATACATCAATTCACCATTCTAAATAAATAGCCAAGCAAAAACATAGCAACTAAAGCAAGCAGTAGCCCCAAAAACCCAACCTTTAGGATAACATCTATGGGTACAAGACAACAACATTGGATAAGAGCACTGAAACATAGACAATAGTGTTGGAGCATGGATAACAGTGTTGGAGGAGGGACAAGAGCACTGGAACTAGTTCAAAATTTCTTAGGCTACTTAAAACAACTCAAAAAATAAAAAACAAGCTTCTAAACAAGCAAAAATCACACATTTCAGCTACTCACCAGGCTAACATCACCTCTAGCCTCCACCTGGGTTGCCAACTACTCAAAATAGGTCATGATATGCACTCATCTCCTCTACATATCTCTCACTCTATAGCTCTAAAATATCAAACTAGTCAATGTGCAAATGAATCAAAAATTGATCCAATTATCCTATAACTTGAACCTCGTAACATTGTTTTACATGCTGTTTTATTCAACAAAATCATAACAATGATACCTTCAACATCACACAAGCTTTTCTCTCTTTAATACATCATCTACCTACTATAGCACACACATTGATATACCTCTTTTATATATAGACATACAACTTGGTCCTAACTAATCAAAAGCTCACTCAACTTTCAAACAACTCAGTCTAATTAATCAAGCAACTTCTCAATCAATTCAAGCTATACCAACCTTGTTTCTATCATTACAACACTAATCATCATTTTTGGCTCAAAATCCTCTATCACGAGATCTTGTTCCTATCCCCAAAGGGGGGCATCATTCCTACTATTCCTATTCTTACACTTACCCAACATAATTGTTTTACTATTTTTGGGAAACTAAGTGTTTAATTTCCTAATTAGTAAAGGGTCAAGATTAATTTGGAAAACATGTAATACAATATGCCTAAATTAACCTATTGATTTACTAAATCTAGATTTGAATAATTAATTACTAAAAATAGAAAATAAGGGGATAGAAAGTGAACTTAGCTGATTTCTAGATTTAGATGGAGGAATTCAGAACTACAAATTGATGAGCTAACTGGGCAGACTATCAAAAATAGGACCTAAAAGTCTATTTTCTACCTAGATAATAGCATTAAAAACTAGACACTTTGGGATTTATGACTATAGTCTTATTTTTGACACTATAGTCTTTTTGATCTACTTCCTCTGAGCTTTTTGGATTCTATTCTGATGCTTCTAGAGGAATTGTGTCTGAATTTGCAAGTCTCAATCATCTACGGAGTTCTGTGTGCAACTAATTTTGTCTCCTAGGGCCTTAGTTCTTCCTTAGGCTTGATAAGTGGTCTTGGATCAACTAGAAAAAGGGGTTAGTGTGTATTATGCACTAAACGTGTGATCACACCCCATGTGTAGGCACATTGCCTACATACCAATACTTCAAAGAGGAATCAAGGCCAATGTATTTCTCCTAAATTTAATGTGTGTTGTGTAATTTTATGTATGCAATGCAAGTATTATGAAAATTTGGGCAAGCTTGAGATGACCCATGACTTGTGCAAGAGCTTGAGTAGGCTAGAAATAGCAGTGGTTGGTTGTATGCAGAGAATAGGAGGATTTGCTTGAAAGTGCTTAGTGTATTTCTAGCTTGTGCCTTTTGAATGATTGCCAGCCCTTCTAAATGAACCCTAAATAGGCTTTTATAGGGAAACTGATGATCCTGGGTTAGATGTCTTTGCATTAGGCCAATAGAAAAAAAGATAAGGAATCAAGCAAATCTGACCGTTTGAGGCTAAGAGTGACTTGGACAATAACACTGAAAGGTGGACATCCTAGGGTCTAGTGCTATAGTCCAAATGATTGTGCTAGTGTCCAAGGGGAAAGGAACCCTGGGGGATAGGTTTGTGCTTGGGAGAGGAGTCCAAGACAATTGAGGTTGAATCTAGAAGGCTTCAGGTGATTGGGAAATAGAAAAAGATGCCTAATGGGTTGTGTAAGGAAGTAGGAGAGACTTATGGTTTGGGTGTCACAAGTCATGCTCAATTTGTATGAATTTCATTTTTATGTGATTATATTTGCCCCCCCTTTATTCTAAGTATGCAAAAAAGTAAAATACTAGGATAAAGGAGAAAAATAAAAGTGTACTTGAACTTACCTGTGAGGCTAAGCCCAAGAAACTATGTGATGTTATATTATGCATAGTGACATCACATTGTACTACGTAAATCTAAAAGTAATTAAAGTGAAAGTAGATCAATTCTTACTAGATATGTTATATCTAAAATAAGAATGTACAAACCTAGGTTAAGAGAGAGAAAGGAAGAGAAAAGAATTAATACACCTCACTAGGTATGTGAACCAATATAAAACCTGTTGTGTTGCTAGATTGTGCTGAGTGATGTTGGATGTATGTTTGAACTGAGAGTTATATCGATGGATGAGATGATTGCTCAATCCCCTAAAAGGTGGATCAATAATGAAAAGGTAGGACCTTTGGCTCCATCGTCACCAATTATGCAAAGTTAACAAATCATGCTTGTGTTAATCGATGTCTGGATCATGTGTCCAATCCCTCTAAATAAGTGACTTAAAAATACAAAGGCTAGTTAGTCTTTTGGCTCCATCATTGCCCCATGATGTGAAGCTAAATAGAAAGATACTGATATAAGCTGAATGTCATATGAGATGGCTCATGAAGCCCATGAACATGCTATAATCTAATAATGTTGGCATGGATAGCCAAATGCAATTGGAAACTAGGCCAATGTTGGCCACTTCAAAAGATGGAGATTGGACTTGTATAGAAGCCCCTTCGAAATTGGAATCAAGGCTTAGGAAGCCACTTGGGAACTTGAGTACGTGAGAAGAAAACTTGTATGAAAGTTTACTTGAAAGTGATATCAACCACGTGTATATGGAGTAAGGCACACAACTATTAGGAATATGCAAGAAAAATGTACTGAACTCATAAAAGATAAGGCTCATGTCCCATGCACATTGCCCCCAATAACTAGTGTCTGAAACATAGATTCTAAAATAAAAGTTATATCAATTGTCATGTTTAAATTGTAAGTGGAAAACCTCATGCCACACATGATTCCCCCTGTATATAGATTATTTAAGCAAATAAGTGCTAAAAACTACTATATTTTAGACTGTACTGTTATGGCAAAACTATGACTAAACTCACCCCTCTGTCTAATTTTAGAAAAAACTAGAAATTCTACTATTTAGACACTAGCACCAGAAACTACACACTTTAGGGTCCACCACTATAGTCCCATGTTTGGCACTATTTTCTAGAGCTAAAACTAAAAATTGGACTGTGTTCTTTGTTGTTTTCTTTATCTGGCCTGCCTGTACTAAATTATGGAATTTGGATTATGTATTTTAAAACTACTTTTTCAATCATTTAGGAGCTCTAATCTCTGTAACAAAACCCCTATTTATTGTCCTCTCTTTTGAGGGTAGGGATGAAGAACCTGTAATGACTACGTTTAGAATAAGAAGGTTTGCAAGTGTGTTAAGTTGTGAAAAGATTTGATATAACATTGATATTCATGATCTCAAGATATAACAAGAGTTTTACAGAGAGATTGTTAGATCCACAGGGGTATGCCTAGATAGATATAACAATGTAATAGCATGTGCATAAAAAGAAAGATGGAATGCACAATGTTAGTTGTTAGTTTGTTAGTAGCATAGAGGGATGGAGCATGATGTCTATCATGACATCCAAGAAATAAGGTAAATGCATGATTAGAATCATGGCATTGTACATACAAAGAGAAATAATCAAGCAACAAACATACAAAGTAAGAAGCAAGAAACACACAAGGGTGGCCAAGGGGCCAAATAGATACATAAGGCATATAAGACATGTTCAAATGCCACATACACACACAATGGGAACAAGCAAAGATTGGCACAAGGGCCACAAGCACATAGAAGTCACACACAAAGGAAATTGGCAAATGTTCAAAGGCACATAAAATATAGATAGAAGCAAAAGACATTGGAAAATGTCCTAAAATGCAAGTAGGAAGCAAACAGGAACTAGAAAATGCAAACACATCTAGCTAATCAAAGCACAAATAGAAGCATGTAAAATACTGGAAATATAGTCAAGCATCTAACTATGGAAAGCAAGAAGCAAGAGTATATAAGATATGTGGTATAAGACTAATGTATATGCTATGAAATACAAAAGTGTGATAAATGCTACTATATATCGATGTGATATCTATGTAAGCAAGTAAGGTACATACTACACAAGGTGCCTCGAGTGTGGAGTGTGAGAATGACATAACCTGGATGGTATAGTCATGTAGAGTGTGCTCCCAGTGGGTAGATGTATCGATGTGTAGCTAGAATGTAGAAGTAAGATGCCCCCTCGATGGGTGGAGTAAAGTAATGAAAGATCTAGATGTACTGTACACACTCAAATAAGATCAAGTGAAGCATGGCAATATAGATAAATTGATAAACAAGTAGCATAAAATAACATGATGTGAGTCTGGCAGAGTGTTTTAGTAATGTAAGAACATAGATGATGCATATAATTGACATATTTATATTTTTAATTTTTTGTATTTTTAGAATAAGCTATGTACAATCAAGTAGAAGAAGACTATGTATATGAAATGCAAGAAAGAATTCATTTAGATATGAAATTTACATAAGTGCATGAGATTCATTGGGTTCTTGAGTTTCTTTCCTTTTCGTGAAGTTAGATAATACACTTTTGGACTAAGCTTTTCGGTAATGATGTATGGTCTGGGCCAGTTCAGTTTGAATTTTCCTTTTATTTCTTCTTTAGCGTTAATATTGCATAGGTTTTCTTTTAAGACAAGATCATTAACATCAAATTCTCTAGTATAGACTCATTTGTTGTAAGAATATTGTATACGTTGTTGGTAGATTCTGAGATGTTCTGATACTTGAACACATTTATGATCTAGCTATTCTAGTTGGTGTAAGTGTTTTTCACAATATTGATCATTAGTGATAATACCCTTGATAGAGATATGAAAGGATGGGATTTCTAATTCCAATGGTACAATTGCTTTGATGCCATAGACGAGTGAAAAAGGAGTGGCTCCTGTGGGTGTGCAAATGCTTGTGTGATAAGCCCATAGGGAAAAGACAAGTTGGTTGTGCCAATCATCTCCAAATTTTGTCATAGTTTTACTTAGAATGCTATTGATGGTTTTATTGGTGGCTTTTGCTTGACCATTGCCTTGTGGATAGTAGGGGGTGGAAAATGTGTGTTTGATTTTATATTTTACGCAATTTTTTATTATTATCTTATTTTTAAAGGATGCTCCATTATCTAAAATAATTACTACAGGTAAGCCAAAGTGAGAAATAATATGCATCATGAGAAAACTACAAATGTCTTCACCTGTGGTAGTTTGGAGTGGAATAACTTCTACCCATTTTGTGAAATATTTTGTGGCTATGATAATGAACTTATGTCCATTAGCTGATTTTGGGTCCATTTTTTTGATAAGATAAAATCCCCATAACATAAATGGCCATGGGGAAACAATTGGCTGTAGTTGTTATGATGGTGCATGCTATAGGCTACTATGTCATTGACATTTTTCACAAAGTTTTGCATATTGTAAACATTTTTATTCCATAGTAGGCCAGTAGTATCCTTGTTAGAGTAAATTGTATGACATGGATTTTCTATTAAAATGACCACCACATTCACTATCATGTACTTGTGCAAGATCAACTTTAATTTTTGATAAATTTAAGCATTGGAGTAGATGTTTGTCAAAAGAGCATTTAAAGAGATCACCACCGATGATTACGTATCAACATGCTTGTTGTTATAATTTGCATTTTTTAGTTCAAGAAAAAGATTTTGGTGTAGTAGATTTGTTTAGGTAATTATAAATATTGGAGAACCATACTGTAGGTGCAAAACTACACATTATGGCTAAAACAAACAGTGTTACTAAATCAACATTGGCTATGGATGGTGACTATAGCCTTTTAATTGTGAATATTGCTTGATCATCATTGATGTCAATGGGGATTAAGGATGCAACACTTACCATGGCATCTATGTGGTGGTTATCTTTTCTTGGTATGTTGTCGATGGAGAAGAAATTAAATTGTGTTGATAAGCATTGTACCATATTTTTGTATGGGATGAGGTGTTCTTCTTTTGTTTGGTATACATTGTTAACTTGGTTGATGACTAGTTAGGAATCACTAAAGACTTGAATGGATTTGATTTGGAGTGATTGGGTAATAAAGAGACATAATATTAGTGTTTCATACTCAACTATATTATTTGTATAAGAAAAACTTAGGTGATATGCGATAGGTACTGTGTGATCAAAAGGTTACTTGTTCGATTCACGTCGAGTTCACCAAGTGTTTTACTTTTTTTTTGGAAACTAAGTATTTAATTTCCTAATTAGTAAAGGGTTTGGATTAATCTAGAAAACATGTAATATAGTATGCCTAAATTAACCTACTAATTTACTAAATCTAGATTTGAACAATTAACTACTAAAAATAGCAAGGGGATAGAAACTAAACTTAGATGATTTCTAGACTGAGATAAAAGAATCTAGAACTGTAAATTAAAGAGTTGAGTAGGTAGACTATCATAAATAAGACCCAAATGTCTATTTTATACCTGGATAGTAGTGCTAAAAACTAGACACTTTGGGGTCCAGTGCTGTAGTCCTATTTTTGGCACTATAGTCCTTTTGATCTACTTCCTTAAAGCTTTTTGGGTTTTGTTCAGATGCTTTAGGCTCTATGTCTGAATTTACATGTCTCAATCATCTACACAGCTCTGTGTGTAACTGATTTTGTCTCTTAGGGTCCTAGTTCCTCCTTAGGCTTGATAAGTGGTCTTGAATCAACTAGAAAAAGGGGTTAGTGTGTATTATGCACTAAACATGCTATCACACCCCGTGTGTGGGCATGCTGCCTACATACCAATACTCTGAAGAGGGATCAAGGCCAATGTAGTTCTAAATTGAATGTGTATTATGCAATTTTGTGTATACAATACAAGTATTATGCGAATCTTGGCAAGCTTGAGATGATTTGTGACTTGTGTGAGGGATTGAGTAGGTTAGAAATAGAAATGGTTGGTTGTATATAGAGAATAGGAGGATTTATTTGAAGGTGCTTAGTGTATTTCTAGATCATGCCTTTTAGATGATTACCAAACCTTCTAAATGACCCTTAAACATAATTTTATAAGGAAACTAATGATCCTAGTTTAGATGACTTTGTGTTAGGTTGATAGGAAAAAAGATAAGGAACTAGGGTAATTTGACCGTTTGAGGCTAAGAGTGACTTGGACAGTAACACCAGAAGGTGGATACCCTGGGGTCTAGTGCTATAGTCCAACTTATGGCACTAGTGTCCAAGAGGAAGGGACCCTTGGGTATATGTCTATGCTTGGGAGAGGAGTCCAAGATAGCTAGGGCTAAATTTGGAAGGCTTCAGATGACTGGGAAATAGTAAAAATATGCCTAGTGGGTTATGCAAGGGAGTAAGAGAGACCTATGGTTTGGGTGTCACAAGTCATGTTCAAGTTGTACGAATTGAATTTTTATGTGATTAAAATAACCTATCCACTCTCATAAGTGGATACACCAAGGTTCTCACACCTCAAGTAGTTGGATCATCAGGTTTAGCTCAAATCGGTCAAAATATATAGTGATTTAGGCTACATGGGTCACTCAACATAGTTCTTACACTTCCAGTATTTAGATTAACATATTCAACTTAGAATAGTAAAAATAAATAGTAATTCAAATTACATGGGTCAATCAACATTACTCAGGACATTTTGGGGGGGTATACCTTTAGTTTATAGATATGAAAACTATTCAAATACAATGGTTTAAATCATATGGATTCCCAGTGATTTTAGCTTATAGATATACAAACTAGTCAGATATAGTGGTTCAAATTATATGGATTCACGATATAGATTCAGACTTAGAGACCAGATTTGAGGGCATGTACATTACTACACGTCTCACACATACAACTTCATATAACATGACACAGTTAGATGACCAAATAACATATTACAGGCATAGTGCAGAGCATAGTGTTTGATCTCCAATTTTGCACATGGGGCATGGAATGATATGTTATTTCACATGTGGTTATACAAATTTGTAAACTATACATATGCATCACTCACATACTAGATTTGGGGGGCATGACATAGATGTTCATGTTCTTCATCATCTAGGATTATATAAATTAGAATGATAAGACATGTCATTCTCTTCTTACACATTTACCAAAGTTTTAGATTACACCCAATTGTACCTAGGTTGTCACCAGATTGGACTATATGATCATCTACAGTGGTTGGTCCATAACATTACCCAGACCCAAACTACATGAATTTATGTGGGATAGAGGGTAGACATTGGTTTTGAGCCTCTGAGTATTTCTTAGTTCTAATTCAGATATTCAAAGTGGGGGCATGATAGATTTTGGTCTTTATAGTATACAGATTCTATGTACACATTCTATATTACATGATTTTATGTGGGATATAGGGCAGCCATTGGTTTTGGGCCTCTGAGCATTTCTCATTCTAGTCAAATTTAGCATAGGGGGCAAACATTGCCCTCCTTCATGTTATATAGATTCTACTTCCAAATTCAATATAGGGATCATCTATTCTAGGGATTCCTTCTTTCTCTAAGTATTATTTGATTCTCTATCCACTCCCTTGGCTAGGAAGTGAGTTGGAACCTTTTTTAGCTCACTTATCTCCATGCAAGTAGGTTGAGGGATGCATTTTATTTTTTTTCTTTTACTCTAGTACTTCATTTCATTGTATCACTAGAATATAAGGGGGGAAAATGTATACACCCTGAATTGGTTAAGAAACTACACATATAATGTCTTTTCACACTCTTTTCACAAGAGACTCTGACTGGAGAATATGAGCTTTGTTCACATTTAGCCATGTCTTTCATTTTATTCATTTGGGGTTAGGTTTTATGCTTGAGTCACCTTTTTACCTATTTTCGATCATCTTGATCCTTTCAAATAGTAATTACACCTTAGCCAAGTCAGGTTTTTTGTCCTCTTCCCATCCCCCACGTCTTGGGATTGTAGGACAAGAGCGCTGGGGTTGGACTACAACATCAGTGTCATTAGTGTCTATTTCCAATGCTCTTGTCTAAGGTCATTTTGATCTCCAGCGGTCAATTTCTTTTGCTATTTGGGTCCCAACCCATTTCTTAGCTTCATCCTTAAGTTTTGCCATATCGGCCAAATGTAAATAAAGCTCTCAAATTTCTAATAATGGATCTCTTATATAAAGGACTACACAAAAGAATTTTATATCTAACACTTACTATTTTAACACATTAGACATAATAAAAATCAATCAATAGTATAACTCAGTATTTTGCATCACACATATACTTGCATGCTTGATCAAGTAAGGGCCTAGGCTAAAGTCATTCTTTCATATATCATGTGCATTGATTATGCACATTCCCTAAGGGAGAACTACATTTGATCTAATACCCTAGCTTGAAGGTTAATGTAGGCAACGATTAGGACAACAAGGGTTTTAGATTGTATGATCATTCTTCCCCTAACTTAGTTTTCTCCCCTTTTGCTTTTGATGCATTTGTTGTTTATGTGTGTGTAGATAGATATAGGGTTTAGAGATTGAAATTAACCTACAGTGAGCTTTGTTGACATCCAACCTCTAAAATTTTATACACAGGATCATACAGACCTAGCAAACAAAACCTAAAAAGCTCAGACCCTCAAGACAACAACAATAAAGGTAGAATACATCATCGGTGCCACTCCTATCCACTTTTGATGCTCCTTTCCAATCAAAAAATGAAGGCTAGATATAGATTCAAAATAGTGTCCCAGTCTTGCACATCAATTTACAACTCCTGAATCATCCATTTCAATTCATTTTTAGATAAGTTTATATCTTGTCCTCATGTAAATTACTTGATAAAAATCTATAGTTTACATATTAAATTAGATTTTTCCCCTTATTCCAAACCCTTTATAATTTAGGAACTACACACTGGTTTTCCAAAATAATAAAACACATGGTCTTATAACAAAACACATAATCAATGATAGGTTCATTAGTTCCTTACTTAAACTTGGCAATTTATAGATAAGAAATTTTCTCATCAATTTTAATATCAAAGTGTCTGAGAAATGTATCTACTAATGGATTGAATGATTTAATAAATCAATCAGGTAGATCAAAAAACCATCACAAAACATAATACTTTAAGTTTCTTAGAAATAGTTTAGTTACCAATTTGTCATTAGAGGCATAATCCAAGCATGTTGTGTGAAAACATCCAATATATTGTTTTGGATCTCATTTACCTTCATATAATTGAAGCTTAGGAACTAAAAATCAAATAGATAAAGGGTATGATTCAATATCATGTTTTTAGAGACTCCATTTTAATCACTTCCATTTCAAAATTGTAAAACAGAATGACTCCTGATCAATTATACATAAACTGGTCTAATATCATCTATTCATCCTAATTTACTTTGTGCATTTAATGTACAAGTTTGAATTCACCTTAGAGCATCCTTAATTAAGGTAATTCATTGTACTAAATCATTTAATTACAACTATGGTCATATTTTTGGTCATCACTAGTCATTTCTATCTCTTTGGTCAATTATTCAATTCTTTAGATTGCAATTAAATCAAACAAATTCATATTCATATCATATTAGTTAAATTAGTCATGTTGATTAGTTTAATTAATTATTCCTCTAATTATAAATTCCATGAAATTAAAATTTCTAATTTCATTTAATTCAATTTCTTTCTTTTCCACCTCATGTGGGGCACTCTCTAATGAGCATTCTCCACCCTCCATCTTAGAGATAAGATGGAAAATCCTCATTAAACCAATTAAGATATTTTTGAGAAGGATTATCCATAAACAAGATGGAGGTCTTTCATTTCATCCCTCAAGATATTTTGGAGGGGTATTCTCCACTCTCCATCTTTCATGCAAGATGGAAGGTTCATGTTAATCCCCCTTGGGATATTTTGAGGAGCATTCTCCATCCTTCATCTTAGATAAAATGAAGGGCTCACATTGGTGACCCATGTCATGATCCATGTGATGCCTTGGCATGAATTCTCCACCCTCTATTTTGAGGGTAAGATGGAGAGATCATGTTCAATCACTACCGCTATATATAAAGGGGCACCCCTCTTCATTTTCCATGCCCAAGTTTAATAATGCATCTCTATCAATTTCTCAAGCTAGCTTGTGGATCAAATTTCACTCTTATCAATTCAATTACTTAAGGTTTTTAAGAGAAGATGGTCTATTTCATGACAATAATATTATTAAAGACTTCTTGAGACTACATTTGAGCCACATCTGCTTATGACAAGGTGAATAATCCCAAAAATAAAGGTAATAATTGTTTATTTCTTTTGTTGATTTTGATTTGATTTAGCTTTATCTTAACTCACAAGGCACTGGGATAGATGTGCTAAAAACATATTTAGTTTTAATTTGTTATTTCAACTAACAAAAAAAGTTTATAACCCCAATAGTAATGCTAATAACACATATGACATTCTTGGTGGGACCCATACAACCCACACTCTCTTTTGAACATTTATTTCTATTTGCTAAATTTTTTACTTATCTAGTTAAATTTCAATAATTATTGTCATTGTTTTTGGTCCCTATAAATTGGTGAATTTGCTTTGTGAAAATGGTGAATTCACCCTTTTTATTTTATGTCATGTGAAGGCGCAGGTTGAAATAGTAATTGACCTGAAAAATGGTGAAAATGGCCAATAATCGGTGAAAATGATCCCAAAAATGGTGAAATTGACCTTGTAAATGACAAAATTGCTCAATTTTCTAATTGTAATACATACCTTTAGGAGGCCATAACTTTTGACTAAGGCGTCCATTTGACCTCTCATTTATGAAAAAATGAAGGTGTTGAAAAGATGCATGTAACCATATTTTTTTTTAATTTTTCATGAAAATAGTGAAAATGCTTAAAAACTACAAAAAAACCCATAAAAATAACAAAAAATACCCTTTAATCAGTGAAAATGACCTTGTAATCAACAAAAATGCCAAAATGATAAAAAAGACCATGTAATCGATGAAAATACCTAAAACGGTGAAAATGCCACTACTAAATAGCAAAAATGCCTCTTTTATGTGTTTTTGGCTTTGTTATGTGTTGTGTGCAGGCTCTGACAATCAACAAAATAGACCTTAATATTCATGAAAATGACTCTGATGTTGGTGAATTCAATCTCAAGAATCACACATTTTTTTGGTCCTACTAATTAGTGAATTCAACTTTTATTTTGGTGAAATTGATATATTATCAATGAAAACACCTACATAATTAGTGAAATTATCACTGCTAAATGGTGAATTCACCTTTGTCTATATTTTTTAGTTATATTTTGTGCTATATAGGTTCTTAAAAATAATGAATTGGCCCCGAGAAATAGTGAATTTACCTTTGTGTGCTGAAGATGAGAGTTGTCAAAAACACAAAAAATTGACCTCCCTTACTTGACAAAGATCCACCAAGCAAAACTACTCACATTATTTTTCTTATTGATTCTAAAATGTTGTGGTGATCCATTCAAAACACATATTATTCATTCACATTTCCTTTAGTGTTTAAAAAAAAAATCATATTTTGATTTGGTGTAATAAAACACTTTCATTTTTAGTCATCATTTTAGTTCTTTGCTTAATGACTTGCCCATGTGTTTTTGTGATCCCATCACACATATGTTCTCCCCTTGGAAGGGTGACTTAGAACCATGTGTATGCATTAAAAAATGTAGTAGATATATATACCAATCCTAAATCAGAGAATAGAAATCCTGCTTACACTTCTGATTATGGATACATTAGATATTTGGGGTCATGACCAAGATGGATCCACTACACCTAATATTGGGAGAAGAAAATGGATAAGTAAAGCTGTGTAGGATATTCTTCATATATTTGTGCATTATGCAAGCAGTTGTCAGCTATATTTATTTTGTCCTATCCTTTATGACTTGTAAAAGTATAGAAGATGAATAGTATACTCTTTTGGTGCCATAGTATGAGAAGAATCTGAATAGATAGGGATTGCAAATGACTATATATATGTATGCTTGTATGAAGAAGATGATAATTTTTTTTTGAGATCAATATAGACTATCTTGGTTATGGTTACCTATTGTATTTCTTATTTTGAACCTTGTGTGCGTAATCATGTTTAATATATGGTTTAATCCTATCTAAGTTATCCTGTTTGCTCTATGAAATACTAGTTAATCTTAATTCCTATCAAATGCACTAAAATATATCTCTATTATGTTTCTATCTTCCTTGTTAAATATGAATTATCTACACTATCCTATGCACTTGAATAAGAACTAGCTATCCTCATCATTAGCATGTTTTATTATATCAGGAACCTCTACTAACAATGGTGCAATGTGCATGGAAACACTCCTTCCAAAGGAAACTATGCTAAGATGGTTATTGAGACAATGAGACATTGAAACATCGTTAGATCAGAAAGTATGGAATTTCATAGAAGAAGAATATAAAAAGATTGGTCTTCTCACAAGTGAAATTATCTAAGAGAATATCTATGGAGAAATATATGATATTTTCTGGTGTGAACTACCCAAACTACTAACTAACTAGCTGACAAGATTGGAATACTATTACTTCAATCCTAGATTGAAAGAAATAATTACCTAGATCGAAGAAAAGATAGACCAATTGTTAAAAATGGAAACCAATTGGATGAGAAAAATAGAATACTGGGTTGCCACCACCATATATGGATACATCACTGAATTTGTAGTGCAAAGGTATATAGCATTCAAAGTTGCACAAAACCATTTTATCCAAGGAATTAGAGGAATTTTTTTGCAGCGACTACCTCTCCTGATAAAGATGTTGGTTGTGGATAAGGCCATGGTGCCTACTTTAGCCAATATAAAGTAGTCACTTTGGGCATATGGGGGTGTGTGCACATGATGGTAAATGAGGGATAGATGAATAAGTAAAGCTTAACCCTGTATCCAGAATGGAGACATGTAAGAAGAAGAGTCAGAAGAAAAGTCTAAATTTAGAAAGGGAACTATGATAATAGAACATATGAAATAAATAAAAGAATACTCGAGTAGCTGCGAGTAGATGTAAGAGTAGTAGTAGATTAGATGATAAATTAGGGAAAAGAAGTGATGAGTGAGAGTATGAAAAAAGATGATGATGAATACCAACAGATAGAATGAGAGGATGAAGATGAGATGTGTAAAGAAAAAGGTGAGAATAGTTTAGAAGTATGACATATAGATGACAAAGGTAGTACATAGCTACAGGAAAGGGTATTGTCTGAAGAAGAGGAATTATGCAAAGAAACAAAATACAGTTGCAGGTTAAACACAGGTTCAATCATAATAGAAGAAGACACAGGAAAGAACCATTCATCAGAAGAGCACACTTCCTCGCAACCTAGTCTTTTATATTCTAGTAGAAGCTTTTAGCCAGGCAGATAGAAAGGTGATAGTTGGGAAGGACAATTTTTAGAACATGTGAATCATTGGGGTACTAAAATTTATATTAAATACATTATAAAGGCTTTGATTTATATATAATTAGTTGAATCTAAACCACAAAAAGAAGGAAGTGTAGGTAAATGAAGTGTGCACAATAATTATCCTAGTGCACATAGTAGTACATAGGTAGGATCACTCAGAATGCATCCTCCTCTAACAAAAGCTATGTAGAAGACTCCATATATACTAGTTAATATGATGACTCATCTAGGAGGATTCATAAACATAGCCCATTATGATGGGTACATGGACCCTGCACAATACCTGTTGACTTGCAAGATGAAATGGTAAGCTAAGGATGTCACTGATGAAGTTGTCTAAAAGTGTGAATTAGTAAGGGCACTAACTGGTAGAACATTAGAGTTCATTTTACAAAGAGACCTTCAGTAGGCGAGCCTAAAATATGTTGAGGATTAGCTAGTTATAGAATTCAAGATCAAAAAGTATACCAGTCAAACTGTATAAGACCTAAAGGAGATACGATAAAAGTTAGAAGAATTGGTCTGTGACTACAATCATAAATTCTCTGATGTAATGAATAAGGTAGAGTTTGATTTAATAGATAAGGATAAATCTATGTGGTTTATCTAAGGACTATGCCCCAGAATCAGGTTTGCCACTATGTAAACTCAATATGCTATGAAAGTAGATGCCAGAGCTATTTTTGTACTGTAGAACATATTGAGTATTATGGAGAAGCTCATATTGCTAATTCCAAGATTGAAAATACACTACAGGATTTCATGAACAAAATGGAACAATACCATGAGGCAAATAAGCCTAAATTGAATATATGGTGTACAGAGTGCAGAAAAGAGGGAAACCAAATAATTGATTGTCTTAAAGTCAAGACAAATTTTTGTGAACTCTATCGAGTAATTAGGCATGCCACTATGTAATGTCATCTTCTACAACAATATATCAAGAACCCATAGAATTTGTATAAATGTCAAGATTTACAAGAGCTTAAATAAGGCATCACTAAAAATGTGTTCACCATCACTGTCCAATAAATGTCTTCAGTGAAGCTAATGATCCTAAGCCCATAGGTAGATAAAGGTTGTGCAACCCATACAGGTCCATAATAGATTATGAGTTCACCGTAGTATCAGCCTTAAGGTCTAGCTAGATGGATCCCTTCTTCACCAAGTTAGACACCTCCATCC
This sequence comes from Torreya grandis, assembly GCA_037957365.1. Taxonomy (NCBI): domain Eukaryota; kingdom Viridiplantae; phylum Streptophyta; class Pinopsida; order Cupressales; family Taxaceae; genus Torreya; species Torreya grandis. The sequence goes on from JARHVA010001181.1 coordinate 2,519,730, forward strand.
TGTTAGTACCAATATGTAGCACCCTAAATCTCACCCATAATGTAGCAACAAAAAATAAGTTGGCCCCCACCAGCTGCACAATATTAATTCATAATGAGAGATAATAATCAATAGCACCAGCATTGGAACACTGTGTAGCCACAAGGAGGGTATTGAGGTAGATATCAGTCTAACAGAGGAGGAGTTTGAGGTGGATACAGAGGAGGATACCAGGGTGGTAGAGGTAATAATTATCAATGGCATCCTCTGCAATGCTACTTGTGTGGCAAATATAATCATATTCAACACAATTACCCAATAAATCCTCAACAATAGTCATATTATGCATACTATAGAGTCTCTGACTAACACAACACCAAAGATTATTCTATTCTAGATAAGCAAAGGAAGGATACAATTATTTTGAATGTGAATATGGTGAGTGCACATGCTAAATAAAATGCATTTTAAAATGCTATAACATGAAAACAATACATAGATAAAGGTTTTATTCCACTGAAAATGCCTCAAGATTAGGGGATTAGGAAAGCTAAACAAGATAAATACCCATATCTAACTACATAATAGAGCCTCATATACGAATTTGCATAGATGTTGAAAAATAGTCAACATTAGGAGACTACTGATGGTGATGCTACAATAATCAATGCATGAATAGATGGCCAAATCATGTGTATTATGGATCAAGATGGAGTTATCACTATGCTCATAGATCTTTTGAAATTATTAAGTACATCATTGTGTAATGAATATATCTCATAGAACATCATGAATCTACTACATAGACTACTTGAAGGTGCATAATATGGCCAATAAAAGATAGAAAAACTAGTCTGGTATGTTAAGACAAAGAAGCCCTGAGATGTTGACACATGAATTGATATTGAGGTTACTAGTTATGATATCCCAAAATGTTGTCTTTGATTTTGGCAACACAGTTAACATGATTCCTAGATCTATATGGGAAGCTATCAGATGACCAATTCTAAGTTACAACTCAGTAACTCTGAGCCTAGTTGATTATGAGAAGGTTGAGCCTATTGGTAGACTATAAGATGTCAAGATCAAAGTCACAAACTTATCTCTATCAGGTGACTTTAAAGTCATCGACATGAAGATCGCAACAACACATTACCCTACACTGATAGGTAAGAAATGGGCACATGATGGTCAAATGACTATCAATATAATGTATAACCAACTTGAGGCACATCAAGGTGATAAAGTTGTTGTCATTCCTCTCAATATATCACACAAGCCTTACATAATTCTAGCTGAACTAGACTCCCATACGCTATGTAAGAAGCTAGTTGGATGAAGGTGAATTTTGATGAAAACCCAAAAGCTTTTCACATAATTGAATGCAATTTTCTGTACCAACATACCAAACCTTAGATATTATCTTTGCTCACTCAAAAACTAAAGACATCTAAATAATGAAGGCCCAAACCAATAGTTATGCAATTGGTAGTAAACTAGTTTGTCATCGAAGAGTGTGCATCTATGTCTATAAAATATCCTACTTAGTCAGAAGTTGATTTCCTTTATCAAGATGATGATCACATGCAGGACTATATATAGCCAATAATGGAAGGCACTTTTCCATGGGAAACAACTTTATCTATCAATGGTAATTAGATACCCACCTCCTTAATTGGGCCTGAGGTGACCATGAACTTCGATCGATGCAAATGGTCTTTATGCATGAGTGACAACTTCCTATATAATGTGCAATGAAGGACATTAATATATTCATTCCATGATTGTAAGTTCATAAATCATCCATCATCTAGTAGGTTAGCGCTCTAAATTATGTTCTAAAAGGAGTTGCTATGACGTGGGAAACTCATTGAAATGACCAGCTTGAGTGGGATGATGCCTACGAGATCATGATCAATAGATTCTAGTTATCACTATTCATCTGCACCAATTAACCATTATTTCAAGAAGGTGGGTGCCCCAAAATTCATATACATAAATGTGTTGATGTTTGGAATGAGGAATGTGTGGTGTTGGGTTAATATTTTGTCACCAGCTAACTGATGGGCAAAATAGGTTGCTTCAACCATAACATAAGGAGATTAGTCAGCCAAATGTGTAGGTTTACCACATCAAAAGGGGACAAATCTCTTCTCTCATCAAGGGGAGGTTCCCTATAACTATAAGGTGTTATATACTATATATATATGTAGAAAATAACACTCATGGGTAGGACAACACCATCCATCTCTCTTTTTTTAGAGATGATGTTCACAAATCAAGGGAGAAATCTTGGTGAAATCACTGGAGGCACTTCTCTTCTTTCAAAAATGTTCTGCAACAAATAGTAGGAATCTTTTCTGGTAGTGATAAGTAACTGTAACAAGGTGCAGTAACCAGTAGAATGAGGTGTAGCACAAAGTCTCAACCTCAACTGCTAAAGAGTGAAATACTAAGGACAATGAGAGCACAAAGTCATCCCAAGATCCTTTACATAAAAATAAATTGAAAACACACACATTGAAGACAATTGTGGCAGCTCAAAGTCTTCACACAGTTGGCTTTAGGACACCTTCCTGATTACTTCCACTAGTTCTGCTCATTTAATTAAATGGACAAGAATGAATTTAGAAAACAAACATAAGAACAATTTCCTAAACAACACAAGTTATTCCAGTATAAAGTCTGAAAGGTCACTTGCTTTCTCATTCAAATAAAGAAATATGATTAACAATCTGAGCTCAAAGTCTCAGTAATTGCCTTTCAATTTGGGTAGAGTTTTGCTTCTATAACAGAGAGATCTCCTTTGCATAAAATATGAGATTATAATATATAGCAACCAAGAAAGACTTGGCACTTTGTTTCATGGAAAAGCCCATGCTGTATTCAATGCCTTGAATGCATTTTTAGTTCAGTCAAAGGGGCCATGCTGAAACAGGGCATCAACCTTAATTGTGGTGTGTCAATTCATCTCAAATGTCTCCTCTAAAGTATAGGCCACCTGGTCCTCTTCCTGATATTTGTGCAATTGTCCACTTCACCTTTACTCGATGGAGAAAAATACGCTGCATCCTCAATTTGTTTGTGCACTCAGATGCCTACTTGGTGGACTATTCCACCTACTGAAATAACTCATGCACAGATATTTCTAGTCTTTCTACATCGTTCCCTCTTTCTTTAATGCATTTTATCTCTTCCTCATGATTTGAGCCTTCGAGTTATCTCTTCCCTTTCTGCTAGCTCTTTCGGCTTCTTTAACTAGTCACTGAGTTTTGTTCTTTAAGTTCTGCACCATATTTGAAAACAAACGGGCATTTTATTACCTTGAATTTGACGTCCACAGGGATGTCACTAGTTTCTAGTCACTTGAACCATGTTGAACCTTGAAACTTTGAACCATGAGAGTTCATTGGTTTAATGGTTCAACAGTTCGAACGGTCCATTTTGGCTCCTGGGTTCAATCGCTTCTTTGGTTCATTCACTTTCTTGGTTCAATTAGCTCCTTTCCTTTTGGCCTTAAGCCTTTGAATTCCTTCGAGTTTCTATCTTTGGAACCCCATAAAGGGAAGGTGTCCATTCGGGCCTTGAGAATGGTCCATTTCATGGTTACCAAGAGTCCCCCGTAAGGGTACTTGCCCTTCAGGGTCCTTCGGGTGGCCTTGTTCTTCAAATCCTTCAGACAAAATGTCTGAAGGAATTCTTTCCTCTACCTTTGCCACTTTTTGTTGGGCCTTTCAACACTCCTTTAGACAAAATGTCTACAAGAATTCCTCCTTTGTGGCCTTCTCTTTGATCCTTTCACAAGTGTTCCTTACCCTCTGCAAGGGTACTTGTCCTTTGAGCTTTGGGAGACTCCTTTGAACTGTTTGATTGAACCAACCGATTGAACCAACAATGGTTCAATAGTTCAACGATTCAATACTATGTTCTTCTTATTCAATTTGACCACTTGAACCAACCGCTTTGAACCATGCTGACTAAAATCTTTCGCTTCTTTCCTTTGCTTAGAGCTTTCTTAAATCGTTGAACCATTTTGGTTCAAAGTTCAATGGTTCAACCTTTCTTTCTTGGCTCTTTGAATCCTTTGTTCTTTCCTTCTCTCAAACTTTATTGAACTCGTTGAACCTTTGAACCTTAAACTCTTTTGGTTCAAGGTTCAATGGTTCAACGGTTCAATCTTTCTTCTTTGAAGTCTTCTTTTCGTTAAGTCTTTTGAAGCCATTGAACTTGCCGAAGTGGTTGAACTTTGAACTTTGCTGAAGTCATTGAACCTTTGAACCCATTGAACCTTTGAAGGCGGGGTTTAATGGTTCAATGGTTTAATGGTTCAATATGTTGTTTGAAGCTTATCGATGGACCTTTTGGTTGAACCTTGGCATTGAACCAACCTTGAAATTGCCTAAGTGTTGGGAACTTGTTTCTTTGTGAGAACTTGCCTGTTGAAGTCATTGAACCTGTTAAACCTACGAGTCCCTTAGCTGAAAAAGCTTGAATAATGAAGAATTTGAATACTCAAAACATTTTTTGAGAAGGGAAGAGAGAATTTTGGCTTGTAGGACCAAAATAGTTCATATGTTGTCCCCAAAAATGAGTGACAGATTTTGGGAACAACACATGGCACCAAAATATTGGGTTCATATTCTCCACTATACACTTGCTCCATTACCAGCAACATGGTATATGCACCAAGAGCACAGAAGGGAAACCAAGCAGTGAGCACAACTGTAAAGTGATTTAATACAAAATTTTTGTGTTTAAAGATGAAAATCCTCTAGTTCACAAAGCACTATAAAAACTTAAGTACTTTTTATGCCATGGGTGTGTAAAATACTTGAGCACCACAATCAAATCCACTGCACATAAAAACACAGTCTCTGATCTTAATGAGGCATTACAAAGGTACAAAAGTAAAGAATGAAGAACAAAATCTATCAAAACCATGTCACCACATAAAATATGAGGCAAAAGACATTGAGGATTTAGATTTTGATGGTGACTTAGATTTGAATGATTTATTTGAGCTTGAGCGACCTGTAGAATCACTCAAGAACACTGGTGCATAATCCACTAAGAAATATAAGATGCATAGTATCCAAATTCCTAAACAGGAAGGGAAATAGAGGGTATAGGAATCTATTGATGAATAAAAACACAACATTTTTCAACAACCCCTTAAAAAACATATCACAAACATTAGGACATAAGAGGTCTAAAAATTGGCAAACATCGACAATTATTGGATGGAAGTTAAGGTCTCTAAAGTGCTACAACTTTTGAGGGATTATCAAGATGTTTTTCCCACAAAATTCATAGATGTATAAGGTATTGACCCATATTTTGGCAAGATGAATATTATACTAAAGAAGTCTGCATGGCCAACAAAGAAGTGGCCATACAAGCTCAATATGAATATGAAACTGAAAGTAAAGGCTAAATTAGATAGACTGTAGGATACATGAATCATCTATCCAGTAGAAAAGGTAGATTGGGTAAGTGTTATGGTAGTCTAGCCCAAGAAAATAGGATAAATCTAAGTATGTGGGGATTACTACATTTTGAACAATGCTTATGTCAATGATCCATTCCTAATTCCTTTTATAAACAAAGTTTTGGAGTCTATCACAGGACATGATATTTATTATTTCATGGATGGTTTTAGTGGATATCATCACATATGAATTACAGAAGAAGAAAGATCCAAAACAACATTTGGAATGGAATGGGGTTCTTTTGCATATAAGGTCATGCCTTTTAGGCTTTAGAATGCACATGTGGTGTTTTCTCATGCAGTGGTTACAACATTCAAGGATTTCATTCATGACTTCCTATAAGTTTACCTTTATGATTAGGAAGTCTTCTCCTTGTTCAAAGAACATTTTTCTAAGTTGCATCTAATGTTGGAATGATTTTAAGCTCTGTGCATTGCTTTAAATTTGAAGAAATGCTTATTTTTTACACCCTTTGGCCATTTGCTTGGACATGTTAATAGAATTTGTTAGGATCATTGGATCAATGAATGGTCATGATGGAGTGATCATCCAAGTCAAGCAAGCATACATCACACAACTGAAAGTAATTAAAACCATCAAATAAGAATATTACACAAAGAGAGTGTCCATGAGAATAATGCAAATGATACAAGATCAAAATAACATTATGAGGATGCAAAAGTAAGATCAGAATACATAGAAGAACAATAGCTCTCTGTCTCACTGAATACTCGCTGATTGAATGAACAATGCAAAGGGAGAGAGGTATTTATAGGTTGGAGACATAGTGAAACCCCACATTTTAATGAATGTGGTACTAATCCTTTTAAATGACCTCTAGAGCCCTGATTAAGCTAATATATCCATGTAGCCAAAACCCATAGGAAAAAAGACCTACACCAACACCCCCCCCATAAGCATAGCTTAGGTAGGTGATACAAAAATTGTAAAAAATGAGTCCTAACAACAAGGCAATCTATCATAAATTAGAGAAAAGGAGAAAACCCAGTGGGAAAAAACTCCCCCCACAAAAAAAAAAGAAAATAAGAAGAGGAGACTAAAAGATCCCCCAAAACATGTTGATTAATCAACACTCCAAGTACATAACAATGATCCCCATTATCCTACGAAACACGAAGGAAGTGTGCCTCCACACAGAAGAGAGAGAATGTGAATGTAGAATGTTGCATGGTGAATGCTATAATAGGTCCCTTTGAAACAAATGTTGTCTCTTCCCTTCATAAGAAAGAAACCTTGAGCTATCAAACTGTTGAATTCCCACTCAAGTGGAATATATGTAGGAATCATGATGTAGGGCTCTGATACCATAATAAAATTTTCCAGGATCACCGGATCAATGAATGGTCATGGTGGAGTGATCATGCGAGTCAAACAAGCATACATCACATAGCTAAAAGCAATTGAAACCATCAAATGAGAATATTACACAAAGAGAGTCTCCACAAGAGTAATGCAAATGATATAAGATCAAAATAGCATTATGAGGATACAAAAGCAAGATCAAAATACACAAAAAAATAATAGCTCTATGTCTCACTGAATACTGACTGACTGACTGAATGAATAATGTAAAGGGAGAGAGGTATTTATAGGTTGGAGAGATAGTGAAATCCCACATTTTAGTGAATGTGGTACTAATCCTCCTAACTGACCTCTAGAGCCCTAAGCAAGCTCATGTGTCCATGTAGCCAAAACCCATTGGAAAAAAGGCCTACACTAACACATGTCATATGTAGTGAAGGTATTCTTGTAGATCAGACAAAAATCATAGTAATCCTGAGTATACCTCCACTTGTTAGTTCCATCAAAGTGCACTCTTTCTTGGGGTATACATGCTATTATCACAATTTATCAAAGGCTACAAAACTATTCATCTCTGTAGAATTTTTACTGCACAAGAATGTGATATTTGTCTAAACTTTAGAATGTCAAGCAACCTTCATCAAGTTGAAGCAAAGATTGGTTGTTATGCCCATACTTATTTTTCTAAAATAGAGTAAGCCTTTTCATGTACATGTAGATGCTTCAGGCATCATATTTGGTGCTATACTTGTATAGTCAGGGGATGGTGGACTCAACCATCCTATTCATTTTGCTAGTCAAAAACATTCTAATGTAGAGAAAAACTACATAACCAATGAGTGAGAAACATTGGCCATCATGTTTGCACTCCAATTTTTTTGGCATTATCTACTTGTAACACCATTCAAAGTCTTCATAGATCATCAAGCCCTATGATACCTTGTCAATAATCTAATGCTAGGAGGATGTACTCTCGATTATTGATGTTGTTTTAGGAGTTTCAATTCTACATAAATGTAAAACTAAGAAGAGAGAATGTAGGACCAAACCATCTCATCTGCATACCAAATGGTGAAGAGCTATAAGAATTACAAGAAGACTCTCTTGATACTCATTTTTTTCATGTCTCTATGATTTCTGAGAATTTCAAAGCCATTGCCAACTTCCTTGAACAAGGAGTCTTCCCTGCACACTATAAAGAACATGATAAAAAGTAGTTTGTGACTATAGCATTGCCATATACCATCATTAATAGACTTCTGTATCATTTAGGGAATGATGAAGTTATGTACAGGGTTGTTTTAGAACACGAATGATCTCAAGTCTTGGAAGAAGCTCATCAAGGATTCCTAGGAGGATATTTTATAGGGGAAGCTATGGTAAGAAAGCTATTATAGAGAAGGTTATGGTGGCCAAATCTATTCCATGATGCATATAGAGTTGTGCAACACTGTGATGTCTGCCAACGTATGGGTAAACCACTATAGAAAGATGAGATGCCTTTGTAGCCTGTATTAATTAAGCAAAATTTTGAACAATTAGGTATTGAATTTGTTGGACTTATTAACCCACTAACAAGCACAATAAAGCAAGATATATCATCACTGTGATAGACTATTTTACTAAGTGGGTTAAAGTTGTTGCAACACCTAGCTACGGTGTAAATGATGCAACAAATTTCTATATGAAAACATCATTACAAGGTTCGGATTCCCTATAAAAGTAATTAGTGATAGAGGAACACACTTTCTAAATAATACCATCAATGTTATGACTAAAGAATTTATGATCTCTCATGACAAAAGCATGATGTATCATCCGTAGGCCAATGACCAAGCTGAAGCGTCTAATAAAGTACTGGGTACAATGCTGACAAAAATCTATGATGTCAAGTAGGATGAGTATGAAGATCACATTCATATGATCTTATGGTAATATCACACTTATTGCAAAAAGGCTACATGATTTATGCCATTCTAGTTGGTGTGTGGTTTAGAAGCAATCATGTCGATGGAATACTTAGTACCCAGCCTATGAATTGCCATGGTCATGCAACTCAAAGATCATGAGTCTCTTACTAATCGACTCCTTAAACTAAATCATATGGATGAGTTTAGACATAGAGTAGTTTGGATGTAGGAAGTGCATAAGTAGAGCCAAAAAACGTGACATGATGAGAACTTTCACCAAAAATAATTTCACAAAGATTAATAGTCTTATTGTATGACAATAGTTTTAGAGCATTCTTAAGCAAGTTGTAAATATGATGGAAAGGGCTCTACATTATACATGACCTAATGCAATAAGAAACTATGGTCTTAAGAGATCTTCAGGGAACCATGTTACCAGGGGTAAATGGTTGTAGGCTTGAGCCCTACTGCCAATAGTTGATTGATCTCATTCTGCAAACTAAGTGGATACTAAATAATACCATGTAGATTAGGATTTACCTATTTTGCATGTTTTACGTGTGTGTTTCTTTTATGTTTTATTTATTTATAGATAATCTCAGCAATAATAATTGTGAATTATAAATACCAAGCATCATGTGTGCCAGACGTGCACAGGAGGATCCATGGGTGCCATAAAAAAGTTAAAGAGGAGCGACTAAAAAATATTAAATTTGAGAAAGGTATAGAAACATCACATCAGTAAGATATCCATTGAATAATGACTATCCACTGTAAGTAAATTCTAGATCTAAGGGTTGATGGATGTAATCTTGAATAAATTGGTGGCTTATCAACATCAACTACTTATACCCCTGTACGAACACTAGAGAGCATAACAATGTAACTCCACACATACATCAATTACTAACTATTTTAATGGCTAGATCAGATATCAATTTGCCACATCCACCATTGCATTCAAGATGAGTGGATAACTTAGTGTGATTTTGATGTGGACCCCAATAGGCACAATTTTGATAAAGCCAAATTTGAATACCAAGTTAACATTTCATCCTTGAATATATTTTTCATGAGCTGTAACTATCAAGAGCCAAGCTATTTTATTTCATGGAGAACATAGAGAATATTAATTTTTTCCTTCATGCAACTATGGATACCTCATAGCTAATCAAGGCTCCAACTGATGCACAAAAAGAAGCCATGGATGTTGGTATGGTGCTCAGACAAACCAAGTATAGTGACCAAAAGTCATTTGACTAACTCCACTAAGTTGAACAGAAGCTCTTCCACCCTGATCCTATTGATGTTGTGTAACCGCTCACCCTCACAGCTCCCCATCACTTCCAGAATAAAAATGTCAAGTGTTTATTGAGATTACTTGCATTTAGTGACTTGGGAGAGATCGTTCAAGTATTGCTTGGGTAATACAATGAGAATACAATCTATCTGGGTCCAAATGAGATTATGGTAATCAATGCATAAGCCATGGCTTGAGCTTTAGGCATGCTTGCATAAGGAGATTCTTTGCTCCCATACAAGACAAAAATGCCTCCAATTCTACAAGATGTCTAGGATTTATATGTGTAGGGTAACCAAGGGGTCCCCACTGATGAAATTATAGATGAACCAATGCACATCCTCATGAAATGTATCACCAAATGATATCAGGAGATGACCAAGTCTACCAAATAAATACCCAAGGGCATTGTGGACATCACTCACACGATGATCCACTAGAATGAATAGTTCAACTGGTCAAAGTATTTTATCTAGTAGTTACTCACAAACATCGAGAAGTTCCACACCTTTCTTAAGTAGACATTCTAATATCAGTTTCATATCTTCTTGCTCTACTTCACACAATGGAAATCACCAAAAGGAAAAGTGCATCCAAACACAAACTATTGGCCAACACAATAGTTCTAAAATCTCATCCGAATGCAGGAATATGGAGCCCTCACACATGATGTAAAATTCAAAGTTCAATAAGAGGAATGTCTCGACCTTATTGTAACACATCCCTGAGTGCCACTTAATGTCATCCACTATCTAGGTCAACATGTATCTATTACTTTATTGTTGAAGGGTGTATTCATCACCATTCATGAGTTACCACAGTCACCCTTCCAAACACTCCCCTTCTTCATGACAATGGATATGGTATAGGCTAAATTGGACTAATAAAAATCATTTGTAGCTAGGCGTGTGACCCCCTACAAGCCATACCACCTAGTGTAAATTTTCCTACCACACAACAACCAGAGCACTAAAAGGGAAAATGTAACAGAAATGAAAGTGCAATGAAAACCCTCATTCAACATCCTCTCCCTCGAAGTAAACAACACACAACATCATAACTTGGAAGGATGATCCCAAGGTGCTATAGACAGTGGACTCTTGTGACCTCATGTAGATGGGTACAAATGAGCAGGAAGTCTACTAGGTCATGATGGCAAACATGGCTAGAGACTACTATGAGAAGGAAGAATAAAAAGAGTTATTCTTTTGGAAGCTAGTGTGCATAGTTTAAGTATGAAAGTAGGTTCTCCTAGAGTTGTGGGTGGACCTCCCATCCTACCCACCTACCATCATCATTGACATAGTTTGAGAAGAAGCAGAACAACTCCAACATAGAATGAACTTCTTCCAACCATAACCTGCACCCACATTCATAGCTGAAGACATCTTTGTACCTCTCCCAAAGAGCCCACTTGAACAACTTGTGTGTAGGATAAAAACAAGATGAGAGGATAGGGTCTCCCCTACCTTGTAATAGTGCATGTTTATTAGATGACCAACCATTATGCAAGAAACATAACCTACCCCTACATCTACTACACCACCACCTAGACATAGACTGGTCATGATTGGGAGGAGCAAAGTACAAGTTTTAAGCTCAGAGGTGTGACTGGTAGATTCACCACCATCATTACAGGCTCAAGTAACTAAATAACTTGTATTGGAGTAGCTAATAGTAGAGGAGCAATAGGTTGCTAGGGAATAAGCCACTCGCATAGCCAAACACTGACTGAGCAAGGAAGAAAAGAAAAGAAAGAAAGAAGCGTAATAATAACACATAATGCAATAAGTCAAAGAAGTTGAGGCCACATAAAAGGCCAAAGATGTAGAAGCAAACATTCATAAGGCCAAAGAGATGGCCAAATAAGTACATGAAGTGGTTGATGCCACCAAGAATGGATAAGAGGAGAAAGAGAAGAAGAAAAGGAAAAATAAAAAATAAAAAAATACGGTAATCCAAGTGCAATAACAGGCAGAGGAAGTTGTCAAGAAGGAGGATGATGAAGCCCTATGGTAATAGTAAGCGTATGCACAAGCTCAATCATAAGCACATGCATAGGCACAATTTATGTAAGAGCAATCGAAGGCTATGGCTTTAGCAACAAAAAAATAGAAAGAAGAAGAAGAACAAAAGAAGAAGGAAGACAGAGAAAGAGAAGGAAGAAGAGGATAAAAAGAAAAAAGAGAAAGAGGAAGAGGGGAAGAAGAAGAAAGAAGAGGAAGAGAAAAAAAAGCAAGAGGAAGAGGATGATAAAAAGAATAGGGAGGATGAAGACAATAAGAAGAAATAAGAGGAAGCCAAAATAAAGATGGCTAAAGATGTTGCGCAATAAATTAAGCTGGCAGTAGTGATCCAAAGGTCAATATAGAAAAGGTCCTAAAATGGATTGAAAACTACACCATTACATAGGGCCCAGTGAGATCTTTCCAATGACATGTGGAATGCAAAAAATAGAGCTTGAATGCTCCTTGTGTAGCTAGTCAAAACTCTAGTCAAGCTAGTCAAAGTTGGTCAAACTATATCAAATGACCATTATGGAATAATTTGAAAATAGATCCACTACAAATAATTCATTGTGAGCTTTTTAACACAATTTATGGTTCACTAAACGAAGTCCATATGTAAAAGATATGGCTAGTCAAAGTTGTGGTCAAACTTGGTCAACAAGGTGATGTGGACAAGTAAGGATGTGACATGTGGCATGAGGCACGAGGTGAAAAATAAATAATGAGTTTTTATCTTTTGTCTTTGATATGCATAATCAGAAAAAAAGTCTGACTACAGGGACCATAGCCAATGGAGTCCACTTTTGTCTTGGAGGGGGACCCTGCCACTGATAGAGCGATGGAGCATTCATCCAGTGGACAAAAAGTGACGTGGTGAGAGGTTGATAAGTGGTGAGAGGAGATTAGACCACGTGGTGGGTCCTCAAGCCACCACGTGGCTTGCCACCATTTATTCCATGCTTGAATATTATATATTATCATCGAAGGTTTCAAGACATTCAATATACCTTCCAAGTATGGCCACGTGACATCTCATAGTTTTCACATCCCAACATGTCACATTTAATTCCCCATCATCTATGTTCAAACCACCTAATATTCCATATACTTCCACCTTTCATGTCTTACCTTCCATGTTTTATCCACAAACATCCATGAGAAACCCAAACTTACCACATGCCTCCATAAACCCACATAATACATGCTAATGCCAATTACTTGGCATGCCATACCACAAGTTTCACAATATATCAATATCTAAACAATTACCCACTTATCCATGTGGGATTAAAAGATAAACTTTGCCCACCAAATGCATTAGGAGAAATTTTGAACCTTCATCCTCCTGTGCAAAAAGATAAGGCCCAACCACTTGGGCTATGGGTGAAAACACTATGTAAAGAATGGAAATTTCTATTTGAAGGCATTCAAACAAGCTTGTCAGCCATTGTTAAAGGCTATAAGAGCTTGTGCATCTTGCAGAAGGAGTTTGGAGCAAAATTGGGGAAAAGTTTGAAAAGGAACTGATATAATTTTTTTCCAAGGAACAACTTTGTAGTTAAACATTTTTCATTTTGATAACTACTGGAGAAATTGTAAAGCCTCGAAAGCAGTCCATTGTGCTAAGGTATAAGGACCTACTTTTACTCTTCCTCCAATTTGAGGCATCTAGAGTCATTTCTAGATTTTGAGGTAAACTAGTGAAATATTCTAGTTTCTGAGATGCTACCAGTTCTATGCTGAGTGTCTAGATTTGGGGTCTTTTGTTGCCATTTTTGATGCTCAGAATTGAGAATTTTGAGTAGAAGATAGACAAAGGTGTGTTTTGGGAAGGTGAAGAATCTATCCATGGATTTCAAGATTCTTTGAAGGTCTATAACACTTAGATTCATTATTGTTCTGTAAGGGTTTCCATTTACTTGTAGACATATTATAATGAATTGGTTTAGCTAGTTAGCAAACCCAGAGACGTAGGCATTATTGAACTCCATAATCAACTGTTATGCAGTGTGGTTAGTATTCTTGCATTGCTCTTCATTTAAGTTGATAGTTTTGTAGATTAATTTTGGTATAATTAATATTTTGCCTACAAAGTATCCAAAGTAAACTTTTAGCATGAAATTTAGTGCTAGTTTTTAGATCAAATTTGGTATCAGAGCAGTTAGTGTGCTGGATTAACTTCTGTTAAGGCATTGTTATGGTGCATCAAGTTTGATATCAGAATTGAATTTGTGGGTGAATTTGTGATTTTTTTATTTTAACCAAAATCAGTTATTGTAAAACAATGGATCTAATGCTAGCTCAGATTTAATTATTACTAAATTTCATTATCACTAAGATAATTCAATTCCTACAAGCCTAAGAGTAATGTTGACAAGTGGTAGAACAATGACAAGAGTAACAAATTGAAAAGCTTCAATAGAGCATTGATGCGCTTTGAGCATAACTAAATAGGAACATCGATAGAAGAAGAGGATGCATGGAGATTCAAAGATTTATGGACATTGTGCCCAACGGGGTCATATTGTCAAGCAATACTAGATATTATATCCCAGTTAAGCTTTATTATGGTTCAAGAAGCAGAATGACCAAAGATGCAAAGAAAAGGTGAAGACATCTGTCATAAAAGCTGCAAGCCTAGTTATCTTAAGCATCAAGTAGAAGATGAAGGAATTATCCAAGAGATGTTGCCAAGCCAGATAAAAAAGGTACATTTTGGTTATAGCAGTGATTATTTTATTATTTCTGATGGTCCTATTAATGTGAATGATGTTTTAAGTTTGAAAGAAAATAATGCTTCAATTATTAATAAATATTTTGATATACATATTGAAGATGAAAACAAAGAAATCAACTCTTCTAGCTATATTGACAATGTTATGGATATTGAATGTACTAACTCTAAACATTCATCAAGTTCATGTGCTGATACATTTGAAAAGCACACAAAGGGAATATGTTCTAATCTATTAACTAAAATGGGATTCAAAAGAAAAGGCCTAGGCATTAATGGTCAAGGAATTATCTAGCCTATTGAAGTGGCAAAGAGACCACTCCATGCAGGATTAGGATATGGAGGTGAAGGATAAATATCCCAAGAAGTTGAGTTGAAGGATTACTCAAGCAGCAAGCCAGAACATCCTAAAGAGCTAGAAGAAATACACTTCAAAGATGTGATAGTTACATATGATGAATAATATTCAAATGATTCATCAAGGTATGCAAAGAAGAAATACTCAAATGTATTTTTTGACTATGCACAAGAAAGCCCTAAAAGGAAGTTTAAGAAAATTGATAAAATGGAATTACCTAAAGAAGAAATGAAGTTAGGATTTTACTTCAATGCTAAGGGGAAAATTCTAAAAGAAGATAAGCAAAGTCAGTAACAACCTAAGGCAAAGGTTATAACTACATCTTCAATCAAGCAAAATATAGAGCCTCCTCAGACAAAATCTAGTCAGTCTGAACCTGAAAACATCAATGAAGGAGATGGTAGTCAATGAGAAGCTGATAGTTTAGAAATTGTCACCCTGAAAAGGTAAGCAACATTTATTTAAAAGAATAATTGTCAAGCATTCTAAGATAGAGATGTTATTTTTTATAAGAATTATCAAAGGAATTTGATATCTAAAGATGTTGTAGAAACCTTAGGTTTAAAAACTAAGCCACATTTACAACCCTATTCTCTGGAAAGAATAAATGATGGTAATGATGTACATGTAAGTAAAACCTATAAATTAGGGTTTACAATTACCATTAAATTTTTAGATGAAGTTGAATTAGATGTAGTTTCACTTTAGTTTAGTGGCATTATCCTGGTTAAACCATACTTGTCTCTGAGAAAAGCAACCTACTCCAAGAAGGGAAATTAATATAACATTGTAAGAGATGGGATAAAATATCTTGTGAAAGCACATAGATAGTAACCATTACAAGTAAACAATACCTTTAGTGTTATTTTACTCATCTATGTTGTAGACAAGAACACTGTAGGGTAACAAGAAGATAGGTTGTATATTTTAGTATGTTTAAATATGTATACATGTTTGAATATAGGCATTGTTTATAAATGCATAAGACCCAATTATTGGCAATGTTTGTAATCATTATGTACAATTACAATGTTTGTCAAAGACCCAAGAAGGGCAATGCTTGTAAACTATATTGCTAGGTAAAAACCCTAAAATGATAATTATAAAATTATAATTATTATAACATCAAGTGACAGGCAACAATTTTAGATTTGAAGACCTCAAAGTAACTAATAATTAGGTTGGTATCTGATATTCAAGAGAACATCTGAGCTAGAGCTGAGAGCTAGATCCATGCAAAGATCCTCATATGGAGTACCAAGTCTAGTACCAGCTTTTTGAGGACAAAAAGCCTTCTTACTGGGGAGGATTGATCCGAAGGTCAATGCAACAAAGGTCTTGTAATATATCAAAAATTGCACCATTATGTAGGGCCCATTGAGACCTTTCCAATGACATGTAGAATACATAAAATGGATCTCAAATGCTCCTTGTGTAGCCAGTCAAAATTAGCATCAAACTAGTAAAAACAAGTCAAAATTGGTCAAACTACAAAAAATGACCATTATAGAACAATTTTAAAATAGCTCCACTATGAATATTTCATTACAAGCTTTCTGACATAATTTATAGTTCACAAAATGAAGTCCATATGCAAAAGATATGGCTAGTCAATTTTGTGGTCAAACTTGGTCAATAGGGTGATGTGGACTAGTAAGGATGTGACACATGCCACGAGGTGAAAAATAAATAGTGGGTTTCTATCTTTTGTCTTCAACAAGCATAATCAGCAAAAAAGGCTAGCTATGGGGATCGTAGCTGATGGAGTCCACTTTTGTCTTGGAGGGGGACCCTGCCACCGATAAAGCGATGGAACATTCATCCAGTGGTTGACAAGTGGTGAGAGGAGACTAGACCACGTGGTGGGTCCTCAAGTAACCACATGGCTTACTACCATTTACTCAATGATTTAATATTATATATTATCATTGAGGGTTCCAAGACATTCAATATACCTTCCAAGTATGGCCACGTGACACCTCATACTTTCCACACCCCAACATGCCACGTTTCATTCCCCATCATCCATGTTCAACCCACCTAATATTCCATATACTTCTACGTTTCATGTCTTACCTTCCACGTTTTATCCATAAACATCCATGAGAAACCCAAACTTAGCACATGCCTCTATAAACCCATGCAATACATGGTAATGCTAATTACTTGGCATGTCATACCACAAGTTTCATGGTATATCAATATCCAAACAATTACCCACTTACCCATGTGGGATTAAAAGATAAAATTTTCCCATGAAATGTGTTGGGAGAAGTTTCAAACCTCTATCCTCTCGTGAAAAAAGATAAGGCCCAACCACTTGGGCTATAGGTGGATACACTATATAAAGCGTGGCAACTTGTATTATAAGGCATTCAAACAAGCTTGACAACCAATGTTAAAGGCCATAAGAGCTTGTGTATCTTGTAAAAGGAGTTCGGAGTGGAATTGGGGAAAAGTATGAAAAGGGACTAATATTATTTTTATCTAAGGAATAACTTTGTAATTGAACATATTTCATTTTGAGAATTTATGAAGAAATTGTAAAGCCTCAGAAGCAGTCCATTGTGCTAAGGCATAAGGAAATACTTTTACTCTTCCTCCAATTTGAGGCATCGAGATTCATTTCTATACTTTGAGGTAAACTAGTGAAATATTCTAGTTTCCAAGATGGTTCCATCTATATGCTGAGTGTCCAGATTTAAGACCTTTTGTTGCCATTTTTGATGCTCAAAATTGAGAATTTTGAGTAGAAGACGTATAAAGGTGTGTTTCAGGAAGGTGAAGAATATGTATGTGGATTCTGAGATTCTTCAAAGATCCATAACACTTGGATTCATTGTTGTTCTATAAGGGTTTCCATTTACTTGTAGACATATTATAATGAATTAGTTTAGCTAGTTAGCAAACTCGAAGACGTAGGCATTGCTGAACTTTGTAATCAACTCTTATGTAGTGTGGTTAGTATTCTTGCATTGATTTTCATTTAAGTTGATAATTTTAAAGATTAATTTTGGTATAATTAATATTTTTCCTACAAAGTATCCAAAGTAAACTTTTGGCATGAAATTCAGTGCTAGTTTTCAGATCAAGTAGAGGCCATAACACAACAACAAGCACCAACAACCATGTGGTCAATATCATAGTAACCCAAGTTACTACTAAGAAGTGTCTAACTCTGGAACATTCTTATAATAATTGCTAGGTGCACTACCTTCTCACTCCCATTAGACACCATGCCATGCCCCAACCCTATATCATCTGTACACACACTGGACACACTCTCAATCAAGCAAGAGGCTTCACTAGATGCCTCCAAGTTGCCTTTAAATAATAATTAGAGGGTGCCATAGCTTTTTAGGAGTCCATAAAATAAAAGGCTACCTCTTTGGAGAAAGAATGGGATTAGTCAAAGGAATAAAATATGGATCTTAGGGATTTCCTTCATGAAGTAATGAAGATGATTTAAGACACCTACCTAGATTTGGCCTCTTGAGTAATCATAGACAGAGTCATGTCCAATTAACACAAGCTCAAGAGATTAGTTGTTAAGCTCTAAAAAGACTAGTGTGCATCCCAATAACTTCATGCAATCAGGATATTAGGCCAGAGTATGAAGATTGAGGCTATTATTTTGATTACTTTGCTAGAGAAGTATCAAAACATGATTGATATTGCAACCCTTCAAGCTGATCATGTCACATGAAGTCTTCTAAATTGGAAGTAGCATCTCGACAACTCTCTTGCTTGCTTCAGTGTAGATTTCACCATAGCCACAATAGCCAAGACAATCAAGCATAATAAAATTACATCAATGGATGAAAATGACCTTGCTCTCTAGGAATCATTAATACTAGGGATAATGTGTGTGATAAAATCATCAAATAGTAATATGACTTATACAGGTCTCCAAGTAGAATGCCATGCAAAAAAGTTAGAGTAGTTGAGCATTAAAATACCAATGAAGGTCAATAATATAAAGATAGTCATGAGTGCCTCTGAGGACTCAAACCTAAAATAACTTATCAGATATCACAAACTAATGTGCATCCTAATCTACATGGTCTAAGAAGTGATGCTTGACTGACACACCTACAAAAGTGAGTTAGCTCTGTTCTATAATGAGGTGGCCTAGATCCCTAATGTTACAATTTAAAAGTCACCATATGAGCTCTAGTAAGTCATCATGTAGTGCAAGGCTACATAGTTAGGGGCCATAGATCATACCAGCTAGTCCTCTTCCATATCAATGCCACTTCCCTCCAGTTAAGTACTATGTAAGGCAAAACTTTTGAAATTTTGTAAAAATTTTTTGTATTGGGAATGATTAGTGTGACAAGCAGGGCCAGGTTGGTTTAAAACCCATAAAGGGTGGCCACCTTGTTATGCCAGCTTATTAAAAACTCAAAAGGGTAGTAGGTTGGTATGCTACTTAGTTGAAAAATTGAAAGGGTAACTAAGTAGTATGTAAGAGGTGAAAACCAGAAATGGCACCTTGAGTGATTACTGCGACTCTTACTAGTCTACCCATTTCTTTAACTTCTATCCTAATGTCACTATCAAATGATCCTACAATGTTGTCTTAGGATGAGATAATATTTTAAGTCTTAGAAAGTGTTGGGAGAAGAAAATAGATAAGTAAAATTGCACAGGATATTCTTCATATATTCATGCGTTATGTAATTAGTTGTCGACTATATGTATTTTGTCATATCCTCCATGACTTATAAAAGGATAGAAGATGAACCGTCTCCTCTTTTGATGCAATAGTATAAGAATAATATGAATAGATAGAGACTATAAATGACTATATATATGTATGCTTGTATGAAGAAGATGATGAAATTTTGTTGAGATCAATATAGACTATCTTGGTTATGGTTACCTTTTATATTTATTCTTTTGTTCTTTATGTCACAATCATGTTTAATAAATGGGTTAATCTTATTTAATTTGTCCCATTTGCTCTGTGAATGAGTACTAAAATACTAGTTAATCCTAATTCTTTTCAAATGCACTAAAATATATCTCTTTTATGTTTATGTCTACCTTGTTAAATATGAATTGTCTACATTATCCTACACATTTGAATAAGACTTAGTTATCCTCATCATTAACATGTTTTATTTTATCAGGAACCTCTGCTTACACATATCTAAGGGATCTCTTACCATAATAATATCACTAGGGACAGTTTCAAATTCTCTAGTTAATCAAAACTATGTAATAACCCTAACTAGGTCCTATGTTTTCATATTCACTAAACCAATAATAAGTAAAGTAAAGTATAATATATTGCTCACCAAATCTTGTGGCACAAATTGAGGGTAATAAAAATTTAAAATAAACATGCATAGAAGACATATACTCACGTCAATGTATAAAAAATCTTAATGCATGGGAGAGAAGTATAAATTTATATTTGTCTACTCCTACAAAGGAGGAACAAAGTTAGGAATACTTACCTTTGAAGATGAAACCATCAAGCCTCAATATCTCCCTTGACCAAGGTGATTCATAAGAGGTTGTTGTGGTATTTAAGGATGACAAAGATAGATCAGTTCTAGGCTACACAACCTATCAATGCATCTAAAAGGCTTCTCCACAAGACAATATCTATATCTCCAAAAAAAGTATGAAACCCTAAGCTATGCTCCTCAAGTAGAATGGTGGATAAGTATATGTGAAATATCTCTCTCTCTTTCTTCTCTTCTCTTATAAATGATGACATATATGTGTTTATATAGGCAGATCTAACCCTAATACTTTCTAAAAGTTTAGGCCAACAAAGTCAACCCAATCAACTTTGTATCATTATTAACAAAAAGAAATTAGGTCATGGTCTAGGTCAGCCCCTAAATAAGTTTTATTGATTAGAGTACAAGTTCGATGGGGCTGATAGTGTAATGTAAACCATCAAAAAGGATTTTAGGATAGGGAAGGGCTAATGAGGGTGGAAAATGACTGAGAAGGGTGCAAAAGAGGAGGCAAAGCTTAGGGGAATGGTTTTAGGAGATGGATGTGTAGATAAAAAGTGGTAGTAAGGGACAATAATCCTATGAAGCACTAATGATCTACCCACCCCTTTCTCAGTGCACCCTTGAGGCATGCTCTCAAAGAGATTGAGACCGAACATATTCTTACAAGATAGAAAGCTTCAGTAATTGATAAAGTTTGAAAATATTGTGTGTATACATATGCCCCACTCAAAGCTCATCATGTGTCATGTAGGTGCAACACAAGATGGTTCTTTGAGAAAAAAACATAACAACATACAACACTGAAGTTGAATAAAGTGCAGTAAGGAGAAAATAAGATAAATGAAAAGATGGAATTGAAAAACACATACCTTTACATACTTTAGTACTGTAGATAAAGAAGGAGATTAAATAAATGTGAATGTGTCTAATATAAATAACATTAGGTGAACCTGTAGAGATTAGCAAAAAAGGGCAAAAAACCAATTTTTTTGCAATATAGACATATAATAGATGAAAATATTCTCTATGATGTCAGGATTCTAAAACATTTGATGGTTTGGAAAAAGAGTTATTAGAGATAAAGATATGATCAAAATAAGAAATCTAATGGTAAATATTTGAAAGCTAAATAATTTTGAATAATAAATATGTATTTAGTGAAAAATAATCCATTTGTCATTTTTACTATTTTTAGAAAATAGAGCTCTAAGAGACCTAGGTGGAGACCAGAGAGTCATTATGGTGAGGAGATGACAGTTGATATGGGGAGGACACATATCAGTTGCAACGAGTGCAACATAGGTAAGCAACTAAAAATTTCAAAAATTTGAATATTTTTATTTGAAATTGAGTTAATTATAGAAAAATGATTGGTAGGCAAAATTGAGGCACCAAAATGAGCCCTAGAAAATTGTTAGGGACAGTAGGGGTAAAATGGGTTAGTGGGTAGGAAGGAGTTAGACCAATAAATGCCTAAGGCATTTATGGTAATTAGTCAAAAAATTATCACTTTAGATGAATAAAGTCAACTAGGTCAACTTAGTTTGCAAGGTGAGGGAGAATAAAAAGATCGATTGAGTAGTAGTAGGTTGATTTAGTTTGATAAGAGAGGGGGTTGACTATGTAGCAGTGGGTTGACTTAGATGTTTTTGAAATGGCTAATGTAGTACTATAGGGCAAAAATGTGGTCAATTTAGTACTATAACGCACAAGGGTGGTTGATTGGCATTGAATAGGCTAATTTAGTAGAAATTTGATAGGGTCAATTTAGTATTCTAAATGAGGTATAGGGCCAATTTAGTATTAAATAGGCCTATTCTATAAAAAATGGAATAACTAAATCAAACCAGTCAAGTTTTGTGATATTTTGAGAATCTATTTTGATTATCAATGACATGGAGATCTGATATATCCTTTATTTGATATTTTTTAGAGATGATAGAGACATTGGTAACTAATTGATCCATCATGGCTACTAGATCTATTGGAGCAGTTGACAGGCATGGATAGAGTGAGACTAATTACACTGGGCTTGGGAGGTATTATGGAGATGAGGCACATCCCATTGAGTGTTAATCTTGTTGTCATGCTCCTCAGAGCATGGGAATGGTTGACCAACACTTTTTGATGGGTGGTGGAAGGGGATACCATAGAGGTGGGTATCACATTGGAGTATGTCCATGCATTGCTTGGACCATCAATAGGAGGGATACCAATGATTATATGGACACTAGATGATCTTAAAGAGAGATGAACACTAGTAGGTGGGAGATGTGCTTGGATAGGATATACCTGAATTTATAGGTTAGTCTTTTTGATGTGTATATTATGCATATTTTAGACATCTAGAAGGCCATGATCGAACTTGTGATAACATGAGTGCTATGTCATATGTCGAACAATAAGGTACTACTATATATGATAACCTTGTACCAATCTATTTTGGATCAAGGGTGTTATATGATTTTAGGTCTATCATCTATGCCCAACTCATGCATGATATGTATGGGATGTTATCCAAAGGGTAGAAGACCATGAGACCAGTGGTGTTGCTAAGTGCTTGGATATATGAGTGGTTTTCAATGTATCAACTAGTTGGGTTGCCCAATGTGGTCAATGATAGGTTACCTTAGGTGACTAGATGGCAGTAGGACTAGGTAGCATGGGTCATGCCCCTTGTGCCAACATTGTAAACAATCACATGAGGGGAGATCATGTGGTAGTTGTATACACACATTGCTATTGTTTGGCCTAGATGGGTGACCATGGTGATAGGGTTGGCTTGGGTATGGATCATATGAAATTATACCTAGTGGGTAGATCCATAGCTACTGGAAAGCTTCTAGGGTAGTTTAGACTCCTACACCCAATAGCTCCTCTAGTAATGCCTAATTTTTAGGTATGACATGATAAATAGCTAAAGGGGAGAGGAAGATAAGCATCGATTGAGATATCGGTGATTAGGTTGTGGTATGTGAGACCATGGATTGGTCAAGTATGATAATAGGTGATCAGAAGAGGAGAAGACATGAATGTTGATGTAGGGGTGAACATGTACCAAAACAAGAGCAATAATGACTACCTCATGCACACCATAGACAAAATCACTATCGACAAGAATGGGCACAAGTGAGGGTGGTCATATAGTATGATCTAACAGCCAGTCCAGGATAGAGTTAGTCAATAGAGGCACCTCTGAGGAGAGGCTCATGATCTGTATAAGTGGTGAATCTTAGATTGACATTGATAAGGAGGTGATCAATAGAGGAGGTGTTCAAGGGATGATCAGATGGAGAGACCATGCTTAATGAGTGAACAAATGGGGAGATGGTGGTTGGTGACACTGAGATTGGTGAAAAATGTTGTAATTTTCAGTTTTGATATAACATACTAGCTATATGTGTTTGTAATAAATATATAGATCCTATGGTTGAGGAGGTCAAATGGGGACCCCTAGTCATGGCTGTGCACCATGACATTTTAGATGGGATGCTAGCACCATATGACCCCACCATATTGGATAATCATATGGTATCATCTGCCCTAGCTTAGGTAGGCTAGTTTAGACTAGTAGGGGAGGCTATGAGGTAGTTACAGACACATAGGGATGGATTATAGCCATTTATAGGGGTGGGAGTAGGAGTGGCATAGGCCTAACAAGCTTTGGCTTAGGAGAGAGCAACACATAGGGCTACCATGGTCTAGCTTGGATAGGTATTGGCTTAGGTGGCCAACCTATAAGGACAAGTAGTAGGATTGAGATCCCATATAGCCTCATTACAATATACCATGTAGAGGGGATACTCCCATGTATCTATGGGCAGTGTGGCTAGGCCACAAGATCATGATGGAGCCCAACCATAGAATTGGAACTATGTATTTTGTATTTTGTATTTTGTATCATTGTATTAAATAACACACATGATAAATATAGATATTAAATTTGATTATTGAATTTGATCTCATGAGTTGTATTAGATTATGGTTGTTGATGCATGTATACATTTCTTTCTGACACATGTATTTTACTTTTGTTGGATATGCTATGAGAAATATATGTGGAGTGTTTTCTTTTCTAGCATTGTGTGATACACATGCATGGTTAAAAATAAAAAGGCAAAAAAGGATTTGGAAAAGTATAATTAATCATAATAAATTTAATACACACTATATCATGATGGAAAATGTGTAATAACAAAAGATGACTAAATATAATAAACTAAAGATGGTAAAAAGGACAACAAAATGTTTTTAAACCATGAAAAAGATTTGCACCAAATTAAAAAAAGTAAAATCACACTATATCATGTTGGGAAGCATGAAAATAATGTAATAAAATAGAATACACATAAAAGATGAAATGGTATTAAAAAAAAACAATGAAATCAATCAATCATACTTAATCATGTTGGGAAGTATAAAAGAGAAACATAATTGGAAAAATAAAATTAAATTGATCACACTAATTCAAGTTGGGAAGTATGAAAACCTTAAGAAAAATAGTTGTATTCTTACATGCAATCGGAAAATAAGAATACCAAAGTGCAAAATCAGTAAAGTAAGCATAAAACATACTATATCAAGATGGGAAGCATGTCCATGATGTGTTACTCTTGATCAGTCATGATTTATCTCAAATTTGACACATGTAATGTTATTGTGACTTGGGTATTGGAAAATTTTGTGAGGAAGGTCAGGTCTTATCCATGGTCTTATAATGCAACTGATAAAGGGAATACCAATGAGGTGGAAACAAACAATAAATATATGTTAAAGGGAATGTTTGAAATGGTAATTTGGTAATTTGTGAGGAAGGCCTGATCCTATCCAAGGTCTTACACTACAACTCATAAAGGGAATCCGTAGGGGGAGTGATCAGTGATCAAAACAATATTTTTCAAGGGGAAATATTAGGATTGGGGGAAATTAAAGAGGGAATGTAAAAATCACAACATAGGCATCGATAAGAAGATCATAGGAAACATGAGGCATACTAAGGACATAGAAAGACATTAAGTGACTAGTTACCATTAATATACAAAGGATACCCATTCATAGTAAGTACAAAGCTATATAAGAAAATAAGTGAGATACTAAGATCAACTAATGTTGGTTATTTGAACAAGGAAAGTAAAATAGACATACCTTCCCACAAAATTTTCCCCATTCCTCAGGAACTCTTATAGAGCTATTGGTCTACTATGAAGATTAGGTACTTGTGTGAGAAAGTAGGTAAATCTAATTGATTTTTTATTCTCCTTTCCCAGTCTATAACCTACCTCACTCTAATGGACCTTGACTCTATTATGAGGCTGATTTTGGAGTTTTAGATTTAATTAGAAAAGGGATATGTGTTTTGAATCATATCTTTTAGTGTGATTTGAATTTTAAAATTTTGAATGTTGCCTATTGTATCACTGCCTTTTGTTTAAATGATTTGGCTTTTAAATGTTTATGGCTTTTAAGATTCCTCTTCCATATGGACTTGGAATGACTAGTCATGAGAGGAAAAATGATACACATGAATGAGCTTTAGACTTTGGCTAAAGGAAGCTAAGTATCGAAAGACATGACTAACTAAAAAACTTAGGCTTACCTATGAACTAGCATGTTATCTTAAGTTTTAACCATGTGTATGCTTAGTTTTCAAAAGGAAATAAAAGGGAATAAAGGGAGATCCAAGATGGATTGGTAAAATGAGATTATAATGAGATGACTTGTTTGCTAACAGATCACATGGTAAAGAAGGAATGATTAAGGGGAGAAATGTTTGTATAACCAAGTCACAATAGGGATTATATGTGTTTATAGATATAAGTTAGCAAACAATCATGAGAAATAAATAAGACATCTATAAAATATAAATGAACATTTATAAAAAAAGTATGTAATCTTGAAAATAATCCTTAAGAGAACATAAGGAAGGAAATAACACCATAGACAATATGTAATGCGAAATATAAATAACCATTAAGATAAATAAAACTTTGACATAATGTCAAATGATATAAAGTAGATAAATGTAAATTTGGAAAACACATGCAATCCAAAATGAAGAAATAAATGAAGGAACACCATGTTATGTTCATAAATACTAGTAGATTTATCCACAAACATTGTCCATGACATCTGGTAAGTCTTTGTGAAGCTGGACTCTTAGTATAGTGAAGGTCTCATCAATCTTCAGAGAAAGCTATGAAAATACCTCTCATCAAATCTCCTTGATAAAAAATTTAAGCATGCCTGAAGGATCATCTTCATGAGGGCCGTAGTGCATGGGATACTCATGAGAAGGAATAGGAGTGGAATATGTGGAACCTGAAGGAGTCATTGGTGGAGAAGGGGCCATAAGTGAGGGAGGATCTAAGGGTGGAGGAACCACAGGTGGAAAAGGGGCCACAAGTGGAGGAGCCACGGGGGAAGAAGAGGGAGCCGTCTTACAAAGGTGACCTATGGAAGGATGGATAGAAGGCACAGGGATGGTCATAAGGTGATTCTAGAGATGCTGCTAAAGTTTGTGGCAATGATTAATGTGATGGGTACTACATTGGTGCCATAGATAATATACCTCTCTATATCTAGGCATATAATTAGGTAATGCTTTTGGGGAAGGTATAGACTTGCTTGTGGGTTGAGGAAGAGTAGGACGTAAGGCTCTTATATATTATCAAAGCTTATGATAATGCATGGAGGAATGATTATCCATGCCATGGAAGTAACAAATATGCTTGTTAGTAGACTTTGTGGGTGTACTAATAGAGGGAGTGTAAATGAAAGTTGGGGAAGGCTAGTATAATGTAAAATCTATAGTCTAATGATTAGTAACTCTATAAATATCACAATATGGTTGATAGGTCCATTGGGTGGTCAAAGGAGCAAGCTATGGTAAAGGGAGCAAACCATCACCAAGGGGAGGTGGGGAAGGTGTAGAGACTGTATGAGGCTCAACTGAAGGAGTAATAAGATCAAAATTAGATAGAGACTCAACTAAAGAGGGAGAGGGAATAGGATCCAAACTAGGCTCAGTTGAGGGAGGGGTAGGATGTACATAGGGTTGAAAGATAGTAGCAAGCATCTTAGGGTCAAGTCAGCTTTAGGGGTCCTAATATCTAATGATGTGATAGGGACTAGTCACAACATGATCCATAAGCATGATCCTAAGAGGTTCTTTAGAAACTAAAGGTGTGTACACCATCTCTACCCTGTGAACAAGAAGAAATATGTTAAAATTAGGATTTATATAAGATGAAATGTGAGAGGATAAACAGAAAGATTGAAACAAATAAAAATGATAATGTATGATCTCAACATCTTGATCTTGAATAAGATCTCTTATAAATGATTCATCTAAGGTATAACCATCATTATAGTCAGGTGTATGAAGATCAATTATGTAGGTAGGTATGGCCTTTTCATTAGATGTGGTATGATGAATAGAGTGGCAAGTCTTAGTTAATACTACAAGTATATCTTCATTAGGTGGTTAATGGGAATATGGTTTTAGAGAAGGTGGAAACTGAGAAATGAGATGACAAAAGAGATTGGAAGTTTTTATCTTTAGGTTGATCTCATCAGGCTCATCGTATCAAAATCTAATAGGTTAGGTGGTATATTCTTGATGAGTTTGAGGTGACCATGGTAACCTTGAGTAGAGTTGACATGGAAATTAAACCATTGAGATTCTTAGAATATAACACTCGATAGAGGTTTAAGGGTTGGAATTTTAAATACATAAAAATCTTGGAATTATGTAAAACTCCAAAGATTAGTGTCATTTTGAATCCTATAGATTTCACCATTGTGAGGGAACTTAACACATTATCAGGGAAAAGAAGCAATAACCCTCACTGGATGAGTCTATGGATTGCAAAGAAATTATAAGAGAGATGAAAATTTAAGATTATAACATTCAATAAAATAGTGACATGTGGGATGGTGATAGGGAGCCACACACAACCTAAGGGAGGCATTTGTCATTGATCATATCCTTGACTTGTACTATGTGTGGACTTAAGATTACATTTAGAGTATCCAAGGGCTTTAATAAAGTTGAAAGAGGCAACATAGGTACCTAAACCCTAATCAATCAAGGCATGTTTGACTTAGATGTCACCCATTTATATTTTTATAAAGAGGGGAGATCATCTGCATGAAGCAAAATCTCATCAAGAATCATAGAAGCAATGGGGAATTTGAGATAGAGAGAAGTGTTTATTATTCCATTAACATATATAGACACCTCTTCACACTATTTTAAGATTATATCTTTTGACCCAAATAAGGAATCTTCACATCCTACTAGGGGAGGATGAGATATGTTTATTTCAAATTGGATTTTCTTGAGATGGTTATGATGATGTGGGGAGGTCCGCATGAGTTTGAGAAATGGAATTTGAGATGGAAGATTAGTAAGTTCTATGATAGGATCCCATTCATCATAACCCATGAGGGGACTATTGGATAGAGGTGTATAGTGTTGGAGGAGTTCCTCAGAAGGAGGATCAGAAGTGCATGAAAATTTATGTTATTAGGATGCAGGAGGTTTAATTGGGGGATATGTTGGTTGATGACATGAGAAGATGAGGTAGTTTATGTAGGTTTATTTTGAGATAGATTTGAAGAAGTGGTATTAAAAGTTTGAGTATCATTGGTGATAGGTAAATAGGTTGGAGGAATTGTAGAAATGGTATGATAAGTGTTATCTAATGGAGGTGCTAGAATTGGTTTGTCAAAAAAGACAAGGTCTTCTTGCCCCAATTCTGTTAGGTGGGTTGGGTAAAAATATTGGATAACATGGAAAGTGTGAGACATTGTTGAGTGTGGGTGGGATGAGAATCAATGAAGGCAACTACCCTTCTCATATTAGTCATGTTGAACACATTCTCTTCAGTAGTAGGGTCTATAAGACTATCAATGTTATTGGTAGAAGGGGTAGGCTTATCATTATTGTCTTGGTGAATTGGAAGAGGGTCTTTGTAGATGGCCAGATGAGCATTAGCCTAGTTTAAAGCTTGAGTTTTACTTTGTGTTTCTTGAGCTTTGAAGGCAATGTCATAGGTTTTTTGACATTTACAAATGAGAGGATCGTGGTCAAAATTGGGACCAAGGAAGAAATCCATAGCTATATTACACAATTTGCCTATAAGTCTCATGAGAATGACCCCAACTAGCATGAAACCAACCAAATTTATTTAGATCATACCATGATTTCATAGGATGAGTGGGATCAAGATCTCATGGAATATTCCTTGTTAGATGTTTTTTTAGCTCCACTAAGGATAAGGCTTATAAACAATGATGTTGCTTGTTAAAGAAAAGTGAGGATTAGGGATGTGGTTAGAGAGGAAACTTATTCCAGAGCATGTTTGGGAATAATAGCTTGAATATTATGAATTATATAATATGAATTAGTGACACCATCGTTAGTATCATGATGGTTTTTATATTTGATGAACATACAGGTGCCCATATATGGTTTGGATGGCTCAAACTAATGCATGAGGAAATCTTGATGCTTAGCTTGGTTAATGGCCTCTTCCAAAATTTATGGAGAGAGAGAGTCTGGACTTGATATTGTAACTTAGGATAGAGAGATTTGGTGAATAGATGAAAGAGGTTATCATATGCCATGTTGTGTTCACACTTGTTAGACAAGGTCTTCCATCGTTTAATGAAAGCTTGTGTAGTTTCCATCTCGAGTTGCTTGAAATTAATAATATGAGCCAAGGTATTTTCAAGAAGGTCACTAGTTTGAAAATCTTGTACTAGAACATTAAATATATCTTCCAAACTAGTGATAAAATGATATTTGAGTTGGTTATACCAATCTAAAGCATCTCTAGAGAGAGTTTTTACTAAGAGCTTGGTAGTAACAAAATTATTTAACTTGACCCAATCTTTGTATAGATTTCTAATTGTTTTTAAGTGTAGGGTAGAATCAATTGATCCATTGTAGCTAATGGTAGGGGTGATACCTCCTATATCTATGTTATCAATTTGAGGTGTCAAAGGTTTATTTTGAAGGTGTTTGATTTTTTTGTTAACAAGAGGAGGTTGAGGGATAAGATTGCCCTGAGAATCCCCAAGGGGAGGTGGGGGAATTTTGGTTGTGCATTCCCCATGGAAAATGTGGAGGGTTGTTTTAGATATGGATAAGATGATTTTGAATTTTCATCATTTGGTTGGCATTATTAGCTTGGAAATCATTCATTTGGTTAGGAGTTTACAACAAAAGGTGATGGGTTTGAGTGGTGTTATTAATAGTATGTGAAGCATTAGCATTGGTATTAGTGGTTTGGGTACCACTATGAGTGGTGGCATGTGTGTTATTAGTATCTTAAGAAGAATTTTTAGCAAAGGAGGCACTAGTAGCATGATTTTATTATGCTACAAAAGATGCACTAGTAGAAGGATTAGAAGAATAAGCACTAGTGGCATGATTACCCTGGGTTACAAATGATGCACTAGTGGAGGAATTGAGAAGAATGGGTCTTGGAAAAGGCCCACTAGATGTGGAGCCTGCCATGTTAATAGAGATACTTATCATGGAGGTTGAGGAAATCAAGGAAGAAGAGGTCATAGTATGAGAAGGGGTCAAAAGAGAAAGAAGAGGTTGAGAGGCAAAGAAGCTATTACCCACAAATCCATGTGAGAATGTGGTGTAAGGTGAATGGGATTCTTCTATTTGAACATTTATCATAAGGTGATAAATAATATAAGGATATTTTCCTCAATGTTGAAGAAATTCATTATTGAAGAAAAACATTTCAGGAGTATACTCTAATTTAGGCTGATCTTCTAAAGAGAAAAGAGGGTTGTGAACTGAAGATGTATGAGGAGGAATCCCATAGTTTATAGTGTGTCTGGCCACATGCACATTACTTTTATCTAGAGTAGGAACCACAAACTATTTATTGGAAAACCTATTGTATTCGATAAAGCTCATAATAGCTGTTGAGTTCAATTTTGTGTTATCCTCAAACAAGAAGTTCATGATGAGAGAGAAAGGTTAAGGACTAAGATGGTACAAAGACAGTGATAAAAAAGGATACAAAGTCATATAGGTCTACTATGTATTATAACCTAGGAGGCAGAGAAGAATATAAAGTCATGTAGGTCTACTTTGTATTATAGACAAGGGGATAATACATGATAATAAGGATACATAATCATGTAGGTTGACTGTGTACTACTAAATAGAGAAAAAAGGAAGAAATGGGAAGACACAGTCATACAAGTTGATTGTGTAATACTAGAAAGAGGAAAAATATAGTTTGTAAGAGACTGTATTGACTCAAATGATAGTGTTCTGAAATAGGGAATTTTTTTGCAAGATAAGTGAAGCAAGAATGAAAACAAACACATAAACAATTGGATTAGTGTGAGTGATGCAATTGAGGCAGACAACACAAAACCTAGCACCAAAAATAGCTAATGCAAGTTTTTACAATATAACATGCACTAATTAGAGAACAAACAATTAAATGAAAAAATAATGCTAACTAAGTAGTCATCCTAAGTGTTATTAGATTATTAGAAAGTGTTGACTTAAATATGATAGGAGAATTGGCTGAAATAGGGACGTAGAAAGGCAATCTATGGATGGTTTCAAGATGTTTAGGCTAAAAGTGATGTGTGTTGGCAATGGTACTGGCTTAGTATTTGGTCCTATCCCTTCAATTCACAATCTCACAGTGATAATGGTGTCAGGTGCTTTGCCAATATTTACCATTAACCATATATTTATACTTGGCTAGAAAACCAACTTGGCTTCCCCCTTGGTGATGAAACCCAAGTAGGTAGGCCTTGGGAAGACAAGTGTTTAAATGCATTTTGAATGTTATGTAATTTGGTAGTGTGTGCAAAGGAGTAAAATAGTGTAACTAGAATGGTAATTTGAAAAACCATTTATGTAGACTATGTGAGATACTCTAAGAATGCAAATAATTTAAAATGAAACGTGAAATAATTACTAGCAAATAATTATTAATTTATTGATTAATAATAATACAGAGTCAGTTTAGGTGACACTATATGAAAATAGTATAGAATAGAGTCGATTAGGTCACTATTTTTATGTATGAGCAACATCTTTAAGAATAGAGTTGAATAGGTTGACTATGTCTCATAGATAGAAGATGAACTACAACACTAAGTCGACTAGGTCAACCTAGTTGGCTATAGGGTTATAGTTTTAAAGACTGCTAACTTGTGAAAAATATAACTAAAGAAAGTACTAAAATGATAGAGAGGGGAAAGAGAGGAACCTTAGTGGGCTTGAGGATGGTTGAGATTGTAAATTTATTATTGAAATGCCTTAATTATTACTTTCAAATTCTGCAAATTGAGTCAACTAGTTTAATCAAGTTCTACAAAACCCTGTATGTTGAAGAAGAACAAAGAACATGGTCAACCTGTTCAATAATATTTATTGACCTATATACTATCAAAAAGAATTAGATGACAAAGTTGACCTGTTTGAATCTATATGCTAATCTAGAATTGAAGAAGAGTAATGTGTTAACTTGTTCGATCTAGTAACCTATAACTGATGAAGACCTACACAGATAAAATATAGTCTTTTTAAAGTGACTATGTGTTAAACATGTGCATAACAAGTTAGAACTATATCGAATGGTTCAATATAGTACTACATATATGGAGAAATATAATAAAATGATAGAAATGATAGCATGAAAGAAAGGAACCTTAGTGGGCTTGAGGATGGTTGAGATTGTAAATTTATTATTGAAATGCCTTAATTATTACTTTCAAATTCTCCAAATTGAGTCAACTAGTTTAATCAAGTTCTACAAAACCCTGTATGTTGAAGAAGAACAAAGAACATGGTCAACCTATTCAATAATATTTATTGACCTATATACTATCAAAAAGAATTAGATGACAAAGTTGACCTCTTTGACTCTGTATGCTAATCTAGAATTGAAGAAGAGTAATGTGTTAACTTGTTTGATCTAATAACCTATAATTGATGAAGACCTACACAGATAAAATATAGTCTTTTTAAAGTGACTATGTGTTAAACATGTGCATAAAAAGTTAGAACTATATCGAATGGTTCAATACAGTACTACATATATGGAGAAATATAATAAAATGATAGAAATGATAGCATGAAAGAAAACATGCAAGGGTAACATTTCCCCAGAATGTATGTAATGGAAAATGCACAGATCTATAAATCAATTCTAGCTCAGAGAAGATAAATCCTACTTCCACTTTCGATTGTGGATATATTAGATATTTAGGGTCATGACCAAGATAAATATGATAGACCTAACCAAGGGATCTCTTACCATAATAATATCACTAGGGAGGGTTCCAAAGCCTCCAGTCAAGCAAATCTATTCAATAACCCTAACTAAGTCCTATGTTTTCATATTTAATAAACTAATAACTAATAAAGTAAAGTCTAATCTAGTGCTCAACTTGTGGCATAAAGTGGGGGTAATAAACATGAAAAGTAAACATGCATAAAAGACATATACTCATGCCAATGTATATGCAATCCTAAGGCATGGGAAAGAAGTACAAATGCATATTTATCTACTCTTACAAAAGAGTAATAAGGTTAGGAATACTTACCTTTGAAGATGAACCCGCCGAGCCTCAATCTTTCCTTGGCCAAGGTGTTTTTGAAGAGGTTTTTATGGTATATAAGGATGATAAGGACACATAAAATCTAGTCTACACAACCTATCAATGCATTTAAAAGACTTCTCCACAAGACAAGATCCATATCTCCAAAGAAAGTATGAAACCATGAACTTTGCTAATTAAGTAGAATGGTGGATAAATATATGCACAATATATATTTATTCTTATTCTCTTCTCTTAGAAATGATGAAATGGATGTGTTTATATAGGTGGATCTAACCCTAATCCTTTTTGAAAGTTTAGGCCAACAAAGTCAACCTAATCAACCTTGTATCGATATTAATAAAAATAAATTAGGTCATGGTCTAGGTCAGCTAGGAGCTGACCTAGACCCCAAATAATTTTTATCAATTGGTGTACAAGGTTGATGGGGATGATAATGTAATGTAAATTATCAAAAAGGATTTTAGGCTAGGGAAGGGCTAATGAGGGTGGAAAATGACTACAAGAGGGTGCAAAAGAGGAGGCAAAACCTAGGGGAATGGTTTTAGAAGATGGGTGTGTAGATAAAAAGTGGTAGTAACGGACAATAATCCCATGAAGCACCAATGGTCTACCCACCCATTTCTTGGTGTGCCCCTTGAGGCATGCAAGATAAAAAGCATCAGTAATTGATAAAGTTTGAAGACATTATATGTATACACCATGGAGGTGATCACTTTTTTTATGTTGAAATATTTGCCTATTACTCTCTTTGCTTACTCTTAATGGGATTATTGTGAATCAAAATGACAATACCTTTCCTTTGGTGTCATTACCTTATTATGATTCTTTAATGCATGATGATTAGGATGTCATTATCTAACATTCATACCAACCTTGTTTATCTGGTGGGGTATATAAATTGAGGCTACATCAGTTATACCTTACTTGAAATATCCCTCAAAGCTTGATTTTTCTAGTAGCACTTCACTGAAGTCCTATGGATGAAGTGGTCATGAAGGGACAAGACCTTCTTACAAATATCCTATTAAGTCTTGATGTCCAATTGATAGATTTTTATGCCCATGTATTTTAAGATATATCAAGACCATCTAGTAAGCCCACTAAAACTTTAGAGCATGACCTTTTGGCCATAAAATATTCATCAGTTTGGTTTTATAAAGGTAATAACATTTGAAGATGTCTTCTTTCATGTATAGACCTTTTGAGAGAAGGGTGGCATTAAAACACCACCAATAACTAAATTATTTACTTCAATAATCTTAAACTTTATAGTCTTCTCTTAGAGTGAGTATATTGAATGAATTGGTGAATGTGGAGTAATCCCATGTTAGTCACTAAATTAGGGTTGTGAGCTTAATTGATTGATTTCTTGGTTATGGTGTCAAAAATTATCATATATTCAAACATAGTCCACATATACCTTCATTTCCTTCTATATATCATGTCAAAAAATGTCTAAACACATACCCCTCATGTCTAAAACTACGTTGTTATGCTACCCATTTTGAGTTATCCCTAATTCCAATCGAATTTCAAATTACAATTTCAAAGCAAATTTCTAAATCTATTTCAAAACAACTTAACTATTTAGGTCCAATACAATCAACTATGTTCAAAATCAGTTATTCAAAGTCAAATTATTTTGATGTTAAATCTATTGAACTGAAACATTCAATTCTCTTTTCCAAATCATGTTTCAAATCAAGTCCAAACCTAATTCACATCGAGCTAAACACAGTCACATTCTTATTAGGTTAACTTTGATCAAGGTCCATCAATTCAAATTGTTTGAATTATATCCTTATCTTTCCATTCAATCTCTCACACCTATTGGTTAGGAGTGAGGAAGTCATGACATCCATCCTATGTGAAGGGAATCTATAAATGCAAACTAAGCTAAGATAATAATTATCAAATGAAATCTAATCTAAGCTAATCAACCTAAGTATAAAGTTACAAATGTAAGGAAACTAAAATATAAACTTACACAATCAAAGAATTGTGAGTCTCTTCCATTTGAATTCAAAGTGGATTTGTTCTATAAATGTGGTTGTTCAATCTTCTCCAATGCAAATGAAACTTGGCAACATTTTGGTATGTAATTAATCATTGGATGGCTTGGATTCACTTGGAATTTGCTTAAGAATTTGATAACACTTCATTAGCATAAGTAAGGATGATGAGAGTGTTGACTTTCACATCTATTTATAGGTTTTTGGGAGGTTAATCAAATGGTGGAGAATTATTTGAATTTTTATAATTATTAAAATAATCAATGGTGGAGAATTAATCCTCATCTATAAGGATGATGACTAATTTTATAGGTTGAGAGAAAAGGGGAGTTGGTTGAGTGAGTCATCAAAAAATGGTCAAATTGGTTGAAAAGTTCCAAGGTGACTCATAAGGTGGTTAAGGAAGTTGAGAAAGTAGTTGGATGAGTCAACACATGGTTGAAATAAATGTGGAGGATGTTTAAGTGGAATAAAAAATCTAGAGTTAATAAATAAAATTGGATAAAAGGTGTGCATAATTGATTAATTAATAATTATTAAATTGTTTGATTTTTGGAGGGAAATGATGTTAGTTCAGATTATAATTTGGGGGAAGAGCAAGAGTTTATGAAACTAAATGAAATTTAGGTTTATACATTTTATCCTCTTTGAAATGGTGTTGCAAAGTAACACCTTTTTGAAGAATATAATAAGTAGAGCATTGATGATTAAGAAGAAAAAAGTTACCATAGGTGAATGAATATGATCAGGATGATGCCCCCTCGAGTGTTCATGTAATAAAAATAGATGTGGACAAATGCTCAAAATAATTAAAATGGAAATGATGAAGTGTTGATAATGGTTACCATCAATAAATCAAAGTACTAAAATTGATATTGTACTCATAAGAATAAAATGTGTAAATGAGTTTTCCTAACAAAAAATTAGAGAATAGACCAGAAAAAGAATATTTTCCATTCATAAAGTGCATGATTAGATGGTGTGTATGACTCAGGGGTCACATAAGCAGATGCAAGAATGATATATCCCAATGATGGTAAGCTGTAGGTTTGAAAACAAAAATATAGATTTTCCAAATCGAGTAAAAGTGTACAAGAGTGATATTTTCAAGTATTGATAAGGATATATAACACTTTAATTAAAATATGGTAGAAAATGTGGATGAAATGGCTTGGATGGATGATGGTGAATTCATTGAAGATAATGATGAATTTTATTAAAAAATGATTTCGTAATTCTTAGAATGCTGAATTTGGCATGGATAACGATGAATTTGATTAGAAATGATTTCATAATTCTTAGAATGGTGGGATTAACATGTATAATGGTGAATTCACTGAATAAAGTGGTGAGTTTGGTTAGAAAATTGATAGGTATATGATGAGTTTATATAAAGAATTTATCACATACAAAGCAATGCAATGGAGTCAAACAACTAGAGAGCTATATTTTAAAAACACTAATATATTGTATTCTATATATAAAATTACATATAGGAAATTAAATTTAGTATGAAAACATATCCTATAATCAAGGAAAGTGAATATCCATAAATAATTCCTACAATAGCTAGACGCTATTTTACAAGAGTTGTTGTAACTCACACAACTAATATTGTTATATGAGTTATCCATTCAACAACTCTAACACTATTTATATTTGCTATTTATGTGAGTATTTCTCACATTATTAAAAACACACAATTAATAATTTTAACACTATAAAATTCTAATATTAAACTCCTTAGAGTGAACATTACTAATTCCTACCATACAACCCCTTAATATGAACATGGGGAAAACATCAATCCCGTATTTGTACCTGCACTCATGATTTTTTGATTTTCTTAAGAGAACCACAAACCTTAATGATGGTTTTGAATATGGCTTACCAAAAACCAAAAAGGGATGATTTTCAAGTGGTTTACCAACAACAAAAAAAAAGATGGTTTTGCAAGTGGCTTACTACCAACCACATTATGATGTGCAATACTTTTATTAGCTCTCTTCACTATCTCACATTTGGGGAAAATAGAAAATAATTTTCAGCTCACTTGTTAAAAATGTGAACATGTATGTAACATTTGTTATTATTAAAACACAATAGAAAAACAAACACACAACTAAAAAATGCCACCACAACTTCATGTGGCCTCATCATTGGTGATTGATGAGAGGTTATGGAAACCTTTTTGCTCTGTTGCCTCCAACCTCCTCCATCTTGATGGTTACTCAATAAATACATTGATGAAGCTCATATGCATGCCATTTTGAAGGGAATAGGCCCCACATAAGATTGACACATTTGAAATTTAACTCAAGATGTCACATATAAGTGATAATGCATCCTTTACATACAATATTTTTTGTTTTGACTCTTAATCTATTTGACCATATAATTTAGGACATAAATTTTGTTGACATGGATCCAATAAAGATATGATTATGACAAAATTAATGACTAGAGGAATCGATTAAGACTAATAAATGACACAAAATTTAGTATGAGAAAAATATCTTTGATTAAGTCTCATACCTCAACATTAAATTTTTAATAACTCCCTATAGACGTGGCCTACTACTTGACACTTTTATTGGTAAACTAAGGATAAATTGATCAGTTTCTTAATCAATTTATACAAATAACCACTAAATAATGGAAAATCGATATATTAGTACCTTAAAATAAAATAAAAACTTTTAATACTATCGACCAACAAATTAACTAACAATTAATCAAACAATAAAAATTGTGAACATTATAAAAACTATTTTAAGATGGCACAAGGAGAATGGATAGTCAACATAGACCGAGTCAAATTGAGAAAGGTGGAAGGAGTAGAAAACATAAAAGATAGGGTAGATGATAAGGTTGTTATATCATATTTTGACAACATAAAAATAGATCTCTAGGCACTACACACTATCTGAGTTAAACAATAGATAAATGAATGACAAGCAAAACTACACTTGGTTAGAAGATAGAATGATCATGAAAATATTAACATCCTTTAATTTATGCAAAGGAACCATTGATAAATGTTGATTTTCACTTGGTAGCACCTTTTTTGCGCATGGGCATAACATATGAAGGATAAAGATTAGAGGAGGGTAGACATGGATGAGATTGTATTAATGAAGAGAATAACTAAAAGATTAATTGTGCTCTCATCACTCTCATTGACTTTGAAAATTATATGCTTCTAAGTTTCTACCATTTCTACAAACTTGTCATCCTCATTTTTCTATGCATGTGCAGATGAGCATTTTCCATCAAATATCCATAACAAATTAGATCATATGAAACATGAGGAACAATTGTGTAATAATAACACACAAATCTAGTAAAATTTGTCGTATTTAGTAGGGATTCAAATTTTATTTATTCCTTCTTAGTATCTCCAATAGTGTCTTGTATGATTGTTGAAATTTATAGATATAACCAACTTAACGTTTTCTCCACCTTCAAGAAGAATGACTATTTTATTTTTAAACTAACTCTCTAAATGCTTAAACTAAATACAAACTACCTATACTACAAAATTATCAACAAAATATTCCTTTCTCATCTTAGGGGTGAAGCACAAAACAACTACCCCTCACAAGATCTCATAGACCCATAACCACTTTGATACCACTGATAGGTATATGATGAGCTTATACAAAGGATTTATCACATGGAAAACAATGCAATGGAGTCAAACAACTAGAGAGCTATATTTTAAACACACTAATATATTGTATTCAACATATACCATTAAATATGGGACATTACATTTATATAGGAAAGCATCTCCTATAATCAAGGAAAGTGAATCTCAATAAATAACTCCTACAACAACTCTACACTATTCTATGTGAGTTGTTGTAACTCACACAACTAATATTGTTATATGAGTTATTTATTTAACAACTATAGTTTAATTTATATTTAATATTTACATGAGTAATTATCATGTTATTACAAACACACAATTAATAATGTTAACACTATAAAATTCTAACAAAAACTATTTTGTAATTCTCAAAATGGTGAAATTGACATGTACAATGGTGAATTCATTAAAGACACTGGTCATTTCGTTAGAAAATGGAGTGACCAACATACAAAGGGAATAAATTTTGACTTAGAACTTTGTTTGAGCTCTTGTTTGTTCCAAAACTAAGGTCTAAGAAAGGAGAATTCAACCATGAACAAATATTAAATTTTGTTTTGGGATAATTCATTGAAAAAAGTGGAAATTTAATTACAAATGTTAGGGTGGATAAGGATGTTATTTGAAAAATTGAAGTGCGTATTGATAATAGGTGTATTTTTTTTACATTTTCATCACCTATTCTCAACTCATCCATCTAAAAAATATATTTATATGGTAATAATTCCCTCGTAGGTTCCTCTAATCCCAAATGTCAAGTCTCCCAAGACAAAGGGAAAACCATCTTTCATGAAGAATCCTCCCAAGTGAGTCATGGGTTTTCTATGGAAACCCATGCTCATCATATCAACTAAGAGATTGATAATTTCAAAACCAATCAAACAAATAATATTTTGGTTAATACAAATTCCAATATCCATCACAATTTGAGTGCGAATGCCAATTCACCCTCATTTATCCCTCCACATAATCCAAACTTTAATATTCATTCAATTTTATCAAATATCAATCACACCAATCCAAACTTGAATGATCATTCAATTCACCAATCATGAATACAACAAATCAAAACTTGAATGTTCATTCAAGTTTACCCTTCATAAATCTGACCAATCCAAATTTAAATGTTCAATCAAGTTTACAAATCATATATCCAATCAATCCAAACTTGAATGTTCATTCAAGTTTACCAATCACAAAATCCAACAATCCAAACTTGAATTTTCATTCAAGTTTACCAATTTATATTTCAAGCTTGAATACCCATTCAGGCTTACCAATCAATCTTATTCCGAGTCTTTATATGTCACTAATCAACTAATCATCATCAAATCTAAACTTATGTGTTGCTTCAAGTTCACCCGTCAATCCAAATTCAAATGTTAGTTCAAGAAATGTTCAAAACTAGTTTTACAATTCACATTCCCTTGTAGGATTTATTCCATCTAATTCAAATCAAACACCAACCAACACCAATCCATTTAACACTAATCTAATCTTCAACAAATCATTCAACCCTAACACCAATTTGAACCATATGATTGGTTCACACCAAAATCAAAATTTAAACCAAGATAACCCAAATCCACCTTATCAAACCAATCCTAATTTGTTTAACCAATCTAACCTTAGTTTTAACACAACACATAACCAACACGACCCTAACTTTAACATCAACCCAAAATTTAACACTAACCCAAACCTACCCAACCTAAATGAAACCAACATTAATTTTAACTCAAATCCAAACCAATCCAATCTAAATTTAAATTTCAACAATCCCGACCAAACAAGTTCTAGTTTTAACACTAATCCAACCCCAACAAACCTTAACTTTGCCACTGACCCAAACAATCCAAATAACTTTGCACATTTGCAACATGCTAATTTTTCCAACCCACTTCATTATCAATCCACCCCATAACCAATTTGCACAAACTAAATACCAACACAAACCAATTCATGGGTCAACCTTTCGATTTTTATACCTCTTCAAACCAATTAAACCAATTATCACCATAATTTATTCAAGAGTTTTAAAACATGAAAGATAGGGTTCAAGGCTTACAAGATGGCATTTTTATGACAAAAACAATATAAATTTTAAGAAATCTATTCTTACCCATATGATTTAAATAGCATGGCAACACCTTTCCCTAAACATTTTTAACTTCCCATATTTGATAAATACAAAGGTAAAGGTGATCCTAGGGAACACCTTAAGGACTTCTATCATGAATGTGTGGACATTGATTATAAAAATGAGTACATGTTGAGTATATTTCCATGAAGTCTTAGGGGTCAAGGCCTCAAATATTTTTTGCACCTTTCTAAATGGTCAATTTGCACATTTGAGGAAATATCTGAGAAGTTTATTCATCACTTTTCATACAATGTTGAAAAGGATTTGACCACACTACACCTACATAATACTAAGAAACATAATGGTGAAACCTTTGCCTATTTCTTGAAAAGATGATGGGCATTCACAAGTGAATTTTCATGGTCCTTTCTTGAAATCAAACTTGTTGCTATATTTATGAACGATCTTAACTTAGACTTAGGAAATCACTTTCAAATGCTTTATCCAAGTTATTTTGATGAAAATATTGAAAAGGAAGTTCAATTTGAAAGAACATTAATCAATATAGATGTTATTAAGATATTCAAACCTAAGAATGATTCCTCTAAACAACCTAAAAAACCCAAGTTCTTTGCCAAGAATAAGAATGTTGTAAGTGATGGTGTGATCAATGCCAAACAAATATAAAACCCACCTAGACAACATCAATTTCATACCTAACCCATTAACAACATTACCATCCCTAATAGTCAACTAGTTCAATAAAATCATAAACGTAAGTTCACCCAATTATGTGAATCTTACGATTTGGTTTTTATAAAGTTAACCCAAGATAACATGATTGTTTGGCCTAACACCAAGCCATTTGAAGACAACATTCCTAAACTTAATTGGTATAAAGAAGATGAATACTATGAGTACCATAGGATAAATAGACAATCT
The DNA here is from genome assembly GCA_037957365.1 of Torreya grandis. NCBI lineage: Eukaryota > Viridiplantae > Streptophyta > Pinopsida > Cupressales > Taxaceae > Torreya > Torreya grandis. Next base: position 2,562,627 of record JARHVA010001181.1, read on the forward strand.
ATATATAGGTGTATGCACCTTAAGCACTATGTCCAAGATCTTATAGATCTTTGGGACATAACCATCAAAAACCACCCATCCACGACATCTAATAACCAAAAAATAGGGATATATAAAGACCCATTCCTTAAACATGAGTAAGGTAATGGTAAGAAAAAAGAAGATTCCACCCAAACAAGTAATGTAAACCAAGCTAATCATCTTTTTGACTCTATAGTCAATTGTGTAGACTATAGACACAACCATGTTTTGGTCATTACTTTACAAACATAAGATTATGTCATTACCACAAAGTGCACAAAAATTACCATTACTAGTGCATCATAATCCAATGTTGAACATAAGTACAATAGTATAGATCATCTTGAGAAAACACCTACCAACATTTTTATCTCAAAACTTCTCAAGACTTCACTTGTATATAAGGACATTTTGTATAAAGTCCTACAAGAGTCTAGTGTTTTGAAAGACATAAATCTATCTAGATTTCAAGATTTAATTACAAATCTATCCATTAACAATCAGGTCACATTTGACCATTTTGATCTAGCTTGGCAATCAAGAAATCTATCCTTTAATAATCAGGAAAACTATCTTTTGAGATCTATTTATAACCTACCATTGTATATTAAAGTCATTATCTCAAGAAATAAGTTAAAGAGGGTGTTTATAGACAATGGCTTGGATTTAAGTTTATGTACATTTATGTTAATTAAAAATTTGGGATATTCAACAACATAATTACAATTAAAGCATATGATAATAATGAATGATAGTCTATTGGTACCATTTATCTTCCCTTGATAATGAGGCCTATAACATTAGTCCATGTGCTTGATCTTGATTTACCCTAAAATTTACTCCTTGGCCATCCATGGATATATTTAATGAACATCATACCCTCCAATTTACACCAATGTTTGAAATTCTTGCATGATGGCATGGAAGTAACCATTATAGGTCATCCTCAACCCTTACAATATTAAAAACTATTGGAAGGGTGTTATCAAATATCCTTTTATCTCCCCATTACTGAAGATAACTTTAATAAGTAATGGCCTTAACATATGTCACTAGTAAACAAATTTCTAGGGTTTATATTGAACCATATAATTTACTACTTTGATATCCCATCCACTATCATCTCTGATAATAAAAAGTCCTTCAAGAACAAATAAGTCAAGCACCTTTTCACTACCTACCATATCAAACACAAATGGTCCACTCCATATTACCTACAAGGAAATGAACAAATGGAGGCAATGAATAAAATCAATTTTTGAATCCTTAAATGAGTTGTTAATGAAATTGGTCATGACTAACATATGTAGCTTTATCCCACCATCTGGGCATACCTAATTAACATTTGCACACCCATAGGGGTAACCCCATATTCATTTTTCTATGGCAGTGAGTCTATACTACATATATAAGTCAAGATTACATCTTTGTGTATATCCTTACAAAATATTATTGATGATGAATCCTATGACATTTCATGCCTTGGTAAACTAGACCTTCTATATGAGAAATGTCTCAATGACTTAAACCATCTGTAAGTCTACCAAAAATGCATTCATCATAGCTATAATAAACAAATTAAAGCTAAGAAATTTGAAATTGGAGATCTTTTTCTAAAGGAAAACCAATAGAATACTAATGTCGAGAGGGAGAAGAAAGGAAAATTTGAACCTAGTTGGTTGGTCCCATATGTCATTATTGTTAGGTATGGATATGGAACTTATAGGTTGGCTACTAAAGATGGAGAGGAGCTTGATGAACCTATGAAATCATGCACCTTAAAATATTATATGTCTAACTTATTATAATGTTGTGGTTTATATATCAAGTGTTAAAAAATAAAAAAAAGTGTCAAAAAATTTAAAAAATAGAAAAAATGGAGAAAAAGAGAAAAATAGTCAAAAGTGAAAATAAATTTATTGGCACTTTCGACAAGTACCATGGTGAAAACTAGGTTTTTGGTACCATAAGTAATCCATTGTCTATATTCACCCTAGTTACTTGGGGGCATCCCATTGTAATTATCACTTGTATATTCCCACGTTGTCACTTGTCTCACCATCGATTTCATAGCATATTAGCTTAAGGTTTACTCCTTGTATTCATGGAACTATGTCCTTGCTCATGTTAGAGCAATGATTTGTATATGGCCAATTCTATCACATCCATTTCCACAAACACTTTTAAGGAACATTCCAACTACACACAAACACCTAACCCATCCACATCCACCATCCTAGCTAGATTTCAAACCAAGCATCATCGTTCACTCATTCATTTTTTTGGGTGGTAAATTATGCATCTATTCATCTACACAAAATAATCATCAATCAACCCATTTTATCATAACTTCCCATATTGGGAGAACTACATCTGGTATGATATCCACACATGGACTTTATCCAAGGTGGATTATGTAGGTAGTGATTAGAGACATTGGGTCTTTAGGGTTAGCTTGACCACTGTCATCCCCATATGCCATTCCACCAAGCATGGTTTCATTCTTTTCATATCCTGCATGTTCATTCACTTTTTTCACATTCACTTCCAAACCCCTTTGGTTCTCTTAGGGCTTCCTCATTAATCGTTAAACATTGTCATGGATATTGTCTACTAAATGTCTTAAACCTAGCTTAGGATGTTTGCATAGTCATTTAATTTCTTTTAGGTGTTGTTTGCATTAAGTTTTAGTTTTTGCTTGTGTGATTGTCATTTGCTTAATTCTTGTCTATATTGTCATTTACTTGTTTTATTTTATCTTTTACTTATTTGTTTGTCAGAGCTTTTTATTTTAGTTTGTGTTTGTCTTGTTTTCAATTGTTTATTGTCTTTTTTATTATTTATGTGTTTGTATTATGTCAAAATTATTTTGTGTATTACAATGTAGTGTTATTATGATGTCACATATCATGATGCACTATGTGTGGCACTTTTTAATATTTTGTACTATTTTCAATTGTTTATGTGTTTGTTAAAGTTGAGATTATTTTGTGTATTACAATATAGTGTTATTATTATTTCAAATATGATGATGGACTCCATGTGGCACAACTTCATATTTTTGTCATTTTTTCATTATTTATGTGTTTCTTAAAGTCAAGATTATTTTATGTATTATAATATAGTATTATTATGATTGCACATATCATGATGCACTCCATGTGGCACAACTTAATATTTTATCCTATTTTTAATTATTTATGTGTTTTTTAAGTCAAGATTATTTTGTATTACATTATATTGTGATTATGATTTACCATATCATGATACACTCTATTTTACACAAAGAATTTTTTTTAGTCCTCACGTTTACAACATAACTACTCATCATGATTATTTCATATCATTGGTTTTTATTAGTTTATGCAAAATAAAAAAATAGGTTTCTCAAATCTTAATTGGTTATTCATGTTGGAATTCAAATGAAAAATAAACAAAAGGCAACTATCTAACTAACCATCCATCTATACACACTTTATAATAATAATAATAATAATAATAATAATAATAAGTTGAAAATGATTTACATGTGCTATTATAAACCAAAAAATGGGAAACCAATTACCATACACTATCCATCTAAGTCAAATACCATACATGAAAAAATAATATATGCTCCATAATATTCATCACATATCCATAACACAAGTTCAATACCCAAATGAATCATGCATAGATATATAAAAATCAAACCTGTTTAATAATGATAAATCTTAAATATGTATATACATTGATACATCATGTTAGCGATCTCAAGTCTCTCATTAGCCCTCAGATGGGGCATCTATTGTAGGACTCGGATCATGTCATCATGGTGTGCTCCTTAGAGGACCCATAACACATTATGAGGCATACCCTACAAATCTCTCTGACTCCATTAGTTATACCAATCTCCCTAACATAGATCTCCTAGTAGAGTAATCTCTAAAAGATGGTGCTTATTGAGCTCATGGAATGGCCTCCTCATATAGACTCCTGCAGTGTGTTACTTGTCTCATCACTCACATGAGATTTTATAAGGCCATGAGCTATCTAGGCACTGTAAAAATCTCTCTCACCTTAGCCATCTCCACCCATAGTGTATTCCTCTCCCTCCTATACCTCTATGTCAACCTTGTATCATCTAAAATATGTGTAATCACATATTGTGTATATCACTCAACTACTCTAGCAAAACCCTCACTCTACAATATGTCCACCTTAGCCTATAAACCATCAAAATCTCCCTGTAGTAGTCTAATATCTACCACTTTCAAGCCCAATAACCTATCTTTACCATCCAAATCTCCCTGCAATTTCGAAACCTATCCCTGTAACCTTGAAATCTCCACTTCTTGCGTAATAATCTCCTTGTTGTTGCCTCTGCCAACTCACCCCATTTTTAGTTATTCAAATAGGGACCCTCTTGTTTTAATTTTACCTCTAGTTCAATAGGTTCCTAGATATAAGGTTTTATTTTTTGAAGTTTCATTGATATTGAATCAAATCTTCATCATTATACTTGGTTGAGAAATCACATATAAAGCTACTTCAATTCTAATATCTGAATTTGCATAGATTTATTAAGTCTTTGTTTATCTTTTGCTTGTGTTTTTAAATAGAGTTAAGGGTTCCTTTTAGACCATTTTACCTTAGTGTTATGTAAATTATCTAATTATTTTAGAGTTTGAATGTCCCTTTTCCTAATCAATTTGATCTATTTTGATTTTCATCTAATTTAGATTGACTAAGAGTTTGTTTTTGTTCGTCTTTGCCTTAGTCAATTTCTCTAAAATATGTGAAAGCTGCTTTGAAATGGCTTTCTTTTATTAAGTTGTGGTGTCTTTTATTTAATTTCAAAAGACTTAGCCATTTTCATTCAAATTTACTTAATCGTTGCTTTTTAAAATCAATATTGTTCATTGTGTGTTTACATTTTATGCCAACAGGTGCTTAAGTTTTATCTGACACTATGTGTTGATCTCTCGATGGTCTCAGGCACTTTCAAAAGGATTTTCAAAGACTTAGTCAATTTTCATGAATTTTCTCAATGGGTTTCTATGCCAAAAAATCTTCAAGCAAGTAGAGTGGTAGGATGCCACCATGTGTCATAATCCCAATGACCCAATGTCTTAGAACCATCTATACAAATGTAAAGCCTCTAAGCAAGCAAATTAGTTAGATGATGCTATGTGGAATCATCCTAATGATTCATTATCCTTAATATATTGATCCAAAACTCAAAATCTTTGGCTAAAATAATTCAAATAAATAATAATAACACAATTCAAATAATGCTATCTCTGAAAAGAGATGTTTTATTTATCAAAATTGCAGACCCAAACATATGCTTATCTCTGAGAAGAGATGTCTCCTTTCCATTTCAGGTTACATCTTCATTTATACATGTTTTGAAGGTGTGGGGAGGATGTGGAAGGTCACCAATCTCGAGGGAGATGAATTGGTTCGACTTCCACGATTTACAACAATACAGAATTCGAGGAATTACTATTTTTAGAAACTTACGATTTTTAGACTGGACTAATAAAATTAAAATTTGGGACACTTCCATTGGGTTTTAGGGGGTCAAACTTCATCAAGCAAAGCTTGATGCCATCTCATGACATTCCCCTCATTATTATCTTTCCAACGGTTCAAACAGCGAGTCAATTAGAGCTACGGTGCAAAAGTTATGGCTCCCAAAAGTTCCGCCATCAAATGGGGTGGACCCATCATCCAAATTGTTATCTGAATTATTGTCCGGCTCATTCCTCCCTCCTTAAGAAGCAATGGTCCCCATTGCAACAAGACTTTTCATCAAGTGTGGTAGTTTTACTTTGATTTGATTCCTGTTGCATACCTGATTATTCACGATTTTTGTCTGATCATCAATCTATGGATGAAATGTTGTGAACTTTTTTAGCTTGATATCTATTTGATTCTGTTGTTGTGTTGTTTGTGTATTTAGGGTTGTAACATCAGCCCTCTTAGATTCCTGTGGCTGGACCACCATGAGAACAAATTTCTTGGCACTAATCAGAGAGACAGATGTAGAAGGTGGTACTTCTGGTACCCTGTAGCGCCGTGTTCCAAAAGTGAGAGTGATCCTTCTAGTTCTTGATTCATATATACCATGTCGATCATACATGAATGGCTGATCAAAGAGTACATCACAAACATCTAGATTGACCACATCACATAAGACCTCATCTTGGAAAGGTTGTATTGCATATGAGAGAAGACATTGGTGGGTAACACGGAGGTTTCTCCCTAGACTCAACCATCCAATACTGTATGGTTTTGGGTGAGGCTTCATGGGCAGATTTAGGCTTTTCACAACATTAGCAGAGAGTAAATTCTTTTGACTTCCACTATCAAGAATGAAATGTAGAGGCTTACCTTTCACCCATAACTTAGAGTGAAACAACCTTTCCTTGTCATCTAGCATCTTGTCATGTGTCTATGATGAAGCAACAATGGCTTCAGGATCAACATCTATAATTTCTTCTTCAACCTCTTCGACTGCAGGGTCTATATGAGGTAGAGCAAAGGATTGTGACTCAGAAAGTAGTGATTTGATAGCTCGACATTCTTCTTTGGAGTGAGTTCCAGATTTGTGATAATCACACCACTTCCCAGTCTTTCCTTCCTTTTGCTTCCAATTTTGGCCTTCTTTGTCACTTTTCCATTTTGAAGACTGATTCTTTATATTCATTCTTCCATGCTTCTACTCAATCTTCATTGCGAACTTGTATGCCTCACCGATGGTTTCCAAATTGAAGAGTTCCATTTCTCCTCATATGTACCATTGTAGTCCACCATGATATTTGAGAACCTTGTGTCTCTCACTTTCTTGGATGCCTAATCTCGCAGATAGAGAATGAAAAATATCAGTATAATCTTGAACAGATTGTTCCTTACCTTGGTGAAGTTGTTGCCATTATATGTAGAGATCATCATATGCTCCAATGGGATAGTATTCTTCTTTCACTGCTTCCACAAAATTATCCCAGGTAGCTTCCACCTCAAGGCCAATGTCATCTATGCTGAACCTCTTTTTGTACACTTCGCACCAATTTTTCACAGGCAATGTTGATTTTAAAAGAGCAAAAGTAATCTTTTCTCCATCGGTGAAATTATTTACAGATAAGTAGGAAGACAATTGATCCAACCAATTTTCTACTGCATCGGCATTAATTTTGCCTTCAAATGTAAGAATATCAAAATTTACCTGGACCTTGAAGGGTGTTGGGGCACTGAAAGGATGTTCCCTGGTTGAGGAGCCAGGAAGTGGAGCCGTAGAGCCAAAATTTCCCATCGGAAGTGTTTGAAGAATTTGGGCAAACTGTTGTAACATCTACGCTTGTTGCCATTGGAAGGCTTCATTCACCATTTCCTTGAAAGGATCGGATGTCTCGGTGTTGTCTGCCATTTGAAGTCGTTTGGAGCGAACAGGTGGAAAATTTGGAAGCTCTGTTGTTTCCCACCCAAGCTTCTTGTAGCCTGACCTCGTCCTTGGGATCATACACTCTCAAGACAAACCACTCTGATACCACTGATCTAAAACTCAAAAGATTTGGCTGAAATAATTCAAAGAAATAAGAATAACACAATTCAAATAATGCTATCTCTGAAAAGAGATGTTTTATTTATCAAAATTGCAGACCCAAACATATGCTTATCTCTGAGAAGAGATGTCTCCTTTCCATTTCGGGTTACATCTTCATTTATACATGTTTTGAAGGTGTGGGGAGGATGTGGAAGGTCACCAATCTCGAGGGAGATGAATTGGTTCGACTTCCACGATTTACAACAATATAGAATTCGAGGAATTACTATTTTTAGACTGGACTAATAAAATTAAAATTTGGGACACTTCCATTGGGTTTTAGGGGGTCAAACTTCATCGAGCAAAGCTCGATGCCATCTCATCACATTCCCCTCATTATTATCTTTCCAACGGTTCAAATGGCGAGTCAATTGGAGCTACGGTGCAAAAGTTATGGCTCTCAAAAGTTTCGCCATCAAATGGGGTGGACCCATCATCCAAATTGTTATCCAAATTATTGTCCGGATCAGATATCGATATAAATAAATAGACCTCCAAGTAAGTAGATTAGTGGGATGTTACCACATGGCATCATCCCAATGATCCATTATCTTGAAGATATCCATATGAAATAGTAATGATGTCATCAATCCTCAGGCAACTAGGTGAGTGAGATGACACCACATGGTGAAATCTCACTTCATCACAAAAATAATAGTCATCATGTACATGAAGCCTTGAGATTAATAATGTAAGAGCATGGTGTAGCCACATAGCATGAACCAATAGGTAAAGAACTTGTTGGTTATGCAGTTAGGCATGGTGTAAGCATAAAATTGATGGTTTGTGTAGCCTTCAAAACTCGATGAGGGACTGCACATCTAATATGAATCATGGAATCAAATTAAAAATGGTTTCTCACCAACTGATGAGCCCATAAGTGATAGAATTCAAGGAAAAATGGTACAATATATTCTAAATTTAAGATGAATTTGTAGTTTTAATTAATTCACCCCTGTGATTAAATACAAAGTCTAGATAGAGTAGGTTGGGATAACTATCCCAAGAATATCTTAGCGATAATTTGCCACCAACATTTAAATCTATTCACAACTAACCTCTAGAATTGAATGTAAAACACTTAGTATGGCATTAGTCATTACTTGGTGTGCACACTATAAATAGTTATAAGAGATAAAAGGCAAAAAAGACAAATATTTGCCTTAAAAAATAATGACTTATAATTGTAGATCGGGTTTCGATAGGCAAATCTATCAGAATCCCAACTACATTCCCAATCACCATTAAATTTTGTAACTCCCTCAATAGTGGACAGAGTAAGCCTCATGGGAAAATCTATCTATATAAGGGACATGATTATTCCTTTGAAAAGGTCATCACTTTGTGTACAGGAACATTGTCAAAACTATAATAGAATTTTATTTGTTTAGACCATTCGCTACTCACTAAATGTGGTCCATTATTTCTAGTTAAGTTTATGATTATGATAAAAGGGTTTGATCTTATGTTTAATTACATATTTAAATGTAGTAATTATATTGTGTAATAACTAGTTTACTTCACTTATGAATTGTTTTTGTTTCCCTTAAAACATTCTTGCTTTATATGTTTTTAGTTATAAAGTGATTTAAAAGCTGTGTGTGCAATAGCTACATATATTTTGTGTGTTTTACCTTTGGTAAAGGATTCATAAGTTCAACATTAAATTTGTCCCTAGAATCTTGCCCTTTATATCTCTATGATTTTTTATAATTACTAAACCAAGAACACATTGGTATAATTGTGATTTGGCATACTTTAGTTCTTGAGGCATTAACATTCACTTGATTATAAATCTTCTTTTATGCTCTCCCTTCCCTCTATTTTTGTATTTATTTTGGAACTAAACTACCTCACCCTATTTCAGAAATTGGCAAAGTGAAGCATATTAACTTTATTAGCAGGATCAAAACATTAAATTGTAAATTTAAATAATCAGTATTGAGCTTTTGGTGGGCATCTCTTGGAAGCTATTCCACATAAACTATGTCATTGAGCCACATACCTATAACCATGATTTGTATTGATCAAGTATTAATCCTAAAATGGAGAATGAAAGTCCCTTATTGTTCCCACCTTTCTATCTATGATCCAAAACTCAAAAATCTTGGTTGAAGAATATTTCAATAACACACAAATAATAATGCTATCTTTGAGAAGAGATGTTTTATTGCTCAAAATTATAGATACAACATATGCCTATCTCTGGGAAGAGTTGTTTTATTTCATTTTTGGGCTACATGTCTATTTATACCTATTTTTGAAGGTAGGAGGAGGATGTGGAAGGTCAACAATCTTGAGGGAGATGAAATGGTTTGACTTCCATGAATTAATATAATACAAAATTCAAGAAATTACTATATTTAGAAACTTACTTTTTTTTAGATTACACTACTAAAATTGAAATTTGGGGCACTTCCATTTGGTTTTTGGGGTTCAAAACCCATCGAGTAAAGCTTTGTGCCATCTCACAATGTTCCCCTCATTATTAGATTTCCAACAATTCAAATGGGGAGTCAAATGGAGCTATGGTGTAAAAGTTATGGCTCCCAAAAGTTCTACCACCAATTGGGGTAGGACCGTCACCCAAATTATCACCTGAAGTGTTGCCCAGATCATTGCCTAAAGTGTTATCTAGATCATTCCTCCCTCCTTGAAAAACAATGGTCCCCATTGCATCAAGAGTCATTATCAAGTGTGAAATTTATGTCTTGATCTGATTCTCATCCACTGGAGAAAAACTCTATAGATCAAGCTCACCAATGTCCAGTTGTTCTGCTATAACTAAAGTGTTCAATAGAGGTGGATGATATGGAATGGCTAAATCATTTGGTGTTATGGTTTGGAAATTGATGCATACTTGGAATGGACTATGATTTGTGGATCTATGCAGGGCCTAATTATTCACCATTGCTATTTGACCATTAATTTATTGATGGAAGGCTATGAACGTCTTTAGCTTGGTATCCATTTGCTTCTATTGTTGTGTTGATTGTGTAGTCAGGGTTGCAACATCGGCCCTTTTGGATTTTTGTGGCTTGACCACCATGAGAATGAATTTTTTGGTATTAACCAAGGAGATAGATGTGGAAGATGGTACTCCGAGTACCCTATAGCACCACATTCCAAGAGTGAGGGTGATCCTTTGGGTTCTTGATTCATAGATGACATGTCGATCATACATGAATGGCTGACTAAAGAGTACATCGTAAACATCTAAATTGACCACATCACATAACGCCTTATCTTGAAAAGGTTTTATTTCATATGAAAGAAGACACTGGTGGGTAACACAAAGGTTTCTCCTTGGACTCAACCATCCAATACTGTATGGCTTTGGGTGAGGCTTCATGGATAGATTTAGAATTTTCACAACATTAGCAGAGATTAAATTCTTTTGACTCCCACTATCAAGAATGAAATTTATAGGCTTACCTTTCACCCATAACTTAGAGTGAACAACCTTTCCTTGTCATCTAGCCTTTCCTCATGGGTCTATAATGAAGCAATGATGGCATCGGGCTCAACATCTACAATATATTCTTCATCCTCTTCAATTATGGGGTGTGTATGAGATAGAGCAATAGATGTTGAGGATTGTGACTCAAAATGTAGGGACTTGATGGCTCAACATTCCTCCTCTGAGTGAGTTTTACTTTTATGGTAATCACACCATTTCCTAGTCTTTCCCTTCTAGGGTTGCTTATCTTGGAATTCCCTTTTCCATTTTGCAGGCTAAATCTTCCTATTCTTTCTTCCATACTTCTATTCAATCTTCACCATGAACTTATATGTTTCATCGAGGGTTTCCAAATTGAATATTTATATTTACCCCTATATGTACCATTGTAGTCCACTATGGTATTTGAGAACCTTATGTTTTTGACTTTCTTGGATGCCTAATCTTGCAGGCAGGGAATGAAAAATGTTAGTGCAATCTTGAACAGACTATTCTTTACCTTAGTGAAGTTGTTGCCACTATATATACAAATCATCATATGCTCTAATGGGGTAGTATTCTTCCTTTATAGCTTCTATGAAATCATTCTAGGTAGATTCAACCTCAAAGCCAATATCATCCATATTGAACCTCTTCTTGTACACTTCCCACCAATTTTTGATAGGCAATGATGCTTTCAAAAGAGCAAAAGCGATCTTTTCTTTATTGATGAATTTATTTATAGAAAAATAAGAAGACAATTGATCCAACTAATTTTATACTACATCAGCATTGATTTTTCCTTCAAATGTAAGGATATCAAAATTCACCTGAACCTTAAAGGGCGTTGGGGCATTGAAAGGACATAGGGGTGCAAATGAGGAGCTAGAATTTCCCATTAAAATTTGTTGGAGAATTTGGGTAAATTGTTGTAGCATCTATGCTTATTTTTGTTGGAGGGATTCATTCACCATTTCCTTGAAATGATTAGATGTCTCGATGTTGTCCACCATTTGAGGTCATTTAGAGTGAATAGGTGGATAGTCTATTAGATCTTATATTTTCCACCCAAGCTTCCTATAGTCTGACCTCATCTTTAGGATCATACACTCTTAAGACAAACCACTCTGATACCACTAATCTAAAACTCAAAAATCTTGGTTGAAGAATATTTCACGAACACACAAATAATAATGCTATCTCTGAGAAGAGATGTTTTATTGCTCAAAATTATAGATACAACATATACCTATCTCTGGGAAGAGATGTCTTATTTCCTTTTCAAGATACATATCTATTTATACCTATTTTTGAAGGTAGGATGAGAATGTGGAAGGCCACAAATCTTGAGGGAGATGAAATGGTTCAACTTTCATGAAATTACAACAATACAAAATTTGAGAAATTACTATTTTTATAAACTTACTATTTTTAAACTACACTACTAAAATTAAAATTTAGGGTACTTTCATTTGAATTTTATGGATCAAAATGCACTTAGTAGAGATTTATGCCATATCAAGGTGTTCCCCTCATTCTTAGCTTTCCAACGGTTCAAATGGGGAGTCAAATGGAGCTATGGTGCAAAAGTTATGGCTCCCAAAAGTTCTGCCACCAATTGGGGTAGGACCATCACCAAAATTGTTGCCCAGATCATTGCCAGAAGTGTTGTCCAAATCAATTTGTCACACTAAATTTCATGAGTGTGTTCTGAGTAAGATTTTGGACCAAAAAACACTCCTGCTGTGACCTATTCAATAGTCTTTGATCCTCTAAATATCTAGATGGACCCGATAGCCCTATTATATCTCCCTCCTCTGTATGTGTGTTTATCATAGTATGCATCTTTATATCCCCTCTACCCCTCCCCTCATCACTATAAATAACTACTAAAGGTGTCTCTTCTCCTCTAACTAGTTCATCTAAAACAAATCTCATCACTATATCATCACCTATATCATATCTCACCTCCACATCCTCAACTTGTGTGTCAATTATCATCAATATCCTCTGACCATCCCCTACCTATCCACTATATCACCCTAGTATACCTCATCTCTATCCTATAATTTCTCTCCTAATCCTCACACCAAGGCATGTACCTCATGGATGCCTAGCTCAGCTAAATACTAATCTCTATCTCCAAGTACATATGGGAGCATATGTCACAATTAGTTTCATCAATCATTGTCTAGTCCACCACTCATCATATCCATCTACTATACCTGCATCAATAACATCTCTCCTATCAACCCAATTCACTATTTACAAATGAGTCTAGCTGTGTTCAAAAATCTAAGGACCAATACCTATTCCCCACTATGGTTTATCCCTAATAAACTATGCAAACACATGTGAATCCACTGGTATGTATTGTCTCAATCCAAACTACCATAACACTCTATTTGATCTATATCTCTCAATGATGTAGTCATGTATGCCCATAATATATCAATGTTTCATGACCTAATCTATATATAATAAATCAAATGCCACTAGAAGTATATCTCCTTGTTTGGTCTCCATATAATCTAGTCATCACCAAACTCATCCAATGTTCTTCTATACCACTCCAAATCTCCTGAGTATGGTTTTTGTGTACCAAATATAACATGTCAGTTGTATACAATAGGATCATCCACTAATCTCATTCTCTTTGTCCTATGGGATGCTCCACCATAATGTGCTCCCAATACCATACCTATAATAGAGTTGAATTATCTATCTCCTTCCCATGTGAATATACTACATGATTCAAGTATCTATACAAGTGAGCCAAAACACAAGGCCCCCACATGAATCTCTCCCCAATCTACATCATATCACTTATCACATATATCAATCTAATAAGGCATAACCTATTGCTCTTTTTAGTTAACATAATGCTACTGACAATAGCCATGAAAATAACCACTAATGCATCTATATCTATGTCTGTGCATGTTTCGATATCCACACCACCTCTGACCAATATAATCATATCCTCACTAAATATCATGTATAGTGTCATTTCTTGTGATCCCTATCCCCAATATACTCATATACCCTATATCAGGATCCTCAAGATCCTCCATTCCACACATCCTCTAGTGTAACCATCATCTCATCCATTAGAAGGTGAAATGTGTTTGTCTCACTATGCCATCTTTCAACTAATGCAATCAATAATGTTCTATCCACTCTAATCTTAGGCATCTCAGCAATGTATGATAGTTTCATCACCTTTATCACTCCAACATCATACTCCATAAATCTTGTTATCTATGTAAATGCACATAATATCTACTTTTATGTCATTAAAATTGGTAACAGCTCCTATAAAAACATACATAATAGCATAATGTCAATCTTAAAATCAATAAATATATCTAAACAATAATAAAACACTCATTAATTTCATCCATTCCTTCTATCAGGAAAATATGTTTATTTCCTTATTAATAAGCATCAAAGTCTACCCTAGCAATTTCTCCATTATTTTAAATGATTTTTCCACTCATTTTGACAAATTTTCTATTGACATTAACAATTTCATCGCACTCATGTCTTATTTCATTATTAAGGTCTTCAATTTCATGATTAGCCTATTATTCTATTTAACCTAATGATTTCACTACTGCTATTTATGATTTTTTTATAGGTTTTAATGATTTCATCATTGCAAATTGTGAGTTTGCTAAACCCTAACCCTATTCTCTCCTAAAGAATTTCATTACCTAAATTTATAATTTTTCTACAACTATCAAAAATTTCATAGTTACCCTCGATGAATTCACTACTTTCACTGTCAAATTCATTATTGGGGCAAATGTAAATTCATTTCAATTAGCTTTAAATTTTAATAAATTACCATAAATCAAAAATTCAAGGCTTGAAATTACACTTATCAACTACTTGCTCCATGTCAATCTCTGGTATTTCCTCACTCACTCATTGCGATGTAGGTGAATTGGAATATGATCCATTTTTCTCCAAATCCCTTGAGAAAATCACTCAATCAAGATCTAATCACTAATCACTTTAAAAATTAGTTTTTCACAAATGATTTTCAAACTTAATCCTCCCTCTATATATAACCTACCATCTTATTCAAATATTTCCCCCGCTATTCTATAGTTTTCACATTCATAACCATTTTTTCTCCAAAATGCAAACCCACAATTAATCACCATGCTATAATCTTTATCAAATACTTACAGTTATCACTCTTGTACACTTTATCTCAAATTAGAAAATCTATATTTTTCATTTTCAAACTGATAACTTAGCATCGTCGAGATATATCATTCTCGCATCTGCTCAAGTGACCACTGAGTCTTGGGCACCATCCAATGTGTAGTTTACAAATGATTTTTTTTTTGATCTATTATTTAGTTTTTCAGTAGGGGCAACTAATTTATACATGTTTTAATCTTATGAGTATGGTATCAATTTTTAGTACTTTGATTTATTGATGATAACCATTATCAACACTCTATCATTTCACTTTTAATTATTTTGAGCATTCGTCTAAATAAATTTATACTACACAAACACTTGAGGGGGCATCATCCTGATCATTTTAATTCACTTGGGGTAATTTTTCTTCTTCTCAATGATCAACACTGCTTCTTTTACTATTTTTAGAAAAGGTATTTTCTCTCAACACCATTTAAAGAGGGGAAAATGTAGACACCTAAATTTCATTTAGTGTTACAATGTACTCTTCTTCTTCTCCCAAACTTGAATTTGAACCAACATCATTTCTTTCCAAAATTCAAATAATTAAATAATTCTTAATTAATCAATTATGCATACCTTTTATCCAAATTTATTTAATAAATCTAGATTTTCCACCTCATCCAAACATTCCCCATATTTATCTCAACCATGTGTCGACTCATCCAACCACTTCCTCAACTTTCTCAACCACCTTGTGAGTCACCTTGGAAATTTTTAACCAATTTGACACTTTTTCGATGACTCACTCAACCAACTCCCCTTTTATTTCAAGATATGGAATTGGTCATCATCCTTATGGATGATGACTAATTCTCCATCTGTTATTATTTAAATAATTAAAAATATTCAAATAATCTTCCACCATTTGATTGATTTCCCAAAAACGTATAAATAAACATGAAAGCCATCACTCTCATCATCCTTACTTGTACTAATAAAGTGATATCAAATTCTCAAGTGAGTCCAAGCCATCCAAAGATCATTTGCATACTAAAATGCTACCCAATTTCACTTGCATCGGAAAATATTAAGCAACTATAATTAGAGAGCAAATCAACTTTGAATTGTAATGGAGGAGACTCACAATACTTTGATTGTGTAAATTTTTGTTTTAGTTTCCTTGCATTTATTCTCAAGTGAGTCCAAGCCATCCAAAGATCATTTGCATACTAAAATGCTACCCAATTTCACTTGCATCGGAAAATATTAAGCAACTATAATTAGAGAGCAAATCAACTTTGAATTGTAATGGAGGAGACTCACAATACTTTGATTGTGTAACTTTTTGTTTTACTTTGATTGTGTAACTTTGACTTGTAATGGCAGAGACTCACAATACTTTGATTGTGTAACTTTGAATTGTAATGGAGGAGACTCACAATACTTTGATTGTGTAACTTTTTGTTCTAGTTTTCCTCATCTTTTTCATTTTTAGTTTTTATATGTTTCATTCAAATAAGGAATTTGTATTATTTCCAACAAAATTTTAGTATCAAGCAACACAACTTTAGCAATCAATAGTGAAATCATCAAACCTAATTGTGGAATTGTTCTATTTTTATGTTATGTGTTGTTTTATCCAACAACAAAATTGTAGCAATAAACAGTGAAATTTTGTAACCTAAATATGAAATCATTATTGAGAGCTTTTTGTTTTACAATTTTCTATTTTCTCTTCTTTGGAGTTCTCTGTGTTGGTGTCCTTTTGAATTTAAACTTTTTTTTTGGTTCTCTAACTCTATTTTTCCTATTTTGCTCCATTTTTCATCTTCTGCCTCATCAACAAAATCATTATGTTCATCAAGAAAATCACTTAACCTAATTATGAAATCATTATTTTAGTCAATAAAGTCACTTAACCTAATTATGAAATCATTCTCTTTTTATTTTCATGTATTATTTTTTAGTAGTAGTGAAATTGAGCACATATTCAGTGAAATTATAGAGATAATTGGTGAAATCATTTTATGAAGCAGTGAAATTACAAACATCAACAGTGAAATTGTTTAATAGAGTAGCAAAATTGGTAAAGATATCAGTGAAATCATTGAAGGTAACTGTGAAATTATTCTATTTTATTTTCTTATTTCTATTTGATTTTCTAATTTATGACAACTAACAATTTTGTACTTTATTTTGATTATGTATCTATGAATAATTCTAAATACTTGTTTTTCTGTGTTTTCCATTGTGTTATACTAACTTTTATAGGTTTTCTTTATTTCAACCCAATAGAACTTCTAATAGTTTGATTTTAGGCCACAAGTTAAATAAAATCCTATAAAGAGCTAAACAAAATCATTTTTTGCTTTATTTCTAATGTTTTTTTGTTTAAGCTTTCTAATATTTTTTTCTAATTTTGGTTTTTCATTTAATTTAGTAATTAGAAAATATTTGTTTTTGTTACAATTAATTAATATTCCCTTTTAAAACATTTTATGTGTGTCTTATTTGTGCTGCATATACTCTTTTCGTAGCATCACATTGGTGATGATACTTGAGAATCAGAAAGAACACTTGTAAGTTATGTTACCCAAGATAATACTTGTGTATATGATCTTCTCTCAACATCATATATGTGATGATACTTGAAAATTAGAGTTAAGTGTTTCTCTTTTTATTTTTATTTTATTAGGGGCTCTATAGACCATGGATTTCATCACCATGCAGTAGGCCAAACCTCGTTTATTGGTGGGGTATATAAATTGAGTGTCAAATATTTTAAAGGCCTAAACAACATTGTATTTTAAGCACACTATGATGTGAGGGGATTTCATGCTCCAATACCTAGGGTTTCAATAGTTGCCTTAAAGTTTAATTTTTTTGACATCAACATATTAAGACCTCTATGGTTGTGTTGGACATGTTGGGACTAAACCCAATAATGTGCATCTATTAAATTAGATTCTTCCTTGGAGTTAGGACTCATCATACTAAAAGGTATATCGAGGACTCCCATAGTTTAACTTGTGTATATCTTAAGCCTAAGAAAACCTTAAATTCCTCTCAAAAATTGGTATATCACTGGATGTGATACAAACCTTATGTCAGTTATGAAGATAGAGGCGTGTGCATTTCTTGAGTTCAAAGCCATTTTTTTGCACAAACAAACATGTCCAAAATCCTCTCAAACCAAGTTCTAAGTCCACTTTCAAATATTTGATCTAAGGACAATTAGTTTACACTTGAATCTTGCTTATCACTTGGGCTTGAGTGGTTTACTCTTTGTGTTTAGATTGTGTTACTTGGATTGGATTTGAAATTGATTTAAGACCTTTACATAAATACAAGTTTAAGTGACCATACTTTACACAATATCACCCATTTGCACATGGAGGTGTTATGTTTTTCACATTACCATTTGATATTAATCCATTTCTTACAACGTTACATCTATCATTTGAAATAATAACCTTTGTCTCACTTGGTATTGTTACACTACCCAATTCATTTGAACTTTTGGACTTAGGTTTTCTTGAGTTAGCCTATGCCCTAAGTTCTTGGACCATTTAACTTTATTTTTTATTATGTGTCATTGCACTTCCTATTTTATTTTAAATTTAAACTTACATTTTCTTGTGTTAGCCTATGCCCTAAGTTCCTAGACCATTCAACCTTCTTCCAAATTAACGATCAAGACCAACCATGGTCTCATTATCCTTTTATACAGTACCAAGGAATTTTGGACTTAGGTTTTCTTATGTTAACCTACACTATAAGTTCCAAGATTGCTTTACCTTCATCTAAATTTTTAATTTTGACCAATCAAGGTCAAGTGTTCCAAAGATTTCATTTCTTCTTCTTATTCCGTGTCATTATATTGTCTAGTCCCTTTTAGTTGAGAATATCAATTTTTCTTATAACAAAACCAATTATAAAGTTTCCAAGGACCATTTTATAGTGTTTATAAATTTTTAAATTGAACCAAGAGCACATTTTTAACACTTATCAAAAATTTATCACCATTCAAACCATGCAAAGGTACACTCACAATGGAGTCTCTTACAGACCTAGTTACGAGGAAAAAATTTTATGATGGAAAGGAACATCTAGTTATGTTTGAATATATCCATCCCATTGTGGGATCAAGCCAAGGTCAATACATTAACACTCAAACAATCAAATACTAATATGAGGCTCCCTTGAGACTAATAGAATATGGAGTTAGGCTCCTACCATATTTTCCAAATCCTTGTTTGAATAGAGGAGAAATAATATGAACCAGTTGTTGACAAAAACCAAACTCATACTCAAGTACCAAAGCCTACCATTGCTTTTTCTATTAAAGGGAAAGGCCCACTAGTGGATATTTCCCAAAATGGTCATATTATTTCATCTACCATACAATAAATTAATCAACACTATGTAGATCAACTTGTCATTGATTTAACGACTTCTTTGGTTGTAACCTCATTTAACAATGTCACATTTTTAAAACAAAATTAATTACCTAAACAACCATAATAAGACCAAACTAATCCTACACATGAGGTAGATTTTATATCCCCCTAAACAAGATGTGCCAATGAATACTTCACACCAAGTTCTATTTGATATGCAACACATGTTCTTTATGAAAGAGTTCACAACACTCTTCAACCAAGATCTTTCCAACACACCATTATCATAGCCATGAGTGATTCAACATACACACAAAGTACAAACTAACTATGAAAAAATTGATTATTATTTATAAAATCATATAAAAAAAGTATATATAATACAATAGAGAATCTTTGCTTAAGTAGGCAAGGAGAGACAAGACTAAATCTTAACTAACAAATGTGGGATAAATCCTCACATAGGATAAAACTAGTAAAAAGATGAAAATCTTAGCTAGAACATAACAAGCATGAGAAATATATTATAATACCCCCTCAAGTGAAGCTAGGGGCTAATAATAGAGGATACAATCTGAATCCATGTGTCCTTATGGATGCTAATCCATCTTATCAGAGTATATGGATGTCAAGTCGTTATAACCTCCTAGTGAAATTAGGAATGGTGCTAAATATGAGGATCACTAAACATAAACACTACACTGTAGAATACTAGGTAGAATGATGAACCTAAGGAAGTATTGATTGAACACCCTCCAATAAGATGGTGAGAAGTGAGCACAAAGATTGGTGGGGATGCCACACTGGTGTCACTATGGGGATGCCACACTGGTGTCACTATGGGGATACCACACTAGTATCACTATAAGAATCACCAAGAAGGCCATGGAGTCAAGTAAAAAATCCTCATATGGGTTTCGGGAAATAAAGTGCTTGAATAAGATACCCATGTATAAAGGAGGAATCTAAAAAATACTAAAAAAAGTGCAACATATGCATATACATATATACATACATACATATATAACTATCATAAAGTGGAAAAAAGAGAGAAACTCCATAGGAAAAAATCCCCCCAAAAAGATAGAAAAGAAGAAGAAAGAGTTAGGAAGCCCCCCAAAGATGATGTTGAAGTAGTTCGTACTCCAATTACTCACATGTCACAAAATAACTCAATCTACATGAGTGGTTTGAATACACTACTTGATCATAAAAATAACTGACATTGGGATTTACTAGAATAACTTCAATCAAGAATACTGTTAGTGGTGATGAAAGTATAAAAGAGTACTGCATGTGTAGGGGATGCTCAACACCTAAGAAGTAGAATATACATCACACCTCTCCATAATGTCGACTGGGTGGAGTGGAGTAAAAATGTATGTATGAGTGGTCTGAATCCACTACTTGAAAATTGAATAAATTGACACTGTATACACTAGAATAACTCCATATCATACTGAAAGAGACTATCAAACTATTAAAGAAGACAAGATGACACTTGGATTCACCGGAATAGCTATAATTCAAACTATGGGAGACTGTCAACTATCAAAAAAGTGGTATTAAAAATATAGATAAGGTCTCTCAAAGATGATGGCTCATGGTGGTGATGGAAGAGACAAATAACTGAAGAAGGGAAAGGGTGCCCAAAATAGAGCACACAAACACATGAAGGTAAAAAAGGACAAATAAACAAAATCCCCATGGCACTTTATAAATTAGTGCAAGTATAATATAATACATACACAAAAATACACCAAATGGAAATAAGGAAGACATTGGGCTTCACCAAAATAGCTCCAAAAAAAGAGACTGTCGACCTGTCAAATAAGAAATCAAAAATCATGAAAGGTGCTCCGAAAACAAGGGAGCAAAAAAATTTCTCCATAGAAGAAGGCAAGGTGCTAAGAAAGGGGCTTTGAAGAGACATGACACAAACTATCAGTATGTGAAAGTGCTAATGCATAAACTATCATGTCATGGGTTGATGGAAAAGTGTTACAAATGGCAAAAAGAGCCATCATGTATACAAAAATACATCAAAAAAGGACCAATATCCAAAAATAATAACCTACATAGCACATGCAGAAGGACATCAGGCTCAACCAAAAATGTGTTCAAGATAGTGCATGCGTGAATTATAATACAAAAAGGAGTAGGGCCCATAACAAAGGCAACCCCTCTAAATATGGCACTTTATAACTTTAGTGAATTTACCATAAAAATAAGACTGATGGAATGGGAATGAAAAATAAAGCACTTTTACAAAAATCAAAACTCAAATCCAAGTTACTGAGCAAAAGTTATGGCATAATCAATTTCCCATCATAAATAGACTATTTTAATTAAAATTACACAAAAAGTTTAAATGCATGACCAAATAAGGGGTAAGGTAGCCTTCTAGCCACTCATTGGAACTGGCACAAAACGTAAAATGCAATGGTTTAGATTGTGGGGGGAAATGGCAACCTGCCAACTCAGGTCTCACCTTTCATCTTTGACAGGAAAAAATATAAGGAATATAACTAATGCAATAAAACAAGTTCCTTAACAATATAATGTTTTTAAATAAAAAACAATAAAAAATTCCATGTGCCCTATAATTATCTTCCCCCACCCAAATAAACTTCTACCACTTTAATAAAAAAATAACTCTACCAAAAACATGGATAATATAACCCTAAGTGGATGAAATCCACATGGTGAAAGAAAACAAAAGAATATACTTATCATAGCGATGAAAAGATCCAAAGTAGTTCTCCATGGCTCCATTCACCTTGCCATCCATGTCTATCTCCCACAACCCAGTTAGATCCTTTTATCCCACAACCTAGCCTTGCCTGCTTTCTATTAGAAGCCATGACAAAAGAGCTCGATGTTAGATTGGAGGCATTCTTGAGTTGGGAGTAGGGTATGTTACCATAGTGAGCATTATAGTACAATTGGGAGGATATTGAGCATGTATTCAAAAATGGTGAGTGGCCTGAGTGCTACATAGGTAGCCTAGGTTTTTGGGTTTAATCTTCATGGGGTTATTTGTGAGTATGGGGCTAGGCTACCAAGGTAGATCAAAATAGCTTTATAATCAAAGCAAAAAATCAAAGGTGTTCATGTAAGAGATCAAAGTGGTAGATGAAGATTGTTCATGCAGTAGATCAAAGTATCACATCAAAGGTGTTCATGCTTGATTCTTAGATGCTAAATTTCCTTGAAGTTTTTCAACACCTAAGTGGAGGAGTGAGATAAACCTAGCCTAAAATGGTCTTTCTCAATCTGATCAGATGTTGTAAGGCTAGCAACAACTTTATAATGCTGTCGATCATGAGGTGGACTAGGTGGCTGAATAATCAAGGGCCACTTCACTAAGCCATAGACTTGCACTCTTAAATCCTCCCAACTTCTTATTTGTAGACTATTATCTATCTTCTATGCTTTCACCACTCTAAACTTGTACTCTATCTGCCCATACTATCCTCGTGTCTAGCCAACTTGTTACACCAAACACATAGGTGTCATAACTACCAAATAAGATGGTGGTGCAATTTTAGTTTATGGAGGATATAAATAGGATGATCATAATAACAAACGCTAGCTAGTTGAGAACAAGGATGAGAGGAGGATCTGAGTGAAACAAATACAAATAGGCCATGATAAAAAAGGATAGATAGTGTTGTAGCACAATAATAAAAGAGATAATGCGAATAAAACATGGTGATGGAGAAGATCTGCATACAAACTGAGTAGATCAATTTTCACAATGCCAATGATGATTGCTTCACTTATGTCTACCTTGATAATTGTGTGAAAGAGTGAAGAATGGATATCTTAGGTGGGTCATTGATTTAGCTTTGGTGGAAGTATAACATGGATAATAGATATACAAATTAAATAATTTATACTTCCAATACATAATTCAAATCCATGAAAATGCATATGTCAAAAAATAATAAGAAAAGCCTTAGTGTGAGCAAAGACAAAAAAAACTAGGATCCATATGACATAGTTAATAGCCAAAACAAAATATAGATCCAAAACACATTATGAAGATAAATAATGCAATGAAATAATCTAATTAATAACTATTAGAAGGTGGATTTGATATCATGAAAGAGTTCACAACACTCTTCAACCAAGATTTGTCCAACACACCATTACCATAGCCATGAGTGCTTCAACATACACACATAGTACAAACTAACTCTAAACAAACTGATTGTTATTCATAAAAACATATGAAAAATGGATGTATAATACAATAGAAAACCTTTGCTTAGGTAGGCAAGGAGAAACAAGACTCAAGCTTAACTATCCAATGTGGGATAAATACTCACATAAGACAAAACTAGCAAAATGGTGAAAATCCTAGCTAGAACCTAGCAAGCATGAGAAATATACTCTAACACTTTAACCATTAAGAAAAAATTTATAATTCACAACATATATATGATAATTCATAACAAGTGTTAAACCTTTCCCAAAAACAAATTTCAAATAATCCACCACCCCAACAAGTGGTGGATATTTCATAGAACATGGAACCAACCTATTCTAATTCATAATGATAATATGTTCTTTTTGCAAAATAACAATGACAATGTGTTATTCTAGACCAACACCAGGTTCCCTAAAATTAGTAGATTCCCTATAGCTCATAATAGTAGATTCCTTAGAGTCAACATAAAATACTTAGGGATCAACAATAAAATATTCTAAACCAACAATGTCATATCTATTCCTATAAGCATCAGAACTAATAATAAATTCTTAATCAAGCATAAAACTTAGTTCCTAATAGGATCACACAAGGAGGATCCATTCCTACCTATCCCAAGCCTGACCAAACCTATTAGACTACGAATAATCAACAAAAATATCTCTTTCCACCACAAACTGCTCCAAATATCTAAGAGCAAAACACAATGAAGGAGGTAGACTCAAGGCTTCAACCAAGCAACCAAATGAAGAAATACAAGTTCAATGAGATATGCCCCTATTAAATTAACATAAGTATTCTTCAAGCACCCTTCTCACCTCATTTTTAGGTCATGAATTTGATAAATATAAAGGGAAAGGTGACCCTAGATAGCATATACAATCCTTATTCATTGCATGCTAAGAGGTAGCCTATAGTAGTGTGTATTTGATGAACTTGTCTCCACTTAACTTTGGTGGACAATCCTTAGAGTGGCCTCTCAAATTTCCTAAAGTATTGGTAACAACGTTTAATGATTTATCATAAAAATTCATTAACCACTTTTCTTACAACATTGAACATCATCTGATAGTGGTTAACTAATGTAAGTCAAAACAAAGAGAAGGAGAAAGATTCGTAACATATCTATAATGGTGGAGAGCATTATCTAGTCATTTCCAACATAATCTACCAGATAAATAGCTAGTTGATATCTTCACATAGAACCTACACCCTCATAATTTGAGACTTGCTTATGCCAACACATTCAAAGAAATCATTGACAAGGTCTAAAAATTGAGAAGGAATTTATTGCTAAAGGATTAGAAAAAACTTATTCCTAAGCTTAAACACCTAATTAGACCCAAACACATGTTTAGGAAAATAATGTTGAGAAGCCTAAAAACTTTAACAAAAACAAGAACATGGTGGGTAAGAGAGTTGCCAAATCACAACATGTGTAAATAGTGTAAACACCACCTGCTCAAAATAGGCCACCCAATCCACCATTCACCTTAAAAAGAGCTCCTCCACATAGAGGATATTCTAAATGTAGGCCATTTAATGACCTAGGGGAGCCTATTGAGCTGGTATTTTAGAAACTAGTTGAAACCAACATGATAGTGTGGCCCATACCAAAACCATTTCCCAAGGATCAACCTAAATCTAAGTAGTATCATGAAGATGAATTTTGTTATGTTCATCATATTGTTGGCCATGCAATTTATAGATGTGTGCAACTAAGGCACATTATTGAAGAATTTTTAGACAATGGAGAAATTGAGCTGGACAAGAGAACTCATAACTTTAATTAGGATATCGATATATATAAGGATCCTTTTCCAAAGCATAATAATCAACAATAGGGGAACAATTAGAACCGAGGCCAAGGACATAATCAACATCAAGTGCGAGATCCTAATTTGAATCAAGGTTAAAAATAATAATTGTAATCAAGATAATGACACCCTAACTAATAAAATTGAGTACCGTACTATGACATATATTAATAACAATACCATAAGATGTATATTACTAGTAATCATGTTGCTACCATTAAGATCAAGTCCCATGTACCATCCAACATTACTCAAAATGATGGTCCATCTATTTTAAGATCACTGTCCCCTTATTCAGGTAATTCCACACTAGGTTCTAAAACTTTGCTTACACCTTAGTTTCCATGGGTTATCATTCCTAGACCTCCTCCTCATTCCTCTAATTATAGTAACTCCCTCCCAACTTGAAGTTGCACAATCACAACTAGATGGCCAAAAGTTATCCTCTACAGACCTTTATCTTCTTCCAACACTAATTTTGAGCTGAACCTTATACCTTCCAAAACCAATTCTAAACCAAACTTGTACTATCCAAGGTCAAACCTTCTCATCCTATTGTTGATAAACCATAAGTAAAAGTGAACTTATCAAAACATCTATGCATATTTATATTATGGATCTCTTTCATACATATAAAGTTCACAAGATTATATTGAATTATTTCCTTCAACAATCCACTATGCCTAATGACACTAATCCTGACCAATTCCAAGTGTTTGAGGGACATTTCCCCCTAAGACATTAGCTTACATTTGACCAAGGAGATATGTCACCCCTTGGTCCCTTGCATAACAATCCTTTGTACATTGAGGCCGTTTATCGTCCATCATAAAAAAAGGGTTCTTATAGACAATGGTTTTGGGTTGAACATAACATCACTAAAATTGGTCCAAAACATTAAGGTATATAAAAATAGATATGCATCTAGATACCATCACCATTAAGGCCTATGATATGTAGAGAGAGAATCTATAAGGACCATTTTTCTACCTATCATTGTTGGGCCTATCACCCATGATACCCTATACCATCTAATTGATATAGAGATACCTTATAATCTTCTTATTGGTCACCCTTATATCCATGAAGCATGAACAATACCTTCTACCCTACATCAATGCATCAAGTTCCCCTACCTGGTTTAGAGGTCACTATCTATGGCAAATTATAACCATACCAATATTTCAAACATCTAGAAGCTGAGTATGACAACTACACCTATTATCCTATAACTAAATTGGTAGGCAAAAATGGTAAGAGGGTAGTTTCTAAACCTCCCAAGTCTAATTATGTTGATCCTAATGACCTCATTTCCACTTTTATTGATCTATTTACCATCACCATGTACACTCATTTCACTATTCAAGATGGTGGTATTGCCATGTATAAAATTCTTGATGTATTCTACATCATCAAATTTCCTAAGTCTCCTAAGTCCTATGGCCATCCTAACCCTCTAAAAATATTGGTAGGCCAAACATGATTTGGAAAAATAAATCCAAATTTTATCTATAAGAGCCACTTCTATTTGTAATTGATACATCACCTAATCAAGATTGAGCCACCAACATTGAGGGAGGTTGCTTTTATGGTGACAATTTTGCTAATTGATTTTAGAGAGTTAAGTACCCCATTACAAATTAGATCATGGATAGCATAGACTATACAATAAAAGTATTGGGACCAAATACATAAGGTAATCTTCACCTATTTTGGCTACTAAACATATGGGGAATCAAGGTCTTGGATTTAAATTACCTTGAGGTGACCCCATAGATTTTGAAAGTGACACCACTTCATCAACTAACAATAAAATTCCTAGAAGCAACTTCACATCTCATTATAGTGCCTATGATGAGTTGGTAGATACTAATTTATTTGATTCTTATGCCATCATGACCATTATATCCCATTATCCACTTACCCTTCATCATCCTGACCTAGTCGATTGGGACTAGTAAGATTTTATCATACCATTGGATGAATTTCAGAACTTGAAATATCTTATCAAGTTCATGGGCCTTCAAGGTAGATTGCTAGTGGGTTATCATAAACAAGGATTTGACTTAATTTTGGACCCTTATGCCTATTTTGGTGAGTAGACAAACTTATTTAGTCATAATAAATGTAAAACATCGAGATCCTCAAGCAAAAACCTATTTGAGGCACCCTTGGGTCAGGGAAAGAGTAAAGATAAATAAAATTATAAGGGTGAAAACCTATTATAGGTGCTCTTAGATGAGGAAGTTCACCTCTCTCCTCATGATGCACAATGTCCACCTAGTCCAAACATTACCATTATTTTTGACATCATTTATGAATAATAACAAGTGTTTGAATGCATTGCTCAAGATTTTCTTGAAGTATTTGCCAACTGGCCATTGCCTAGCATATCCAATTTAGATTCCTCATATATGGGTAAATGTTGTGATCAATAGGTAGTTAAAGAGGATCTATTTTCTTCCTTGCCTATTATTATTGAAGATGGATCAACATTATTGGTCAAATTTACTATGAAGGTCAATATTGGTACATATGATGATCCCAAGATTGTTTACCTAGGCATGTCCCTCACTGATGAGGAGTGAAAACTCATTGTTAACATTCTAGAATATTTTATTGATATATTTTCATGGTATTACTCAGACATGCTTGGTATTGGCCCTTCATTGGTGGTACATCAACTTGTCCACTAGATTCCAAACTAGTCAAATGAAAATTATGGAAAATGCATCCACACATAGCCATACTGGTAAAAAAGGAGTTATAAAAATTAATAGAGGTAGGGTTCATTAAACCACTGAACTATTTTGAGTGAATCTCTAACATTGTCCCAGTTAACAAAAAGCCACACTCACCTATGTAGTGATTTTAGAGACATTAACAAGTCATGCCCTAAAGATGATTTCCTTTTGCTTAACATTGACATGATAGTCGATTTAAAAATAGGCTATAAAATGTTATCCCTCATAGATGGATTTTTAGGATATACCTGGATTAAGATTTCACCAAAAGAATAACATAAGACCGCATTCACCACTCGATAGGGAACATGATTATTATTGAGTCATGCCCTTTGGCTTGAAGAATGTAGGTGCAACCTATAATTGTGCCATGGATGTCATCTTCCATGACATGATGTATGCCATTGTTGAGGACTATGTTGATGATATCCTAGATAAATAAATAACACATGCATGCCACCCAAATGTTTTACAAATAATATTTGAGAGGATTTGTGAGTAAAAGGTGTGTCTCAACCCTAAGAAGTACATCTTTGACATCACTTCGAGTAAATTTTGAGGGTTTATTATGTCACAAAGGGGCATTGAGGATAACCCTGATAAGGTCAAGGCTATTGTTGAAATACCTCCATCTAATTTGAAATAACTCCATAGCTTGCAAGGCAAAATTCAGTGTATTCATCATTTCATATCATGGCTAGCCAATAATTATCATCCTTTTACACACCTTCTATTGGCCCAGATTCCAATGCAAACAATAAAGAAATTACTTTATGTCAAAATATTTTCACACCCATAATAATATTGTATGTTTTTGAATCATATTTACAATGAAGAGTAAAAGCTTTATAAGCTTTTATGGTGGTTATGGTTTACAACTAACTCGTGAACCAACTTTTATTTAAAATAAAGTAAACAATAATTATTAACTAACTAAATATTAATCTAATAATATAAATTAAACTAATTTTGGATCATTAAATGACCCAACAAACTCCCCCTTGATCCAAATGGGTATAGAAATATTGGAGCAAAGAACTGTGAGTCATCCAAGTATATTCTATCACAACTACAACTGGTACACTGTGCATCTTAGAGTAATCACATCCTAATCATCCTCGTACTATAGTAGAACATAATCACACATTGTCCAACTACATCGATCCTCATGTAGAATCCATCCAATAAGTGAATACCCTATATAATATGTATGGCACATCTCAAACTAATGCCCAACAAATGCCAACATCTCCCACAAGCCTTTACTCAACACTAACAATGCTAGCAACATAATGCTGACTCATACTATAAATCATCGATAACTGATTGAAAACCTAATATGCAATCTCTTCTCCCCCTATCAAGCAAGAGGTGAGAAGCCATGAAATAAATAAACCGAGTACAAATCACTAAAATGCTCCACATCAAAGATCATAGAAACACTACATCTGTGAAAGCAAAGTACACAAGCCAAAAAATGCTACTACATCAAATCCCAATATTTAGCCTAGAAAATCACACAAGATAGATGAGTCACTATCTCAGAAGATATAGTCATCAGCTAAAAAACATACACCTTCATAGTCATTCCATCCATTATAATAAGAATAACCAGAAGATGAACTAGAAAAATGACCAGAGTGACAAGAGTAAGCAACAATGTTTGCTTCTACCTTCTATCGATGTTGAGAAGACTTCCATCAGGAGGGACAATCTATAGAGAGATGTCCTCTGCCACCATAATTGTAGCATATGGTCTCACATCCACTGGAACTAGAGGAAGAATAGCCACTTGAAGAAGAATGCCTGTGCTTATGCTTATGTCCATGTGAATGGTGATGCTCATGCTTCAAAGAACTAATATGATGTCTATGTTTCAAAGAGCCTAAATGATCTCTATATCTAGAATGATGCTTATGCCTAAAAGTGTGCCTATGAGCGTGTTTTTGTTTCTCTTTATGAAATTGCTTCGAAGAGTGTTTATTTTTGCTCTCATACAATGGATTTCTTATTTTGTTATAGTATACATCCTTAGTAGGTTTTTATTTCTTCTTTGAAAATTATCACTCATATTGAGTGAGAAACTCACAAATCGAATCAAATGTAGATTTTTTAAGATTATCACTAAGTTGTAACATCTCTAGAAAGTTCCTGTAGCTTGGGCTAAGGCCATTCAAAATAATAGAAATAAGCATTTCATCATCAATTTTTTTGCTAGTAGTGTCATATTCTTGTTTAAAATTCTTAATGCGTAACACATATTCTGAAACATCTTCATCATCAGTGAGTTTAGTGTTAAGCAACTACATAAAGAGATCAATTTTCTTGTAAGATGATTATTTATCGTACAAGTATTTTAGAGTTATCCTTGCTTTCCAAGATTTAGATTTAATCACCTCTATGTGAATTATAACTTGTGCATTGTAAGTAGATTTTAACAATGCAAGAGCTCACCTGCCACGTTTATGAAATTATGTATGTTTTGTTGCTTCAATGGGAAATGCTGGTTGTTTTTCAATAACATCCCATAAGTCATTGAATATTAATGTGTTTTTCATTTTCATTGACCATTATTTATAATTCTTAGGAGTTAAGCATCTAGTGTTAGAAATGAGAATCACAATTTTAGCCATGATGCATAAAAGTAAGGAATACTATCGAGGCTTTACCTTTACCTTCGAAATAGCTTCCATTTTACAAATTAATCCTAGGACTTGTGAGAGACTATATGTTCTCCAAGAATATAAGCATAATGAAACAGGAAAAAACTTACATTTTAAAGTTGTCAGTTTCAACAAAAAATGCATCTTGATACATCATTTATAATACATTTGTTTGCAAAAATCACATAAGGAAGCGTCAAAACATAAATTTGATCATTACAATGTATCTGAAATGTTTAAAACCATGAAGATTGCTTGGTAACATGACCACCTTCATGGACAAGAAGATGTACAACTAGTGTTTGCAAGAATGATGACTTACACCCTTATGTCTTCATATGAATAAAAAAAGATTCTCAAAAGAGAATATTCCTCCAAAATTTTCTCAAAAAAGGATATTCTTTCAAAAAGAAAGATTTGAACCCTTAAGCTCCCCTTTTCAAACCACTTCACAAAATTAAGCTATCCAAGTGCTCTATGAACATTTACAAGTTTATAGATATGAATTTCTATATGAACTTGATTTTTTTTGCTCTAGTATAATAAAAAATAAATTACTTGGGTGAATTTAATTTTCCCCATGAAATTTATTTGCTAAGCAAAAAACTCAAATCTTTGAAGCTTTAGGTGGGACCCCATCAAACCGTAAATTTTTTGAAAGACATTATGAAAAACTTAAGCAAAGGAAAAATTAATCATTTGCATATTACAATGCCATTATTCATGCTTCCAACACCATTGCTGCCTTGAACCATTTTGAAACTTGTCTGCAACTGCCCCTAGTTGTACAAGACCATACAAATCCATACTATCTCACTAGTTAGCTTGGATAGAGACTGTTTAGAAAGAATTTTAAATGAGGAAATCTGATACAGAGGATATGGGATGGCTTGGGAGGCTATACTTATATAATTTTGAGTCGTAAAATTCAATTTTCTAGCTTGAAAAGCTTTTGGATGTCTTTGAAATTGATTTTTGGGCTTGTGAAACTCAGATTTAAATCAAACCCTTAGTAGATCAAGTTGAATAAAAATATGGAAACCATTTCATCCACATAGACATATCCAAAATGGAAAAAACTATACAAAGGGCTGTATAACTACATAAATGGCTTGCAAAATCTCTCAGATGCTTTTGATGTTGAAAATGGATCTTTAGAGACTAGTTTTCAAAACACATATTAAGAAAATTGATTGAATGAAATTTTCATCTACTCTTTACATTTCACAAAGGTTTTTAAGTTCAAACAGGCCATACCAAGGCATATGGGGGATGTATAATACAAAACAAGGGTTTACAAATCCTTTTTGATCAATTTGAAAGATGCTTCAAGGATATAAAATCTCAGTTTGATAGCAGATGCAACTCAAATTTATGCTAGTAACTTATGGAGATCATTCAATACCAATACACAGGTATATTTTTCATGTAAATTTACCATAGGCTTTAAAAACCAATGTAAAACATTTGAAAAATTAAAAAAATTAATATTTTTTCAAAATTTTGACATAAACCAAAGTTCCAAAGTGTCAGAAGAACCTCGTTTGAAGTCAAATTTGATGTCTTTATTTCAAGAGAACGAATATTTTACCCGCATTCACCACTCTCCATTTTTTACCATGCTCTAATACCACTATTGGCCTAGATTCCAATGCAAACAATGAAGAAATTACATTATGTCAAAATATTTTCACACCAAAAACATTATTGTACTTTTTTGAAGCATATTTAAAATGAAGAGTAAAAGCTTTGTAAGCTTTACCGGTGGTTATGATTTAGAACTAACTCATGAACCAAATTTTATTTAAAACATAATAAAAAATAATTATTAACTAACTAAATATTAATCTAAAAATATAAAATAAACTAAATTTGGATCATTAAATGACCCAACACCTTATAAAGAAAGGTGTAATGGGATATAGGTTGTGAACAAGCATTTAAAAAATTAAAGACCTACTTGGATAATCCACTATTATTGACTCTACCTGCACCAGGCAAACCATTAATCTTATACATATCAATGATAGAACATGCATCAAGGGTAATTTTGGCCTAGCATGATGAATAGGGTAAAGAACATGCAATATACTATCTTACCAGACATTGGTAACTTATGAACATAACTATTCACCTGTGAAAAAGGCTTGTTTTATAATGGTGATCACTTCCCAAAAACTGTGACACTACATGCTGAATAAAAAATCCATTATTATAGCCAAGATTGATTTGCTAAACTACCTATTATCCAAGACCACTCTCACAAGCTACACAACTAAATGGGTAATGTTGGTAAGTGAATTTGATGTGAAATACCATAATTAGAAGGCCATCAAGGGGTAAGTCCTAGTAGATCAGCTTTTTGAAGCTCATCCGATTGATGCCAAGCCTATTTCATTTAATTTAAACATATTACTTTGATTTACTTATTCCAATAAACCCAAAAACATTGGAAAATTCTAGGCAAAATACTAAAAATATTACCCATTCGAGAAGAAGGGGCTTAAAATCTCCATGAGAGCTATAAAGCCATGAAACCTTTTGGGTGTAAACTTTTTTTATTTTAATCATGATAATTTTTTTGGACCACTACCTTTCCTTCATTCACTCTCCCATTTATAGGAAAATTACATCGGCTTGAGGTCCACACGGATTATGTAAGCAGTGTTTGGATGCATAAGGCATCCTAGGTCAGCTCATCCACTCTTATTTCCATCTCACTATACCCTAAAATTTTATGCTCTCACCATTTTATGAGAAAGTCTAGACCTTTATGCTGTTGCCATTTTACAAGCCCAATCTTATTCTTCATCTATTAATCCTTGCTTCTCTACTTATCATCAATTTTTTATCCTAATTCTTTGGAGAACTACATCAACCTGAGGTTCATTTGGACTATGTAGGCAATGCCCATTTTCTATGAGAACTTGAGGGTAACTCAGCCATTCCTTCCTTATTCTTCCATTCCCCCTACTTTAATAACCTATTCACGATCTAAGCATAATGCATTATTCATTACACATGCATAAATGTTGATTGCTCACATTGAGTTCTTTATCTTGATTGCATTGTGTTGTGTTTTTTTTGGTTTATTTGCTTGCTTGTTTTAAGTGTCATGTCTGAATACATTTTTAAAACCACTTGAGTCTTAACTTAACTTGGGCTTGATGTGTTTACTTTTGTATTTAAATTATTTTATTGATTGTTTAGGTCTTGTACATCCTGTTCCTACTTGAGTCTTGATTATTCATATCTTGATTCTAAGTTATTTTTACATTTTATCCTTACTTCTATTTTATTTTATTATTTGTTTGTGTTTTGATATATTCTTATTTCCACTTAAGTCCTGATAATTAATATCTTGTTCTTAAGTTGGTTACATTTTGTATATAACTTTGGTTCTTTGTTTTTGTTTTTTGTTCAAATGTGAATGTTTTCAACTTAGGTTTTGGTATTTTATATCATTATTTTGAGTTGTAAATATTCAGATTTGAATCGATCCATTCATAATTAAAATCCAATGTTATTATAAGTTGGTCATACTTATGATGCATAATTTCATTTTCTAAATTAAACACCAAGTACTCCAATTTTACAACAATACGGTGTCAAACAACATCTCTGAATGTACCATATTACGTTTCTACTACCCAACTAGGATATTAAAATCTAATCATGAGCCACATATTAGAAAAAAACACAACTCTTTTTGCTACTATAGGATGTGAATCTCTTAGATTATGCATCAAGTCTTGCTATCCATTCATTTACCCAACATATATGGCTATTTATATATTAATTTAGGATGTGCATCTCCTAAAATAATCTCTAGCATCTAGTCATATATTAATTAGAGACATGAATAAATCAACATCCATATGCTAATTAAGGACATGCATCTCCTAACATTAGCATACATTATTATATTATAACAAAAACAACTACAAATGACAAACATGAAAATTAACTGAATCATGGTAAATAAATACACATTCATATACATATTTTGATCTAATATATACATCTAACATCATAGTAATATATAAATAAAAGAGTATCATATGAATAATATTAATAGTTCATGTAAAAATATCCATGAGCCAAAAATGGATGTCATAAATATCTCAAAAATCATGTTTATAGATCGAGAGGATATGTACATTTCATATACAATGACAAAAATAGGAAGTTATAAGATACAAAATCCTTACCCTATCTCTAGGAGGATTCTGATCAAAGCTTTATCCTGTACCAAGTGATGGTGGTGGATGTGGTGGTAGTGGCCCTATCACTATCCATTGTGGAGTTGTCTATGCCATTGAATGCTCTGAAGTAGTCATATGTTGAGACAAGGAGATCTTGCTAGTTTTTTGACTCTATGAATACTCCCTATAAGTGGGTGCCCTTTGGTCTATTGGGACCGCTACCTTGTAAAAATTTGGATAATAAGTAATCTCATCCTTAGTATGTAAGATATTAGTATTCACACATAAGGAATCATCATTGGCTGTGATCATGTTGGCCAGTGTTCTAGACATAGTCTAATTAGATACCACCTATTGAGCTACATCTAGCTTATTGTGAAACCTTTATACCTGATCAATAATATTATCTCAGTTTGCTTGAGCATTGTCTCACTCACCTATGATTATGTCTATCTCTACATCTTGAGTAGTCAACTAATCTTATACCCCTATCAACTAATCCACCTATCCTCTCAAAGCATGAATATTAAAATCTGAAGCTATGATGAGTCCCTATAACCTAGTGGTCTCACCTTGGGTTGTGGTTAGTTGTGCCTATCACATAACCACCTCCTGTTGTAGGCCTAAAATCTCTAATAAAAATGATGATATATCATCCTATAACCTATCAATGAAAGACTAGTCCTTTATAGACCTCCTTATGTCAGAGGGCCCAACCTCTACCTATACCTATGTTGGAGGTCCTCACCTCCCCTATACATATGTCCACATCCATTATTGTACCAGAGGACCTAACCCATCCTATTTATAAACCCATAAGTATCCATATTACCTTGGCCATATCTATATCTCCTAGAGGTCCTTATCCCCCATCTCCATATCCATCTTTGTCATGGGCACCTCATTATGGTAAAGCCTAGTATCCAACATACTACATAGTGACCTGCATGGCTAGTTGTATCAGCTAATACACTACCTAAGATTGAACTATCTATAATGGAATAGGCCATAGAATCACATACTATACAATAACTTGTGCTTATAATAGGGCCTTCACTTCATCCCTCCTCTAATGCTACCCTAGTTGTTGGGGTCATGGTCTAGTCAGGTGAATGGGTTAAAAACCTATCCACCATGCTACATAGGCATCTATAATGTTGACATATAAAAACCTAACTATATAATCCCACATTATAAGTTGTACCATGTCAAAATATATGATATCATGGGCCCTAGGTATTGATAGTCCCTAATCAGGAATCTCGTGTGTAACATTTTTAAAAAAGTGGGGTCTATCTAGCATGTTCTTTTAGAATTTGAATTGTCGTTACATGTGATTTGACCTATATCTCTCTATAATAAAGCTATGGCAACTTGTAATATAACAAGGCATCAACATGTACTAAAAAATGAAGCCATCCTTTATCCACCCAAACTACATCCCCAAGTACAGTGGCTAGATAAAATATGCATCCACCATCTCATTGATGGCACACCTATAAAAGTATATATACCCATGGTGTCATCATAACTCACATCTATTTGAATTTATCTATAGGCTATGGGATCCTCAGGTAGCTACTAAAATAACTATCTAATATGTTACTCTATAGAGATATGATGCTAAGCCCAAACCTAAAGGAGCGTATTATGCACAATATTATGCCCTCTCTAGTATGTAATCATGTGTATACATCTTTACAACTTCACCAATATGACAAGGACCCATACAAAGTGTGTATTATGATCCATCATGTCCCATACTATTCCTATCAACTCAATCTAAAAATATTAGCCTCTCTTATTAGGTAATAGGAGGCCGCTGATAAGATCCATCAAAATCGGTACCTTTTAGGGCATTGTGCTTTATGTTGGAGGTGGTGGCACTATTAGAAAAACCATTAGAGGTTAATCCAGGTCCTCTAATGCATCAATTTATATATACCCCTCAACAATAACTAGGTTTGTGACTCTGACAAGATCCTTTAAAATAATAATTTGACTTACCAACATCCAATAGATCCATCGATCTTCAAGCAGAACCTTCAAAATATGATGAACATCTTAGAGAGTCATATTCACCTCTCTAATTGACATATGGAAGGTGGATGTCTCTGAATGCTAACACTTTTTTAGCGCTAACAAGTAGTTACAATCTACTTGAATCACTAGAATATAGGTTATATGTCATAAATCTATCACCTTGAACAACCTCATGACCTCATCTATCAGAATCTTAGGCCGGTGTAGGACCCATGATCATCGCTCTTATGGTGTAAAAACTCTTACATGCTCTTGTATAGCACAATCCAAATAGAATCAAGTTTGTCACTTTATTTTTATTCTTCCACTTGTTTAATCTACCATTTTATTCTAGTTTTGGACTTAGAATAATCTTCTTCTATCCTAATTTTGACTTCTTTTTAGATTGTTTACCATTTCTAGAAACCTCACCATTTCTTTGATGATTTCACCATTTTTTAGAGTGATTTCACCATTCTATAGGTCGACTTCATCATTTTCCTCCTCAGGCTAGTGATTTTACTATTGTACAAGATTATCCCATAGTTCAATAAGATGACCTCACTGTTTCTATCAACAACATCATTTTCATGCCATAATTATTTGTTTGGTGATTTCATCATTTGACTAATGAATTTTTTATTTAACTAAAAATACTATCATTTGACTAATGATCCATTGTTTGACCCACATTTTTGCCATTTTAGTGATATTCAATGATAAAAGTGATTTCACCATTTTGGTGATTTTTGTCTATTTTAGTGATCTCATCGATTTCATTGTGAGATCATCATTTTCATGATGATCCCACCATTTACATTTTTGACCTCACAGTTTTTATCTCTTCAAAATTGGTGAGGTCACTTTTCTACCTACTTTTAGGGCCTAATAAATGTGATTAATGACAAAATTAAAAAGAAAAAAGGGTACCTATTGATGACCCACACTCTGGTGGTCACTTGTACTCTTAGACATGCTCTTCAAGGTGTCAAACATTTTGTTAGGCTCTCTCATGCACAAAATTTAGAGTTTAGTATTATAATTGTGGATGATGAAAATGACTAATTTTCACCCCTTAGGGGTGAATTTATGGTAAAAATTTTAAAATTTCCCCTTGGACCTATTTTTACCCCATTTCTTCATGGGAGGCTCATTTTAGCCTCGTTTATCTATTTTTTGAGCCATTTTCTTCTAATTACTCCATTATTTGGACCTTTTTCCTGAATTACGTGTTTTTTTCTTCTTGTTTAGGGCCAACCCATCAAAATTTAAATTTTCCCATTCTCCCCTCAAGAGGGCATCATAGGCCACCCAAACATTGTTTAGGGCATTTTCATTACCCTATCTTTTTGCAACTCATGTAGAATTTAATAGAAACCATGAACACTTTTACTTATTCTAATTATGATCATTCTAAGTGACCTTTTTATTCTTTGAAAAGTCATTACTTTGACTAAATGTCTCACCATGCCTTCTCAAATAGGGGTAAAATATATAAATAAAATTCTTACCATTGGCATGTCAAAATTTTAAGTTTGAATGACTTTCCATTATAATGCACAAACTGGACCAATATCATCAAAACATTATAATTCATCTGCACACATCATTTGTAGGTGCCTATTCACTTTCATGTATCCTTCATTGGGGCAATGCATTTTATGGGATTATTATCTCATCCTAATTCACTTCGATTCAAATTGTGACCAAGCAAAATGGTGTTCTATACCCTTAAAATTCTCTAATTCATTTTTACACATCACATACATGTGTTGATTCATGTCTATACTCCCCTAATTGGAAAAATACCCTATATGCAATTTCAACTTCCTCTAATTCAACTCCTGTCAAATTACAACCAAATAGATTGACATTTTTGACCATTATAATTAAACAAGTAACCAACTTTTATAAAATTCCAAAAGACTAATCATATTTAATTAATTAATTAAACCCAATTAAATACATAAGTGAAAACAACTGTGTATGATCCTCCCAAGTGATGATGCTGAAGGACCTAACAATTGAATGAGGGCAAAGGTCTCTAAGACAAAGTGAGGAGTTTCAGAGAAGATACCTAAGGAGGAGAAGGAAACACCAGAGGGCCTCCCTCTTGATCTTATTTTTTAACGTCTTTTTTCTCTACTTTTGGTACTCTATAGCTAGTTTTACTAACTTTTGCTATTTGGCCTTGGGTGGCCTGTTACTTTTTTATTTAATACTTTTATGGCTCCTAGATCCTTGTACAACCAGGTTATTTACCTGATCAATTAAAAAAATACATAAGTGAAAAATACATATTCAATTAGTGGATATCTATTTTTAGAAAATCAAAATTCAACAAAATATTAGGAAATATGATACCACAATGACATCATTAACCCCAAGCTTAAAAATAAAAAATATCAACATGAATGCCATAAATTTTAGAAATTTTGAGTCATGATTTCATAAATGCATAATTAAAGCCAACATTAAATGCATTTGGACTCCCAACATGGGTTAGAATCAGTTGAAAAATTATAAATACAAGAGCCATGATCATAACCATTAGGATTTTTTAGGTGCAAATAAATTATACCAAAATATCTCTATAAACCTTCAAACCTTATTCCATTTTCATCCAATCAAGAGCTAAAACCAATTGGTGTAAGAAGAGATGTTGGAGGTGCTTTCCCTACCACATTGACAAAGACTTGGAGTACCGAATTTGGGCACAAACATGATTAATGGACTAATCTTAGAGGAGAGTCACTTAGGGAAGGATTTGCTTGTGTTTTTATTGTCTATTTTCTTGAGTCCATTGATCCATGCCCCTTGAGGGAGTATGCCTAATACATTAGTTCTTTATGCTTATCATTTATTTTATGTACTATTGCATGAACTAACTTATTTTTCCATCTTATTCTATCGAGTCCAGATGAGGACTAGGGAAATATTTGAGAATATCCTTCCTAATCTAGAGGTTATCCTCCCTTTGATTGCTAGGATATCCATTTAATAGATTAGTCTCTTCTTCTATGGGAGAGGGAGGTTGATCTTGTTTGGCTAGGTATTAAGGTTGTGATTGAGGCCACTGATGACTCTAAGTTCTTTATGCTTCATTTATCATTTCATTTTCCCATTATTTGGTGATTTTTGGTTCATATTAGATTACTTGAGTAATGATAATTGACATCTCATTATCCCTCACATATGTCAAAAATTAAAAAATCATCTAAAGTATTCAAAAACATGGTATCATGCTCATATCTCTAGTGACCATATCTAATGGTGACCACTTTTATCTCTTTGAGGACTTAAGGTAATTCCTAACTCTCTCCCTAGGGTCTCATTCTCTGTATTGGGTCACCTTCAAATTATAATGACCCTTGACTTTTCCCACTTGATTAAAGTGTGCTCTTATTGTAAAATGAATCTACCCAATATTTAGGGGATTATTATGATAATAAGTTTGGTGCTAAATACTAAGCTCTTCATCAACACTATTATAAAATTGGTGTGCTATTTATTGTTCTACTAGATTGTTTGGGACGTGGTGTGGAAAATACAAAGGGTTGATTTGGTCCTTTTGATCCTAATAATGGTAAAATATAGGTAGTACTAATAAACTCACATGTTAGAGATGATGCTTCTCAAAATTTCAAATAGCTTGGGCATCTACATCCCATAAATGTCTTGATGGACCAGAGGATAAAATCCTCACAAATTTTAGTGATTTCATTCTTGAATCTATAAACATACAAGAATGATTAGTCCTCACAAATTAATCCTTAGGTATGTATGTCTTGATTCTTGAATCTATAAACATATAAGAATGATTTTTATTCTGGTGATTTCATTCCTAAATATAGAGACTTGGGGAATCATAGACTTGAGGACCTAGAGGCTTGAAGACTCAAAGACTTAGAATTATTAACTTTATATATCTCATGGAGTGGTCTAAGTGAACATGATTGTTCCACCTATCCAAATCTTAAGTATCTAATATTTTGGAATGTTTATGATTTAGTTTGACCTTTTGGGTTTTGCGTTTATGGGTTTATGCCACGTGGTGAAATCTTAGGGCTGTGGAGACTCAGAAGACTTAGAATTTTTTTATGAAATGAACTTTGTCTTAGTCGAATGTGGTCTTACCATGTGGGTGGCTTACATTAAACCAACTGTATTAAAAGTACAAGAATTTTATTTGACTATGATGAGCTCCGATTAACATGATGATGCCACTTGTTTTGATTTCATAATTTCAAGGTTGTAGAATCTTTTAATATTTGTGAAAACCAAAGGGATGAGAATGAATGCAATCCTGCCACCTATGCCAATCTTG
Organism: Torreya grandis; assembly: GCA_037957365.1. NCBI lineage: Eukaryota > Viridiplantae > Streptophyta > Pinopsida > Cupressales > Taxaceae > Torreya > Torreya grandis. Next base: position 2,604,230 of record JARHVA010001181.1, read on the forward strand.
GAGTTACATATACTTGAGAAAAATAATGATTTAGGGGTTTCAGGAACAAATAATTTTCAAGTATTTTAAAATAGTCTTATGTACACATGAAAACATAGATATAATAAAATGTAACACTTTAGCTCTAATAGCCAATAAAAATCACAAGATCAACTTTTAGAATCCAAGGTTAAAAATAAATCATAAATAATGCCCAAGATTGGAATTTATTTCTTTTGAAATTATGTAACTTTAGATCTCAAGAAGAAGCCTAGATTTATGCATGTCAAATTAATTCTCATGGATTATAATGCTTATAGAACTTTGAATAATGATATTCAAATAATAATGGGTCCCTATTTGAATCTAAATAATGGGGATGTGTATGTTAAGGCACAAAAAATGGTGACTTGGTGGAGAAATACTCTTGAGTATTTGAGAACTCAGAATTTAGTAATGCATCATAACAGAAATTAGTTCTAACAAGAAAGGAATAAGTGAAAGATTCCCTCAAAAAAAGACTCTTCCTTACCCATGCAACATAACAGCCCTTTCCATTCTTGGAATCTATGTGTATGATTTTATGAAAATTATTTCCCAATGTTATGATAACTTTAACAAAGACCTGAATAAACATTATAGGTTTCAATTTGATTTTAGATTTTGTAACCAAATAATAAGGCAATCTTGGGCATTGCTTATTTTCTAGCCATGTGTTCATAGACCTGATAGAGACGCCTCTAATTCCACTCCAAGCTCTATCTACTACCAATCAAGCATCCATAACCCTGATAGAGATTACCTGAATCACCTTTCTTCCTTAAGTTTACATGATTTTTTTGTAGATCATAAATAGAAGAAGGTTTGGGATTCACCATTGGCTAGGTGTGTGTATAATAAAACTTATTTTAGTCAATATGTCCTTGCTAGTGTTTATCCATTTTAGTGTTTATTATCTCTCATTTAAGTTTTAGTATGTAACAATGTAATTGATATTTTAGAAATGAAAATTATTTATAAAATTTGCATGAGTATATCAGAGTAAATCCAAAGGTGTAGTGAACACACTCAATTTAGGTAGAACTCAATTCAGTCATAACACATACCTCAATCCCAGAACCTCAAGCACTTTTAGAACAAATCTTGGTGAATTCCAATTGTGTTTCCTTCTATACTATCCCCTTATTTTTTGGTCTATTCTACAATTTTAGAAATACTAATCTATAAATATTAACAACTAAAAAAGCAAATGCTGAAAATATGAAACAATAATCTAGATAGTAGGAAAGCTATTCTAGGAAGCATGCAACCCAATATACTCCTACATTTACATTTTTACTTACAATCATTTAGAGGCATCTCCATTTTGAGTAGCCATGAAATAGTATTTAAAAAATTATCTATTGATTGGAAAAGCAAGGTTGTTACCTTGGAGGTCCTTTAAGAAGAAGACATTGTTACATAGTATTTTAAATATTTGATATGGGCCAATCCATAAAGGAGTGAATTTATCATGTTGTCCTTTCTTCTCATGTGATTTATTGCATAAAATCACTAGGTCTAAAATCTTGAAAGCTTTGATTTTATTCCTTTTATCAAACCACCTTTTGATAATGTCTTGGTGTTTGCTAAATTTATGTAGCACTTTGATTCATGTATCTTCCATCTGGACTAGAGTTTTTCATCACCTCCTATACATTCTTGCATAAATTAGTACATTGGGATTTTAAGAGTGATAGGGAAAACCAGTTACTATCCATACACTAGTAGAAAAGGTGAACCCTTGAGGGCTTTATTGTGTCTTGTTCAGTATGCCCATAGTGTATACTTTAGTAGAAGATGCCATTATGTTGGTTTATCTTGTGTTGGCTTCTTAATGGCATCCATCATATTATTGTTAGTAGATTAAATGACTCCATTCCCTTTTGGATAGTAATTTGAAGAGAACTTGATGGTAATTTGGTTGTTATAGGCCTACTTAATAAATTCTATAGATTGAAAGGCTAGACCATTACCACAGACTAAACATATTAGAGTGTCAAACCTAGTCAATATGTTATCTTCCAAAAATTTGATAACATCTAATGCTCTAAAATTATTAGTGGCCACATATTTTATCCATCTAGTGGAATAGTCAATGGTTATTAGGATGAATTTGTTCCCTATTGAAGAATTTGGGTTGATTACCCCAATGAATTCAAGACCCCATTGAGAAAAAGGGCATCCTTAAATGACTAGTTATAAGGGCATAACAACATGCACTTCCCTTTTTCCAAACATCTAGCATTTATGGTAGGTCCTAACATGATTGTGGGCATCTCATAAAATTATAGGCTAGTAGTATCCCATCCTCAATATTTTATGAGTTGTTGCATTACCTAACGGATGTCCACTACCTATCTTTTGGTGTAGATTATCTAGGATATATGTGGCTTATTATTTTGAGACACACCTCAAATAGATGTCTTCATAATTATTCTAGTATAAAACCCTCTTTCTTATAATATAATGGGACAATTTGAGTCTAAGGTTTTTCCTCTACTCTCTATTTAACTCAAGGGACATATACATGTGAGTAAGTGGCGGATGATGTGGGTGTACCATTCACTACTAACCACTTGAGTCTTATTGATCTATTCAATGTAAATGCATGGATTGGTCTCATTCATGAACTAAATGATTCTTTAGCCTCATACCATCTTGGCTGGTTTGATTTCAAGATTAAACTCCTATAGTTTTACCATCCACGTACCTATCCTTTCATCCAATTCATTTTGGTTGAGCATGAGCTTGAAAACTGGGTCTTGAATAATGGCATACATCTTGTTACTTAAAATGATATGCATGAACTTATTCATAACTTTGATAAGTGTGTGTATATATATATATATATATATATCATCAAATACTTTAACTTTACATCTTTCAGGTTAATACTCATGAAATAAATTAGATGTTCATTGTCATTTACCTTTTATGTGAGCATGATTTCCATAGTGTGCTCTGAAGCAAATGAATAAAGGAAGAGGTCCTTAGTGAAGTTTGGGTTGATTAGAACTGGATCTTAAGAAATAGTAGCTTTGATGTCCTATAAAGACTTTTTGGCTTCAATTATCCATTTTAATATAGTTTATTACTTAAACATGGCATTCAATGGTTTGATAATCTCTGCAAACCTGGAAATAAATTTCCTTACAAAGTTTATCTTTCCAAATAAAGACTTTAATTATTTCTTGTTGTTAAAAGATGTTACCTTTGGAATGATATGGATTCATTATAAGTTAATGAAGATCCCATATTTGGCAATGACATGACATAACAACTTCTATTTAGTGACTCCAAAGATGCTCTTCTTTGAATTGAGTGATACTCATATCTTATACACTTGTCAAATACTTTTTGTAGATGGTCTACGTGACCAACTCTATTTTTTGAAAGCATCATTAGTCATCCATATAAATGATGATACACTTACCAAAAATTCCATTAAAGTCAAAATCCATAACTCATTGGAAGGTTTATCCTACATTAATTAAGCAAAAATCCACCCTTTTATGTGTGAAAGTTCCCCAATTGGTTATGAAGACAATCTTCATTCTATATTCGACTTCAACTAGCAATTGATTATATCTTGAGAATCCATCCAAGAAGGGCATCATCTCAGATCCACTAACCATTTTAATCACCTCATCCATTGAGGGTAGAGTATAGTTATCCTTTTCTAAGGCTCAGTTCATATTTCTAAAGTCAACACATACTCTAATTTGTCCATTCTTCTTCCTAACTACTAATAGATTGGCCATCTAGGCAGAATACCTGATTGGAAAAACAATTTTAACATATAATAGCTTTTGTACTTATATCTAGATGAGGGGTTCAAAAATTAGATTTATTGGCTTTTGTTGTTGCCTAAAAGGCTTATGTTTTGGCTTTAGTGGGATAATATATGTGATGACCCTAGTATCAAAGACCTTCAGATCTTCATATGTCTAGGCAATCACATCTTTCTATTATAACAACAAAATATATAGAATTAACTAATACAGAGGACGCCAAGAAGAACACATGATATTAGATTATGAAAATATAGCCTATTATATAGGCCAACAACAAGCTCCTATATCAAAGTAAGTATTTTTAACAAATAAACTTGAATAAGCCTATGCGTAACAAACTACAATAAGGCATAAAAATAGTCTCTAACAAAACTAACCAAGAATAACTATGTAGGTAACCACTAAGTCTAATCACATATCTACTGAAGTAAATACCTTTACGTAACTAAATGTTACATATCACATATTATTATCTAATTAATATAACACTCTCTCTTGATGACTAAATCATATGTTTTAGTTATTATTAAAATAATAGGATTAAGTTCATAAATTAACTTAACTAAAATATGGAGCTACTACCACTATAAAAATGTATCCAAATGTCCATATTGTCACCAATACATCTTATTGGAGTACATGGGTAATGATTCACTACAACTGTCATTCACCTTACATCTTATTGTAGGTTTCCCTTCTAATAAGTAAGGCAATTTATCTTTTCTTACATCTTTCATTGTGGTATGGTACCACTTAGGCCTTTTATGTTGGCCTTCTTGATTTGATTGTGAAGAGTGAGAAACACTCTAATCACCATTATAAATTGATATTTTTGATATTTTCATTTTCAAACCCTATTCAAATTTAGTACCAAAACTTATTCTAAAAACATCATCAGCATGTAGCAATACATTACTATTAGTAGATTTACCATTATCATAAAAGAATGGTACCTTCTCATCTACATCAACATATTTACTAACCATAATTATGTATGTAGGGACATCTTGTAATTTTTATGCATCTCTTTGCTCATAATAACGAACAAACATGAATACTTTGCCCAATATAGAATTAGTAGATCTAAAAAACAAAAATTACTTACATTTGGTGTTTTCCCTGACCATTATTCTTCTAGTGTTACATTTTGCAAGGCTTGTGTGGGAATTCTATTGAGAGTGTACATTATTTTATCCATATTTTCTATCTAATACTGATATGGTACATTTTTTCTATCCACCATACACCATGCCATCTTCATCACTATCTTGTTTTGCTTGTCATGATGTCATCCATGTGTGTATAATATTGCTTAGTCATACCTTATTTCTTGTAGAACTCCATGAATTTATTAGAGACAAATTAATCCTCATTAACCGATCTAAAAACTTTTACATCTTTTATTCATGAATTTATCAGAGTTAAATTCATCCCCATTAACTGATCTAAAAGTTTTACATGTTTTCCTCCCTATTTATCTACCATAAATTTCCAAAAAGTAAAGTTTTAAAAGTTTTACAAGTAATATAAAGCTCTTGATATTGATGATGTCTATATTGGACCATGCAAACCCACATGTGCCAAATCTAATGCATGCTTATCTCTCTATTCCTTACCAATGTCAAATAAATTTTAAATTAGCTTATCTATTTGACATCCTAAACATACATTATGATAATTTTGAATAAAAGACATTCCATTCACCATGCTAGTCTAACTTAATGTATGAAAATTCTCATAACTGAGGTGACCATACCTCACTAGTGCTTTCAACCGCTATTAGTGCATGATCTTTTGCTATTTTGGGAACAACCAACTTATACAATCCTTTATTACCAAAACCAATAGCAATGACTTTATTTGCATGAAGATTACTAACCATGCATCTGTTTCATTCAAACTCCACACAAAGGTTAGGATTTATAGTTATTTTCCTTATATAAATAAGTTTTTTGTTCATGTCAGGAATGAAGCAAAAATTATGAAAAGTGTAACTAACATAATTTAATAAAATAAAAATATCTCCATAACCTTTCACACAGTGAACCCAACCATCACCTAAGGAAACTGATTCATTACAATTATCATATTTTACAAAATCTACATACCAGTCTTTGTGACACTGTAGTGTTTTGATACCCTTTAGTCAAAATACCACATTATTGACTCTGCTGACAGATCTTATGTCACCACATATGTAAACTCAATCGCTAAATTGTGTTAATCTTCTTCAGTGACATTTATAGTTTGTGACTTCTTCATCTAATTTTATAAATCACACTGTCACCTATAATGATCTTTATTCACATGACTAGGTTTGCTACAATAAAAACACTTCCATTTAGAGTTTTAAGTACATTTGTCTTATGATTATGCAATGAATTCACTTTCTATAGACTCTAATGTTGAAGTAATGGACTGTTCCTCCCACCTTTTCTTTTGTATGAGAAGAGTTGACAGTTTCTCAAAGTCCAATGTCTATGATTCTAAAAAATAATCATAAGAAGATGATAAATTTTGCATAACTAGAGCAATGAGGTCTTGCTCATCTACATGTTTTCCTACTACTTTCAACTGATCATAAATATCCTTCAACTGCAATAAATATTTATAAATAGAATAACCATCTTGCATCCTAGTGAAAATAAAAGCTTTTTCAACTATAAAATTCTACCAACTTAAGATCCCTAATATTTTGTCTTAAGGTGATTCCACAAATTTTATGCATTATTAACATTTATAACTCCTAGAATTAAATTATCTACTATAGATAGTTTTAATAACATGAGGGCCTCACAATGATGTTTATCATAGTCATTTGGTTGATCAGCTGGTTTAGATTTTTAATCAAGAAAAATTTGGTCAATGCTCCTATACTCACTTATCGTAAATATCATGACTCCACAAGCTAATTTTTTTGCCATTTAGTTTCTAAGAATATGACAATAATAAGTGTTACAAACTAGACATTTTAATCTAGTTTTCCATGAAAATAATTAAATCACAAAAAATATAATTAATTTTACAAAAATTCTTTTTAAAAATTGAATGTAACCTAAAATTAGACAAATCTACCATTTTTTTTAGCAAAAACTGCATTATATTTTGAGAAATTTTAAAGTTTCCATCTTATAAAAAATTATTCAAAAATAACAAAAATAATTAAATCCAGAGTTTTATAACTTTGTTTTCAAAAATTATTTTTATGGGTGTAAGAGCATTTAAATTTTTAATTGTGGTAAATTTTCAAGATTTTTGGCTTTATGATCTACTCACAATAAAATTAACTGTGATTTTTCAAGTAAATTATAGAGTAAATATGGTGACTTAGGCAAAATTAAAAGTTCAAATTTTTAATAAACTTATAATTTTTTTATTTTTGACCTAACTATGCATGAATAAGAACTTTTCATAAAAACTTCATAAAGTAAATTAGCCAATTCTTGATAACCTGTTTAGTAGCAAAGATATGAAGAAATATGTAGCGCTCCTCAGTACTATGTATGGTGCCTCCCTACTCCTCTAGCATACAATAAGACATATTTAAATGACTGGAAAAATATTTAATAGATAAAATGCAAGCTTCAACTTTCTTCTTTGCTGATTTCATACTTAAAAAAAAAGAAAAGAATGGTGCCTCCCTTCAAAGCTCTGGCTCCAAATTTGTGCCCCCCTCTTCTATTGTGCCTGGATGGTATCCAAATCTATTTATGTCTTGTTTTCTTGTTTGTATTTTGATGTTTTCCTCCATAGAATAATATAAAACACCTCCTATATCACATCTATTCTCTAATGCCTTCCTTGGCTTGCACCTGTCTCAATAAAAAATAGCTTCTCTATCACTAAAATGTCCTCACACAAGCATTATAAAAGAATTTTTATCTTTGCTTGCACCTCACCACATTTAAGATATTCACCAGGTGAAATTAAGATTTATACTTAAAAATATCTCCATAGGCTTCTTTCAGGTCTTCCTCTTCTTCTTTTGATTATTTCTACCTTTCACTAACTAGCTAACTATAGAATTATCCAAGCAAAATCATAGCTTGATTTCAAGCTCTTCTCCTAGGTTTTATAACCATGAACTTTGAAACCATATAGAATTAATTAATACACAAGAAGCCAAGAAGAATACATGATATTAGATTACCAAAATATAGCCTATTAAATAGGTCAATAACAAGCTCCTATATCAAAGGAGGTAGTTTAAACAAATAAGCTTAAATAAGCCCACGTCTACAAAACTAAAACAAAGGCATAAAAATAACCTCTAAAAAAAACTAACCAAGAATAACTATATAGGTAACCACTAAGTCTAATTACCTATTTACCAAAGTAAATACCTTTATGTAACTAAATGTTATATATTACCTATTATTGTCTAATTAATATAACAAACTCTTCAACTTTTGTTTCTCACTTTCAGTGTAACTTAGGCCAATGTTTACATACTGAGGATGTTAGTCAATGCCCAGATTCTCTTTGATAAAATTAGATTCAATTGCTTTTAGTTGTTTCTAATTTTGAGTTTGTAGATCCACATCAAAATTTCATTCTAGTGAGACCATCCCCATAAGAATGTGGTTATCTTTTAGTTGTAAGACACCATCTTCCCATAAATATTTCATGTTGATGGATTCATTATCTTTTTCATCTATTATCTGAGATACAAAGGCTCCAAAACTTTTCATAAATTGTAATATCTGTTGATCATCATCAAATACCTAGAAGCTTTCCACATTGTCTGAGACTGAGGGGCAAGGAATTAGCTCCATAAAATTTTTCTAAATCTTGGATTCTTAGAGTGATGCCATATTGGTTACTAAATTTGTTAATTGGTCTATAGTTTGGTTATATTCCCTTGGGATAGATTTGATGTTAAATGCTTTGAAGGATTTGATCAAATATCATGCTTGGTGTTTATACTTCTTAAAGTAGGTGAGTTTACATTGATATTTCTTTTTGATCTAGTTCATGACTAACTTTAAATCACAAAATATCGATAATTACTTGAAATTATGTTTTAGTGGGAACTGTAGATTGAGGATAAGGGATTCATACTCAGATCAATTATTAGTTCAAGGGAAATTCAACCTTTGTGTAGATATATATTATCTCTCACCTAGATCGATCAGAGTTATGTTGACACTTAAACCTTAATTTGATCTAACTCCATAAAAATGGAGAGTCCATAACTAGGAAGAACCATTAAATTATTGATCATGAGGTTCTTTCTTGGTAGTGAATGTGTACACACCTACATGTGAGGATACAAAATTAACCTTATCATTCTTGGCATTGTAATATATGATCTTGTAATTCACATTTGGTTCTCGATCTAGTCAAGTCTAGTTGGCTATTCCTTTCTAAGGAAGCCACATGTGTGAGAAGTTGGTAGCCATGTATCCATTCAATGTATTTGACCAATTTTAGATCAATATCAAGCCATAATATTTTAGAATTTAAATGGCCATAATATATATATATATATATATATACACATGCTCAAATGAAAGTTTGTATATACACTTGTCAACTCCTCAACACATGGAATAAAAGACTTGTCCACTTTTACGACCACCCTTTTATATTTATTTAGGGTCAAACCTAGTTTCTTGTATACAACTATAGGCATCAAGTTGGGGGAGGTGCTTGAGTCAACTAAATAATTATGCACATTCTTTCTAATCATTTTGATGGTTAAAATAAAAGGTGGTACTTTAGGCTTGTCCTTATAAATGACCATGTTTATATATATGACCTTTGACCTATTCATGGATGATCTCATAGTCAAGGCTTTGAGTATAAACTATCTCTATTCGGTGATCTGAGCTAACTCGTGAAGACTAATATTCACATTGATGTTCATATCTTCAATAATATTGTACCCTCTTTTACTTTGTGACTCTACACTCTATAGTTGATTATTACCTTTTGGAGGAGGTAGATTATTATTGGCCTTAAGATCTAGAGTAGTAGTAGCATTTTTGTTTGGAGGTATCAAAGTAGTATCAAACTACTTATTCCTCAAATTATTATTATACCTCTACAACTACTAAAAGGCATGAATTTCATTTATGTTATCTTTAGTTTCATTTTCATCTTCCATTAGGAATGGGAAGTCATATGTCTTAAAGACCATTGCTGTAATAGGACCTGCAACAGTGGAGAAAGATGGCTTTGGTTGATTTGTAAATCTTTCTTATTTGTCCATATCTTTATAAAATATTTCAAAAGTGGTGCAAAATTATATGTGGTCTAACTCATTGTGTTGTGTTATGTTATGGATTCAACACTAATTAAGAAGTGATGCTTCTAAGATGTTTATTTATAGCATCTTGTTAGGTGGTTATTACTTTGTATTATTTCTAATTCTATTGAAATGCATGTTTTACCTATGATATGAAAAATTGGGACTAGTATTTTTCCCCATAGTGTTTCCCATATTTTTATACATGCTCAAAAACTCATTGCTTAAATTTGTATCATTTATTGGATAATATCCAATTCTGCTTTTGTAAAATCAAAAGTAGAACCCTAAGTAGTAGCATCACTGATTAGTATTATATATTGGTTTTGATTTTTTTGATTAGATGTAGACACATGATTGTTCAAGTTATCGAGATGATGGTTAGGTGGAGCATGGGTGTAATTGGGTGTATACTTAGTTTTGATTTTGATCAACAACATTTTGATTAGCATTTGGAATGGGGTTGAGGATTAGAAAATTAGGACTACTATTAAGTGGGGCTAGAGATTGTGACCAAGGATTCAATTTTATATCAAAGTTAATAGCTTCATAATAGGCTAATGATACTATGAGAATATTAGATTCTCTACATATAAAAATAGCTACCATAGGGTCTAGGGCATTCTTGTATATTTCAAGGGCTGATGCTTCGTTAGGTTTATAGGTAGCTTCAAGTTAGACATACATATTTTGGAATCTTACATTAAAGGCTCTAATTGGTTCATTAGGTTCCCTCCTTATGCTTGTAAAGTGTTGGTATATGACATTGGGGTTAACAACTTGTCCAAACTATGCAATAAAATTGTTTTGACATTGATTCCAAGAGGTGATAATTTTTTTTGGGACATTAAGGAACCAATCATAAGTAACATACAATGTAAAGGAGAAGAGTCTACATGCCATGTATTCATGGGTTACATTTAGTATATTTTTAGTAGTTTTGATAGCCTTTATGTGTTCTTTAACAGTCTTACCTCCTGATGGAGACAAAGAAGGAAGATACTTTTCAAGGTTTCTAAGTAGATCATGCATATATCGAAGGATGATAACAATAGAACCAGTTAGCCAAGCTATGGCCATCATGTATAGAGAAATATGGGGTCATCTATTTAAGGAATATGATTGGGCCTGGGGTCCTATTAAGACACCTCTATCTGACCTAAATTTTATATGGATTTCCAAAAGTGGGAACAATAGGTCAATATCTAAGGTGGACCTTATTAGTCTTATGGGTATATCTAGTGTAACTTAAGTGATATTTTCAAATAAATGAAAGGCCCTCCTTTTAGCTCTAGATAAATTCATGTTGATGTGGGTTTTATTTACACCAAATAACTTTATGAGGTATCCTCTAAAATTTTAGGATTGATGAAGATAGATTCACTCTAAGGCATGATTTACAGGGTATTGGGTTTTATAAACAACATAGTGGTGGAACAATAGTGAGTGGAGTAGTTGTTTACCTCATATGGTTTGGATATGACATGAATCTAAACCTAATTGAGATTAGTGGATTGATGATGAGTCTAACTTAAGGTGGGTAGGATCAAAATAAACTGAAAAAAGAAGAAGAGTAGGGTAGAGAAGAAAGTTTATGAATCAAACAAGATGAAACCTTTCTAACCTAGATCTTGAACTAGGGGTTGGATAAATAGTCAAGAACTAATACTTGTTAAAAATTATTGCTATCAAATAGATCGTCAAACATAGTTAAGAGTCTAAAGTATAAACACTCTAATTTCATCACTTCCATGTCAAATTTAAAAATAGAATGACTTCCTATAATTTGACATAATCTAGTCTATAATCATCTGTTCATCTAATATACATTTTCAAATTCACCTCGAGGCATCTCTAGATGAGCCAATTCATCATATTAGATATATTCAATTATCAATTTATGTTCAATTTCTTTGTTCAATCAAGTTTCTCTATTCATTATCTTTGTTTAATCAATCTTCTTTGGTTAATTTCTCTGTTAAATCGATCTTTTTTATTTAATTTCTTTATTTAATCAAGCTTTGCTGGTTAATTTATTTGTTCAGTTATCATTCTCTAATCAATTTATTTGTTCAATTATAATTTCTCTAGTCAATTCATCCTTCTCTAATCAATTTGATTAATTAATTCTATTAGTTCTCCTCAAAATCATTCTTCTAATTATAGTTCTATAACAAATAGAATTATAGTTGCCTTGCAATAAATTAATTCCTCTTTTTCCCTCCAAGTGGGATTCTTCACGCAAAGAAAGGATCTTGAGATCCTCTAGAATATTATTTTATGAGCTAATTAAATTGACAAGTGAATTAATATATAAGATTATTATTCACCCTTCATTTTGGAGACAAATGAAGGGCCCATAATGAATATTATATGAGAGCATTCTCAACCCTTCATATTGAAAACAAGATGAAGGGATGACATTGGTGATACATGTGTTTTATTTGGAATAAATCTCCACCCTTCATCTTGGAAACAAGATGAAGGCCTTTATATTAACTCTCATTTGATATTTTCAAAGATCATCTTCGACCCTTCATATTGATTGAGATGAAGGGCTCATATTAGTGATCCATGTGTATATTTAAAGAGTCATTTACAAAAATTCATATTAATCTCAAGATTAAGGTTCATCATTGATTTATATTCATTTAAAATAGACCCCTTTGCATCAAAATTATCATGCTCAATTCAGATAATGAAGTGTTGTCAAATCATCAAGTCTCTTTATGCATCATCTTCCCAAATTCTTGATCAAGATCAAAAAGTTCCATGGCATTGAAAAAGATAATTTGAAGCTACATATAAGCCACATACCATATAAATAAGTATTTAATGGAGGTTTGCATGTTTCTAGTTTGAATCTAATGCATTATTGACTAACCATTTGTATTGCTCACAAGGTCTTAGGATCTAATAATTTGTTTTCATTAATATTTATGTTCTTAATTGAATAAAAATAGTAATGATGAAAATATATCTAAGATATATTCTTAATGACACATATGGCATACACAGTGGGACTAGCAATCCACACATTTCTTTTGAGCCTCTTTAGGAATCCCCTTTAAAGAAAATATGATATTTATTAAGAAAATGGTTGGTAAAATGTTCATAACTTTTGATCTATTATTTTTTTAATTTGAATTTTAATAGGGATGTACATATTTGTCCTATCAAACACCTCTCAAGATTTTGTTGAAAACTGATGTATAGTGAGGAGTTATGGTCAAATTACTAACTGCCACCTTTTATTTTAGATTTTGTTTTTTAGCTAAGAAATGGATAGTAAAATGTTCATAACATTTTATTTATTATCTATTTTAATATTAATTTTTTTAGGGGTGTGAATATATGTCCTATCCAAAACTTATAAAAATTTATGTATATTTGATGAGTTATGGTCAAATTAATAACTACTACCTTTTATTTTTTAGATAAAAATGGATGGTAAACTTATCATAACTTTTGATTTGTTATCTATCTTGATCTAAAATTTTTCAAGTGTTTGATTATTTATCTTATAAAAAATATTTGAACATTTTATGAAAAATTGATTTATATTTTAGAAGTTATCATTCAAATACCAACTGCTACTTTTAACATTTTGTTTGAATATTTATGCATGCCAAAGACCTTAAAAGTTCCAAAAGGGTGGGATGATTTATTAAAACAATAAATTTTTTTCCTCACATTTTTTTTGGTGCTTTAAAATCATTTCACATCTCATTTTGTGTTTTAAGAAAACTTGTTATTTTCAAGCATATTTCATCATTTATAAGTTTTTTGTTACTTGAGTGTTTTGTGAGGATCTTTTGCGCATATGCTCTCCCATTTTGGGTGACTCAAAAATGAAAATATCCTATTTGTTTTAAATCCTAAATATTTTTATATTATGTTATTCACTCACCCTTAGTGGGAGTTGCATGAATTATAATGGAAATAACTTCCTTTTTCTTTTGGCTCAGTGTTTGGGGTGTCATTGCCTTCTGGCAAGTCCTTAGAGAACAATGACTAGGATGTAATTACATAAAATAATACCAACCATGTTATCTGATGGGGTATATAAATTGAGACAATTATAGTGGTATCTTAGATGGTTCTCCCTTAGATCCTAGTTATATTAGTAACACTTCACTAAAACCCTTACGACTGAAGTGGTCGTAAAGGGACTAGACCCTTTGGCGAATGACCCATAAGATCTTGTATTCAATTGATAGATAGTTAAAAATCACCTATTTACTGAAAGGTATATCAAGAACATCTAGAAAACCTTATAAAACATTAGATTAAGACTCTTTGGCTATAACACATTCATTAATGTAGGGATGCAAAGGTTAACAAGCCCTAAAGATATCTTTTATGTACAAACCTTTTGAGAGAAGGGTGGGTGTAAAAAACCTACCAATAACTGAAATAATTTATTTAATGAATATTAAATTTTATTCTCTCAAAAGGTAAGTATATTAAAAGACTCAATGAATGTGGAGTAATTCTGTCAATCACTAAAATAGGGTCAATAAATTGGGTATTAGCTTGATTGATTATGGTGTCCAAACTTTGTCATAATTTTCATACACCTACACAAAAGGTGTGATTTTGTCCATGTTCTTGGTCCAAATTTGTTCAAACTTACACATTTTATACCTTATTTGTGTGAAAGTTTACAATTACTCTATCCATGTTCTTGGTCTAAATTTATTCAAACTTGTACATTTAGTACCTCCTTTGTGTGAAATTGTACCATTACTCTATCCACATTGTAAGACCAAATTGGTCCTTTATACCACTTATGTCCAAATTTTTTCTCAAAGCACACCTATCTTATTGAAATCATACAATTACTATGCCTATTTGAGTTTGAACATATTCTATTCTTGTTCCTAAGTTATTAATTCTAAGGTCATTTCCAATCAAGGATTGATATCATTCCCTTGTGTTCAAATCAACTCTGTTCAAGTCCAAAATCTTTCTTTGGTCATTTACAATAATTTTTTCCATTTTTATCTAGGTCTATTATATTAGTGTAGGTTTTCCATTTTTAGTTTACCATCACATGTGTTTTATCAACTTGTTTAGGTATACACTTGTCATGGAGGAGTTACATTCCAAGCCGGAGTCACCCTTGATTGACTATTTCAGGTATGGGAATATTTTGATCACCACTGCTTATCATATGACCTCCACCACTTGTCATGTCAGAGTTACACATTCACTCCTTTTTGTACCTCTCCTTTATAAGCTATTCAACACATGACTTGACTCATTTATGCATTTTGTTTTATGTGTAACTTCGGGCTCTCACCCACTTTTTAAGGTTTCATGCATTAATGGTTGGTTAGAGATCTTGGAAGACTCAAATATGGTATAAGAGCTCTACCAATAAGATTTTATACCATTTTAGATCCTCTATGAGATTCTTTCATGATCACATTACTATTTTGTAGTTTTTTATTTTTTGTTTCTAGGGTTTTTAGTGGAGTTTCATGAAAGATCATGCAAAATATGTATAGACAAATGTGTCAAAATAGAAAAAAAATATCATATTATTTGTGGGTGTTTTGAGTTATGAATTGGGTCTCTCTTAATTTTTAAAGATTATATACATATTTTTAGGAATTTGAAGGTTTTTATTCTACTTTATTATGAACTACTCTAGGTAGGAAAATTAGGCACTCCAACTCAGGTTTCAACTGAGCTTGAGGTATTCTATTTAAAACTCAACTTGAGGTAGGTTTATTATTTTATTGAAGTGAGCTTAAAGTCCTAGGTCAAATCCCAAATCACTCTAAACACATAGTCTCCACCTCGATTCACATAAACTACATCAGGTTTTCTTGTCTTCATTGATGAGTTGGGATTTTATTAATTTGCCAAGATCAAACTAGAGACTTAAACCATATATTGTTTAAAAAATCATCTCATTAGGTCTTGTGTTCACCTCAACTTGAGGAAGACTCTATACAAACTTTATGTTTATCAAGTCTCCCACTTGCACTTAGCTTGAGGTAGTCTCCAACTTACTCTTATTTTCCAACTTAGACCAAGTTTGACAGTTATTACAAGGTATACTCTAACAAGACCTCATTTTCCAACTCAGATCGAACTCAATAGTTATTGGCTAGTCTTCATTGAGTCTTGTGTCTTCACCCTCTTGTGGCATTCATAACCATCATTGATATCCATTTCCAATTCTCATCTTAACCTTCTTACACTTGGCCTGAAGTAGTAGCTCAGGGTTTGAACTAAACTTAGACCAAGGTCAGACCATGCGCTTTCTCATGTGGATAACTTACCTCATCAAAAATTGGTCTCGATAGTTGTTGACTTGTCTTATCAACTATTATTGGACATTTAACCACCTTCGTGCACTTTCATTAGTCCATTTAGATCTATTTTTAGAAATTTGACTTGTCTTAAGAACTTGCACCCACTCAAACATTTGTAACTATCCAAATAACCCACTAAGACCCAAGGAGGTTTAATATAGGTGGATTTTTTTTTCAATTATTTTTGTAGAAAATAATGTATTATTTGGGCAAAGTTTTTTTAATATAAAAACAATAGTGTGATGGTGGGGAGGTCATTCACATTTATGATTTTTTAATTATTTTTTATTAAAAATAATATTTAGCAGGACTTTTTTATTATTTTTTATATAAAAATAATATTGTATGGAGATTATTCACTTGGTCATATCACTACCTCTTTCACTTGGAAAAGGTAGAGGGTGAGGCCCAGTTTGGTAGGTAGCCAAACCCACTCACAAATAAACCATTTTCTTATACTTCTCTCATTACCTCCTTGATTTGTCCACTTTTCACACTTATACCTCTTGGATGCATTATTGATAGAGCCTGACGTCCTTCTAGTTTCACATACTTGTGCACAGATCACTCAAGATGTATTCTCAATTGTGTCTGATGTCTATACTAGTGTGTTTATACTTGAAACATTATGGGGGGTCATTATTTGGTTTGAGGGGTTATTATGTGGTGCTTTATTTTTATTGCTCTTCTACATTCTCATTTTATACATTATGTTGATTCCTACACTTACTACTCATTTTGATGCATTAATAGTTGTGCTTGACATCCTCTTCATGAGCATGCATTATTCTTGTAACTAGTGGGTATCAAAATTTGTACTATGAAATTTTGCACTTCTATGATGAGTTGATTATATACTAGTGGTTCATCTTAAGAAGACTAATAATTCTTCTTGGAATGCTTATATGGAAAACTTGCTCACATGCAAGAATTATATTCCGTTCCTATATGGACAAATTTTTGCTCCCACTGATCCTGCCCAATTCAATAAGTGGGATAATACCTATGACAATGTTCTTGATATCCTATTGTTACATGTTTTAATGGATCTTTATTTTTATATGGAACATATAGCGTGTCCCTACATTATTTGGAGCATTTTATAGTCTCTTTTCAGAGATCCTATTGAGATTTACATCATAACTCCCCTTCTTCTTATTGTCTCTTTGGATGCTAATATACTCTCTTCTCCTACTCTTATTTCCTATGATGACACATCCATGGTGGATAGTGCTCTTCTTTTTATTGAGCCACCACTGCAGGATGAGATTATACCAGACCTTAACTATCCAATTATAGATTCTACTTCCATTCTTGTGCATGATGCTTCTCATCTAGAGCCATCACAAATTGGTATTTTAGAAAACTCACTATTTTTTTTAGAAAAAACCTTGTGAGAATCAATGACTCTTTTATTCTTATGGATATTTAGTCTATGGATCCTTATGATTCATTTATAGTCTTTTATTTAGCCTTGAAGGTTATTTAGTTGTGCTCTCCACTATTCATGGACATTCTTTCCATGAATGTTCCATGTCATTTTGATTTATTAGACTCACCTATACTTGATGAGACTTATGAGCTTGAGCACATTTTTGAGACTAAGGACTCTTCTTTTGGCACAAATGACTATAGTAGTGATATGGACACACCTCCACCATCTCCTTGTCATCTTCCAAATATTAAAGATTTATTTCATGATCCACGTACCTCTGGTCCACTTCAGACATTATAGGGTGTAGTTATATTGATTCAAGACTCATTAGGCATTAGGCAGTCTACTACATAGTTATAGGGCATTCTACAGTGCTTCATAACGTATGCTTTCATTACACCCTCATTACATATAGTAGTTTTCTCTCTTACTATGCATGAGGAGCACTGTTCCTTGTATAGGGACTACACCTTAGATGGAGATCCATCAAGCACTTGGTAAACTCATTCATTATTCCAAGGTGATCCAATCTTCACTACACCTAATTGTGATAGGTTCACTTTAATGGTGTTACCTTCAGTTCTTGTGTATGATATTTATAGGCCTATGCCACACTTTCATTTTAGACCCTAATTAGAGTTCCTTATACTAGTACCTTCATTCTCCACTATGGAATGGGTAGAATTAAAGTACACCATTCATGTTCTTCCTTTGGTAAAAAGAATAAACATTATTCGATGCAGATGGAGATTCTTTAGTCTTTAGGCCGAGGATCTTATCAATGAAATACACATTTTGGGATCTTTATTATAGGTAGATTCAACATATTCTATGTGGACTTCTTAATTCATCTCTCTATATGCTATGTTGTTATCACTTGTGGATGCATTCTTAGATGTGGTTGATGTCCTTAAAGCATGCACTATTTATCTTTACTCTCTTTTAGGGGAGGAATTTTTTCCTATAGGTATTCTAATTTTCTAGAATTTATGGGAGTTTCATTGTGCTTGGGTACCTCATTAGGCCTCATTTATATGACCCAATTCTTAAACATGAGGGTTGTTAATGTAGTTTTTTCCATTTTCAATTTACCTTCATGTGTGTTTTATCAACTTGCATATCTGTACACTTGTCATGGAGGAGTTACATTCCAAGTGGGATTCACCCTTTACCAACTATTTTTGGTATGAGAATCTTTTAACCACCACCACTTATCATGTGACCTCCACCACTTGTCATGTGGGAGTTACACTTACTCCTTTTTTTACCTATCCTTTGTGAGATATTTAACATGGGACTTGACTCATTTATGCATTCTAATTTTTGTGTGTAACTTTTGGCTGTCACCCACTACCTAGGGTTTTTTGCATTAATGTCTAGTTAGAGATCTTATATGACTCCAATATATTTCAATTTTAGTTTAAATATTGTCAAATATATTTAAAATTAACTGTTCATAGTCAAAATATTATAAAGTTAGCTATGTAGGAGTCATATTTCTAGATCTATTTCAATTTCATATGCTTATCTTTCCATTCAATCTCCTACACCTGTCAGTTGGGAATGATGAAGTCATGACATCCATCCTTTCTCTTGTTTTAATCCAATTCCAATCTAATATTTCCCATTGTATGCATCCTTACTTGGGGACATCCTTAAATCAATATTCTATCAATTTTTTAATTTGTTTAATGGAATACATTAAAATTTTTAATAGACCTTATGAATGATATGGTCATACTAGGAAAATGGAACCCATTTTGATATCTTTATCCCACACCCATGTTATTTCTAAACTATAACATTCATGGCAAAATCCAAATTCATCTAATAAATCCTAGGAAGCCATCTTTTACCAATTAGTCACAATTAACATGATTGTGTATCCACATACTAAGACTTTTTGGTGAAAATGAGCTAAAGCCTAAGTGGTACCAAAAAAAAGAATATTTTGGGTATCATAATATTCAAGGCCATTCACTTAACCAATGTAGTGGGTTCATGATTTATATCCAAGGCTTGATTGACTATTGGGCCCCCTTTTGTACCAACTATGTGGACCGCACCAACTAGACCTATCTTGACATGAGGTAATCTTGTGTAATAATTGTTCCCCTTTTGTAATTTTAGCACTAGTTGAAGGAAACCTAAGGATCCTATTCCAACTAGCAAATAGTTGCATGGTACTGACCTTCAAAGGACATCCCTACATGAACTTATACATGATGGCTTAGGAAGTGAAGGTGTCAAAGTGGTGGAGTTGGTAGGGATAATGACCCCTCAACAATAGCTCAACATATAATGTGCACTCATCTAACCTAGACAATGTAATGGATTTTGTGAACTAGAAACCCCTAGTGATATCTCATCACTTGGCATGTGCCCATCTGACCTAGTAAGGTGATGCCTAGTTGCCTATAAAAGAAGGTTTATATTTAAAAAAGGAAGAGGGGTGATTAATGTAGTGAAGCTTTGCTAAAATGGAGATCCAACATTAGCATTTTATAATCTGCATGAAATAGATTAGGTATTCAAAATGTATAGCCTAAGCTCACCTGTGAGCCACTGGGTATGAGTAGTGTTAGGAAAGAGCATATGCTTTATTTTTATATTTTGAACTTTGTATGTTGTTCAAGCACTAAAGTGTTGATTCTTGTGTTATAGTCTACACTATAATATGCTTTTGACTTAATTTTATGTGTGCAATGCTATAATTTCTTACTTTAGAGGTATTATTCTATAAAAGTTTATCCCTAGTCACCAATAGCATCCTTGTGCCATATAGTGACTTTGGTCTACCTATAAATTAGACTAAGTGTTGGAACTTGGATGCATCAAGACTCTAAGATCCATGGCTAGAGCGCTACCCTAAGGATGAGCCCTTGAACCCAAGCAATTTTCATGACTTAGCTAAGTGCTTGAATGACTATTAACCCACTATTCCAATGGCTTGTGCCATGAAAAACCATATCTAATAGATATGGAATTTCACATAGGATATGTGCCCTTCAGAAGGCTCACACCTATTGAGCTTCCCTAGAGTAGCCTAGCATTGATAGGTCACTTGAAACTTATCCTACTATTGACTAAACCCCATTAAAACCCTAGTTGTGCCATGTTTCAACTAGCCTAATGTAGGCTCAATCCCTTCACTATTGTGCTTTAGGTGAGTGCATAAGGATTGTTCCTTATGTGAAACTAATGCTAGTGCAATAGTGTGTTAAATTTTGTGCACCAAACCTTATTATGCTCATGCCTAGATGCATAAAGTCTAAAACTGACTTGGCTAGGTAGTTAAGCACATGACTAAGCACAAAAGTTGATCTAGTGAAATAAACTACAGCATTTTGGTTCTATTATTGGGACCCATGTTAAATTTCATTACCATAATGGTACAATAAAGTGATACTCTGAATATAGATTGAGAACATCAAGCATTGGCTAGATCAAGTGGTAGATAGTTTCATGCAGAAGCATCCTACATGTAAAAGACAAGAGCTGAGAAAAAGGGTGCAAGTTAACTTGTATGATGTTTTATATGAGGTATTATTTTATGAGCTACATGAGCATGTGTACCAATGGTTAGTTACCTATAATACCTCTAGAAGGTGAAGATACAACCAACACATAAAGTGGATAACATAGTGCATAGAGAGGCTTGATAGCTTGAATGAAGTTTGGATGCATGCTGTAGACAAATGGTGGAGAAGCATGTTGAAAAACTACATGTTGGAGTTTGCAGTGTCAACCTTTTCATGCCCAAAAGAAGTATAGTATGAGTTTCTTCATGAACTAAGGGGCATGTTCATAAGAGGGCTTAACACTGAACTAAAAAAGCTTTTGGTGGACTATGGTATATAAACCATAAGAATGGAAGGCTAAAGTCCTTGCACATATGAGCAAACATAGAAGGTGATAAGGGGAAGTGTAGGTGAGGTATGATGGAAGAAGACCAATAACCTAACACTTGAAAGCTTTGGAGGCTAAACTATAGTAAATGAAGGCATATATTTATGGAAGATCTAGAGCCTAGAAGTGCTAAGAGGACCCATAGTGAGTGGGAAGAGCATGGGGAAGGATCCCTTGAATTTTAGTAGCACGAAGAGAGAGAGGAAGAAGTAAGAGATCATGCTCAATAGTTAGGTGTAGGATGTAGTGGGTTCCTACAAGATGTGCTGACTAAGGATGTGCCAAAAGTACCTATTCCCTATAAACTTGAAGTGCAAGCTCATGTGATGTATTCTCCACTAGAAGATAGAAGAATAGTAACTAAACATATTATCAACATCAACTTTGATAGGATTCAACATTTGGATCAAGAGTGTGTTATTGATCAAGTGATTCCCTATGAGGAATTAAGTGAAGATACGACAAAATTAGAAAGTGCCAACCTAGGAACCATTAACATGGGTACAAGTATTCCCATACAGAGGATGTTAGTTGCACTGACTAGGAAATAATCTACAAGAAGTGGCATGATACCATAAGTGAGTAATACTACATTAATAAGTTTAATAGCATAGTAAAAAATGATAGGGTCAACACTTTACCATATAATTAGAGGTAATGGAGGGCCATATCTAACATAGATGCAAGGGGGGTAATCACCTCAAAACTTAGCACCACCTCTCAACAAGTCTACTATGAGATGGTGATGCACTTGCTTGGGTATAGTGGTGTAGAGAATGTTGTAGAGCATGTGCTTGAATATGAGCAACAATGGTATGCTTGGGGCATCACTCATTCTAAGCATAAGGTGACCTAGTTTGTGACCACCTTGCTGGATGACACCCATACCTGGTATCAAAAACTTGATCCAAACTAGGCTATGGTTGCTATAATATCCTGAAGGAGGCCTTCTTAAAATAATTTGATATCCCTAAGTTTGAGTAGTAGAGCATCACAGTTCTCAAAGAAATTAGCCAGGGGCTATCTGAGAGTGTGTGCCTATATGACATGTGGTTCAAAAATCTTCTCTCTAAGATTTTGTATGATATTCACCCCTCTTAGCATACACAATGGTTTTTTGGAGGTCTACTAGTACCCTTCAATTGAGCACTATCCATGAGGTCCTTCATGGACCCCCACAAAGTAATTGAATTCACACTTTGGGCCAAGGTAGTAGGCAATGCTGATATAAAGATTAACCCATTCATGGAGTCATAAATTGCATCAATAGCATCCCAACTATAGAAGCTGACTGCTAGTTTGACACATGACACTCGTAGTGAGTTATGGTGCATCGACTATGTGATGAAGGGGCATAAAAACAATAATTGCCCATGAATAAATATTCATGCCCTACTTTTCCCCTATGAAATTAGTCATAGATTTCATAACTCTTGGAATTGTTCTCTATTGTAGTGTATTAGTTAAGTAAATACTACCATTTATTACAAAATGTGTGATGCTTATACACATTTAATAATATATTATTGAGTTATTGATGAGATGTACCAAAACATGGAAAGAGGCACGAGGCATGTGAAAACATCAACCAATGATCAGGTGGGTCAAGGAAATGAAAGATATGACCAACATAATATGGGTTATGGGAACCAATAAGGCACACACGAGTGAGGAGGACATGGTGGAGGAATATTCCCACCATGATCATGTTACAAGTGTCGGTCGACTAAGCATTACCAATGTGACTACCCCATATACCAATGTGAAGGTATTTTAGAGGACCACATATGATCGAGGAATGCCTAGACTTATATAAAAATCTAAATCAAGGTCGACCAAACAAGGGTGCTATAATGGTTAGGTATGAATCCAAAGAAGAAAAGTGGGATCCTAAGCCATAATAGATTGCAAGGATCCACCTAAAGTGTAGGCCACAACCTGGAGTGGGTTCACCACTCAATTTACCCCTACACTGACCCAAAAACTATGCTTGGAGTATGGTGAATCAAGCTACAATAAGCACATAACATGACTTGAGCTAAAATATGTACCCTATCTTGACCCTGTGTGATAGAAGGACATCCTACAACAAGCCATGAGAATGATACAAAATTTGTAGGGCAAGCTCTAACTCATTAGAGATTTAGAGTCACATGCCACTATATCAATTAGAAGATAAGACAAACAGAAGGCTAAAGTATAGTAGTTGACCAAGATCTTGTGCATCTTACAAACTAAAGGGATGCTACCCCTGTTAAAAGATTGGTTGTTAAATCATATAGGGAAGAAACCAAAATAAGAGGTTGTGCCTTGAATGATTGAAGTTGCTATACTATATATGGAATGGACATGTGAAGTAAAGCATACCCAAAATGTAGAATATGACCAAGAGTTATTGATTGATGCCACTATCAATGGATGGTCAGTTTGTGAAGTACTTGTAGACATGGGTGCCAAGGTTAATAGTTTGACCCAAACTACCTAGGAGAAAATGGGATGGCCACCCTTGAGACCCTCACCTCATATGTTATTCATGAATAAAAAACTTGATCACAACCTATTAGGATCTTGAAGGGTGATGTTTTAGATATCATGGGTGCTGAGTTCTCAGGTAACTTTGAGGCCATCAAGTTGGTAGAGTAGGATAATTATCCAGTGCTCTTGGGTAGGCCATGGTGCTACATGAATAACATAGACATGTACTTTAAGAAGCACTACATGACTTTTAAAAATGGAAAATAAATGGTGGTGAACCCTCTATCAAGTGATCAAGGGCCCCCATATATGGAAAATGTTGATCTCAATGATGAGATCAACCACATTTACAAGACCATAGCATAGGGCATAGAGAAACTCAACCCTAGTGACCAAGGTGTGCTCAAATGGGAGGATGGAAAATCAACCTTTGATAAAATTGATGTAGCCTGAAAATGATGGGTAGAAGATAATTATAAGCTCACTGGCTAAAGGTGCAGCTTGGTGAGCACAACCAATCTAAGGCCAGCTTGAACGAGACTAGTTAGGATTCAGTGCAATTAGAAGAGATGGGTTCCCCATACCAGAAAGAATAAAAAAAGGGTGTTCTAGATAAATAAATTGAAGCTTTAAATACTCCCAAAGTATGAAAGGAGCCAAACTATAGAGAGGTATGTCCATGACATTAAAACTTGTGTCCCCAAGGAAATGGATAGAATAGGCACACTAGTGCATACTTTGAAGTGCACTACTGCTTGATGGTGGGTAGTGAAAAGACATAACTTGCCAACAAGGAAAGATGTAAAGGTATAAATATGCATTAGGTTTAGAAATAGTAATGAGGACTTGGACATACTTGATTACTCTAGTGATTTTGACCCAATCACACATGTGCATTTGTGTGAAGAAACCTAGACTATCTGTAGTGAGAATGCACAAAAAGGCCTATGGGTGCATGATTTTTATAGGACCTTGAAGACATGGGCATGAGCATGATACATTTTAAATGAGATGCATTGTAATATAGGTAATTAGGAGATACTTAATGAGAGGTTCATACACACCTCCTTTTCTTTGTAGAACTTAGAGCTATTAGAGCCACTACAAGTCATCTGCAGGGTAGTGTTTGAAGACATTGCCATCCTAGAAGAGCACATTAAAGATATGTTTAGGGATAAAGGATTAGAATTCCTAATATTATTTGAAGAGATGATTCTCAATAGTGGCTCCAATGAGGAAGATGGTGACTTGATTATGTATGGTCTTGTGAAAGACCACTATGACAATCTATATCTCATGTTTGCGAGATGCAGGCAATTCCAAATATCCTTAAATATTAAGAAGTGTGTCTTAGCAACCCCATTTGCAACATTTATTAGGCACATCATTTTTAAGGATGGTTTATTAGTTGATCCTATGAATATAGCCATCATAATTCAGCTCTAGACTCCTTCAACATAGAAAGATGTTCATGCCCTTCTAGGCCATTATGGCTACTACAGGAAGTTTATATAAAGCTATGCAAACATTGTAATACATTTAGAGAATCTCTTGTGAAAAGATGTCCCATTATATTGGGGTTAAGTATAAGAGGAGGCTTTTGAAACATTGAAGCTAAAGTTGGCTAACATGCCAATTTTATAATTTCCAGACTGGACTACTCCTTTCCATGTCCATATTGATGCTTTAAGCTTTTCTATTAGTGCCATATTGGCACAAATAGGTGAGGGTAATATAGACCACCCCATATCATTTATAAGTGAGAAATTGACATAGGTAGAGTAGAATTACACCACCACCGAGCATGAGGTGCTAGTAATCGTCTATGCCTAACAAAAATTTAGGCAATATCTACTAACAACCCTATTAATCTTTTTCACTAATCATGAGGTACTCAAGTACCTCATGAACAATCCTATTTTACATGGGTGCATATGTAGATGGATTATGCTATTTCAAGAATTCTAGTTATCCATTATTGTTAAACTTAGAAAGTAGAACTTGGGGATAAACCATTTATCCTGCATCAATTTTGGCAATGTGGTGGCACCAATTAAGGATGACATGCAGGATGTGTAGCTATACATAGACCATTACATCCCTAAGATCTAGTAGAGATTTTCACTTTCTTAATGTCTGGGTTTGTGCTTCAGACCTTATCAACTAAGGAGAAGAAATGAATTTTGATTCGCATCACCCCCTTCCAGCTCATTAAAGGGGAGCTATACAAATTAAGTAGAGATGAAGTCCTGCACCGGTGTGTTATAGAATAGGAAAGGGTCTCCATATTATAGGAAGTAAATGATGGAATTGTAGGAGGCCATTATGATGGAGACACAATGATGAGAAAGGTATTACAATCAGGCTTGTGGTGGCCAAGTCTATTCTAAGATGCCAAGGAGTATGCCAAGGCATGTGGCATATGCCAAGACATAAGCCCAACCACTAGGATGAGATGCCTCTCATCCCAATTCTTACCCAAGTCCCATTTTAAAAATAGGCCATTGACTTCATTGGGCCAATAACTCCCATAAAATGATGCACATGTGTAAGATATATTTTAGTGGCCATTGACTATTTCACCAAGTGGGCAAAAGCTACATTGATAAAATATTGCATAACCACAACAACCATGTGCTTCATAAGGAGAATGCCATATGTTGGTATGGGTGCTCATTAAGTATAACTAGCAATAGGGGCCCTCATTTTATCAATGAGATGATGCACATCCTTTTGATTAAATAAATGGTGGCATACCAAAAGACAACCCCTTATCATCCCTAAGACAATGGCATAGCTAAAGGATTCATTAAGATCTTGGAAATGTGCCTGACAAAGATATGTGATGTTGGTCACAAGGATTGAGATGATCAATTTTTAGCAATAATTTGGGAATATTACATAATATAAAAGTACCTAAATAAGGCTACACCATTTCAATTGGTTTTTGGTGCTGAAGTAGTTCTACCCATGGAATTCATGATGCCCTCCTTATGCATTGCATAGATTGGTCACTTAGATGACCAAGATTCTTTAAACACAAGGTTAGAAGACTTGGAGTGCTTGGATGAGAATCATGCCCGATCCAAATGGAGTCAACAAATTGAGAAGGCATGCCAGAAGTATTGACATGACAAACGTATCAAGCACAAGGAGATGACTAAAGGAGAATTAGTGTTGTTATATGATTCTAAGTACTTTAAGCACCCAATAAAATTATAAATTTGATAGATGGGTCCCTACATTATCTACCACATATTAGAAATAAGTGCAGGCAAGTTATACATGTTGTCCAATAAAATGATCCTTGGGCATTTCAATGGAAACCAACTAAATCTATATAGGTAGTAGGTTGGTGCTTGCACCATAAAAACTCTAAATTCTTAGTCACTGGTCAGTTTGAAGTTGAGTTGACTAGAATAAAGTTTGGCACAAGCCAAACCATTCTTTTCTTTTTATCCTATTCCTTGTATAGTGTATAGAGGTAGTAAGTAGTGCATGACAACCATAATAACTTATGTGTTAACACTTCAGACATAATTCCAATCAGGTGAATTGAGCACTTGTACCCATAAGTGCATGAGGCTAGAAATCTAAGTGGTGGGCATGTGAAGCTTAACAAACTCTAGTAGAAGTAATAGATAATACATGTGCACAAGATGAACAGTGCAGGGTACTTGGAGGCCCAAGAATGAACCACTCTAGCATTACCTTTATGCCAAAGTTAGAAGAGGGTGCATAAATTGATCCTAAACTAAAGACCTATGAGGCAAGTGAAGATGCTCAACTTGGTTGAGTGTAAGGAAAAAAGTGAATATGCTCAGCATGGTTGAGTGTAAGGTAGATAGTGAAGACACACACTCTAAAAGTGTGAAAGAGATTCAGATGAGAAACAAAGCACTAGAGGGCTAGTGCAAGAGATTTGTATGGGATAAGATAGGATAAGGCAAGATGACATGCAAGAAATTAACCAAGATAGAGAAGCATGCTTGAAATAGGAGTTCAACTAGAAGACAAAGTGGAATTAAGGAGGCTGAATCATGTGCATGTGAGGTGGAACACCTAGGTTTTCACAAGGAAGGCAAAGGTCACACCAAAGTATACAAGCATAGAAGGAGAACATCTAAGACAATTGGCATCCACCCAAAAATGAGCGAGAAGTGACCGTTTGAACCACATGTAACTTCATCAAAAAAGTTGTTAGGAGAATTCAATGAGGTGGTAGGAAAGGCACAAAGATACATATTTAATTCATATAGGATAAGATATTTTTGAGGATTTCATAGATTTTTTCATTTTCTAAGAAATTGAGGTGTCTACACCATTAAGCCTACATTAATGATGGTAGATGAGAATGAAGTGTATAAAATATCAAGTGATAGACTTGATTAGGTTATAAAGTTTAAAATAACTTAGACTTAGATAAAACCTAAGCAAGAACTAGAGATCCAAAGAGAAAGAACCCTATTGTAGTAAAAACTTGAGCAATTCTAGCACCTAGAGTGAATGACAACACATTGAGAAAGATTGCATTCACAGTAAGGCCAATTTGAAAGGTTGGAGAGAGAGATTTGTGTATAAAATTGAGTTGGAATGATTATATGTCACCTAGGCCACCATTAACGACTAGTGAATCTTCAAGCTAAATTTATAATCATAGATACTGTGACTGCAAAAGCATCAACCACCATTTAAGGATTCAACAAGACACCTATTCCAAGGTTCAACACAAGTCAATTAAAGATGGTGAAGAAGTGAAAGGTAGTAAGCTCCACACAGGCACAATAGGAACCCAAGTGGGTGAAGATTGTAGAGGAGATGATGACTACTAAGACTGAGTTGCAATCAATTAAAGTAGTTAGTGTCACTGAGGTAGACACCAAGGTGACAATAAAGATGTCATACCAATATATGCAGTTTCCCCTAGAGGTTTGAGTAGGGGAAATTTGGTGCTCATTTGTGTATAATTTCTAACTCAAAGAATATAACCATTGGATGTCAAGTCACTTTCAAGACTTGACATAAGATTTGGTGGTGGATACGGGGTATAAGTTGACATAAGGCGATGCCCTCTTTGATGTCTCAATTCAAGATAAGCTAAAATATTTTAGTGTAACTTAGCTCTATAAGTTTCCCTACTTTGGGAAGCCAAAAGAACTCATCTAGTTCCTACTCTTACACATTCATAAGGATCACATTTATTTTAAAGGATGGTGTATGAAAATTTCAATGTAGTTAATTAAGAAGATAATCGGGCTACCAAATGCTAGAAAAGACATCAATCAAACAATGAATAATGATGAATAGGTGGAGTGTATCATGAAGCTCCTCAATTAATTTAAGGGGGTTTTGCATTACCCATTAAAAAGTGCAAGGACTTTGGTATGAAGGTGGTGATGTACCTTGTGAGTTCTAAATTATGCCTGAGTGATCGGTGGATTAGTGTTTCAAAGGCATACCTCTGCATCACCTATCATATGGTGCATGGATTATAATTCAAAATGATAAAGTTCATCACAAATGAGTTTAAGTAATTCACTGGAATGCCATAGTGACAAAAGCACCGTTAGGTGGGGATCCATCCTCATATTGATAGGAGTGATCAAAATCTGTGGGTGTTCCTAAAACACCATGAATCTTTGGTACAAAAGTACAAGGACTACACTTGCCCCACCACCTTTAGCCCCAAGTACAAGATGTGCATAATACATTGTTGCAAAAATTATATAGAAGCCTTTGGATTGGAGTGGCACATTCTCCAAGGGCTTTCCTAGAGTATATTTAGGATGGCATCTTTTTCTGTAATGTAGCACTATTACATGGTGTGCTTGGTGCTATGGGATGGGAATAGGTTGGGATGGTTGAATCTCCCCTTCACCTTCTTAGTGGGGTACTTAAAGGATGCATTATAAAGGATCCCTAATGCACAATATATGGACATTCCAGTAAAGGAACTGGATGTAGAGAAGCATAGGTTAAGGCACTGATTCCCTTATGTAGATGGAAAGTCCATTGAGGATGAAAAAGATGCTTTGGATTGAATATACATTGATCTCATCTAAGAAGTCACCATCCTTGGATTCATCCATAGACTATACTATGAGATGAAGCCACAAAAGAGTGATTTCAATGTTGAGCAGAGCATTGAACAGAAGGAAGACCCTCCAGTCTAGATCAGGGATGAAAGAATACCAATTCCCATTGAAAAGACAAAGTCTTAAAATAAAAATAAGGGGGAGACTTTGGAGAAAATAAAGGAGTGGTTAAGGATGAAGATTGCTTTAGAAGGAGAAACATCACCTTCTACTTCCACACATAAGTGTGTGCAATTCACACTGAAGACTTTCCCTAGCACATGGAAACAGAAGAGGAAGGCTCCTCTTATGGCATAAGGGATAATCCTATCTAAGGAAGAGGGGGAAGAGGAGGAAGAAGATTTAGAGGAAAAAGAGAGTGGGAGGGGCACATACATCATTCCCAAGGATGATGAATCCTCATCAAGTGAATGGACCCCTCCCCACTACCTCAGATTAAGTTGGATAAGTGAAGGTGGAGATTGAGGAAACTCAACTTCAATGAAGCCAAAATGTAGAGGGTGTAAAAGTTGTAGGATCAAAAGGAAATGAAAAAGGTAGGGGTACTGAAAGAGGTCATTGAAATGGTTGAGACTGAATAATTAAGGAAAGAGGAGGAGTGTAAGGTGTAGAAGGTGAAGGAAAAGATGAGAGAAGGAAGGAAGGAGAAAAAGTCTGAGGAGACAAGACATTCAGGTGCACCAATGGAAGAAGAATTAAAGTTCCTATGGAAGGACATGTGCTTAGACCAAGGGAATATTGATGTTGCACTAAAGTTGTATTGCAAGTGCAAGGACATGAGGGACAATGACATGTCCCATGCTAAGATTGATTGGTTAGAGGCAAAGGAGATAAAAGTAAGAGAAAAAAGTGTAAAGCACAAACCACACAAAGGAAGGCTGAAAAGGAAAAGGCCAAGAAAGAGGAGGTAGAGAGGAAGGCCAAGGAAGAGAAGGCCAGAAGAAAAGAAAGAGAGGAAGAGGTGACCTAGATAGAAAGGGCCTAAATGATAAAGGAATGGGAAAAGAAAAAGGTTACCACTAGCATAGAACCAAGAGAGGAAAGAGTAATCAAGAAGGTGCCTAACACCTCCACCAAAAAAATAGAAGAAGTTACACAAAAAGCATGAACTAACTCTATAGGGGCACCTGGAAATAAAGAAGGTGATACTAGAACCTTGGAGAAACCAACAAAGAAGGAGATAGAGGCCTAACTAGGGTAGAAATAGGAGAAAGCTGACACAATTGAAGCTCATGCCAAAGAATAATTACAAGAGAAAATTAATGAGGTGGAAGAGTCCACAAAAGAACTCCTGTAATAAGAACATGATGAAAATTTAAGTGCCAAAGAAAGAGAAGAAGTGAACAAGGGGGGAATTCCAATGAAGAATCCCAAGAAGAAGGAAAAGAATAAGAAGGCACTGGAACATGCACTAGTGCTAGCAAAGAAGAGTTGAGCAAGGGAGAGGAATATGAAATAGGAAATAGGGAATGATCATAGCAGGTGTTTAAAGAGGATGAGGAATTCTATATGATGGAGTGCATGCCACTAAATACTACCACAACCTTGATGCACCACCAAATTTCTTTGGCACTGGATTACTATATGGATGAGCCTAAGTTTGAGGTTCCAAAAAAAGAAATTCAAAGTGCCAAAAAGCCAAAGGAAAGGCATGACTACTAACTCATTAATCCTTAAGACATAAACCCTATATGCTCAACTAATTCCCTGATCAAGATGGCCTCCTTAGTAGCATGTAAGAACATCATAAATGATGTTCACACCAATAACTAGAAGAAGATATCATAAGAGGCTACGAATGAACTTGACATAACAAAGCTCAAACTTAAGCAAATGGTTGACCACGTAGATAAGGTGGAGCCATCCCTTTTGGATGGTGTGGATACTTTAGGGATGAAAGAAGTGGACAAGGTATGCGTGCTTGTTGATCAAATGTTGCCTTGGATGAAGCCAATGCTGGAGGAGCAAAAAAACCCCTGTGAGGCCTTAAGAGGAGAGTTAAATAAGAAGTTGGATGTGGTGGAAGACCTATTCACCAAACTTGAAGAGGGAATATAGGAAGTAGATTCTATATTTATCAACTTCACCAACCAAGCTATGGTCATTGATGCACACTTGAAAAAGTGCCTTATTCCAACACTCCTTCATGGTGAGTAGAATTGAGTGTGTACATGTGATGGCAAAGGTCAAATCCTTGAGAACCCAATTGAAGACCTAAGAGAAAGATCTATAAGTGCTCTTCCACACCTTCTAAACAAAGGAAAGTGAGTAGGGGGAGATCTTAGATGGTGGGGTAAGGTGAGTCAGAGAAAGGCTTGAGGCCTTTAAGAAAGAACTGGAAAGAATGGACGTGCTTGACCTAGAGGCTACCTCAACTAAAGAAAATAGTGATATTGAAGAAATAAAGGGAACTATATAAGGTTTTGAGAACTTTAAGGTAAAATTAGAATAGGGTGTGACCAATTTTTATGCACCAAAGGTGCTAAAATACTAGTCTAGAGTAAACTAGTAATTTTGTATGTGGTAATGTTGGGCCCCCTTTTATACTAACTATGTGGATCACACCAACTAGACATTTCTTAGTGTAAGGAAATCTTGTGAAATGATTGATTTTATTTTATACTTTTGGTAATAGATGGAGGAAATTAAATGATCTCATGCTAGTTGGCATGTAGTTGCATGGCATCGACCTTCAAAGGACATATCTACAGGAACTTGTACATGGAAGCTTGAGAAGCAAAGGTGTCAGAGTGGTGGAGTAGGTAGGGATATCAACCCCCCAATGATAACTCAACATATGATGTGCACTTATCCAACTTGGGAAATTTAGTGGAGCTAGCATATTAGTAACCCCCAATGACATCTCATCACTTGGCAGGCACCCATTTGACATAGCAAGGAGATTCCTAGTTGCCTCTAAAAAAAGGTTTGCATTTGAAGAAGGAGAGGTCATTAATGTAGAGAAGCTATGCTAAAATAAAGAGCCAACATAAGAATTTTTTTATCTACATGAAATAGATTAGGTATTTAGAATGTATATCCTAAGCTCGCATATGAGCCGCTGGGCATGAGTAGTGTTAGGAAAGAGCATATGCTCTATTTTTATATCTTGAAATTTTTATGCTGAAATATGAAGTTAATGAAGAATATTGTTGAAGCACTAGAGTGTTGATTCTTGCATTATAGTCTACATGATAATATGCTTGTGACTTAGTTTTATATGTGACATACTATCGTTTCTTACTTTTAAGGTATTATTTTATAAAGGTTTATCCCTGGTCGTTAATGGCATCCTTGTGCCATATAGTGACTTTGACCTACCTATAAATTAGACTAAGTGTTATAACTTAGATGCATTGAGACTCTAAGACCCATGCTTAGAGTGCTACCTTGAGGATGAGCCTTTGAACCCAAGCCATTTCCATGACTCGACTATTTGCTTAAATGACCATTAACCCGATATTCCAATGGCTTATGCCATGAAAATCCCTATTTAGTAGATATGAAATTACACATAAGATATGTGCCCTTGAGAAGGCTTGTACCTATTGAGCTTCCCTATAGTAACCTAACACTGAAAAACTACTTGAACTCATCTTGCCATTGACTAAACCCCATTGAAACCACAGTTGTGCCATGTTTTAACTAGCGAAACATGGGCCTAGTCCCTTTGTTGTTATGTTTCAAGTTAGTGCATAAGGATTGTGCCTTATGTGAAACTGATGCTAATGCAATAGTGTGTTAAATTTTGTGCACTAGACCTTATTATGCTCATCCCTAACTACATCAAGTCTAGAACTAACTTGGCTAGATAGCTAAGTGCATGACTAAGCACAAAAGCTAATCTAGTGAAATAAACTACAACATTGACCATGGAGATATCATTATCGACACCCAACAACAATGACACATGTCAAATCCATTTAATAAATCTTGGGAAGGCAACTTTTACCAATTGGTCGCAACAAACATGATTATGTATCCACATACTGTTACATCTCGATTCTCTCACTAAATTGATTTACCTATTTATCCATGGATTAATAAGGTTAATTAAATTGATTGTCATTTTTTAACTAAATTATAAGTTATACGCTGTTATGGGACATATATATGTTACTTAGATTTTATGAGTTCATTTTTTGAGATGACAAATTATGAATTTTGTACATGATGATTATGTTACATTTATTGTTATAGCATAGTTTTATATGTATCATGATATACTTTAATAACTAATTTTTTGTCATGAGATGGATGCCAGAGAATTTATCCCTCAGAGCATGATAGAGTAAGAGCATCATTAGAGAGGGTGGTGTAGATGGATATAGTGAAGGATGATAGAGGAATTGCTAAAATCCCTGCACACACCATAATAGATTAATAATGTTAGATGCAATGCATGTTTGGATTATTACATATTATATTTTGCATGTTTTAAATTTTAATACATAGTTATGAAATAAATGTTGTGTGTGATTGCATTTTGTTTATAGATTCAATACTTGATATTATAGTAAGATTACATGAAGTTACTTTACTTATGTTTATCTATTATTTTTGAGAGTAAATCAAATAATAGATATCTAATTTATATTATATGCATAGACTAGTATAATGTCTTTAAAAATGTCATTGCACATTTAGATTACTATTATTCATATTCAAGAATATCAATATAAGATAAGCTATTAAATTAAAAATAAGACATATATAGTCTATATATACACTAGTAATTAATTATAACAAGTATCTTGTTATTGAAATTAATTATAGATTTATCTATATTTTTGATAAAGAGACAATTACTTTTATTTTATTTAATATTCAAGGACATTAAACTATCCTAAAAATACTAACCTAGAGTTAAGTCCAGTCTAAGCCTAGTATTTCATTATCATGCATGATACTACGAATTATGGATATCATTATGTTAATGATTTATGTAGACTTATGTATTGGATATACTTGGGGATTTATAGAAAAGTAATCATGCAATTTTTTTAAAACAAATTAAATGTTTTATTTTAATGGAGAAAGTTTGAAGTGAGAGAAATTAGGGCATCTAGTTTGTTTAATGGATAAGATAACTATGGATTAGTAGAGTTTAGAGGAAGATTGGATATTATGCATGGACTACATATAAGCATGAACAATAGCATGCAAATTTATAATGGAAAGAGGTTGGTGAGGAAAAAGAATATGAAGTTGTGGGAAGAAAAGAGATACATGTGATGCAAAATATAAAAGAGGAAAAGTACATAGTAATGAAGCAAAGAGAAATTCAAGTTTATGTAGTTTCAAATAGGAGCATTTAAAAGGTTGGTTATATTTTTACATTCTATTGAAAAAGAAAATTCTATGTGTGATTTATTTTACTTAGGGTTTGGGAAATGGATTATAGATTTTAGTGGATACCGGATTAGCCCTATGGATGGCTTGACCATCTACATAGCTAACCTATTATCCCTAAATACTAAGTGTTTTATGTTAGAATTGAAATAATGTTAGACCGTAGGGTTAAATGAAGTTATTAAAATCAATAAAATACTACCCTAGTTTAGGAAAATATCAACTTGAGGGATTAGTTTTATGCAAATAAAGAATGAGTTTTATTAAAGCGTATTATACCTACATACTCAATTGTAAAATGGAATACAGTGAATCATCCTTATTTTTAAAGAGATGTCGACTGAGTCATTAAATGTTTTATAGATTTATATTTGGGTAATACGGTAATGGTGTTTTATTTCAAAGATATTTTAAGTGATAATCAATACATAGGTGAAATAGAGTTTCGTTAGCATGGGTTAAAGTTTTAGGAAATAAGACATTGGTATTCATACTTGTACAAGGGATATACTCCATATCAAAATTTAGAAAATATTGAACGGGTTTTCAAAAGGGGTTAGTTATGTGTATCATATGTGAACAATATGTGATTTATGAATTTGAGTATCATATGAGACACACACACACATATTTTTTGTAGAATTTTGTTAAAGTGAAGATTATCAAAAAAATATAGAAAGTATCTAAAAGATAATTAGAGTCTAGATCATCATGGAATGGCTGAAGGAACCATTTTAATGTCTTGGAAACATATTTTAGATGAGTCTATAGCTCGACTATCAAAATCCATAGTTTGATGTCAAAATCCATAGTTTAACTATCAAAATCTGTAACTCGACTGTCAAATTCTGTAGCTCAACTATGAAAGTCCATAGCTATCTATCAAGGTCCATAGAATGACTGGTAAAGTCCAGAGATTCATTAGCATGATAGGTTTGTGACTAAGGCCCTTTTTTGTCATCATGAAATCATATCAAGACTCTTATTTAGATGCTATAATACCTATACATATCAAAAATATAGGAATAAACATGAAAAAAATTAGAACATTATGTAAAGAATGCTAACTCAAACTCACATAAGCTTAAAGACACAAAATCATTCATCTTCTACTTTAGACTAGTTATAAGCCCTAAGACAACATGCAATGCTCAACCTAAATGGCATATTAATGGCTGTGAAGGATGATATATTATGATTATAATGAGTCATAGTGTGGACTCATCAAACTGTGTGTTTTTGATATAAACCAGTCTTAATTTGTGAATTGATTTGTAACCTATGAAAATAGGGAGTCAAACACATTATGGTTGGAAATAGAAACAACGAACATTGTATTTAAGTGAAAAACATATTCACTATGTTAAGAAAATTATTGACTATTTTTCCATAGTATTTGATAAATTAGATTATTAAATAAATGACTTAAAATTAAGAATTAGCAGAAATATGAAATTAGGAATAAAGAAGAGCATTGTTGGATTCATTATTTTTGATATTAAATTATGAGAATAGGGGTATTGGAATTATGAAAGCCCTATTATTTTCAAGCCTTTTTTTGGAAGTTTATATGTTTTAAGCTTTAAAAATAATATCAAAAAGTTCTATTAGTAGATCATAATGTTAATTATAGATTAAAATATATATATTATGGGATTATATAATATAATCATATAAATATATAGAATACATGTATAAGAGAAATTAGGTCCTCCTATACATGTATACCATATAATTATAGATTAGGTAGCATGCCTATAGTTATAGTTGTGATAAATAAGTTAAGTCATGAAATCTTGAAGGATAGGAGAGTATAACCATATGAACATAACCTAAGTTCCAAAATAGATGAATAAGTGAATGTTTATAAATCTTTATGAAAATTGTGAATGTTGATTATAGAGTGGTATGAACTTTATGTTATGAAAATGTTAATTTTGTGCTTAACATTTACTAAAGGAAAATAGACTCTTGGAATGACTTGTATTATACTCATATGGTAAATAATCTTGCTTGTCACAAATATAATTTATGAGTTAAATAATATAATGAGGTTCATTCATATATTTGATGGACTAAATGTATGTATAGTAATTATTTTCATAATTAGTATGTGTTTGTACTTGCTAGTAGAAATAATTTCATGAACCTATTGGTTATAACTATATGTTAAACAAATATAGCATTAATGATTCTAACTAAGTAGCGAGATGGACTTCATTGGCTTAGTTAGCATCACCAATGCCAAATGAAGGTAATCTGATCAAGTGGTGTATATGAATTTGACTGATCCTAGAGATCACATGTTATTTAAAAACTTTGGCTAAAATAATGTTTAGATAGACATTATAATTTCATATGTATGATTTACATGCTTGTGTGATATCATGTTAAAACATATTTCTTTATGCTACACATCATGTAGTAGAAATCTTAAAGAACATAGGGTACTAGCATGTCTCTCTAGATTCTTGCACCGTCACTATCTACCCATCCATGAAGGGAGGGCCATTCCCTATTTGGGGGATTATGTGGGGGATAGATGGTCTATGGTTAGTGTGAAAAAGCATTTGAATGATCCTCTAGCTCTCCATTGTAGTATTTACTTTCAGACTACACTTAAGATTATCAGATATACAGAAGTTAGTGTGACTTGAGCTCCATGGAGCATTGTATCTATTATTTTACTTATATATTAAAGGTATCATGTCTGATGGAAATGTAATTGATTATTATTATACATTGATAGCATAGGTTGTATTATTATACCAACCATGGATGGATTTTTATTATGATTACTTTCCTTATGCAATTATGATTATTTACATAAGTTGCTAGTGATTAGTAAATATTAATATTTTATGTTTACATAAATTTAATATGCCTATTAATTATGTTAAAAATCACTAGTTAGAATATTTTGGTGTAATTTAATGAAATAATAAGTGTTGAGTAAATATTTAATTTTTTTTACTACATTATTCTAGTAAATCCCTATGGGGACATTACATTGTAGTATCAGAGTTGTGGCTTGAACTCTATGACTAAATGAGCCTGCTAATGTTTTAATATTCTTATATTACTAGAACAAAGAATGATGCAAGTAATAACATTGAGTGAAGGTCCTTCAAATGTCAATGACAATAACCCTTCATTTGATTCTAACCAATTTGTTGCTGAATAAGAACTTAAATTAGATCAGATCCTTGCGACCATGAATGAGACTAGGGATAGAGTCATATCCTTGGAGTAATAAAGCTATGGACAAAAGGAAGAATCCCATTGAGACATGCCTAAAAATCACCCTACTAAGAAATAAATCCCTCAAGATCAGAGACACAAGGAAATGCCTCAAGATGCAATAACACATGTAGACATAGAATTGGCAAGGGATATGAAAAAGGTGAATCCACCAAAGTTTGATGAAATTGTTATGAGAGATGGATTTAAAGCATGGTTGGCTGAAATGGACAAGTATTTCAAGATTAAACACTGCTCTGAGGTCACTAAAGTTGTTTGGGGAGCTTATCTATTGGTTGGAGAAGCAACTACATGGTGGGTCAACAAGAAGTTAAAAATGTATCTAAATTCAACAACCATTACTTGGGAGCAATTTATGACACTATTTAGATCATGGTGGCTTTTATAGTTGTATTTTTATCAAAATCTGATAGATTTTCAAAATCTAAAGTAAGGAGGCTTGTCGATAAATGAGTACTAAGAACAATTCACCAAACTTTTGAAATATGTACCTTAGTATCAAGAAGGTGAGAGGTTCAGGATTAATAAGTTTAACATGGGAATAAAACCCTAGATTGGTGGAGAGGTGGATGTGCATGGACCATCTACCATGGACCAAGTCTTTGAAAAAGTAGTCAAGTAAGAACAAAAGTTGAAATCTCTTGTTTAGATTAGGGACAAGTTCAATATTTTTTTTGGAAATTCAAAGCCAACTTTCAAGAAGAAGAACTAAAATTAGAGGAGTGGAGACTCCAAGAGTTAGTTAAAGAACTAAAATACTAGATTAAATAATGATTTAGGTAGCAAAAAATTGGGTAATGGTTTTGAGGTTGGTTTCAAGGGAAACCAATAATTTGATAGGAAGGGACCACCAAGAGGTTTCTTCATCTATGGAGGTGATCATTTTTCATTTGAATGCACACAAGATAAGCTGAAGAACAAAGGTTTTGCCCCTAAACAAGGAGATTTTCAACAATGTATTCATACAAAGGTTGATAATTAGCAAGTTAAATTCCAAGCTTGACCCATAGAACTGTTAGGTATTTTTCTTGAACATCGAGTTCCATTTTGATAGATATAGGGGCTACAAAATGTTTTATAGATCTTAAAATTCTAAATAAATTACCTAGGAAAGCTTATGTAATGGAAAATGCATGGTCAATATAATATGGGAATGAATATGAAGTCTAGGTTGATAAGTGTTTAGTTGAAGCAAAAATTAGGTTACCAAAATTCACAATAGTTGTGGATATTAATATAGAACCACTTGGGCCATATGATGTGATCTTAGGAGTCAACTGGCTTAAAAAGCATAAATCCAAGGTTGAATATTATCTAAAAAGAGTAGAGTGTCTTGATGATTCTAGAAATTATATACTAATACAGGATGAGAAAAAGGAGTTAAGGCTTACGTAGATTTCTGTAATGCAACTCAGGAAGTTCCAAGGTAAGGGATGTCAAAAATTTATCATCAAGATAAATGAATTGGAAGAAACTAAGGAACCATCAATTAAAGATTATCCTTTCTTTAGGAATTTTCATTATGTGTTTCTAGAAGAATTGCTAGGATTGCCTCCTAATGGGAATTTGACTTCTTTATTGATATCAAACTAGGATCAAAATCTTAGTCTACGGCTCCATATCACATGATAACCACTGAATTAGTAGAATTGAAGGCATGAATTCAAGAATTATTGTCTACAAGATTGATCAGAATAGGTGTGTCACCATGGGGTGCACCAGTTGTTTTTATTAAGAATAAAGATGGCACTCTTTAAATTTGCATTGATTATATAATTTTAAATAAAATGAATAGGTATCCACTTTCTCAAATAGATGATCTCTTCAATCAAATGTGAGTAGCAATGGTATTTTCTAAGATTTATATTAGAGATGGATATCATTATTTAAGGATAAAAGATGAAGATATTCTAAAGATGACATTTAGAACTTGCTATGGGCATTATGAGTTCACAATATTACCATTTGGGTTGATGAATGCACCTAAAACATTCATGAATCTCATCAAAAATGTGTTTAGAGATTATATAGATCATTTTGTTTTGGTTTTTTAAGATGATATTATGATATACTCTAAGGATGAAAAATAGCATATTCAACATCTGGAGCTAGTTTTGCAATGTATGTGAAAACACAAGCTATATGAAAAATTATCCAAGTGTGAATTTTTGTAAAAGAAGGTGCAATATCTAGGACATATTATCTCAGTGGATGGTTTTATTGACCTAGCTAAGATAAGAGCTATTATGGAGTGGCTGGCACCAAATAATGTGCACAAGGTTAGAAATTTCATTGGATTAGTGGGCTATTATAGGAAATTCATCTCAAATTATAACTAATCTTATTATCTCTCTACAGTGTAAGAATCAAAGTTTTATCTAGTCAGATAAATATGAAGTGGCTTTTTAGGAATTGAAAAGAAGGATTAATTCAACACTAGTGTTAAGAGTTCTTAATCTCAATGGTCAATTTTTAGTGATCATAGATGCATCTGGGGATGGACTAGGAGGAGTCATTATGTAGGATGGTGTAGTAATAGCTTATAAGTCAAGGAAGCTAAAGCCTTATGAGATGAAGTATGCCCCTCATGATTTTGAAATTGCAATAATTATTCATGCTTTACAAGTTTGGAGACATTATTTTTTGGGAAAACCATTTGAGCTCAAGACTGATAACTTGGGACTCAAATAAAATTTTACACAACCAAATTTGAATGTTATTTAGAGGTGATGGTTAGA
This sequence comes from Torreya grandis, assembly GCA_037957365.1. Taxonomy (NCBI): domain Eukaryota; kingdom Viridiplantae; phylum Streptophyta; class Pinopsida; order Cupressales; family Taxaceae; genus Torreya; species Torreya grandis. The sequence continues at coordinate 2,645,889 of JARHVA010001181.1, forward strand.
GTTTTTATCTGACTATGACTTTGATATCAATTAAATCAAAGGTAAAAAGAACACAATAGCCAATGCTTCGAGTCATAAAATGTACATAGCAGTTGTAGCTACAATCAGGAGTACTTTTAGGGATCATGTGATTGATTTTTCACTAGGAGATGAATTCTATGATCAAGTCAAGAAAGTTTTGACTAAGAATGCTCAAAATCTTAGGTATAAAGGATACAACTTTGATAGTGATGGTCTTCTACATTATAACATAAGGATGTATGTGCTAGATAGGGAAAATCTGAGGAGCACAGTACTAAAGGAATTACACAATGCCCCATGTTCAAGACATCTAAGAGTAATGAAGTTTATGGAATAGCTTAGACCACTTTATTTCTATAAGGGAATCAAGAAAGATGTAGTGGACTTCATGTCACATTGTTTGAAATGTCAGTGAGTGAAATCTAAACATGTGCATTCAGCTAGATTATTATACCCACATGATTTATCAGAATGGAAATGACAGGTGATCAGTATGGACTTTATCCAAGTATTACCATTATCATAGAATATGCATGACATGATCTTGGTTATGGTTGATAAATTAACCAAGGTAATACATTTTATTCCAGATAATTTGATAGATGATGCACCAACTCTTGCAAAGAGATTAATAAAAGAAGATATCAGTTGCATGGATTTATAGAGAAGATCATATTAGATTATGATCCAAGAATGACTTCTAGATTTTGGTTAACTTTGAATTTAGATTTGGGTATGCAACTAAATTTTAGTATTGCATATCACCCATATATTGATGGTTAAACTGAGTGGGTTAATTAGGTATTAGAAGATCTTATACATATGTATTACACGCATCAATAATACAAATGGGAAGAATACCTACCTTTGATGTTTGCATACAATAATCATACCACTTTGATTTGAAGATGGCACCATTTGAAGCACTTTATGGGAGAAGGTGCAAGACACCAATCAATTGGGATAGGTTTGAAGACAAGGTAGTCTTTAGACTTGAGATGATTTTAGAAATGGACGAAAAAGTTAAAATAATTAGGTAGAGATTGGTTGAGGCCAATGATGGGTAGAAGACCTATGCTGATCTGAAGAGAATAACTAGGCAATTTATAGTAGGTGATAAATAATTTTTACTTTTTAATCTGCAAAAGAGCTCAATTAAATTCATAAAGTCGTCAAAACTTTCACTGAGATATGTGGGACCCTTTGAGGTTTTATAAGTGGTCAATCCTATAGTGTATAAGCTTATATTTCCACAATTCCTAGCTCTATTGCATAATGTATTTCATGTATCTTATCTTAAGAAGTATATAGTTGATACTTTACATGTGTTGGATTAGATGCTTTGCAGGTTATAGATATTATGGTGGTTACAAAAGAAACAATCAAAGTAATTAACACTCACAAACTTCATTTGTGTAATAGATAAGTATCATAGTGCAAGGTCTTGTAGGACCAATACTCTGAAGATAGTGCTACTTAGGAAGACTGTGATGAGTTCTACAAGTTATTTCCATATTTGTTTACTTGATTTGATGCTAGATACTATGTTATATTCTACTAAACTCTATTTGTTATTCAAAACTATTATTTGAATAAGTGTCATTGGGATAATGACCAGTTTTAGGGGGGAAGGTTGTTACACCTGATTCTCTCACTAAACTTATTTACCTATTTATCTATGGATTAATAAGGTTAATTAAATTGACTGTTACTTTTTTAACTAAATTATAAGTCATATGCTACTATGGGATAGATGTACGTTACCTATATTTCATGAGTTCATTATTTTGAGATGACAAATTATGAATTATGTACATAATGATTATGTTACATTTGTTGTTATAGCATAGTTTAATATGTATCATGATATACTTGACTAACTACCTTCATATATTGAGATGGATGCAAGAGAATTCATCCTTAAGAGCATAATAGAGGGAGAACATCATCATTTAGGGTGAAGTAGATGGAGATAGTGAAGGACAACAGAGGAATTGCTAAGATCCATTCACACACCATAATAGATTAATAATGTTATATGAATTGTGTGTTTGGATTATTATATATTATAGTTTACATGCTTTAAATGTTAGTACATAGTTATGAAATAAATATTGTATGTGATTGAATTTTTTATATATATTGAATACTTGAAATTGTAAAAAGATTACATGAGGTTATTTTACTTATGTTTGTCTATGATTTTTGAGAGTAAATCAAATAATAGATATATAATTGCTATTATATGTTAAGACTAGTATAATGTCCTTAAGAACATAATTGAATGTTTAGATTATTATTGTTTATATTCAAGACTATCAATATAAAATAAGCTATTTAATTTCAAATAAGACACACACACACACACACACACACACACACACACACACACACACACACACACACACACACACACACACACACACACTAGTAATTGATTATAACAGTTATCTTGTTATTGGAATCAATTTTAGATTTATATATCTTTTTGATAAAGAGATAATTACCTTGTTTTTTTACATTCAAGGAGATTAAACTATCCTAAAAATACTAACCTTGAGTTAAGTCCAGTCTAAGCCTAGTCTTTGATTATCATGCATGAGACTACACAGTATGGATATCATTATGTTAATGATTTACATAGACTTATGTATTGGATATACTTGGAGATTTATAATGAATTAATCATGAAAACAATTTTAAATAAATTAAATGTTTTATATTAATGGATAAAATTTGAAGTGAGAGAAATTAGGGCATCTGGTTTGTTTAATGGAGAAGATAAGTACAAATTAGTGGATTTAGAGGAAGAATGGATATTATGCATGGAATGCATACACACATGAATAATAGAATGCAAAGTTAGATTAAAAGGAGGCCAGTGAGGAAAAATAATAAGGATTTGTGGGAAGAAAGGAGATACACGTGACACAAAATAGAAAAGAGAAAAAACATAGAGAAGTGAAGTAAAGAGAAATTCAAGTTATTGGAGTTTCAAATAAGAGCATTTAAAAGGTTTGTTTTGTTTTTACATTTTATTGAAAAAGGAAATTATGTGTGTGATTTATTATACTTAGTGCCTTGGAAATGAACTATAGATTTTAATGGAGACATGTTTAGCCCTGTAGATGGCTCGACTATCCACAAAGCCAACCCATTATATCCCCAAATCCGAAGTGTTTTGTGTTAGAATTAAAAAAATGTTAAACTGTAGTGTTAAATGAAGTTTTTAAAATCAATAACATATTGCCCTAGTTCAGGAAAATGGTAACCTAAGAGAGTAGTTTTATGCAAATAAAGAATGAGTTTTATTAAAGCACACTATACCTGCATACTCAGTTATAAAATGGAATACAATTTGTCATCCTTATTTTTAAAGAGATGTTGACTAAGACATTAAATGTTATATGGATTTCTATTTGGGTAATAGGGTACTGTTATTTTACTTCAAAGATATTTTAAGTGATAGTCAATATATAAGGTGAAACAGATTTCTATTTACATGGGTTAAAGTTTTAGGAAATAAGACATTGGTATTCATGCCTGTAGAGGGGATATACTCCATATCAAAATTTAGAAAATATTGAACAAATTTTCAAAAGGGGTTAGTTATGTTTACCATATGTGAAAAATATACAACTTATGAATTTGAGTATCATATGAGACACACACACACACACACACAAATATTGACTGTAGTATTTTTTTTAAGTGGGGATCATAAAAAAATATAAAAAGTATCTAAAAGATAATTTGAAGAGTTTGGATCATCATGGAATGGTTAAAGGAATATTTGGAATGACTTGGAAACATGTTTTTGAAGAATCTATAGCTCAACTATGAAAATCTATAGCTTGACTGTGAAAGTCTGTAGTTATCTGCCAAGGTCCATAGAATGCCTGACAAAGTCCAGAGCTTCACTAGAGTGATAGGTTTGTGACTAAGGCCCTTCATTGTCTTTATGGAATCATATCAAGACTCTTCTTTAGATTCTATAATACCTATGCATATCAAAAATGAAGGACTAAACATGAAAATAGTTAGAACATATGTAATGAATTTTAACTCAAACTCACATAAGCTTAAAGAGACAAAAGCATTCATCTGATACCTTAGACTAATTATAAGCCCTAAGAATACATGAAATGCTCAACCTAAATGACATATTAATTAATGTGAATGATGATATATTATGATTATAATGAGTCATAGTGTGGACTCATCAAACTGTGTGTTTTTGATATAAACTAGTCTTAAATTATGAATCGACTTGTAGCCTGTGAACATAGGGAGTCAAACACATTATGGTTAGAAATATAAATAATGAATGTTATATTTAAGTGGAAAACATATTCACTATGTTAATAAAATTATTGACTATTTTTCCAAGTATTTGATAAATTAGATTATTGATTAAATGACTTAAAATTGGGAATTAGAAGAAATATGAAATTAGGAACTGTTGACACTTGGATTTGCACCATTGAAGAAAAACTTAGTGTTTTTAATCCAAGTGGCATAATGGAATAATATATTTTTCTATGGTTTCTTTGAGATGAATCTCTAGATTTAAAAGCTAGCTACCCTGATGCACTTGTGAAGCTATATCTATCCTAATCTATCGACTGTGTATGAAAAGAGAGAAAATGAACAATAGAAAGAGACAAACGGTGATACAAAAATATGTGTTGTCATCTCACTTTGACTATAATCACTACTTAAATAATGACAAGGTTTCATTACATAAGACTCATGACCCTTTATACATTGTTACATCAGTGTTTCACTTGTTATATTCAAAAGGTATTCAACATTCAAGAGGGAAACAGATAATTCCAAAAAAGAATATGACTTTAAACCACTTTGAAAATGTCTATACACTTATTAGAGAATACTAATGAGGACCTGTAACAAATATTTGTCTACATGTTTGGTGGGCAATCAAGAATACAAGTTAGGAAAGACAACTTTCATTGAACGAGAACAACATGATGTTAGACTGATACACAAAATGTAGTGTGTGAGTGGCAGAATTTGTCTTACTTTCTTCAAGAGTTTTCAATAAAAATATGGTCATAGTTTTGTCATTAACTAGCGGAGGGTGCTTTGAGAATAGGTTGAATACATATATATATATATATATAGTTTTCTAAAGGGAGATTGAATAATTGAGATTGTAAGATCAATTAGACATGTGTCAATCAGGAATAAGAATAGTTGTCATCGACAGTTCAAAGAATGACCTTTGATTTTATTGAATCCATCTTGTTTTGGCATAGCTGACTCTTTACTAACTCATTGTTCTCTTCACACATTTGTTATTCCCTTTGTTTGTATTCAAATTCCCATTTTAAAACTTAATGGCTATTCATTACAACTAGAGTTTGACATTTTATGGGCCGTCACCTTTCAAACTTTTGTCTTTGCACTTTCTTGAAATAATTTATTTGGATCTTTTGTTTCCTCTGTTTGAACTTCAATAGATATTCCCCATAGTTTGAATTTGACATTCTACGGGCCATCGGGTAAATTCCATCAGATAATTTGTCTATGCCTTTCTTTGTATGGTTTTCTTCGGGCAAACTTTCTAAAGGAATTCTTTCATTTGTAGGGAAATTGTCTCAAATAATTTTCCCAAAAGAAATTCTCTTACTTAGTTTCTTTGGAAAATGGCCCTTCGGTAACCTTGTAATGTTCCTTTTTAGCTTTTCTATATTGGTCCACATACCCTTCTGAAGATTGAAAAGTACCCTTCAAAAGAACTATTTGGCCTTTTGAAAGAATTGAAAACATCCACTTTCCTTTGTTTTTTTGGAAATGATCCCTTTGAAAAAGTTGAAAGCACCCTTTGGTTTCAAAAATGTCCCTCAAAAAAGTTGAAAGCACCTTTCGAAAAAGTGAAAGTGTCCTTCAAAAAAAATGTAAATGACTTTCCCACAAGAAATGAACCTTCAAAAGAATTGAAAAGGTCCACTTAGCTTGAAAAGAGCCCTTCAAGAAAGTAAAAAAGTACCCTTCAACTTGGAAGATATCCTTTGAAGAAATTGAAAAGGACCTTTAGAAACAAAGTCCTAGACAAAAAGTCCTTGAGAATTTACTTGATTTATCTCAAACAAAAGGTCCAAAAGAAAGACTTTGAGACTCTAGCAAAACTTCTAAAAGAATTCTTTGGGAAAAAAACTTGAAAGAAATGGTCTTGAACAAAAGTCTGAAAGAATACAAAACTTGAAAGAACTCACTTATGCTTATAAAAAAGTTTGAAACAAAAAGCACTTAAACAAGAACTTGAAGAAATATTTTTGAAAGGAAATATTTGAACCTTCACCATGAACTTTGCACAAAGATTTTTCTAGATAAATACATACACTAGACTCATCCAAATATATGAACAAACAACTATTTTTCCAATATGGATGGTCAATTTTGGTTTGAAAGACCAAAATTTGGTCAACAAAAGGGTGACTTACAAGGGTAGTATGCTTGTTATACTTACTAGACTAAGTAGCCTTATCCACTTAAGGGCTAATAGAGTCAATGAATTATTACACATAACTATCGAGGATTCTACCAAAATAAAATATAGATGAAAACAATAAGACCCAATAGAATAGAGCAAGAAATGACTAAACACACACATGTACATAAGAACTTAGGGAACACAAAGAAAATAGAACAACTATGTACAACATAAGGAAAAACTTTAGTAACAATACTTTAGATATATCCCATTGACTAGGATATGCAACTCCTCTCCATCCAACTTTGAAAGTTGGAAAGCATTGTGTTGTTTACACTGTGTGATCATGTATGGTCCACTCCACAAAGCACCAACTTTGTGTGTTTCCCAAGCTTGGCCCTATTTTCATCCCACTTAATAAAAATATCTCCTTCTCTGAAAATCCTTGGAATAGACTTCTTGTCAAAATGTGTCTTTATCTACTACTGGTGAGTAGTCACGGTATGTATTGCCTAATCTCTTGCCTCTTTGAGCTCTATCAGTTCACACAATCTAACTCCCATGTTGTCGTTCTCCATCATCTTCAATTGATGAGTGGGATCTAAAGCTGAAAATTCAAGTGAAATAGGAAGTTTAGATTTCCTTCCATACACAAGTGTATATGGGGAGTTTCCAATTGCCCTCTTTGGAGTGATTATGTTAGCCCAAAAGAATATTTTCAAATTAGTGTGCCATGTTCACTGATTTTCCTCCATTATCCTCTTGATGATCCTAATCAAATTCTTGTTTGTGGACTCTACTAGTCCATTTCCCTGGGGATAGTAGTTAGAGGAAGTGTTGAGGTACATGCCATGATTTAAGGCCCTTTAACTTGTCCTTGCTCCTAAAAGGGCCAATGCATTATCCTAGATGATAGTTGAGGGAGCTCCAAACTTTGTTATTATGCTCTCATAGAAATCTAGGACTAGATTTTCATTGCCTTCTTTAAGAGATATAGCTTCATCCCATCTAGTGAAATAATCAGTGGATGTCAACACCCACTTGTGGCCAACACTAGGAGGATTAATCATACCTATGAAATCCAAACCCCATTACATCAAAGGCTATTCAACTTGGATTGGATGAAGAGGCAAATCAGCTAGTATTTATTTTCCATCAAATAGGGCACATTTTTGGCATTTTCTCACCCAAGCATGGGTGTCTTTGAACAAAATAGGTCAAAAATAACCAACCCTCATGATCTTAGCAATGGTGGTTCTGGGAACAAAGTGACCACCAGCTAGGCCATCATGAAACTCATGTAATACCTTGTCAATTTATTCCAACTCAATACATCTCAAAAGTACACTTGAAAAATCTTTCTTAAAAACTAATCCATCCAAAAATACATTGAGAATAGATTACAATCTATAATACCTTCTTTTGGATCTATCAAGACCTTGTGGACACTCATCAATTTGAAGGAAGTGGATCATGTCCTATGTCCAACTTCTCATGACTGAAGGTGCAGCTATTATAAGATCACCATGATGTGTCAAAACAACCTCTTTTTGTTCTTTCAAATCTGAGGCAAGATGATTACACAGTCCTTTCCCTTTCACCAGCTTGGTTGTCTTAATCTCTACATCATATTCCATTACTTTGGTGATCCATCTTGCACTTTTCTCATTGAAGTCTTTGCTTAATGGAAAATATTCACACCAATATGAGGCACATAAATGTGAATTTTATTACTAAATAACATGTGCCTAAATTTATTTAAACTTTTGATTATTAAAAGCACTTGTTTTTCAATGTGTGTGTACTTTACCTCATATCCTTCTAAACCTTGACAAAATAAGGCAATAGGTTGTTCCAAATTTTCATCATTTGCATGGGTAATCATGGGAAAAATTACCTTCTTCATTTCCAGAATATTATAGATTAAAGTCTTTGGAGAAGTTAGGACTTGTGAGAGTAGGAACTTGGGCAATGGCTTGCTTAATCTCCTCAAAACTTTCTCTTCTCTTTCCTATCCAGGTGAATGTCTCATCTTTTCTCAACATGGAGATCAAGGGCTTAACCAGATTAGCAAATTTAGGAATGAATCTCCTAATGAAATTGATCTTGCTAAAGAAAATTTGTAGAACCTTTTTGTGTTTAGGCAAAGTCAATGCTAAAATAACACTTACCCTTTCTAGATTAATGGATAGACTTTTCTTTGAAATAATGTGGCCCTAGAGCTTGCCCTCATGAACAACAAATACACACATTTTTAGGTTTAGAGAGATCCCAAAATCTCTACACCTCTCAAATATATATCTTAGGTGCTTCAAATGGTCATTTGCATCTTTGGAATTTTTTTTTACATCATCCAGATAAACTAACACAATGTCATTGATCAGCCCTTGGAAAGCCATATCCATTGCACATCAAAGTGGCTCCAGCATTTGATAATTCAAATGGAATATTCTTATAGTCATATGTACCCTATTTGGTGGTAAATTATATCTTATATTGATCACTTTCATTAACCAAAATTTGATTATGTCCAGAATAGCCATTAAGGAGAGAATATTTCACTACTAGCTACAACCTACACAATTTACTCCATAGAAGGGAGAGGATAATGATTCCTCAAAGATACTCTGTTTAAGTCCATAAAGTCAACACACAACCTTATTTCTCCATTTTTATTTCTAATAGGGACTAAATTGGCCAACTAAGAAGAATGCTTGATAGGAAAAATGATTCTAGACTCAATCAATTTAGTCAGCTCTTTCGTCATGACAGGTTCAATCTTTGGATTGATTGGTCTTTGCCTTTGTTTAATGGGTTTAACATTTTCATCCAACTCTATGGTGTGTTGAGCCAATCTTGGGTCAAAAACCTTCGAATCATTATACTCCCATGCAAAAATATCACTAAACTCTTTGCATAATTTAATGAAATTATGTTTTTCCTGATTACTGCATACTTCCCCAAGTGCAAGTAGCTTATCCTTAAAGATTTATATCCTTTCATAGTTTTTTTGCTTAGTGGACATGCATACCTTTTCCTTCTTGAGCTAGTCACATTCATTTAAAATAATCTCAAGATTCACTAAACCTTTAGAAAGCTTATTAGACTTTAGTTAGACAATCTGGTTGCCATATTGCTATTGTAGCTTAGACTAATTTTTGGTAGAGAACTCAGCTTCTTCTTGTAGGAAAAGTAATATTTGTTGATCACTGTCAAAAACATACCAATTTGTGACATTTTCTAGTACATAAGGTCTCACAATCACCTTTAGATGGGGCTGGTTCCTACCTTCTCTTATGCCCTTTGAAACATCAAATTGAGCACCAATAGATGCCAACCTATCATCATGCTTATTATCTTCTCTTGGAATAGAGGTAATGTTAAATACCATGAAGTATTCTAAAAGATCCCAAACCTTGTGTTTGTAATATTTGAGCAAGGAATTCTTAGTCACATTTTTCCCTCTTACTTGATTGATAACTAGTTCACTATCACCAAATACTTACAATTCTTTGACACCTTTTTTCCTTGCCATTCCAAACTATGAATGAGGGATTCATATTCATCTATGTTTCAAGTAAAAGAGAATTGAAATTTTAAAGTCAAAAAATATGTTTCTTTTGAATTTGAAACTGATATAGCTTTACCGCCTGCACCAATCTTGCTTCTAGATCCATCAAAGAAAATCCACCAAATGACATTCACATCCTCACTTGATTTCATCAAATTAGGCATGAATGAGTCTTTCTCATGCATATAGTAGACTCCTAGACTAGATTCTTCAATAAATTTGTATGGATCATGTTCATATTTGTTATCTCCCCACTCATCTAAGAACAAGTCATAAAATCCTTCAAGGGAAGATGATGGGGATTGGTCAATGTAAAACTCTTCTTCATCAATGATAGAATAGTTGACATTTAATACCTTAGGTGAATATGGTTCCAAATGATCTATATGAATGGGTTCTAAATAAATCTTCACTTTGGTACCATATTTTATTCTAAACACCAAGTATGCCCAATTGGCTACTAGATTTCCACCTATCTTAGAAGTGAAGTACCTTGACAAACAAAAGGAAAAATAAGGAGGTAAATCTGCTACCACTAAATCATGAGGGATTGAAAAATTAGGACAAGCATGAAGGGTCAAATTAAAAACTTTCATAATCCCCAAATTTTTGCTTGGTAATCCATCCAATTATAAAACTCCTTTAGTCATTGGCTCATATTTGAGACCTAATTTATCTGCTATGTATTTGGGCATAACTGAGGTACTTGTTCCACTGTCTATGACACAATTATGAACCAAGAATTCACTAATTATTAGGGATAAGTAGAAAGGAAGAGTATTCTCATCCTTCTTTACTTGACTATCTATACATTGAGTTTCCTTGAACAAAACTATATTTTCATTTCATAATGAGTCAACCTGTTTACCCAATCCATGTAATTCCTTTTGCAACATATCTTTCTATCCTATAAGTGCTAGTTAATCCCATAATGAAATGTTCATATGAAGATTTTTCATCTGATATAAAACATTAATTGAAGGATTACTTACTTTGGGATTTTCTTTTTGAACATTCACACCTTATGATGTAACATATGGAGGCAGAGTTGTATAAGCTGATTTAAAACTTGGAATTTTCTAATTTTCTTGTGGTTTAGGAGTTAAAATAGGCCCACCTCTCATATAAGCTACTTTAGGGGTCACAATAGGTCCTTGACTGGTTCCTTGATTCGTTCCCTGAACTTCATCAACAACTCTCCTCTTAGACCTAGTGTTGGAATCAACACTAGTATGCTGATTGCTTGCATTCCCAAAATAATTGATTGCATAAAATTCACCATCCAAATGATTTATGAGGGTGGAATTAGATTGAGGTTGTTTTATATCCATACCAAATTGCATTGACATCTCTAAATTTAAAAAGTGAGATGTTTGATCACCTTGTGTAGACATACCTTGACTTTACATTTCATTGGCATAAGCCACTTATTCTTGGTCATGATCAAAGGATAGATAGATGGGATGCTCTTAAACCAAATTGTTTTGAGTAGAAACTAAGGTTTTGGAGGATGAGGGAGAATTAGGATTATAATTTTATTAAAGCTTGACATGGGTGATTCAACCTTGTCCTTGATTATTGTTTTGGAAGGGTTGCCTACTTGTTTGCCCACCAAATTGATTATATGACTGATATGGCCTATAACCTTGAGCCTGTTAACTTTTGAGAGCAACCAATTCATTGGTAACACTTTGAAGCAAACTTTTGAATTCATGAATCTCATTTGAAGGAGTAATAATATATCTCTCTTGAGTAGGTAAAGGGCTACAAAAGGCAATGCACTTTGACTAGGAGAAGGCAAATTAGAGAAAAGAGGCATTGGAGGTCTAGGAGCTATCTTTCCTATGTATATAAGACAATTCTTAGCATTTATGGCTATTTCATATAAAACAAGCAATGTGTTTCCACCCATAGACTAGATCATCACAGTAATGTCACTATTTAATGCTTTCAAATAGTACAAAAATGCATAATTGGTGGTTGACCTTTCAAGAATTGGAATCCTATCCCATGTTTTTTGAAATCTAGTATTGAAATCCTGCATGAATTTGTGAGATGTCCTCTTTATTGTGGTTAATTTCTTAGCTAGATACAAGTGATCACTCTTTTCTCTGAATCTATCAGTCAATAGGGTCCCCAACTCATCCCATGAGCCAATAGAATTTACAGGTAGGGTCCCATACTAGTCCAAAACTTTTCATTTGAAGGACAAGGCTAGCAACTTAATAGCCACATTTTCTTAGGTAATATTATGAATATTACAAAGATTTTCTATATTTTTGATGTGTTTAATGGCAGTAATTGGACTATCTGCACTAAAATATGGGATACTTTTGAGGGTATATCCTGGAATTTGATCATATTGGGCAAGACGTAAGGGAGATGCCCCTGTGAAAGGCATAAAAGATTGTCTTCTAGTAATACTAAGATCTTTATGAGTATTAAGAAAGGAATGTAATATAGAATTGGAAGATTTAAACACAAAATATCTTTTATAAGGATGAGTGTTACCAAACTTGGACCTTTTAATAGAATATGGAGGCAATTCTTCAAATATTAAAGGTGAACGAGTAGTAGTGGATCTGGTTATCACCTTTGGCATAGAAAATAGAATTGATCATCAACCAAGAATCTATATTCTTTAATGGAGTCACTAGGTACCTAATACAGATGTATCTTTTCTTCAATAATGTCAAGACTAGTACCAATCTTGAACAGTCTTATAAGACCAAACGTCCCACCAGGCATGCCAAAAACTATTGACACTTGGATTTTCACCCTTAAAAAAAACTCAATTTATTCATTCAAGTAGCATAATGGAATCATCTCTTTTGTTGTGGGTGATAATTTCTTTGAGATGAATCTCTAGATTTAAGGGCTAGCTCCGCTAATGCACCTTTGAAGATTTATCTATCCTAATCTATTGACTCTGTATGAAAAGAGAGAAAATGAACAATAAGAAGAAATAAATAGTGACGCACCAATATGTATTTTCCTCTCACTTTGATTGTAATCACTAATTAAATAATGACAAGGTTTCCTTGCACAAGACTCATGACCCTTTATACATTGCTACATTAGTATTTCACTTGTTAGAATAAAAAAGTATTCAACATTTAAGAGGAAAACAAAGAATTCTAGAAAATAATATGGCTTTGAACCACTTCAAAAATGTCTATACACTTATTAGAGAATACTAACAAGGACTTGTGATAAAGATTTGTCTACACATTTTGTGGGTAATCAAGGATACAAGTTAGGAAAGACAATTTTCATTGAATGAGAACAACATGATGTTAAACTAATACACAAAAATGTAGTATATGAGTGGTAAAATTTCTCTTACTTCAAGAGTTTTCAATATAAATCTGCTCAAAGTTTTATCATTAACCAGTAGAGGATACTTTAAGAATAGGCTGAATACATATATATAGTTTTCTAAAGGGAGATTGAATGATTGATATTGCAAGATCAATTAGACATGTGTCAATCAGGAACATGAACAATTGCCATCGATAGTTACAAGAATGCCCTTTGCTATTACTGAGTCCATCTTGTTTTGGCATAGTTGGCTCTTTGTTAACTCATTATTTACTTCACACATTTGTTATTCCCTTTGTTTGTATTCAAATTCCCATTTTAAAACTTAATGTCTATTCATTGCAATTATATTTTAACATTTTATGGGACGTCACCTTTTGGACTTTTGTCTTTGTACTTTCCTAAAAGAATTTATTTGGATCTTTTGTTTCCTCTATTTGAACTTCAATGGATATTCCTCACAGTTTGAATTTAACATTCTATGGGCCGTCAGGTAAATTCCATCAGGCAATTTATACACACCTTTCTTTATATCATTTTCTTTGGGTAAACATTCTGAAAGAATTCTTTCATTTGTGGGGAAATTATCTCAGACAATTTTCTTACAAGAAATTATCTTAGTTTCTTTGGAAAATGACCCTTCGGCAACCTTGCAATGTTCCTTTCTGGATTTTTTATATTGGTCCACATACCCTTTAGAAGATTGAAAAGTACCCTTTGAAAGAACTATTTGGCCTTTTGGAAGAATTACAAATCATCCACTTTCCTTTGGTTCTTTAGAAATAATCCCTTCAAAAAAGTTGAAAGCACCCTTTGGTTTCAAAAATGTCCCTCAGAAAAGTTGAAAGCACCTTTCAGAAAAGTGAAAGTGTCCTTAAAAATAAAATGTAAATGACTTTCCAGCAAGAAATGACCCTTAAGAAGAATTGAAAAGGTCCATTTAGCTTGAAAAGATCCCTTTGGGAAAGCTGCAAAGTACCCTTCAGCTTGGTAGATATCCTTTGGGGAAATTGAAAAGGACCTTTATAAATAAAGTCTGAGACAGAAAGTTCACAAGAATTCACTTGATTTACCTTCGACAAAAATTTCAAAAGAAAGACTTTGAGACTTTGGTAAAACTTCTGAAAGAATTCTTTAGGCAAAAAACCTGAAAGAAGTAGTCTTGAACAAAAGTCCAAAAGAATACAAAACTTGAAATAACTCACTTATGCTTGAAACAAAGTTTGAAAGGAAAAACACTTGAATAAAAACCTAAAGAAAGATTTTTGAAAGGAAATATTTGAACCTTCACCATGAACTTTGCACAAAGCTTTTTCTAGACAAATACATACACTAGACTCATCCAAACATATGAACAAACAACTATTTTTTCAATATGGATGGTCAATTTTGGTTTGAAAGACCAAAATTTGGTCAACAAGAATAAAACAAAGCATTGTTGGATTCAGTATTTTGATGTTAAATTATGAGAACAGGGGTATTAGAATTATGAAAGCCCTATTTATTTTCAAGCCATTTTTTATAAGTTTATATCTTTTAAGCTTTAAAAAGAATATAAAAAAGTTTTGTTAGTAGATCAGAATGTTAATATTCATTAAATATATATATTATGGGATATATATATAATATAGTCATATAAATATACAAAATACACATATACCTAGGTCCTCTTATACTTGCATAGCATATATTTATAGATTAGGTAGTGTGCCTATAGTTATAGTTGTGACAAATAAGTTAAGTCATGAAATCTCAAAAAATAGGGGACTATAACTATATGAACATAACCTAGGTTCCAAAATGGGTGAATAAGTGAATGTTTATAAATCTTTATGAAAATTTTGAATGTTGGTTATATTGAGTGATATGAACATTATGTTATGAAAATGTTAATTTTGTGCTTAATATTTACTAAAGGAAAATAGACTCTTGGAATGACTTGTATTATACCCATATGGTAAATAATCTTGCTTGTCATAAATAATGTTTATGAGATAAATAATATAATGAGGTTCATTCATATGTTTGGTGGACTAAATATATGTATAGTAATAATTCCATAATTAACATGTGTTTGTACTTGTTAGTAGAAATAATTAAATGAACATGTTGGTTATAACTATATGTTAACCAAATCTAGTATTGATGATTCTAAATAAGTAGTGAGATAGACTTCACTAACTTAGTTAGAATCACCAATGCCAAATGAAGGTAATACGATCAAGTGGTGTGTATGAATTTGACTAATCCTAGAGATCATATGTTATTTGAAAACTTTGGCCAAAGTAATGTTTAGATAGACATTTTCATTTCATATGTATGATCTACATGCTTGTGTGATATCATGTTATAACTTATTTATTTATAATACACATCATGTAGTATAAATCTTATAGCACATGGAGTACTAGCAAGTCTTTCTGGATTCCCACACCATCACTATCTACCCATCCATGAAGGGAGGGCCATTACCTATTTGGGGGATTGATGGTCCATGATTAGTGTGGAAAATCACTTGGATTATTCTCTCCCTCCCCACTATAGTATTTACTTGGATACTACACTTGAGATTATCAGAGATACAAGAGCTAGTGTGACTCAAGTTTTATATAGCATTGCATTTATTATTGTACTTATATATTGAAGACATCATGCCCAATGGAAATGTAATTGATTATTATTATACATTGATAATAGAGGTTGTATTATTATACCAAACATGGCTATATTTTTATTATGATTACTTATGTAATTATGATTATTTACATAAGTTGATATTGATTGGTAAATATTAATATTTTATGTTTACAAAAATTTAATATGTTTGTTAAGTATGTTGAAAATCACTAATTAGATTCTTGTGGTGTAATATAATGAAAGAATAAGTGTTGAGTAAATATATATATATATATATATATATATATATATATATATATATTTTACTACATTATTCTAGTAAATCCCTTTGGGGATGTTACGCATACTGAGCTTTTTGGTAAAAAATTTCCCCAACCTAAGTGGTATCGAAAATAAGAATATTGTATCATAAGATTCAAGGCCATTCACTTAACCGATGTGGTGGGTTAAATATTTGTGTCCAAGATTTGATTAACCATGGAGATACCATGATTGCAACACAATAAATACATCAACCACCAAGTCTAGGCCCATTTCTAAATCAAGGTATGACAGTCCATCAATTTGGCCAAAGTTTTCTAAATTTTGCCTATGATTTTGACATTTAGTCCAAATATCTAGCACCTATTTCAGTCTTAGAACCATAACAAATCCAACAATCCAATTATGTCTAGTCATTACCACTACAAGAACCATTAGCTACTAAATATCTAATTGTACCAAGTCTGAGAATCACTCTCTAGGGATATGCCAAGATCATTTTCCCAATAATAATTATAATAATTCACTTTCAAATCAAGACCAAGATAGATCACCCATTTTTGACATTCTCATTGAATCACCCATCGTTAATGATTCATCCCTTGACTATCCTCCTATCTTTGATGAGCCTCTCTATGACTATTCAAATATATTTGAAGAACCCTTATTCAATGATCCCATCTTCAAAGAACCCATTACTAATCCATAATATATTTTTATCCCATCCTCTATAGTCCCTCATTTCTAAAAATTCATTCATTTAAAAGCCTTTATTTACAAGCACACAATGAAAAAGGTACTTGTAGACAATGTAATTCAATAGGCCCTCTTTGTGGCTAAATCATAATCAAGTTCCATTTTAGATCCCATATCATAATTGGAACTAGGATGAACATCTACATTAGAATCAAATTTTATTTTAGAACTAATATCAGAATTGGGTTTCATTCTAGAACCACTATCAGATTTGGCATTAGAAGTAAAATCAACATTAGTCTCAACATCAAGTTTAGATCCTCTTGAGTCAGAATCAATTTAAAAATTAAAATATATTAGTGGAAATTATAACATTGGTTATACACTTCTATTAGATTCACTTGAGTTCAAATCAACTTAAGAATTAACATACCTTAGTTGATATTAAGACATCAATTACACACTTCTTGTAGATCAAATTGAATATTTGTGATCCTTTCACAATTTTTAAGGATGATTCCTTTGACATTGATACAATTTCTCCTAGTATCCTCTCTAAGGATTGTGCCACCTTTTCCCCTTCTATTGACATTAGACATGCCTTTACCATTAACCATCCTAGCCATTATATTGATATTCCACTTCCCACAAATGTCAATTGGGACTAACATAATCATAGATTATTAAACTTATTTCATGGTGACATTTTAGTGGTAGAATCCTTGGGGATGTAAAACAACATTAAGGTAGAAGAATAATTTCCTATTGAAACCTTGTTTGAGGCCCTATGGGAAAATCAAAGTCTAAACTCAACATTTTCTAGTGAAATATTTTTTGAGGTGCTAGATGATAAGTAAAATAAAAAATTAGAATATTTTAGTGAAACCTTGATTAAGGTGTTAGGGATCAATCAAAATGAATTAATAACATCCCTTAGTGAAACCTTATTCAAGGCGTTATTGGATAATCTAAATCAAAACAATCAAGAAAACTTTATTGGTGAAAACCTCTTTGAGGCACCAATAACTGAGCCAATTAATTCCTCATTACTTAATGAAGACATTATTAAAGTCAATATCAGCTCCACCACAACCAAAATTAAGTTGAATTCAAAACTGACAACACTATGTGTGATTGAAACTCCTAATTTTTATGTATCCTTCAACCACCATGCATTCCATAATGATCCCATTATTCATTCAAGTCCTATATTCCATTATCCAATCAGATCATTTATCCAATGCCTATCCATATATACACTCCTTAGAAACACTCTTTATCAAAGAAATTATGAATATACCTTATTTATAGGTTTGAGGTAAGTAGAATCAATGACCAAAAATGATCACAATAACATCAGTACAACTTACATCAACAACAAAATTATAGTAGAGAATATATTTATAATCCATATGGATTAGAGATCAAACATTCAACATTGTGTATCTCATAATCCTACATTGAGTTGAGATTTTAAAAATAAAAAAAATCAAAATCAAATCAAAATAAAAAGATAAGTAATTTGTCCAATGGTGAAAACCATGCTTATGGCACCTTGCACAAGTACCATGAAGAAAACTAGGATTTTATCATCAAGTGTAAATAATTTACTGTCTATAAGTACCTTGACACTTGGGGGTATCCTTATCTGCATTAAAATCCATTCCATTCCCATCATATTAACCATTTTACCTTGTCTTAAACCATCTTTCTCTTCATCCTACCCTAGTTTACTTTTCCTTCCCATCTTGCTCTTAATAATAAAGTAGAATTTGTTATGATCCTTCTTTTGTAAAATATCTTAGCATATCCTCTTAGTGACACTTTGATGATTGGAATTTTTAGTTCCCACATGACATGGTCCTTGGAGATTATTTATCTTCTTATCATCCATTATTATCTAATCCTATCTTTTACCATTCAATCCCATCTCGACGTTAAAATAGGTTTTTCATTTGCTAGTGATCCCTTGTGGGTATATTATTCAAAACACTCCTCAACATACCTATGAATCCATGTTCTTGAAATTTTACAATCTTAAATTCACACTCTAATTATTTTGTAATTTAACCCACATTCTCATCATTTTATGAGTTAATTTCATGCCCTCTTCATTTTGTGACATTCAATTTATATGCTCTCACTATTTTATGAGTTACTTTTCACGCTATCACCATTTTACAAGCTCAACCATCTATCTTAAATTATTCATGTTCCATCCCTAATCATACTTATTATTTTATGTGCTCAATTTATGGTCTAACTATAATGGTTTTAGGTCCAATTAGACTATGTAGACAATGCTCAATTTTTTGAGGTCAACTTGACTATCCTTTATCCCATGCTCTTAACATTTTATGAGAATATATATTGTCATTTTGACAAATCTAATCCTTATATGATCTCACTATTTTGTGAGTCCATATTCCTATTTTTATTCTATAATCAATCTTCTTAACTTGTCATCAATTTTCTTCAATCCCAACTCTTTGAGAGAATTACATTTGGCCTGAAGTCCGTGGGACTATGAAGGAAATGTCCACTTGCTTGGGGTATTTAGAGTCAGATTGATCACCCCTTCTTTATTATTATATTTCCCCTTGGTTATGACAATTTTATCCTACCCTTCGTTTCAAAGAGTAATGCCTTTTTTTCACACACACTGATTTCTGAATTGAATATTTATTTGTTTTCACTTGTGTGTTTGTTTGTTTATTAGTATGTTATTTGTTACCTAGGTGCCTTAATTTAGTATATTATGTTTTAAAATTAAATTTTTTCTATTCATATCATAATTTTAAGTTATAAATTATTATATATAAACTATAATTAATTTAAGTGCATTATGTTTTACATTTAAAGCTCAATTTTCCATATCTTGTTTTAAGTGGTATACATTTGCATTTTGAATTCAAATTGTTTCACATTATGACAAATGAATGTTATCATGATCCCTCTTAGATTATGATGCATAATTTCATGTGAAATATAAAAAATCAATTTTCATAATGGTTACCATGTCAATGCTATGAATCACATACATCTTTATCTATTTGATCAATCTGTTCTTAATGATCTATTCAATTTGTTTATTTTATTTAATCTATTCCTAGTCACCCTCATCAATCAATCTATTCCTAAGATAAATTTTCATACTTGTTAATAATATTAGATGCATTTTCATACATGTTCCTAATCTTAGATTCATTTTCATACCTATTCCTAATCTTAGATGCATTTTCATACCTATTCCTAATCTTCGATGCATTTTATTTCCTATTCCTAATCTTATATACATTTTCATACGTGTTCCTAATATTAGATGAAACTCACTATTATTTCATCATTTCAAGAGTTCAATCAATCAAATTTCTATGAATCTCCCCTCAAGGGGGCATCTAAGGCTCATCAACATCATTTTGGGGTAATTTGAACCCATTTTCTAGTATTTTTAACAAATTTCATCAAAACTTACATTCATTATTTTTCTTCTATGATCATTTTTACAAATCTTTATTCTTTAAAAATTTGTTGCTTCATCTACATCTCTCAACTCCTTCTCAAATATGGTAAAATGTATATGCTCTAATTTCATCACTTTCGTGTCAAATTGTAAAATGGAATGACTTCATGTTATTTCACATACTATGGTCTAAAATCATTTGTTCATCTAATATACATGTTCAAATTCACCTCGAGGCATCTCTAGATGAGCTAATTTTTTGTATTATATCTATGTAATTATCATTCTCTATTTATTCAATCAAGCTTCTTTATTCAATTTATCTATTCAATCAAGTTTCTTTGGTAAATTTATCTATCTAATCAAGCTTCTCTAGTTAATTTCTCTATTCAATTATCATTCTCTAATCAATGTATCTATTTAACTATCATTTCTCTGATTAATTCCCCTTGCTCTAAACTAATTCCCTCTTCTCTGATCAATTAATTCTATTAATTCCCTTCTCAAAATCATTATTCTAATTATAGCTGTATTACAAATAGAATTATAATTATCTTACAATTTATTAACTATTATTTTTTCCTTCAAGTGGGTTTCTTCATGAAAATAAAGGATCTTAAGATCCTATAGAATATTATTTTTTGAGCTAATTAAATTGATAAGTGAATTAAAATATAAGATTATTATTCACTCTTCATCTTGGAGACAATATGAAGGGCCCACAATGAATTTTATGTGAGAGCTTATCAACCCTTCATCTTGAAAACAAGATGAAGGGCTTATATTAACTCTCATTTGATATTTCAAAGACCATCCTCCACCCTTCATTTGGATTGAGATGAGACACTCATATTGGTGATCCATGTGCACATTTGAGGACTCATTTGCAACCATGCATCTTAATCTCAAGATTAAGGGTCCTCCCTGATCTAGATTCATTATAAATAGACCTATTTGCATCAAAATTATCATGATCAATTCAGACAATAGAGTGATATCAAATCATCAAATCTCTTTATGTATCATCTTCACAAATTCTTGATCAAGCTCAAGAAGGTCCATAATTTCAATGGAGATGTCCTCACATAATTGACATTGACAAATATCATTTAAAGCTACATCTGAGCCACATCCCATACAAATAATTATTTAATGGAGGTTTACATGTTTCTAGTTTGAATCTAATGCATTATTGAACAACCTTTTGTATTTCTCATGAGGTCTTAGGCTATAAAACTTGTTTTCATTGTTTTTCATGTTCTTGATTGATTATAACTAACAATGATGAAAATATAGCTAAGTGAGATTCCTAATGACACAAAGGAAACAAGAATATAGTGAACTTTAGTGCACATAATCAATGATTGTTATGTTTGTGAGATTACGATTGCACATCTACAAAGAGAGATTATGATTATTACATAAAAGCATTCAAATTAGCTATTGTACATTATGAATAACTGTAAAAAAATAATGTTCATACACAACCAAAAGACTAAGATATGAGATTGATAAAACTTCTTAGAAAACTCACAAATATGGAGAAGGAAAATATTTTGCACATTAAGACCAATTGTAAAATAATTATCATAATTTTATATTAATCTTAACAATCAAAATCATCCTCACTTTAGGATCAATAGGATACAAATATATATAGGCTTGGGGAGGGGATGCTTCATCCTCTGAGAAATGTCTAATTTTACATTTCCAATTATAGAATAATGTGTTAAAAATTCATGTATAACATGCATGTATGAAACTGTTTAACCCTAAAATAAAATCTAAGTATTTGGAGTTAACCTTATATTCTGATTAAATAGGTATATAAAAATGAAATATCATAATGGTGATTATCAGATCTATAACATACACTAAATTTATTATGTTGAGATAGTATAAATATGGAAAGTATAACTATGCTAGATATAGAAATGATAAAGAAGTGAATTACTTAGCTTGTTCTAATACTAATGGAGTTCTAAATCTAGAATAGGCTTAAAATAGGTGGGAAGTAACTTGTAGAGTAGTCATCAGATTCTGGATTTGATGCCTCTAGCTCCTTAGATAGTAATGCCAACCTAGGATGGTTGCATTTGATACTATTATGTGGGTTCAATGCTAGTGTCTTGTATAGAATATCTAATGAAATAAGATACAACCACTTGGATGCTTTTAAGTTATTCTTCACCTTCACTTTGGTGCATTTAGATCTGGGTTATGGAAAATCACTACTTGTGAAATGTTAAAATCTTAGCTTTCCATCTTTAATGTGACCTTAAAGGAAAATGGGTTAGGGGGCACATGGTGTCTAGTTGACCCTAATAAAGTTGATGCCAAAGGGTGTTGCCTAAATATATAATAATCTAAAGAGGGATTCATATTTATGTAGTTCTCCCCTATGTGTTCACTTGTGTGTGAATCATATAATATGTGTAAAGTAAGAATAATAGTGACCTAGCTTGTAACTTAACAAATCAAGATCTTGGATTGTTCCTTTAGTAATTTAGACCTACATATGTGTTGCTCCTATGACTGGTATAGAAATAGGGAAGCTTTGATCAATTAAATGCTTGATAGAGTGATTTTGATAAGTGTCTTGATCTCTTTGGTATTTTTATAAGTTAATAATGAATGAGGGTTGATCTGGTATTTATATCAATCCATTTGGAGTAATACCTCTTATTAAATCACTTTAGCCAATCATTAAGATACATATAATTTGTAAATTAGATGACTTTAGGGCACTAAACACTTGCATCAAGTTAGGATAGTAGCGTTGACACTGCTGTCTAACTCAGATGTTAGTGTCTAGGGATCAAGAGAGTGGGTACAAGTTTAGAACTTGTAAAGATGGAAGATAAGTACATTTTAAGAATTTTAGGCAAGATAAAAGACTTGGGTCATTAATATAAGACTATTCAGACCAAGAGATATAAGCCAAGTGGTACAATAATAGAGCAAATATGAGACTTTCATAATAAAAAAGGTGGGAACTGAGAGGAACAACGAAGGTCTGAGTTTGCTAAGTGTGAAAAATTGATATGCTATATAATCACAAAATATTTTCTACATTTAATCCCCCTTTAATCTAGTAATGAAATTACTAGTTTGAAGGAAATAAATACATATTTGTGTGTGTATGCACACCTTGTCTTTGTGTGTTCCCACCTTGAGTGCTTTACTAGTGACTGACCTGTAACTAAAAACATGTTATAATATAAAATCATTGCATATAATCTAGGCTAAAAGTACTTGAAATAGATTAAAATTGAAAGAGCAAGGTTTAGGAGTATACTTGTGTGTTGATGTAACCATATTGCCTATTAACAAGTTATTTTATAAAAAATGTATCATTGTAAGGCTCTAAAAAGCTAAGATTAAGATAGATATAGATAAACTTTTAAAATGCATATATCTAAGGAGATAGACAGAGAAAGAGATATTGGAAGGCACATGCCCCTTAGTTCAAATCAAAAGTGAGTTGCCACTTGATAGTTGAGATTATCTCAACCATGCAACCAAATGAAACTTGTAACCTAGTGAGGCTAGATGATCAAGTCTAACCTAAAAACTTGGCTAGATTGTGTGATTTGATCACCTCAACCACATCAAAAGGTTAACCAACTACTATAGTATATTGGCTCAATAAAAGTCCATAAAAGTCTTTGAGGTATCAGTATGAAGAAATCTATGACATGGTAATAGTTCATAAAAGAGATTTAAAATTTGAAACTAATTTTGATTTTGTAATATTAGGCACAATTTCATGCTAAAACTATGTATATAATAACAAAAATGTATAGGATTCTATCAGAACTATGAATTTGAATCATATAATTGTATGTTTTGGCCAATTTAGATAACTATGTAAGTGTGGAGAACATGCTTCCAAATCATGTTCCCACTATATATGAATGAGTCTAAAAACTGATATAAGTATCAATCTAGAGGACATGTTTCTAAAACATACCCCTACTATAAATTGGAGATGTTGAATACTAAATAGATGTGGAAAACAAGCTTCTAAAGCATGCCCCCACTGATATAAGTACCATACTAAATGAGTGTGGAGAATATGCTTTCAAAGCATGCCCCCACTGTATTATGGAAACTTTGAATACATGGATAACATGTATCTATGACATGTTCCCACTAATATTCCTCCCCTTTGATATGAGTAGAAGACAAAAAATGGGAATTACCTCACCTCAAAAAGATAAGAAAACTGTATACTCTGTGAATATAATCATGTAGCATATAAAAGGAAACATGACTAGGTAAATCTATCATTAAAGCACATAGAACCAATATGATCACATGTAGGCCTAAAATGCATGATAAATATCATGGAAATATCTAGATAGTAATAATATAAGCTTAACAATAAAAAATCACACACACAAGAGTAATCAAAAGCAAGTCAAAAGGCAATGGCCCAAGGAGACTACAAACACGAGGCATGTTTAAATGCCACACAATTGAAGGGAGATGACTTGGTCAAATATACATAAAGGAAAGAATGACATTCAAATTTCCATACAATAAATAATGACCTATGAAAATGTCAATGAAAGCAACATAAGCATGGGGGCTAAAAGCAAAGGATCATATTTAAATGCTTGAAAAAGGAATACAAGACACTCAAGGAATTGCATAAAGTAAAACATAAGCAACTAGCATAGACATGTCATAGTATCCCATGGATCCATTGTGTCAGGAAAATTATGTCATGTGTAGAGCATATCAAGTACCTTGTGTAGGATATAATAATGGATAATAGGCATGTGCAAGTACATATGTAAGCTCAAATATGATATTGTAGAGTGATAATCAAATCATATAACCTATGTGTATCAAGATCAAGGAAGCGGGTGTAGATTATAACTCCATGAGGGAGTTAGTTAATTGTTAGTGAAATAACCAAAATAAACTTAGAGACATAACCACTCAAGTCCAATCCCTTGGGTGAGCTATGAGGGTACCAAGCAATAAATTCAATCGAAAGGATAAATATTACCTTTTTACCTCCCTTGAAGACTTTTTTGATAATCAGTATGTAGATGTTGAGCTTGGCTTATGAGATAAGAGTCCTTCGTAATGCTAGCACTTCATGAGAAGTATATCCACTTGTTCACTTGTGGTTTGGATTGGAAAATGAGATGATAAGTTCAACCTTTTTGTTATATTTTGATATAATAACACTACACTCAAAAAAATTGTCTATATTGGTCATTTAGTCTTGCTTTTATAGTTTTTAAGGATAATTATGGACCATTAAATCAAGATCAAGATAAATGGTGGAGGGTGAGTCTTCACACTCATGATTTATCACATGGAGTGTGTAACATATGCCATTTAAGGCCTTTTTGGAGTGTGGAAGGAATGTTGGAAGAAAAATGTAATGAGGACCTCTTGGAGTGTGTGAGAGGGGTGTAAGAGGAAGTTTGTGTAAGAAATTTATTGCACCCCTACTCTTTATCATTGACCTTGTTAAATGCCATCACCTATGTGAGTTAATAAATTAATTTTCATTTAGGAAAATAGAATAATTCCAAAATGTCATATAATTTCCTATTAGAAGAAGATTAGGCTAATTAATCAGAGATTAATTAAAAATGAGAAGAATGGGAACTTCACAATTTTATTTTGTCCATAAAATATGAATTTAATTAGCTTATGATAATGTTTGTAAAGGTTAGAATTGGCATTGGATGTTTTTGATTAGATTAATATTACAAGATGATCCATTTCCCCAATTAAGGATGTGTCACTATGATTTTAAATTTAAACAATAGTTATGCAAATAAATTGGGTTTAATATTGATTTCTAATCAAATTTGTATGTGACTTCAAAAAATCATTTTGAAATGTAGTTTAGACATTGAAGTGGTTAAAATGAGGTTTCTACATTTGCCCATATTTGAGAAGGTGTTTATGAGACATTAGGCATAGTAACATCTTTTCAAAGAATGAAAAATACATTAAGAAGTTGGAAGAATTATCTGAAGAAATAACATATGACCTATGATTCCTCCATGAAAGGATATGCAAGGATGAAATATACATATGGGCACTCAAAAAAAGAGGGAAGTCAGAAAGATGCATCCCAAAATAAGTGGCACACTTTAACCTACCCTAGAATAGGGCAAAATTTGTGGGATTAGAATTAGAAGAATTTGCCCCAGTAGGGCAGAGTGAAGGTATACGCCCCAATTAGGGAAGTCCAAGTTAAGAATACTTTGCCCCTCAGTAGGGTAGATTTTAATTAGTGACTAATTATTTTTTGCCTCGATAGGGCAGATATAAATGTTAATTAGTCAAAATAGTTTGCTCTAGTAGGGTGAATGTTGATCATAGATTGGTCCAAATGGTGAAGAAAGAGATAAAAAATAATGAATAAATAATGATGTGATTGTTTCATTATTATTTTTATACAGTCATATGTATCATGAGGATCATATAAGTTAGTTATGATGGGTCAATTGATGGGGATTAAGTAAACAAGGAGAATTTATGCTACAACATTATTTAGTAGACTCCTAGATCTAGATTTATGATATATAAAAAAGTAATATACACCATGGTATACCACACATGTTGACATGACTGTAATGTGCATAAGGACTGACCCTCGATCTAATAGATAATGGTCAACAAATCACTAATGATAAAAACCATGTTAGTGATGTTGATGAATGCCAAGGGATGGACTTAAGTGCAATTGTATGACAAAAATACCATGAGGATACCTTATTTATCAAAATAGATTAAGTCAAGGTAATAACAAGATAAATTAAATAAATAAATAATCAAATAAACACAAACTAAAGATAAAAATAAATATAAAGCATCAAATAATTTGTAGTATTCTTGAAATTATGTGCTTGTGTGATCACAAGGCATTACACTTATTAATTTTGTCAAGACAAGATGGTAACTTGGAACATGATATGGGAATAGAAGAATAGAAAAGGGGTGTCTGAGCTAACTCCAAATGTGTTGGGAAAATTGACACTGCTTACATAGTCCCATGGACACCATATCTAACATGAAATTTATGCTAAATGTATTTCTCCCATAGATATGAGATAGAATAAAAACAATGAAAAGTAAGAAAGTGATTATAGAGGAATAATAGGATGGGGAAAATCATAAAATGGTGAGATCATTTAGTGAAAATTAAGAACATGGTGATACAGTAATAAGAGTGGTTGAGCTAACCTAAGATACCCCATGCATCTAAGCACTGTCTACATAGTCTATGTAGACCTCAAATCAATATAGTTCTCCCAAAAATGGGAGTGAACACTATCAAGAAATGGAAAAGGAAAATGGAAATGGTCATGATTAGATAAGAGGTTCCCACTTGGTAAATGTGATAAACTGCACCACCCATAATAGAGATAAAGCCACTAAAAAATAAGATGACAAAGTAAGCAAAAAATTTGTGGCTTATATCTCTCAAGGAGATTTTAAACCTTTTTTCTAAACTTTTTAATTTTTAGGTTGTTTTTGGGGTTTTCAATTTTTAGGGTTTTTTCCATCTCAACTTAATGGAGGAATACAAGATACAAAATGATTTAACTCATGAAACAATGAGAACATGGCTTAAATTGCTCAAAAAATGGTGAGAGTGTGGAAAAGGGGTGACCAAGTTGACCTTAGAAACTAAGAACTACCTACATAGTCCAAATGGACCTTAGGTCAATGTAGTTCCACCTTAGTGGAAGATACTATGAATCAAAAATAGGGTGAAGGATATAAACGAAATAGGATGGGAGAATTGGTATAGGAATAAGTACAAATCAAAACATAATAAGTAAGAAATGAAAAAGCCAACTTTCAGGAACTATCAATCAAGGCAATAATGCATGTGTGTACTAAGTTAATTCCTCCAAAGATGTGTTGATGATGAATAAATGTGCCTTATCTATGGGAGTCACCTCTATGAATCTAGCATCTAAAATTATCTTTAGTACTTGGGAACTAGAATCAAGGTCAAGATTAGTACTAGAATAAGGGAATAAGATCAAAAAGGAACTGGTACAGATAAAAAAAAGAATGAGGGGAAAGTGTTTAAAGATCATGCCCCCAAACAAGGGTCTTCATAGACAATGTTCATGATGATCAAGTGTAAAAATGCTCGAGGTGGGTAATATTTAGATGATCATCCAGTTCTTCTCCTTCTAGTGTAGCTAATATATATGCTCCATATGCATAATTAGCTATGATGATGAATGGTCCTAGCTAATTATCTTCAAAATTTCCTTTCTTTTCATGGGTGGCATTAGTATTATTTTTGTTCTCTTTCAAAACAAGATCACCAAGTTCAAAGTCTTTATGTTTTATATACTTGTTGTAGTTTTGGTGTGTAGAGACTTAGTTTTGGCCACTCTCACACCTAAATCGGGATTCAATTAAATTTCTAAGAAATTGACACATATAAGCCTAAAAAACACCTAAATTTCACAAATTCATTCATATACAAGATTTGAGGCCAAATTATTTACTGTATTACCTAGTTCAGTTATAACCCTAGTCAAATTATGACCTAGTAATTTGACACTTTTGGCCTATCAAGCTATTAATTGAAAACATTGAAAATAGTTTCCAAAAGCCAAAAATCACTAAGCAAGATTAATTACATTTTAAATCTTAATGAACTTACATAAACAAAAAAATTCTAAATCAAACTAGTGAATTTCATTTACCAAAAAAGAAATTTTTAGCCAAATATGAAGTCAAATGTCAAATGAGATAATGAAGTGATTTATTATCTCTTAAATATTCAAAAATGTGAGTCGCACCTCAAAAATATATAAAGTGAGTTGTCATGCCTCACAAACATCTAAAACTAAAGTGTCAAGATTTCATGAGTGCCTTAACCCCACCCAAAGTTAGACTGACTCAACCTAGGTTAATTTAGACTCAACCCAAGTTAAAATTTAACCTAACCTCCCTAAAAAAGAGTTAGTTGAGCTATAAGTGCCCATTGTAGACACCCAATTTTTACCATTTTCATGTTTAAATGGTTGTCAGAACAACTTATTGTAAACAATGCAAATTAAGCTTAATAACCATTGAAACACTCTAATTTGTCTGCACACATCATGTGCATTTCATGGTTTGCATCAATATGTTCCTAAACAAAGCATTGTATTATATGCAATCATCACCTTCTTATAATTCTTCTCCAGTCAAGTTGTGACCTAACAATTGATGTTTTTTGACTACTTGTATAAGACAACCCTATCAAAATTCAAAAATGGTAATTAACTTGATCAAAGGTGCTTAATTGGTTAAACCCATTTAAATGCATAGTCATGATTTCCATGGATAATTAGTGAATTTTTATTTTTATAATTTCAAAAAATTTGGATTAATGGCATCATCATGACATCATAACAAATATCTAAAATGGTGACATCATGTATGACATCACCCTAAAAGTTTTCAAGCACTCAAATTAAAAATATCACACAAATATCTAGATTTGAGATCCATGCTTATTAATTGCAACATTTAATGCTTTGAGCCTCCAAAACTGAATAGATTTGTGGCCACACATCTTGATCTCAAGATGGAAGGTCACAAATTGATTTAATCATTTCTAAAAATTTATAAATTCAAGGGTCCTCACTCATTCCTATAAGTTATTTTTGTGTAAACTTATTATGCAAAAATATCTAGTTCCTTGAGTTCATTAACACTAGATAATTTTAACTTTGATTTTGATAGTTTTATCATTATCCTTAGTTGTAAATATTCATGTTTGAACTGATCAATTACAAATTAAATACAATGCTATTATAAGATATTCATACTTATGATGCATAATTTCATTTTACTAAAGTAAACACCAAGTGCTCCAAAGTCTAATAGTCAATGTGGTGCCAAAGAACATTTCTGAAAGCATTATCCTACATATCCACTACCTAAATATGATATCATAAACACATTTGAATGTTGGTCCATCTTTATTTTATTCTTCATTCCTCATTCCATTTTCTCCCACTTTTGGGAGAACTACATTGGCCTAAGATCCATGTATACTATGTCGGAAACACTTGGATACATGATGTATCTCGGGTCAGCTCAGCCACCATTATTCTTCCAAACATCTCTTTCATCACTTTGTGCATCCTTGTATGCCTAGTTTTTTGTGGGTTCTTCAATCATTAGATCCTCGCATCTACATTTTCACCCACTCATCTTGAACCTATGAAATAGGTTATATCCTTGAGTTATGATTACTAATTTTCCCTATTAGGGTACAATATTTAGACCAATCAATGATCTAACCCTACTAGGGGAAAATCAATTATCAATGGTCAAAATCAGCTCTCCTAGGACAAAATCAATTTATCAAGTGATCAAATCCACTTTATTGGGGCACATTATTAATTCATTGACCTCTTTCTTTGGATAAATTCTTAACAATTTTTATTTATAGGTATTTCACAATATTTATTACCTTGAGTTCATTAACATCCATTAGTTGTAACTTTGATTTTGATAGTTTTTATCATTATCCTTATTTGTAAATATTCATGTTTGAATTGGTCAATCACAAATGAAATAAAATGTTATTATAAGTTATTCATACTTATGATGCATAATTTCATTTTTCTAAAGTAAACACCAAGTGATCTAAAGTCCAATAGTCAATATGGCACCAAATAACATCTTTGAAGGCACTATCCTACATATCCACTACCTAAATAGGATATCATAAACACAATTGAACATTGGTCCATATTTCTTCTATTATTCATTCCGCATTCCATTTTCTCCCACTTTTGGGAGAACTACATTGCCCTGAGGTCCATCTGGACCATGTAGACAATGCTTGGATACATGACATATCTCGGGTTAGCTTGACAACCATTATTCTTCCAATCACCTCTTTCATCACTTTGTGCATCCTTGTATGTATGGTTTTTTGTGGCTTCTTCAGTCATTAGACCCTTGCATCTACATTTACACCCACTCATATTTAATCTATGCAATAGGTTATATATTTGAGATATGCTTGCCAATTTACCCTATTAGGGCACAATATTTAGACCAATCAACAATCTAATTAGCCCTATTGGTGAAAAATCAATTATTAGTGGTCAAAATCAGCCCTTCTAGGGCAAAATCAATTTATCAACTGATCATATCCACTATGTTAGGGAAATTATTAATTCATTAACCTCATTTCTATATACCAATTCTTGACAACTTGTATTTATATATATTTCATAATATTTAATTCCTTGAGTTCATTAACATTGCCCGTTGAGGGATTAGGCTTAACATGTTAGTTCTTTATGCTTATTTTGAGATTTCTTGACTAATGCACGAGCTAAATTGTTTTTTAATCATATTCTACATTCTAGCATGCCTCGTGGGATGATGCATCTCACAAACTGTTAGCATATTATTGTATTTACCTTAGGTTATTTACTAAGGTAATTTATGTTGGTTAGTTACCTTAACCACTTTGGTTAAGAGGTTAGTTGTTTGTTCGGTCTTTGCTATTTCATGCAAGCCGACGTAGGTTAGTTTTCTTATACCCATCTCATGCTTCACGGGTATTTCATTTGTTTGCCTATTTAATAGGCCTTCATGCTTGGTTGAATACGTTGAACAAGTGCTTTGCTATTCGCAATCTCATTTTCTCTGTGTGTTTTGCTTATTCTCAATCTCATTTTCTCAGTGTTTTAGAAGCTCAAATTGAGTGGATCAATCAAAATACATGTGTATCACAATCATTAGATAAGATTTAATTTAAATTATAATTTTATTCTCTTTTCCTAATAGTTTTTAGCATAGTAGAGATACTAATTGATAAACCAAAGGAAGCTAGCCCTTATAATCTAGAGATTCAATCCATTGATTAGGTCACCCACAACTTGGGCTGTTTCCATGTTTTAGTAGACTGTGAAGTCCTAAAACTACCTTCACAAGGGTGTGAGTTTGATTTATAATAGTAAACATCCTTTGTTTTTACATATATGTATCATTAAATTGTGGTGGTGTATGGGGAGGAGGAAGTACCATAGATTGAATAAAGTACTCATATATAATTCCTAAAATTTTGATCACTTGATTACAATGAAAGTACTCTAAGCATTTATGTATTGTAGAAGGCATAACATGGAGCTTTTACAACCAAGGGCATCCTAATATCATATCAAAGACCCCATTTTGTGGCATAACTAGTAAAGGAGTAGATAATATAGTAGGTCCCACTTGAAGAGGTAACACTACATGTCCCAAAGTGGTTTGTTGTTTTCCATTAAATGTCTTGACACTTTTAGTAGTTGCATGCATGTCATCTTGTGAGTAACCCAATGAATGAAGTAATGTTGTTGTGCATGTATTTTCACTTGATCTATTATTAACTAGAACACTATGAATAGATTGTTTATCAATAAATGCTCATACACATAAATCATGAAAATGAGAGTCATCATCCAATACCTCACTATCATCAAAAGTAATCATAGGACATGGTTAAATAATTTTACTAATTGTACCAATGATGCCATATAATGGATGATCATATGAATTATAAGGTGGATAAGTATTGTAAGTGTGATGTATTATTGAATTATATTTTTTGGTATCATGATTAGGAAATGGTTCGCTAAAAATATTCAATTTAAAATTTTCACTCTGTTGAGGCTTAATTTACTTTGTAGGAATGCCTAGCTCAATAACATTGTTATTAATAAATTCTTGAATAATATGTTTGAGATTGAAACATATATTATTAGAATGACCAGTGCATATATGGTAATTAAAGTATGCATTGTTATCAAAATATTTGCCTTGAGATTTGTTCATGTCAATTTCAAATGGTGGTGGCAAAGTGATGAGATTACATTCAAGTAAATATTGCAATAATTTGTAAGGTGGTTGTGGTAACTTAGAAAATTACCTCCTTGGTTGATGTGATAAAATAATTTGTTATCAGGTTGAGAAATAACATTAACATTAACCTTTGCATCTACTTTAGTATATATTGTCTTAGATTTGTAAGAAGTTTTACTTTGAAATTTTGTTGTGGAATTTGAAGTGGATTAGGTGTATACTTAAGTTTTTCAAATCAAGAAACTTAACTTCTCTTTCTCTTATTATATGAAAAAGCTCTTCAAATGATCCATTTTTTTTTAATAATCAAATCATGCAATGGTGCAAGCAAATTTTATTTGACAATGTATTTTAATTCATTATTTGCTAATATGTTAGTCATTTTGGCAAGCATTATCTTGTAATTAAGCACATAATCATTGATCTTAAGCTTGATAATTTGAACATACAATAGTTTTTCATCAATGTTAATAGAAAAATGTTTAATAAATAAATTTACTACTAGATTGAATGTTTTGACTGATTAAATAGTTATATCATAAAATAAATGCAAGGCCTAATATTTAAAACTTAGTTAAAATGACTTGGCTAGCAATTTTTCATTGAAATCGTAATCCATTAGGCATAGGCATATAAATATGTTGTAAACCATGTTTTTTCCCCAAGCCTAAAAGTATAGATGGAATAAAAATATCAAAATTAATAGTAACAACAATTGTTGTGATGTTAAAAATGTGAATGAGTGGTTATTTTTATGAATTTTCATTATAAATTCTTGTTTTTGTGCACTTTTAGAAGCTAAATGACCTCAATGCTTTTAGTTATATCTTATGGCATTTTATGGAGTTTTTCTCAAAAATTATATAAACGTAAAATTTGTGTTGGTCTACCCCATTAAGTTCATTGGGATGGATCCTATATGATCCTTCATGGGTATATTGTGCATTATGATCATCTTGATTAGCTTTCTCATTATGATTATCTTCTTGAAAATATTCATGAACAATTTATTCATCAAAAGAATAAGAAATAATGTGTGCATTAGTAGAGTTCATTTTAAGAGTAGTCAAGGGAATTTGAATATGCTCAATATAAACCCTAATTAACCTAGCACTTAACCTTAAAGGAATTTGAGAAGTGATTTTTTTAGGTGGCATAGAAAGATAACATAGAAAATATGTTGCAAATAATGATAGGAAATGAAATGCTAAAAATAAAAGAGAAATTTTGTGTAAGGAGATTAATAAATTCTTATGAAAACCTAATTGAAAAGAAGATATTTTAGTGTTAGATATAATCCAAGTTCAAAATAAAATGTTTTCATTGTCAGGTATTATATCTGAAGTTGAAAACACATTTTTTTAGTGTCAGATCTAAATTCAAGGTAGCAAGGAAAATATTTTAATGTTAGATATTTAAGAATTTATCTAAACTCTAATATAAAATTCTAGAAATAATGAAAGTGCATGATTAACTCAGTTTCACCAATATGTTTTACCAAAATTATAATTAATGAGTGAATTGACTCTAAACAAGATAAACTAAATAAAACATAAAATAATATTGAAAATGTACTTTTGACAAGCATAATTAAAGTAAATAACTAAATTTAAAAATATGTAAATGATTGAAATAAGCCTAACTATGAATTGAAAAGATAAACTTCATTGTTTCTATATGATGTTTGACTAATATAAGGTAAAAATAAGAAATTAGTAACAAGATTTGTAAATCCCCAAAAACTGGGGCTGAAACTGAAGAAAGATAGGATCGACAAATAAGGATAGTAGTGGAAGTAATTATTGTTCCCATTTGAATTTTTTTGCTTTCTATAAAAATAAAAAATAAATTCAAATTCACTCATGACCATTAGAATTAGGATTTTATGTAAAGTTTCAGCTTTTAGAAGTGTGCAAAAGACCTAAAAATAGCTTCTTCAATGTTGAAACCCTAGTAAGGTTTTACAATGATTAAAAACCTAAGAATAAAAAAGGATAGGAGTGTAATGGGTTGAGATAACTCTAATCACCCCCATCATGACTAAACATTTACTATGTATCCAATACTCCAAAGAGGGAGATAAAGCCCACCTAGTTCTCCCACTTAAAGTGATTTATACAATTGTGTTCTTTTGACTATATGAATGTATTGAGAACCAAATTGAATATTGGATCATGCTTTGATTAGGGTTGGGTAAAAAATATTGTGACTTAGATGAGGACTTCTTGTAAATATAAAAATTAGAATTAGGAAAAATATTGAACTTTGGCTTAGTGTACACTTGTGTAAATATGACTTTATATTGAAATCTCCAAGTGGTATAATAAGTGACATGGTTGTGCCTTTATAGCAATCTAAAAGGGGAAACCACATGCTCGGAAGTCTCAAAACACTTAATAGAGGGCCAGGGAGGGTTTAATTTCATTTTTTATCATTAGAGTGCTTAAAACATGAACATCCCATAGGGACATGAGTGCCTTCCACTATTGTCCATATTGGGCATTATTGTCCCACAAGGAAATGCACATGACAATTTGTAAAATAAATAGGTCCTCTTATGTGATTAGCATAGGGTGAAGTGGAAAAATATATACTAATTAAGTGCATAAATTAATTAATGATTAAAAGGGGTAAATATAACGTGATCAAATATTTATGACTGGATTTAGCTTACTACACTGCCATCTTTCATTCACACATAATCAATCAGTTAGGTCTTCATATCCTCTTTATGGTTTTCATATTTATCTTCTTTCATTCATTTGAGCTTTGTCCATTTCACTACTTTGCTTTCCTTCTTCTTGTTACAAGTTCTATACAACATTTTATACCCTTCAATTCATTCTATCTTAATTATAATTAATATCCTAATTAATTAAAAAATATTATAAAACACAAATACAAATAGATCATTAGAAATTTGATCTATGTGACCAAAACTGGACCAGATATTTCTTTTGTTATTGGTGTTCTTTCTTTATTCATGCAACAACCTAGATAAATTCACTCGGTAGCAACAAAAAGAGTCCTTTGATATCTCAAAGGAGCATAAAATTTTGGGCTCAAACACCTTAGGGTAGGACACTTTAAACCAGTTGGATATTTAGATTCTTACTATGTTGGTGATTTTGAAGATGGAAAATTTACTTCAGGTTTTTTAATGAATTTAGGAATAATAGTTGTCAGTTAGATGTCAAAGAAGTAATTAATGCTGCTAATTTTTTAATAAAAATTAGATTACATGGTAGCTTCAAAATCAACCAAAGATATTTTTTAGCTTATAAGGGTTCCTTTAGATTTGAATGAGCAATAATTTTCATCAACATCTCTCATGGTTGACAACACATCTATAAATCAAACGGAAAATAATATAGTCTTTCATGACCTAATTAAACACATCAACACCAATTTCATTTGATTAAGCATTATGTGAAAGATGGAAGTGTAAAATTTATACATTGTCCTACTACAGAACAACTAGTAGACATCTTGACAAAAACGTTATGAAGATAAAATTTTGAAAAGTTCAGAGGCATGCTTGGTCTCAAAATAAACCTTATAGACTAATGAGGGATATATTATTATTATTATAATATAATAATTTTAATCCTAGGAGTAATTATAGGAGATATATTATCTTGTAGTGGTAGATTGATAATCTCTATAGGAAGGTGAAGAGTCTTCTTGGAATATAAAATGAACAGTCACATATTTGGTTACAAATATTGTAATCTCTCATTCATTCATAAATGAAATAACTTTGGTTTGCACCAAATTCTCATTATTTTATTTGTCATACATTCTTTTCCTAACAAAAAAGTGTAAATATTTATTTGACTTTATCTGTCATATGATACAAGTCATAATATCTCATACACTACAAAATATTTACACTATAGAGTTTACGTGTCTATTTTTTCACAATTATTTTATAAATGATATACCCCAATTTAGATAGAAGGAAGGTAAATATAGTTATATATTATTATAAATACCATTTAAATCTATCCAAGGATGGATAGATTTATTACTATGATAAGCAATCAGATTAAGCTATATAGAGCTACCTTTACATATATCTTGTTTCTTACTCACTTGTGTAAGGTGTACATATCTTACATGTGTGCGTGCATATGCTAATGATATTTATAACACATCATTACATTATATAAGTACATTTTATACATCACCATGTATGAATTTTGTTTAGGCTTTTTCTTGAGTTTGATTGCATTCTTCTATTTTCTATATTTCACGTGGTAGTTGCCTTCTCTTTACATTGACATTCTTCTAAGCCATTTATTTCATGTTATATTTCATTGGCCTTGAACATTTAACTATTTATTCCATTTTTTGCACTTAAATTAACATGATTACTAGGACATTTTGTCATAACATGCATTGAGTTATGAGGAAATCATGTAAATGCTTAGAATCTTCCTCATCTCATTTTTCTATTTTACGAGCTTTGTTTCTTCTTTTTCATGTGCAACCCCATACTTTCATGTACTAGTTTCTATTTTATTCCAAATATATAGCTAAAAATTCAAAAACATATTTCCATACACAATTGTATCTCTTTTGCCTATGGGGGCATCATACCCAAGCATAATATTTATTAGCTATATATATACACATTTTTGCCTAGATGGGGTTATTTTTCCATTGGGTTTTCTTATTGACATGCTAAGATTTTTCTTTAGGCATGAATTTAGCATAATTTTCCCATGGGGGTGAGACACTATAATTCATCCTATGCATTGTATGGATTATATATTTATCACTTTATGGGTAATATTACTTGCATGCCTTACTACAATTGTTTGATTTTTTCATCTTGGCATTGCTTGATTATCAATAAACTATTCATTTGACTATGTATTACAATTTGAGGGTACATGACACATATTTATTTATGGATGCCATTGTACCCATACATGTTTTCTATATATAATTGGCACTACAAATTCTTGTCTTTATACTCTATGTTTTTCACACTAGATTGGCATATGATGGATATCATTACCCTATCTGACTTCCTTTGAACATTTTCCATATTGGGGAGGTAGGAGGTTTTCTAAAAACACATAAATATCCTTAATTGGTGGTTTGTGTCTTATTTATCCTTAACACATGGCTGGATATATCATATGTCATGACATCTCAATTTTACATTACATTTTCAGACTTACATTATGTATTTGGAATACACTATTGCATGAATCATGATATTTAGTACAATATTTTTGTACTTTATCATGTTATCCTTATAATTATTAATGAATAAATGACTCATATGTTTCCCATTAATAAGTAGAAATAATAAAAACATTTCCAAAAATTCAAAAATGATGAAATTTTTTCAAATTTTTAAAAATGTTTCGTAAATTTTCAAAAATGTTGCTTTATACATTATACATATTTACGTATTTGAGATTTTTTCATTATCCATGGTTTATACATATATTTTTCATGGTATTTTATGTGAATGATATGTGATTCACAAGTTATATAAAATTGGATTTCACACAGTGTACCCACATCTTGGATGTCTTAATTTCATAGAAAACATGTAATAGCTTGGGGGCATTTCCATTTTTTGTAGATTATTACATGATGATATATATTATTATTATTTGTCCTTTATCACAATGAGCTAGTTTTAATTTGTTAATACATTTTATACTAGTATATTATACATATTTTAGTAATGGATATTTTACATTGTAATTACTACACTATTACATTAACTATTTATGTGTTAATTCTTGCTTACATGTGCATGCATTTTCTTGTTTTTGCATACTTGTTATTATTATTGTCATATTATTTTTGATTCATTTCATGATTAAATTCACTAGCCTAGGTGCAATCACTAACATTTTGTGGTCTTTGTTTGGTGTTCACTTGCCATGGTGGTTGGCATGCATCTATAGGGGCATATTTCTTGATTGTGTTATCATTAATTTATTAAATCTCATGTTTATTT
Organism: Torreya grandis; assembly: GCA_037957365.1. Lineage (NCBI taxonomy): Eukaryota > Viridiplantae > Streptophyta > Pinopsida > Cupressales > Taxaceae > Torreya > Torreya grandis. Next base: position 2,685,172 of record JARHVA010001181.1, read on the forward strand.
TATGGGTATACTAGTTACTTCCATTGGAAAAATTGTATTTTTTCATAATCTATTATATCAGAACTGAATGCTAATTCAAAAAAAGTAAAAAATTCAAAATTCAAATTCCATGTGTAGAAAATAACATGTTACATTATTATTCTAACATATGAAGGCAATTTTTCATATACATATGTTTTGGATAATAACATGTGATGACCAATTTAATTTTTCTTACATGTGGTACTATTAACTTGTTCTTTTGAGATGAGTGATTGCTGAAATAGGGGATTCATCCCTCACCTCAAAAGCAAGGAATTTGTAAAATTCAAGATGTGTATGTTATGATCAAATATATTCTAATTATATAATTAATTAATCAAGAAATGGATTGGGTTCTTGTGAATCCCTAAAAAATTATCATGGCTATGTTTCAATTTTTTTTTGAAAGTATAGGATGTGTGTGTTGGGTGCTAATGACTCTCATGATTAAGTGTTGGGATATGTTTCAACACCTATCAAAAGTCTAGTGATGGAACCGTTATGGTTGCATTTTAGGAAGTATAAAACACATGTATTATTTCCTATTCTTCCTTCCAATTTCTAGTTTGAGATATATTTTCAAAAAAATTAGTTAAAAAAAATTCAAAAATTTAAAAGAATCGTATGTATATCTTGAACAATTTAACTACTTATAAAATTAGAACTTGTTTCAGGTAAATTAACTAATCAAGTGTTGATGGAAACTTATAAAGATCAAGGTCAATCCCTTTATTATTTATTACGTAAGCAAAGGTGTGTGTTTCAAATAATTTACATGTATACATTGATGTATCCATGCCTTTCACTCATACACCCATGTTAAAGTGGGCACATTATGTAGACACCCAAATTTAGCACACAACCCTTACTCTCATGTTTTATTCCCAACTTAAATTATTGGGAACATTTTTATATTTTATCCCATTTCTAGGATGGACCCAAAACCAAGAGTCTCTATTTGGTGCATTGATCTTTAAAAATACCTCAATACTTATCTAGAAGGTATTTGTTAGTACATTTGAACTATTTATCACATGCTATCCAGCCATGTCTTGAAAATTGAGCACTACTTGTCTCTTAAACAAGCCCATAGCTATATGAACCCATATTGTACATGATTTTACCCCTCCAAGCTTTTCCCTTTTAGGATTTTTTGTCCTTCTACCCATTTTACCTTAACTTATGCATTAATCCTTTCCACTTACATTTTTAAAAGTCAACTAGCACACATGAGTAATACTAGATCATTATATAAATACATGGTTTTTTCAAACCATTCAAGAAGACTAAAGAATAAGAGAGATAACCAATAGAGATGATAATATTTGTTAGCACTTTCACCAAGATTCAATACCAGATCCAAGCTTCTCCATTCTTATTGTGTTTCATAATCCTACACACTTGTGGCATTTATCCATCTTGTTCTCTCTACATATTCCCTTGTGCTAAAGGAGGGTAACTAGAATTCAAGAGTTGAATTTATAACTTCTAAGAAAGAAGAGTTTTAAACCCTTGATCAATCTATTCCATTGACACGTCATGGAACACTTTAGAAGTCTGATTATGAGCATATAATTTACGTAATTTTCAATGTTACTTCAGAGGTTACTAGACTCCATTATTATTATTATTATTATTATTATTATTATTATTATTATTATTATTATTATTATTATTATTATTTTGTTTAAAAGTGTGAAAACTAGGTCAAATTAAATATTTAATTATACATCATATTCAATGGTGCACATTTTTGAAATGAAGGTAAAATCATAATCAAGAAGATGTAATACACATGCACTAGAAAACGCAGATTAGGAAACCTTACAGAGGCAAGCTTAGAAACATAGATACATGATTGGTGCCACATAAAAAAGATAATTGAGTGCATGTATTAGATAATATTGTATAGATAAAGACTCATCTTAGATTATAATTCAAGTCTGTAAATTCATGAGTAGCTCAAACATAGTCAACATAATAACTATAAATCCTAAAATCTATATAATAGTCAAGGTGCATTCATTTCTTAACATCTTTATCAATTCACTAATTTACTTTAACTTATGTTTTCAACACTTGGGTTTGTTTCAATTATTTATCCTCTTAATTAGATTTTAATTTTGTATTTAAATTGTGTAAGTTTAGATCTACTTAATTACAAATTTTTATTCCTACTTTGTTTAAAAACCAAAATTAGGGTAAATAGCAATGAATAATTCTACAAATCCCTTCTCTCTTTAAAATCATCATGCATGTGCATTGTAAATATTTTATGTATCTATTATGGAAGATATAATGATGGTATGGAATGGATTCTATTCAAATGATGATTAATTATCATGAATGAGAAATAAAGAATCGAGTGGGGAAGCAAAAATGATTTTTACTTAAGCAATTTTTGTGAAAATAAAGCTCAAAAGAATTAGTGATGGGATGTTGTATGGGAGGTTCCCATTCAAAATTCCCCTATCAAACCCATATTTCAAATACATTATCTATTAAATTATTGGATTAGTTGTAGAATAGTTGTAGTTACTTTAATATAAACACCCACAACGTATGCAATACAGAAATCTATGATAGCTTAAAAACAAGAAAACACATATTTATCTAGGTAACATTACTACCTATTTAGATTAAGAGGACTTGCATAAATTCATATTTACTACAATAATAACTCTCATCCATATTATACCTCACCCATTGGTCTTATATGATCATATATAGATAAGGAGGGTAGGGTTAAATTTAGGGGTTTGGAGTGTAATTACTTGATTAATAAATTTTCTTAGTGTAGAAATCCATTTTAGTACAAGTGCACATATTTCTAGTCTTCTTGTATGCATATAAATTTCACTAAGAATTAGATAACCAGCGACGTGATCTCTCATGGACCTCTTCGGTTCCATCTTATCTTACTTGCTTTACCTGCCCATTGGGCCTGTTTGCTATGATTATTTATCTTCATCTAATGTATGTTAGGGATCCTTGCCTATTGTAACTAATTTATATATGTTTTTATCCCCTAGACACATGCAACCATCTTGGAGACTAGAATAAACATTATTGTACAAATTTGACACAATTTTCAAGGCTTATCTTTTTATATTTTCCATATCTTTCACTTTGTGATTATTTTGTTAGCTGTCATTACCCATCCTACGGTCAGATTTTTGCATGTCACTAGGTTCTAATTTAAAGTCAAAAGGTTCCTATATATATAGAGGCTATTTTTTAACTAACACCCCTAAAAATTTGATAATGCAACTCTCTAATAATAAAGTAATGTTTATGACAAGCTATCAAATTACACTACAACACTAAATCAAATATCTAAAGAATTCAAAAGGTAAAATATACTATTTCATCACTTATACCAAGGTTTACTAGGAGAAAGAAGATATAGTCACACTGTTAGAATTCCACACATGCATATAAGGGATAATTACATGTGAGTCTGAGGATTTCTTAAAATTAGTTGTTATATAGGTAGCACTTAGCAAAAAATACGGTTGTTAGGGCTAGTTTGAATCATGTTACTAACCCCTTTTACTAGGTTGTAAGAGGTATAATGCAAAGGAACTAGGGTTACTTATTATCTAGATATAACATACAGGTGGAAATAATTTGAGTCACATAATAATTACATAGGGGGTAATGTAGGTCTCATCTAAATTTGAAGTCATTCCTATGTATATATCTCATTGGGAACTTGCATCAGATATAGACATATGTGTTGACATTATTATCCTTGATGGATGCAACTATCTAAAGGTCAAAATAGTTAGAATATAGACCAAATAAAATATATATCTATAATACAACCCTATGATGACTCTTGATCACTACCAAAATCAAGAATACAATAAAAAAATAACATACATTCTCTTTATCCCTTAGTTGATTAGTACATGTTATATTTATGCACATGGTTGTCAAAATATTATATTACATTGTTAAAATATAAATAGTACTTAATTATCATTTGAACAACTTTATTGCTTGATGTTTCTCTATGAATCTAAAATCATTAAAACATTTGGTGAACCCACCCTCTATTTATTGAACCAAAACCCTAGTATGCATATTAGGGTTCCACCTTTGAAATTTCATCTCATATTTTTGTAGTTTATTTTCATATCTGATTTCTCCCTCACTTATATGGGCATAGCTTAGGAATACTTAGTTACATTCTTGTTTTGGTCTTCTTGGTTGTGTGCTTGATAGTCATCTTAAAGTACTTTTTAACCTTTATGGCATTCTTAGTAGAAGGTTATGCATGAAAGCTAAATTATGATCATTTATTTAATCCATACAATGATCAATGTATTTCATATGAAGACCTATAAGAACACCAAAAACCAAATAAATCCACTTTTGCTTATAACTATGATAATGAAATAACTAATGATGCAAATGCAAATATAATTGATCAAAGTGGTGATCATGATGTTTCCACTCTTGGTTATCAATGTGATAAAATACCCCTTGGTTATGACACCTCTCCTATTCCTCTATTTTATGATACTGAAGAGCCAAAAAATATCCAAAATGATACCATTCATCATGCTGAAAATCAAACTATTTCATCCATACCTTTTTAGTTATTTCAACAAGTGAGTGTGATTCTCCCCTTTCCAATGATGAAAATGTCAAAGAAGTTGAATGTTCCTCCACTATATCTCATAATGAAAATGTTGAAAAAATAAAGTCTATATGTCCTTCCCCAAATAAAAATAGTTTTAAAATATCCATTACTTCTTTGCATGATTTAAATGAAAACAATCATCTTTCTTCTTCCCCTCTAATTTGTGAGGAACAAATTACATGTCCCATATCTCCCATTGTCTTGATTGAAGAAAAAAATGAGAATGCGTCTTAAAATCGTAAGGCAACAACTATACAACCTACATTGTTTAGGGACATAACAAAAGTCCCAAATATATTTGATGTATCTTTTGCAAAGGTAAAACCACGTAAATTCAAGCAACAAAAAACCATGTTTCTAAAAAGTTTCCTAATGAAAGAATTACCTACGACAAATAGTAAGGATGTAAATTATAGTCGTGTAAATATTCCTTTCTCATAAAATAATGATGAACCTAAGTTATAATGTAATATTGCATTATATACTCCTCTTTCTATAGGATGCAACACTAGAACTCAAAGTGAAAGTGACATCCTTACATCTCTTAATGTGGTACATGACATAATAAATGTTTATTCCCTTTCCTCCTTTACATTTTATTCTCAAAAGGAGAGTGTTCCTAAAATTATATTATACCTCCTACTCTTTCAATATGTTATGAATTTTAAAGCAATATAACACCTTAAAATGATAATATTATGAAACTTTGTGTTTTTCCACAAGATATACCTACATCTTTAAACATGGGTGTTCCTTTACCAAACATTGAAAAATCATGTGATGAGCATATTTTAAAGAATAATAAGAGTCCATAATTCCTATGTTCTATAATAATGGTAGTTTTAAACTACTAACAAAAGCCTAAACTTCTTATGACATGTTATCTATTATGATACCATTGGAGATTTTCAGCAACAAGTCAATACTCTAAAATTGTAATTTTATTCTCATGAAGCTATTATTGAGGAGAATATATTAACATAAAAACCTTTTGCAAGGGATGCGTTTGAGTATCCTTATCCTTAAATTTTTTTTATGCCTAAGTTATCATCCTTATTTTGTCAAGGGGATCCTACTATTCATTTTCAATAATATACACACTCTTTGGAACATTGGGCCAAAAATAGAAGCTTGATATTAAAGGCTTTTTATCATAACTTAAACCAAGGGGCTCCTAATTGGTTTTATACTTTTTAAAATAGTTCATTATTAATTTTAAACAACTTGAAGATGTATATATATCACATTTTCATCATTATACCTTACCTAAATTACCATTGGATCATTTGCAAACTATAGGTGATTTTTGAGCTCTATATGGATTTAACAATGTAAATTCAAACCCAAAGATCAAACTACTAGGTAAAGTGATAGAGCCATTATAATTTAATACAAATATATGAATAAACCATTCAAAACAACATTATAATCCTAAAGGTAAGTGCTCTACATCATGATCAAATGGATGAAAAAAATAAGAAGATATTGAGAATGGATTGATATACCTTGGACTCAGATTTTGACACTGTGATGTTACTTGATCAAGGATGTTGATGACGAAGGATTCAATGACTAATTGGACATGGATTTGATATGAGAATGGTATATGGCCTTCCATGGAAGAAGTGAGTTGTTTAAATATATAAATGAGGGAAGAATCAATGGTTGAGGTTTAAACTTGGTTGGAGGAGATCAAGAGTTATAGATTATCCAAGGAATTTAAAATTCCTTAGAGGCCTCTAGATTTGGAGGCTTCTAGATAGGAGGGTGAGAATAGAGAAGGTTCTATATTTGTAGGGTTCTATAATCTTTCTTAGGTATTAATTATGATTATAGGGAGGTTAGATAGGGATTAGGGACTAGGGGTGTAGGAGAGCCTAAGCATAGGCTAGTAGGTGGGTTATTGGGAATTTTAAATTCTTAAATAGGTGAATGAGATTAAGAGGGGATAAATGAGGATTTATAATATATTAATGAGGGAGTGGGATTAGACTAAGGATAGTGAATGAATAATTATTGAAGGGGGTTATTAGATAAATGGAATAGGAAGAGGGGATAAATTAGTGGGATAAATTAGAATAAATGAGATGAGTAGAATTAGTGTCGATTAATAAGAGTATTAGTGAAAATAATGTAAGTGATCAAATTTAGATGCATACACAAATAGAAAATGAGCCTATACAAGATTATATTATTCAATTTAAGGATGTTCTATATTCTACATTACACACTCTCAAATTTTGAAATATAATTTATATTTAGTAGAGGTATTATTTTTCCACTAAGAGAAAGAGAATTACATAAGCCTTGTGCTCCGTTTGATATTTTATATTTCAATGAGTGCATATATGTGTGTGCTCTAATTAATACACAAACCAAATTACTTATTTCTCAATTCAAACCCACACATGGTAAAAATATTGTTTCCAAGGTAAATAAACAAGTTACAAAAACTATTGAACCACTTCAAAAGCCTTGCATGAAACTAGCCCCATATGTCACAAAAGAAACAATAAAGGTTTTGAATAAAGGAAAGGAGAATTATTATAGATTATCTCCCATATTTAGACCATATACCACTACCAAATGGTAGCCTCTTAGTTTTATTTGTACTAAGATAAAAAATGACATACTATGAATATTATTAGATAAATGATTAGTCAGACTTCCTCCTAATTCACATTACCCACCTCATATATTTGATAAGGAAAAAGGACAACACTTTTTCACTTATCATGGTATTAATGGTCATCAAGATAATGAATGTTTTGTTCTCATTCAAGAGCTTATATAGTTATATGATCATAAAATCATTACATATCAAAAAGACATATCTAGCCCTATTCTACATAATTCTCTTAGAGGCTCATATAATAAGGTTGAGACATCCCATGCTAAGCCATGTGAGGAGTGCAGGGTCCATGGACTTCACAAAATATGGATTCTATTAGAAGTCCTTATCCTAGTTTACTCTCTCCTAAGGCTAATTTCTCCCACTCTAACAATATTCGATAGATCAAGCTTACAAGGACTCATTTATGACATCATCATCTTGATTGGGATCAAAAAATATGCCTAGTGACGGAGTAGAGCCATCTAGATTAGAGGTACCCTCAAAAAGATGGGAATTATCAACATAAATAAAGGATGACATTTATGATAAGGAATTTGATGCAAATATTGGTGTTGAACATGATCCTAATGAAGATAAGACTTTTGATGCTGACTTTGATACAAACTCTGATGTACAAGTTACAATGCTACTAATAGGAAATTTATTATCTTCAATTGACCTCTCAATATGGGGTTTTTTTTGTGATGGTGGAGAGGGAGATGATGGATGGATGATAGGCCCATAGAAGGAGTTACAAGAGATGGTATGACTAGGCTTATGGGGAAGAGACTCATCTTCGATTGAGGATTTTTAGAAGATGGGGGGGGGATCATGGAGGAGGGGTGTGGTGTCTTGACCTTGGCTTGAAAGGGGAAGGAATTGATTAGGAATGGAATATTGGCACTCCTCCTTTTGTTTACCTAGGGATTTAGATTTATCTAGTTTATCCTTGATTACTATGTCACCACAGTTAATGAGGTCTTGGACAAAGTCTTGAAAGTCACGATATTTATTAATGGTATGCCCCCAAGTTTGGTGATATGTATAAAATTGATCATATTTATACCAAAAGGGATTAGGACTGGTGGGATCAAGATGTCGAATATGTGGATAGACCAACATTTTTGTGGTGACTAGTTTTTTGAAAAGGGCTTCCAATGACATAGGAAGGGGAGTGTAAGGATTATTTTCACTATGTGATTTAGATGTGGAAGCATGGGAATTGTGATCATATGGTCATTGATGGGACTAGGTGGAAGGATTTGAGGTGGCCAAGATAGGATTCTCTTTACTAGTATGAGAAGGGGAAGTTGATGGTTTATGACTAGCATATGGAGGATTGGTGAGAGATTCACATGAAGGGGATTGGATGGGAGGTGAAATGAGTTGAAGGGGATCAACACCTTTAGGTAGTGGAATAAAAATTGTAATAAACCATAAAAATATTTCATCCTTATGGGTAGCTATATATTGGTTAATGAAGGCTAGGTCTAGCTTCATGGTGATGGATGATGAAAATAAGGCTCTCAAACAAAAATAGGTCTAATGACTGAGATAATATGACTAGGCGATAATAGATGGATGGATACTAGGATCAAATTTTAGACTGATAGTGGAATAGGTGCTAACAACCTATCAACAGTGTCTAGTTATCAAGCTAGCATAAGTATTAGAGAGTTGATGGGTGCCTAGATTCAAACTAACAAGGTGATGAGTGATGGAAGCTAGTTATGATTAGGCAATATGATTTGACTAGAGATGATTAGATTAATGATTAATAGGTTGCTATATTGAAACCATCAAAATGATAAGATGTAAGCAAGATATTGACTAGGTATGAGATCTGACCAAATGATGAATGATAATGAACTAGAATGATGTGGATGAATAATAATAAGAAAACTAGCTCAAGTCCTTGGACTAATTTTTTAAAGATGGGATAGGGTATGATTATGTGATGAAAGTGATAAGATAATGGCAAAATTATTAGTATGATGATAGGTGATGATGAAATGATGAAGGGGTAATGTTGGGATGGGGGCAAGGATGATAAAGGGTAATGTAAATGTGATGGGGATAGTTTAGACCCTAAAGAGCTAACTAGGATAAGATGAAGATGAGATTAGACTAGATGGGTGATGAAGACAAGGTCAAGACAAAGGATTGATGATGGACTTAGGGCAAGTTGTGATTAAGATATGTAGGTAATGGGGGTGTGATTAATGATGGAGGGTTCTAGGATAGGATGTGACTAGAAGGATGTATAAAGATATGTACAAGAGGGTAAGATAAGGATATACAAGATGATGACTAAGATATGCAGGCGATGAGGTAATGATCAGTGATGGGTGGATATGATCAATGATGAAGGGGATGAGGACAAGATGAGAGATAGGCTAAGGCATTAAGAAGATGATGAGATATGTATAAAATGATATGTGCAAAATGAAAGGATATAAAATGTAATCTTGGGACAAGGTGTGGAGGAATAGATGTGATTAGGATATGTGAGTAATGGAGTATGATCAATGATGAGTGGAGATGAATAGACTAGGATGAGATGAAGACACTATGGGAGATAGGACAATGTAAGGATATACAAGAGGATGATGACAAAATGATGAGGCAAGTATATATAAGATGATGGATTATGCAGAGACCTAAATAGGTGTGTATAGGTTTGGGTGAAGGTTGAATCAGCTCACAAATATCATGTGTTTAGCACAACACACACCCAAACAAGTAAACCACACAACCTATGATTAGTAAATTTAAGGATATGTAACCCAATGCTCGTACCATCCAACAAATTCATAGGTGAGGTTTTATACTAGTGACCTATTATAGTATTAATCAAACCCTCTCAACCCTAATCACACTTGATGGATACTTTAGAGCTAATAATGATTCCTATATTGGTACACCTATTATAACTAAAGGCTTTTAATCTAGGTATACACAAAGGTTTCTAGGTGCATCCCTATATAAGTGAAGGTATTATGGGGCCCAAGTCCATGTAGGATGCTGACTGATCACCTTGTATCTTGGAGCTTAACAACCCCTCACTCTATGGAACCCTTTATGAGGAATTATGCTTATGCATATAATGATAGATCTCCTAATTTTAGATTATGCTAGAACATGGAGTTTGGACTAGTGCATGGTGGTGAAATCCATAGTCACTATCCCCTTAGAAAATAAAAAGGATGGAGAGTTTATAGGTGGTTTTTCATCCCCCAAGAATCATTGTAAGGATGTAAGGGGGAGAGCATATACCAACTGTAGCCCTTAGGATACAAACAAATAGATAAAAGATTAATTAACTAGTTAAGATTAAGATGTGAGATATATATAATATATAAGTTAGATAATGACAATGCTATATATATATATATATGTATGTATGTATGTATGTATGTATATATTATACAATATGAAAGATAAGAATATATAATATATAAGTTAGATAATGACAATGATATATATATATATATATATATATATATATATAAAAGACAAAGTGATTAAAATGATATATACAAGGCAAGATGATTTAAAAATGATTTTGAGGTGCCAAGAGGATAGTATTTAATAGGTGGTTTGCAAACACATGGTTAGTAGTTTGAATCAGGAAGTCAAAAGAGGTAACCTTGCAAGATAAATGATTAGTAGCTTTTGATTATCAATATTGAGGGGTAACCTGTAAGACAAAAGTGTTAGACTAAAATTTAACCTACAAAAGATAATGTTAGTTAGAAAAACTATTCACTAGATTTACCCTAAAAGAAATAAAATGTTAATATAATATGCCTTAAGAAAAAAACACCCTAAAAAATCATGATTTGGCTCCATAATTCCTTTGGAGTGAGTGGGCCATGATGCGGGGGTCTGGGGGTGATAGCCCCTAGTGGGGTCAAGGGGTAGTGCCCCTTGTGGGGTCAAAGGGCAAAGCCACTAGAATGCTCCCTATTATGGTGTAGGGTAGGTCGAAGGGTGGATCCCTTGATGCCAAAGGCAATTTGGGCTTTGTAGGAGGCTCATAATGACTCAAAATTTACCAAAAATGACTCAAAAAATGCCTTAAAAAAGTCCCAATCAAAGGTAAAAATCATTGTAAAATCACAATTGTATAGTGAAAATTCACAACTAGAGAGTGCCAAACCACAACTCCAAGGTAAAATTTCAGATTATGAGTTGTGATTTTATAGTAGTTAGCTTAACTGTGATGGTTAGACTATAAAATCTTGACTAAGACAAGAAAATCACAACTATAATTGACAAAATCGCTATTTAACATAAAATGAGAATTGAAATCTTTTTATAAACTAAAAAAATTCAAAATTTTGATATGTGACTAAAAATAGATAATTACACAGATGATAGATTGATTTTAGATGTCCAAATTATTATTTAAGATGACTATGATGGACTAAAAATGGATGTTTATGATGTACTCAAACATTTTGATAAAAGGGATATTAAGATGAGATATTAAAAAAAATGGGTGGAATCCAGAATTTAAAAGAGTGATTTTAGGTAAATTTAGTATTTAATCTACCCTATAAGATCAAAATGATAATCAACAGACATAATGATGGTCTAAATGACAAACTTGAAAAATTGCAACTAAGGCTACAATACCACAATTTTATAGAGCAAAGTTGTGAGTCAATTTTTTTCAAAAGTTGTGATTTTGTCAAAAATAAGGGAAAGGGGGTAAGGCTTACGTTTAGTTTTTTATCTTTAGTTGATCCCTCCTACCTTGTTTCTTCCCTGTTGATCCTGTAAACAGATCACACAATAACCATACAAAAATAACACCTTGGTCCAAAAATAGGGGTTAATTAACAGGTATGTATTTAAAGCAAAAACCCCTAAATTTTAATGAAAATATTAAATGGAAAACTATATGATGACAAATCCTAAGTAAAAACATGAAATGTCAAAACAAAACTTGTAAGCCAGAGGACATTGTTAGTGCCTTTATCGAAATTTGCAAAACCACAACTTTTATCCTCAAAATCATCTTTTATAGGACAAAATTATGACTTTCAAAATCACTATTTTGCCAAAATATGAGAAACCTAAAAAATATACCGTCAATGGTTTACAAAAAAATTGTAACTCTCTTATCAAAATGGCTACTCACTAAGCAAGGTCGCAAGTCATGAGTTACAATTTTTTTGAAAAGCTGAAAACCTGCAAACAATTAGTGGTTAAGGCAAACGGTTAGCACAAAATCGCTACTCATAGGACAAAATCATGCCTGCAAGGTCACAAATACTAGAAAAATATTGTATATTCCACTTATCTATGCAAAAATTCAAAAAATCTAAGAATTTATTTCACCAATTGATCTTGCAAGCTACCAAAAAGATTTTTAACAAGTAAAATTGTTAAATTGGGAGCAAGGTCCCACCATGGTCACCAAAATGTAGGTGATTTTTGAGCTCTAAATGGATTTAAAAATTTAAATTCAAACCCAAATATCAAACTAATAGGTAAAGTGATAGAGCCATTAGAATTTAATGTAAATATATGAATAAACCATTCAAAACAACATTATAATCCTAAAGCTAAGTGCTCTCACCATGATCAAACGGATGAAAGAAAACAATAAGAGATTGAGATTGGACATGGATTTGATATGAGAATCGTATATGGCCTTCCATGGAGGAAGTGAGTTTTTTAAGTAAATAGAGGAGGGAAGAATCAATGGTTGAGGTTTAAACTTGGTTGGAGTAGATAAAGGGTTGTGGATTATCCAAAGAATTTAAAATTCCTTCAAAGCCTCTAGATTTAGAGGCTTCTAGAGAGGAGGGTGGAAATAGATAAGTTTATATATTTAGAGGGTTATAGAATGCTTCTTAGGGATTAATGATGATTAGAGGGAGGTTAGATAAGATTAGGTAGGGATTAGAGATTAGGGGTGTAGGAGAGCCTAGGCATAGGCTAGTAGGTGGGCCATTAGGAATTTAAAATTCTCAGACAGGTGAATGAGATTAGGAGGGGATAAATGAGGATTTGGAATATATTCATGAGGGAGTGGGATTAGACTAAGGATAATGAGTAAATAATTATTGAAGGGGGATATTAGATAAATGGACTAGGAAGAGGGGATAAATTAGTGAGATAAATTAGAATAAATGAGATGAATGAAATTAATGTTAACTAATAGGATTATTAATGATAATAATGTAAGTGAGAAAATTTAGATGCATACACAAACATTGACAAAAATATAAAATGAGCCTATACAATATTATATTATTCAATTTAAGGATGTTCTATATTCTACATTACACACCCTCAAATTTCTAAATATAATTTATATTTAGTAGAGGTATTCTTTTTCCACTAAGAGAAAGAGCATTACATAATCCTTTACTCCATTTGAGATTTTATTGTGCACATATATGTGTGCACTTTAATGAATACACAAACCAAGTTACTTATTTCTCCATTCAAACCCACACATGGTAAAAATATTATTTCCAAGGTAAATAAACAAGTTACAAAAACTATTGAACCACTTCAAAAGCTTTGTATGGAACTAGCCCCATATGTCACAAAAAAAACAATAAAGGTTTTGAATAAAGGAAAGGAGCTTGCTTATAGAGTATCTCCCATAGTTAGACCATATGCCACTACCAAATGGTAGCCTCTTAGTTTGATTGGTACCAAGATAAAACATGACATATTATGAATGTTGTTGGATAAATGATTATTCAGACTCACTCCTAATTCACCTTACCCACCTCACAAATTTGATAAGTAAAAAGGACAACACTTTTTCACTTATCATGGTATTAATGGTCATCAAGATAATGAATGTTTTGTTCTCATTCAAGAGCTTATATAGTTATTTTATCGCAAAATCATTACTTATCAAAAAGACATATCTAGAACTTTTACACATAATTCTCTTAGAGGCTCGAATAATAAGGTCAAGACATCTAATGTTGATCCATGTGAGGAACACATGGTCCATAAGAATTCATAGAATATGGCTTCTATTAGAATTCCTTCTCCTAGTTTACTCTCTCCTAATACTAATCTCTCCCACATTGATCCTACTAAGGAACTAGTGGTTGATTAGGTCCTTCATACAGAGACACATGGATAAGGTAAACTTACACATCAAATATGAGTACCTAAACACATACATATAGAATCACAATGTATTTTTATAGATAATTTAGATATTATTATAGAAACACAATCTGTAGTCCTATTTCCATATGATTATTATAGTCAGGATTCTTCTATCCATCTAGATTTCATTACATATGGTGATTTATTTATTGATAAATATAATACATGCTTATAAAAAATACACATACTTATTATAAAAATTTACCAAATACTAACATACAACACAAAAATAAATTTAATTAAAAACTATATACTAACCAATAACAAATTAAATACTACAAAGCTATTTGATACCAAATAAAACCCATGTGAGTAATGTCATATATATAATTTGATATAATGTTTATACAAATAAGAATATCAATCATAAGTTAGGGGCATATCCCTTGGGGTATACTCCTCATCACTATCAATATATAAAAATCCAACACCTCTAGATGTAGATACACATAGATCAAACTATGGTCCCTATGCCCGTGATAACACATAATCTCTCCTCAAAATCACCCACCTATTGCACTATCTCCTCATGATCTCATATCAAATTATCATAAGGATCAATGAATGTTTGCATAATCTTAGTGGAACTCTACTGTGGGATATCTTATCTATCCAACTTTGCACACAACTCCTTACTCTTCATGGTTGTAGTATGCTATGCTTCCACAACTCTCATAATAGGATCAAACAACAATGCATGCACACTAGCAATGTCAACCACTCTCTAAATAAATTTGTCTTTGGTTATATCTATAGGCACACTATGAGTGAGGTTCTATATTTCCTGATCCACCATGGTCAACCACTCGTGGTTACCTATACACATTTGATATATGTACTAATTAGTGACATATGTAAAAGCCAAATAATTATATAACCAAACCAAATGTTGAACTTAAAAATATGGTACTCACATGTGTCCATAATGATCACTTTATCTAGAAATGTTAGTCCTATAGGATCACCATCTCCCACCTCACCACCTATCTCTCTTTTGCCATAACCATATGCCACAGGAATGAAATATGGAGGTGTAACTATAATAGGAAATAATAAAGGCCATTGGGATCTAAAACACCACTAAACATACCCATTAGTGCATCTTGAATCATCTCCTACTACTAGGGGAACCACATTATCTTGCTCATCACCTGGGTATAGGGCTAGATCTACAGTAGTAACAATGGCCTATCATAAGGCCTATGACCACTACATACTATCTAATGCCATGGATATGGTAACGAGGGCACTGCTTGCTCAATCCCAAACTACTATAAAACTTAGTCATACTAAAATAACTCATAGACATTAGGAAATTAATCAACCAACCACATATTGATGTAGACCCTCTATAACTCATGTCCATCCTTAGGCCACCTAGAAAAAGTCCTGTAAGGATGCAACACAATATGATCTAGGGATAAACTCTCCAAGGCAAATCAGTACTCCATCATGATATGAAGTCTACCATGTGGGAATACCCACCAATCCATAAAAACTTATGGATGAGCCCATCTAGGGAGGGGACCACCAATTAACCGTACCACAATGTTATGCTCATAAACCCAGACATGCAATAGAGTCATCGTTCCAATACCCCCACCATGACTCTCTAATGTAAAACTGTAGATATCCTTGTATACATGGTCTAGTAAATTATGACCCCATGAATACTTGTTCCTATCTATCTCATGTGATGAACTATCTGATACATTTGATAATAAATACTAATAGTCTCACACTCCATAAAAAAATGATGCAAGTAAAATGCAAATAAACATTTGTAGCCATGGAACATCACCACTAATAATGTTATCAAATCAAATCATACTAATTATCTCTACCTTAGGATCCTTATGACTAGTAAAATATATGTGGGAACATTGAATATAGCCTTGGATACCATATATGTCAACCTGAACTCTCTCTCCACTAATCAATAACCAAAAACTCTGATACAAGTCCTTTAAGGTGATGGGCATCTCACTAGTGGGAAGCCAAAATTCACATGTATCTTGATTCCACCCATTAGTTAGGTATGTAAGGAGGTGGATATTGTATGGGATCTATCCCAAATGGACTATATGTGCCAATCCTATATGATCAATAACAACCTAGTCAGCGATATCCAAACCCAACTCTGTTAATGTTGAATAATGTCACCTGTGCTAGAACTCTTAAATATGAATATCCTTCTGTAATCAAGAAAACAATAATAAAAATTCATTAGTGATTATATTTTTATGAAAAATATATATAATATCAATTAATTGTACATAAAATAATAATACATTAGTGACAAATGCTAGCATCCATCGGTGATAGAAGCATCTAATGCTACCATCCACACAGGATGAAAAATGTCAGACACTAGTGTCTAAAACTAGACACTTGCATTAAGGTGTCGACATAAGCATCCAAGAAATTGACATAAGCATCTGACCTCCTATGAAAAATCCTTGAAAATACACTCAAAATGCAAAATTTTCAAAAAATCAAACTTACCAATAAATTATAACAAATCCTACTTACTAACTCAAAAAAATAATGGCCAACTAAGTTATTCTAGAGCACATTGAATTACATTAGGTAAAGGGATCTTCCATGTGGTATTGTTATTCTCTAGAATTAGAGATAAAAATTCATAAAAGTTCAAAATTTAAATGATTTCAAAATTCTATTACAACCCACCTAATATACCACTTTGGCACTAACTTCAAATCTACATATCTTGAGCCCCAAGTATCCAAATTTGAAACAAGTTGTGTTGGGATATAGACAATGAGCCTTTCCATATTATACGAAATTTAAAAAAATTCAAACACTACCAAAAATATCTAAATTGTTTGCTACACAAATATTTTACTAGATTCTAAATACTACCAAAAAATAATGTTACAAGTTATTGTCCATAATACTTTCAAAACAATAGCAAGTAAATTATATCAAGCACATCATCCATTTTCCTTTTGCCAAGATATGACCAACATAAACTATATCTTATCATCCAAAAATGGTAGAAATTTTAGTAGGGGAATGTTTATAATCATGTTCTACATAATCAAATATAGTTTTCACATTCTCTAGAGTCAACAGGGGCATTCCTTGGAAACATGTCCTCCACACCTATTCAGTATTCAACATTCCCAATTTATGGTAGGGGCATGTTTATGAAAACATGTCCTCCACATTGATACTTATATTAGTTTTCATATTTCTCCACATATAGTGGATGCATGCTTTGGAATAATGTTATCCACACTTACATAATTTATAAATTGATAAAACATACATGGTATATAATTCAAATTCATAGTTGTGTCAAAATTATATACATTGGTACCATTTTCTATACATAGTTTCAGCATGAGATGTATTTAAGGTACATATACTATGCAACATGTTCCTAATATTTAAAAAATATAAATTAATTTCAAATTCCAAAACTCTTTTTAGATTGTTACCATATCATAAAAAAATTATGTACTGATACCTCAATCAAGCATTCATGGACTGTATTAATCCTTACCCATCTATAGTAGTTAGTTATTATTTTTTATGTGATTAGATGGATTAGACCATTTGGGATCATCAAGTTTTTGGGTGAACTTGATTACATCATTCACCCTATACTAAGTTATACATATACATATATTTTGCACTCAAGTTGTGCTCATCAAGAAATGATACTCTCAATGGCTAAAGCACCACTCTTCATATTCCAAGTTGGGGGTCTAATCACCTCCCAACTCTCCCTACTCTAGGTAAAGCACCACCATGGTGTAACACACTTTACCATTTGTATACTTGCTCATCTTATTGGCTAGAAGATGGATGAGGTTTCAAGCCCCTAGTCTAATTCTCCAATTTTTAGCACTTCATAACCATTTACTATGCAACACATACACGCATGTACTCTATCCATGTTCTTTATTTATGCTACCTTTTAATATTTCTTACATATAAAATATAAATGTTGATTCACCTTTTTGGCATATAATTATTAAAGATGTTGTTAGTTCTAGATAACACTAATTCAAAGGTTGAGATCACACAAGATGAATCTTGTGCACACCACAATTTTTTGAAGCAAAATGAAATCACTTGAAGACAATATTTTAAGAGATAAAAAGTAAGTGGAATAAAACCCAATATTTTAATAAGTTGAAAAAATCTCAAATGAGATGAATACATATAATAAAGTAAACAAACTCTTCCAAAAAATGTGGTCAATAGACCCCTAGAATAGATAAGTAACTCCTCCACAAAAGGTGGTCAACAGGGCCAAGAATAAATGAGTAACTCCCATACCTAGATTAGCTAGTCAAGGGAGTTACTTCCTAGTCACCCAATCAAATTTCACACATAAGCAAACTTCTCTATGAAAGTAGGAAAACTCCAAGTGAGGAAAAAATATCGTAATAAATAAATATGGGAAAAAATAAAACCCCTATTCTAACACCTCCAACTTAGGTGGGTAGTGTAAAAAACAAATGGGTCCTAACAACTAGGCCTGATGATGTACCCATATACAAAGCAATCTCTCATGAAGTAGAGAAAAGGATAAAACCTGTAGGAAAAAATTCCACCCAAAATAAAGACATGGAATAAGAGAAGAGGCTAGAAGGGACCTCTAAAGATGATGATGCTGATGATGTAGACCAAATCCCAAGAAGAGCTCATATATGAATGAAATTGATCTTCGTGAAGGGTTTGGTAAAGATATCTGCAACCTACTCTAAAGACTAGAAAAATATCAAGTCGATAACCTAACCATGAATAAGCTCTTAGATAAAATGCATGTAAATCTCAATGTGTTTGGTCTATTGTTGTTAAACCAAATTCCTACATATATTTATAGTAATATACTTGTCATAATAGATGATGGTGGGCTACCTGAACATAATGCCAAAATCAGATAGAATCCCTTGAATCCAAATAGCATTACTAACTAAATTAATAGTTCCCTTATACTCTACCTTTGTGGATGATACATAAATAGTATTTTGCTTGTTTCTAGGCCAATTAATAGGACCATAACCCAAAGAAAATTTGTAACCTAAAGTGTACTTATGATTCTAAATATCGCCTACCTAATCTGAATATATAAAACCACCAAGTCAACCTATATGCCAAATATGTATTGATCCCAAATCTATAAGAGATTTGAATGTAGTGTAATATCCTCTTAACTACTTTCCATTACATCTCATAGGGTTCCTTCATGAATCTAGAGACAAGTCCTACTACATATGAAACATTCAGCTTGGTATGAGTTAGATAAATAATGTTGACAATAAGCTATCAATACCATGTGGCATCAACTAAAGGTGTAAAACACTCAACCTCAAACTTGAATCCGATAGAAAGGGAGTCAGAGATGGATTAAAATTATCCATGTGAAACTTAGTCAAAATATCAAGAGCATACTTTGGATATGCAAGTGAAATCCCTAAATTAGACTATGAAATCTCAATGCTAAGAAAGTAATGTAGAAGACCCAAGTTTGTCATGTCAAATCTATCCTGTAGATCTATCTTCACTGCTATAATAGATGATGAGGAACTCCTAGTGTTCAAAATATCATCAACATAAAGGACTAGTATTAGTAATGAATCATCCTAATATAATAAGTATATATTGGGGTTTGAATGAAACTTAGTAAAACATGAACTAATGAGTAAGGAATCTATCTTGGTGTACCAAGCCTGAGGGGCCTGTTTGAGGCCATAGATGAATTTCTTAAGTTTTTAAACTAAGGATGAATCCTAAATAAACCTAGGTGGCTACTCCATATAGATATCCTCCTCAAGATCTCCATGAATAAAGACACTCTTCACATCCATCTAGTGCACATCCCAACCATGTGTTATGGCTATAGCTAGTGTGAGTCAGATCAAAGTCATATTTGTAATAGGTGCAAAGGTTTTGAGTATTCAATGTTAACTACATATGAAAAACCCTTAGCAACCAATCTCACCTTATAATTATCAACCAACCCATTTGATGAAAACTTAGTCTGATATATTCACCTATTTTAAACCATCTTCCTTCCCTTAGGAAGTGAAGTCAAATCCCAAGTGTGATTTTTTTATTAAGGAAGAATAGTCTTTCTGCATATCATTATCCCACTCAAGTATGCCTAAAGCCTCTTTAAATTTTTGTGGATCTAAAATTGAATAAAAAAAGGAATGTGGACCACTCTAATAATCTACTTCAGTACATATGTCATCTACTAGATCCTCTACCCAAGTACCCACACTCTAAAGTGTCTACCTAGCCTAGATGGACCTAGATGTGGGTGAGTCAGGTGTTGACTCCTCATCCTTTGAAACATGACTAGTGGTGGATGTGGATGACTCCACATCACTTTCCTCACTGTCATAATTTGAATAAAAAGAAGAAGATCTTGGATTATAAACCTACTTTGGATGATTTATTTCAGAAGAAGAATCATCAAGTCTAAGTGAATCCAATGAAAGAGAAGAAGTGTTAAGTGTTGAGTCTTTGGGACTCTCCTAAAATTGAACATTTATCTCTATGAATGACTCATGTGTGGTTATATGTAGAAGGTAGTACTCCTTGAAACCATTTGTATAACCTAAAAATAAGCAAGGCTTGGACTGAGGCTCCATAGCTTTGTGTATCTTCTTTGGTATACATGCAATAGCTAGAGATCTAAAAAACCTAAAGTTATCAAATTCAGGGTTCCTTCCGTGCCAAGATTCAAAGGGTGTTATTCCTTTCAAATATTTTTGATGAACCTTGTTATGAATATAACAATCATAATTAATCACTTCAGCCCAATACTAAGATTCCAATGACTTAGAGTGAATCATATAGCTAACCATCTCTTTCAAAGATTTATTCTTACATTCTACAACTCCATTCTATGAAGAACTATAAGTAAATATCTGCTGTAAATCAATCCCCTCTATGGTTGAAAATTGATCAAATATGTTTCTAACATATTCAACTCCATTATTAGTTCGAAGAACCTTGCTGAATTTCTCAGATTGTTTATCAGTAAGTGCCTTAAAGTCTTGAAAATATTCAAACACTTCAAACTTTTCATTAAGTAGACCCATGTATATCTCAAGAAATCAACTATGAAAGTGAGAATGTTCTTAGCCCTTGTAAAAGATAGATTAGGAAAAGGCCCAAATACATCATTGTGTACTAATTCCAATGCTTGTGAAACCCTCTAAGCTTTGCCTTTTTTAACTTTTACTTTGGGATGCTTTTCAAGATATCAACCCTAATAAAGTCCCTTAGAGAACTAGAATCAAGGAAAACTTATGACCATGTCATTTTTTATATGTTGTTCAAGGTAGAAATAGTTAAGGTGGCCAAACTAATCATGTAATTATTTCCTAACTCCATTTGAATGAGTTAACAATGCGTTCATAGAAGAATCAGGTGTAAAATGTGTGAAGGTGTATAACCTAGCTTGGTGATCTAACTTGCCCACTACCACTATAAAATCACTGTGCAACTCCCTAATGATAATTAAATCTAGTAAAAACTCAACCCTCATGTCTTTTCTGATATGAGTGATTTGATACACTGATAGGAGATTGGTTAAAAAATAAGGAACACTTAGAACATTATTGAATGTTCCTCCTTCCATTTTGACAAACCTTCTCCTTGTAACTAGTATAAAAGTGTCATCACCCAAACTGATAGAATACATGCTATAAGGTTATAAATAAGAAAAATAAATTTGTGAAGATCCCATATGATGAGAATCACCCAAGTCAATAACCCATGAAGATGATGAAGTTGTAACTGCTCTAAGATCCTTACCCTTTTCTTTCTCTTTCCCCTTGCCCTTTACCTTAGTATAATCTTGGGTAGATGAATTATTATTGATGGACTGAAAAACACCTATGTTGTTATTCTCTAAGAGATGAGTTAGGTGATCTATTTGCTTCTTCATGCACTTGTTTTCATCACGCCTATTTTTCTTATAGTAGGTACACTTAACCTTCTCTTTCTTAGGTTTGTCATTAGAAGAGGAGGATTTAGTGTTAGTTTTGGTAGAGGTTGATTCTTTCTTATTATTCTCTTTGTTTTAAGTCTTTGATTTCCCATTCCAAATCTTTAGGGCTTGAGGTTTTATGAACTTTTATGTGCCCATCTGAATCAACTTGTCTTGTTCTCTAGTTAAGTCAATGATGAAAGCATTTAAACAAGGCATTTTCCATGCAGTGCCCAAAGCACTTTTAGTGGCATAGAATAGATGTAAAGACTGAATAGTCAGGACCTAGTTTATAGAGTATAGAAAGAGTAAGTTGGTCATATTATTTATTTATTCCTTATTTCAAACTACAATCTCAAGGACTTAAACTTAGTGAAGAAATCTTGAAGGATGTCAAAGTTGAAAGGACTTAGGCTAATGATTTCATTCTCAAGCTCATAACTTCTCATCACATATTTATCCCCAAATAGCTTACCCAAAATGGTCTATACATCATGGGGTGATTTGGAAAGCTCTAAGTGAAATAGTATATCAGGTGCTATAAAAAGATATAATAGTTCATAGGCTTCATCAATATAGTTATACCACTTAACTTTATTTGAATATGTACTAGGTTTAGGTTCATCACCCATGGTTATCCTATACAAACCCTTACTCTTTAGAATGATTACCATATTTATTTTCCATTTATGATAGTTAAAGGTAGTTAGTAGGTTGATTAAACTTGAATCCATTTTAGTGTTGAGTTGAGTTGTAGTTGTAGTGCAAGTTATTATTGGTGTAGAAATGAAAGCGCAAATAAAAAGAGAGAGTAACTCAAAATCAAGTACACCCCTTCAAAATATGAAATGGTGAACCCCCCAAAAATATTACAATAATGCACATTCAAAATATGTTAGGTAAAATTGAGAATGTATCTAGATAAACTAATATAAATGTCAAAAGACATGATTTACAAGACTAGGTGAGGACAATGAGCTCAAATGAAAATGCATCTACGATAAATACACAAAGTGAGAAAGTGAAAATATGAATAACAATTCCTCTTTAAATATTTCCCATGATATATTATTTTTACAAAAAAACAATCAAAAAATCTCCACTAACAAAACTAAACTTGACCAATCCTCTTATGCATTACTTTTGCATTCAAAGAAAAGTAGCCTATTTGACCTTATTTTAAATTAAGCTATTAAAAATAGGTGATTTAATATGTTATATTTTTAAAAAAATTAGGGCAAAATTTGAATA
Source organism: Torreya grandis (assembly GCA_037957365.1). Taxonomy (NCBI): domain Eukaryota; kingdom Viridiplantae; phylum Streptophyta; class Pinopsida; order Cupressales; family Taxaceae; genus Torreya; species Torreya grandis. The sequence continues at coordinate 2,708,845 of JARHVA010001181.1, forward strand.
TAATTATCTTATTTTGGAAGAAACTCTAAATCTTTTTTAAAATATAAGAGTTTTTGTGTTTTTGCTTGAATAAATTATGCTGCATGGAGTGGTGGTTCTGACTAGGTGAAAATGAGAGTAGACTCAATAGGTGAAAATTACATAAATGAGGGCCACTTGGAATCAACATAGAACTAGGGTTGAATAATCTCCAAAACACATAAAACCAATCAAAGTTTAGCTGAGGCTAAATACACAAGCTGATACCAAACATAGGAGATCAAACCTGATGTTGTATCGAGGCACACATGTCTTTTATATGAAAATGTACCGAGACACATAAAACATGTAGTCACAAAGAAACCACAAAAACTATGATAATGGTTGCCAATGAACTAGATTTGCAAAAAAATGACTCCATCAAAGATGAAAACTCTCACAAATATATTGTATATCAAGCTTAATTTGCTAACAAAAAGCTCATGATTTCAAAAGATAGCTTAACAACAATAAACAACCAGACATACAATTACCACAGGTGATTCTAATACCATATCAGAGATGTCGCCAGTTCTAAATAACATGAATGTAAAGGTTAAGATCACATGAGTTGAAGCTTTTGCACAACACAATGTATTTGAAGTAAAATGAAATCACTCAAAGACAATATTTCAAGAGATAAAAATCAAATGGATAAAAACCCAATCTTTCATTAAGTTGAAAATATCTCAAATGAGATGAGTACATATAGGAAATTAATCAAGTAACTCCTTCAGAAAAGGTGGTCAACTGATCCCCAAAATATACAAGTAACTCCTCTATAAAATGTGGTCAACAGGGCTAAGAATAGATGAGTAACTCCCATACCCAGAATAACCATTCAAGGGAGTTACTTCCTAGTCACCCAGTCAACCTACACACATAAGCAAGCTTATCCTTAAAAGTAGGAAAACTCCAAGTGAGGGGGAAAATCCCATAATAAATAAATATTATAAAAAATAAAATTCATACTCTAACAATGCTTGGTTGTATTTAATGTTTAAAATGAAAGATTTAAGAAAAACTCAAGTGAAGACAAGGTGTGTTATCCACACCATGGTATGCATTTTATTTTCCTTTGAACTAGTGATTCTAGTTTTTCTTGCATTACCATATTATAGGGGGGAAATGTAGACACTCAAGTACACATATTTTTATTCTTCTTGTGTGTATATACATTTTCATTGAGAATTAGACATCTAATGATGTGATCTCTCACAAAACTCTTTAGTTCCATGTTATTTCACTTGATTTACCTGCCCCTTGGGCCTGTATGATGTGTTTATTTGTCTTCATCCAATGTATTATAGGTATCCCTACCTATTATACCTATTTTCTATATTTTGTATCCCTTGAATACATGCATTTGTCCTAGACACAAGTGTCAATGTTAATATCTAGCTTTGACATAACTGTCTAGGCTTATCTTTTTATCTTTTTCCATATCTTTTACTTTGTGACTATTTTTTTTAGTCTTCTTTTCCCATACTATAGTCTATTTTTCATGTGTCACTAGGGTCTAATTTAAATTCAAAAGGTTCTTATATATACAAAGGCTATGGTCTAACTAAAACACCTACCAGTTTGATAAGTCAGCTCTCTAATAAGAAATTATTGTTTATTTCAAGCTATCAAATTTTGCAACAATGAATGAAATATTTAAAGTATTCAAAAGGTCAAATGCTGTTACATCACTTGTACCAAGTGTTACTAGGATAAATAACATATGGTTACACTATTAAAATTCTACACACATGCATAGAGGGAGAACTACATGTGAGTCTAAGGCCCTCTTAGGAGTATTGGATATGTAGGCAACACTTAGCAATAAAAAGGGTTGCAAAGGCTAACACGACTCATGTTACTAAAACTTTATTATTAAGTTGTAAGAGGTACAATGCAAAGGAACTATGGCTACTTATTATCTATATCTGACACATAAGTGAACATAATTTGAGGCATAAAATAATTACACAGGGGGTAGCAAAGGTTTGGTCCATATTTTAATTCATTCTTATGTTTATCTCTCACTAGACACTTGTGTCAGATACAAACATATGTGTCAATATTATTATCCCTTATCGACGTAACTATTCGAAGGTTTAAAATAGTTAGAATACAAGATAAATAAAGTCTAGAACTCTAATACAACCCTGTGATGACTCTTGATCACTACCAAAATCTAGAACATAATAACAAAGAAGATACACTCTCTTTATCTCTTAGTTGCATAATAATTAATGTATTTATTACACATGATTAAATGAGATATATTGTCAAAATATTGCATTATATTGTTAAAATATGAATAGTACTTGATTAACATTTGAATAAATTTATTACTTAATGTTTCTCTTATGAATCTAAAAGCATTAAAACACTTAGATATAAAACTTACCTATTATTAGTGGAAGTCAATTAAGTAAATATTCAATTGATAATATTCTCTAATAATGGGTCAGGGATAAGTGTGTACTAATTAGTTCTTATATATGATTTATATTAAAAATGAATAATACAATTGCATCTTAAACCATATAAAATTATAAGTGTTATTAAATATACTAACATCCCCACTTAATATTTACTTTGATAAAAGGCATGATAGAGGAGTCACTGAACTATCCCCCTTGAAGACACCATTTTGATAATCATATTGATGTCGAGTACTGGGAAATCATATTTAGGATAAGTATCATTTAAATCTCTAGAGTTTGTATAAAATTGAATTCACCAATTAGGCTTTACTACTAACACAATATTAGACACCCATTTTGGATAGGCTACAATTTGAATAAAACCTGCATCGATCAATATTTGAATCTCTTCTTTAACTAAAAATGCAATTTTGGATGTATTTTGCATATTTTCTATTGACTAGTTTTACATCTAGGTAGAGTGTTATTCGATGGACTGCAACTGAAGGATCAATATCTAGCATATCAGAGTATACCCAAAAAAATATCTTCATGAAATCATGTAATGCCTACCTTATTGATTTATCCTTAGCATTTTTAAGTACAGTGGAAAAAATATATTTGTATTTATTCCATAATTAAACTTAATTATTTCTTCATTTATAAGTGTAGATCTATCTTTGATATAAAGTGTATTAGGAATTACATTATAACCATCAACTTGTACATCATTCAATGAATTTATAGACCATCCAAAATATGGATGAGCATTTGTATTATGAGGAAAATTATTTTTATGATAGAAGGAATTGAGATCCTCATATTCTCCTAAATACTCTAGTAGAGACTCATCATTAGAAAATTCATCTAAGGTTGAGATCTAGTGAATCAATATCATCGATAATCTCTGGATATACAACTAATAATGTAGATATATAATTGACTAAATGCTTAGCCTATTAAATATATATACTCAAAATTATGGGTTGATTGGTAGATGTAAATGAGTTTGAGTTGCCTAAATTATTTGTATAAGCAAGGCCCTATTTTCTTTAAGAGTAGATGACTCAATAGGATGAATAATGCCTTGTGCATGCTTTCCTAGTCCCTATCCTCTATACCCCATATTTTTTAAGTGCCTTAACCCAAAATCATATTGTTATTTATTTGTATTATCGGATGAAGATACTTCCTATGTAATGGTAGGAGTCACTATATAACTCTAAAAATTAGGTCGTGCCATTGTCTGAGTAAAAAAATACATATGGGGAACATTATTTTGGGTAAACTTGATTACCTAAAAAATACTTAAATGCTTCACATTCCATAGGGAATGTATATATACACCCTTGGTAACTGAACTTCAAACATACATGTAAATTATAATGGATGGCTTGTATATCATGAATATGAGGTCTTCCAAGAAAAATGTTGTAATTAAGATCATTGGGCATAGCTTGGCATGTTATAATAATAGTTCTAGGACCCAATGTGAGATTCAAGGTTATATGTTCCAATACCTTGTGTGGAATAATATCAAAGCCTCTAATATTCATATCTGAATGATCCAAAATTTTATCATGTAGACTAAGTAGTCAAAGGAAGGAAATATTATAAATATTTAAACTTGAACAATTAGTAACTAGGATTGGTTTAGCATCCATGTCATCAATTATGAATTGAATGTATAAAGGAAAATATTGATTAATGATGTGTTACGGTGGAAGATCTTCCTTTTCAAAATACATATATTCTTTTTTCCATCTCAATAATAATGGAAGCAACATTATATGGTTTGGAATTTCATGGAACAATAGTGCCATGTAATGTTGCATATAAAATATCTAATATATATTTGACTATTGGAGTAATTCTAAAATGTAAGTCTTAATCATTGTGTTATTAAGTTGATTAATGATGTTAAATCTTTGGTTTCTTCCATCCTAGCATGCATGACAATGATCCTGACTTCATTTAACAACAACATATACCATGGGATCTACTATAATCCTAGGGTGAATAGTAGAGATGAGATGGTATCGAAGGTAATTTAGAGGTCTAGGGGAAGGAAAAACAAAAGGAAATAAAGGAGCTATTTGATGCCTAATATTAATAGAAGGCAACTCAAAATGAACCATGTAGTAATAAGCATCATGATGTGTTCATTATTATTGTCTTAGTTTATGTTGGATTTTATCTTTTGTTTTAAATTATGTATCCATGGAGGTACATGCAACTTTAAAAAATTACATATTATAAACAAACTACATACAAATAATACTAAAAATATTTGAATTAAGAAATGATAAATATATTTAGTCATTATTATCATGATTAATATGAAAATAAGAAAATAAACAATCTCAAATCCTAATAGGAATGATAAAAATAAAAGAAGGTAACCTTAGGGAAAACTAGGGTTTTAAATTTTTTGACAATAAACAGGTTCACTAATATGTTTTTTATCAAATTTGTGATTAAGAGAATTTTAATATTAGTTAGAAAAGCTGTTACATAAAATCAAATTATAGTAATATAACATAAATCACACAAAATGATTTGAAACTTAAATATAGAAATATATTAAAAAGGGAAAGTATCCAAAAAGAACTTAGCTATAAATAAAACATGTAGGAGTCTGACTGTGACTATGAAACTAATTGTGAGATTGAGTAAGGCCACTTTGAATTAGGAATAAGGCCATGCTATCTAGATGAGAATGACCTAGGCTGGTGTCTATAGGGTATGCTAGTGTTTGATGGGATTTTAGCTTTTTGTGTAAAAATGGATCAGTGTGCCTTCACGTAGGTCATTTACGCATGATTATACCTATGAAATCTATTGAAAAAGTTATTTTATACGTTATTCTTCACTTGGAACCCTAGCTCAATAGACCATGTGAGGTAAACAAAATAAAATAGGAAAAAGAGGTTCGTGGTTGAAGTTGTGTTTAACCTCAACACCCCCTATGTTGAGCATTGCCTACATACCAATACTCCAAAGAGGGATCAAACTCCATATTTTTATCTCATGATATGATAGTTTGTGTGAAAAAACTGATGTAATTTTATATATTGGTGAAATCCTAGTGTGATTAAGTGATTAAATAATGACTTATGACCTTGGAGTTGTATTTAAAATTAGCTTAGGGCTATTTGGGTTGTGTGGATTTTGAATCAGGAAGAATAAATTCTTTCTTCTTAATGTGTGGTTATATGTTCTAGTTTTTTTCCTTGATATGAACTTCTAGTAAACAAAAAGCTTGAAAATATTGATTTATAATGATCATTTTGGAATTACTTCATATGGGACTTGTGGAACATGTGGGATGACCCATTAGGTGAATTTAAATTTGAGCAACTAGTTTTTATTTGGTAGGAGGACATGGTCAATGGACTAAGGAGAAAATATAAATAAGTTATAAGTATGGATGAGTCATGGGATGAGCTTAGGCTATTTGGAGTGAAAAATAGGAACATTTATTAATCAATGGTTGTTTGGAGGAATAAATCATCCACATAGAAGTAAAGGAATGGTAGTCAAGGACCATGGAATTAGGCATGAGATAAGTGTGTATAAGGAATGGTCACAAGTTATTTTTAAAAAATAAATGTTAATTTATGTGTCTACACTTATCCCCCTTTTATTATAGTAATGCATCAAAGTGAAAGTACTAAAGTAAAAGAAAAAGAGTTATACTTAAACTTACTTATGAAGAAAAGTCTTGAATATAGGCCACATATTTAACTATGTTTCATGAAAACCTATATTGAAACATGTATAAATCATTCCTTACTTAGGATGAAAATTTAAAAATAAAGACAATAAACTTATAGATCAAATAACACAGAACAAATACACCTATATAGGTATGTAAACCATTGTGTTTTACGTTGAAAAAACTAGTGAATATAGAGGGTGGGGACCTTAGAGATTTTCATTTCATTGAAACAATTTGAATGGTCTATGTATGTCCCAATCCTCATTGGAAGAAGAATGTGCTTAAGAATTTAGGGTGTGTTTGACTCCATCATTGCATACCCATGGTAGTAGAGTAGTTTTGAATCCCTATATGAATTCTAATAGATCATTCTAGTCTAAAATTGTTTCAAAAAGGTGAATCAACCATGTTAGATAGAATAATATTCATTTATGGTGTAAAATTGGTGAAAAATGACATAAAACTGGTGCAAAAATAGTATGACCTGAGTTTGGTGTATAAAACATGGATAATAACATGCATTAATTCCTTTTGGAGAAACTAATGCAAAAGCTAAGCAAGAATAGTGGTCATGTGTCATACACATGCCTCCAATCTGATATCTAAGTATATTTATTCTGAAACAGAGTAATGATAAGTGATTTTTTGAGAAAAATCCTATGTGATAATCTATAACACATGCTCTACATGATGGCCCCAATCTAAGTAAAATCTAAGACAACTTGAGTATTTATTCTGTGATGCATACCTGTTGCAACATATCTTATAACTAATTATGATTTTGAGAAATTTTATAAATCCCTATTTTATAACTTTGGGATGACATCACACTATTATAGACATGGTCAGTTTGTGCCCTTGTCCAAATGGAACATTTTTGTCTAAAAGTACTATTGGACGGTGGAGCTTGATCTTGTTATAATGCCCAATTTTTGATTAGGGGGGTGTGGAGGGGAAATTCCCTCCCACTAAGGTCTCCATGGGGGTCTAATGGGGAGGTGACCTTAATTTGTGAAAAATGCACTATAAAATATTGTAATTTTATAGTAAATCTGGATCGTTCACTATTAGATCATAAATTTAATGGTAGAAACTATGTTGGGCATTTTTGCCTTAATATGTAACCCACCTAGGGTATGATGGCTTTATAATTATTATGTCACATTGTGTGTGAGTGAAGAGGATATTGCAGTCAATGTATTATAGACTTTTCCCTTCATTTGTTGGATTGAATAAGAGAAGAAATGGCTATTTCTGTGTGGATGTAGCTCATGTTGGATGAACCACGTTAAATTTGTGTCTCTATTGTATTGTGTTTTCTAAATTTTTTTTCAATTTTTTATTTCATTAATATTGCTTTGCAATATATATTCCTAAAAATTGGTATTAGAGCTGAAGATTTATTTGGTAGATAAAATCATAGGAAAAGAGGGTTCCTAGTTTTAGTGGGAGCAATGGAAGAAGAAGACAAGTTTAAGGTTAAGAAGTTCAACGGCCAAAAATACTAGATATATAAGATACAAATGAAGGAATATCTATATCAAAAGGATCTTTTCCTACCATTGGGAGGAATAGTAAATAAGTCAATGACTATGAAGGATGAAGAATGGAGGTTCTTGATAGAAAGGCACTAGGAACAATATGGCTATACTTCGTAGCGTCAGTGGCCTTCAATATTTCAAAAGAAAAGATAATAGTAGATGTGATAAAGGACTTAGATAGTGTGTATTAAAAAACCTCAACCTCTAACAAGGTATTTAATATGAACCATTTATTTAATATGGAATGTCAAAAGGTGGGTTTGTTGTTGATTATTTAAATGAATTTAACATGGTCACAAATCAATTAAACTCTGTAAGAGTAAACTTTGATGATAAGGTTAAGGTTATTTTGATTTTATGCTCATTTTCAAAAAGTTGGAATGGTTTGGTCATGGTTGTAAGTAATTTTATCTCTGTTTCAAACACTTTAAAGTTTGATGATACTATTTGTGTTATTCTTTGATATGTAAACACTAGTAGGAACTTCACTACTTTTATAAAAATGTTTAAATGGATCTTTTAAAAATTCTTAATTCCAAAATTTTAACTAAATTGGGAGCGGAAAAAATCTCAACTTTATAACATTGGAGTATTTAGAAATTGATTAAAATTTGATCTAAGAATCATGTTTCAAAATTGAAATACAGATGAACTAAAAGTTCGCATCATTTATCCTTTGAAATTGTTAGATTTTTCAAATTATGGATTTTTTTCCAATTTCTCGTAATTGATCAAATGATTAAATTTTGCATTCTAATTTTTAAATCTAGATTTATAATCTACAATTTCACTAAAATTGAAATGCAAAAATGAATCAAAATATCAAAACACAGAAATTGTTTATGGGTTTCAGAATTCCTACGTCCCCGGGTTCTTATTGAACCAATCCATTAATGTTGGTCAAATTTTCAAGCTAAAAATATACTTAAAATCAACAATAGATAATTTATCTCTACAAAAACAATGTTTCAGACCTTCGAAAGACCTTGGCTGACTCAACACATCCTTCACCTTCCTGAATCACACATAGAGGCTTCTCCAAATCAAAATTGGAAACTTATATGGCTTAAAATGGCATCACCAATTCTCTAAAATGGGAAAATGAATATACTACACAAATTTTATCAGAATTCTAAACAAATTTTTAGTTTACTCCAAGCTCTGATTCGGCCTCTAAGGGTTTCAAAATGAGGAAATACAATAAACTAGTCTATTTTGTTCCTTACACAGTCAGCTGAATGCTAACATTTAAATAGAAGTTCATGGTTTTATAGATATGTTTCCACATGTAGCTTAAGTGGTTAGGCCTTATTTATTTTTATGGATAGGTCACGGGTTCCAAACCCATCGGCTTTGGCATAGAGATTATGCTTAGCCATTTAGTCCCACATTAGGCAAACTTAAACGGCATCAAGTCTTTTTTAAGCCTTATCTCCAAGGCTTTAGGCATGGCTTCGGTCACGTTGTTGCACCTTTTATGTGGGTCTTACCCATCTTAGGCATCCTTGATCCTATCCAGTCCTTGGACTTAGCATAAACACCAAATTACATGGATTTGGCTCGGTCCTTTGAACTAAACTCGGTTGCCTTCAATCTCGGCATATGTGGCAAGGCTTATCACAAGCTATGTGAATGGATTGACTCGACATTCATGGAATGTGATCCATTCTCCCATTTCTCATGGCATGTGATGTGGCAAGTTGGCTTGTTTCTTCCATGTGGCTGGGACATTATAAAACATTTTAAAAATTTCTACGGACTTTGCCATTTTAATATTTCTACGGACTTTGCACAAATATACGGACTTGTCATTACAAAGCCTTTTAAAATTTATATGGACTGTGAAATGCAATGAAAGTTTCTATGGATTCCATTCACTACCACATGTCACCACCTGATTGGTCCACTTGGCGTGTCCACATTGCACCACGTCATCACATTTTTCCTTATTGCAAGAAAACTTCAACAGACCATATCTTTTGCATACAGTGTCCATTTTGAAAACCGTGAAAAGTTTTGAAAATATATCGATGAGCTCTACACTGTGAAATTAGTTTCTTCATGACTTGGAAACTTTTTTAAACTGAACTCTTGATCACACCTCCCTACAAAAGAGGCTTTTGGTCTCCAAAAGTTGACTATCACCTGAAATCTTATAACTGGTCTACTGCATCACATCACACAAAACCCAATCATATCAAAGAGAAAAATATTGGAAAAATAAATAATTCACAACTCAACTAAGCATGCCTACACATGGCATGAATAAAGGAATCTGCAACTACCAATAACTTGATCACAACATACCAAAACTGTCTGACCATGTCACATCCTGTAAAGCGATGAACTGTCAATAAACTGAAACAATTCCTGATGTAACTGCAAAAAAAAAATTAATGTCAAAAGCATACATGAAATGTTGTAGACATGTTGCAATACAATGCCCTAGTATTGCAAAGCAAATGCAAACAACACAAAGTGTATATTGCCTAACATCCAAACATGCCCATAGGGTCTTAACAATGCATCTATACATCCATGTGACAAAAATAGATACATTCAAAATATAAATCAAATAAGTGTTGTAAGAAATTAACTCAACCTACAACATGCATTCTGCTATTATCTCCAACTGATCAAATGAGTTCAAGTCCTCTAGACAACTCACATAGCATAAATAGGAGATTCAAAACATAGAGCTATTCAACATGAGAATTGAAATACTTTGAATGATTAACCTATCTCAAAGTGTTCTCACAAACTCTACTAATGCATCATCAAAGCTTGTTCTTTCCCTTAGCATAATTATTAACAATGCTTTGAAAAATGATTGCATTATTAATCCACTTAATCAATTTTTCTGCCTAGTTAACTTGATTTCCTTAGTGGAGTCCTTAACATCATTATGGATTGATTTAACTTCATTGACCTTATTAATAGGTTGATAAATCATCTTAGTTTTACCATGTTTAGAATGAGAAGATGATTGAAGTTTAAAACAATGATCAATCCAATGTCCACTCATATTGCAATGAGTGCAAACAACCTTCTTAGGTGAGGTCTCCCTTTTACCTCTTCTCGCTTTGCCATGATGAGAATGGTCTTGAACACCTACAATCTGCATAATCAAAGCATGTATCTTCCAACAAAATGAAACACTGTGGTTATGCATCCCACAAAAAGTGCGTGGAAATGATTGCATCATCTTCTGAATGTTAAATCCAAATTTATTAAACATAAAAAGTGGATCAGAAGATTTAGTGCTAACTCTAGTGTAGGAACTAGGAGGTGGAATCTCAATACCTCTTCTACCTTCCTTCTTACACTGTACATGCTCTACTAGTGGCCTCGGTCCTTTGCTATTAGAAGCTTGTCTTCGTTTAGCCATGGAGGAAGTTTCTCCAATTTCCACCTGCTCACTAGTGTAACCCAAACCTACATGAAGAGATCTATGCTCTACCTGTATTGGGTTAGTAATTCCTTGGCCATCTCTACTAAGACCTCTTCCATTAAAGCCCATTTTCATAAAAAATGTGGATCCTATACCCTTAGTGTGTTGTTTAAAACTACCAAAAGCATCATTACTTGAATCTGAATCCGAATGGAAAGAAGAAGTAGATGAATTACGTGGTGAATAAATTTTAGTGCATTCAGTCATAGTCTTTGCATCTGAAGTAAAAGGTATGGCCTTCTTTGGTTCACCACACTACAATTTGATTAAGAACTCATCCTTAGATTTCAAACCAAGGAGTACATCAAGCTCTTAGAAAAGTATTCTCATCCTGAATCTAAGTGTTGATGGCTTCAAGCTCTTCCATATTGACTTTATGTGACAACTTACCCATGGTTTCTTGCAAACACACTAATTCCAAAATTACACACTGCAATCTAATCAAGTGATATTGAAAACTAATCAATTGTCAAAACACAATTAGAAGCTAACCCAACTTTTTAACTGCTCTGATACCAAAATTTGACTCGTAAACACTAGTAGGAACTTCACTACTTTTATAAAAATGTTTAAATGGATATTTTAAAATTCTCAATTCCAAAAATTTAACTGAATTGGGAGTGGAAAAATTCTCAACTTTATAATTTTTGAGTATTTATAAATTGATTAAAATCTGATCCAAGAATCATGTTTTAAAATTGAATTACAGATGAATTGAAAGTTCACATCATTTATCTTTTGAAACTGTCAGATTTTCCAAATTTTGGATTTTTTTCTAATTTCCCATAATTGATCAAATGATTAAATTTTGCATTCTATTTTTTAAATCTGAATTTATAATCTACAATTTTACTAAAATTGAAATGCAAAAATGAATCAAAATATCAAAACACAGAAATTGTTTATGGGGTTCAGAATTCCTACGTCCTCGAGTTCTTATCGAATCGATCCATTAATGTTGCTCAAATTTACAAGTTAAAAATATACTTACAATCAATAATATATCATTTCTCTCTATAAAAATAGTGTTTCAGACCTTCGAAATACCTTGATTGACTCAGCACGTCCTTCACCTTCCTGAATCACACGTAGAGGCTTCTCCAAATTGAAATTGGCAACTTCTATGGCTCAAAATGGCATCAAAAATTATCCAAAATGGGAAAATGAATATAATAAAAAAAATTATTATAATTCTAAACAAATTTATAGTTTACTCCAAGCTTTGATTCGGCCTCTAAGGGCTTCAAAATGAGGAAATACAACAAACTAGTCTATTATATTCCTTACATAGTCGACTGAATGCTTACATTTAAATAGAAGTTCATGGCTTTATAGATATGTTGCCACACGTAGCTTAAGTGGTTGGGCCTTATCTCTTTTGATGGATAGATCACAGGTTCCAAACCCATAGGCTTTGGCATAGAGATTATGCTTAGCCATTTAGTCCCACATTGGGCAAACTTAAACGGCATCAAGTCTTTTTTAAGCCTTATCTCCAAGGCTTTAGGCATGGCTTCGGTCACGCTTTTGCACCCTTTGCGTGGGTCTTACCCATCTTAGGCATCCTTAAGCCTATACAGTCCTTGTACTTAGCATAAATGCCAAATTACATGGATTTGGCTTGATCCTTTGAGCTAAACTCAGCTACCTTCAATCTCGACATATGTGGCAAGGCTTATCACGAGCTATATGAATGGATTGACTCGACATTCATGGAATGTGATCCATTCTCCCATTTCTCATGGAATGTGATGTGGTAAGCTGGCTTGTTTCTCCCATGTGGCTGAGGCATTACAAAACATTTTAAAAATTTCTACAAACTTTGCCATTTTAATATTTCTACAGACTTTGCACAAATCTACGAACTTTTCATTACCTTTTAAAATTTCTACAGACTGTGCAATTTTACAATTTCTATGGACTATTCAATGCAATGAAATTTTCTATGGACTCCATTCACTGCCATGTGTCGCCACCTGATTAGTCCACTTGGCGTGTCCACATTATGCCATGCCATCACATTTTTCCCTATTGCAAGAAAACTTCAACAAACCATATATTTTGCATACAGTTTCTATTCTACAAACCATGAAAAGCATTGTAAATCTCTCGACAAGCTCTACACTTTGAAATTGGTTTTGTCATGACTTGAAAACTTTTTTTGAACTAAACTCTAGATCATTCTTAGCAAGGAAATGTGATGAAAAAGCATATATGAGACATCAAGTAATGCTTTGACTATGGAGAATAATGGAAGACAAAAGGATAGAGGAAAGGGCCTAAGGAATCATGGGGATTATAATAATGGCATAGCCAAATCTAGAGGAACATTGGGTTTCTAGATTTATGGGAAGAAAGGATACCTGAAGAAAGATTGTTGGTTTCAAAAAGGAAAACAAGGAGATGGAAAACAAGATAAAAATTAGGAAGCAAATGTAATAGGTGATGTGTTACAAGGTGATTTAATCTTTTATTTAGATAATATTAATTATTCTTAGGTGTTAGATTTAGGGGCTTCATTTTATACTATACCCCATGGGAAATATTTTCAAGACTATGTTTAAGGTGATTTTGGACAAGTTTATTTGGGTGATGGTGAACCCTGTAAAATTGTTAGAAAGGGTAAGATAGACATAAAATTATAGAATGGAAACAAATGGTTGATAAAATAGGTGAGACATGTTCCTAAGTTAAGAATAAATCTAATTTCAGTAGGGTAGTTAGGAAGTTAGGGTTGCACAATTATATTTGTAAAAAAAATTGGAAGGTCACTAAAGGATCATTGGTAATAACAAAAGGAGAGAAGGTAGGTATATTATATTTATCAAATGATAATGTTCACTCTTATAATAATTTAGATTATATAGAAGTGGATACAAAATTATGGCACCACAGACTTAGGCACATGATTGAGAATGGGATGCAAGTTCTCCACTCAAAGAATTTGTTGCTAGATTTGAAGAAGGTGGATTTGGATTTTTGTGAGCACTGTGCATATGGAAAATAAAAGAGAGCCATATTTCTCAGATTTGGAAAGTCAAATAAAGATGAAAAATTAGAGCTTGTGCATATAAATGTATAGGTAATAGCTCAAGTATCATCCATTGGTGGATCTTCTTATTAAGTTACTTTTATTGATGATGCAACTAGAAAAACTTGAGTTTATTACATACAAAAAAAGTCTGATGTTTTTGATACTTTTAAGAAATGGAAAGCTTTGGTTGATAATGAGATAGGAAACAATTTGAACTATGTCAAATCAAACAATGGAGGTAAATAATGCAGCAAGGATTTTAACAATTACCATTCATCTCATGGGATTCATAGAGAGAAGATGGTTCTAAGAAGACCACAACAAAATGGTGTGTGAGAAAGGATGAACAAAACAATCATTGAACATGCAAGGAACATGAGATTACATGCATGTTTACCCTTATAATTTTGGGTAGATGATGTGGGTACTATTATTTACTTAATAAATAGAAGGCCTTCAAGTCCTTTAGATGGTGGTATTCTATAGGAAGCATGAACAAGTAAAAAGGTAGACTATTATTTTTTAAAGACTTTCAGTTGTGAAGCATTTATCCATATTAATAGATAAAATAGAATCAAGCTTGAATCAAAACCCAAGAAATGTACTCTTATTGTATATAAAGTTAATTATTTTGGTTACCATTTATGGAATTTTGAAAATCATAAAATCATTACGAGTAGAGATGTGATCTTTAATGAGAAGGTCATGTACAAAGATTAGTTGCAAGAAAAGAAACAAGAAAATACAAATACAAAATATGCAGTACTTGATGAAATCACTATAAATGAAATTTTAAAAGTGTTATAAAATTATAATGTTCAACAACAACAATAAAAAATACCTCAAACTCATGAAAGTGTAGTTAGAAGATCTACTAGAGTAAGTAGACTCCCTAAACAATACTCTCCTTCACTTTATTATTTATTATTGATTGATGGTGGTGAGCCAAAAATCTAAGAAGAAGCAATGCAGGTAGAAACTAAAAAGAAGTGAGAGCAAGGCATGAAAGAGGAGATGGAATCCTTGGTTCATAACCAAACTTGGGATTTGGTTCAGTTGCATGTAGGTAAAAGAGCATTGTAAAATAAATGGGTTTATAGGTTGAAGGAAGAAAATGGAATCAAAAGAGGTACAAGGTTAGACATGTTGTAAAAGGGTTTACATAAAATAAAGGTTTATATTTTGATGAAATATTTTCTCCAGTTATTAAATGACTTCCATAAAAACTATTTTAAGTTTGGTAATAATAGAAGATTTGCACCATAAATAGTTAGATGTGAAGATGACCTTCCTTCATGGTGACTTGAAGGAGGAAATATATATGGAGTAGGCATAGGGATACAAAGTCAAAGGTAAGGAAAAAATTGTGTGTAGGTTGAAGAAGAGTTTATATGGCCTAAAACAAGCTCCAAGGCAATAGTAGATGT
The DNA here is from genome assembly GCA_037957365.1 of Torreya grandis. Classification (NCBI taxonomy): domain Eukaryota; kingdom Viridiplantae; phylum Streptophyta; class Pinopsida; order Cupressales; family Taxaceae; genus Torreya; species Torreya grandis. The sequence goes on from JARHVA010001181.1 coordinate 2,724,454, forward strand.
CATTCTGAGCATTGTGTTTATTTTAAGAGATTAGATAATTTCAGCTATATTATCTTGTTATTGTATATAGATGACATGCTTTTTCGTAGGGCCTAACATGCATGATATAAATGAGTTCAAAATAAAACTAACAGATTCATTTGCAATGAAGGATTTGGGTGATGCAAAGCAAATCCTTGGTATGAGAATAATAAGAGATAGGAAAAATTAAAATTTGACATTGTCTCAAGAAGAGTACATAAATAAGGTGCTAGTTAGGTTCAATATGCAAGATGCAAAACCTATGAGTACACCTTTGGGGGGGCACATCAAATTGAGCAAGGAACAATGTCCTAAAACACAAGAAGAAATCAATTACGGTCCAAAATGCCCTATGCTTTAGTAGTTTTAAGTCTAATGAATGTTATGGTGTGAATGAGAACAAACATTTCTCATGCAGTGGGAGTTATCAGTAGGCTTATGAATAATCCAAGAAAGGAGCATTGGGATGCATTCAGTGGATTCTCAGGTACTTGAGATGGACTACTGATAGATAATTATGCTATGAAGGTTTAGATGTTACCTTACAAAAATATGTTAATGAAAACATGGTTAGAGATTTAGATGGTAGGAGGAACACCACAAGTTATGTATTCACTATTGGTGACACAACAATTAGTTGGATTTCAAAATTATAGAAGATAATTGCTTTTTCAACTACAGAGGCCAAATATGTTGTGGCTACAGAATCAAGTGAAGAAATGATATAGATGTAAAGGTTCATGGAAAAGTTAAGGTAGAATCTAGAATATTTCAAGTTTAAAAGTGATATCCAGAGTCAGATTTATTTAGAAAATAACTTAGCATTCCACTTAAGAACCAAACATACACAATGTAGGTATCACTTCATTTGTTTAGTTTTGGAGGATAGTCAACTGAGGTTTGAAAATATCCATAGGAGTCAAAATCCTACACATATGCTAAAACAGGTAGTCACAAAAGATAATCTAGAGAGTTGTTCAGTTTCAATAGGTTTTCAGAGATAACAAGGAAGAGGAGAAACAAGCTAGGGTCAAAGTTAAAATAAAAATCCAAGAGTTGTAGCAGTGGAGTTGCAACAATCAGTCTCCAAGTGGGAGATTGTTGGATGGTGAAGCCTAATATTATTATAATTCTTAGTTACCAATAGGTGGGTGTGGGGGTGAAACACCCCCTTCCACTAATGTCGCCACAGGGGTGTAGGGGGTGATGACCTTAGTTTGAAAAAAATGCATTGTAAAATATTATAATTTTGTAATAAATCTAGACCATTCACTATTAGGTCATAGATATAATGGTAGAAATTATGTTGGTGAATTTTTTCCCTAATATGTAACCCTTGTCTGATATGAGGGCATTTTAATTATGATGGCACACTATTTGTGAGTGAAGAGGATATTGTAGTGGATGTATCATAGGTTTTCTCCTTCATTTGTTGGATTGAATAAGAGAAGAACAGGTTGTTTGTGTGAATGTAACCCATGTTGGGTGACCCACGTTAAATTTGTCTCTATTGTGTTGTGTTTTATGCATTTTATTTTCATTTTTCATTTCATTAATATTGCTTTGCATTCTATATTCTTAACAATTACTTGTTGACTAAAATCTAGGTGTGAACTACGATCAATTGAGCATAATTTTTATTTATTTTTATCTATAATGTGTTATTTTAGCTTAGTCTCTAAGACAATCCACCATGTATGTCCCTTCTTTCGAGGTGAGTTGTGCAGTTTGCACAATAGCTTAGTTCAAAAGAAGAAATTTATATGAATGGTGTTATATAAAATATTGAAATATTGAATAATAATGATAACATTGGAGATCATGCATCATCATAGATAAAGAATAATATGGTACGATAAGATGCATGTAGAAACAAGTATACATAGTTTCATGTCAATATATATGATAGCAATTAGGTACATAGTGAATAGGGATAAAATTTATAACTGATATAGAACAACTCAAGGAGGATACATGATATCTATCATGGCATTAAAAATTTAGAAATATGTATGATGTCCATCATGACATTAAAAAAATGAGCAAAATGAGCAAATAAGTGTTATAGACATGATGCATACACAAAGAGCACATGGAAAATACAAAAAAAAAATCAATAAAGCCAAGGGACATTTTGAAATGTCACTTACACACATAAAAGCATATAATAAGAATTAGAGCCACAAACAAGGAAATGTTCAAATTTCCACATTCCAAACAAGTTGAATACACATGAGACATGAAATAAGAAATCAAACACAAAAACCATGCATAAATTATTGAATTTGATCCACATCATAAACTTGTAACATTTGTATATTAAAAAGCTTAGGTATCTAGTGATTTAACAATTTGAAAGTAAGTGAGAAAATAATCGTACAATATAATGTATTGAAGTAATAACAATAGGGAAAGTCATAAAATGATAAAACTTATGTAAAAGGATACCCCCATTAATATTTTTGTGATTTGAACAAGTTGCAGAAGGCTTGTGATGATTTGGATCTACAAAAATAGAACTTGTGTTCACTAGGACAAGTTCACTGGAATCGAACAAGAATGAAGTGTGTTATTATCTAGGTTAGAGCAATTTTGTCTATGTAAAATTTATGGGTTTGAGATAAGATTACCACTTGTAACTACATCTATAATGACAACCTATATGTTATGCAATTCACTCAAGTTCACTTGTGAAGCATATCTGATATAAAACTAGATATAGATAAGTACTATATATAGTAAAATATAAATCACCAATGTAAATAAACTACACATATCAAGCATAGATCTTAGTTTTTAGAATTTTTTGGAATATTTTAATTATTTTATATTTTTTGAATATATGAAACTATGAATTATTTTAGTATAAAACCACTATAAATGCATAATTTTCATTATATTCTTGATATATTTTATTTCAAATGGATCCAAATAATTAAAATTTCATGCTCAACTTTTCTATAATCATATATGGACCGAATTAATTTGGCTTTAACTTGCCCTTCGTTTCCTCTTTTGTATTAACATTCCTTAGTGATAATCCCTTTGATGGATACATGTAAATATTGAATTTCTAATTAAGTACATCTTTTATCCCATAAACTAATGAACATGGAGTAGGCCTAGTGGGTGTTTAAATGCTCATGAGATAAGCCCAAAATGTATAAATTATTTGGTTATTCCAATCATCACCAAATTTAATAACTATCTTACTAAATTTTATTTTTATAATTATATTTGTAGCTTTTTCCTACTTATTTCCCTAAGGGTAGTAAGGGGTAGAAAAAGTGTGTTGAATCTTATATTTAGTGCAAAACAAATTGATAGTTTTATTCTTAAATGATGAATTATTATCTGTAATAATAGCTTAAGGAAGCCTAAATTGAGATGATATGCATCATTAAGAATAGGCATATGTCCTCTCTTGTAATAGACTATAAAATTATAACTTCAACCCACTTGGTGAAATATTTAGTAGCTATAGTTATAAATTTATGCTAGCTTATTGAATCTAGATTGATTTTTCCTACCAAATCAAACCCCCAGAGTGTAAATTTCAATGTGAAATGATAGGTTTTAGTACATGTGAAAATACATGTTTTTTGTTCTAGAATAAATTTTCACCCTTGGAGAGGGTTCTTCAGGCTTTCTCTAATTGAGCTACACTATGGGAACAAACCCAGGATATGGGTCACCTATGGTAGGGTTGGACCTCCGAAGAAGGTCAGCTTCCTCTTGATAGATCACCTATACTAATGTTTGCACTGAGAAAAGGGTTAGAAAGGGGGAAAGGAATCTTAAGAAGGATAAAATGGTGATGCACCAAATTCAAATGAGAACTCACATAAGCATGAAGTAAACACTGAGGAAGCATAAGATAATGCTAGCTTACATAATCTCATAAAACTTAGATAGTTACATAAGTGTTTCATAAACTAGGTTCAGGAATAAATGAATGAAGTCAAAGTGGAGTTTTAAGGCTCACCGAGAGCTTGCATCAATGACAGAAAGAACACTAACTTAGACCTGCAACTAACTTGAAGACACCTAGAAATGAGTGAGAAAGAAGGACAATGGGCATGGAAGATTCTCCTTCATAATGGCATCATGCACAAGATTTGATACACACAATTCAGAGGGGAGAGATAGGTAAAGAAAGTCCTTATTACTTCAAGAGGTCTTTCCTAAAATTTTTGATAGGGTCTATCCTTATCAAATGAGAGTATTTGCTGTTCTAGAATTTGAGAGAGAATTCCTTATCAAGTGAGAGAGAGCTTAAAAATGGGAAAGAATGGGAGATATAGAGAAAGGGCAAAGAGAGAATGAGAGCACGCCATCAGAGAGTGATAAATGAACTAACACCACCTTTCAATTAATGCTCAACCATATTTTGATCAAATCAGGGCATAATCTATCATAGATAAATTAATATTTGCTTGTCTAGATAGCCTTTGAGCTCTTTGAAAAACATACTAGAAGACAAAAATGTGTTTTTTATGACAAGTCATGCTCCTGTTAAGAAGGAAAACCCTTAGAGATCTCCTAAAAATCCATTAAAATCTTTAAATGCTTCCTCTAACCACCAGATCTCCATCTTGTGACTCTACGCCATCTTTTACTTGGCTTACTTATAAGGACAAAATCTATATGTCCATCAACCTGACTAAACCATGACTATGTCTGCTTTAGGTGGATGAATGTTCCTATCTATCAAATATTTGACTATATTGGAAGATGAGACACTCCTTCATAATCACATATCTAACCCATCTCAATATCTGAACATAGGTCTACTATAGATGAAAACCAGTCACATTTATTGGTTTTCTTATACTTATCCCATCAATGAAAAGCCTACAGGCAACATAAATTTGTTATTTATCTCTATTAGGTATAAATAGACCTATTTTACCTTTAAACCTTTTGGAACTTATAGATATGTAAGTTCTCAATCTTTGAACCAGAGGTCAAGAATGTGCTTTAATGGTGATGGAACTTTATCATAACCATCCTAGATTTAAAACCAGAGGTTGAGACTATGCTTTAATGGTGATGGAACTTTATCATAACCATCCTAACCATATGACTATGTCCTATGTTTAATGTATGCTTGAATGAGCTCTAGTGGTGACATAATCCCTTTCAAACATTATTCTAGTTCGATCTATGTCACTTGTTTGACCTCTACTCAAAGTCTCATGTCTTTGAATTTTAATAATAGCCATCAATCTTGATCTGGACCTTCAAAAATTATGCCATATGTAAGCTCTTCATTCATTCTCAAGATCTTGTTGTCATCTCTTTGACTCCTTAACCTCATGCACACTGTAGATATCCCTTTGCATGGTTTGAACACATACCATTGATTTACTTGATAATTTCCATGGTCATGACACTTGGTAGCTTCTCATTTGTCTCTAAGATTCATTGACTCTTTGACTTCTCACTTACCATTGATCTACTTTGGTATGATGGATCATGAACCATTGATATAGTTGGGCCCACTAGCCTTGTCAGTTGATGCACACCATTTGATATTCATTTGGGCACAAGAGATCTTACCATTTATTAGCTTCATGTTTATGTTAACCTTTTGACTTGATACTCACTATTGATCTTTGATCTCATGATTAAATGCACACCATAGATATGTTTGGACCCACTAACATTGTTGATCACCTGCTCACCATTAGATTTGACTTGATCTCCCATGATCTTGACACTTGTCAGCCACACATTTGTATTTGGAACATTTGAATTCAAATGGCTATTTGATGTAGCTTTAACTTAATATCCCCACGCATGTTTCACTCTGCAAGTCTAACTTTGAGGCTTTATATCTTGAGATAAAAAATACATCAAGATATGAAATTTACATAAGATGATCTAGGCATGAAATACATCATGTTCATGCAATATTTTGTGCTTGAGAGGCTCTCCAAGTGCATTTATTAAATGTGCAATCAGATTGACTTGTTTGTTTTTGCATGACATGTTGATGATGGTTTGGCTCTTCTATGCTTGTGTAAGAACTTTCAAGGCTCAAAATGAGTTTCTAAGACCTATGAAACCTACTTTATGTCTATGAAGGTCATGATCACTATGAGGACCTGCTTTCTCAAATTTTCACAAACTACACTTTAAGTTTACTTAAAGTGTTTCAAAAGCTTTACAAGTTGTATGTGATCTTTGGACCACTCATTCCATCTAGAACTCTATTCAGCTCATCCATCTAAGTAGAAGCTTTGTATGTGGGCCAGAATTGGCCAATATTTTTGGTGACATCCTTGGTTTGCATGCTTTCTACAAAATAGACCGGTTTCCTTGTCTGATCCATTGGGTATGGAGTCATAAGTGTTTACTCTCAGTTGATCTAAATTGATACAAGGGTGCCCCTTTCTAGAAAACCCTCTCTTGAAGCAAAAAGGACTAAAATAAACAAATTTCCCAAGGCAATTTGGAAAAGTAAACACACAATAGGAAACTAAACTAACCTAAACAAAGCAAGGGAAACTAACCTAATAAACAAATGTGCACATAGGCACTTAGAGAAAAGCATGAAATATACTCTAATATATACAATATTGTACAACAATTTACAAGCACCTCTTTCTTGGGTCAAATGGGAAAATTTTAGTATCATCCACTTGTAACAAATGAAGATGAAAAATACCTTACTTTGGAGGTACCAAAAATGGTGAACCAAACTGTTTGATGTGTAATTCTTTTGATGTGATCTCCAATGGATGAAATGGAACAAACATGTCTCTAATGTAGATGTACTAGTCCAAGTCTTCCAAGCTTGGTTCATGTTGGACTGCAAGATCACTTACTTGATTTTACTCATCACCCTTGAGAAATCCTTGTATGAAGACTTCATTTAGGCTCTTGGGAGCAACTGCACTTGGTTCAGTTAATGGTTCAAAAATACCATGTTCTTACACCTTATCCTTGTATAAATTAGGATTGATCATGATTAGAGTAGCATTCTCATAGGTTTTTATAAAAAGGACATGTTTGTTAGCCTCTTTAAACTATTTGGCTATGGAATTGAACTACTGCCATAACTCTTTAGGCTCTTCACTAGTATTCTTCTTAAACTGCATCACCTAAGCACTTGAGATGTCTCTTTCAACAACCTCACTCAATATTTCATCTTGTTCTTCAACTAAAAATTAGGGTTTATTTGACCATTCAAGGTCCAAAATATCACACCTATCTTGATCAAGGTCGGATTTGCTTTCCTCTTGCTCCACCATATCAAGGCTATCCTTAATTAACACCTCATATTGAAGTGGACCAAGTTCAGGCACCTATTTTTGATCCTCTTCTTGATCTATGTAAAATGGACCTTTAGTAGCTCATTCAAGGTCTACTCCATGTTTAACTTGAGGATTTTCTTCTTTAGGCAAGTTTATAACATTAAACTTCTCCATTTCACTCAATAAATCCAAGCATAAATGTTTCCATTGATCTTCTAAATCACTTGAGCTACCCTTGACCTTCATAATAGGTTCATGAAGTTTGTCCTCTTGTTTCTCATCAAGTTCCTACAACTTGAAAGATGAAACATGCTCTTCCCTATGAAGTGGGTTGCCTATCACGATCTTCTCATCATAGACACTTGCATTTTCCTCCTGTGGCTTACTTATGACTACAATCTCCTCCTCTATCCTTTATAAAATAGGTTTTTCTTCCAAGAGGGAGATGGTGGGAGGATGAAGAAGTTTACCTTTTTTACAACTTAAGAGAGTGTCCTTCTAGCTAGGTATCTTACAGGTTCTCTTCAATGGCTCTTGAAGAACTATCTCAACTAACACCTCTTCCTTCTTTATGCCCCTCTGAATTGATTTCCATGATGGAAATGAGTATGAAACATACACTTTTTATTTATTTTAAAAGGTTATAGGAGAGGGTGGCCTCATAAGTGAGGGCATGATATAGACAGGGTTGAATGTGTTAGATAAGATCCATGATCTTGAGTGGGAATGGGAATAGAGGCAGGAGAGGGAAAACTAATTGGATCATGTTTGACATACTCTTTCTCCCACTGCTCAAACAATTTTTCAATGGATAATACACACCCTTTCAATTCTTGCTTCTCAGTCTATGGATAGTCAGCTTCTTCAATTAGTTTCCACACATTCCAAAACTATTTCAATAATATATTTATCCCCTCTATGGCATGAATGGAGAATTGTTATTCGAGTTTAACCCCCTCATTGATTTTCATGATTTTTTTTCCTTGGTCCAATATTGCCTCTATAAATTTTGATAAGGATAGACTTTAACAAGGTTGACTAAGGCGCTGGTTAGGAACTCTTGAAGGTTTAGCTTGAGACTCTTGGAGGGGAGAGGACACATAAAACTAATCCAAATGAGCCTATTGCTCTTCATAAGATATTAACACAATATCTACATTCTATATCATGCTTCTCATCATTACTATGTCCTCATTCTTATAAGATGACCATTGTTCATCCTCACAAGCTGACCATCTGTTCTTGACCAACTGAAGAGCACTCATTGCCTCTTGTAAAACATGGATAGCAATGATTGGATAAAAATCCAAACCCTTAATAATCTCCCTTATCAACCCAATATAAATTGATAATGTTTGCTTGAATCCTGACAAGGATGTAGTATGATAAGCTTGGTCTTAACAAGGGGAATTAGAAGACTAATTTGAATGAAAAGAGGATGACCTTGGTCATATGCAAGGGTGGGAGGAGGATAAAGGCCATGATAGGGTTGATAGGATATTTGAGGGCCACTTGGGGGAACACACATTATTTGCCTGATAAGTGTGATGTTGATGTAAAGAATAATCATATTGATCAAAATATGGCTGATTGTACATACCAGATTATGATGATTAGGCACTTAGTTAGGCCACTTAACCAGTTGATAGGTGCTCAAAGTCATCATTGATGTTTGAACACATGCATCCAAAGGTTGATTGGATGAAAATAACACCAAATCTCTTCACTAGTGAATAACGTAGTAAGTTTCACTGATATATTAGAAATTGTTATAGCATCAATTTTGCAACCTTGGAGAGGGTTATTTAGGCTCTCTCTAATTGAGCTACACTATGAGAACAACCCTAGGCTGTGGGTCACCTATGACGGGGTTGGACCTCTAGAGAAGCTCAGTTTCCTCTTGATGGATCACCTATACTAATGTTTGCACTGAGAACATGGTTAGAAAGGGGGAAATAGATCTTAAGAAGGCTAAAAGGGTGATACACCAAATTTAAATGAGAACTCACATAATCATGAAGTAAACATTGAGGAAGCATAAGACAATGCTAGATTACACAATCTCATAAAACTTAGCTATTTATATAAGTGTTTCATAAACTAGGTTCAGAAAGCAATGAATGAAGGAAAAGAGGAGTTCTAAGGCTCATTAAGATCTTGTATCAATGATAGAAAGAACATTAACTTAGACCTGCAACTAACTTGAGACACCTAGAAATGAGAAAAAAACAAGGATAATAGGCATGGAAGATTCTCCTTCATAATGCCATCATGCACAAGCTTTGATACACATAATTTAGACGGGATATATAGTCCTTATTTACTCAAGATATCTTTCATATAAATTTTGATAGGGTCTAGCCTTATCAAATGATAGTCTCTGCTCTTCCAGAATTGAGAGAGAATTTCTTATCAAAAGTGAGAGAGAGCTTACAAATGGGAAAGAATGGGGGATATATATAAAGGTAAAAGAGAGAATGAGAAAACACCATCAAAGAGAAATAAATGAACTGCCACCCCTTTTCAATGAATGCTCAACCACATTTTGATCAAATTAGGAAATAATCTATCATAGACAAATTAACCTTCACTTATCTCAATAGCCTTCAATCTCTTTGAAAAACATACTAGAAGACAAAAATGTGTTTTGGATGATAATTCATGCTCCAGATAAGAAGGAAAATCCTTAGATATCTCCTAAAAATCCATTAAATGCTCCAACTTCTTCTTCCAACCACCAAATCTCCATTTTGGGACTCTACACCATATTCTACTTGGCTTGTTTATAAGGACAAAATTTGTATGTCCATCAACCTAACCGAACCATGACTATTTCTACTTTAGGTGGCTAAATGTTCCTATTTTTCAAAGCTATGACTATATTAAAAGATGAGACAATCCATAATCACATATCTGCCCCATTTCAATATCTAAACATAGGTTTACTATATATGAAAACCAATCTCATTTATTGGTTCTCCTATAGTTATCCTATCAGTGAAAAGCCTATAGGCCACGTAGCTTTGTTATTAATCTCTATTTGGTCTAAATACACCTATTATACATTTAAACCTTATGTAAGTTGAGGACTCATTATCTACACAGATATTATTTAAAGAGCAATGATCATAATCATGAAATAATTCTACAACCCCAAAAGATGGGATATGTAATTTCTAAATCTTTGAACCAGAGGTCCAGACTATGTTTTAATGGCGATGGAACTTTATCATAACCATCCTAGCTATATGATCATGTCCCATTTTTAATGGATGCTTGACTAGGCTCTAGTGGTGATATATTCCCTTTAAAACATTATTTTGGTTTGACCTAGGTCACATGTTTGACCTCTACTCAAAGTATCATGTCTTTGAATTTTAACAATGACCATCGATCTCGATCTGGGTCTTCTCAAATCATGCCATCTATAAACTTTTCATTCATTCTCAAGATCTTGCTATCAATTCTTTGACTCATTGACCTCATGCACACCATAGATCTCCATTTGCATGGTTTAAACATATATAATTGATTTACCTAATAATTATCATGGTCATGATCCTTGGTAGTTTCTCATTTGTCTTTGAGATTCACTGACTCTTTAACCTCTCGCTTGCCATTGATCTACTTTGGTATGATAGATCATGTACCATTGATCTATTTATGCCCACTAACCTTATCAATTGATGTGTACCATTAGATATTTGTTCAAGTACTTGAGATCTTGCCATTTGTCAACTTTGCATTTATGTTGACCTTTTGACTTGATGTTCACCATTGATCTTAGATCACATGATTAAACATGCACCATAGATCTGTTTGGGCCCATTGACATCATTGATCACTTGCTCACCATTAAATTTGACTTGAGATCATGTGATCTTGACACTTATTAGCCACACGTTCATCCTTGGAACATTTGAATTCAAATGGTTATTTTCCATAGGTTTACTTGATGATTCCATGCATGTTTCACTCTACAAGTCTAACTTTGAAGCTTTATATCTTGAGATAGAAAAGACACCAAGATATGAAATTTGTAGAGGATGATCTAGGCATGAAATACATCATGTACATGCAATCTTTTGGTCTTGAGAGGCTCCCCAAGTACATTTAATAAATGTTCAATCAAATTGATCTATTTATTTTACATGATGTGTTGATGACGGTCTAGCTCTTCTATGCTTGTGAAAAAACTTTCAAGGCTCAAAATGCATTTTTGAGACCTGTGAAACCTTCTTTATCACCATGAATACATGCTTTTTAAAATTTTGAAAAAGTACACTTTAAGTTTACATAAAGTGTTTAAACACATTTGTAAGTTGTATGTCATCTTTGGACCACTCATTTCATCCATAACTCTATTCATCTCATCCATCCAGGTAGAAGCTTTGTATGTGCACCAAAATTGACCAACCATTTGGATTACTATGCCTTTGAAATTTGTCACATAATTTTGCATATTCTTGACATTAATGTTCCATGGTAGGTCAATAGTAGCCTAGTCAAATTAATTTAAATGACATTATTTTCCACTAAAATGTCCATCACATTCACTATCATGTACCTATTGTACTGATAACTTAGCCTCTTTAGAGTTTAAGCATTGGAGTAACTATTCATTAAATGATCACTTAAATAAGCCTTCTCGTACGACAACATATCAAAGTGCATCTCTTTATAATTTTTACTTATCATTTATAGAAAAGTATTTGGTGTGATTCATTTATTCAAAAAATCATATATATGAGTAAACCATTCTGACCTTGTAGTGCTATGTATAGTTATAAAAATTGATAATATGACTAAATCTACATCTTAAATTGATGGCTCTTGTAAATGTGATATAGTGAATATTTATTGATCATCATTGATGCCAATTGGTATTATATAAACTGTACTAACCATTTCATTGGCATAATAATTATTTTTTCATAGAATGTTCTTGTAGACACTATTTTTGAATTATATAGCACCTCAATCTTTTACACTTGGAAAATATACATCATGGATGTACCTTTAGCTTCTAGACCTTTACTTCTACTGAAACAATCTCATACACTCTCTTTGTGATTCATTACTTATTTCTTAATCATACCTATGTCTTCTAATGACTCAGACCTTCTATCTTTCCTATAATGTTATAAAATTGTTTATCTTCCATCTGTAAGTTATGGACCTACACCTATTTTTCACCTATCTAGACACTTGCATCCCAATTAGATGTTTGTGTCATTGCAAGTATCTTACTATAATGCAAATGTCTAGTTCCCTAAAGTCATTAATTTACAAATTATACATATTCCTATGGTCAACCTAAGTGATTTAATGCAATATATTCTCCAAAAGGATTGGTATAAATATAATATCAAGCCTAATTCATTATGAATCTATAAAAATACTTGAAGAGATCAAGGTAACTTATCAAAATTATTATATCAAGCACTCAAGTGAACAAAGCTTCCATATTTTCTCCTATTTCCATATTAATAATAGGGATAACACATTTACATGTCTGAAGTAATGAAGGAGCATCTCAAGAGCTATATTTTTTAAGTTATAAGATAGGTCATTATTGTACTTGCTTATCATACATGGCATTATTCACACACAAGCCAACATGTAGGGGAAAACTACATAATTTTGAGGCCCTCTTCAGAGTATTGGCTATGTAAAAATGCTCATTGATAGAGGGGTTTTTGGGTTAGCTCGACACCATGTACCCACTAACCCATTTTTCCCATAGCTAATATAAAGATGAAGAACTAGGGTTTTTCTATTTGACAAGGATTGATATCCCATAACCTAACTTTGAATGCCAGAGTGAATAAGACAAAAAACCCATAAACATCTAGGTGGTTGCTCTAGTTTCAGTAGGTATTCCATACTAGACACCTACATCCAAGCCAGATAGTAACATTGATGCAACTATCCCAAGTTGACATAAGTGTCTATACCTACAAAAGTCAAATTTAGAAAATCAAGTGACTATTCTAGAATCTATATAAAGTACACTTTTTACTTGTTCTAAGTCTAGATATTTATTAGCATCAAAACTAGCTAAGTATCTTATTTCATTATAATATCTAACATAGTTGTAATTTTTTTTCTTAACATCTTAGCATAATAAATTTAGTATATGTTTAACTAAGTTTCACAAATAATTGGCTGAATCTATAGATAGTATACCACTCTTATACCCTAGGTTATCTCTTCCCCCTTTAACTTTAGATTCTCTTAATCTATGTTTTAGGGTTAAACATTTGGTGAACCTAACTGTTCATCTAAAAAACCCTAAATTTTAATCTAGGGTTTCATAATTCTATGTTTTTGATTTCTAATTTCTGATTTAATAAAATTTCACAAGTTCAAAATTAGATCTTTTTTTATCCACAAGTTTAGTATGGATATTTGTGTAATTGATTTTATGTTACAATTTATAATTGCAGCAATAATTTTTTATTGTAATAAGCTAATCCAAGGTATCATAAAAATAAATAAGTAAATCGATTAATCTAATGAGAGGGGTTTAAAGCAAAAACAACACTTAGTTTCTATTCAAAATTCCATTTTCAATACTATACATCTAGTATCTAGATGCCAACATGTATGTTATCAACCATTTGTTCCACCTAGATCTTATTCAAGTGACAACTACCATCCTGCACCCATTGTTCTCCCATGACTTATATTGTACTCTGTAGTCCATGTTGTCACTACTTGAAAAGGTAAAGGTGTTAAACCTAATCCACCACCTATTATCATATAATAGGTGCCTCTTAAGCCAAATTTTATGATCAAATGTAAGAGATATGACCTTGTTGACCAATTGAGAATCACACATGCTAAGATTTCCATCCTTAAAATTCTAAATCAATCTACTATCTATAAGGATATCCTATATGAGGCATTACATGAAACCTAAGTTTTAAGTCATATTGAGCCTACTTAATTTGCATATATCATGCAAGATCTCAAAAATAATGCAAAATTAATCACCTTTAATCCAACAGCGTTGCCATATAAATATGTTATTGACCAAGAGTTACCTTTGTTCATATAAGTGACTATACATAATAAGTGTATAAAAAGGGTACTCATCAACAATGGATCTGGCTTAAACATTTGTAGCACAAATTTCATAACCACCATGGGTATTAGCACCAATCTTACAAAAATTAGTGATACATATCAAAGGATTTGATAATCCACATATCCCTTTGATTAGATGAATAACTTTGGATGTAACATTGAGGCCAAAAATGATCCCAACCATTTTTAACTAATTGTCACAATCATTACATTATAATTTAATTTTGGGTAGACCTTGGATACAAACAATGGAGGATATCCCATCTACCTTACATTGATGTTTAAAATTCATACACAATGGGAATTTATTGATGTTACATGTCAATGATGATCCCTTACAATTATATAAAATTATACATTCTTGATAAAGAGGGCATTCCTATCGTAGTACCACCTACACAATGTATTCCTCTTGAGAATATACAAACTTATGAGGTGGGAAAATCAAGTACATTGGATCAATTATCTCCAAACATAGACAAGGCACTAAACATTGAAGTACACATAGATTCACCTCAAGAAAAAGAACCAATACCAAAGGATATAATAATATAAAAATCACAAGTACCTCCAATATTTTAGATTCCTTTATTAATCAACATTGATCAACAAAATGGTCATGTTTCAAACTATTATGAAAATGATGATGTTATAGCCCATGATATGATAGATGAGACATTATGAAAACTTAATTTTGATCCACTTGATCATCTTTTGTATAAGCTATTTAAACTTATAGGTCTTTGTACATATGAACTAAACTAACCTATATAGGATAAGGAACCAAATCAAGATGATAACAAAGAAAAAATGGTAGATGAACATGTAAACACTTGCTATTCCATACACCTTCTTGGATTCACGTATTTATTCAATTATACAAGGGTCAAATATAGATACATCATGTAAATAATCTGAAGGTCTCTCATAATATCCCATAATAAATTATACAAATCACAATAAAGTAAGACACTACGGATGCAATACTTTTCATGTTATGTGAGCATAACATGATATCTTTATCTTATAAAAGATACAAATCGAGAAGTCAATTTTTTCCTAAACAAGGGTTGCCATATTGTAACTATCATCAGATAAATTGTCATTATACAAGTCACTATTAGACATTTAAAAACCAAATTTATAAAAATAAGAATGAAGGTCACATATAAATTGTGCCCAAGAAGAGAAAAAGATAAACCACTTCCAAAGATTCACATGAAAACCATCCTACAAAGTGACAAAGGCATGAAGATCTAACTATTAATAATAATATTGACAAAATTTACTATCAAAATTTTAATTTTGATAGGAATAATGGGATACAATCTGTAACAGTTCATTCTTTCAATAGTTGGGACATTATATAACTGAATTAACTTACTCTATGTTGATTCCAGAATCTTAGGGTACATAAATTTACTAATAGCATGTGGAATACAAGTGATCCCCATAATCATATAAATATTAAATTAAGATACGCATTTGACATTCAAGTTTAGACAACATTGGTTTGTTAATTAGAATGTAATAATGAATACTGAAGATATGTGTATCACTATCACCTTTAGGGATAGGGAGATTTGCTTACACCATGATGGATATGGTCACCCTTACCCATCAATGGCTCTCAAAATACCATTACATATAAATATTGAAGAAATGGTCATGTTTTGATAAAACCCAAGAATTAAAAAGGCCTCAAGTGATCCTACACGTTTTGATAATGATGACCTCCTCTATTAGTCCTCTTAAATATACCAAAAATACCAAAAAATAAAAAACTTCAAAAATCTAAAACATGTTTAATTATCTCCTTGGAATATATTTTTTTGGTTCTATGTTGGTTTATGTCATATCATTAATTCATATATACACATGTTTCACGCATCTCTTGAGTTTGATTTAGGCATAAATAGATACATGATCTATGCACTTATGTATGTTGGGCATTCCCTCTACTCACATCATCAAGACGTTGGGCATCCACATTTGTGCATTATACATATAGGTTATATCATTCTATGGTAATTTTACATTATCATGTTTGATCTCATAGATGCACTTACACATGAGTTTATCCATACTTATATATTTTGTAGTGTACTTGATATGATATGTACTTAACATTTTTTTAACACATATATCTAGGGACTAGGATGTTATGTTTATGTTGGTTGTTTATGCTTTAATTTATGCACTTAAGTTTATTATTGTGCTATTGTCTTGATTATTTGAGAATTTGAATATTCTTTATTGTTTGTGTAACCCATGCCTTTGTTTTCCTCTTTGACATTTGAATATGTCATTATTTATTATATGTTGACATTTGAATATGTCATTCCTTGCTCTATGGACATTAGACTAAGTGATGTCCCTTCGATTGTGTATCATTTAAAAATTCTCATTTTTTTAGGTCTCCTTGGACCATTGTCTATTGATTTACTTTTGAGTGTTCTTGTGAGTGTGCTTTATTATTTATTAAGCATGTATTGTTACTATCTAGACATTACCATGATTCACATCATGTATTTTATGACTTGGTGTGATATTATTCTTTGTCCTTCAATGATATATCTACCTAGACACATTACCTCTAAAATTTACATGGTAATTTCATAGTTTACATGGTTATCTTATCCTTTTGAGGTGAGGTAACTACCTCTTTCTACTTCCCTCATCTCAAAGTGGGGCATATCAGTGGGGGCATGCTATGGAGGCATGACTTAGAAATTGCCTCAACAAATTAGATTATAGTGGGGGAATATTTGGAATCATGTTCTCCACACTTATTCAGTATGCAACATACCTAGATTATGATGGGGGCATGTTTTAGAAACATGTCCTCCACATTGACACACTAGTTCTCAGATTCAGATTATAGTCGGGGCATGTTATGGAATTGTGTTTTCCATATTGATACTTATATAAATTTTCATATTTTTCCATATATAGTGGGGGAATGTTATAGAATCATGTTCTCCACACTTAAATAATTTTGAATTGGCTAGATTATATAATTATATGATTCAGATACACATTTATGGTAGAATTATATACATTGGTACCATTTTATACATAGTTTCATCATGATACATATATAAGGTGCGTATGTTATGCAATGTGCACCCAATATTAAAAAATAAAATAAATCTCATATTCCAAACACTTTTAGGGACTGTCACCACCCACTAGGTTGGACTTTTACAGACTATATTGAGCCAATCTATTGTAATAGTTGGTTCACTTTTTGGTATGGTTGAGGTGATTAAATCACTTAATCTCACCAAGTTTATAGGTTGGACTTGATTACATCATCTATCCTAACTAGTTTTATAGTGAGATTTGACTTGATTCACTCATACTCACCAGGATATAAGTATGATTGGATTACATAGTTGAGCTAATTGCAACTACCAGGTAGAAACTCATTGTTTCTCCAAGGTTTTTGTAAGTGCCCATCTCAACTACCAAGTGAAAACTCATATTTTCTCCAAGGTTGTTTTAAGTGCCCTCAAATATCTCGTTATCTCTTTATATATATGAACTTTCCAAATTCATATTTGTCCTAATCTCAATTTTAGTGATTCTTAATGATATATATTTCAAATAAAATTGCCAAAAGGTAAGACAATTTTCTCGATACATAGATGTATTCCTAAACCTTGATCTCTTTCAATTTCAATCATCTCAATGTTTTAAATTTAAAATTATATTAACTAATTATATACTGTAACATGATCTTAGTTATAGGTTGATCACCAACAAAACACTCAAATTGGACTCAAGGAAAGACAAGGTGTGTTATACGTACCCAAATATGCATTCTTTTTCCATTAAACTAGTAATTTCATTACTATATTAAAGTGGGGTGGGTGGGGGGAGAATGTAGACATTATTACTAAATTATATATCACCTTAGTCTTGTACACATGGAAAATATTGATCATGGATGTACTTTTAGCTTCTAGACCTTTCTCGTTACCAAAAGGCTTGCATACACTATCTCTTCATGCTTCATTGTTTATCTCTTAGTTTAACCTATGTATTCTGATGATTCAAATATTATATCTTAGCCATAATGTTAGAAACTTGATTATCTTTCATCTTTACAAGTTTTGGAACTACACCTATTTTTCAACTACCTAGACACTTTTGTCCTAGTCAAATGCTTATGTTGATGCAAGTGTGCTAACATAATTCAAGTGTCCATCACCCTAAATTCATACAATTTACAAATGAAATCTATTATTATGGTTGACCTAAGTGCTTTAATGTGAGATATTCTACAAAGGGATTGGTATAAATATAATATCAACCCTCATTCATTCTAAACCTAGAAAAAGACCTAAGTAGACTAAGGCAACTTATCAAAATGATTCTATCAAGCATTTAAGTTAAAAAAGCTTCCTTGTTTTCTCCTACTTACATATTATTCATAGGGATAACACATCTATAGGTTTAAAGTACTAAAATATCATCCCAAGAGCTATATTTTCTAAGTTACAAACTAGGTCACTATTATACTTGTTTATCATACATTGTATGATTCACACACAAGCCAACATAAGGGGATAAATACATAAGTCTGAGGCCCTCTTCAGTGTATTGGCTATGTAGGTAGTGCTCATTCATAGAGGGGTCTTTGGGGTAGCTTGACACTATGTGCATACTAACCCATTTTTCCCATAGCAAATATGAAGATGAAGAACTAGGGTTTTGTTATTTGACAAGAAGTGATAGTCCATCACCTAGACATGAATACCCTAGAGTGAAAAAGATGAAAAAACCATAAGCATCCAAATGGTCACATCTAGTTTTAGTAGGTATTTCATACTAGACACTTGTGTCCAAGTCAGATAGTAGCACTAATGCAACCATCCTAGGTTGACTCAAGTGTCTACAAATACAGAAGTCAAATTTAAGAAAATAGGTGACTTTTTCAGAATCTAGATCTAATCCACTTTCTATCCTATTCCATGTCTAGATTTATATTAGCATCAAAACTAGCTAATTATTTTGTTTCCTTGTAACATATAACATAGTTATACTTTATATTCTTAACATCTCAACATAATAAATTCGATATATGTTTATTTGAGTTTCACAAATAATAGGTAAATATGGAACATATTCTAAATCATATGAATAAATAAGGCAAAGGTAAATTGAATATATATAAAAAGTCTTTATTTTGTTTGTTAATAAAAAAAAAGTTCTTAAAAATTTAGTAAAAAAGAAAAAATTGAAACGACCAGTAAATAATTTTTTTATAAATATATTCCCTTAATCTATATTTTAAGGTTAAACAATTCTCAATTGAAAAATTATTGAAATATACATGTAAACACTATACCATATTTTTGTATGAGATTAGATTTTCTTCTTTTATTTGGTAAAAAATTATTACTTGGTTAACAACTAATTTTTAATCCCCATATATCTTTATATATTTGATTTTTAATGCACAAGAAACATGCAATCCTAAGATCAATGCCTCATATTCTATGATATTGTTTGTATAATAAAAACCCAATCTTTATGAAAATGACATAGCCTCTCCATGTGTAGTAATAATAACAATCCATATGCCAACACTTGATGCACATTTTGAACTATCAAAAAACATCATCCACGTATCCTCAGTGGTATTATATGCCATGAAGTAATCCTTGAAATTATCATTGAATGATATTGTGTCAAGTAATGGGGATGCAACTAACAAGTTGGTGATAACTTAGCCTTTTACTAATTTTTGAGATATGATATTTAAATCAAATTCCTTGAGTAACAAACCTATTTTTATATGCATCCTAAAAAATTCAGCTTTGACATGAGAAACTTTAATGGATCCACCTAGGTAATAAATTGGTTTTCATTGTTAATTATGTAGTGTCAAATTTTTGTGTAGAAAATACAAGATCCATATATAGTTTTTCCATTTTGGTGTAATTTTGATCATAATCGATAAGTGTGCGACTAATTTTATATATCACCCATTCTCTATGGCCATCATCATGTTGTGCTAAAAAAATGCCTAGTGCATGATATATATATGAAATGTATAAAAAGAGTGTTCTATATGGGATCAGAGGCAAGAGAATAGGTGGGTTCAACAATTATTATTTATATCTGTAAAATATCCTAACATTTTATGTCCCATTCAAACTTTATTTTGAGTAATCTTATAAAGTGTTGTGTCTTATCTACCAACTGAGCCACAAAGTGACATATCACTTGAATTTTATCTTGTAAATATTAGAGTTGCTTCAACCCTTGAGGTGGAGGTATATCAATAATAACTTTGAATTTTTTAGTATCAACTTTGATACCTCATTATTAAATAATAAAATTTGTTTGATGTTATGTCAAAAATTCACAAGTTTGGATTTATAAGTGCATTATATCGTCATAGCTACTAAAATATCTATCATAAATCAATTGCATGATCTTGTCACTATTTTAATTTTACAAGTAAATCATCCACAAATATTCTATTGCCTTGTAAATAAGATCATGAAAAATATGTGTCATGGCTCATTGATAAGTATCCTAAACATTTTTAAATCTAAAAGTCATTACTATATAACAAAAGGTACCCTATGGTGTGATAAATGATGTTTTCACTTGATCTTCATCATCAATTATGATTTGATAATAAATGGTGTGAGATGATAAATTTGAGTAATGGATTTGATTATATAAATTATATATCAAAATTGACTCAAATTACCAATCTACTTCAAAATTGGAAACCATTAAATCAAGATGCAATAAAATGAACATTTAAAACAACATTCTGATCTAAAGCCAAGTGTTCCCAATCAAGATTCAAATTAAAAAGTATAAAGATTATATATGGAGGATTGTTACCATAGACTCATATTTTTTACAACATGATATTGGCTTTAACAATGTTTTTATTAATAGACTAAGTGATTGTTTCATGGATTAGTTGATAATATTGTCATGGAGGTTCTTGGATTTCATAGTCGGTTCAATGGAGGATGTATTGGTTATTTATAGAGAGGAAGGAAGGAATATACATGGCCAAAATTCAAATTTGTGTGTAAGAAGATCAATAGTGGAGAATTATTCAAGAAATTAAAAATTCCTTAGATGATTCTAGAGAGAATTCTAAGGAATTTACAATTCCGTAGAATTCTCTAGAGATAAATCTCTAGAGAAGGGAAAGGGTGGTGGAGAGTATTAGATTAAATTAATAAATAAAATGATGATTAGGTGGAGGTTAGATTAGTTTAGAAGAAGGTTTAGATGAGGAATGGGGGTAGGCTTGTAGGAAATCCTAGGAGTAGATAGGTTGGCAAGTTATGGGAATTTTAAATTCTTAAATATTAGACAAGTAGGATTAGTTAGTGGATAATGGGGAATTAATTAGGTTATTGGATGTTATAAGGTTATTATGTGACACAAAAAATGAAGAGGGTGGATTATACCAAATGGATAGAAGTGAATTTATAAGATAAATTAGATGAAATAAGGCAAGATAGATGATTATTGGATGAAATTAGCTATGAAGGGAAGCAAGAAAATTTAGATGCATACAACCAGTAAATCCATCCATGATTGATATTATCTCATATCTGGTGGATTCAATGATCATATTGATGTTTGGTATTAGGAAATCATCTTTAGGACAAGCCTTATTTAAATCTTTAGATTCTGAATAACATTAAACTTTTCCATTAGGATTTACTACCAACATAATATTAGACACCCAATTTGAATAAGCTATAGGTTGAATGAAACCTACATCAAGTAATATTTAAATTTATTTCTTAACTAGTAACACAAATTTTGGATTCATTTTACGTATTTTCTATTTTCCTAATTTTGCATCTAAGTAATGTATTATCTAATGGACTAAAACCAAAGGATCAATGTTTGGCATATCATAGTATGGCCAAGAAAACATCTTGGTTAAATCATGTAATGTTTGTGTTGTTAATTTATCTTCATCATTTTTAAGTGCAATGATAAAAAATATGGTTCTTGGATCTATATGTGTTCAATAATTAAAATCAATTATTTCCTCATTTATAAGCATATATCTATTTTCGATGTAAGGTGTAGCGAGAATTGTATTATAACCATCATATTATATATCATTATATGAAATTTCAAATTCACCAAAATATGCATGAACATTCTTAGGAAGGAAGATCCTCACATTCTCCTAAATACTCTAACAGAGACTCATCATTAGAACATCATCTAATGTTAAGAGATGTATTAAAGTAGTATTATCGATAAGCTCTAGATATATAACTAATAATTTTTATATATGATTGACTGAGTGTTTATATTTTTGAATAGATTTACTAAAAAATATGGTTCCATTGGTAGATGTAACTGAGTTGGAGTTGCTTGGATGATTCGTATAACCAAGGCCTTTTTTTCCTTTATGAGTAGATGCCTCAATAGGATGAATAATGCCATGTGTATGTTTTTATAGTGTCTATCCTCTATCCCCCATATTTTGTGAATATCATAATCCAAAATCATATTGTTTGGATCAAGGTTTTATGTCATATGAAGATCTAGATGTCTACATAATTTTAAACTTTCTTTCCTATTTGTCACACACCAATATTTAGTAGATCTAGGAAAGATTATTTTGGTTATATTATGCATTTATTGGGATGAGTTAGACTAACACTCCATCCTTTTGTAAATTTTATAAACACTTTATTAAATGGTCACCACTGCCATTTTTGCATCTTTAGGTACATGGAAATTTGATGGGAGTTTAAGTATCATTGGTTCCAAAACAAGCATGGAATTTTGTATTGAATGTATATCATGAGGTACTAGTTCTAACCCAAACACTCTTTTACTTGATGTTGTGCTTGATTTACTAGAGTTTGATAAAGATTATAGCTATTTTGAAAACTACGCTCTAGTAGCTTACTTTATGTGTAGAGTCCCCAAGAACTTGTTAACACAATGAATCCACAACCATTGGTAAGGCCATGGTTTGAAATTAGAAGCAGTCTAAAACTTTACTAAGGATTTTTTCTTATTTCACTTTACTAACCCAGAACACTGTAATGTCATTATCAACCATGGCCCTAGTTTATCCATAACATGCTAGTTATTTTTAATAATGGTAAAATTAGGTTGTTAAATGGGACCCACCCCATTACAAACAATAAATATACATGGTCTTATAACCATAACTAACCAAAAAATAACATTATAATAGATTATAGCAAAAAGATAGTAAAAACACAACAAAAGGGTAGCACTAATAGCCTAGACATGTCCACCCTTACAATACATCATTCTAATTCTTCTTCATGTTATTTATCATTGTATCCATTATTTGAATTATGTGGGGATCCTATCTCTCCTATATCATTCCCTTCTTCTTATCTATTATATTGTAATGTCCCCTTCTCGAGCATGATATTTCCTGTGACCATTGGCCTATTCCTAAGACCCTTAGGCTACTCGAAAGATAAAATTAGGGTTTCTTGTTTTGAAGGATGCTCTTGCTTGAGGTTGGTTGATTCAATGGCAGGTTCTTCCTAGGTTTTTAGAGAGCTTTGCAGTGATATGTTCTTTTTGGCATTCCAAGCATCTTCAGGAATTTACTATTTTTAGTAAATTCTATTTCTGGTAGTGGTCCTATTAGTTTCGGCATGGTTGGCTTTCCATTTCAGTTTGATTAGTTGGCTTACTCATTTTTGGGCTTTGGGGCACAAATGGAGAGATAAGTCAAATTATTTTAATTAAATCATGTTTTAATGTTATATTTTAACATTGACTTTCCCCTTGGCCTAGCTACTTCACTTTAAGTTGTTTTAAAAGATGTTCTTTATGGGGTGGGCACCTCATTGAAGGAATTAATTATAATTCTTATTAAATATTTAATCCAAGCTTAAGTTGGGTGCCAACTTCAATGAGGAAATAAAGTTTATAATATAAAGTCAAAATTTTGCTTGGGAAAGTGGGATGCCACCTATTGGAGGATAGGGTTTCTATAAGGGTCAAACAGAAATTATAAAAGGAAGCCATTGGTCCTCACTTGGATCATCTTTAGCTATAGGAATGTTATGTTGTTGGATTGACTTTGGGATTGCTTTGAAGAATGAAAGCCTCCTAGCTTGGCATTACTTCTCGCTTGAAAGATAGTGACTAGTGGTGAGATAGTGTAGTTTGATTGTTTTGTATGTAGGATTTGTGCATTGTAGTCAGTGTGTGTTTTATAGATCAGTTTATGAGAAATTTAGGAATTTCATAGTCATCACAATAGACTATGTTTTTTTTCATAAGTCAAAAAATACAAAAAAAATCATTATGGGTATTTTCTATATCTCTTTGTTTGTGAAGGGCGCCCCTTTTCTGTAAATTGTAGAATTTTTAATAAAGGCTATGATTTTTAAAGGCAAATTTCCCCTCTTACTAGGCTGTACCATCTATGGTTACATTGGGATTTGTGCATAAATTAAATAGAAACCTTTAGGTCTATTTTGTGTTCCAATCTTGGGTGCCTTCATCATTAGGGTCTTTTGCTTTTCATTTCACGTCAATTAGATGAGTTGTGTGAGAGATATGTCTATTTTAGTGTGATCTCAGGTTGTTGCTTTTACATTTAAAAGTGCAAATCTGAACAGACCAAAATCTTGAATCCATTTTTTTTAGAGAAAAAATCAGTTTCAGTATTTCCATTAAGCAAGGATAATTCTCTATTACAATGCTTGTTGAATGGTTCTAATTCTATGCTCTTGGCAAGCAAATTCTTTATCATATTGTAAGCTGGCAGTAGTACTGACAATAGTTCTTTAATCTTGCTTAATCATGATTTGTAATGGTGAGCATATATTCTGAAACTACATTATAATACTTTACATCTCCATCATATGGTAGCTTCCACTCCCTTTCGGGTTGGAAAGCACATTCTTGACATTGAGTATTTCAGCATTCTTGCTTATTTCCCTGTCAAGCATTGTAATTCGTAACACTCCACCATATGGTCACCTCAACTCCATAATGGATTGGGTAGCACATACTTGGTGTTGAGTTTCTTTTTAGTACCTATAGTAGTAGAAGATCCTCTGACCATATGCTCACCATCATCAGTGCCATTCTTAGTTAGAGTTCCTTCCAATTCTATTTCTGCATTCAGATCCTCTGACCAATGCTCACACCTTGGCCTCCTTAGAATCCTAGTGTACATTCTAGTTAGAGTTGCTTTAGTATCATTTGGTTTAAGGCTAACCCTAATGACTGTGTATTGCACTGCTAATTGTAATTGAAAATTTGAAAAAATTGGCTCGAAATATTTTAGTGGTATCAGAGATAAGTATCCTGCCATCCTATGAACAAACCGTCTATGAGTGACAGAGTAAGGAGATACATATCAAGGGAAGATAAGAAAGTTGTAAAACAATTTTAGTGGTATTAGGCTCTAGAAGGTTAGACAGCTTCAAAGGTCTTGAGGGCTCATTGGGAGTCTTCTCAAGAAATAGATATGGCAGAAGGTGAGAGGTTAGTCAGGGGTAACGAGAGGTTTACCAAAAATAGAGATGATAGTGGGAAGGGAAGAGAGAGATCAAAAATTCCTGAAAAGAGATTTGAAATGAAGATGGATGCCTTGATGGATATGGTATCTCTCATGATGGGGAAAGTGGGATAGAACACAATTCCACAGAATAACCCAGGATATAGAGGGGAGCATAGTGCCTCTAACCAGCTTAATGGACGTGTTACTCAACTTGTTTCAAACAACACCTACATTTCTTCCAGGCCCTTCAAACCCCCCTTCTTAGCACCAATAAACACCTAACTTGATCCTGAAGAGAATGCTTCATTCGTAAAATAGTTGAGACTTGGCCATGCAGAGTATGATTCTCTCCCTGATGAAATCAAGATGGACATGTCCTATAATGACTTTTTGGATCATAAGAGAAAGAATAAGGGACAAGGGAAAAATTATGAGAAAAGAAGAACAATAGTTTAAGGGGATTTGTATCAAGTTGTCAACAAGGTTATACTTCCACACTATGACATGAGTTATAACAGTTTAGCTCAAGCTTGGATATAGAAGCTGGACAACTATCTAGCTCTTAGACCCATGGCAAAAGAGGAGGTGATTAGTTTGCTATGCTACACCTTGATGGGGTGGCACACGAGTGGTGGTACCATGGCCTACTCACCTTAGGTCATTGATATATCACTACCAATGATGAGTTCACCAATAGGCTCATTGAGAGATTTGAGAAAAAAGATCTTGAAATACATTTTAGAGAATTGGCACAGTTGAAGCAGTATGGCATAGTTGATGCCTACATAAGCTGAGTTCCAGAGACTTTCAGTGATGGTCACTAGCATCACAGAGAGGCAGTTGGTGATCCTTTTCAGTGAAGGATTGATGGAACCACTCAAGGGTTGTATTAAAGCCTTTGATCCACCATCCTTACAGGAGGCAATGAATAAAACAAGAAACATGGAGTGGGCTACTCCTAAGGTGAAGTTTCAATCCAAGCCATCCTTTCACAAAGGGGATAAAGGAAAAATACTTCATCATAGACCTCCTTTCAGACTTCAGCATAAGGAGTTCAATTAGCATAATCCTCATGTCACAAGATTGGATCCTGAGACACTGAATGAACTCAGAAGATAGGGGCTATGTTTTTGGTGTAGAGAAAAATGGTCTCAAGATTATGTTTGCCCAAAGGGAGTCAAATTTCACCAGATTGAGTACTATTCAACTAGTGAAAGTAATTCTAATTTTTCAGACTAGCAGTCTGATTTTGAAGATAGTGAAGTGGAAAGAGCTCCAAAAGAGTTCAAAGATGAAAAGGAAAGTGGAGGAATTTTGGCCCAACTTTTGAGCTTCCAAAGGAATGAATCCTTTAAAGTTCACAAGATGATTAAGGGGCAGCGAATAGTTGTGTTGATCGACACTAGAGTAACACATAACTTCATTGATGAAGTTGTGGTGGCAAAGAAGGAGCTGTAAACAGAAGAGTTTCAAGGTTTCAAGGTCATGGTTGTGGATGGGTTCCACATCTCATGCACCAAAAAGATCTCAAACATGACTATGTAATTGGGAAACTATGAAGTCAAGGATGACTTCTATGTAGTCAACATTGGAGATACGGATGCCATTCTAGGCATTCAATGGATGCGTTCACTTGGAGAGATCTCCTTAAATCTACAAACTATGGAGCTCAAGTTTCAATCCGATGGGAAGAGGATACTACTAAGAGGAATGTCCAATGGGGTACCTTAGGTTGTGTCATTCAAGAGAATGGCAAGGCTGATCCATCATGATCAAGCTGAGTGAGTTGAAAAATGTATGATTCTTCTTACTAGTCCAGTTGAAACTAAGAGAGACTATCCTCTTGATGTTCAGTCTCTACTCACAAAGAAGAGCAAGGTATTTGCTGATTTGCCTCCTAGACCACCACCTGAATGGGGTTTTGAACATATCATAGAGCTCAAGGAAGGAGCTAAACTAGTTATTACAACTCCATATCAGTACCCCAAGAAGTAGAAGGATGAGATTGAGAAAAACATTTAGGAACTCTTGGAGATGGGTTTCATTCACCCAAGCAAGAGCCCCTTCATTTCAGTAGTGGTTGTTGTGAAGAAGAAGGATGCTACCATCCACATGTGTGTGGACTATCGTGCTTTGAATCAAAGCACCATCAAAAATTGCTACCCCATTCCAAGGATAGATGAGCTCATTAATGAGCTACATGGAGCCAAGTTCTTTTCAAAGATCGATTTGAGATCAGGTTACCACCAGATTAGGATGAGGGGGTCAGATGTTGAGAAGATAGATTTTAGATGTCACTATGGCCACTTTGAGTTTCTAGTCATGCCATTTGGGTTGACTAATGCTCCTGCTACTTTCCACTCTTGCATGAACTAAGTTTTTCAGAAACAATTGAGGAAGTTTGTATTGATATTTTTTGATGATATCCTAATTTTTAGAAAGACATGGGATGAACATCTCAAGCACTTGGAGGAAGTGCTTAGCATCCTAGAATCTGAGAACTTGTTTGCCAAAGCATCTAAATGTGAATTTGGAATGGAGGAGTTATTGTATCTTGGTCACATAATCAGTGCTGAAGGAGTGAAGGTTGATTCGGAAAAGATCAAGGTTGTTGTTGATTGGCCACTTCCTGAGAACTTGACTCAATTGAAAGGGTTCTTGGGTCTTTGTGGATTTTATAGAAGATTTTTGAAAGGGTACTCACAAAATGTTGCTCCTCTTACTGATCTCATGAAAAAAGGGGCCTTTTGTTGGTCAAAAAAGGCTCAATCTACTTTTGATAAGTTTAAGAGGATCATGAGCTCTTGCCCAATTTTGGCTATTCTATATTTCTCCAAGCCTTTCAAGCTACAGTGTGATGCATCCGGTGAAGGAGTTAGGGCTATTTTGATGCAAAACAAATATCCCATAGTGTTTGAGAATAGAAATATAAGAGGTGTTGAAAGAACCTACTCCATTTATGATAAGGAAATGCTTTCCATTATGCATGCATTAGCTAAGTTCAGACAGTATTTGGTGGGAAACAAGTTTGTGGTCAAGACTGATCATAACAATCTCAAGCACTTTATGCATCAGAAGGATTTGATGAAAGGCAACAAAAGTGGGTGAGTAAGCTCCAAGCTTACAATTTTGACATCAAGTATGTCAAGGGGAAAAACAACATTATGGCTGATGCTCTATCTAGGAGACCCCATTTAAGCTCACTATGCAAGCTTACTACTGATTGGAAGGACATGTTGCTTGCTGATTATGCCAAAAATTAGTTTGCAACTAGAATTATTGAGAGTACTTTTCATGATGAAAGGTACAAGGTGATTGAAGGGCTGATTCACTACAAGGGTAGGATCTTTTTGGTGGCTGATTCTAAGCTTAAAAAGAAGATTTTGTTGACATTTCATGACATTTTGCTTGCTGGTCATCAAGGCTTCTTTAAGACATATAGGCAGATCTAGGAAAGATTTTCTTGGAAAGATTTGAAAGGGGAAGTTCAACACTACATTCAAGAGTGTCCCACTTGTCAAATGAACAAGAATGAGCATACTCTACCAGTTGGATTGCTGCAACCTCTCCCTATTTCCAATCAAAAATGGGAAAGCATATCGATGGAATTCATCACGGGATTGCCCAAGGTCCAAGGGAAGGATTGTATCTATGTTGTAGTGGATAGATTAACCAAATTTGCTCACTTCTTTGCCATTACCAGCTCTTTTTCAGTAGCCCAAGTTGTTGATCTATTATTTCATGAGGTGTTTAGGTTACATGGGCTGCCAAAAAACATTGTGAGTGATAGGGACAACAAGTTCCTATGCACTTTTTAGCAAGAGGTCTTTAGAATGAGTGGTACTATGCTTACTCCATGCACTATTTATCACCCCCAAATAGATGGACAAATGGAAATAGTGAACAAATGGATGGAAGGCTATTTGAGAAACTATGTTTTTGAGTAGCAAAGAGCATGGGTGAAGTGGCTTCACATAGGTGAGTACTGCTATAATTCTTCTTTCCACATGTCAATAAAGATGTCACCTTTCTTGGCTCTTTATGGTTATGAAGCTCCTAGCTTTGCTGATTTGGTGTTTGGTGATAGCAAAGCTCCTCAAGCCAAGGACTTATTGTAGCAGAGTCAAGATATCATGAAATCATTGAAGAACAATCTTCAGATGGCACAGAATCAGTAGAAGATGTATGCTGATCAATGGCATGTTGAGCACTCTTTTGAGGTTGGGGATATGGTTTATCTTCAATTATAGCCTTACAGACAGTCTAATCTCAAAAAGAGTGTAGCTGAGAAGCTCAATCCTCATTTCTATGGGCCATTCAAGGTTATCAAAAAGGTTGGAGTAGTAGCTTATGAGTTGGAGCTACCTTCTGATAGTAGAGTACACAATGTCTTCCACATGTCTCACCTCAAGAAGGCACTTGGACACAATGATGTTGCTTCATCACAGTTGCCACCTTTGGATGAAGAAGGACAGTTGGTTTTAATTCCAGAAGAGATACTTGATTACAGAGAACGTTCTTTGAGGAAAAGAACAATAAGAGAATACTTGGTGAAGTGGAAAAATTTGCCTATGGAGGATGCAACTTGGGAGAATGATGAGATTCTATAGCATCTAGGTTTTCGATTACTTGAGGACAAGCAATCTTGGGGAGGGCAGACTGTAATATCCCCTTTTCGAGCATGATCTTTCCAGTGATAGTTGGCCTATTCCTGAGACCTGTAGGCTACTTAGAAGATAAAATTAGGGTTTATTATTTTGAAGGATGCTCTTACTTGAGGTTGGTTAATTCAATGGCAGGTTCTTTTTGGGTTTTCAGAGAGCTTCGCAGTGATATGTTCTTTTTGGCATTCTGAGCATCTTCAGGAATTTATTATTTTTAGTAAGTTCTATTTCTAGTAGTGGTCCCATTAGTTTCAGCATGGTTGGCTTTCCATTTTAGTTTAATCAGTTGGCTTACTCATTTTTGGGCTTTAGGGCACAAATGGAGAGATAAGTAAAATTATTTTAATTAAGTCATGTTTTAATGTTATATTTTAACATTGACTTTCCCCTTGGCCTAACTACTTCACTTTAAGTTGTTTAAAATATGTTCTTTATGGGGTGGGTGCCTCATTGAAGGAATTAATTATAATTCTTATTAAATATTTAATCCAAGCTTAAGTTGGGCACCAACTTCAAGGAGGAAATAAAGTTTATAATATAAAGTCAAAATTTTGCTTGGGAAAGTGGGACGCCACCTATTGGAGGATAGGGTTTCTATAAGGGTCAAACAGAAATTATAAAAGGAAGCCATTGGTCCTCACTTGGATCATCTTTAGCTACAAGAATGCTATGCTGCCAGATTGACTTTGGGATTGCTTCGAGGAATGAAAGCCTCCTACCTTAGCATTGCTTCTTGCTTGAAAGATATCAACTAGTGGTGAGATAGTGTAGTTTGATTGTTTTGTATGTAGGATTTGTGCATTGTAGTCAGTGTGTGTTTTATAGATCAATTGATGAGAAATTCAAGAATTTCATATTCATCACAGCCGACTGTGTTTTTGTTCATAAGTCAAAAAAGACAAAAAAATTCATTATGGGTATTGTCTATATCTCTCTGTTTGTGAAGGGCACCCCTTTTATGTAAGTTGTAGAATTTTTAATAAAGGCTGTGATTTTTAAAGGCAAATCACCCCTCTTGTTAGGCTTTACCATCTGTGGTTGCATTGGGATTCATGCATAAATTAAATAGAAACCTTTGGGTCTATTTTGTGTTCCAATCTTGGGTGCCTTCATCATTAGGGTCTTTTTATTTTCATTTCATGTCAATTAGATGAGTTGTGTGAGAGATATGTCCATTTTAGTGTGATCTCAGATTGTTGGTTTTACATTTAAAAGTGCAGATTTGAACAGACTAGAATCTTGAATCCATTTTTTTGAGAGAAGAAATTAGTTTCTGTATTTCCATTAAGCAAGGAGAATTCTCTATTAAAATGCTCATTAAATGGTTCTAATTCTATGCTCTTGGCAGGCAAGTTCTTTATCATATTGTAAGCTGGCAGTAGTACTGATAGTAGTTATTTAATCTTGCTTAATCCTGATTTGTAATGCTGATCATATATTCTAAAACTACACTGTAATACTTTACATATCCGTCATATGGTAGCTTTTATTCCCTTTTGGGTTAGAAAGCACATTCTTGACGTTGAGTATTTCAACATTCTTGCTTATTTCCCTTCCGAGCATTGTAATTCGTAGCACTCCACCATATGGTTGCCTCAACTCCATACTGGATTGGGTAGCACATACTTGGTGTTGAGTTTCTTTTAGCATTGTAATTCTTAGTACTCCACCATATGGTCACCTCAACTCCATACTAGATTGGGTAGCACATACTTGGTGTTGAGTTTCTTTTCAGTACCTATAGTAGTAGAATATCCTCTAACCATATGCTTGCCATCATCAGCACCATTCTTGGTTAGAGTTCCTTCCAGTTCTATTTCTGCATTCAGATCCTCTGACCAATGCTCACACCTTGGCCTCCTTAGAATCTTGGTGTACATTTTGGTTAGATTTGCTTTAGTATCATTTGGTTTAAGGCTAACCCTAATGACTTTGTATTGCTCTATTGATTGTAATTGAAAATTTGAAAAAAATGGCTTGAAATATTTCATATATCATGATCCATTTTTTCATTTTTCCTTTTAGCCAATAATTTCAAACCTTCCATGTTTTGAAGATAATTTTGCATAGAAACAATACTAAAGTCTATTATCATTCTCATATTTCCCTTGATTGATTGATTAATTTTCATGCTCAATATTTAAGACTTTTAAATTCATGCTTTCCATTTGCGCACTAATTTCCATCAATTTAGCCTTTGTACAATAAATACCTTCATTTATATTCATGTTATTCATGGTTTCCTTGAGTCTAGCATGATCCCTCATAAACCAACACAAAAAAACCTTATTCAAGTCAATTTCATCACCCATTTACTCCAACTTATTTTGGTTCTTAAGGGATGTTATAACAATATCAAAATCCTTGTCCAATTTTTCTTTGTCAGAAGATACTTCATGCATGTTGATGATTGTCTCCTTTCCCAAATTCCTCTCTATAAGTTGTTTTATACCTTCAATAATTATTCAAGGGCATCCTAAAATTATCCCACTTTTGATGCATAAGGATGGTTAAGTGTTTCAAATGTTGTTTCAAGTTGATAAGAGTCATGAATTATAAGTCAAATTTAAATTAGAGTCAAACTAGTTTCCCACCCTTTTGTGTAATTTGAATTTTCAAAATTATAATGAGAGTTTAATAGTGCATTTGGGTTTACAAGGGCATGTAAGGGATAAGGTTGTGTAAGGTAGTCCTAAAGGTCATACTATAAGGATAGGAGTGAGGTGGCAATGAGAGTGATAAGTAATAATTCACCACCCTACGTGGGTGAGTAAAATTAGGAGTTTATTCAAATTAAAAAATGGTTATGTGTCTTTTTTAGAGTCTATTTGATATATAGAAAAAATATAGAGTGTTTTTAGTTCTTAGTGGAGGTATAAGGAGAGAATGGGGTAGATAGGGTAAAAGAGACATGGTGAGGAGTCTGTCATAGTAAGGATGAAGGATTATATGTAAGTCCTGAATGTATCTATGAAAAGATATCAATAAAGAATGTCATTTTGAGTAATACTTCTGATTCATACTATTTATTCTTATGTTTATATAGTTCGTTATATGACCTTAACGTAATCTATGCAATATGATGTGGTTCACTGAAGTTGTAGGTATATATAATTTTATGTGT
This sequence comes from Torreya grandis, assembly GCA_037957365.1. Lineage (NCBI taxonomy): Eukaryota > Viridiplantae > Streptophyta > Pinopsida > Cupressales > Taxaceae > Torreya > Torreya grandis. Next base: position 2,758,147 of record JARHVA010001181.1, read on the forward strand.
ATTATTAGTCCATTCAAGGTTTGTACATATTGTGTATAAGAATAAAGGATATACTATGTCAAGAAATACAGTGGGGTTTGAGTAATTTATAAGTTTAATCAAATCATTATCTTTTTGAGAGTGCCTTGAGATGTTAACAAGTGTTCATTGTTCTAGTCTATGTACAAAAGGTTAAATATGATATACCAATGTCATCATTTGATTGATCTAAAGTAGTACAAGGTCTAAGAACTATTAGTGAAGTTGTAGAAAAGTAAAGACAAGTCATGAATATATCCTTTTTGTAATAACAAAGGCCTCAATAGGTGAATGTGAGTGCTCAAGTGAAATAGAGATAAGAAGGACTATTACAGTTAGGTTTCAAGAATTCTTGTAAAATTTTGGAATAAATACGTATAAGGGATAACCATTATTTGAGTTAAGTGTGTTAGCTTAGATTCAATATTTAATAAATTTCATAGGTGTTTGAATCCCCTTAGGAGACTTGAGAACTTCATAACAAGACTCAGAAACCCTGTAGATTGTGTCTACATGCATAGACTGATGAAAAGCTTGCTTGACATAGTGAATAAAGAAACAAGTGTCAACTGGTAAATTTTGGAATAGATGAAATGTGTTTTTAAAATACTAAAATAACCTTCACAATCAAATGAAATAAATTATAGTTCATAAAATCCATTATAGAGAGCTCTTGGCCTATCACAAATTAGTTCAACCCTATTCGTAGGGTTTGGGATAAAAATGAATATATGTCAAGATTCCTCTAGTAAAAATTACTCAAGTTTGTTTATTATCTAAGTGTGAATGTCCACTAAGATATTTCAAAGATTTTTCACCATTAGGGTATGTGTCCGTACCCCTGCAACTGATTGTAGGAGAAAAGGGTCAATAAATACCTAATAAGGCCTTCACAGTGAACAAGATTAGGTAAAAAGAGTGAACAAATCATGGAAATAAGACATGAAACGTTGTATATATCTGAATGAGAATAGAGGGTATCTAGATTGATGGTTGGTTTTCTAATAACCTATTGTATGTTTCCATACACAGAGAAAATCAAAAGAAAAAGGGTTACATGAATTGGTCAAAAGGCAGAAAGAGTTGTATAGAATTGATTTAATGCATTTTAAAAGGTTGTAAATGAGATGAGAGGTCTAAATAGATTATGAGAATCACATTTAAGGTGTCAAGGACCATGAATCATTGTGAATAACCCTATAACCACTGTTACATGTGGTCCCAAAGGACTATTGAGTGAAATGCAGGGTGATGAGTGATGGAAATGTATTGAGATGATTTGAAATGAGGTATTTGAATATTTTATGTGTTTTAAAACTTTGATAGTCAAGAATTTAAGTTTTGGTCCATTTTTAAAAGATAGGCCCAGTGTTGGTCAAGAAGGGTTGGAAAGATTGTACAAAAAGTGAAGCAGAAGTGAAAGTTGATTGAAGCTCTACATCATTTGGTATCAGAGCCATCTAGACGATCTGAGAAGATATATACATGTATGAACTTGGTAATTAATGTATGTTACATGTGGTTAAATAATTTTCAATTAAGCAAGGAGTCTTGTTGAAAGATAGAAGTTAGGTAATAGATAAAGAAAGGTATGATCTATTTTGAGATTGATTATTTGATTTGGATGCATTGTTAATGGTAGGTGATAGTTGAGGAAATAAAACAAGTGAATAGTGTGGTGGCAAGCCCTAAAACAAGAGAACTATTAATAAGATCAAAGAAGATATAAACTCATAAATAGAGATTGAGAAAGAGGAGATAGACCTAGTATAAAGGACAAGAGGTGAAAAGGCCATAGTGAGGTCTAAAATAGAGAGCGAGAGGGTTTCCAAGTGTGAACCAAAAGAAGTGATCCAAGTGAGGCCAACAAAAAGAGAAGTATGTACCCAAGTGAGGTACTCAAGATGAAAATAAAAGGAGAGGTAGAAATGAAATTAAGAAACAAGGTTAAATTAGAATGCCACAATGAGAGAATGATGGAGATAAAGATAAAGGAAATGAAGGATGTATTGGAAAGGATGGAAAGAGAGTTAATGAAAATGTGGAATGTGTATAATCTAAAATGTGGAATCAAAAAAAAAAAAAAGGCTAAGTACAACTTTAGAGAAAGGATGCAAGAGCAAGAGAATCAGTAAGCAATGGAATGTGTGCAAAAATAATGGAAGGAGATGGTCAAACAATTGAATTTGATGAAATAGATAGAGAGGTAATTGGGCTTCAAAAATTTTAGTCTAACATTGATTTGTCACGGTTGAATGCAGGTCAAGATATGGAAATTGAAGGCATGATTGGGATGAAGACATTGATTGGACAATAGTCCATAAAGAAGAAGAAATTGATGAATGGAAAAGTGTAGGTACAATTGAAGATGAGGTGTTTTGATACCCTAAAAATGGTGAACTATTTTTTGAAAAGGAGTGGAGAAAAGAGAAGCAAACAATAGGTGACAAAGAAGATAAAGTCACAACAATTAATTAAGTGCATGTAATTTTTTATGAATATTATGAAGATGAAGATGATGTTGTGTATAAAGATACAATATGATTGTTTGAGGAGTACTTTGGAGCAATGAAGAAGCAAGAAGCACATGAAGTGCTTGAGAAAAATGATAAGTTAAGGAGGATGTGATAGATTTACCAGTCCATAAAGATGAGAGGAAAAATGATGAGTTGACCAATTTGACAGTCAAGAAAGGAGTAGATGTAGTGGAGGACAACAAGATGGAGGAGGCCACCAACAAGAAAGTGGGCAAGCATGAGACCTCAGAATGGTCACTAAGGAAGGAAGAGAGTATGATATGGAATAGGTATGTTGATGAAGAGGTAGAAACAACACTAACAGAGGAAGCAATAGATAGAGAATCATAATTCATATTGAATGTCATGAATATGGAAGATGATTTTGAAAGAAGACAAGGAAGAAATAGCAAACAAAGATACAAATAGAGGAATGATAAATAGAGATATTTAGATCAAAACATGAAGTGGATGGAAAGGAGGATAAATAAGTCAAGGTACAAGTGTGGTAGTTAGGAGCACACACATTTATATGAAAGTTTGAATGAATAAGATTGAAAATTTTCTCCCTTGGGAGTATGATGCAGGGGCATCCACAAATTAGTCCATTTTTATGCATAAGGATGGTTAAGTGTTTCAATTATTGTGTCAAGTTGATAAGATTCATGAATTATAAGCCAAATTTAAATTAGAGTCTAAAATTCATTTCCCACCCTTTTATGTAATTTAAATTTTCAAAATTATAATGAGAGTTTAATAGTGTATTTGGGTTTACAAGGGAATGTAACGGACAAGGTTGTGTAAGGGAGTCCTAGAGGTCATACTAGACGGATAGGAGTGAGGTGGAAATGAGAGTGATAAGTGAGAATTCACCACCCTACGTAGGTGAGTAAAATTAGGAGTTTGTTCAAATCAAGAAATAGTTAAATGTGTCTTGTTTTAGAGTCTAGTTTATCTATAGAAATAAGATAGAGTGTTTGTAGTTCGTAGTAGAGGTATAAGGAGAGAACGTGGTAGACAGGGTAAAAGAGATACGCTAAGGAGTTTGCCATAGAAAGGATGAAGGACTACATGTAAGTCCAGACTATATGTATGAAAGGATATCAATAAAGAATGTCATTTTGAGGAATACTTCTTATTATTACTATGTATGCTTATGTTTATATAGTTCTTTATATGACCTTAATGTAAGCTATACAATTTGATGTGGTTCACTAAAGTCATAGGTATATATAATTCTATGTGTGTTTTTAGTCCATTTAAGGTTTACACATATTGTGTATAAGAATAAAGGATATACTGTGTCAAGGAATATAGTGGGGTTTGTGTCATTTACAAGTTTAATCAAATCATTATCTTGTTGAGAGTGCCTTGAGATGTTAGTAAGTGTTCACTATTAGGGTCTATGTACAAAAAGTTAAATTTGATAAACCAATGTCATCATTTGATTGATCTAAGGTAGTACAAGGTCTAAGAACTGTTAGTGGAGTTGTATCAAAGTAAGGACAAGTCATGAACAGAGCCTTTTTGAAATAACAAATGCCCCAATATGTGAATGTGAGTGCTCATGTGAAACAGAGCTAAGAATGACTATTACAATCAAGTTTCAAGAATTCTTGTAAAATTATGGAACAAAGACATATAAGGGATAACCATTATTTGATTTAAGTGTGTTACATTATATTCAAGCTTTAATAACTTGCACAGGCATTTGAATCCCCTTATGAGACTTGAGAACTTCATAACAAGACTCAGAAACCCTATAGACTATGTCTGCATGCATAGACTGATGAAAAGCTTGCTTGACATAGTGAATAAAGAAATAAGTGTGAACTAGTAAAGTTTGGAATAGATGAAATGTGTTATGAAAAGAATAAAATAACCTTCATAGTCGAAGGAAATCAATTCTAGTTCATGAAATCCATTATAGAGAGCTCTCAGCCTGTGACAAATTAGTTCAACCTTGTTCCTAGGGTTTGGGATAAAAATGAATATATGTCAAGATTCCTCTAGTAGAAATTGCTCAGATTTGGTTATTAGTTGACTATGAATGTCTACTAGGAGATTTTGAAGATTGTTCACCAGTAGGGTACGTGTCCATACCTCTGCAACTGATTGTAGGAGAAAAGGGTCAATATATACCTAATAAGGCCTTCATAGTGAACAAGATTAGGTAAAAAGAGTGATAAAATGATGGAAATAAACCATGAAATTTTTTATATAGATGAATGAGAATAGAGTGTATTTAGATTGATGGTTGGTTTTCCAATAACATATCATACATTTATGTACGCAGAAAATCAAGAGAAAAATGGATAAAAGGATTGGTCAAAAGGTAGACAAAGTTGTATAGAATTGATTTAATGCATTGTAGATGGTTGTAAATGAGATGAGAGGTCTAAATAGATTATGAGAAGCACATTTAAGGTGTCAAGGACCATGAATCATTGTGAATAACCCTATAACCACTATCGCATGTGGTCCCAAAGGACTATTGAGTGAAATGCAGGGTGATGAGTGATGGAAATGGATTGAGATGTTTTGAAATGAGGTATTTGAATGTTTTATGTGTTTTGAGACTATGTTTGTCAAGAATTTAAGTTTTGGTCCATTTGTACAAGATAGGCCTAGTGTTGGTCAAGAAGGGTTGGAAAAATTATAAGAAAATGGAAGGAGAAGTGAAATTTGATTGAAGCTCTGCATCAAACAATCTCATGATTTATAATTATAATCATGAATTATAGGTCTTTAAACAAGCCAAGATTAAGATCCCAATCTAGATATAATTCCTTGAGTTGCCTCTCTAAGTATCATCTCATGGGGCTTCAGTGAATGACTCGTTAAACCCGTAGGATAGTTTATCTACAATGAGTAATTAAATTTCTTCACAACACATCCCAAAAGAAGGGTTTGAATTGAGATTTATCTATTCAAAGACCTTAAGGATTCTATATAAATTGAAGTGGGAAATCATTGGTTCACATAGTGTGTGCTTTATATTAAGCTACCAAACACTTGATATAAATGTTAATTCTTAGATCATGTGATTTGAGAATGTCTATTAATGTTCCCCACTCCTCTTTCTCCTTAATAAAAAGGTGGGTCTGAGTCCAAACCCCAAAATGGGAACTCTAATGATTAAAACAAAATCACTAATAATAAAAATAATATGGCCCATGGTAATATTAATCCCCAAGCTATTGTGTTCCAACCCATAGGATGTCTAAACTCTTTAGCCTCTCTTGTAAAAAACATTCATCCTACACTAGTTAAGGTTCCACCTCCTATTTCTTGTATTCCTCAATAAGTGGATAATTTTATTCTTCCACTACTTTTTGTTATTCTAGCTCCATCCTTACAACTCCCTTTTGGCGTGACAACTTCAAACTCTATGACTAATATCATTACTCTCAACTGTGAAGTTGTTGTGCAACACTCCCATGGTCCCTCACCTTCCAAGGGTAATTATTATGATAAAAAAAATGCATCCTTTTCAGCTAGGTGATTATGTAGTGAACAATCATGCTTTTAATATGTTTGCAGCTCTTAAAGACCTTACCGAGGGAAATGTCATAAATCTCAATGTTTCCCAATGCTAGTCTACTCAATAAATGTTTGAGGTCTTACTGATCTAACATGTAAGTATATTGTTAGAAATCGTTGTCAATCATTTTTTCATATGAAAAATATATGCATGCAAGAAGTCAATATTTCTAACTTCCTTATTTAATCTGTTGTTCACACTATCTGGCCTAGTGTTTTATGTCATGCCACTTGTCATGAACCTAGTCATGGAGGTGTCATCACTCTTTTGGAACCTAAAATTTCTCAAAATTTTATTTATTTGGGTTCTAACCACACTCATCGAGTCATCTGGACCCTTTTTTATTTTGACAATCACATTATTAGACTTGACAACCTATATGCATCTAATGACTTTGTGGAACATGCAATGCTATGGATATGGCTAGTAGATTCTATACCTAATGCCCCTAGATTATTTGTGGATATTTCAACATGAATGAATCCTCTGAAGATAAATAGGTCCATCTTCCCATGTGTTTGTGTGTTGGGTAGTGGGAATCATAGTTCTACATGCATGATAAACTCAAGGTGTTTGATCCTAACTACCATCAAAGGAGGGATTTATATTCTCCTTGGTTCACCTAGTCTAACTTTCAATATGGAGGATGTCAAGTGCTTAATGGTCTTGATCATGATTTACTAGTAGAATAAGACCTTTTTTTATTTACTCCCATGCATGATTGATCAATTTTTATGCTCCCTTATACTATGTTATCATAACATCACCCTATTTTCTTTTGTATTGAGTGGACTACTCCTCAAGTTAGACCCTCCAAAACACAATTCTATCTCAACATAACTCATATTAAACATGAAATAATTATTGGTCATATCATTTGAATTTATAATTTATTTCCTAGACCCATTGGGAATAATGATTGGATTGAATGGTGGCATAATGTTGATTCTCGCACCACCACTTTCCTTAGAATATATGATACCACTTTCCTTATAATATATGATAAATAAGTCACTATCTTCTAATAACACCTTCATGATGCCACAAACCATGAATTCCTTAGGGTTTCATAGGATCTTGAGGCCTCATCTTTTAATAGTCATCTTTAGACTCAAGTAGCCCTTTGGAGACATAAACTCCAAATTTAAGATGCATAAAAAGCTATAGAAGCACAAATTCAAGCCCATATGCACTGGATGGATGTTGGAGACAAAGTAATCAAATAATTTTTCTCTCTCCTTCATTCAAGATGAGTTGATGATAGAATCAAATCCATTAAGGATTCTTTAGATATAATTACCAAATTACCTAATATTTTTCAAGCTTTTATGCAACATTATCATGGTGTTTTTAAAGCTCAATCTATCACTCTTGAATGAGAAGATACTCTCTTTCAATTCTTTCGTGTTGTCCCTTATAAGCTCTCTAAAGCATAGAGGGTTCATTTTTATAGAAACCTTAGATTAGATGATATTAAGGAAGCTATTATGAAAATGGCCTATAAAAAATCCCTAGGTGTTGATGGTTTTCCTTGTGAGTTATACCAAACCCTATGGGATACTGTGGGTCCTGATCTTCACACAATTTTTTCTTAAGCTATTCTAATAAATTCCTTGATCCATATCATCAATCAAGGTAATATAAAGTTTATTCTAAAGTTTGGTGATCTTTAAGTCATTACCAAATGGTATCCTATCACCCTTCTCAATGTTTATTATAAAATAATTTCTAAAGCTCTAGCCCTTAAAAATCAAGCATCTTATTCCTTTAATCATTAGAAGTGAGAAAATAAGGTTTATTCAACATTGATAAATTTTGTATAATGTCATTATTATTTGGGAAGGTATGGAATGGGCTAGGGTTTCCAATCAAAAGGCCTTATTTGTCAAGATTGATTTTGAGAAAGCTTATGATCACATAGAGCGGCATTTTAATATAACAATGATTCAAGTGCTTATTTTTGGCCCCGTGTTTGTGCAAGTTGTTAACATGATTTTTCAAGATGTTAGTGTTTTCATTATTATGAATGGCATCCAATCTCTTCATTTTGAAATTCATATATCTATCAGACAAGGTTTTCCTTTAACTCATTCTCTTTATGTCATGGTTACTGAGGGATTTAGCTATCTTTTGGATAATTTTACTTTAAGGGTTTAGGTAAAGGGTATTTCTCTCCCTAATTCAAACCATTAGTTGATTAATTGACACTTAATAGATGATTATTTTTACCCTCTATAATAAATATTATTCTATTAGAAATTCTATGGAATGCCTTGATATATTTTGTCTCCCTTTTGGGTCTTCCATTCAATGAAATAAAACTTAGTTTTATCACCAAAGTATTTCTCCCAAACCTCCCTAGATAGAGGGATTTCAATGGCAATGGATTATCTATGGAGTTCAATTCAAATTCTTAGGCATTCCCTTTTATTTTAGAGTTTCACCTACTAATTTTTGGTCTTATGTGGTTTAAGGGTTTGATAAAAAAAATATCCTTTTGGATCACACAACCCTTTTCATTGGCTAAAATTTTTTAGATATGTTCCAAGGTACTAGATACTACTCATGTATACTACTCCTCTTGTTGTGCCTCTTCAATTTTTATTTATATCAAATTGGAAAAAAATTCATGGGATTTCTTATGGTCCAATTTTGAAGGTAACAAAGGATTCCACAAAGTTTCTTGGAACATGTATTGTCGACCTAAAGAGGTAGGAGGGTTGGAACTTGTTGACATTAAACTACAATGTCTAGCTCTTAGTGTCAAATGGATTATCAGAGGTTTGAAAGGTCATGAAGCCTGGAAAGTTTTGCTAAGACATTAGATTTCTCAATCTTGTCCTCATGGTATAAATGCTTAGCAAGGTATTGGTCTACAAAGCCTTTGCATTCCCTCTATGTCTATTAATATTGGAGGTACTTTTTTTATGCATAAAATTTGGAAGGATTGGGAATAGCTCAAACCTCACCTCATTTAGGTGGAGAGGGTTTCAAAATGGTCTCTCTAAATTATCACTCCCTATGGTGGTCCCCAATGCTTAATTTTCACAATGTTCCCTTTGTCATGGACCCTTAAATCAAGAGTTTAAGATTGTTTAAAAAGGTTATTAAAACTATTAGGGAGTTATTCTAAAAGGCTAGCCATGATTGTCTCCCTTGGAATATTTTTCAAATTAAGTTTAATATTAATAATAAAAAGTCAAAATCCATTTTTAAAATTCAGAGTTCCATACCTGAGGATTACTTATATAATCTTAGTGTTACCTCCCTTATACCCTAGTGGAAAGATTGTCATTAGCCTAGAACTACATCATTTTGTCATTACTCTCCTTAGCCAAGGTATAATCAATTGTCTCCTTAACACATTGACACTGAAACTCTCAATCATTGATGAATCTTAGATCCCTTCATAATATATGGTCTACAAGGTTTGTTATTATTTGGGTTGTGTTTATCAAGCCCAAAAAATCCATTTCCTTTGGTAAATTCTCCATTAGGGTTTGCTTATAGGTGACCATCTCAAGCACATGGGGGTGTCAAATCCCATATGCCCTATATGTCACTATCCAAAAACCCTTAAACATCTTTTTTGGTTTTACCCTCATGCTTAGTCTGCTTAGAGATGGATTCACACCCTCTTTGATCCCTTTAAACATGAATTATTCACTTAGAAAATGGCTCTCTTATGGGGATCCACCTTACTTATTGCAAGATATAACATATTTTGGCAGATTTTTATGCTGACATTCTTTTTAAAATTTGGAAAACTAGATATAATGCTTGTTTTAATCATGAATAAATAGAAAGGATATTTTATATAGCTAATAAAGTTGTTATGATTTATAATGTTACCCTCTAAATATAGGTCCAAATAGATAAAATTTGGCTTAAGATTCATCATTTACAAGTCCTTTTAGATCATTGGGGGATTGATCCTTGTGATATAAAATGTGAGCCTCTAGATCCTCCATGCCATCATTTTCATCCTCATGGACATGGTCATGGGTTTCAAAATCAATGGTCTTGAAGCTGAAGGAGCCCTTATTCTTTCCTATGATGATCATCCCCACACCATGATAGGTCTAACAGGTCCAAAAAATATGGTGATAGAGTTGGGGGGGGGGGGGGGGGGTGTTGGGGCCTCCCTCCCTAGGATAAGTTTCCACATTTGGCTTTAGATATTTTTCCCTACCTATTGATGGTTGGTATCCCTTACCTATTGATGAAGATCCCCCTACTCAAGGGGATGAGAGGAAACTCTCAGGATCCTTCACCTCCTCCTCCTCCACTGGATGCTATGTTTATTGGTTTCTTAGATTTTTTCTAATTTTTACTTTTATTATCCTTTTTTAGTTTATATGCAGTTGAGTTAGTATAACTTGTGGTTCATGTGGCCTTAGGTTGGGCCTTTTTTTTATTTGCTTTCTTCTCAAGGCTTGTTTATCTCGGTGTGACTTAGCTTTTAGGGTGTGAATTTTCCACCCATTTTTTAATATGACTAGTGTACTATATTTTTTTATTAATATAAATGTGATTTTCAATCAAAAAATATATATTGTTATTTTTTGTATTATTAGCTGAATATGCTTCATGTGTAATAGTCAAAGTCACTATACAACTATGAAGAGTAGGTTGTACCATTATCTAAGAATAAAAATCCATATGGGTAACATGATTTTGGGTAAGATTGATTACCTAAAAATATGTAAATTGTTTTTTTTTATTACTTAAAATGTGCACCCATGGTTGCAAAGGGATCTCGTGCATTGACACATAGCTATTTTATGCCTAACACCTTGGACTCATGTGTTGGAGAGTTATTTATTGTCTTGTTGTAAAAATGGGATTGTACCCTAAGGTGTGGGACTCTTGCACTCCTTAGGATGAACCTCTAGAGTAGGTCAACTTAATTCTATTCTAGATGCACCTGGTTTAGGACTAGTACATAGATGGTTTAACCTTTTAGGGTTTAACTATGTAAAACTGATGTTTAGATAAAAGGGTTGAGATGTCTAAACAAGTAAAATAAATATGAAATAATTAATTATTGATTTGTTATATAATTTGACCTTATTTAACCTTCTAAAAATATCAATAAATAGGCATAAATATAGACTTATTTGAAAAGTGACTATCATAGATGATCTGGGTTCTAAAAGTTGAGTTCTAGATAGTTTTGAGTGTCATCAACAGGATCCTAATGTCTGTTTCCTCACTAGAAAGTAGCACCCCATATAAATAGTAGTTCCATGTGTGTGTAGTGTCCTTCAAATACTAGTGTGTGTGTGTGTGTGTAACAAGAAAATACTAGTGTCATGGTGTAGAAGCGTACAAGGAAGCAAACATACAATTGCATGAGGCACACAAAGGTAGGCTAAGGGGAAAAAATACAAAGGACATGGTCACATGTCACTAAATCTGAGAATGAAGACATATAAGGACATGTTAAAATGTCTACATACACAAGCAACAAGTAATTTACCTTAGAGCCACATAGAATAATATGTTCAAATGTCTACATATAGAAGTAGGAAAGCACACACAAGGGACATGGGCACATGTCCAAGGCATATAAATAGAGAAGTGGAATAGAGCCAAAGAATAATGGAATATTCAAATGCCCTCGAAGATGGAAGAAGCATATGAAACACAATCAAGTCTAATCTAGGAAAAGTAGAAATGAAAGCATGTATAATTATGTAGTACAAATCTATGTAGATACTAGGATGTATATATATTGAGTCTAACTAGTGATAGTTAACAAAAAATTTAAGCAATGAGGAGAAATGATCAATATCAAGATAAATCAATGTATAAATTATAATATATAATATATACAAATAGAACTTGGTAGTATCAATTGTGTATGAGATGCTCCCGAGTGGGTGGATGTATCAAATGTATAAACCTGGATCAATATAAATACCCCCAATGGGTAGATGATAGCTGGTTTGGATCAGTGTAATGGACCAGATTCTTATCTAGAATCTACAAGACTTGACAAGAAAAAGTGAAGCATATGTTATGATAAAACTGACTATACTAGGATAGCTAGTAATATGCAATATATGTTAAGTAGTATAAATGTAAACATAACAATGCATACAATCTATAAATTTTATATTTTTGAATATTTGAATGTTTTTGTATTTTGACATGTTATATTATTTTTGTGTTTTTTTATTATAATTTATGTACAAGAAAATGAAAATAAACTATGTACAAGGAGCGAGAAAGAGAAGGAAGTATGTACAAGGGTAGGAACCATACTAAAAAATGAGTCTCATAGGAGACTCACTATCACCATGACCTGTGTTGAATAGGGGAACTATGATCATGAGTGTGGTGTAAAATGGAAACATGATCCCATAATTTATTGTGATGTATAATCTAAGTGTGAATTTGCTTGAGTAGTGATGTTACGATGTTGTGTCACTAACTGTGATGCCCATGAACTATAGGGGTCTTAGGGACCCATTTGGTAGAAGTAGAAGTTGTAGGTGATGTAAGTGACCTATGTTAAGAACCCATATAACCCAATATAACTAATCTTGACATAAATTTAGGGGAGGAAGGTCCTCTAGAATCTGTGATGTATCTCTGATGCAATTGTCTCTCTAGTAATGACCTGTATGGGAGAGTACACATGCATGTAGATACCATAGGAGTAGACCTAGCCTGTTCTAATGACTCTAATAAACATTTTGATGTATGCATAGGATTTTGACTCTATTATATAAATGATAACCATGTAATATCTAGTAATGGTGTTGGAACTATAACTGGTGTTTGTGTTAGAACTGTAGCTAGTAAATGTGTTGGAATTACTTGTGGGATGGGTAGAGGATACTTGTATGGAAAAACCCTTAACCTTAACCACCTAATTAACATGTATATACTTTAGGCATCAGTGTACTATATATGGGATGGCTCAGATCTATTGTAACCATGGCCTAACCAATAATATATCAAATATACCCACACTAGGTATTACTATGAACCAAATGGCTATGTGTGCTAGTCCAACCTATAATGGAAACATAATATCCCTAATGGATCTCTGAACATGACCATTGAAACCACTAATGATTGTGTCTATGGGGAATATATCTTGTTCTATGTAACCCAAGTGTTGTAAGAGTGTCATGGTGTACGTGCTTATGTTTGACCAGCTATCAACCATCACACTATGAAGATGATGGTGGTCTATGTATGCTCGTATGAAGAGCACATATAAATCTATGTCATCATCCATAATCTCCTACTCTAAAAATGTGATAAGTGGTCTAGGTGGTACTTTAGTGTGATACATACCAATAATGTTATGCAGTGGTTGTGTCTCCTTTGTAATTATGCAATAAGAATCTGGTGGTGGATGTGCCTAGTATGTATAGTGAACACCTGATGTGCCCCCCATCTCATTAGATGTATTTTTTGTGAAAGGATCTAAAAATATCTTTAGTGCCTTTGCCTCTATCTATTTTTGTTTTTGTGCCTCTGTGGGTATGCCCACATCAATAATGTTAGCCTCAATGAGATCTTGTATCTTGTGCTTCAAGCTAATGCATATGTTTATCATGTGGCCTGGTGCCATGTGATACTCATAAAATGCATTTGAATCATTACTCTTTAGAAGAGGTTGTGTCGTATCAACATATTTAATGGGAGAGAGAGATATGGAATTGCATTCCAATAGTTGTTGTAGAACTCATGCTGATGACTTTGGAAGACTAGCAAAGACTCAATAGCACTACTTTGTAAACAATAAGAATTTTTACTTCAAAAATGTGGCTAACTTTGTGAAAGCAAAGGTCATCAATTGTTGTCAATCCAGAGCAAATTAGTTTTTATTGAAAATAAGTAAGAGGAAAATTTTAATAACAGTGAAATAATGTCAATTAAGAAATTAAGAGATTGTTTGTGCATACTGTTTTGATTCATTTTATATTGCTTCATCATCTTTTATAAGTTGCATTGACGTCTTCATGTTGCTTGTAAAAATGTAATGAAATTAGGAGAAGAAATATAATAATGTGTTTATGTACATCTAATATTTTTTATTTAGAATCAAAATAGATAAATTTTAAATGAAAAAGATTTGCATGGCAAAATATAGTATATTATTAGTAAGATCACCTTATTGTATCAATTTTATATTTCTAAATTGCATTGTTCTTCATGTACATTACATATGGCCAAGAAAAGAATGCCACAATCACTCCAATAACAATCTAGTTTTAAAATGTGATATTTTTATATTTGTGTCTTTAACCATATGTGATCTATAATAGTTGTTGATAATACATTTTATCTTTGTATTAACAAATGCACATTGTGATTTTTCATGTGGTATTCAAGTATTTGTGCATTTTTATTTTATTTTTTAATGTCAATGTTGAAATCCATTAGTATATAAGTATTGTGTATTTCATTTGTGTCTGCTAATGCATCGTCAATAATAGATATGATGTTTGAAATAATAGAAGCTAGTGGTGCATACAAATTCACTATTGTGATTTTATGGTTATTGCTACCAATTATCACCAATATTGCTTTGATGTTGATTCTCTTGTATTGAATTGTTTTCAAATTTGATATGTGTTTTTTACGCAAATCATGATTCCACGTATATGAAACATTGAAACATAGTTAAAATATTGCAATAAATGTTCTAATGTCATAGTTGTTATATGTGTTTCTTGTAAACATGATATGTCAGAGTGCATCATGTCATGGTCATTTAACACATCTTCCATATGGGCTCGAAGGATTCTAGTATTCAATGATGAGATAAGAGTATGATCATTTGCATTTATATTATTTATATTTTTTTCTAGTTTCCATTTTGCATCTCTTTGTAGGCATAACATTTTGCATGTTATATTTTGTTTTAGCTTGAAATTTCTCATTGTTAATGGATCCAATAAGTATAATGAGTCAATGTTTCATATGTGTGACAATGTTTTATATGCTAACCCATGATGTGTCACTCCATAAGGGTCAAATGTTAGGCCATCCATTATTAATACCTGAGATCTATGTATTATTCATGCATATGCAAGTTGTATTGGAAATTGTTTCCTAATTGTTTGAGAATGTTTGTTGCATGTCTTTCGTAGTGGCTTGACAACACATAAAATTGGTGTCCAATCATGTTCAATAGGCATTTGATGTAAGTGACCTAATTTTATAATTTGATGTTGTCCAATATGTGGATCATTGAATTTAATCCATAGAATGTCTATATCATTTGAAATCGTGTGTGATTTGAATATTCCATATGAGCCATTGACCAGCCCATCTTTAACATCATAATATCCAGTGTAGATTTCAACCAATATCCCAAGTTTCAATACAATAGTGGGAGGTAGTGTGATTGAATTATGATATGATTTTGTTTCTCCATATACATTTTCTTTCTCATCAATTGCATGAATGATGATATTTTTTATGGAACAATAGACAACATTCTAGCATTATATTTTTCAACATCATCTTTTTGTAAAAGAGATATGGAAATGTCAGATTGTTTGGTGTTGGATGTAAACAATTTTATGAATTAAATCTATGTCATCATGTGTTTGAGTTGCTGTGCAAAAATGGTTTAGAACTTATAAAAATTCTTTGTTATTTTATCGCATTGTTGTTTTTAATTGGTGACTTTTTACATTTTTTTCCAAAAGTCATATGGAATGATTTCATTATTTATTTTTAGATATTCAAAGATTAGAGAATCATCAATAGGTTGGAATTGATAAAATTCTCTAAAAAATGTCTTATCTACATTTTCAAAATAGGTTGTAAGAATGTGCATTATATCTCATACTCTTTTGTTTATTAAATACAATAATTGTGATCCTATTAATGATATTTCATCTATAAGGAGGACTTGTAGTTGATGGTTGTGCTTTGATAGTGTGTCGAGCATTTCACAAGTAAGTGGAATAAGGTTTGATTTGCTAAAAGGTAGAAGAAATGCAGAGTGCAGAGTTACTCCACCAACATTGTATGTTGTTTTTCTAATATATGCTAGAATTAGTCCTTTTGGCATAAGTGGGTCACTATCTATGAATTTTTTATATAAACAAACTAATGTTTCATAGATGACTTTTGCTATAAATTTTTTCCACATGGCAAGACCTCTTGTTAAAAATAAATATATTGGTTTTGATGGATTGTTTTTTTTTTCCATTGCTACATATTTTGTAATTGTTTGTTGTTCTTCATTCAATGATTTTTTTCTTTTGTAATAGTCATCATTGTCATATATAAATGGATGTCTACCAATTTCAAAGGATTTGACATTGTATTTTTTTGTTTATGTTTTGGATAAAGTGTAAATCAGATTTCAAATCATAGTTTTTGTGAGTACTTTTACTATTTTTTGGGTTGAAATTTGTTGTGTTGATGATGTTATTTTCATGTTGACTGTTGTCAATGAATTCTTCTATATTCCCCCAAGAAGAGTTTACGTTGTATGTGAATTTTGCTTCATTTTTTTTAATAGTTTTTTCATGGAATGTGTATGTAGATCTCCATGTCTAGAAGCCATGTTTTAGACTTTTTTTCATTTTCCATGAAAGCAATATATAACAATAGTTTTTCTCAATTTCAAGGTGTTTATTGTATTTGATGTATCCAATAACATGGATTTATTTTTCCTTGGGATTTTCTTTTCATTTTTTTGGTACTCAGAAACAAAATATACAAGGCAAATGTTTTGTAGTGATTATGGTCATTGAGTATAATAGTCTATTAGAAATTTGCATATTACATCCTCTAATTGATCAAGTTTGTGGGTCAAACGTGTTGGAGGTTTTAGAATGAAAGTGCATTCTTTTGAAAGACTTATGTTTATGAATACTCATTTTCTTGAACAACTGTTCCATGGCAATGACAAAACTATATGCATAGCTTGTTGAGCAGACATTTGTTGTCTATTAAAAAATATATTTCCAAGGTTGTGTATCTATATTTTTGGCTCTATGTTATTTATGAATTCTTTTAAATACCTTTGTCATTGACGTATCAAATTTTTTCATATAAGATATATAAGAAGATGTTGCAGCATAATCATTAAGTATAAATTATGTGTTTGTATTTGCTTTCCATAGATGCGGCATTTTTATTGAAAAACTATTAGTCCATGCTTGTGATGGTATTCTTTTCAATAATATTATTGGTTGTTTAAGCCTAATTTGAATTGATTGTATGTATTCACTTTCATTCATTTATAATTCTACCAAAAACATGTTTAATGTGATAGAGGTTTCATACTATTTACTTTCTAAATTAGTATAGATATGTATTGAATTTTCTATCATTGACTTCTTGTTATTTTCACATGGCTCAAGGATAATCGTTCTTCTCATTGGGGGAACTGGGAAATTGTATCTGCATCATGAATTTGGCTTTTTTTTTACAACTCTTTATGTGGTGGTGTTCATGTAGCTTGGCTATGTTTGAATCGAGGGTGCTTGTGTCACAAGTTATATAATTATCTACAAACCTTATAATCTCTAATTTATTATTCTTTCCATAGATCTGTGTAAATTTTATCCATAACATTAAATGTGTATGTTGATTTCCTTGATTTTGAAATTCTGTAACAGATAAATGATCTTGTATTGGTCCAAAATAGAATCATATTTGTATGTCATTTTTAACATTGTTTTGATTCTATATACGTAGTATCGAGTGCATGTCATAGGGTCTTTTGTGACCAAGTAACTATGATCAACTTCATTAAATATAGTATCTCCTTTTGAACTTTGTGTTTGTTGCTGTCTATCATGCAATATCATTAATACATTTGTAAGTGGTTCCCAATGGTGTTCAACACTTGAAAATGTAACAAAAAACGTTGGTGGTCCCAATTGGTGAATTATTATAAATGTGTTTTTTCTTAGTTGTTGTAAGTAATCTAGAGATATTGATATTTTTTGAAAATCGATGTATCTAATATATGATTTCAATATTTTTTTAAATTTAGTCTATATTTAACATATTTTGCTAAAAGCTTTCTTCCTTTTAGTTATGCTTTTCAATTCTTATCCACATTGTTCAAGCTACTTGGTCTATGATAATTTTCATTGCTTTGAAAAATAGAATTGTAATATGATATGCAAAAGCATGATCCTAATGTTGTAATTCTCATTGTGCAATTTTAGCATATAAAAATGTATTTGTTATTTTTTCATTGCGAGGTTCACCATGAAAAAGTGTTGGAAAATTCATTTCCTCAACATACTTATTTTTAAAAATTCCAAGCGGTTGTTGACATTCCAATGGTGCAACTTGGATCAAAATAAGTTTGTAAATCATGAATACACATTGATTCTATGAATCCATGTACCATTATGCAATTGGGAATATTTTCTTCATCTTTACTACTTGTTTTACTATTTTGTGATAATTCACTAATATGTTGAGTCGCTTTTTCATTAGTATGCAATAGTTGTTTCCAATGTTTTATTATTTTAACATTTTGAGATTGATACAGTTTCCTTTGACACAATTTCTTTAGAGTCTACATGATGATGTTTGGGTAGACCCTTCCTTTTTAATATGCATTTTTGTATTCTAATTTTCTTTTTAGTTCAATAGTGATTATTTATTTTTCCTTTAATGACATGGAAATGCTTTTGTATTATGTCAATATTCGATGGTACATTGATAATTGCACCTGTTAATCCAATTTGTGGTTTTTTGTATCCTAATTGTCTAATTTATGCAAATGCAATTCGTGGTGAAACAAGGCATTCTTCAAGATCTGTGAGCATTTGCACATATGTCAAAGGTTTATTTAACCAAATCTGTTGAGGTGTTGCAAATTTTGGAATAGTTCCATTTTGTAATGCATTGTCACATTTTGTGCATATTTTCTTGGCATCCAATTCATTGTTGTTTATCAAATTTGTATATGTTTCTTTATATGATTGCTTTAAGTCTATCATGTTCTATTTAAAGTGTAGTTGATTACAAACCAGGCACACATGTTTTGGTGTGTCTTGAATGTCTTTTATGAATATCTTTATTGCATTATTTGTTTGATTCCATGTAATATGTTTCAAAATGTGAAATGATGTTTTATATGTTTTAGTAAATGATGTCTCTTTCATATTGTTTTGGTGCGTCTTGAATAGCTTCTTTCAATTTGTTTATTTCATTGTTTCTTTGATTTTGTGCAAAATTTTTAAAAATGTGAAAAGATGTTCTAGGTGTCTTATTCAGTCCTAATCCTTTTGTATTGGAATTAGTAACAACCCTGGTTTGATCATTTTGTATTAATGGCTCATAGTGAATGTGATTGTTTTTATTTCAAAAAATACTATGTTATAACTATTTTTAAGTTGTAAACAATTACAATATGTATTTATTATAATTTTAGTAGCACTTGACCAGACCTTGATTTTTACATTTAATAATATTGGCATCCACTCGAAGCAACATTCACCTCCTTCAATTTCACCCTCATTGAATGGTATTGCCAAGTTTACAATATATGCTTTCCAGTTTGCAATTTTTCTTGTGTTTTGTATTATATTGGCTCCTAATTTTGTTTGTAGATAACATAATGCATTGTTATTTTTATACAATATTGCATTGCAAAATGATTATACAATATAACGATGTAGACATTGTATATCAAATTCAAAATTTGTTAATTGACAAATAGAATTGAATAAGCTTTCACCACAATCAAAGATGTTCAAGTTAAGCCTACAAAAGCCATTGGCTTTCATTTTTTCTAAAATTTTTGTCCAATATGACTCTAGATTTGTGGACATATTAGACAGTTGAATATGTGTTGACAACATACTATATTCACTATTTTTTTTTGAAATATAGTGGTTCGTAATGACCACAAATAGGATTTGTGTCATAAAACAAGATCGAGTATGCAAGTTTTTGATTTTATTCATTGAATTGAAGATAATTATTTTTCTTGTGAATGACCGAATGCATATTTAGATATTTAGCTAGCCAATGTATACAAAAATTATCTTCCCATAGTCCAATTTCATTTCCAGCGGAGATATGTGCCACAGATAATCGAATTCTATGAAAATATGTTTTAGTGTCATGTATTCCATGCAATATATACAGTTCATCAAGATATAACTCTAGTTCGTATGATTTAGTTGCAATGGGATCACTAATATGTAGACAATTTAAGAAATGATCAATAATGTCATTCCTCAATTCTGAAGGTATATATTAAAAATGCAATAGCACGTGAAATGCATCAAAGACGCAATCTCCAACATTGTACTTAAACGCTTGACCTCGAAAAAGATGGCGTTCAGCCAAAGCATCATCAATGTTAGCATATTGCAATTCTGCTTTTTTTTCATATTGCTCTACAACTATTGGTTTATTCAATGCTTCATTATTTTTCTTTTATGTTTTGTAAGATTCAAATGCATTGCTTTTATGAATGAATAAAACTATAGATATATTTTAATATGTGTGCATTCATTTAGCAACGTAGTAACTTGATTTGTAGTGAAATACAAAACTCATGAAGCCCTACAAAGAAAAAAATACAAACAAGTTCATATAATTTAATTCAATCAGTGTCACTACTATATAGAAAATTGAAGAAATTGTCAACAATATAATTTCTCAATTTTGAAGGTGTATATTCAAAATAAAATAATACATTCTATAAACCAAGAAAAGCATAGATATATTTTCATATAAATATCTTTTACTAGTGATATATTAACTTGATTTATTTCTGTAAACAAAAAAAATATAAATTTAAAAAAAAAAGTTAAACTTTCAAATAGATTAATTTTTACCCTGGTTGTGGAGAATGTATTCCAATAAAAACGAGGATTAAGAATTGTCACATAAAACTAACATTTTATATTTTGACGTGAATGTCATACTTAAATATGTACCACCAAATATAGAATGTCGTTTGCACTTTAAAACTTACAAAAACAAAATTCTATCACTTAGATAGCACGAGAAGATAAAAAAATAAATACTTAAAAATTTATTGAAACTTATTTTAATTTATAAATTAAATCTAACCAATATTTATGAATACAAAGAAAATTAATATATATCACTTATATTTAAAATCACAAAAAATTGTATATACATTAAAACTACTAGCATGACCTATCCAGTAAATAACAACTGAAAAAGATTATCAAATTATAAATAAAATTTAAAATTTAAAAATAAAAATAATAATAATAAATTATTTTTTAATTTTTATTTTTTATTTTTATTTTATTTATATATAATTTTTATTAGAATAAATAAATAAATAAATAAATTATTTTTTCCATTTAATAGATTTTATTTTCTATTTGTATGAATCATTTATTCTTTTATTTTTTTACAGTTTATTTTAAAATAATTGTATTCAAAATCTATCAATTTTTTTATCAGTTTCTATTTTATATATATATATATATATATATATATATTTTAAATTATGAATAAATTGGTGCACCATGAGCGAAACTATGTTCATGCACATAGGCTAATTTTTTTTAAACTTCTCAACCCAAATACAAAACATGTCTAAATAGTAATAGAGAGATTTCATATTCATTCAATATTATAAATATAAATGAGGCTAAATTGTAAAACCATAAACTAGTAAAACTATGTTCATGCATCGAGGTACAAAACATTCTTTTGACAAAAGTGCAAAGGTCCAATTCCTTCAACAAGAGTGCAAAGGTCAAATTCCTTTGGTGAAAGTGCAAAAGGTCCAATTCCTTCAAAGAAAATCTTTCAGACAAAATGTCTGAAACAATTGTTCCAACAAAGTCAAAAATTCGAAGGCCAAATTCTTTCGAGCATCTTGTCCGTGCAAAAGGTCCAATAAAGCTCAATTCTTATGAGAAAAGTGTGAAGTCAAAATCCTTCAAGAAAATTTTCTCAGACATTTTTTCCGAGACAATTGTCCTGACAGAATGCCCGAAAGAATTGTTACAAGACAATTATGCTGAAGAAAATCCCAAAGCAGAAATACTAAGGATAAAGAAGTGTTGAGGATAAAGAAAAGTTGATGAAAGCAAGAATGTAGAAGACAAAGACTTAGACCAAATTGTCATGGAACAAATTCCCCAAAGAAATTTTTGAATTACAGGTATGACGATATCATGGATGTCTTTTGATAGGCACGTGGACGTCAACCTTATGCTGCAAGGACTAGCTGTTGGGATTCAAATGATCTAAGAAAATCATGCAAGCATCAATTTTAGACCCTTTGAAGTAGTCATTTGTTTTCAAATGGAGGCAGATCCCACAACACGCATTTGTGTGGAGCAGGATGATCTGATGGTGCACAATCAAAGTTGAATAGTCAAAAGAACCCAGGACAAGTGCAGGCATGACAAGTCTTGAGCTCATGAGGGATGATTTAAAGATTGAGCATGTTCTCAGATATCAATGGTATGCATTCAAGTGTACACAATCCGATCTACGATGCATATTAGGTCAAGACTTTTCAACAAAGTACAAAATGAACACAGGACCACCACTTGGAACGAGCGCATGAAGGACTAACAAAGGAGGATGCAGAGAGATCACGAAGCTACCACATGGCACCATTTTGGTATAAGACCTAAGGATAGCCAATAATGCTCCACCCCTCGAATCATGATCTGACAGAGCTCATTTTCTCATCCCAGCTAGATCTGACAGTGCTTAGCCTATGTTGAAAAGTCAAAGACCCTGTGAGCAAATACAAAAATGATAAGTGGCATAACTACGTGCCACAAGTTAGAAATAAAGCGTCTCACACAAGATCTGTGGCTCATGTTTGCTTGAGAAAGGATGATCTAACGATGTGAGCTGAGGTGGAATTTTCAAAGGGATCAGATTGCACAAGGAAGTGACAAGTGTCCATATTGGAGCCAATCAATTGACTTAGTCACTCTTATGCCCCACAAATGCCCAATTAGATCTGATGTGACGTGCCAAATGTTAGCATGTGACAAGTTTTGGTCTAAAAGCTAAAATTGATGGTTCTTTCATGGATGTGGCAATGATTTGAAGCATAAAAGAATGTCTAACCACCATCCTAGAGCATATTTTCTTAATGGCTATGGATCTTTTCTATTTTCATCACAGCTGGAGCTTTTCGATTGTAATCTCACAAGGTAGTGGGTTTTCCTTGGTGTGCACAAAGAATAGATTTTTCATCCATAAGTTTCCATGATTTGCAATCGATCAATAGAAGAACATTTCTAGATAAGTTTTAGATTAAGGTAAAAACAGGTTTTGAAGGGACCCCGAAACCCTTTAACAGGTTTAAAAAGATAGAGCAATTACAAGCACCAGGATAAGCAATCCTTAAGCCTACTAAAAAATAGCAGCAAAAACAAGGGCAACAACATTATCCATTTTATAATCCGCCCCCTAAAATTCCAAAAGAAGATTTTCTATCTGTTTTTTAGGGGTAAAATC
This sequence comes from Torreya grandis, assembly GCA_037957365.1. Lineage (NCBI taxonomy): Eukaryota > Viridiplantae > Streptophyta > Pinopsida > Cupressales > Taxaceae > Torreya > Torreya grandis. The sequence goes on from JARHVA010001181.1 coordinate 2,781,667, forward strand.
TAGAATAGTTGCCTGCCTGCCATCAGCAATATTCTTCTTACTTTCTAACTCTATTTTTCTTTGTGGATCTTCTTCTCAGTCTGTCTGGAGAGCCAACATCCGGTTTCACCTTTAAAACCTGTTCGTCTCCTTTTCCAGATTTATTCATAGTACAAGCAGAATGTTTCGCCTTCATTTTTTGGTCTTTTTTGCTACTTCTTGTTTAAACCCCCTTAGTAATGGTCTTTTTTATCAGCCCTTTTCTTTGGTTTAGAAAATGTTCTAAGTTTTCTCCATTATCATTTACATTAAGCTCCTTCAAAGGCGAAGCATTCTCAGCCTGAAACTCCCTGGACTACGAAAAAAGAGAATCTCCCTCTAAATTATTTTCAACTTCATCCAAGATTTACCTTCCTCCAGCTCAGTTTTATCTTCTACATCTCTCCATCGGTCTTCTATATTTTGACAGACAACGATTTGTTTTGATAAATCTATCAAATCATCTATTATTTGTACCAGAATTGTGGTTTCTGATTGCATCCCATATCCTTCTTTCTCAAAATTTTCTTTCTCAACAGCAAACTCTTTGTCCGCCTCTGATTGTGGATCTTTGGGATCTTCAATAGAAATCTCTTTCTCCTCCTCAGCATGTAGAGCTTTAGAATCTTCATTATTCTTTAGTTCTTGTCAATTATTTTCTTTGGGTATCCATACCTTTTTGTGCTGAACCTTGATCTTTATGTCATCCAAAACACTGCTTGGATAATTTTTTCTTTTGTAAGGACAGTTTCTGGCCCAATGCCCCTATTTTTTACAAACATAGCAAGAGTTGGGCAGATCTTCAAAAATAAACCTTTAAGTTCTTTTGCGATGCTTAGAAATTAAATCCACTTTTTCTGGGAGATTATTCAAATCTACCACTTTAACATAAAGTCTGGCATTTTGAAGTTTGGATCTGGTAGCCGTTGCATTATCCAATGCCACTAGTTCACCAAAAGAGTTGGCTATCCCTTTAAAAATCTCTTCATGCCAGAACTCTAAAGGGAGGCTAGGAAGTCTTACCCAAATGGGAGTGTTTAAGAAGAAAGAATTTGAAAGATCCATGTTAGGCTCCCATTTTTTAATAGTTAGAGAACATTTGCCAAAAGACCATGGTCTTCCACACAGAATCATATTCATGTCCTCTTTACAGTTGAAATTAAACAAGAAGAAGCCATTCAACATTGGTGCCATTTCAACCTCTCCTTGAATTACCCATTTCCTTTTAACCATTTTAGTTAGGGATTCTATATCTGGTCTTGCCCCTAAATTTTTTCCCACAAGGGTGAATTCCAAAGAAGACACAGAAAAATCTATTAAAGGATCTGGGATAAATACTTGAAACTCACCTTTCTCCCAACAAGATTTTGTAATCACCAGTGAGAAGAGAAGTTTTCCATTGGGTTTCTTGCCAAATAGAGAGGACCACTTCTTTTATTCTAAATACTCTACCTTCAGCACTTCTGAGGATTTTTCCTTGTTTAAATGCACATTCTCTTTCTCCTTTTCAATCTTCTGCCTCAACGCAGCAAGAGAAGAATCCTATTGGGAGATACTAATCTCACAAGAAGGATCAAATCTGCTCAAAGGTTTTCTAGTCTTTTCATCAGTAGGAAATTCAGACCCATCATTTTTTCCTACCTCTCCTGCTGTCCCTCCATGGTTAGAACCTCCTTCCTGGTTCTCTACAGCCAATTTTCCATTTAACTTCAATCCTTCATTTCCCCCTTCTGAAAGGGCGCCTTCTATCGCCGCCTTACACATTCAGGTTCTGGGAGTGCTTCCAGCATGCCCTCAAATGATTTCTAGATAAGTTGCACATGAGGACAAAATCTATTTGGCTCTTCAAATGATTTCTCTCCCTCCAGTTATGCAGGTGAATAGTCAAGAGCATCTCTAGGCAATTGCATATGATGATAAATAGTTGTTTGAGCCTCCACTATGAAGTTCATTATCTAGATCATGAACTCACCAACATCTTCACTCAAAATATCAAAGGTTTGTTTCAAATCTTCATTATTCCTTGAAAAGGAAGTTGCAACAATGATTCTTTTCTTGCAAGTGGATGAGGATCTCAAGCATGGCAAAATGCATATTCCAGCTGGAAGTATCTTGGCAGACTTGAAGGCTTGTTCTGCAATTCTACAAGTTGTGACCCATAATTCCATATTTAAAAATGTATAAATAGAGGTTTTGTCCTATGTTCTAAAGTTGTTGTTGGTTGTTGGTTATTGTATGTCATTATTTTTAGCATCCCTCTTTCTCTAAGTCTAGGTTCTATACAAATTTTTCTGAGATCAACTGTTGTGTGTAGATCTTGTCTCCCTTGCTAAGGTGGTTTCATCTATAAAACCATTAGCAAGATTTTAGAGCATGTTTATGTCTCCATTGTCAAAAGAGTAATCTCACCATGCTTATCCCCATAGCAGCATTTTGAAGTGTTGATGTTTGTAAAAAAAAATCAAGTCGATAGAAAATATTTGTGGTCCTTTATTGTATCCTATTAATGAAATGCATTAATATGTTTTACAAGTTCTACTAATTGGATATTTGGGTTTGTGTACACTACTTGTTGTCATTTTAAGCATGTACCTAGGTTATAAAACCCTTTATGTAGTTATATTTATAAATGTGTTGTTGAATAACTTTTAAGGGCACCCTGGGTTCATGAATTTATCAAGAGAAAGTATTTGAGATTCTAGTTTCAGTGTATGTTCTAGGGTTTTAGGGATCATTTAGTGTTTACCATTTGTGGAGAGGATTAAAAAGCAAGTTAGTCAAGCATTAGTCCATAAATAATGAAACATGTATAAAGAACTAACTAACCAAGCCTATCTATTCCTATGAGAATTACAAAGGATAGCAAGAAATAAATGAAAGAAAATAACAACATATTACCTTCCCAAATGGATTCATCATACACATGTGGCTCAAAAACATGTTCTCCCTTGATCAAACATCCTTGTCATTGTAAAAAATGGTGGTAAGCTCCTCCAATGCCTCAAGAACACTTCATAAAATCTAGGCTCATATTTCCAAATCACTAAACTAGCCTATCAATGAAGCTTGCAAGCAAAATCTATGATCAAATGCAAAACCTTGTGGAAACAATTTAACATTATAACTTTGCAATATTCAAGCCTAAAATTCATGTCCATGGCCTCTTTGTTTATAGTTTTTTGAGATTGGTCACGATCAACCATGATCGTCCATCTCAAGATTGAGATGTGTGGCCATGGATAATCCTAATATTTGGAATTAAATCTATAATTATCTTCATCATGACCTTGGAAGAAGGGGCATTAAAGAGGCATGGGAGGCATTAACTAGGCATGGGTGACCCATAATCCTGATATTTGTAGTATTTATGACTTAGGGATGTCTTCCCAAAAAATGATGTCACTTGATGATGCGATTAATAGGAATCAATTTTCAAAAAAAAATTCAATGACTCTCATGGAAAATCCACTTAAGCTCTTGATTTGGATTAATTATCCTTAAACAAGATTATCAACATTTGTGCAATTATTTGAAAATTAGCCCTCAATTAATCAAAATGGTCAAAAAGTCATATTACCAGGTCATAATTTAACTAGAGAGGAACTGGAAGGTGATGTTAGATGTGTTGGAGCTGTATTCTCATTTAGGATGTTTCCAACACAAAATAACAAAGGTACGTGATGCGTACCAATGAATTAGAAAAAAAGAGTGAACCAGAGGACAAAAGGTGAAATCATCAATTTGACTTGAAATGAATTGATTAAAGTTAGACCATAAAATGCATTGCCCTATTTAGGGATACTTTGACCTAAACTGGCACTTATAAGTGACAAGTTTGAACCATTTAGGGTGTTTTATGGATTTTGACCTAAAAATGTGCATTTGAGTGCAATTTGAATAAGATTGACAATTTCAACACAAATGGTGTTAAGAATTGGATGTCTACATTTTGCCCCTGTTTGAGAAGGTGTAGCAAGACATTCAAGTGAAGTGACATCTTTTCAAAGAAAAGAGTTGTCAAGAAGAAATTGGAACAAACCCATGATGCCCCCTCAAGAGTACATACTAGGATGGAAGAAAAGGATGGACTCTCAAAAAGAGAGAGAAAGTGAGAGATTAACCCATGGAATAGATCACATCCACATGAGCTAACACTTGCACATGTGATTAACATCAATGATCAAAATATAATGAGAGGTATAATAGGCCCCAGAGATAGGGGGAATGGGAAAGATATAATCCATAAATGTAAGGGACAAACTGTAAATGTACCCAATTTGAGAGTACAAGCTGCATGCTTATGACATTGATCAATCTTGAGACAAGTTACACACTAAAATATTGACATCGTGGGATTTAATGTGGAGATCTTGGAATTAGAATAAAAGAGAGAACATTCTACTTCAGGAAGGGAAGCACCACTAGAATAGGGTCTCCAAAGAGAAGATAATAAGAAGTACTTCAGTAGAGCATATTTGATCATGATAAAATAGTTTTTCTCCAATAGGGTGAATCTTGATCATTGATAAAGAATAAATAATGATTTGCCCTTGTAGAGCTGATTTGATTCAGATGAGGTTCAGATGTTGTGCCCCAGCATTGGCGATTAGCAATCAAAATAGCTCAAGGATATAACTAAAAAGATAGGTTAAAGCGAGTGGACGCAAACGTACATGTGATGGTGTAATGGTTTAGAAATCCATATAAAACCAAGCATATGAGAATGCACAAAGTGATGAGGAGAAATTGAGATAGCCGAGTTGACCTCAATAGAAATTGAGAAATGCCTACATAGTTCCATGGACTCATGTTCCACCATGAACTTTAGGCCAATGTAGTTCACCCAAGTTTGGGAGAGAATGGAGTGAAGAATGATGAAAAATTACCAAGAATTGATTAGACTCACAATGTATGTAAAGAGATGCACATCTAAGCATATAGTTGAGTGTTAAAGTGCATGTTACCTAGATGCCTAATTCCATATCATGATCCTAGGTTATGCAAAGTGTTCTTGAGAATCGATCATCAGAGTTGTTATTGACATTAAGACATTGAGACCTGAGCACAAAGTGCTTGCTATAGCAAAATAAATTAGGCATCATAAGTATGAATAACTTAGAATGACATAAGATTCTAATTATGTAGAGCCAGTTCAAATGTGAAACCTATAACTAAGGATACTGGTAAAACAATGACCAAAACCAGAGTTACAACAATTTACATTTAAACAAAAAAGCGAAAGACAAAGAAAAACATAAACATAAATGAACCTATCTTGAAATCAAGATATGATCCATCAAGACTTAAGTAGGAACAAAAATGTTCAAAAAAACAAAAGGCAAGAATGTCTTAATGACATGAGACCAAGATATGAATAATCAAGATCCATGTGGACCATCAAGGCATTCTTGAACACAAAAGAGAAAATCAAAATCAAATATAAAAACAAGACACCAACAACAATCAAATAAACAAAATGGTCCAAGAACAATGTAATAATATAGGATCAAGATATAAATAATCAAGATCCATGTGAATCATCAAGATGTTTTGAAATATAAAAGAGATAAGCAAAAACAAACAACAAGACCAAGATGAGACAAGAAGCAATAAAAATAAAAAAGGAGAAGAAATAAAATAAGAGGTGTTAAAGCACAACAAAACACCAAGAAAACTCAAATAAACACACACAAACAAAAATCAAGTTAGTGTGGTTTAAAGACAAATGTTCATGCATGTGTGGTAGAGGCATTACTTTCTACCACATTATACCAAAGAACAATGACATGACAATTGTTCCGTAATTAAAGAGGAACAATGAAAGAAGAAATGGGGGAAGAGAAGAAAAGGAAGGGGTTGGCCGAGCTAACTCTAGATGTATCAGACAAGTGGACGTTGCCTACATAGTTCCATGGATGCATGTTCTAACATGAACTTCAGGCCAAATGTAGTTCTCCCAGGAAATGGGTTAGAAGAAAAATGATGATCAAACCAGCATGATTAATGTTATAGAAGAAATGAAAGATATGACAAACAAATGAGAATGGTATAGAAAACAAGAAATTGATGAGACGTGAAAGAATGATCTTGTAAAATGGCAAGTGTGTGGGATAAGATGAAATGAACTAGTGTTTATGTGCTTACAAAATGGCAAGAGCATTCAAACTTAGTAGTTGTTTTGGTGTTTAACAAATAATTTAGATGTTTTGGTGAATGTTTTCAAAGTTTGCAACTAAGACCAAGGGGTCAAATGAACACCACCAAATATTTCATTTAGGCTTAAAATTGAACACACTTGTCAATTCTTGTTTGTAATAGTTGTTTACTTAGGTTTTGTTGGGCAAAACAAGGAATGTTGTATGTATTCTCTTCCATTTGTCCCCTTTAGGGAACCCTTAGAATCAAAAGTGTCATTCCTATTGTAAATAGCCTAGTCCAAGGCTTAGAAAGAATGTCTCCTAAAGTACTCAATAAAAACTTGCCAAAGTTTGGGTCATCTTGAAAGCAACCCTAAAGTCTTTCTATTTTTTGCTTTCTTTATTTTCATGTAAACTTGGCTTGCAAGGGGGACGTCATTACCTCCCATGAATTCTTTAGGGAAGATTTGACCTAGGGTTTCACCTCCTAACATTGACTTCATTTGACTCCTTTGGAGTTGCACATGAAATGTATTTGCATTTGGACATCACACTACACTGGGTGAACAGTAGGATGTAGTGGTTGTAAAAAGGACTAGACCTTTTTATAACTATTCAATGCCATGGTCACCTAATTTTTATGCTTGTATTTTGTCATGCAAACTTGGCTTATGAGGGAGATGTCATTACCTCCCATGAGTTCTTTAGGGAAGCTTTGACCCAGGGTTTCACCTCCTAACATTGACTTCATTTGACTCCTTTGGAGTTGCACATGAGACATATCTGTATTTGGACATCGCACTACACTATGCGAATAGTAGAATGTAGTGGTTGTAAAAAGGACTAGACCTTTTTATAACTAGTCAATGCCGTGGTCACCTAATTTATGTGCTTGATGTGAAAGTCATTAAGCAATTGATTCCCCTAGAATGATTAAAACCTTACTATTTTAGTAAACCCCACTTTGCCATACCTTGTTAGTTTAGACTTAAGACGTTTGTTTTTTTTCATTAGCTTACTTGGTCTTGATTTGTGTCTAAAATTGCTTTTTAACTCAATGAGCTTAACCAAAACACATTGTCCTCAATCTTCTTGAGCAAGGGAGGCGTTACATTGTCCAAATGGAAAATTCATCTTTTCCTTGTTCAAATTTTTATCAAAAGCTTTGTGTCATGTCATCCACTTTGGCGCAGTCATGCTACCCAATTGAGTCTAGATATTTTACCCAATTTGTTTAAATCTTTCATTTATAACCCACATTTGAAATTGAAACTTTCTAAGTTCTAAGGGTTGGTGTGTCAAGGTGGGTTCACCATTTACGCACTAAGCTTTTTTTAACTTGGGTTCAATTTTCCATTTGGATTGAAGGTCATATATTAAGACTCAAAATCATATTATCATCTTGGTGGACTCAAGTAATCTTACGTATCGCTCACACTTTAAGTCCTAGAACATATTTTATCCTACTAGAATCATGTGGTGATGTTATGTTACCTATTTGGTCCAAGATTTATACTTAGTGATTCATATATGTTTTTAGATCTTGAGTTGCTTAGTTCATTTTATCTTCTTCATAATGCAGAGAGCTTTCCTCTAGACTTCTAGGGTCAACTTGTCAAAGTTGAAGCTAGCTTTTATGGTGTGGGTGTATCATAAAGATCTAGGCTTTGGTGTACTAATTTTCACCTTGGGTCTTTGAGTTACCTTACTCTCTTCTGATCTATACGATTTCAACTTTACTAAAGGTTGAGTAAACTCGTGAACCAAATATTCTAAATTGTGAGTGGTTTCAAACTACCCTCCCTTATAGTCTCATTGGTATCTTAGTTATTTATTTAAAAAAAGCTAAATCATACTTTGATTGGTTACGAAACATTGGTCCAAAGTTAGTTAGACACATAGAGCAACTCTTTTTAGACATGACTCAAAGGTTCACACATAGTGGGGCCTCTTATGGTCTTAGTTATAAAGGTGAGAAATTTTATTATGTTCAAGATAACCCCATTATTTTTGATGATATCCCCAAAGTAGTAGGATCTGAAGGATGATTATAATGGATATCAACCCCAAGAAGATCAAAATGAAGCCCTTGGATTGATAGAATTAGGTGCTAGAATGCCTTCTAATTTTCTTGTATAACAATTGCATACCTTAGTTAGAGAAGGAGAACAATGATGGCAAGAGCAAGATTTTGCACAAATAAACATACCTTCTTTCTCTAATAAAGGAAAGGAAATACAGATAGAGTCAAAACCCACAAATCTGGATCTTCTAGCTAAGATCAAGATAATAAGTTAATGATATGCAGATCAAACTGTTGTAGACTTAACTGACTCCCTAGTTGCCACTTCAATTCACAATAATGATTTGAAAGAACAAGGAAATGTGGTTGAAATTACTCAAAAAATATTATATGAGGAAATTACCATAGTAGATCAAGGTAATCTAAACAAGTAGTTAAAGTCACAAGAGACCTTACAAAGTGTTCCATTTGATATGGTACATACATTCTTCAATCATCAAGAACCTCTTGTTACTTTACAAACTCAAAAACCCAAACATTTAGTTTGAATTGAGGAAATCCCTCAAGACAATTTGTCTAGTTATTTTCAACCAACCCAAAGATTGGTAAATAAACATAGAAATTTCCAAAATCAACAAAGTGTGAAACAACCAAATTCAGGGAATGTTTTACAATCCAAGAATCAATAGCCTATGTTCTCAACTCAAGCAGCAAATTAGAACCAAATCAAGGATCTAAAGGTATATGCTCCCCATAGATCCACACAAAACTAGGGGAACATTCCACCCTAATAACAACAAAACTAGGGGCACATTCCACCCCAACAACAACAAAACCAGGGGCATTTTCCACCCCAACAATAATATAACTAGGGGCACATTCCACCTCAATATCAAAAAACCAGGGTCACATTCCACCCCAACAACATCTTATCCAATCCACAAATTCACCAAACATGCAAGAATGGAATTCTATAAAGGAAATTGTCCAAAATTTGGAGACATATAATAGAGTCAAAAAGTACAAATTCAATGAGATATGCCCATATCCATTTGACTTATCTATTCTCCAAAGCCCCTTTCCACCTCATTTTGAGGCACCCAAATTTGACAAATACAACGGGAAGGGAGATTCATGCGAACACATACAAGCATTATTTGTCTTATGTCAAGAGGTTGCTTATAGTATCAAGTAATTACTATGACTATTTTTACAAAGTTTAGTGAGACAAGCTCTTGATTGGCTACTTAAACTACCCAAGGGATCAATTATGGATTGGAATGAATTATCAAAAAAAATTGTTAACCATTTTTCATATAACATAGAATATGAATTAACCATTGTTGATTTATGCAAAGCTAAGCAACGTGATGGTGAAATTTTTGCTTCATATCTACAAAGGTGGAGAACATTGGCTTTCAACATAATTTTCCAGACAAATAGTTGACTGATGTCTTTGCACAAAATTTTCATCATGAATTTGTGCATAATCTACAATTATCTTGTGCTAAATCATTTAAATAAATTATTAACAAAAGAGTGCATATTGAGAAGGATCTTATTACTGAAGTCCTTATTAAGATTTATGCATAAGGTCAAGCGTCTAATCAGACTAAATCACTGGTTCTTATAGATATGCAAGATAAGTTTAAGGGCTTTCACAAAAATAAGAACACGGTTGGAAATGGGGTGACAAAAACAAGACATGTACAAATGGTACAAGCTATGCCTCCTCTAAATATACAATTAACTCCCTCAAATCCACTACCTACTTTACAGAGATAACCTCCATGAAGGACATTTCATAACAATTTTAAAGTCTTTAGCAAGCTAGGAGAATTAGTTAAAATAGTGTTACAAAAGCTTATTGAAGATAATTTAATTATATGGCTAGTATCAAGGCCATTTCCTCAAGATTAGCCAAAAAACCAGACTAGTACAAAGAAAATGAATGGTGTAACTTTCATCATGTTTTTGGTCATGGTGCATATCATTGCATTCAATTATGACATATTATTAATGAATTTATTGAAAGTGGTGAATTAGAAATTAAGTTGGACCCTAATCAGGATACAAATTAGGATATAGGAATCTACAAAGACCCCTTTCCTTGACATGATCCACCACCACCAAGAAACAATCAAAACGGTCACAATCAAGGACAGAGGTAGAATAAGAACCAACAACAAGGTTAAAATCATAATGAGCATATTCAAGATCATAATGCCCACACTAATAATGTGGCTTATAACAATGTACCTTATGACTATAATAACACTGTCGGACACATTTTTGTAACCCACATTATCATTGTTACCGTGAAGCCACATGGCCAATCTCATGTTCCTTGAAACATAGGACCCATCATTCTAGGTTCAACACCCTCTCCCCCTAGAAATACCATGTCGAGTTTGCATCATCATATTGTTGCTCCATTTGCATGGGTTACTAATCTTGAACAATAGTACCTTTCTTATAAAAGTTCTTTCCTGAACCAAAATTGTCACAATATGGTTAATCACTCGTGAGTCACCATCCAAGGCCCTTTGCCTCCCTCTTCTAATTATGATAACTCCTTGCCACCTTTAGGTTGTGCAGTCACAAATAGATGCCCATGAGTTACCATTCAGGGCCCTTCACCCACTTCTTTCCATAAACCCAATGAGAACATTGTGCCAGTGGTTCTAAAGCTGAATATTGTCCCAATGAAGACTAAACTAGTTCAATCCACAGTTCAAAGGCCTTATATTCTAACAAATCAATTAGATAAAACCCCTGCATAAATTTACATATTAAAACTCTTACAGACATATGATGTTCGTAGAACCATTTTCAATATTTTTTTATAAGAGTCTATTGTGCCTAATGATATAAACTTTGATCATTTCCAAAACCTACTTGGGCATTTGTCTTCATTTTGACAAATCACATTTGATCAAAAGGACATGTCCACCCTTAGCCTGAACCATAATAACCCACTATACATTGAGATAATCATTACGAATCACAAGATCAAGCATGTTCTTATAGATAATGGTTCAAGGCTAAAGATCATATCTTTGAAATTGGTACGACGATTGGGTTACATGGATAAAGACATTCAACTAGAAACTATTATAGTCAAGGCTTACAACAATGTTGAGAGGGAGTCATCTGGTATAATTTGGTTTCAAGTCATGGTTGGGTCTATTTCTCATCACACATTATTCTATATTGTGTATATTAAGATTCTTTATAACATACTTCTTGGTCATCCTTGGAATCATGAAGTACATACAGTTCTATCTACTCTTCATTAATGTCTTACGTTTCCCCATGATGGGATCAAGGTTACTATTCCCATTGATCAACAGGCATACCAATACTAAAAACATATTGAAGCAGAGTTTCATAATTATAATTATTTCCTAGGTTCTAAATTCATTGCAATGAAGAATAAAACCATCATTTCTCATCCATCTCCATCTAATTATATAAACCCTGGTGATCTAGCCTCCACTTCGACTGATCCATTTCCTACAACTCTAGCCAAATAGGTTATTATTAAAGATGTAGGCATTTCCATGTACCATCTAAAGGATGTCCTCCATATTACAAAATTAACAAAATCCCCTAAAATATTTGGTAAGCCTAAAACTTCCCAAACTCCTAATAGACCCGATCAGATTTGGCAACCAAAGAAGAAGCAACCAAAACCTCTTGTGGTATTTGTACCTACAATTGCACCAAAGAAATATCGAGAGGATTTTATCAAGGGACATTGGTTATATTTTGAAGGCCTTGCTTATTTTTTTCAAAATCCAAAGTATCATATCCCTAACAGGATAATGGATCATCTTGACTATACAGAGAAAGGACTTGGCCCACAGGCACAAGGAATTTTATAACCCTTATCAGCTAGAGTCATCAATTGGAATCATGGTTTCAGATTTAAACCACTAGAGGATAACCTCATAACATTTGGTAGTGACTCTTTAAAAATGAATAGTAATGGGACTCCTAACAATGACACAATGTCCCATTATAGCCTTTTCAATGAGTTTATTGATTCAAATTTATTTGATTCAAATGTCATATTGACCATAACACCTATTAGAGCTTCCCATCCTAAATTAAAAATCCATCCTAGTGGTGCTTCCTTTCCTAAAGTATGACATTATATCTTTACCATTGGTACTTCCTATCTTGAAGCAAACCCTCACAATAACCTATGCCTTTACCATCCTAAACTCATAGATTGGGATCAGCAAAATTTGGTCATATACCTCGATGAGTTTCAAAATGAAGAATTAATTGCAGAATACATGGGCCTACAAGATGCATTCCCTATTAGTGATCATAAGTAGGGTTTTGATTTTTCATTGAATTCTTCTGCCTACTTTGGAGAGCAGGCAAAATTTCTTGGTCATAATAAAGAACAAACATCAAGATCTTCAGGTGAAAACTTCTTTGAGGCACTTGTTGATTAGGGAAAAAGTAAAGAAAAAGACAAGCCTTTGAGTGAAAACCTATTTTAGGTGCTCCCAGGTGGGAAAGTTTGTTCATCCTCTCAGGGCATAGAAATTCCATCTAGCCCAAGCTCCATAACTAGTACAAGCATATATTTAGAACAACATCAAATATTTAAGTGTCTTGCTCTTAATTTTCTAGAGGTTTTTTCCAATTGGCCTTTACCTGAGAAGATAGATTATGATTCTTCATATTATCCAAATCTTTGGGAAGAACAACAAGAAGGTGAAGTAGAGGGTCATGACCATACATTGCCTATAATTCTAGAAGACAGATTCACACTCCTTATGGAGAGCACAATATAAGTGAATTTGAGAACCCATGAGGATCCTCAAATTATTTATCTTGGAGCTTCCCTTACTAAAGCAAAACGTGAACATATTATATCCATTCTTAAGAATTATATAGACATCTTTACGTGGTCATACTTTGGCATGCCAGGCTTGGACCTAGATTTAGTTGTGCATCATCTAGTTGTTCACCTCGATGCTAAACTAGTCAAGCAAAAGTTGAGAAAGATGCATCCACGCATCGCCATTTTATTTAAGGCCGAGTTATAAAATTTGTTAGGAGCCAATTTTATCAAACCACTAGACTACTCTGAATGGATTTCTAGCATAATGCCAGCAAGTAAAATGACCCTAGGCATGCATGTTTGTACTAATTTTCATGATATGAACAAAGCATACCAAAAAGATGACTTTCCTTCGCCCAACATCAACATGATTATTGACTCAATTGTTGGGTATGAGATGCTATCCTCAATGGATGGATTTTATAGTTATAAGCAGATCAAGATAGCCCCTGAAGATTAGCATAAGACCATGTTCACCACTTCATGGGGGACATTCTATTACCAAATCGTGCCATTTGGTTTGAAGAATGCTAGAGACATATATCAACGTGCAATGACTATCATCTTCCATAACATGATGCATGACATTTTTGAGGACTATGTTGATGATATACTAGCAAAATCAATAACAAGTGCTAGACACCTTGACATTCTACGAAGAATATTTGAGAGGCTTCGTGCATATAAATTCCACTTGAATCCTAAAAAATGTGTCTTTGGAGTCACATCAGGCAAATTTCTAGGGTTCATTGTATCACAATGAAGGATTGAAGTCAACCTTGTAAAATTCAACACTATTATGGAAATGCCTCCACCAAATAATCTTAAACAATTACGAGGTCTACAAGGAAAGGTCCAGTCTATACGTAGGTTCATTTCTTAATTGGTAGATAAGTTCCTCCCATTTACCCACCTCTTAAAAAAAGGGGTAACATTTTAGTGGGATGAATATTTTTAGATATCATTTGCAAAGCTTAAAACATACTTGGCCAATCCACCAATCTTATGACCTCCAACACAAGGAAAGCCACTACTTCTTTATATATCAGCCATGGAACATGCACTAGGGGTACTTTTGGCTCAGCATGATGATCATGGTAAGGAACATGTTGTTTATTATTTGAGTTTCACATTGGTAGCCTAGGAACATAATTATATGCCTATTGAGAAGGAATATTTAGCTATGGTGTTCGCCACTCATAAATTGTGACATTATATGCTAAATAACAAAATTATTGTTATCACCAAGGTAGATCCTCTCAAGTTCCTCTTATCTAAATTAGCTCTTCAAAGATGCATGGATAAATGGATTATGTTCCTTAGTGAGTTTGATATTGAGTACCAAAATCAAAAGGCAATCAAAGGACAAGTTCTTGCAGACCAACTTGCAGAAGCTCCTATTACATCCATGCAACCTCTCAACTTTGACCTTCTAGATGATTCTATCATGATGATATAACAAGCATCATAAGAACCTAAATAGTGGATGTTATATTTTGATGGATCCTTCACATCCTAAGGATCTAGAGCAGGCATATTATTGATCACACCACAAGGGGATTTGATTCCCAAAGCATTCCATATACAATTTTAGTGTATAAACAATATGGCTGAATATGAGGCATTGGTTGCAGGGATCCATCTTGCCATACAATGGGACATTCAAAGCTTAAAGGTCTATGGAGATTCATAGATAATCATAAATCAGATAATTGATCAATATCAAACAAGGGATGATAAGCTTGTTCCTTACAAGCAAATTATCAATGACCTTAAAACACAATTTAAATCTCTACAATTTGAGCAAGTTTTGCAAATCAACAATAGATCGATTGATGCCATGGCAACAATTGGTTTCATGATTCAAATGCTGACAGTGCTAAAGAGCATCAATTCCTGATTGAAAATCTTTTTCATTCGACACATATTCTATCAAATTTAGAGAGGATATGCACCATTGTTGATCCTAATCCCTCCCCTAAGCTACCATGGTACCAAGATTTTTATAACTATTTCCATAGTCATGTATTTCTCACCAACCTTTCCAATAACCAAAAAAAACTATTCCTTCATTTCTTAACATGTTATATCCTCCTTGGAAACATGCTTTATCGAAAAGGCTATGATGGAACACTTCTTCAATGTTTATCTTTAGGAAAATCCATGCTAGCACTAAAGGAAGTTCATGAAGGAATGTGTGGGGCCCATACTAATGGTGTAATCCTAGCAAAGAAACTTCTTAGAATAGGTTATTATTGGCCCAAAATAGATATAGATGCTTGTAATTATGTAAATAAATGTGTTCCTTGTTAGTAGCATGGAAACTCGATACATGCACCTTCCTTACCATTACAACCAATTACAACACCATGGCCATTCTCAGCATGGGGTCGTGATCTCATTAGGAAAATTAGCCCAACATCTTTAGATGGCCATAATACATTTTGACTGCAACTGAGTACTTTACTAAGTGGATTGAGGCAATTCCTCTCACTTATGTTATTGAGAAACAAATCACCAAATTCATTCATGGTCATATCATCTATTGTTATGGAATCTTAGAGCATATTATATCTGATAATGGTGGATCCTTTATGAACCAAGATGTGAAATATCTATGTTCAAAATTCAAGATCAAGCATAAAAAAATCCACTCCATATAACCCATAAGGCAATGAAAAAGTTAAGGCATTAAATAAAACCATTCTAGTCATCTTAAAAAATATTGTCAATGATGTTGGTTGTAATTGGCACTTGCAACTCTTTCCTGCCCTCTGGGCTTATAGAACCAATCATCACACCCCAATTGGAGCTACTCCATACTCCATTGTTTTTGGCACTAAAGCTATCATCCCAGTCGATATTGATATCCCATCATTAAGAATATCACTGGAGCATATTGAAGATGATGTAGACTGTAGAGCCTCACAATTGCAAGAACTAGAAATTCTCGATGGTAATCATTTGGCTTCCCTAGAAAAATTATAGGCCTATCAAAATAGATTGCAGAGAAGCTACAACTAATGCATTCTCCTTTGAGAATTTGAGATTAGTGAATTAGTTTTGAAAGAGAACTAGAAGAACACGAATGTTGAACCCAAAAAGAAAGGCAAGTTTCAGCCTAATTAGTTAGGACCATATATTGTCACAGCAAACTATGGATCATGAGCATATCAATTAGCTAAACTTAATGGTGAAGAAATTTTAGATCCCATGAACATCATACACCTTAAGAGATTCTACTCATGAACAACTTTGAACCATTATCTATAAGACCCATAACTTGGGGGCAACTTGTGCTGTCATAATTTTATCCCACCCTTTTATCTTACTTTAAACACATGTTATACTACCCTAGTCCACTTTTCATGAGTCTTGATAGTAAAGGCTTTGAACATTGGCACTCTAATAACATTATTCATCCCATTCTAGATTGCTCTCTTTGAGAAGCACATCTTTGTTATATCTAAGGTATGTTATAAGCTTAAACAATTTTTATCCCTTGACCAATTATGATCTCGACTATGTCTCATGAACATTATGAACATCTTCAGTAGCATTTCTATAAAGAAATTCAACCAGAATGGTATTGTATAGTTTTTAGATAAGCGAATAGCCGCATCTTCTCAGTTCAAGTATTTTTTGCTCTTTCTTGTTTTATCAAGAACCTCACTCTTGCCAAGTTGAGAGCATGGGCCATTGCATCTAGTTTAGTTGTATTATTGGAACCTCTACTCTTAAGACGTGCATCTCTTCAACTAGATGGTCCTGCCTTGTGCATATTTTATCCTAAAAACACTAAAAACATTAGAAATACTTTGAAAATACCAAAAACATCATAACATGATCCAAAAAAAGACAAAAACATTGTCTCACACTATTATACATTTGTACATTCTCATTCCACCATCCCACCAGGTGTGCCAAGATGTAGAGAGATTACAAAGTAAGTTAGTCAAGCATTAGTCCATAAATAATGAAACATACATAAAGAACTAACTAACCAAACCTATCTATTCCTACGAGAATTAAAAAAAATATCAAGAAAGAAATGAAAGAAAGCAACACCATATTATCTTCCCAAATGGTTTCACTATACCCATGTGGCTCAAAAACATGTTCTCCCTTGATAAAACATCCTTGTCTTTCTCAAAAATGGTGGTAAGCTCCTCCAATGCCTCAAGAACACTTCATAAAACCTAGGCTCATGATTCCAAATCACTAAACTAGCCTATCAATGAAGCTTGCAAGCAAAATCTATGACCAAATGCAAAACCTTGTGCAAACAATTTAGCATTATAACTTTACAATATTCAAGCCTAAAATTCATGTCCATGGCCTCTCTATTTATTGCTTTTTGAGATTGGTCAAGATCAACCATCATTGTCCATCTCAAGATTGAGATGTGTGACCATGGATAATCTTAATATTTGGTATTAAATCCATAGTTATCTTCATCATGACCTTGTAAGAAGGGGCATTGAAGAGTCATGGGAGGCATTAACTAGGCATGGGTGACCCATAATCCTGATATTTGTGGCATTTATGGTCTAGGGATGTCTTCTCAAGAAATGATGTCACTTGACGATGCAGTTAAGAGGAATCAATTTTTAAAAAGAAAAAATCAACAAATCTCATGGAAAATCCACCTAAGCTCTTGATTTGGATTAATTAGCCTTAAAGAAGGTTAATCAACATTTGTGCAATTATTTAAAAATTGGCCCTCAATTAATCAAAATGGTCAAAAATTCATATTACTGGGTCATAATTTAACTAGAGAGAAACTGGAAGGTGATGTTAGATGTGTTGGAGCTATATTCCCATTTAGGATGTTGCCAATACAAAATAACAAAGGTAGGTGATG
This sequence comes from Torreya grandis, assembly GCA_037957365.1. Taxonomy (NCBI): domain Eukaryota; kingdom Viridiplantae; phylum Streptophyta; class Pinopsida; order Cupressales; family Taxaceae; genus Torreya; species Torreya grandis. Next base: position 2,799,573 of record JARHVA010001181.1, read on the forward strand.
TGTACCAATGAATTAGAAGAAAAGAGTGATATAGAGCACAAGAGGCAAAATCATCATTTTAACTTTAAATGAATTGATCAAAGTTAGTTGTCCCATAAAATTCATTGCCCTATTTAAGGATACTTTGACCTAAACTAGCACTTGTAAGTGACAAGTTCAAACCATTTATGGTGTTTTATGGATTTTGACCTAAAAATATGCATTTAAGTGCAATTCAAATAAGATTGATAATTTCAACACAAATGGTGTTAGGAATTGGATGTCTACACCGTTATCTTACATTTGATTTTTTCCTACATCTTTACTAAGGAATATTGTTATGAAATACTGCTAGATGCCCTATTGTTTGAAAACCACCAACATGCCACCCACCTTTTTAATCATCTAACTTGTTATACCCTGTCCTACCTTGCAAATAACACACCATGGTGTATACTATAAGTGTTAATTACCTTGAAAATGTATAAGATCTTGCATATTTGAAATATGTTTATAGTTTGTGCTTTATATTCTAGTGTTGTAGCTTTCCATTTGGCCCCTATTGTTGAATATTTTATAAAATGAAGATTGCAATCATCCCTTCATCTATCTTTAGTAGCTTATGTATGACATAGATCATTTATGCATTTTATGTGACAACCCTTCACGAGTGAAGTGTGAAAACTTGGTTATGCTCTAGTCATATTTGTCCCTTGTGCCAAGAATCCCCATGGAGATTTAATTACAAAATCCCTCCATGTGAGAAAGCTACCCCATAGGTTCTCTCACCTTGGTTCAGGTAGAGCCAAAAGTAGTAGGGAGCTAACCATACCCTCTATAGGTGCCTCTCAGTAATTTTATACATTCTATCTAATCTTGATGCAAAATATTTCCCTAGCTACAATGACATTATAGCGAGTTTTTCATATTTGTTTGTCATTTTCTTTCAAGTGTGAAAAGCTGACCATTTTTCCCTACATGCAAAAATGGATCAACCTCCTATAGTCAGGATATTTTATAGGGGATTTTTATAATGTTATAGGGTATGTTTTAGCTCATTTGATGTCATTTCAAATGACATTATAAGTTTTGGTCATGGTCTAGCTTAGTCCTTGTGTCTTTTGGTGTCTTAAGGGCCATTTCCTGATCAAATACATAAGCGGCAGATTTTCATGGTGCTAAGCAGTTGCAAGAGCAAGTCCAAAAAAGCCTAAGTTTGCATTAGAGAGATATTTCAACTTTTGGCTGTGTTGGGGACTTTTTCAAGAAAATTGTCCAAGACAAAGATCTCATAGACTTATTTCTTTTAGGCAGAAGTTCTGCAACAATTTTCCTGAGGACCTAATTGTTTCAAGAAAATTATCTGCATCAAAAGCTAAGTGTTAGATTTCTTTCAAGAAAATTGTCTGCACAATTTTTCCAAAGGCATAATTATTTTAGGGAAAATGTTTGACAAAAGTTCTGCAAACAGGTTTCTTTCAAATAAATTATCAAAAACACAAGGCCCATGGAAATAATTATGATACAAAAATCTTGAAGGGTCAGTTTCTTGGAAAAGTGTCCCAAACAAAACTCCCAAAGGGTATTTATTTTGGAAAAGTGACCAAGACAAAGTTTTGAAGGACTATTGCTTTGAAAAAATGTCCTATGCAAAAAAACCAAAGGGTTTTTTTCTCGAGAAAGTGTCCTAAATGAAAATCCCAAAAGGTCATTTTCTTTTGAAAAACTTATGTAAACAATTTTCCCAAAGGATCATTCTTCATAAAAGTGTCCTAGACAGAAGTTTTGAAGGGTCACAAGTGTCGTCCCAATCAAAAGGTTCATGTAAGAAGCTACGTATGAATTCTTTTGAAGACCTCATTTCTCTCAGACATTTTATCTGCAATTAAAAATCCCAAAGACATGAATTCTTTCAGACATTTTATCTGCAAGAAATTGTTCAAAGCATAAAGTAGACTTAATACTTTCAAGCAATTATCCCATGATAATTTCCCTAGACATTTTGTTTGATGTAAAAGAGCCACAAACAAATTCCTTCACAGAAAGTGGCTGAGACTCAAATCCCACAACAAATGTCCAGGAAAAGGTCCAAAAGAAATAGCCTAGGAAATTTTTGATCCAGCAGAGTGATGTTCACCAAGTGTCAAAATAAATCTCAATAGTCATCCATTGGAGCTTAAATTTGATAGTCTACGAAACATCAAATGCATCCATACGAACATCAAATGATGGCCACACAGATTTCAAATTCAAGCCACAACAAATAACCATTAAAGTTCAAAAGGTAGGATCAACATTCAATGCTCAATCATACAAAAGATTCAAAAGATCTAAATCAATAGCTAACATTCAATCATGGATTTAGATCTAACGGAATATGAGCAATTCAATGAGTCAAAGAGTTTGAGAGGTCACCATGTAGCATAAGTACGTAAAGTATCATATTGAAGAAAGATCTTGAGATCAACACATGATTGACAAGTGGCATGATCATGTTCAAATTGATAGAAGATCAATGGAGCACGTTTAATCATGCAAATCAAGAACAATGATGAGTAAGGATTAAAGAGGTCAGTGAACCCTGAGTATAAATGTGTAGGTGACAATTGGCATAAGTGCATGGGTCTTGGTAGAAGATTTACCAAATTACATTCATTCACATCAGATGGATCAATGAAATGAGATGAATCAAAAGAGTAATGATCTAAGCCATTTTTTGACAGCCAATCAAATGAAGGTAAGCCCAGGTGACTTAGATGAAGGTTGAAAAAGCAAATTTTTGACAAGGCAAGGTAAAGAAAAGGCATGGAAATGAGTTTGGGCATGGTTTAGTTCAGACCAGAGCTAATGTTTTAAAGGAAGCTACCGAAGTAGACACATAGACTTCAATGGTTTCATCTCTAATACCAACTGCATGAAAGGGACCCTTCTCCTCACTATTGCATATAATGGTGAACCAGTGAAGAATAGTTAGCACCAGGATAAAGCCCTAATAGATTGATCTGATTGTTCTAACTACATTGATACTGAAACTTAGCTCAAAACAACTTGATCTCACTATTGCAACTGTCAGGGAAGATCAAAGAGGGACTGATGTAACTGTGTAACCACTCGAAGTAACCCAGATCAATCAAAACGTCTAATGAGCATATTTTTTAGAGGTAGTTGTAATTGTGGTTAAAATGGAGTTGTGCTCATTTGATTCCTTTTCTTAGCATTAAAGCTCCCTTTCTCTGGCTTCTTTTCTTCTATAAATATATCTCTTGAGCTATTGTAAAGTAGTACCACATCATGTATGGTGAAGCCCTACTGGATTGATGTTATATTTTGCCTTTAAACATTAATACAAGTCTATTTTGTATTTTTAAACAATTTTCTAAGTCTATAAGTGATGTATGTTGATGATAAATAATAATTCTCTATCCTTCCTTTATCCTTTCATGTTTGAGCAAGAGTTCATATTTTAATAGGTCTTATAGAGTGTAGTCTAGTGTGTAAAGCTTTTTCAAGTGTACAATTATCCTTGGAGTGTGCAATTTGTCCTCTAGTTCATTTTCCTTGTGTTTTTGCTCGCATCTCACCTCTATATTGAAATACCCATGTTAGAACCCATTAAAGCTTAGATACTAGTTTGTATGCTTTGTTTCATTATGGTATAGATATGATGTTCATGTGGAAGACATTTTTGGTGCATCACCTCCTTTAGAGTAAGTTCAATTTTTGCATTTTCTAACTATTTTCTCCATAAGTAAGCACTAGTTTAAGTGATAAATAGTGCATGATATATTCAAGGAGCTAGCCCTTAAATCTAAAGGCTCATTTCCAATATAGGTACACCCACATACTTGGGAATGTTTCCATGTTGTCCAAGTCTGGAAGAGGCTTGAACAACCTCTTCTAGGGTGCAAGATTTAGTAACAACAGGTATAAAACATACTTTCTAATTCAAATATAAAGGTTTCCTATATTTATACTAGACATTGCTTTTGATTAGTTTTGTCCTTTGATTTGGCACATCCACGGGTGAGTGTAATTTCCCTATTTTTAAACTAGGGTTTTTGGCACAATTTTTTTTATTCTTTGTCAAAAAAATTATAGTGAAAATAAGGGTGAATTAGGAAAAGATAGTGAAACTATGAGAAATTAAAATAAATTTAACTTAGACTTATAATTTTTAGGAAATTAATGAGAAATTGAAAAAAATAGAAAAATTTAGAAAAATTACATAAATTAATAAAAGTTGAAGAAATTAAAAAAATTAAAAGAAAATTAAGTCAAACTTATAAATTATATCAAATAATGGAAAAAATAAGAAAAATTATGTTATATTTTGATACACGTAAATTTAATTCTCTTATATTTTCAACTAAAAAAATTAATTTTAAAAAATAAAATAATATATTTTTTATTCTCATAAATGTTTGATTTTTTCTTTCCCATTAAATTTTGATCGGTAATGTATAATCTATTGATTTATAAAATGTCAACCATAGGTACTCGATCTGAAAATTGATTATTTCACAACAAAACTAGAAATAAAATAAATAAATATATTTGAATAAGTTTTATGTTTTTTTAGAGGATCTTAATGGTATTCATAAATTTATTAATTTGTGTAGAATATGGGGAAACTAATATGGAATAAATAGAGTTTTCAGTGGTGAATTTAAAAGAATTTCAAAATTAAACCTCATTAATCAAATCAATTTTCACAAAGCATAAAAGAAATACCTAGAAATAGTAACAACAGTGCAGTTAGCGATGGTAGCAATAGTGCGGCTAGCAATGGTGTGAGAGTAGGGATAATAATCCAAGTGACAGTAATATTCAATCCTTGGAAAGATACATGTGGATGTAAAAATAGGTTACAAGTAGCAAAGTTGGAAACACAACTCTCTGTTCCAGCCACCATTGTTGCCCCTGATACCTACAATCAAACCTTAATAATTTTGAAAAATAAAATGAACTTAAATATTTCTATTGGTCAAACAAAAAGAAAAATAATAGCTATTTAATTTTAACAATAAAAACCATAAATTATTGAAAGAATCCATAAATATTATACAATTGCCAAATTATTCTATAAAACAAGATTTGTATTAGCCACATGATTTCATTGACAAAAGACAATGCCTATAATGAAAGCAATAGTACCATGCCTTTACAACAAGTACTATACACAATTTTGAAATTAATTGGGTTGTAATTTTTTAACATGTAAAATTTCATACAAAGTGAAAACTTTACCAATATAAGTTGAAAAGTAAATGGAATATCCCTGAAGAACCGTGTAGCTTCAGGGATGCAACATGGGTTAGCCATTACCACAATTGTGAAAATAAATTGGTGTTGCATCTAATAGGTTAATAAGTTGATTGTAATTTTTTTTTGATGAAATATATCTATATGTATTAACAAAATAAATATAAAAATAATTCACTAAAAAAATAGGCAGTATAGAAGCACATCCCAAACGTCAAACTAGGCAAAGCCTAAGAATAGGAAACAACAAAAACAAAAATAACTAGGCCCCACCTAAGAACAAGTAAAAATAACATCATAAGAGAAAATATTAAGCTACCAGAGCAAGACCAGAAGGTAGAGTATCCATATCATCAGAACCTTAGCCCAAGCTTGGCAAATCATTATCATCTAGAATTGGCTCCCAGCAAGAAGCTTGAGTAGTGTCCTTATCAACTTCTTTTTCCTATGTCCGAGTACAAGAAATGGCTAAAGAAAGCCTAGGAAACTTATCCATCATGTCTAACTAACCTCTAGGTGGTTCCCCCAAGCATCTAGACATAGAAGAAGAGGAGGAGCATCCTAGCCATCTTGTCTAGTAGGGGAAAGAGGTAGAGGATGCCACCCTTGTTATTGTCTAGGAGGGGTATGCACTGATACAGGGTGCCACTATGAGAGCGGTGTCAAGATCGATTGTGGCAGTGTCCACCTTGAGGTAGTAAGGCAATTTTGTCTTCCATTATGCACTATTTAGGTAGAGATGGAGGAACCCACGCCATAGTAAAAAGAGCATCTCCCCAATAAGAGAGAAGGTCCTGGAGATGGCCCAATTTGATAGTAACTTTGTTAGCTTACACTTGAATTTGTAAAAGAACATTATAAATAATAGATGACTTATTTAGAGCAAAAAAATTATAATCTGAAGAAGCATTGTTAAATACTACATTATTTATTTATTTCCATAACCAAAAGAGAATCTTCACTCTTAAAGTATGCCAAACTTAGGTATATTTAACAGGTAGTGCAGGTTTATCTCCAATAAAGATATGCTACCAATGAAATAATTTAGGTTGGAAAGGATTGAAGAAATCATGAATCCATGTCTAATCCCTTTGATATTTGAAGCAGTACCAAAAAAGGTGAGGGAGCATTTCTAGATGGTCATAGAAAGGGCAAATAGGAAGAGTAACACCTAAGTAAACAAGCCTTCTACCAATAGGTAAGCCTTGATATAAGATACACCAAGCAAAATGAGCTAGCTTAGGCTCCAAGCAAGATTTCTAGACTGTATGAAAATGAAATCTCCAAGTGTAAATAGAGGAATGCAAATCCCAACAGGATTTAAGCTTGTCCACCATAGGCTTGTGGGGAGTAAGCCATCCATAGCCCAATCAGGGGGTGTAGTTGTGGAATAGAGTTTTAACTTACCGCTTCTAGTCCTTCCACCAAGGACAAGTGGAGTGAACAAAAATTATGTGAAGCATTGAAGGTGGAACAACATTAATGATTTATTATAAGGATTCTCGATCAGTATTGACTAACCATAATTTGGTTTTCACCTCTTCTCAGGATAGCAAGGAGCAAGACTACTTACAAAAAATATATTGGACAATATGAACGCCTCTACAAAACAACTTGAGAACATTGATCCAAGAAACCTTGATGAGAGGGACTTCATTAATATTGATATCATGTGACCACCATAGTGAGTGGGAGTTAACAAACAACCCATCTCATAACCCTGAGCCATTCCTTAAAAGCTAAGCTTTGATCTTTTCCCATGCTTTCTAGATGTTTTTCAACACAAAAGACCTTGAAATTTAGATGGGGAAATTGATGATAAGCAGATTAGAGAAGTTGAGCCCTTTTTAGGTCTTCTTGCCTTTAGGCAAGCCTACAGTGATGCAATGTCTTAACAACACCTTCCAAGCTTCCTTAACATCAATGGACTGCACAATCCATTAGACACATAAGGTAGTTCCTTAATGAGCCACGTTAATGAGTCCCATACCTTCAGCATCCCATGTGGAGGAGCGGTAATCCCAGGCCACCCTGTGGAATCCATGCCCATGGAAAGAATTGGCCCAAAGAAAATCTCTGAGAATTTTTTCAAGTTTCTTGTAAGAATTCTTTAAAGGAACCTAACATGAGGAGTAGTAAACATGGGTGGTCATAAGCACTTTTGATCATATTTGGAACTTATATGCTAATGATAAAGTTTTTAGCACCCAATAGTCTAGCTTTTTAGTTACTTTGTCAACAACATACTACCATAGTAGGGGTAGAGACGCATCGAACGCAAAGGGGATGCCAAGAAACTTGAAAATTTCATCATGTTGGATCTAGGCCCATCCATATTCTGTATCCCACACCAGTGGAGGGAGGTAAGATTTCCTATAATAATGAATTCTTTCTATTGGATGTTTAAGCCAGAGGCAAGGTAGAAGGTGTTGAGACACTGCAGGGAATTGTCAACATTATCCTCATCTTCAATAAGAGTGAGGAAAGTGTAATTCACAAATTGCCCATTCAACAATTACATATCTTTGTGAGAGTTTTATTTATCTAGAGGGAGATAGATTCCCTTAACAAGGCCCCTAGCCTAGGCATTCCTAAAAAGATATCCAAAACCCTCAATTGTAAGCATGTGTCGGGTGGGTGCTAGTGGGTATCCTTGGTGAATAGATCAAAATAAACCAAATTATTTAGAAGTGTGTCACATCCCAATTTTACCCTATGCCAAATAAACATTTAATCATTGATTAGTATGGTCATTATCTAAATATCATCGCTTTGATTTGAGCATTTTGACATATATTGGTATGGGATAATGATATTGTTGATTAATACACATTGTATGACAATTATATTTTGATAATTATGTACATTGAGGATGTATATGTGTTGGTTTAGCATCAATGGTTGATATATATGATAACTCAGACTAAATACCTACTTTTTGTGAGGTGGATATAGGATATGTATTCTAGTGAATTTTAACTTATATTTTGAGAAGGGAAGAAGAAGAAACTAAAAATGGGTATGATTGGAAAACTTGTTTGATTCTGCACATGTTGAATCAGAGGATTGTGAATAACTCCTCTTTAGTTTGGGAGGATGAGCTATAAAGAATACATCACTAAATCAAATGGTTGGGTATATAGATAGCTAAGTGGATTGCCTGGTGCTAGCTAGATCCCAAAAGTAAGAGCTTCCTTGGGAGCTATCAATCCACATGTTTTAAATAATTAAGTTTATAAATAGAATGATAAAATACTTGCATAAATAATTAAAAGGTACTAAAATTGAACACAAGAAATGCTTGATAAATAAATAGACTAAGAATGACTAATATAGTAATGAACAAGTCAGCACCAGTGATAAATGGGTCAAGTGTGCTTCAGAAAACAAGGTAGGGGTCTGTGAATAGACAAGGACACAAAAAATTAGATTTAATTGAGGGTAAGATGGTGGAAGTAACTTATTATTTTTTTGTCACAGTGATCATTGATGGTTGAGATGACCATCGATGGTTAAGGTGATCATCAATGGTTGAGGTGACCATTAGTGGTTGGACAAATCATCGATGGTTGAGATAACCATCAACAATTACTATGTGTTAGCTATAGGTAATAAATGTTAGATTGATGGGATCATAGAGTTGGATTCTCAAAGATGGGTTGGTGCTGAACTGATTGTGAAATAGAAATAAAGTAAATGAATATTAGAAAATAAGTACTTATCTTGGTGTGAGGTTGATCTAGTGATTGATTAAGGTGGTTGCCCTATTGGTGGATATCTGACATGATTTTGATAGATTAATGGTACTTGATGCTTTAGTAGAGTAGATGTGACAAGTTGGCTCTCTGACATGTTGGCTAGATCATTGGATCATTGATGACGAATGACATACAAAAAATAAACTCTAAATTCACAAGCTCTTGACCATAATTGTAGATTATCTTCACCTCTCTACTCCTCTCTTCTTATAGGCAAGGAAGGAAAGGTACAACAAGATGTTAACTGGGATTTCTAATTTTAACTCATGCATATAATGGTTTGCACATAGATTTAGATGAGTTATTTTTAGAAGATTAAAGTAGGTGTTTTCATGTAGTTATTGAGGATGATGGACCCTAACCATCAATGGTCGAGGGCCAAGGTACAAAGTGGGTAAAAAGGTAGGTTAAGTTAGTTGGTCAAACTGACCGTGGTGAGGCTTGGTTAAGGGTAGAAGGGTCAAATTGGTCTCAAAGGGGTCCTAAGGTGGTATATGGGTGTTTTGACATTTAAAATTATGGTGTGCATATTTTTGGTGTCTAATTTTTACCCTTTTTTGTTATGCAACTTTGAATTAACAAGTTTCAAAACAAAAATGAATTGTTGGTCGAAGGTCTGGTTACCTTGAGTATGGAAGGAGGTGTTCCCCCTCAAACTAGGAGTCGATGAGGTAAAGTAAAATTAATTGTGAGTTTGATAATATGGATGAAGTTGATGATGAAGGTAGACATCATGAACATGGGTGATAGGTTGGGCACTAAATCACAAATAAGCACATAAAGTGCGACAAAAAAGTGTGATAGCCAAGATCATGCATAAACTAGGTTACCATAGCTGGTAAAAATAAAGGTCAATGTTAGAAGGACAAATGACAAGTAGACCATGTGACTGTATTTAGGCATGGTGGTTGGGTACACTCGTAAAAGCAAGTCTCCTAAGCAATGTCTATGTTTTGGTGGGTATCCAAGGTAGGAAGTGCTCTTGGGGAGAATACAAATGGGTCAAGTGTCATGGGTACCTGAGGTAGGAAGTACTCCTAAGAAGACACAAGTGGGTATGGTATGCATGAAGTGGCACAAGGTAAAAAAGTGGTCAACATGGTAATGTTGTCACTATAGTCAAAGGACCAGGTAAAATTTGTCACAAAATGTGTGTTAGGTTGGGCCAAAATGGCACAATGGTGAGGTGTTGAGGTGATCAGGGTAGGTAGAGAAGGTGGTTTTCATGGGTGGTTTGTTGATGAGTTATGCACCAAAAAAGTTTGATTGAAGAGACAACCTGGTAAAAAGTGAAGACCCTAATCATCGATGGTCAGGGGTCAAAGTGTGAACGTTGACAGTCACCCTGATCATTGATGGTCAAGGTGAAAAACCTAAAAGTCTAGTGATTAAAAGTGATTTTGAAAGTCATTTTGTTCATTTTAAATTTCTCACTTTTGAGCTCTGACTTTTGGTGCTTGGGGAAAAAATGTTGACAATGACTGTTGGGTAGGTGAGTGATTGGGGAGTGGACAAAGGGGACTGAGATTGATGTAATTTGACCAAGAGAGGATGTAGGGTGTATGTAGATGTAGATGAAGATGGGAAGGTCTACAACTTATTCCTCGATGATGATCAAGGAATGAGGTAGGTGGTGCCCTTAAATTGATAGTTTATCTTGATTTTATAATTACACTAAGTTTTGAGGGTGGTTGCTTGATTGGTTAGGTTTGAATGGGTATGCCCTAATTAGGGTTTGTTTTGGTTTTTTTATGAATTTTATGGGTAAAAATAAAACTAAGAGGGTAGGTAGGTTGGGGGTGGGGTAGAGATCAAGGTGAGAGTAAGGATTTGGTAGATTTGGGGTGTTTGGGTGGGTTTCAGGGTAGGGTGAGGTTAGGGGTTTTCCACTGATGGTCACACATAGTGACTGTTAATGGTCACCCTGATCATCGATGATCGAAGACCATCAATAGAGTACCCCCTAACTGTTGAAGATCATAGTGATCATCAGTAGTTGACCGAATGGTAACTGGGTTTGACAAAAATGTTGAACAAAAGTATGTGTATAATAATTGTTAATGGATGTTATTTAAAATTTGGAATGGGTATATAAGATGCTATATCTATTTTAAACATTTGATTAAAGTGTTGGGGTACTATTTGTAGGTGATAACCAATAATGAGTGTGAGGTAATAGATTTTAGTTTTTTTGGGAAGTAAGTTGTGTTTTCAAATAAATGCTTATAGGCCTAAGAGTAGGTACAGATGCATAATCAAGTGCCATACATCTTTATGAAGATCCACTAGGGGATGACCCCAGATTAATGGGCCCATATAGAGGAGGTCAAGTTTGGAGTGATGCAACACTACCATCATATTCCACATGATGCATCCATGATCGTAGCACTCATTGAGATATGGGATCTGGCTATGAACACTTTCTTACTGCTTATCAGTGAGATAATGATCATATCAAAGGATGTGCATAAGATTACATGGATACCCCTATGAGGTGATCCAATCTACCATATAGAGTGGAAGGAGTGTGAAGATCACCATGAGTTATTATATGGTGATGACCATGATTAGGTCAGATGGCATGCTGGGGGCTTCAGCTACAGCATGTTGTATGAGAGGGTGCCAGGTGAGAGGAGACTCATGACTATGTTGATGATTGTTGTTTCATGTTTTGCCCTTCCCAAATCAAGTAGCAAGAGGTTCCCATACTTGCTACTAGGGGTGAGTTGCTATTGGGGTGGATTGTATTCAGTTGGGTACCTATTCCCTTGGTGTAGATATATAGGGAGTTATGGGGATTTAAGGCCCACATGAGGTATAACATCAATGTTGGTCTTGTTTTACACTGCTAGGCCTTTGAGGACATCTAGGTGCTAAGGGAAATGGGATTATAGTGGATTAGATATGCAAAGATTGAGCTCCTAGTTGGTTATATGAGGTAGAGAGTTGACTTTATTACTTTAGGTACAAGAGGAGGCACACATGATGTAGATTGGTTTAGGGGTGCACTAGATGCACTAATGATTGGAGATATTACCTGAAGACCATATGTTCAGTTTCTAGTATGGCCTAGACACAAGAAGTAGATATTCTCCTTGTAGAGTTATAGGTGGATCCTCAGTAGGAGGGATGGGGAGGTAAAGCTTATTCCCTTTGATAGGGTTCATAGGTAGTTCAGCCTGGTTCAAGGTATTCTAGGTGTATTCCCTAAAAATAAGCATGAGGACTTAGAGATTCTATTTATAGAGCCACATCCCATGAGGACACTATTAGATTATGAGGAGTTACTAGCCAAGCCATAGATAGATGATGTCAGCTTTGCAGATGAGTACATGGCATGGTACCAGGATTTATATATGGCTATAGATTTTGGTGATGATGATGGTGGTAGGAGGCTGATGGATGTGAACCCATCCAAGAGAGGGGGTTAGAGGGCATATGTATAGGGGGTTGGCCTTGATACATAGACACAAGTGGTGCTAGCCACAACATAGGCACATGTAGTAGCATTACAAGGTCAGGTGGCTACATTATAGGGTCAACAAGCTACTATGACAAGTGAGAGGAACCAAGATAGAGCTACACTAGTCTAGGTGACCTAGGAGAGAGATGCTCTAACATAAGCTAGAGGATTAGCAGCAGGTCTAGAAGGGGTCATTGATATGCAAAGATACATAGCCATCATACAATAGTTACAATACTATAAGTCTATAGTCCTTACTCACTATTTAGTGGAGCCCTAATAGGATGAGTATAGAGCTAGGCTAGCATGTGGCATAGGTGTAGTGACACTTGGTCAGTGGCTTACATCTGTAGCTAGATAGGTAGGTACCTCAAGATAGACATTAGGAGGTAGTGGTGCTCTAGGAGACAATGGTGCCCCAAGGGCATATATATGACATAGTTTGGATATAGTTATATACTATTGTATATCATTTTAATTCTTGCCTATGTGCCAATACAGTGAGATGTATATTTTGAGATAGAGAAACATGTCTATCTATAATATACATTATGATGTTATTTGACTTATGAGTTGTAAATATGATCTTTGTTTATTGCTTATTTCTCATGGTCTTTGATTTGATGTTCTGAGATGATGTGATGTTTATATTAATTATGCTCATGCTATGTTGATTATGCTTATGTTATAGATTATGGATGCAAATTCACCTAGCTAGGCATGTGATGGCTTTTATTTATGGTTATGCTTTATGACATGCTAAATTTTAATGAGTATATGCTTCATCATTTAGATTTAGACATGTGGTGAAAATGGGTGATTGCTTTATTGCTCATGGATGTTATTATGCTTGTTATAGTTATGTGTTTGCTTATGACACATGTGCATACACTTGTTGTTAATTTATTTTAAGGTAAAACACTTGAGGTTAGTTAATTAACAACACTAGGTGGGAGAACAAAGAATATAATCAAGAGACAAATTTTGTAATGAAAATATCAACTAGTCACGATAGGATATGAAGAGGGCACAATGCTTCTCTTTGACTAGGACTAAAACAAAACCAAAGTTGGATTGGCTCAATGAACATAAGCCCTTCAAATGATTTGCATTAGCATTCGTTAGTTGGTTAAAAAATGTGGTTGGATTACATAATGTTAAGTGAGCTCAAAATCCCTTGCTTATAGTGTATAAAGGGGGGATGGATGAAAATGGAACCTTCGTGTGAGACAAGCATGCCTATTTTGTAGGTTTTTGAAGAGTAAGTATAAACAAGTCTATGTCATACAAAGTATAGAATGATTGATGCAGGAAGTATACTCATGAGAGCCAATTGAGGATTTCAATATTTAGTTTGCTTATGAGAGTCTATTGTGGCTTTAAACATTATTGTGTTTTCACTTTTTGCTTGAAAAGGGGTCTTTTGCTTATTTGCTTAGGCATGTTAGGGAAGATAATTGATACGGGAAGCTTCCAAAAAATTGCTCACTTTGACAAATGCTTTACTCAGCCATCCTTTGAGGGAATGGTCTAAGTTTGTGTGCTTTTTTTAATGATTTTTATAGTTGTCCTTCAAAGGAGTAATCCACCTTACGTTGAACAATTTCAAATATGTTTTTAACAACTGTCCTTTAAGGGAGTAGTCTGTGTATGCTAGAAATGACCCATGATTACTATTGGTATGGATCTTTCTTTTTTTTTTTACTTTTTTTTTTCTTGATATAGACTTGTTTATATAGGCTTAAGGGTTCACCTTTATTAAGGCAAAACTAAAAGCACAAGAAGGTTGAGTAGGTGTAAAGAGGTTTAGGTGACAACAATCATGGGAATCCATCTTGAGAAAGGGGAAGAATGTACCATGAGAATCATGCCATGGGTAGAGCCATGGTACCCATTATTCAAGATTAGGCTATGACTATGATGGATAATCACATGATTCAGTTTTAGTCAGTTGCCCCTAAAATAGGGAGATGAATGTGGTTGAAAGCAAGGGATGATCTTAAGTTAAAATAAAAAGTGGACTCCTTAACAAAATAATGGATGTAGATATGAAGCGCTGAGGGGATCAAGTTCTGGGTTCCCTCAAGAGAGGATAATTGGTAAGCTCCCGATCCATACTTATGGGTAATGATATAGGGTCCAAGCCATTTGAAAGCAAACTTGCCCCACTTGATTTTATCCATATTGGTGACATGTTTATTTTCCTTTAGGATGAGGTCTCCAACATTGAATTATCACACTCTAAGGTGTTTTCTATAGGCACACTTGATGCACTCTTGATAGACATGAAGATGGGTAAGGGCTTATAAGTGACGCTCATCAAGTAGCTCAAGTTGGGTTAAGTAGTGTTGATGATAATCATCTTCAGTAATGAGATCTTGCAAATATATACGAAGAGAAGGTATTTAGACTTTAAGAAGCAAGATGGCCTCTGTCCCAAATACAAAAGAAAACAAGGTAGCACCTATAGGGGTTTTAATGCTAATATGATATGCCCATAAGGTGAAGGGGATGCACAAATGACAATCCCAAGCAGATGCATTGACCATTGATAAGAGTTTCATTAGAGGCCTCAGCTTATCCATTTGCTTGAGGGGGATAGGGCAAGGAGAAACTTAACTTAATGTTGAATGCATCACATAGACCTTGGACTTGTTTGTTCTTAAAATATTTACCATTATCAGTGATAATCTTGGGAGGAACACTGAAATAGTAGATGATGTGATGGTTGATAAAGTTGATAATCTTCTCCACTTAGGTCGAGGCTAGAGGAATAGTTTCTACCCATTTGGTAAAATATTAAATTGCAATGATGATAGAATGGTATCACTACAAAGAATGGGGGTTAATTTCACCAATGAGGTCTATACCCCACTGTGAAAAGGGCCAAAAATTGGTGGAAACATGAAGACAATGGTTAGGTGCATGATGTATATTGGCATGTTGTTGACACTTAAAACACTTTTTCACATAATCATAATAGTCTTGGTTAAGGGTAGGCTAGTAATAGATAAGGAAAAGGATGTGTTTAGCTACAATGAGCCATTAAAGAGTCCCCCACATATTCCATCATGAATTTATTTGATATCATGAGAGTCTTCATGACTACGTAGGTAGCGGAGGAGGAGACCATCAAAGTTGCACTTATAAAGAATTCCCCCCATAATGGTATAACATGAGGTACTCTAGATAAAAGCTCTTCAAACATTCTTGGAAATCCCAAAAGGAATGATGCCAAGGTTGAGATACTCAAAGGTTTGTTGATACCAAAGGTTAGGTTGGGTCTCTTCCACATTGAAAATGGTGGAAGAATCTGGTTTGACATATGAAGGTTGGGTAAGTCTATGGATAATGATAGATAGCTTAGATTTAGAGGGTGCAGACAAGATCTAAGAGGTGGGAAGCCATGGTATCGATGAACTTATTGGTAGATTACAAGGTTGACTAGATGTGGTAGTCTTCAAATCATGATAAGAGTTCATCAACTAGTTATTTTTAATGTTGAAAAACATCATTCTTACACTAGTAAGAGCCATTGATTTGATTGACCACAAGTTGGAAGTCACCAAAGATGTTGATTTTTTTGACTCCCAAGGCTAAGGTAGTATGAAGGCCTATTATTAGGGCTTCGTACTTAGCCATATTATTGGTACATTCAAAATCAAGGTTGAAGGACAAAGTAAGAGTTTCACCATCAAAGGGAATAAGGATGATACCAGCTCCCCCACCACATTGACATTGTGATTCATTAAAGAACATGGTGACTTAGTAGGTGAAGTCCACTTGAGAGAGGGTCATAACGGACTCATTGGGGAACTCAAGAAGAGGAAGTTGATTGTCTGATAATGGTGATTCAACCAATTGGTTAATGATTACTTACCCCTTAATTGATTTTTACTGAAAGAACACAAGGTCAAACTCCATTAAAATCACGAGCCACTTGGCCATACATTGGTTTTGGTATGGCTTGGAGTGCATATACTTGAGTGCGTCAGTATTGGTTATGACATAGGTTATGTGGTTAAGAAAGTAGTGGTAAGTTTTGGTGGCCATGAATACTAAAGCTAAGAAAATCTTCTCAGTGCGGGTATATCGAGTCTCATACTCTACAAGCATGCAGCTAATATAGTAGATGGATTTCTCTATATGTTGTTCATCTTGATGAACAAACATTACCCCTAAGGAGTGGTTAGTGGTAGAGATATAAAGGTAGAAAGGTTGGTCATCCTTGAGAGGGATGAGGATAGGTGGAAACAAGAGGTACTTTTTGAGTGAATCAAAGGCCTTTTGGTAGTCATTATTCCGTTTAAAAGATACATCATTCATCAGAAGGTGGTGGAAGAGTTGGAATTGGTCTGAAAGTTGGGAGATAAAGTGATAGATGGATTGGAGTTTCCCTTGAAAAATATGGAGTTACTTGAGGTTGAATGGAGGAAGCATGTCGAGGATTGCTTTGATTTTGGTTGGATCAACTTTGATTCCCTGAAGGGAAATGATAAAGCTAAGGATATTTTCTGACAAGACCCCAAAGATGCAATTCTTAGTGTTGAGGTGGACATGGTAATGGATGAGGCACTCAAAGTTAATCTTGAGAATAACCAAATGGTATTGTTGGAGCTTAGATTTTTTGAGAAGGTCATCTACATAGTCTTTGACAATTTGGTGGATAAGGTCATGGAAGATATAAGTCATGGCATGTTGGTAGGTTACACCAGTGTTTTTTAGTCCAAAAGGCATGACTCTATAATATAAGGTTCCCCATGGGGTGGTAAAAGTGGTCTTGTGATGATATTTAGGGGCAATTAGGATTTGATTATAACCCAAGAATTTTTTCATAAGAAATAACATCTCATGGTTGGTTGTAAGATCAACTCACTAGTCGATGCTCGATAGGGGAAATTCATCTTTGGGGCAAGTAAAGTTGAGTTCATGAAAGTCCACATATATGCGTAGTCCCCCTATGGATTTGGTGATAGGTACGACATTCAAAACCCATTGGGTATAGTTAATGGGTTGAATGAAGTTGACAGATAAGAGGTGTTAAATCTCTTCTTTGATGAGAAGGGATATGTGAGGGTGTATTCACCAAAGTTTCTACTTGAAAGGCTTTTGGAATCCCGATTGGTGACTATGTTGTGGGCATAAATGGCAAGGTCAATTATTGGGATGTCATTATAAGACCAATCAAATGCTATGCTTTAGCCTTGGAGGAAGGAGGGGAAGTCCCAAAGTTCCTTAGAATTCAACGATTGGCCAATTTTGATAATGTGAGGGTTGTTTAGAGTGCCCAAGTTGATATCCATGGTGGATTCATTCAACATGGTTGAAGTCTCAGGAGGAAGGGATTTGTGGATGGAAGAATCTAGGACACCAAGGTAGGTGAGAATGGAATCACCATCCTGGCACTGAATGGTATTAATGGTAGGAGACTCATCTCTTATGATCTCAGGATGGGTCAAATGGATGGTTATGATTTCTCTCTCATTTTGATAAGTTAGGGGTTTGAGGCAGATCATATTAACAAAAAAAAGTTAGGTGGGATGATGTCATCATCCTCACATGTAGGTGGAGGAGAGGTTGGTGAGGAAGGGGTGTCTTCCTCAATAATGGTGATGGTAAGTGGTTTGGTTTGCTTCTTGGTGGGTAGAATGAAAATAAGGCCATGTTTTTCATGTGGCTTTCTGGTCTCAATGGTAATCAACTCATGTGGGTCATGGTCATATCATCCAAGAACAAATCCTTTCTAAGCACACATGTGGAGATATGTCTTGGCAAAACTTGGCTTGTCTAGGTAGGAGAAGCCAGAGGTGAATGGTTGAGGTAAATAAGAGGTGGTAGGAGCGTCAAGTGGTTTGTCAAGTCCCCCATAGATGAAATGGGTTTAACAGTGTGAAGGTTTAAAGGGAATAATGGCGCTGACATTGGGGTCATATCTGGGTTGATGGTCAATTTTCCCATACTCTTGGGGAGTAGAGAAAGCATCAAGGGTGAGGAGGTGATATTATCCTAGTGAAATATGTTGGAATGTGAATTCTAAGTGGTTTGAGGTGGGGATCTAATTAGAGGGAATGGATGAGTTATTTGATGCCTCATTAGTTGAAGAAGGTATGACTTCCTCTTTCATGGTCAAGTGCTAATTTTTGGCTGATGAGGGTGTGCTAGATGGAGGTAGGAGGACATCATTAGGTCAGTAAGTCATGTTGCATGTCAAGAAGGGACTTGGGTCAGCTTGGATTATGATGACCTACCTTCATGCTCAAATTTGTTACAATAATTAAGGGTAGAGGGTACACAACTCATGGATCAAATCCAAGGTCAGCCTAGCAAAACATTGTATTGGAATTTGCCTTCCACTACATAGAAGATTTTGGGGAGCATGTGATATCCTACATAGTTATGAAGTATAACAGTTCCCAAGGTAGTGGTCATGGTGTCATTGAAGGGTCAGAGGATGATTGAGGTTTTAGACATGACATTATCTAGCAGGTTTAGTTGGTTGTAGGCATGGGAGGAGATGATATTAATAATAGATCCCCCATCAATCATGACCTATTTGATGCAGGTTTGGTTGATGTAAGCAGTAATAAAGAGAAGGGATCTGGGTCATCAAGATGGAAAGAAGGTATTTTTGATTCCTTGAAGGTGACAAGGTTAGAAATTTGGAGAGCACTAATAAAAGATGCTAGAGGTTAAGGGTCTTTAGGTTGGACCTCTACTGACTGCAATGCCTTGATCATTTCTTGGTGTTGATGAGGTGAAGTATTAATCAACTCATATAATCTCATCTTCATTGTGGTCTGGTGAAGCTATTTGAGTACCACTCTCTTGATGGATTTGGAGGGGTTGGATTGGGAGGCACCTAAGATAGATACCTTGGGTTTAGATGAAGGTGAAGATGTTTGGGTAGTGTTTGGTTGGGAGGTAAAATATGGGTATGTCCATAGTATGGACACTTTGGCCTTCTCCTTATCCTTTTGTTGTGATCTCATAACCATGTGGATGGTATGGATAGAGGGAGGAATTGTGGTAGGAGAGTTATTTGGTTCCTCATCACTTTGAGGTGAGATTGGGGGAATAGGTAAGTTTTGGCTAGTGGTTGTTGGTTGTGGGATTGGTAATGGACCCATGGGAGGTTATTTTAGTAATAGATCATCTTCATCATAGAGCCAATGGATATTAGTTTGGAGAGATTTATAATTCTTTATGTCATGGCTTGGTGTCCTATGATAGGAACACACTTGGCGGTCATTATACCAGACAGGTTTTGAATTGAAAGGGTCGAACGTCTTGATAGGGGTAAGGTCAATGAAGAAGCTTGCAATAACCTTTAAAAAATAGTCAAGTAGGATTCAGATAAAGGTGGAGAGGGTTTAGAGGTTTTGGTCTTGGTTGGTGAGATGAAAGTCTTTTTTGGAGTGTGCTTGGTGGTAGGAGGTTTAGGTAAGGTGGTGTTCTTAGTTGATGGTTTTGGTTTTGGTAAGGTGGAATTTGATAAGTTAGAGGGAAGAGGTTTTAATTTAGGTAGTCTAGTTATTGATGGCTCAGGGAAGATAGATATGTTTGAAATCAAGTATGTCAGTGTAACCAATAGTGGTGGTTAGGTTTTAGGTAGGACAATTGGCTTCTTAATCAAAGTGGAGGGATGAGGCTCCAAGATAGAGGGAAAGGTTGAAGGAGGCATAAGTTTGGCCATCTAGCCTTTTATTGGCTTTACTTCCTTGGTTAATTTGGTTTGGTATTTGGTTTTTGTGTTTGGTGAGGTAAGCTCCAATTTCACATATGGGTGATTAAGGCTCTATGTAGGGAAGGTGCCAAGGTTTTTGGTTGGCTTGGTCAGTTTGGTTGGATAAGGTGATTTGGTTGTTTGGGGTTTAGGTGCCTTGGATGGTGGAGGAATTGTTGGGTTGGTAGAGGTTTTTATCAGTTTCACTGGTAAGATAGGGGTTTGGATAATAGTAGTGGTGGGTTGGTTTGCTAAAAGTGTGGTTGGATGTCCCTACTTGGTGATATAAGGTAGCCTTAATTACTACCAAAAGGTGGCTTGATCCATGTCAGGGTTGGAGACAAATTCCAATTTTTCCACTAACCTAGAGAATGGTTCATAGGCTAGTTTTATTCCCTGGATAGTGGAATTGAAATATAAGCCCATAGGTTAAGACATAGGGATGGTAACCTCATCCTTTTTTTCAATCAAAGGATGTAAGGTTTGAATGGGTGACTCCTCTATGAGAGGTACAAACATGGGGGCTTCCTCTTCGGGAATGATCTCCAAAGGGGCAATAAATTACTTGGTGGTTGAGGGAAAAGGTAAAATGGGTGCTTATTCCAATATGTCAGTAGAAGGAGGGATTGATGTCTCCACTACCTCAATATGTGTAGGAGGATAAAGGGGTGCTTCCTTGGTTTGGGTATCTAAAGGAAGAAAAGGTAACTCCACTATCTCAGTAGGTGGAGAGGGTGAAGAACAAATGGATTGGGCAATAGGTTCTTAAGGAATGAGTGTGTTAACCATATTAATAGTATGGGCATCATGAGAACACTTGACCTTGTTATTCTTGGTTTTGGTAGGTGCATGATTGGGGAAAGGTTGCCTAAAGATGTCAAGGGCTTGGTTTTGAGGTGCATTAGGGTTATCCAACACAAGATCCCCTTGTCAATGAGAGATTGGACAATGCTCTTGAAGGTATTACACCTACTAACGTCATGCCCAACTACTTGATGTAAAGTGTATAGATCATTCTCATTGTACCAACTAGGTGCAGGATGAGAAGAATCAAATTACTAAGGTGGTTTGATAGGATTAAGTTGTATGATGTTAGCCTTCAATAACTTCTCCAAGATTGAAGCATAAGATTCTCCAAGTGGATTAAATTGCTTCTTGGTGTTCTAGTTTTGGTTTCTCGTGTTTTTATTTGAGGATCTAGAGGAATTTTATTGGTTGATAGATGGTGGAGAAGTGGATTTAAGGACAACTACATTCACAATTCCATTGCTTTTAGTCCTGGTGTTGGTTTGGTTACTTTATTTAGAGGAAGAAGCTTCATTGGTTTTATAGGTAGAGTTCTTGTTTTTTAGTTTTAGCTTTCCTTCATTGATGGCTCTATTTTTTAACTTACGTACCATAGTGAAAGTTTCATCAAAAGTTTTGAAGCTCTGGACATGCAGTGTAGAAGAGATGTGCTTGGCACATACCCAAGAAAAAAGTTCTACTAGTTCAAGTTGGGGTAAGGAGAAGGAAAGATGATTGATCAGGCTCCTCTAATGAGCTACAAAATTAGTAATAGATTCATCATCAAATTGTTAGATAGAGTAAAGGTCAGTGATGGAAACCTTCTTGGAGATATCTATCAAAAAGTGATCCAGGAAGGTTTGGGCCAGCTGGGTGAAGGAAATCAAAGAGTGTTTGGTTATGGCACTATACCAATCTAACGCTGGACCAAATAAGGACATAAAGAAGGTATGAATAAGGAGGGCATCATCATAGATAATTAGATAGCATGCATGCCTAAATTCCCTGAGTTGTTATTGGGGATCCTCCTTACTCTAAAACATAGAGAATTGGGAAAGTTCCCACTAAGGAGGATATGGTATGATAGGGACAGATGGGTGAATGGATTCATTACAGATATGATCATATTATAAGATGTTGTGAGCACCAAAAATGGATGACTCTAGGGTAGTCATCTTATCCATGAGCACCTTCATGAGATTTGCTTGGGGTGGTGCACCTAGAAAGTTGTAAGGTGCATATTGTTATGGTAGTTAGGTAACATACTGATAATTGGTTGGAGGTTGAGAAGCTACCACATATTGGTATGTAGATACTAGTGGTTGAATAGAATCTATGTATGGGTAGGTGGACATAGGTTGTTGGGTAGTAGGTAGAGGTACATGCCCTTGTGAGTGAGGGATGTAACCCAGGATTGGTGTAATGGGCACCTTTTGGGTAAGAGAAGTGGTTAGGTTGGTGATCAAAGGAATGTTCGTGACCCTTGTGGTGATTGGTGGTAAGGTAGAAGGTATAGGTAGCACAAGATTTTGAAGCGAGGTAGCGGTTATCAGATTAGACATAGTCGATGGAAGGTTGGCAATGCTGAGGGTAGTTACTCCCATGGTGAGGGGAGTATAGGTAGCTAGTGGTTGGGTTGATCCTAAGGTAGAGGAGTTGTTGGTGGGGGTGGAAGGTATAAGGGTGTTTTTAGGTTGGGTAGGTTAGTTTTCCATAGTAGTATCAAAGGGATTGTTGGTGGATGAAAAGGGTTGGGTAACTAATTGTTGGGTGGTGATTTTGGCAATATAATTGTTTCCCATGATGTGGGAAGCAATGCCATAAGGTAGGTCCATATGTGAAACCAAAGCAAGGGTATAATGAGGCATGGTGTTAAGGTAATGTTGAAGGGCCAAAGGGTTGTTATCTAGGAAGGAAGGTGTCAAACTCTGTATCTCCTTAGAGAACTTCTTGAGGGAAAGAAGGACTTCTTAAAAGGTGAGGAGAGTCTATTGGTTTAGAGACATAATCAATGGGTGAGGAGGTAGAAGAGTCTGATTGGTTTGGTAATGGGTTTTGCTCTACTAGATTCTTTTACTACTAGTGGGTTAGAACCATCTAAGGTAAGGGAGAGAGAATGCACAAACAATCTCACCACTCAAATAGAGAGAAAATAAGAAATGATTAAGAAAAGCAATCACAGTCTAAAAAGTACATTAAGTCTTAAAGTTTCTTTTTAGTCTCTCTTTTGGCTTATGCCTTAAAGTTTCAAAAAATTGTGTGATTGGAATTGGATTGCAAAATGGGTATTAGAAAAGAAGTCTATGGTTAGTTTTAGGTTGTGTTTAGACTCTTAAAAAGAATCTATATTGTGAACCAATACATGGCTTGGTATTGGGACCTACCCCCTCACTTCACACACCACAACAATAAGGGTGTCAGGTGTTTAGCTAATATATATCAATTTTTAGAGTTTATACTCAACTAGAGAGTTGAGTTGGTTCTCCCCTTGGTAATGACCTCCAAGTAGGATTGTCAGGAAAGGGTAAAGTGACCGCTAGGTGATGAAATCCTAGTCAGGCCTTGTCTCAAGTTTATTTGATGTTTAATTGATGAAGGTGGCTTGGTTTAGTGTGTACAACAAAAGTGATGTTATGATCAAATTACTTTGCCTTAATTTAAACTATGTGAGTTAAAATTGTAAGAAACTAATGTATGCAATAAATTATAAGCCCAAAAGAAACTTTGGTGTTGTTTATGAACACATAATAGACAAAAAATAATATAGATGCAAACAAGATAAAACTTAAGTAAAGACTCAAAGTCCCACCAGGCATGCCAGAATGTTTCAGTGAATTTTAACTTATATTTCAAGAAGGGAAGAAGAAGAAACTAAATAAAGGTAAGGTTGGAAAACTTATTTAATTGTGTGCACATTGAATCATATGATTATGAAGAACTCATCTTTAGTTTGGGAGGGTGACCTATAAATAATATAGCACTAAAGCAAATGGTTGGTTAGATAGATAGCTGAATGGATTACCTAGCATTAGCTAGATCCTAGAAGCAAGAGCTTCCTTGGGGGCTATCACTCCACACATTTTAAACAATCAAGTTTATAAAAGGAATGATAAAATACTTGCATTAATAATTAAAAGGTATCAAAATTGAATACAATAAATGCTTACTAAATAAATAGACTAAAAATGACTAATATAGCAATGAGCAAGTCAACACTAGTGCTAAATGGGTCAAGTGTGCTTCAAAAAATTGAGAAGGGGTCTATGAATAGGTAGGGACACAAAAAATTAGATTTAGTTAAGGGTAAGAGGGTGGAAGTAACTTGTTATTTCCTACCATAGTGATCATTGATGGTTGATATGACCATTGATGGTTAAGGTGACTATTGATGGTTGAGGTGATCATCGGTGGTTGGATAGACCATCGATGGTGGAGACAACCATCAATGATTACTATATTTTGGCTATAGGTAATAAATATCAGATTGATAGTATCACAAAGTTAGATTCTGAGAGATGGGTTGGTGCTAGGTTGATTGTAAAATAGAAATAAAGTAAATGAATGTTAGAAAATAAGTACTTATCTTGACATGAGGTTGACCTGGTGATTGATTAAGGTGGTTGGTCTATTGGTGGAATTTGGTGTGATTTTGATAGAGTAACAGTACTCGATGCTTTGGTAGAGTGGTGACTGCAAGTTAGCTCTCTGATGTGATATCTAGATAGTTGGACCTACAGAAAAGAAACTCTTGATGCACAAGATCTTGAACACAATTGTAGATTATCTTCACCTCCCTACTCCTCTCTTCTTATAGACAAGGAAGGAAAGGTACAACAAGATGTTAACTGGGCTTTCTAATTTTAACTCATGCATATAATGGCTTGCATGTGGATTTAGATGAGTTATGTTTAGAAGAGCAACGTGGATGTTTTCATGTAGTTGATGAGGACGGTGGACCCTGACCATCGGTGGTCGAGGGATAAGGTACAAAGTGGGTAAATAGGTAGGTTAAGTTAGTTGGGACCATGGTTAGGCTTGGTTAGGGGTCGAAGGGTCAAATTGGTCCCAAGGGGGTCCTAAGGTGATACAAGGGTGTTTTGACATTCAAAATTATGGTGTGTGGATTTTTGGTGTCTACAATAGGTCCTACCCTTAGAGCTTGACTCAAGAGAGCATCATCAGAGAGGATCGACTAGATGGAATGATTGAGGGAAATATCAATAGAAAATGTTAGTGACCCTACACACATGCACAGTAGATTTTAAATATTACTTGCTAAAAATGGTAGTGTGTATAGTTTATGATTATATTTGTGTGTGTGGATTTTGATTTAAATTGCATAATATTCCTTTATTATAATTGATTTGATTTTCAAATTTAAAATGGGAAAATAACTATTAATTGCTAAAAAGATATTTTTATTTTTAGATATGATTATCTTGTAAATAAAAGGCAGTTAATAACTTGAATAGCTATTAGTTAATTAGATAATTATTCTAGTAATAATTATTTACATGGAGATAGAATTATTTTAATTTCTAACCTTGAATTAAGGCAATCTAAAACTAGTTTCAAACTACATGCATGGAATTACATAGAAACTAGAATTTAGATATATTTATTTAATAAGCCAATTAAACTAATGTTGAGCTAACTTGGATGATATGGCTTAACGGTCTTTTTGAACAAATTAAATGATTTATATTAAATAATAAATTCAAACTAAATTATGGCCTTATTAAAAATATAAACTGCACTTAGTAAGAGTTAAGAGAGGCCACACATGGATAGATAACTAAGAAGAAATAACATGCATAGAAGTGGCACAATAAATAATAAGAAGATGGATTCTATAAATAAAGTCCATGGAAATTTATTAAAAAAGATAGGGAATCATGGAAGTGAAGAAAGTAGCAGATGGGAAAAAGAGAAAGATTTGAAGGAGAAATCTTCAACAAATATTCAAGGTAGGATCTGTAGTTACTTTTCATGTGTAAAGCTGTTTTAAGTGTGTATTGATTATTTAAGCACTGAGTATTGATTTAAAAGACAACATATCATTTCTTTAGTCTATGTTTCCTAATAAAGACTACACCCCAACTATATAAGGCATCGCCTCATTTTGAGAATGATGGCATCATATAGAAAATAACAAAGAGGTTGGTGTCTTAAATTGGGTTATGTTTCACCCATAAGAGACCTGCATGTATGTTTTAAAACCCTTGTTTTTTTATAGATGCATGTATATTATTATTTAAGTCATGTATTATTATTTTTGAAACCTACGTTTTTCTTGAAATGTTGTGCTACAATTCTTTTAATGGGAATATAGACCTGTGTTTATTTCTTTCCAGGCTATGTTCTTATTTTTAACTCTATGACTCAGTTTAATGGCCTATGTTACAATCATGATGGTGTGATTTTAATTCAATGGCCTATGTTCCTTTAAAAGGATAAATATTTAATCTTTAGACTTGCATTTTACATTTATTCTAGCTTGCATATTTGACCAACATCCCATTTTATTTGGCCAAGTATATTAAATTGAGAAGTTTGGGTTGACTACATCATACATAATGACTGTGTTGGCAGCATTTTTCTTTGTTTAACAATATTTATAATAAATGGAGATGATTTGGTTATGGCCTGCATCATATTCCTCTAGCCCTACGTATTGATATTACCAGTTGTGTTTTATTTTGAGATTGCATATTATTTTCTTATTGGTTGCATCTTTATTATTTGGCATCATCCTCAACTCCTTTCCTAGTAATTGCATTCCAATTTGTAGTGCATTTTTTTCCTTTATAAAACCCAGCATATTATTTTCCTACTAGCTGTGTTAAATTTAAATAGCAATGTTAAAATTCTATAAATTACGTTGAATTGTGTATAGGGTTGTGTATATTTCAACAAACCTGCATAGAAATAATAACCTTGTGTATCATGTATTAAAAGAAACGTTGGAAATAAACCCGAGTTTTAAAAGTAGTAGTGTTGTGTGTAATCCCTTTGAGACCAATGTTTTTGCTCCTAGAAGATGGCATCATTATCAATCCAACATCTTATTAAAAAACCTGCATTGAATGAATATAGAGCTACATTTCATTGAAATGAGAGGTTTGTGTTTTGAAATGGGGGGTTTGCATTGGAAATAGGAGGTACACATAGCATTTTGAAAGAACAACGTTGAACTTTTAGAGACTACATTTTAGTAATATAGACTTAGCATATCACCTTAAGGAGACCAACATATTTATTGTAAAAGCATGGCATCCTTATAAAGCAAGCAATATTATTCAACCAGCATTGAAAGTATCTAGTATAAATTATGTAATATATTCTTTGGACTGAACATTATGCTTGAAGCTTGCGTTAAAGTTAGATAAGATTGTGTCTTATTCTAAATAGGCATATGCTCCATGATTTAGTCGATATAAAATATTAAATGACAAGCTTTATATTATAATGCACAATCAAATTGTAACTCCAAATATACTCATGCAATGTCATGTTAAATGCCAAGTGTAAAAATAAGTCAATCAGTCACATGATGAAAACATTGAGCCATTGAACATGTAACTAATTTTCTTGTCTATATTTATCCAATTCATTGTGTTTATGTTCATTTAAATTCATTGTCTTTACTTATTTTATTTGCAGTGAATAGATATGCTAAGTATCATTACAAATGAAATCCTAAGTAATTTTGAGCGATTAGTCACATCCTTTAACACAAAGTTTACTAACTGCAAAGTTGAGTTAAATAAATCTGTAATTGTTGAGTTAATTGGTCAAGATGTTGAGCCATTTTATAATTGGATATAATGTTTATATTCCCGTAAGGAATAAATTTAACATAATAAAACTATGTTTTCCTTTAATGCAAGATCAAATTTTTGGTGGAACTATAATTTTGCCTCAGATTTCCAAACTGTGTTGCCAGTTTGAATTGCATTCTAATTAATTAGCATTCCAATCTTATATGATGGTGACTAGTTTAAATATAAATTGATAAAACTTTTTATTGAGTTTTAAACTGCGTATAAGGACAACATTTAATTTAATAGACTATATTTAATCTTGGATGGCATATAGTCAAAAGGTTTTGACTTTCCAAATATACTCAGATATTAAAGAAAGGAAACATAGTGGAATTGGTAAGACATTCTTGTAAACGTTGTGAATAGGACCAAGTTTTATTTTGAGCCCTAGTATTAAACGAGGGGATACTTAAGAAATTTAGGGTTCATTAGAGCATTGAGGTAACCTAATAAATGCATAATAACTTTATATATGTCTTGAGGAACTTGCAAACCAAGTTGCAATTAATGCTTTAAAATTGTTGTTATTATTAACATGATTGTTTCATATTAAATAAATGTAATGGTTGTAATTAGAACCAAATATGAAAGTAGTATTAACAAGTATAACACCTGAATTACGAGGAAAGGTAATCCTTGTATAAAGTATCATCATTGAAGGTAAAATGTTGTACTTATTATTTTTGGATGTAAGATTATTTTTTGGTGTCTGAGTAGGGTGGTCAAGCACAATGACTTATAATAGTATGGAATGTCATAGAATTCTATAATATAAAAGGTACTTAGATGGTATATATTGTATTTATTATATCTAGACCAACACTTACATAAATATATAAGTGTTGGTTGTTACTTGAATAGTAAGTGTTGTAACATTTACATACATACAATCTTGAAAATATAAATAAAGGTTAGGTTAGACTTATATGTGTTTGTATGACTTACTTTCTTTCTTGATTAAAAGCGTCTACTTATATGTATCAATGACTACTTTGTATGACTAATTATGTGAAAACTAGTAGTCATGCCTAAGAACACCATACTAAGATAATATGGGTTGTCTTAAGGTGTATTTACTTGGATCTTATTGAAATAATCTATATTTAATGTGTGTTTTACCTGTGTGTTATAAACAGTGGTCATTGTTTCTAGTTTGGGATTGATTTTTATCAAAGTTGTTACCAGAATTCGGATAATGTGAGTGCAATGGAGACGTGATCACACGAGTTGAAGCAAGTGCACACCACATAGATGCTAAAGCAATTTGAAAATAACACAAGAAGATAAATTGCACAAGACAAAATGGAGAAAACCAAAATCTGATTAACATGAGATGGCTAAAGTGAGGACTACAAATAGGAGAGTACGTAAGTAACTCCTCCACAAAAAGTGGACAAGGCACCCCAAGAATATACTATAACTCCTCCATGAAAGGTGGTGATAAGGTGCTAAGAATAGAGAAGTAACTCCCATCAATGGAGTTACCTATGACATTCTTATGACACCTATGACACATCTATGACACACACCTCCACATAAGCTAGCCTATCCCAAAAATGTAGGAAAACTCCATGTATGCACAAGAAATACAATTTTCCTAATTAATAAATAAGGAAAAATAAAAACCTAGACTAATACCCCCCCATAAGCGTAGCTTAGGTGGGCAGTGTGGAAATATAAAATGGGTGCCAACAACTAGGCCTGATGAGGTACCCATGTACAAATGCAATCTCCCATAAGATAGAGAAAAAGAGAAAACCCATAGAAAAAAACTCCCCCCCAAAAGAGAGACATAAAATAAATGAAGAGGCTAAAAGGCCACCCCTGAAGATGATGTTGTTGTAGATGTAGACCACACCCCAAGAAGAGCTCGTAGATGAATGAACTTGCTCTTAGTGAAAAGTTTGGTGAAGATGTCTGCAACCTACTCTGAAGACTGGCAAAACATCTAGTCAATGACCTGACTATGAATAAGCTCTCGAATGAAATGCATGTGAATCTATATGTACTTGGTTCGCTGGTGCTGAACTAGATTCCTACAAATTTGAATGGTACTCTAGTTATCACAATAAATGATGGTGGGTTGCCTGATAGGAATACCAAACTCAGAAAGAATCCCCTAAATCCAAATAGCCTCAGTAGCTGCATTAACAGCTCCCCTGTACTCTACCTCTATGGATGATATAGCAATAACATTCTACTTTTTGCTAAACCAACTGATAGGACCAGAACCTAGAGAGAAACTGTAACCAAAAGTGGACTTTCGAGTCTATGAATTGTCAGCCCAGTCTGAATCTGTATATCCAACCAAGTCAACCTCTATGCCAAATTTGTAGATAATCTCGTATCTATGTGAACTCTGTATGTAATGCAAGATCCTCTTAGCTACTTTTTAATGCAGCTCATAAGGTTCCTGCATGAATTTGGAGACAAGTCCCACTATATATGATATGTTAGGCCTGGTGTGAGTCAAGTAGATGAGACTACCAACAAGTTGTCGATATCGAGTGGCATCAACCAATGGTGAAGAACAATCAGCCTCAAGCTTGAATCTTGATAGAAAGGGAGTCGAAGATGGCTTGCAATCAGCCATGTGAAACTGAGCCAATAAGTCAAGAGCATACTTAGGTTGTGCAAGATAAATCCTTAAATCTGACTGTGAGATCTCGATGCCAAGGAAGTAGTGCAACAAACCCAAGTCTGTCATGTCAAATATATCTTGAAGAGATGCCTTCACCACTATAATAGCTGATGAAGAACTCTTGATGATCAAAAGGTCATCAACATATAGAACTAAAATCAAGAGCGAATCATTTTGCCACAAGAAGTAGAAATTAGGATCAGAATGGCACCTAGTGAAACCCACTGTGAGAAGGAAGGAATCCATCTTGGCATACCAAGCTCAAGGGCCCTATTTGAGGCCATAGATAGATTTCCTAAGTTTGCATACTAAGGAAGAATCTTGAACAAAAATCTAGCGGCTACTCCATGTAGATCTCCTCTAGGTCTCTGTGAAGAAAGACACTCTTCACATCCATCTGATGCACATCCCAACCATGTGATGTGGCAATAGCCAAGGTGAGTCGAATAAAAGTCATCTTTGCAATGGGTGTAAAGGTCTCTGAGTAGTCAATGCCTGCCACCTATGAGAAACCCTTGGTGACCAGTCATGCCTTGTACTTATCAATCGACCCATCTTCTGCAAACTTGGTCTGATATATCCACCTACATCGAACCATATTTCTTCCCTTAGGAAGTGAAGTCAAATCCCAAGTGTGATTTTTGATTAAGGAAGAATATTATTCCTCCATAACATTATCCCACTCAGGTACCCCCGATGCCTCTCAAAAAGTTTATGGATCTAAAACTATAGCAAAGAAGGCATGTGGATCTCTCTAAAAATCCCCCTAGTACGTCTATCATCTGCGGGATCTCCTACCCAAGTGCCAACACTCTCAAGTGTCTGTCTAGCCCAAAGTGGCCCAAAAGTGGGCGAGTCAGGTGCTAACTCTTCATCCTCTGACTGACTAGAGGTGGATGACTCTGCATCATTGTCCTCACTGTCTGAACTCAAAGAAGAAGAAGATGTCTCTAGCTCAAGAACTTGTTGTGGCTGATTTGAATCTGATGAGGAATCATCATAAAGAAGTAGATCCGATGAGGGAGAATAAGTGTCAAGTGTTGAGTCTCTAGGAATCTCCTGAAAATAGACACTTCTCTCGATGAACAACTCATGAGTGACTGGATCTAGAAGGTGATATCCCTTAATACCATCTAGATATCCTACAAAGATGCAAGGCTTGGACTAACATTCCATAGCTTTGCATTTCTTCTTCAGAATGCGGGCCATGGCTGGGGATCCAAAAACTCTAAGGTGCTCAACATTAGGTTTCCTTTTATGCCAAGCTTCAAAGGGTGTTATCCCTTTCAAAGCTTTGTGAGGAACCCTATTTTAAATGTACCAAGCACAATTGATGGCTTCGGCCCAGTACTGTGGTGCTAAGGATTAGGAGTGAATCATACAGCTACCCATCTCTTTCAAGAACTTATTTTTGCATTCTGCAACCCCATTCTATAAAAGATTGTAAGTGACTATGCACTGCAAATCAATCCCCTCTATGGTGCAAAATTGCTCAAACTTGATGCTGACATACTCCCCTCCATTATCAGTTTAAAGAACCTTGATGGATTTCTCACTCTATTTCTCAACAAGAGCCTTAAAGTCTAGAAAATTTTTAAACACTTCAGACTTTTGTTTGAGAAAATATATCCGAGTGTACCTAGAGAAATCATTAATGAAAGTGAGGATGTACTTGGCCCTTGTGAAAGATGGTTTGGGAAGAGGTCCTGATACATCACTGTGGACTAACTCCAAAGGTTGTGAATCCCTCCAAGCTTTGTCTTTGTCAAATTTTACTTCGAGATGCTTCCCAAGGGAACACCCCTTGCAAAGTCCTTTTGAGAATTAGACACAAGGCAAGCCAATGACCATGTCATTTTTACAATGTTGCTCAAGGTAGCAGTAGTTAAGGTGGCCAAACCACTCATGCCACAATTTGATAAGTCCATCTGAATGAGTTAGCAATGTTGTTGGAGAAGAATTTAATGCAAAATGTGAGAAGGTGTATAACTTGGCTTGGTGATCTGCCCTACCCACTGCCACTGTAGTATCACTATGCAACTCCCTGATAACCACTAAATCTTGTGAAAACTCAACTCTCATACCCTGACCAATGTGAGTGATTTGGTACATTGATAGGAGATTGGTTGAAAGAAAAGGAACACTTAGAACATTATTGAATGTTCCTCCTTCCATTTCAATTGACCCTCTCCCTGCAATAGAAATTGAAGTGTCATCACCTAAACTATTGAAGTCATGCTACAAGGCTCTAAAGATGAAAACTCTAGTAGTGAAGAGCCCATGTGGTGAGAAGCACTCGAGTCGATGACCCATGAAGAGTTAGAAGCTATTGTAGCTACAAGGGCCTTGCCCTTTTCTTTCTCCTTACCCTTGCCTTTTGCCTTAGTAGAATCTTGGGTAAATGAATTCTGCTTGATGGACTCAAGAACACCTATGTTGTTATTCTCTAGAAGATGAGTTAGGTGATCAATTTATTTGTTCATGAATTTGTGTTCATCATGCCCTGTCTTTTTACAATAGGCACACTTAACCTTCTCCTTCTTCAGTTTAGCATTGGAGGATGAAGACTCAGTGTTGTTTTTGGTAGGATTGTTGTTTTCTTTCTTCTTCTCTTGGTCTTTGTTCTTTTTCTTCTTCTCCTTTGCTGAAGTCTTATCCTTACCATTTCCAGCTATCAAAGCTTGGGGTTGAGTAGACTTCATTGTGCCCATTTGAATTAGCTTATCTTGTTCCCTAGTCAAGTCGGCAATGAATGAATCCAAAGAAGGCATTTTCCATGTAGTGCCAAGGGCACTTTTTGTGGCATGAAAAGTGGAGACAAAGACTGAATAACATGGACCTAACTTGGTGAGAATAGAAAGAATGAGTTGATCATCTTTCTTCTCTATCCCGCATTATTTCAATTGAAATCTGAGGGCCTTAAACTTAGTGAAGAAGTCTTGTAGGGTGTCAAAGTTGCTAGGACTTAGACTTATGAGTTCCTTTTCGAGCTCATGACCTCTCATCTCATCAAGCTTTCCAAATAAATTTTCTAAGGTGTCCCATATGTCATTGGGAGTTTGGGAGGATTCTAGATGGAAGAGAAGTTCTAGAGACATAGACAAGCTCAGTAATCCATAGGCTTCATCACTATGGTTGTACCACTTGACCTTTTCAGCATCAGTGTTGGGTTCTACTTTAGTACCCATGGTGATCCTATACAACCCTTTGATTCTAAGAATGATTGACATTTTAACCTTCCATTCATGATAGTTGAAGGGTGTTAGGGGTTTAAGTTGAAAATAATCTATTTTTATCTGAATTTAGGTGAAGTTGTGTTGATTGCAAGTTGTGAAATTATGCAAAAAGGAGAATGAAAACAAAGATGTGAAATTTGTGAAAAGAAATCACACCCCCCCTAAATATGCAAGTGCACACTCAAAATACATTGGAATCAACCAAATATGCGTCTTAGAGCAATCAGTGCAAGACTAAAGTAAACAAGATGTCGGACTCAACCGAAAATGCGTCTTGAGAGACTTAAATTTTTGGCACTTTATAAATTAGTGAATTTTTGACAAATAACAAGCCTACACTGTGGATAATTGAATTACAAATACTTTTGCAAAAAATGGCACCCAAATCTGAGCTACTGTTTGCAATATATTAAAGGTTTAATTTTTTTGTAAATTAGTGTTTTTGCAAAAAAACACTTAAAACATTAAAAAAATGCCTATTTTGAGAGAGAAATTGGCCTTCCAACCACTCATTGTATTCGACATGAAATGAGGAATCCAAAGGAGGTTTGTGTGGGGGGAATTGGCCTCCTGCCAACCCGGGCCTCACCCTTCGTCTTCGACAGGCGAAGATACAAGTTTAAAATGAAAACCCTCAAATTACAACACTGTCTATAAAATTGAATATTCAATCAAATTGACTGATTTTTGTTTTATCAAGTCAATTTTAACTAAAAAAATTAAAGTAAAGACAGAATTAAATAGCTGGCCAAGCATCTAGGGGTCGACATGGGACACGAAGTAAGGAAGGGGCACCCGAAAGGGCACAGTCAAAATTTATCTTGTAGAAAAGACAAAAAATAGACCTACTAGAAATGTTGTATGGCCTGATGATGCCATATTGGTAGAAAAAACTGTGGCGTGGACCAGAAGAACAAAGGCTGAAGGCATTCCAGAAGTTGAAGGCGCCTTGCTGGAAGGAGTGATGCGCCACATTTAATCAGGAAATTTGTGTCATTTTCAAGAAAAAACACCCTGTTTTGGATGTCATACCATTGATGGCATGGCTGGAAGGAAGGACTTATGCTGTTGGAACTAAGGTTGCTTAGAGTTACTCCTCCCTCTGCTCCTTGCACACAACAATGGCACCCAGGGTAACTGCTGAACCAGCCCCTGAAGTGAAGACAACCAAGACACCCAAAGGCCAAGGATTCTCAAGAAAATGATACCAAAAATGATATATATTTTTTATTTTATATCAGATCTAGAAAATAAAAAAAAGAGAACTCCACTCCTCTTGATTTCAAAATGAACTAAAAGCATAACCAGACACATGATTACCGTTCTTGATCTGATACCATATCAGAGTTGTTGCTAGAATCCAGATAATGTGAGTGCAATGGAGACGTGATCACACGAGTTGAAGCAAATGCACACCACATAAATGCTAAAGCAATTTGAAAATAACACAAGAAGATAAATTACACAAGACAAAATAGAGAAAACTAAAATCTGATTAACATGAAATGGCCAAAGTAAGGACTATAAATAGGAGAGTATGTAACTCCTCCATAAAAGATGGACAAGGCACCCCAAGAATAGATTGTAACTCCTCCATGAAAGGTGGTGACAAGGTGCTAAGAATAGAGAAGTAATTCCCATCAAGGGAGTTACCTATGACATTCTTATGACACCTAGGACACATCTATGACACACACACTTCCACATAAGCTAGCCTATCCCACAAATGTAGGAAAACTCCATGTATGCACAAGAAATACATTTTCTCTAATTAATAAATAGGAAAAAATAAAAACCTACACTAATAATTTTAAGGTAAGACCCATTCATGCATAGCTGATTATGTGTATATCTTACTTTCTCCTTGTTTCACATATGATGTGATATTTTTATTTAAGAGAATGAAATTTGTATGAGTCTTTGAGTATATACTATGGTATATATATTTATTTTATAAATTGTATTGACGATACTAATAGTAGTGAGACGGATTCCACTAGCCTAGGTAGTAACACCAATAGATAATCTAATCAAGTGGTGTGTTATGAAATTGATTGATCTAAATAATCGTATAAAAAATTTGGCCAAAGTAATATTTGATATACATTGTCATTTCATATGTTTCATTTTCATGTTGTGCAATATCATGTTAGAATGGATTTCTTGATCGTACACTACATATGTTTAAAAATCTTACAACACACAGGGTACCATCACATCTCAGTAGATTTTTGCACCATTTTATCTACCTATCTGAAAAGGGAGGGCCATTTCCTAATAGGCGATTGTGCAGGGGATCGTTGGTTTGTGGTTGGTGTGGTAAAGCATTTGAATGATGCTCTCCCTCCTCCACTATAGTACTACCTAGAGATGACACTTGAGATTATCACCAATACATGAGTTGGATTGACTTGAGCTTTGAAGAGTTTGGTATTTATTTATTGTATTAGGTTGTATGCTTGAAATAAAGTAACTGTATTATGTACTTGTATATTTGATTAGTAGATATTGTATTGTCAGACTAGCCTTAGCTATGTCCTATTATTTTTTCTTTCTGTGGAGTTGTATAAGATTTATATTGTATACAATATTTAAATTTGAAGTACTATTATTCTTAGTTATGATTTAGTTATGTTGTATTATTTAATTTTGTGAAATGATTGTTAAGTTTTTGGTTTTTATTTTTTTAAATATTAATTTTTTTAAGTACAGCTCGAGGGGTTGTCACATGTGGTATCAGAGTTGTGGCTCAAATTCTAGAACCTAATGAGTCCATTAACATTTTTGTATTTTTTCTATTTTACAAAAAGAAGGATTATGAAAGTATGTATGGTATATTGAGTGTGTACCGTTAGAGTATTTGTACCCCTTAGAGTTGTTAAAGGATTGGTGTATCGAGTATTTCTTTGGTGATATTTTTATAAGGTGTTGAGTAGGTAAGAACATAGCTTAGTTCATGAGTGTGAACAAGAATTTCCTACCATATTTTTGACCTATAGATTGAACACCTTGAATGTGATTGTGTCCTTATTGAATCACCTTCACCATTTATGTTTGTGTTTTGAGTGTTGTAAAAGCATGAAGTGCTTCTCACTTAAGTAATTATGCTTATTTGTGCCTTATTTACATAGATCTTAGAAGTGGTAATCCTATAAGTCCATTCTAGATTGGCACCACCTAGTGCAGTGAAAGTTTTCTTGTAGTTGAATATAGGTGTCTTGTTTGATATTCCTTTATGTTAAGAGTTTGCTATGTGGATTAGCATCCTTGTATTCATTTAGACTTGAGAAGAACATTCATCTATCTTAGTTAGTGTAGAGGTTAGTTGTTATGTTGTCACCCTCTTCTTTCATCCTTTTTAACTATCAAGAATATTCTTATGTTCAAGATGTTGATTTAGAGTTTTTTAGGCAGAAACTTGTTTCTGAATTGTTGTTTTAATTTCTATTCCCTTGAGTTCATGCGATAGTGTTTACTACTTCTCTTTGAGAAAAGTTGTAGGATTGAATGGATTGATGCATCTTTGTCGTTCATATTTTCTTTTCAGTTGTGGAAGTAAAGATGATACTACGGTTACAAGTTTGGTCAGCAAATATTGAATGGCAATGTGGAATTATGATGCTTCCTTTTACCTTGTGAGGGTACGTAGGAAGTTTTGTTTATGAAATTTTAGTTCTCTACGTTTTATTTGATAAATTCAGTTCAGTTCTACATAGATTCAATATAAAAATATAGATAATTCAAAAATAATAAAAACACATGGATAATATTAAACTCAAAAAATCAATTAATTCATTTGAAATAATAATTACAATATAGAGATTCCATATTTATAGGAATATGATCTCCTACAAACAAGGAGGTAGCTCTAACAAATTTCCCAATAATAATTACTCACTCCTATAATAGTGAGTTGGTTTATTAACCAAATCTCTCATACAAACAATAATACTAACAATAATAATGTTATGAATAACTAATCTGTAACATTCACCCCCTTAACATTATTATTCCTAGTCACACTCTCTTAATTTGAACATGGTGATCTAGGTAACAATTCAGGTGACAATTTGGGTGACGGTTCCACCCCAATTGATGATGAAACTTTCAGGAGCCATAACTTTTACGTCGTAGCTCCAATTGACTCACCATTTGAACTGTTGGAAAGCTAAGAATGAGGAGAATGCGATGAGATAGAATGGATATTTTTTCAATAGATTTTGACCCCTAAAAACCAAATGGAATTACCCCAAATTTTAATTTTAGTAGTGTAGTCTAAAAATAGTAAGTTTCTAAAAAATAGTAATTCCTCAAATTCTATATTGTTTTAAATCATGGAAGTTGAACCACTTAATATCCCTCAATATTGGTGACCTTCCACATCTTCCCCCTACTTTCAAAATGTGTATAAATGAAGATGTAATCCAAAATGGAAATCAAACATCTCTTCCCAAAGATAATCATATAGTTGTATTGCGATCTTGAGTAATAAAACATCTCCTCACAAAATTCATTGTTACTATGTTATTTTTGTGTTCTTGAAATATTTATCAACCAAAACTTCTAAGTTTTGGATCAGTGGTATTAGAGTGATTTGTCTTGAGAGTGTATGATCCTGAGGATGAGGTCTGGCTATAAGAAGCTTGGGTGGGAAACAACAGAACTTCCAAACTATCCACCTATTTGCTCCAAATGACTTCAAATGACATATGACACTGAGACATCTGATTCTTTCAAAGAAATGGTGAATGAAGCCCTCCAATGGTAATAAGCACAGATGTTGCAATAATTTGTCTAAATTCTCCAACAACTCTCGATGGAAAATTTTGGCTCCTCAGCTACACTTTTTGGCTCCTCATCCATGGAACTCCTTTCAGTGTCCGAATACCCTTCAAGGTTTAGGTGAATTTTTATATTCCTACGTTTGAAGGAAAAATCAATGCTGATGTAGTATAAAATTGGTTGGATCAATTGTCTTCCTACTTCTCTGTAAATAAATTCACTGATGGAGAAAAGATCACTTTTTCTCTTTTGAAAGAATCATTGCCTGTGAAAAATTGGTGGGATGTGTATAAAAAGAGATTTAGTACATATGACATTGGCCTTAAGGTGGAACCTACTTAGGATAATTTCTTGGAAGCGGTAAAGGAAGAATACTATCCCATTGGAGCATATGATGATCTGTATATATAGTGGAAACAACTTCGCCAAGGTAAGGACCAATCTGTTCAAGATTACACATACATTTTTCATTCTTTGTCTGCAAGATTGGGCATCCAAGAAAGTGAGAAACATAAGACACTCAAATATTGTTGTGGACTACAATGGTACATACGAGGGGAAATAAAACTCTTCAATTTGGAAACCCTCGGTGAGGCATACAAGTTCACAGTGAAGATTGAGCAGAAGCATGGTAGAAAGAATATGAAGAGTTAGCCTTCAAAATGGAAAAGTGACAAGGAAGGTCAAACACAAGGCCAAAATTGGAAGCAAAAGGAGTTTCAAGATAAGAAACCCCAAAAGGGGAAGGCTGGAAAATGGTGTGATTACCACAAAATTGGAACTCACTCCAAAGAAGAATGTCGAGCCATCAAGTCACTACTTTTTGAGTCATAATACTTGGCATCTACTACTCTATCTCATACACAACCTATAGTTGAAGAGGATGAAGAAGAGATTGTAGATGCTGAGCCTGACACCATCATCACTTCATCAAAGACCTATGAGGAAAGGCCAGATGACAAGGAAAGATTGTTTCACTCTAAATTATGGATAAAAGGTAAGCCTCTGCATTGCATTCTTGATAGTGGGAGTCAAAAGAATTTAATCTCTGCTAAAGTTGTGAAAATTCTAAATCTATCCATGAAGTCTCACCTAAATCCATACAATATTGGATGGTTGAGCCCAGGGAGAGACCTTCATGTCATTGATCAGTGTCTTCTTTCATATGCAATAAAACCATTCCAAGATGAAGTCTTATGTGATGTGGTCAATCTAGATGCTTTTGATGTACTCCTTGGTCAGTTTTTCATGTATGATCAACATGGAATCTATGAATCACAAACCCAAAGAATCAACCTCACTCTTGGAACATGGTGCTACAAGGTACCAGAGGTACCACCTCCCATATCTATCTCCCTAATCAGTGCCAAGCAATGTAAGAGATTGGTGGAAAATACAAAGCAATTCATTCTCATGGTGGTCAAACCACAAAAATCCAAGAAGGCTGATGTTGCAGTCCTGACTACACAATCAACAGAGCAACAAAAGTAGATGGGACAAATCATAGGAGAATATGATGACTTATTCAAGTCACCCACAGGAGTTCCACTACATTTCTAGGTAAAACATTCTATCGATTTGATCCTAGGATTACCTTTGCCTAACAGTCTTATGTATCATAGATCAATTTTGGAGAATGATGAGATAAAAAGATAGATTCAAAAATTGATCTAAAAGGGTCACATCAAGCCAAGCTCTTCACCCTATGGTAACCCAATTATTTTGGCACTAAAGAAATATGAAACATAGAGGCTTTGCATTAACTATCGAGCCCTGAATAAAATCACTGTGAAGAATCACTACCCTCTCCCTAGGATTGATGACCTGCTGGACCAACTCCATGGTGTGAAGTTATTTACCAAAATTGATCTCAAATTTGGCTATCACCAAATTCCCATTGATACCACCAATGTTTGAAAGACTGCATTCAAATCAAAGGAGGGGCTCTTTGAATGGTTGGTTATGCCTTTTGGCTTAACTAATGCACCTGCAACCTTCATGAGGATTATGGATGACATCCTACGACCCTTCACGAACTCATTCATGGTTGTCTACCTAGATGACATACTCATCTACAACAAAACATGGGAGGAACATCTACAACATGTTTGTAAGGTGTTTCAAACTCTTTAAGAGCACAAGTTGTATGCAAATCTTGACAAATGCACATATATGATGACAACAATTTAGTACCTTGGGTATGTTGTGAATGAGGAAGGGGTCCATGTTGATCTAAAAAAGATTCAGGTTATTCAAGAATGGCCTACACCAATGACCCTCACATAACTTTGTAGCTTCTTGGGTCTTACAAATTTCTATCATAGGTTTGTTCTTGGATTTT
This sequence comes from Torreya grandis, assembly GCA_037957365.1. Classification (NCBI taxonomy): domain Eukaryota; kingdom Viridiplantae; phylum Streptophyta; class Pinopsida; order Cupressales; family Taxaceae; genus Torreya; species Torreya grandis. Next base: position 2,840,368 of record JARHVA010001181.1, read on the forward strand.
CACATGTTGCTTGGTCACTAACCCAAGTGACTAAAGGAGGAGCTAAAAATGCATTTCAGTGGGGTGAAATAAAATAAAGGGCATTTGAGAATTTGAAGAATAGACTTTGCTTAGCCCCTGTTCTTACCTTGCCAGATTTGTATCAACATTTTAAGTTGATGACAGATGCATCTGAATATGCCATGGGAGCTATCATCATGCAACATGGCCATCCTGTTGCATATCACAGTGAAATTTTCACTAATATAGTCAGAAAATATCTAACATATGATAAAGAGCTCTATGCCATTGTGTAAGCTTGCAAACAATGGAAACACTACATCTTAGGGAAAGATATGGTCATCCACACTAACCATAGAACATTGGAATTCATCCAGACATAAAGCAAACTATGAAATGAGGGGCACCAAAAGTGGGCCACATATCTTCAGCAATTCCATCTTATAATCAAACATAAAAATGGGAGCTCAAATATGGCTAAAGATTATCTGATCCACTCACTAATTACTACACTCACAATAGTTATTAACCTATTCAAACATGAGACTACCACTTGGGGTGCTCTGTATGAAGTAGATCTTGCCTTTGCTGATACATATTAGGTGCTTCAAAAAGGTAAACATGTTTTTTATTTATATTTTCAAGATAATGTCCTCTATCATATTTTACCTATTTTTTATTTATATTTGCAAGATAATGTCCTCTATCATATGGGGCACATCTATGTTCCAGCTGTAGAGCAATAGAAGATGATATGGGAAGCACATTTCAGTAGGATAGCTGGACACTTTGGTGTAAAAAAGACATTGGTAGTTCTTCAAAAACACTTATACTATCCCCATATGCGAAAGGATGTGGAAAAATATCTCAAATATTGCACCCCATGTGTGATATCTAAGCCAACAAATAATAAGTAAGGATTGTACACACCATTGCCAGAACCAAACAGGCCTTGGGAGTCTATTTCAATGGATTTTCTCTCAAGTTTGCCCACTTCAAAACATGGCAAGGACTGTATTTTTGTTGTAGTTGATCATTTTTCAAAAATGGCTATCATGATTGATTGTAGGAAAAATATATCTACTAAAGAAAATGCTCAACTATATTTTAGTCATGTATGGATCCATTTTGGTCTCCCCAAGTCCATTTTCTTAGATTGAGATAGCAGGTTCCTAAGCATCTTCAGGTCCACTCTATGGAAGATGATGGATACCAAGCTGATGAATTCCACAGCCTTCCATCCACAGATTGATGCTCAGATAGAGGTAGTAAACTGCTTGATTATTCATATGATTCAGATGTATCACTCCAAACATCCACATACATGGGATGAGGGGCTTCTTTTCATATAACATGGATACAATCAGGGCCTGCATAGCTCAACCAAGCACAATCCATTCCAAGTATGCTTCGAGTTCCAACCCATTGAACCAATTGATATATCCATTCCATTGTCCACCATGGAATACACACCTCATGGAAGATTTGAGGCAGTAAAAGCAACAAAGTTCATTGAACAAATGCAACACATTTAGCAGCAAGTTATGACATCTTGGAGAAGATGAATCAGAAGTATAAGAAATGCCATGAAAAACATAAGATTTCACACTATTTTGATGTGGGTGACAAGGTTTGGTTTTGGCTTTAAAAGGAATGACTTGCAGGCCCAAACATAAAAATTTGGCCTCTACGATATGGTCCCTACACTATCACCAAAAAAGTTGGATAAAATGCTTTTGAGTTGAACCTACCAACCTACCTTGGTCTGCATCCAATATTCAACATGGAGCTCCTCAAACCATATCATCCACCTCTATTAGACACTTCAGTCATATCAGAACAACTAGACATTGACGAGCTTGATCCACAGAGTTTTGCTCTAGTGGAGGAGGATCAGAGTATAGACACCTAGATGAAGACAACAAGAGGACACTCTATTTTGTTTTATCAGGTGGTCAAAAGAGGCTAGCTTAGCCACCTAGAGAATCAAATCAAGACACAATTTCCATATTTGATGAGGAACATTGATGCAAAGGGGACCATTACTTCTCAAGGAGGGAGGCATGATCTGGGTAACAATTCAGGTGACAATTCAGGTGACAGTTTTACCCCAATTGATGACAAAACTTCAAAGATCCATAACTTTTGCATCATAGCTCCAATTGACTCATCATTTGAACCGTTGGAAAGCTAAGAATGAGGAGAATGTGGTGAGATGGCATGGAGATACTATTAATGGATTTTGACCCCCAAAAACCTAATGGAAGTTCCCCAAATTTCAATTTTAGTAGTGTAGTCTAAAAATAATAAGTTTCTAAAAATAGTAATTCCTTGAATTCTATATTGTTTTAAATTATAGAATTCAAACCACTTAATATCCCTCAAGATTGGTGACCTTCCATATCCTCCCACTACTTTCAAAATGTGTATAAATGAATATGTATGCAAAATAGAAATCAGACATCTCTTCCAAAGATAAGCATATAGTTGTATTGTGATCTTGAGTAATAAAGCATCTCTTCTCAAAGAATTTATTATCATTATTTTATTTTTGTGTTCTTTAAATATTTTTCAACCAAATCTTTTGAGTTTTGGATCAGTGTTATTAGAGCAATTTGTCTTGAGAGTATATGATCTTGACGATGAGGTCAGGCTACAAGAAGCTTGTGTGGAAAATAATAGAGCTTCCAAACTATCCACCTATTCGATCCAAATGACTTCAAACGGTGGAAAATACTGAGACATCTGATCCTTTCAAGGAAATTGTGAATGAATCCCTCTAATGGTAAAAAGCATAGATGTTGCAATAATTTTCCCAAATTCTCCAATAACTTCTAATGGGAAATTCTGGCTCTTCATCTGCACTTTCTAGCTCCTCATCCATGGAACGTCCTTTCAGTGCCCCAACACCCTTCAAGGTTCAAATGAATTTTTATATTTCTAAATTTGAAGGTGAAATAAATTTTGATGTAGTAGAAAATCGGTTGGATCAATTATCTTCCTACTTCTTTGTAAATAAATTCACCGATGGAGAAAATATCACGTTTGCTCTTTTGAAAGAGTCATTACCCATGAAAAATTAGTGGGATGTGTACAAAAAAAGGTTAAGCACAGATGACATTGGCCTTGAGGTGGAACCTACTTGGGATGATTTTGTGGAAGTGGTAAATGAAGAATATTATCCCATTGGAGCATATGATGATCTGTACATACAGTGGTAATAACTTCGCAAAGGTAAGGACCAATCTAATCAAGATTACAAAGACATTTTTCATTCTTTGTCTACAAGATTGGGCATCCAAGAAAGTGAGAAACATAAGACTCTTAATTATCATGGTGGACTATAATGGTACATATAGGAGGAAATGGAACTCTTCAATTTGTAAACCCTTGCTGAGGCATACAAGTTCACAGTGAAGATTGAGCAGAAGCATGGCAAAAAGAATATGAAGAGTCAGCCTTCAAAATGGAAAAGTGACAAGGAAGGTTAAACACAAGGCCAAAATTGGAAGCAAAAGGAGTTTTGAGATAATAAACCCTAGAAGGGGAAGGCTATAAAATGGTGTGATTACCACAAAATTGGAACTCACTCCAAAGAAGAATGTCGAGCCATCAAGTCACGACTTTTTGAGTCATAATACTCAACATCTACTACTCTATCTCATACACAACCTATATTCGAAGAGGATGAAGAAGAGATTGTAGATGTTGAGCTTGACACCATCGTCACTTCATCAAAGACCTGTGAGGAAAGGCCAGATGACAAGGAAAGATTGTTTCACTCCAATTTATGGGTAAAAGGTAAGCCTTTGCATTTCATTCTTGATAGTGGGAGTCAAAATAATTTAATCTCTACTAAAGTTGTGAAAAGTCTAAATCTATCCATGAAGCCTCACCCAAAGCCATACAATATTGGATGGTTGAGCCCAGGGAGAGACCTTCATGTCATTGATCAGTGTCTTCTTTCATATGCAATAAAACCATTCCAAGATGAAGTCTTATGTGATGTGGTCAATCTAAATGTTTTTGATGTACTCCTAGGTCAATCATTCATGTATGATCAACATGGAATATATGAATCATGAACCCAAAGAATAACCCTCACTCTTGGAACATGGTGCTACAAGGTACCAGAGGTACCACCTCCCATATCTATCCCCTTAATCAGTGCCAATCAATGTAAGAGATTGGTGGAAAATACAAAGCAATTTGTTCTCATGGTGGTCAAACCATAAAAATCTAAGAAGGTTGATGTTGCAATCCTGACTACACAATCAATAGAGCAACAAAAGCAGATGAGACAAATCACAGGAGAATATGATGACTTATTCAAGTCACCCACAGGAGTTCCACTACATTTTCAGTTAAAACATTCTATTGATTTGATCCCAGGATCACCTTTTCCTAATAGTTCTTATGTATCATAGATCAATTTTGGAGAATGATGAGATAAAAAGATAGATTCAAAAATTGATCCAAAAGGGTCACATCAGGCCAAGCTCTTCACCTTGTGGTAACCCAATTATCCTGGCACTAAATAAATATGAAACATGGAAGCTTTGCATTAACTATCGAGCCCTGAATAAAATCACTATGAAGAATCACTACCCTCTCCCCAAGATTGATGCCCTGTTGGACCAACTCCATGGTGCGAAGTTCTTTACCAAAATTGATCTCAAATTTGGCTATCACCAAATTCCCATCGATCCCACCAATGTCTGAAAGACTGCATTCAAATCTAAGGAGGGGCTCTTTGAATGGTTGGTTATGCCTTTTGGCTTAACTAATGCACCTGCAACCTTCATGAGGATGATGGATGACATCATGTGACCCTTCACCAACTCATTCATGGTTGTCTGCCTAGATGACATGCTCATCTACAACAAAACATGGGAGGAACATCTACAACATGTTTTTAAGGTGCTTCAAACTCTTTGAGAGCACAAGTTGTATGCAAATCTTGACAAATGCACATATAGGATGACAACAATTTAGTACCTCAGGTATGTTGTGAATGAGGAAGGGGTCCATGGTGATCTAAAAAAGATTCAGGCTGTTTGAGAATGACCTACACCAATGACCCTCACAGAACTTTGCAGCTTCCTGGGTCTTACAAATTTCTATCACAGGTTTGTTCTTGAATTTTCACATGTTTCTTGGTCACTAACCTAAGTGACTAAAGGAGGAGCTAAAAATACATTTTAATGGGGTGAAATACAATAAAGGGAATTTGAGAATTTCAAGAATAGACTTTGCTCAACCCTTGTTCTTGCTTTGCCAGATTTGCATCAACCTTTTGAGTTGATGATAGATGCATCTGAATATGCCATGGGAGCTATCATCATGCAACATGGCCATCCTGTTGCATATCATAGTGAAACTTTCACTGATACAGTCAAAAAATATCTGACATATGATAAAGAGCTCTATGCCAGTATGTAAGCTTACAAACAATGGAAACACTACATCTTGAGGAAAGAGACGGTCATCCACACTGACCACAAACCATTGGAATTCATCCAAACACAAAGCAAACTACAAAATGAGAGGCACCAAAAGTGGGCCACATATCTTTAGCAATTCCATCTGATAATCAAACACAAAAATGGGAGCTCAAATATGGCTATAGATTGTCTAATATACCCACCAATTACTGCACTCACAATAGTTCTTAACCTATGTGGACATGAGACTACCACTTGGGGTACTCTGTATGAACCAGATCCTACCTTTCCTGATACATATCAGGTTCTTTAAAAAAGTAAACATATTTCTAATTTATATTTGCAAGATAATGTTCTCTATCATATGGGGCACATATGTGTTTTAGTTGTAGATCAATAGAAGATGATATGGGAAGCACATTTTAGTAGGACAACTGGACACTTTGGTGTAGAAAAGACATTGGTAGTTCTTAAAAAACACTTCTACTAGCCCCATATGTGAAAGGATGAGGAAAGCTATCTCAAATATTTCACCCCATGTGTGATATCCAAGCCAACAAATAAGAAGCAAGGATTGTACATGCCATTTCCAGAACCAACCAGAGCTTGGGAATCGATCTCAATGGATTTTCTCTTAGGTTTGCCCACTTCAAAACATGGCAAGGACTGTATTTTTGTTGTAGTTGATTATTTTTATAAAATGGCTATCATGATTGCTTGTAAGAAAAATATATCTACTAAAGAAATTGCTCAACTATATTTTAATCATGTATGGCTCCATTTTGGTCTCCCCAAGTCCATTGTCTTAGATCAAGACAATAGGTTCCTAAGCATCTTCAGGTCCACTCTATGGAAGATGATGGATACCAAGCTAATGAAGTCCATAGCCTTCCATCTATAGACTAATGGTCAGACAGAGGTGGTGAACCACTTGATTATTCACATGATTCAAATTTATCACTCCAAACATCCATGCACATGGGATGAGGGGCTTCTTTTCATACAACATGGATATAATCAGGCCTTGCACAACTTGACCAAACACAATCCATTCCAAGTATGCTTCGAGTTCCAACCCATTGCACCAATTGATATAGTCATTCCATTCTCTACCATGGAATACACACCTCATGGAAGATCTAAGGCAGTAAAAGCAACAAAGTTCATTGAACAAATGCAACACATCCAACAGTAAGTTCATGACATCTTGGAGAAGATGAATCTGAAGTATAAGCAACACCATGACAAACATAGGATTACACACCATTTTGTTGTGGGTGACAAGGTTTGGTTATAGCTTCAAAAGGAACAACTTGCAGGCCCACACAAAAAAAATGGCCTCTGCGATATGGTCCCTACACCATCACTAGAAAAGTTGGATAAAATGATTTTGAGTTGAACTTACCAGCCTACCTTGGTCTGCATCCAATATTCAATGTGGAGATCCTCAAACCATATCATCCACCTCTGTTGGACACTTCAGTCATAGTAGAACAACTAGACATTGATGAGCTCGATCCACAAAGTTTTGCTCCAGTGGAGGAGGATCAGATTGTGGACACCTAGATGAAAACAACAAGAGGATGCTCTATTCTGCTTTATCAAGTGGTCAAAAGAGGCCAGCTTAGCCACCAAGGTGAGTGGCTCACAGAGAATCAAATCAAGACATAACTACCACACCTAATGAAAAACATTGATGCAATGGGGACCAGTGCTTCTCAAGGAGGGAGGAATGATCTGGGCAATAATTCAAGCGACAATTTGGGTGATGGTTCCACCCTAATTGATGACAAAACTTTTGGGAGCTATAACTTTTGCACCATAGCTCCAATTGACTCACCATTTGAACTGTTGGAAAGATAAGAATGAGGAGAATAGGTGAGATGGAATGGAGCTCTAATCAATAGATTTTGACCCCTAAAAACCCAATAGAATTCCACAAATTTCAATTTTAGTAGTGTAGTCTAAAAATAGTAAGTTTTTAAAAATAGTAATTCCTCAAATTTTGTATTATTTTAAATCATGGAAGTCAAACCAATTAATATCCCTTGAGATTGGTGACCTTCCACATCCTCCCCCTACTTTCAAAATGTGTATAAATGAATATGTAATCCAAAATGGAAATCAGACATCTCTTCCCAAAGTTAAGCATATAATTGTATTGCAATCTTGAGTAATAAAACATCTCTTCTCAGAGAATTCATTGTTACTGTGTTATTTTTGTGTTCTTGAAACATTTTCCAACCAAAAATTTTGAGTTTTGGATCACATGGGTAGAATATCATCCTGTACTGCATCTGAATTATGATTCTCTAAATTTTCCAAGGATCACAAACTTAAAAAATGGTTTTTCCATGGCTAACTAAAAACCAATGATGGTTTATCCCATGGCTAGCCACCAACCAAGTGGTTTTGATGGTTTACCACAAACCATGTCACATATGCAAGTACATATTTAATTCCCATCATTTTCTAACTTAGAGGGATTACGAAAGGAAATATCAAAAGGGATTACTTGAACAAGAATTGCACTTATGTTCTTATTCAAGCACACATGCTAAAATAAAAACTATCACACCACACTTAAATCCACACAACTGTAAAAATGCCACTAAATTAAAGTGGCCTCTTCATTAGTGGTTTATGAGAGGCTTGAATGGCCTCCATGCTCCTGTGCCTCTGTTCTCCAATATCTCATTGCTTACTGAGTCGATGAAGTGTCGTTGAAGCTCAAGTGCATGATTTTGAAGGAAATAAAGTCCCCCTCCCCCCCCGCCCCCCCACAATATTTAACTTAGGATGTTGGGGTCACCCAAAAATGCATTCATAAGACAAATTATTTTTATTTTACATTTTTTTTATTTTTGAGACCTTTTGATACTAACAATTCACTAAAAAGACTCTAACTCTTTATCCATGAACTACACATTTTAAAACCGACTCTTTTGACATACATTATGACAAATTTTAATTAGTTTTTTTTAATACTTTAACTGAATTGACACATTCACAACATGACTTTTGACAATATGAACATTTAAAAATTAATAAAAGAAAAAATTACTTTTTAAACAATAACTTGACTCTTTTAACTCTTTTATATAAGCAAACTTATAAAATATATGCATAATATAGATTTATTTAATAAAAGAAACTCTATGAAAATGCATTAACACATATCAAAACTAAATTGAGACACAACTCTAAATGACTATAACTCATAATAACAAATGCCTTTATTTTAAAATACCATCTACTCAAACTTAAAATAACACCTAAAAAATAAACAACTCACATTTGGATGACAAAAATGATGAAAGAACTTTGAAGGCAATGTGTGGTTAACAAAGCACAAATCTCAAACATTCCAACAAGACTGAATCAAGTCATGTTACACTGATGAAGGCTATGTTCATGGTAGAATCTTTTATTTGACATTGGACAACAGAATGGAAGATGAGTTTGGATGCCACGATGATCTCAACCATCATAGATTTGAATGTGGATACAGAATGTAGTGTAGATGAAGCCAAGGCCAATCCTATAATGAATCTTGGTTTAAAAAATGACATCATTATCCAGTGACACAAGGGAGATTACAGTTGTGTTAAGCAATGAATATAGTGAGCTACCATTGAATGCAAATTTTTTCAAAGGCCAAAAAGAAAGAAATTTGACTATAACAAACCTTTAATGCCATAGAGCAATGTAGTGTATCGATGCAATCATCAATCCAATACAGAATCAGTAGAATGCAATGAAATTGCCTTTGAAATGAAAAATGATGTACTCAATACACACTTTCAATGCAAAATGTATATAATTCAAGTATAATATACTTGCAATACTATGTTGAAAATTAGTACTAATTGTATAATGTGATTGATTCTAGTTGCAAATTAACCAAAACAAATCTTGACATAGCACTAAGGCATAAATAGATAAGTTGCAAGCATTGACAATAGGTTTCTGATCTCAAATGATTTACAACAGCTGCATGCGCTTTTCAGAACAGGGCCTTGATGTTGAACAAACAACAATTAATGTTTGGATGGATACATAAAGTGATCTGCAAATCTACTTTTGGTATGAAATCTCCTTCAGGTAGTGTCAAAGCAAGTAGAATGGTGAGAAGATTGACACATACTCTTATGAGGTGCTTCTTCGATAACATAACAACTAAAAAGACAACTATAAAGCTAATACAAAATAAATTATATTCTAAAATATGTCTCTCATAGCTCAGGGCATGCAAAAAATCATGGCATTTCCCCTTAATAGATTAAGAGACCATATTTCATAAGAATCTTCTGCCCTGCTCTTACTAGATGATAAAGTTGGTTCAGTTCTGCATAGATTCAATACAAAAATAACAAAAACATAAGAATAATATTAAATTCAGAAAACCAATTGACTCATTCGAAATAATAATTACAATATAGAGCTTCCATATTTATAGGAATATAATCTCCTACAAACAAGGAGGTAGCTCTAACAAATTTCCCAATAATAATTACTCATTCCTATAATAGTGAGTTGGTTTATAAACCAAATCTCACATACAAACAATAATAGTAACAATAATAATGTTACTAATACTTCTCTGTAATACTATTTAGAATTTTTAGAGTCGCTATTTTATCTAACTTTTGAACTTGACCACGAGGAGTGGCTAATATTGAATTTATATAAATTCTATTGTTTATAGTTACATGTTATTGTATATCTTTATTTAGACTGATATTATTCTCTTTTTGAAGCATGTTGTTTTGAAGAATAATATGTGTACCTTTCTTTCAAGAGCAAGTAGGTTATAAGATGTGTTAAACATCTTCTTAGTCTATAAAGCTGATATAAACTTTTTAACTATTGTGTGATAGTCGTGCAAGCAAGGAGACATTACTCGATTATAAGGTTGTAGGGATGGTATGATCCTTATCCTTTATATGTTATGTTAATTATGGTATTATTTCCTTTTTATTATGAATATAACACTACAGGTTAGGTTGCAGGATATGACCCTAGTTTTTATTGATTAGTAGCAACTTAATTCAATCTCGGGATGATTGTATGATTTTTCTTGTGTGTATGTTAGTACATATAGAATTTTTTAGCATATGGTATTGTTTTTTATGATCTATTAGAATAGATTTGTGAACCTTATGCACATTGAGGAGGTCGTTAGGTCATGGACTTGAGGGAAGAGTAATTATTTTAAAATATGAGTTCTAAGCAATAGGGCAATATCTTACTTAGCCTCGCATTGACTCGATTGTTATTGAGTTGGATCTGATAGATGGACTTGTCAAATCTAGAATTTGACAGGCAAAACTTGTCAAATTCAGTCATATGATCATTTTTTTGACTTTTGTGATGATCTCATGTGTTGCTGAGTTATAAATGAAACTTTACCAACTTATTATTAGACTTTTCTTGCAATTCTAGACCCCAGAGTGCTCATGATAGAACCACTAAGCATAAAGTGACTTTCATGAAAACTTATTTGTAGATTAAGAAATGTCATAGAGTAAGGTCTTGTGGGACCAATTCTCTAATAATAGTGCTAATTAGGAGAACTAATATGAGTTCTTCAGGTAAATTTTGCATTTAATTGCATGATATAAAACTTAATACTATGTTTTTATGTTATTAAACTATGTTTGTTAATTAGAACTTTTGTTCAAATAAGAGTCATGGGGCCAATGACCAGTTTTAGGGGGGGTGTCATATCCTGATTTCACCCTATGCCAAATAAAACTTTAATCGTTGATTAGTATGGTCATTATTTGATTACCATTTCTTTGATTTGAGTATTTTGACATATATTGGTATGGGACAATGATATTGTTTATTAGTACACATTGCGTGACAATTATATTTTAATAATTTTATACATTGAGGATATATATTTGTTAGTTTAACATCATTGGTTGATATATATGATAACTCAAACTAACTACCTACTTTTTGTGAGATGGATGAATGTTACATCCTACCCTTAGAGTTTGATGCATCTTTATTATTTGACAGCGTAATTGTGTTCCACTTTGTAGTGTGTTCTTTTCCCTTAAAAAACCCAACATATTATTTTCCTACTGGCTACATTGAATTTAAATAATAGTGTTGAAATTATATAAACTGTGTTGAATTGTGTATAGGGCTGCGTATATTTCAACAAACCTACGTAGCAATAATAACCTTGTGTATCATGTATTAAAGGAAATGTTGGAAATAAACCCGAGTTTTAAAAGTAATAGTGTTACATGTAATCCCTTTGAGACTAGCATTTTTGCTCCTAGAAGATGGCATCATTATCAAGCTAGCATCTTATTAAAAAACATGAATTGAATGAATATAGAGCCGCATTTCATTGAAATAAGAGTTATGTGCTTTGAAATGGGGGGGTCTACATTGGAAATAGGAGATACGCATAGCATATGGAAAGAGTAGCGTTGAACTTTTAGAGACTGCATTTTAGCATATATAGACTTAATGTATCACCTTAAGGAGACCAAGGTATTTATTCTAAAAGCATGGTGTCCTTATAAAGCAAGCAATATTATTTGACTAGTGTTGAATGTATATGATATAAATTGCATAATATATATTCTTTACACTGAGCATTATGTTTGAAGCCTACGTTAAAGTTAGATAAGACTGCGTCTTATTCTAAATAGGCATATGCTCCATGATTTAATCGGTATAAAATATAAAATGCCAAGATTTATATTATAATACCTAGTCAAATTGTAACATTGAGTATACTCATGCAATGCCATGTTAAATGCCAAGTGTAAAAATAAGTCAATCAGTCACATGATGAAAATGTTAAGCCGTTGAGTATGTAATTAATTTTGTTGTCTATATTTATCCAATTCGTTGTGTTTATGTTTAATTAAATTTTTTGTCTTTACTTATTTGATTTGCGGGGAATAGAAACGTTGAGTATCATTATAATTGAAACGCTAAGTAATTTTGAGCGATTAGGCATATCCTTTAACGTAGAGTTTACTAACTACAAAGTTGAGTTAAATAAATTTGTAATTGTTGAGTTAATTGGTCAAGATGTTGAGTCATTTCATAATTGGATGCAATGTTTATATTCCTAGGAGTAAATGTAGCATAAGATAACTATGTTTTCCTTTAATGCAAGATAGAATGTTTGGTGGAACTAGAATTTTGCCTAAGATTTACGAATTGTGTTGCCAGTTTGAATTGCATTCTAATTAATTAGTATTCCAATCTTATAGGATGGTGACTAGTTTAAATATAAATTGATAAAACCTTTTATTGAGTTTTAAACTGCGTATAAGGACAACGCCTAATTTAATAGACTATATTTAATCTTGGATGGCATATAGTCAAGAGGGTTTTACTTTCCAAATAAACTCAAATATTAAAGAAAAGAAACATAGTGGAATTGGTAAACATTCTTGTTAATGTTGTGAATAGGACCAAGTTTTATTTTGAGCCCTAGTATTAAACGAAGGGATATTTAAGAAATTCAAGGTTCATTAGAGCATTGAGGTAACCTTAAAAATGCATAATAACTTTATATGTCTTGAGGAACTTGCAAACCAAGTTGTGATTAATGCTTTAAAATTGTTGTTATTAATAATATGATTGTTTCATATCAAAAGAATGCAATGGTTGTAATTAGAACCAAATATGAAAGTAGTATAAACAAGTATAACACCTGAATTATGAGGAAAGGTAATCTTTATATAAAGTATCGTCATTGAAGGTAAAATCCTATACTTACTATTTTTGGGTGTAAGATTGTTTGTTGGTATTTGAGTAGGGTGCTCAAGCACAATGACTTATGACAGTAGGAGATTTTATAGAATTTTATAGTACGAAAGGTACCTAGATGGTACATATTATATTTTTTATATCTAGACCCACACTTACATAAATATATAGGTTTGTGTTGTTACTTGAATAGTAAGTGTTGTAACATTTGCGTACATACAATCTTGAAAATGTAAACGAAGGTAAGTTTGGACTTATATGTGTTTGTATGACTTACTTTCTTGCTTGACTAAAAGCGTATAATTCTATGTATCAATAACTATTTTGTATGACTAATTGTGGGAAAACTAGTAGTCAAGCCTAAGAATACCAGACTAAAATAATATGGGTTGTCTTGAGGTGTAGTTACTTGGATCTTATTAAAATAGTCTAGAGTTAATGTGTGTTTTACCTGGGTGGTATAAACAGTGGTCATTGTTTCTAGTTTGAGATTGATTTTAATGTAAGACCCATTCATGCATAGATGATTATGTGTATATCTTGCTTTCTCCTTGTTTCGCATATGATGTGATATTTTTCTAGGAGAATGAAATATGTATGAGTCTTTGAGTTATATACTATGTTATGTATTTTTATTTTAGAAACCATATTGATAATACTAATAGGTAGCGAGACGGATTCCGCTAGCCTAGGTGGTACCACCAATAGATAATCTGATCAAGTGGTGTGTTATGAAATTGATCGATCTAAATGATTGTATGAAAAATTTAACCAAAGTAATGTTTGATAGACATTGTCATTTCATATTTTTTATTTACGTGTTGTGTGATATCATGTTAGAATAGATTTCTTTATGGTACACTGCATGTTTTTAGAAATCATACAACACACATGTACTAGCATGTATCACTAGATTCTAACACCATTATATCTACCTATTTGTGAAGATAGGGCCATTTCATGATAGGGGATTATGCGAGGGATTGTTAGTTCATTGTTGTGATAAAGCATTTGGATGATGCTTTTCCTCCTCCACTACAGTACTACCTAGAGATGACACTTGAGATTATCAGTGATACACGAATTGGATTGACTTGAGCTCCAAAAAGCTTGCTATTTATTTATTGTATTAGGTTGTATGTCTGAAGGAATGTAATTGTATTATGTACTTGTATATTTGATTAGCAGATATTGTATTGTCAAACTAGCCGTAGCTGTGTCCTATGTATATACTTTTTATGGAGTTATATAAGATTTATATTGTATACAATATTTGAATTTGAAGTATTATTGTTCTTAGTTATGATTTAGTTATGTTGTATTGTTTAATTTCATGAAATGATGGTTAAGTTATTTGTTTTAAAAAATATATTGTATTTTCTTAAGTATAGTTTGAGGGGTTGTCACAAAGTGACTCCATTAATGAAGAGGATGGATGAGGCATCTGAAAAGAGCATCTAGATGGTTTGAATGAAATTGGGCCCAAAGCCTAGGGTTTTAAGCATGGCCATGATGAATGGCTACTCAATACAGTCATAAGCTTTTTCAAAATCAATTTTAGAAAATATAGCTTGTTGCTTAAACCTTCTATCCCAGTCCATTCCTTCCTAAACCACAATGATGTTGTCTAATATATATATATATATATATATATATATATATATATATATGTACTTCTGATGAATCTTGTTTGCTCAGGGTGATTGATGTGTGGCAGTAGATTGTACAATCAAAGTACCAGAGCTTTGGCAATGATCTTGTAGGAAACATTCATGAGGGTGATTGGTCACCAGTTATAGATCAATTTGGGATCTCCTTGCTTAGTTATGAATTTAATGTTTCCTTTGTTTATATTCTTCCCTAGCAAATGAGTACAAATTGCCTCTTGATAAAAATGATTTAAATCAAAACCTATAAGATCCTAGAGAGTTTTATAGAATTCATAGGGTAAAGAATCAATGCCTAGAGCTTTGTCATTAGCCATATGAAACACTACCTCATGAATATCATCCACAGTGAGGAGCCTATCGCTATTAGGATCTAGAACACAAAGCTCTGATACCACTTGTCATGATCCCCTACTCTCAGAGTAGAGTAGGGGATCCTGTCCTGTAGCTCAACTTGATACCAACTTGCTCTGATGAACCAAGCTTTGATAACACTTGTCAGGGATCCTAGCTTAGAGTACAATTGATTACCTTTGTATAAGCAACTAAACACAAAATTAAACCAGAAGTAATAAGTAACTAGAATTCAGAAATAGCACAAAATATGAGATACGAGAAACAATACAATTTGTATTATCAGTCTTCCAGAAGGAAATACAATGAAGAAATCTCACTCTTCCCACACCTCTTGGGTGTACATTAATTCTCCCTCAAGAGTTCTCTCTCTCAATCAATTACAACCAGCTCAACACTGAGTTGTTCCCTCCACCAATTCTTGTGACAATCAACTTAACCGGTTGTTTTGCCTACAATACCAGTCAACATACACACAAGCAGATCTCCTTGATCTTGCTTACCATGTAGATCTCCCTGATCTTGCTACCTGCATATCAACCGATCTTACACCCCTTGAGACAACCAACCCAATTGTTGTTCTTGTCTTCAAGTTGAGGATCTAATCCTTCCTTAGTCCTTGCTTCTCTTGTGTTGTAGATCTTCTTGATCTTGCTACCCCACAGATCAACTGATCTTGCACACAACCTTGGCACACTTGCAGATCTCCTTGATCTTACCACCCCGCAGATCAACTGATCTTACACTTTTTCACTTTGAGGACCTCATCCTTATTACAATATATCCCCATGGGTCTCTTAAATAGATCCTAAAATAAACAATAATTAGAAAAGTAGACTCAAGACTAAAATTAGTCTTTACATGCAAACTAATTGTTCGTCAAACTAACTGTTTGTCTAACTAACAGTTTTGGAAACGCACAAGTGACTGACTTCGGTTCCTGTCTGTCTGGAGATGACCGATGTCAGCCGATGCCTAACTGATGTCAGCCGATGCCTAACCGATGTCGGCAATTTTTTATCGACCCTAACCGATGTCAGTTGATCCTGACCGATGTCAGCGACTGTCTAACTCTAGAAACCTCCACCATTTGCATACTGGTGAAGCTTTTAGCTCCACAACTTAACAATCTCCCACTTGGAGATAAATAGTTGCACCTGTACCTGTACAACAACATCCTCTAATCTATTTTTGGCTTGTATCACTATCTTCAAGTTCAGTCTTGAAGACCAACAAAAGTTGAATGAAGATTCAACTTCTCCTTTGTTACCGGCTTTGTTAACATATCTGCAAGGTTCTTATCCTTGCTAGCCTCTATGACTGCAATAACCTTCTGTAACTCTAAAATCCAGCTAACCACCATTCCACCAACAGTGAACACATATCCTGTGGTGCTTCTCCTGCCATCCAAGTCACCTGCCATATATGAATCTACATACCCATGTAGAGAAGTGTTTGACCCTGCATAGCATAAATACATGTTGCTGGTCCCTCTCAGATATCTGAGAATCCACTGAACTGCTTTTCAGTGCTCCTTTTCTGGATTGGCCATAAACTTGCTGACAACTCCCACTGCTTGGGCAATATCAGGGCTAGTACTCATGTACTCAACCTCATCATGTGATTTAGGACACTGTTCTAAGCTCAACTTGAACTGTCCAGCCATAGGTGTGCTTACCAGTTTTGCATCCTGCAAATTGAACCTCTCCACTACCTTATTCACATAATCCTCTTGAGACAAAATCAACCTGTGATTTTCCCTGTCTCTAGAAATAATCATGCCAAAGATTTTCTTTGCTGCTCCCAAATCCTCCAGGGCAAATGTCTGAACTAATTTTAATTTTAGCTCAGTAATTCCCTGCATGTGTGACCCTGTAACAAGCATATACACTACATACAAAAATAAGATAATGTAGCTATCATTATCCAACTTGATAAAATAAATACAATGGTCACATTGACATTGACTAAAGCCATGCTCTGTCATAAACCTATCAAACCTCAAACAGCATTGTCTTGCAGCTTGCTCAAGACCATATAACCTGGCCTTCTGTCTCACCTGTCCATTCTCTCCTTTCTTTAACCTATGAACCGATTCGTATTTTAGTGCTTTCATTTTGGCTAGAAACTCTACCAAATTCCACATTTGGTTCTCTTCCAAGGAATCAATTTCCTCATTCATGCCATGCTCCCACTATTTTCTAGATTCTACCTGCATTGCCTCTTCAAAACTTCCTAGTTTTCTACCATCAGTGAGCAACAAGTAATATAAAGGAGACTAATGAATTTGAGGCTTACTTACCCTTTTAGACCTCCACATGGGTGTTTGAGACTCATTGACAGCTTGCTGTCCACCCAAATTTCATTCTAACAGTGACCAATCTCGGTCACCTCTGGCCGACCTCGGTCTGCACCCGACTGATGTCGATTCCACCTGATCACCGACATCAGTTTCTTGACCAACGACAGTGTCCACCTGCCTGACATCACTGACTTTAGTCTCCACTAAACCGATGTCGATTCTTGCCTAATCACCGACATCAGTTACCTGACCGACATCGGTCTCTGTGTTTTCCTGTGAGTGATGATTTTTATTCGCGAGCTCATTTTGGATCATAACCTTGTCCAAATCAACACTGCCCTGCTCAGAATTATTCAGCCTCTTGAGTTGATCTCTATCCATCATCTTCTCCTTGAAAACCAAGGCTTTCCAGTTCTTAATTTTGTCAAAAACATCAATTTTTTTCTTTATGCAATACTGTGATCCTCCAATAGAAGCTACCTTCTTCTTTGTTGACCCAGTTTCAAGAAACCTCACTATCTTCTGTTGCTTACAAAAATCTCGATCTATGCTTTTCAAATCTGAAAACTTACCATTTGACTTAAGAACATCCATTCCCTTCTCACTTATGTGACCAAACCTACAGAGCCACATCTTTGCATCTACATCTGAAGTAGATAAAACAGAAGGAGAATCAGTAATACAAGTAGATAGATAAAATGTACCTACTTTCTTGCCTCTTGCTAATACAAGTGCACCCTTGGAAACTTTCCAAGATTTCGCTGTGAGAGTTACTGTGCAACCCTCATCACCTAACTTTCCTACAAAAATTAGACTCCTCTTTAGGATGGGAACATGCATGACATCTTTCAACACCCATATGTTGCCAGTCTGCAATTTCAGCTGCACTTTCCCTTTGCCAACAATTTGACAAAGCTCACCAACCCCTAAATAAACTTTTCCAAAGTCCCCATGGACATAATCATGGAAAAAATTTCTATTTGGGGTTGCATGGAAAGAGGCACCAGAATCTAAAACCCAAGATTCTACTTTATCCAAGGAACATATAAGAGCATCTTGTGCAACAATACCTGCATCATTTGCTTCTTTATTTCCTTCATACTGATTTTCTACCAACCAACAATCTTTCTTTGCATGCCCTTTCTTTCTACAAAATAGATAATCTTCTATTTGCATCCTCCATAATTGATCATTCTTGCCATTAAATTTCTCCATTCTTAGCTTACTTTCTTCTGCCATTGCTTTACTCCCACTCAATCAAAAACTCCTAAGAGTGAACCTGTAATCAACAAACACTAACCCGCTCCGAACCAGGCTCTGATAACCTTCACCCTGGCTCTGATACCACTTGTCAGGATCTAGAACACAAAGCTCTGATACCACTTGTCAAGATCCTATAGCTCAACTTGATACCAACTTGCTCTGATGAACCAAGCTCTAATACCGCTTGTCAGGGATCCTAGCTTAGATTACAATTGATTACCTTTGTATAAGCAACTAAACACGAAATTAAACCAGAAGCAATAAGTGACTAGAATTTAGAAACAACACAGAATATGAGATACGAGAAACAATACAATATGTATTAACACTCTTTCAGAAGGAAATACAATGAAGAAATCTCACTCTTCCCACACCTCTTGGGTGTATAGTAATTCTCCCTCAAGAGTTCTCTCTCTCAATCAATTACAACCAAAAACTAACTCAACACTGAGTTGTTCCCTCCACCAGTTCTTGTGACAATCAACTCAACCAGTTGTTTTGCCTACAATACCAGTCAGCATACACACAAGCAGATCTCCTTGATCTTGCTTACCATGTAGATCTCCCTGATCTTGCTACCTGTAGATCAACCGATCTTACACCCCTTGAGATAACCAACCCAATTGTTGTTCTTGCCTTCAAGTTAAGGATCTAATCCTTCCTTAGTCCTTGCTTCTCTTGTGTTGTAGATCTTCTTGATCTTGCTACCCCACAGATCAACTGATCTTGCACACAACCTTGGCACACTTGCAGATCTCCTTGATCTTGCTACCTCGTAGATCAACTAATCTTGCACTTCTGCACTCTGAGGATTTCATCCTTATTACAATACAACCCCATGGGTCTCTTAAATAGATCCAAAAACAAATAATAATTAGAAAAATGGACTCAAGACTAAAATTAGTCTTTACATGCAAACTAATTATTCGTCAAACTAACTGTTCATCTAACTAACAGTTCTAGAAATGCACAGGTGATTGACGTCGATTCCTGTCTGTCTGGAGATGACTGACGTCGATCGATGCCTAACCGATTTTGATAGCTTCTGGTCGACCCTAATCGATGTCAGCTGGTCCTGATCGATGTCGACGCCTGTCTAACTTTAGCAACCTCCACCATTTGCATACTGGTGAAGCTTTTAGCTCCACAACTTAACAATCACAAGCCACCCATTGGGCAAGAGTGAGTTTGCAAGACACCACTGTGAGACACTACTTAAGGGCAATATCACGCTCTACAGAGAAAGCTTGAGCTCTAAACACTTGTTGATAGTGGAGGATGAAGGCTTGAACAATTTGTGGTGTCTCTAATAATCTCTTTCCATCATTAGAGATAGTCTGGATTTGTTGCTTCGATTTTTTGGCTCAAAGCATTTGAAAGAATTATTTGGAAGCTTTGTCCCCTATCTTGAGCCAATGGAGCCTGGCTTTGATTTGAGCTCCTTAAGCATTGTAATTGTCTACTATCTAGATACGATGGTGCAAAGAGGAGACTTTGACCTACAAGATCTCATTGAAGGAATATTTTTTTAGAGTTAAAGTCTCACGGCTAAGCTCTGAGGAAGTAACAAAGCAAGAGTGTCTTTGAATTTTAGCAAGTTGGTAGGCATAAATTCTTAGAAAGTGAGAGGTATTTCTGATGGCATCATCCCAACATAAAATGCAACCAAATTCTTGGGATGGATGGGGATACAGATTCCAAACTCTATGAATATGTGCCATCATGGGCCCATGTTTGAGTAGGGTAGTGTTAAGAAAGAATTATGTTTTGTGCACTTTGGGTTTCATGAATTGCCATGTCACTATAAACCAAATGGGAGAGTGATCAGAAAGCTCAGAATATGGTAGGACCTACACTAGAGGATAAAAATCATTATCAAAGGAGAAATATGATTGAGTGGACATCATTTCCCTATCTAGGCACTTCAGAATCTGAGCGGGGCTCTCCCTAAGATTGCTCCAGATGTACCATACTCTATCTACAAGCTGACAGATTAAATTAGGGTCATAAAAGCCCCATTTAGTGCACATATAATACCACACCTCCCTTTTGCCAACTATCCAATACATTGGTAGGTGTCACACTTTGTCTTTAAGAGATGCCACCATATTAAAGTCACCACATATGACCCAAAGAGCATTAGGGAGATCATTGGGTATGCTCAATGGCATCATTTGAGGCATAAATATTAATAAGGAATGGCTTTCAATGCTAAAAAGCATCCAAACTAATTAGTTGGTGGGGTCCATGCTAGATTGCACTAAGTGCGACCATCATCATGGAGAAATAAATGTGATCACCCCTCCACACTCTACTTCATGATTACTATGCAAGATAATGTTATCGTGTCAGATGGTATTACTGATCACCGTCAATAAAAAATCTGTGACCTTTACTTCTTGCAGACAAAGAATGTCCATCTCAAGAAAATTTCTTCTGAAATCATGCACAACAAACTTGTGTTTTGGGTGTGTTAGACCCTAAACAATTCATAGATGATGGGTGTCAAGAGACATATCCTCGGGAGTTTAAGCCTTCTAAGACATCATATTGGTTCTGTAAAAAAATTCCACTACTGGCATTTAAAAAATCATCAAATTGTTTCCTCACCATAGGGTCAACCTGATACTTTCCTTCCTCTGACTCTTTCTGCCTCCTCGGAGGGCTACGAGAGCATTTGGGTGCATCCTGTCAAGTAGGAAGTGGAAGAGCAGTTGGCTGTGAGTCTGAGAAGTTGACAGAATTGGGTCAAGGAGCCTCGATAACCTGGGATAAAACATTGGCAACAAGAGGGTATTGAAGACCCTGGGTTTTTCTATAATTTTTGGGGCTTCAGCTTGGGAAGGTTCTTTCTCGATAAGATCCTAGTCTTACGGGCCATTACTTGTTGACGACTTGCCTCCTTTGGGATTCTCTACGCTTGAGCTCACAACTTTAGTGCAGTTGTTCTTCTTTCCTACCGTGGTCCAACCATCCTCAGTTGGTTTTTTGCTAGCTTCAGGAGAGGGCTGAGGAGGAGAGGATGAGCGGTTGGACACATTGTTGCAGGCTAACTGAAGGGGATAGTCCTGAATCTTATGGTCAATGGCTTGGTAGTAGAAATAGATGTTGGGCAAATTGATATATAGAACTCGCTAAGAGTGTCTCACATCCCCACTTGGATTTCCTCAAACTCCTTGAGGTCTCGAGAAATGTTTTACTTCTACACAATCCTGCTTTTGTGATCTAGCAGATTAGACATTGTTTTGCTTATGGCAGTCAGCTCGACCTATGGAGAAAGCTATCTGGTGAATAAAATGCTAGCAGAGGAGCCAAAAACCTGGAAATTCAACCCAAACTGGGACATTGAGAGCAGTGTGCTATGAGACAACAAAGTCTCATTTCCAAGGAGAGAGAACCATGAGCGAGTTCCTAACATACCATGTGGCTGACCTATGGAGGATACCTCCTACATGGAAAGGGTTGACAAAGCGAAACAAAAAAAAAAACCCCTTGGTCATGTTCTGGACGCTCTCAAGCTTAAAGCCATGAGTTGTCCATTGTGCCTGAACCCAGGTCCTAAGCATACTTTCAGAGGGAATTTGACCCACAAAATATCCTATCAAATAGATTTGTTCTAGCCATTGACAAGCAAAGTTAAATTTTGAAATAAGCAAAATAACATCAGGGTCCGAAGAGTTACCTCATGGTAGACCTTGGGGACAAACTTCCTCGAAGACTTGTAGGGGGCCATTGCTTGACGCTCCATTGTTCTTCTCCACAACTGAAACAATCGAGAGAGAATGAGGAAAAGTCATTAAATACGTTGGCCTTGCCCAAAGGTGAGAAACCCTAAAAGATAATAAATGCAAGTCCCGCAGGCAATGTAAAGGCCACCATATGACACAAGCTAGAGTGACAGAAAATCAAGGGCAGATTCAATGGTGCGCATGAAAAAAATTGTAACACAGCGAAAACAACTCGATAAAAGGTTTTTCTTTGATTGTAAAAATTTAACATAAAATTTTGTTTATAAAATTATATATTTTTTGTTTAATAATTATACGAAAGAAGTGTAATGTGAATTTTTACATAAAATATAAAAGGTAATGTGATTGCTACTAAACATTTCCCCTAACAAAACTTAAATTTTCTACAACTAAAACATTTCCCCTAATAAAACTAAGATATTACACACTAATTCTGGTTTAAATTTAATATTTTTTTTCCAAACTTTGAAATGGGAAATTATTAAAATCGTTGTAGGTCATAAAACAAATCATCTTACCTATTTCTTCTATTCAAATTGTTGCAAGTCATAAATAGCTGTACATTATTCTTCATAATTAGAAAATACTAATAACGCGTTATATCTATACAAAACCAAGATCTAGGCACATTTTCTGGCAAACATTTAGTTCCGACCTATTAAATAAACGATTCTGTTGTTTGGGTATGGGAGAATAGGCTTAATTTATGAGAAGAGTTTGGAAAGATGTGTGCGTCCATCTGTTTGGGTAGGGATTTGTTTTTCAGACGTTAAGCTATAAAGTTATTGTGAAAGTTGGGAACTCTATTTTCTAAGGAATGGTATCTTAACTGGTAGCCCAATTGGCTGTATTGTAATTCAGCTGTGTTGTAAGTTTGTATTCGTCTTTTGTTGACTTTCAGTAATTGTGAATCTGATCTTTAAATCTGAGGATTTTCATTAAAGCACTGGTAAAAATCTATGATAAGGCATTAGACATGGATTTTCCTTTCCTCTGTTTCTGAATCATTATCTTTGAGTGAGGAAACTAACCTTTGGTGTAATTGTGGCGGTCCAGGTGTGAACAAGAAAATATGCAGAAATTTGCTCTCCATCTACTGTGACTTTCACACGTATTTTCAGTTCTATCTTTAAAACTAGTTTGCACACAGAACTTGGAACATGTATCATTCACTACAAATAATATAATCGATATACTACAACTAGCTAGATTATGGGGTGCATCGCTTTTGAATCTATTATGCATGGCTCTGTTGTTGGTGCAAAAATGAGTTCCACTTCGGGCACTAGTCATTTTATTAACTTCGTACAAAAAAACAACAGGCTCTTGCTCCAAGCCTGAGAGAGGTAACACTGTTGAGCGCAACGAATTTATCATCGGCAGCTCAGCAACAAAACCCCAGATTGCAGTTGCAGGTATTGTATGAGGATTCAAAAGAAAAAGTTGAAGAACCCAATCACGGTGTTTATAAAACAAAAGCCATGAAAGCGCTGATGGATGAGGTTTTTTTTGCCATATATAAACTGAAAATCTCCTACGCCCAGCTTCAGGTTGCCCACGCTCTTTACAATGTGGAAAAATTGCAGAATGCTCCAGGGATTTGAGAACGAGATTTTCTATGTGACGGGGACTCTGTCTTCCATTATAGACGCTGAAAAACACAGAAAGGAATGCCTTGCACGATTTGAGAGCATGCAGAATGTGGAGACATTACAATTGGTGTCTGTAACGCCTGAAAAAAAAAAAAAAAAATAGTAAAATGAAAATTCAATATTGAGCACTTGAGAGGAAACGCAAAACGCCCAAGTGAAGCGTAGAAAGAAATCAGTGTTCACTATTGCACCATAACGAACAGTAAACGCATTTTGCAGGACATGTATGCATCTATTTATTTAATTGAAGTTAGCAATACATGCAACTGCCAGCGGTGATTAATCCCATAACTGCCAGACATATATTGTTAACAAGCGTAAACATCTGCCTATTTTGTCCTCAATAAAAATGACGTGCAAAAGTAATATGTTATTCAATTAATTATTGTGCAGCAAGCCAGCTATTTCAACCGTTTCAAATGCCGTTGAAAGTTTTTAGAAAGAATATTCAGAGGTTCCACTATTTTTGTATGAAACTTTATATGAACCTTCATAATTATTAAAATAATATGTTTTTAAAAAAATTCATTGATTTGACATTCCATTAATTAAAAAGTGATTACTTAAATCTTAAGTCCTGCCCTGTTAGGGAGTACTAACATTTGCGGTCCAACTTTAATTCGCTACAAAGATTTATTTTAGAACGATTAAGATGTTTATCTATCTTAATCCTTAAAAAAAAATATTGATATGTGCGATTTTTTTATTTTTTTAGTTTTTTTGGGGTCTTCTAAGCTAGATAAATATTGTCATCTCTGCCCAACAATCTAAATAAGCATATATGTAAATCAGGATCTTCGATTAAACTACCACAATTAGGGGGCCTCCATTTCGTCAGTCATCCCGTGCTCCTCTATTAATACGAATGATTAATTTTATTGCTGCTACGAACATAACAATTAAAGACGAGGTGCATGAGATCTGTGGCCAAATTAGTTTAAGAATTGATTCACGCCGTGTACTCTTTGGAATGCACTATTCTTCTATATCCATTCTGCCAAATTCACCAAACCCTGTAGCCATCTTTTTTATCAACGTTTAGTGTATTAACGGTCGCTTCCATTATGAATCATTTTTTTTTTCCAGTCTCTTTGATCAAAGTTTGGTATCACACTCAGTGATGCATCATCACCGGGAAGAAATTGCAGTTGATTATTATCTATAAATATTTCAGACAAAAACAAGCAACAATCTATAATTTTTGAGACAAAAACAAGCCACGACCTTATACTCGTTTCATGGTTAAATGCTGTAAGCACTAAAATATCCCACGCGGCTTCATTGCTTTAGTAACTGTGGATAACAAATATGCAGATTGACAATTTGATCTCAAGGGGGACTGCAATATTAAACCATTCTCATTCAAAAGACAATGGCTAATAAAACTTTCAGTACAAATAACAATTTGAAAACAAGTTACAAATCTATAGATGATCACAGAGAGAGAGAGAATTAATATGTGCATACAGAAAAACAATATATATTCTGAAAAAGTGTTACTGGTGGTGTGAAGGGGGTAGAGTATGAATACCCTCGACAATAGTAGCACAGTTCGATGCCTCCATGCCTCGGCTGCATACGAAGTGCATAATGTCGTGGTCTCATACGTGTTTGTACATCGTACGACGGAGAACTTAAATTTATTCAACGATGTAGAAAGTGTTAAAAAGGAGTGGATGTAAAGGGATGAGCTTATCCATAAATCAAGTTTCCATTTGTGGGCAGACCATTGAGTAATTATTTTCCCTCGATTCACCTTCCAAGGGTAACTAAGGTAAAGCTACTTGAGCAGAGACCTAGCTAGCTCTGTTACATTTTCTTCTGTAAATCCAAATTTCTCAAATACATCCAAGTAAGCTCCACTAGCTCCGAAGTCTTTCACAGCCAGTATAAGCCCCTTAGAGCCTACATACTCTCTCCACCCTAATGAAGAACCAGCTTCGACACCAAGTCGCTTCTCAACGTTGGGAGGAAGAATGGTGTCTTTGTATGAATTAGGTTGTTTGTCAAACAATTCCCAGCAAACCAAAGAGACCACTCTGACATTTCTTCCTTCTTCTCTCAGTTTGTTTGCAGCGCCCTCACAGAGGCATAGCTCTGATCCAGTTCCAATCAAGATAAGTTCAGGGTCATCATTGTTGCAATTATCACTTATAACATATCCTCCCTTTTCAACACCTTCAATTGTTGTCCCTGCCAAGTTTGCAGCCAGTTTTTGCCTTGATAATGCAATGACAGACGGCCCTTCCCTGCGGTTGATTGCTATTTTATAAGCACCTGCTGTTTCATTGCCATCACCAGGCCTCAAAACTAGCAAATTCGGCACACCTCGTAAACCAGCAATCTGCTCGACTGGTTGGTGTGTTGGACCGTCTTCTCCTAGGCCTATTGAATCATGGGTTAATATGTACACCACTCCAGCATGACTTAGTGCAGACAGCCTCATTGAATTCTTCATGTAGTCCGAAAAAACAAGAAAAGTTGCTGCAAATGGGATCAGTCCACTACCATGCAAGGCAATTCCATTGGAGATTCCTGCCATGGCATGTTCTCGAACACCATAATGAATGTTCCGGCCCCATGGGGTTTCTGGGGGCTTGAAATCCTCAAATTCATTTAAGTAGACCTTGTTTGAGCTTGCAAGGTCAGCACTTCCTCCTATTAGACCCGGAATGGATTTTGCAAGTTGATTTAAACACTTTTCAGAATACCCTCGGGTTGCATCTACTGGATCAGATTCTGACCATGTCTGCATTTATCAACAGACAACCATTTAATATAGAGACACAAAATTGCTAAACTGTCTCATAACATCTAGAAATTTGAAGACTGAAAACGTGAAAATTTGAATGTAATTGCTAGTTGCTATCCAACTAGACCAAACTCTTTTGCAACATTTAGTAGAAACACTAGACTGAACTAGTTTGCAACACTTAGTAGCAACATTTTAATGTATTGTGTGTAGAGAAACAGTGAGAAACAGTAAAAATTAGGCTTTATTAGTTACCGGCAGAGCTGACTCCCAGTCACAAGGAAGTCCACCCTGTAGAAGAGTTGTGAATTCCTTCCCTTCACTAGGATATTTCTGTTTGTATTTCTCTAACATTGCGTTCCATTCTTTCTCTAACTTTTTCCCATGTTCTGCTCGCTTCTGCATTTCTCTGCATCACCATAGGGTTTAAAATTGCAAATATTTGTAAGCAATAAGTAAACCATAGAGAATATTAAAAAACAGTATTCATGGAGGCAATGCAGACGAGATTTTACATGCTTGGGTATAAAGAGGATCTAACAAGGTTAACATCTCCGACAAATTGCTAAGCAGTGAGCAGCAATAAAAAGATCTATTCAATTCCATGTCAATCATGTCAGAATTACAAGATTCCACTTTATCTGTATTTTTGGACTGTTAAGTCTTTTAAATTGCTTGTTAGAGCATGCCTTTCAGTTTGCTTTTAAGATTGATGGCAAGATGCAGAAAAAAGAGCATCAAGAGTCAACTGAAGTGCCTTGCGGACAACGATGAAGACCTTTGCAAGAAAATAAAATATTCCAGTGGTTATATGGAAAACTTCTAGTTGAAGATTCAGCGTTTTGGCTTATTGTAGGCAGCTGCTGTAATATTGTATGTGTATTCAGTTTCTTTTGATTATTCTCGTAGGGCTGATTATATTTTGCTACTATAAAAAAAAAATCTCATTCTTCAATATAAAAAAAGATGCAGAAAAGAGAGTAAAAGCCTACAATTCAAGCTACATTTAAAATCCTTTCCAAGAAAGTCTTCAAATCTTTCTCCTCCTAGTTCAGAAGACGTTTCACCTACATCTCAGAACATTAAAATTAAACTCGTCTTAAATTTTAAGCCCAAAGAGTAAGTTCAGTCGAAAGAATTGAGGAAATATTGCAATTACTATACCTTTTATCAATACAATGACGAATCTCTCGCAGCGAAAGCTCTCTAAGAAAGAAACACTAATTGCCAAGGAGAAACTGACAATAAAAGTATAATCTGTAGAGTATCTATTATGTTTGTGGTAATCCAAACTCACCTAACCCTCAGATTTGATGAAGATTGACTATTCTTCAGGGCAGAGAAAACTCTTACGAACAGTTATCAAATAAAAACCATGATTGTCCAATGTATTGTAGATCATGCTACTCACAAGAAACTTGATTCTTAATTCTTTTTTTGACATATTTTAATTTTCCCACAAAGCCTCAGTGAGCCTCGGGATGGAATGTACCAACCAAGATTTAGTGAGGTGACTTTATAGTGAACGCACAGCCTTTTAGAGTTGTATCTTACAAGCTAAATATCTGTAATATGTACCGCTGCAATTTTTCCAGGATTCTCACTTAATCTGGTACAACTATATTGAACAATATCAAAAATGCTATTTGTTTAATAGACCTTAGCTGTTCCAGGGAATTAAAGAGGGCCATAAAATACATTACATTTTTGGAAAGATCCTCCAACAATATTCTCTGTTGGATTAGAATCCAAACAGCTCCCTATTAAACAAAACCTCGTGATTATAAAGTTGAAATATTATATGCAATTACACTCGGGACTATATTTTACCTAGATCGCTTAAGAGTTTATAGGAATTGCGTGGATATGAGAACTCTTTACTTCTATCTCATCTGTGCATCCTACTGGTTAGTTTTGATGCAAGAACATCAATGTTGTCGGTTTCATTTTTCTCTGTGTTGCAGGAAATGAAGGGGGCCGCCCCCTCATTTCATGTCCAGAAATGTTTCCTGTCTGAAAATGTTTCCAGTATGGAATTGCCCCAGAAACATCTGGGACATTTCCGGCCATTTCCTGGCGTTTCCAAGGGATTCTAGCATTCAAAGTCAACAAAAAATTTAAACATAAAGATGAACCAGACAGTATATATATAAAATAAACATTGAAGTATCTAAAAAGATGCTTTAAGTTATATATATATATATATACTTTCAGGATGTTTGAGAGTGATTTCGGACCTCTAGTACCTATAATGCAAATTCTAGGTTTTGGAGGATCCTATCATTTTTCAGAGTTAGAATAAAATTCAGGGTTTCAGGATTTCAGACTTGGCCATATTTCAGGGTTTCAGGATTTCAAGAAGACATCATAGGAGATATGACAGCTGCATGAAGGGATGTAAGTATGATACAATAGTATGAGAACATCTCTCGCAAAGTGCCACGAACTTATCCCACCCCATTCCCAGTGCACCCTTTACGGCATGCACTCGAGAGCTTTGATGCACCGGGGAGCTCCTACAAACTTGATGATTTACAGTCAGTAAATGATAAATTCAAAAAATAGTGATAGTGGCATTCATGATTTTGAGGACAATCTAGATGATTTATTCTAGATTTGAATTGGAAACCTCATTTCTGCATTTCGAAAATGTTTCCACATTTTGGAAACGTTTCTGTTTTCGTACCCGTACCCATTTCCAAACAATGTAGGTTTTTCTCCATGATTGAAACTTCTTAGACATAGGCGAAAGCAGGGATAAGAAAATGTCCAAAAGTTAGATGCTACACTTTATTGCAAAAACACAAGTCTCTTATCAAGGACTATGTATGAAATTGGATTAGAAATTCTCTATCTTGGCCTAAATCTTAAAGCTTTCTTGTGGCTGGCTGTCTAAAACAGAATTCTCACTTAAAATATTCATCAAAAAGAATGATCTAACCCCTTACAATCTGAGTAATGTACTACATGAATGGATAAAACTAGTCATTCATTTCTTCTTTGTTCTATGACCAACACTTTACAGCACCAATTGGGTAGTTGGGTGGATGTCACAATATGTATTATGTTCTGCAAGAATGGACAAAACTACCCAATTATTTCTTCTCTGTTCTGGCTGATACTTTAAAAGTTTTACAGCACCGTGTGATTGGGTGGGGATGTTCATCCTATTCCAGTTTATTCTTTTCAAGAGTGCGCCACTAAAATGGATGGAACATTCTTTTCAATTGATCCCTCTTAACGAGTTAGCAGTATTTCATTTGTGTTTCCTCCTTTCTTCTGTTGCATAGTTCAGATTCAATGCAATACCCACTTCTTTAGAACCCTACATGACTGTTTCCCATTGTATTAGCTTGTCCATGGATAACTATATGTGACACTGGTTTCCACACAGATTACTGAAAATGCATAAATGTTGCATATACAAGAAGTCAAAATTCTTTACTTTTTAAGAATGAACTCTTCTCATTTTCCCCCATACAGACACCGTGATGACAACCACTGAATTTCATATTTTAAAAAAAACTTATGGCCACAGTTCATTGATAAATGTGATAACCCTTGGCTGGTTTTGTCATGGAAGGAAATGAACATAGTGACTAATTGGTGTATTAATCACTACCAAGACCCAACCTAGAGTTCCAAAATACAATTTTATATGATTTCCATTGAAATAGATCGGTTAAGTCTAAGCAGTTATATAAGCTGCCAATATTAAACCAAACCATTGGTGTTCACTAGGACCACCATAACCCATCCATGTCTACACAAATGGTTCCTCAGTGAATGTATCATTTCTTAATTTTAGGATGCCAGTATAACTATGGGTAATGAACATAATATTTGATGTTTGGATACCCGACTCTTGCTAAATGAAACTTATGCTATTGTATCACACCACTAGAATAGGATTTCACCAATGCTCTGAACCAATCCTGTAAAATTGTATATTTTCTTATCATTCTATACAGAAAGTGGAGATGACTATGAAATCCTTAGTTGTACCATCTGTCCTCACAGCTCATCGACTGATTATAGACATTCATGGACATAGTATCCCCAAGTCGAGTCTTTTGTGAGGAAAGTGAACAAAGTAGAAAGTAAGAGAAAAAAGTAATTTAATCGAAGTATATGCAATGAGCGTGAACAGATCCAAAATACGAAAAATATTATTCATTATACCGTAGTTCCAAGTTTATGAACTTACAGATCATTGTGCAACATTTCACCTCCTTCATATAGCAGTTTACCTATCCAATTAAAATTACTTCGTTGTTCCATCCTGTGATTTCACTTTCTGCAATTAAACTTCAATCTTGAAGTAAGGCTTTTATAGTTCCATAGGCCACCATTGTCATCTTGAGGGCACTAGTTTGAGTTATTATCCACTACTAAAATTTTAAATGTATAAATACTCGGAAAGTCGATTTTTTATTTTTAAAAAAATCATACACTTCCCAAAAATTTCATTGCCTATAAATTCAGGATTGGGTTTGAAAAAGATAAAAAACATACTGGTAGACCATTGGAATCACATAAAATGGCTCTCTATCTTCCCAATTCACTTTTCTCCTCATTTGCTCAACATCGTGTCCATCAAAGGTTCCAAAAATTTTATTGCCTATAAATTCATGATTGAGTTTGAAAAAGATAAAAAACATACTGGTAGACCATTGGAATCACATAAAATGGCTCTCTATCTTCCCAATTCACTTTTCTCCTCATTTGCTCAACATCGTGTCCATCAAAGGTTCCATGATGGGCTTTGGCTGTTCCCTCCTTCTTGGACAACCTCCCAATCAGAGTCTTGACCTGCTTCAGAAAGTTTATAGTTACTAAACTAAAATTCGAGACACAAGTTATGTCTATACATTT
Source organism: Torreya grandis (assembly GCA_037957365.1). Taxonomy (NCBI): domain Eukaryota; kingdom Viridiplantae; phylum Streptophyta; class Pinopsida; order Cupressales; family Taxaceae; genus Torreya; species Torreya grandis. The sequence continues at coordinate 2,872,178 of JARHVA010001181.1, forward strand.
TTGGTTAGTGACAAATTCTACTCCTCCAGAAAAATTCAACCATAGGTAGCAATAAACAACAAGACTTATTCCTTGACTCCCATCATGAACAACGATGCATGTTAGATTTTGTAAAATTCCTGCCATAGCATGTATTTGAATCTCTATAATACCTTAATAAATGTAGGCTTCTCAGTTTCATTGAAAGCAGAAAGAAGTGCTCTATTTAAGGACTCCATGTCTTCGTGTATGTTATCGACTGCAATAGTATTCCAGCCAAGAGCTCTGAATCGGCTGCAAATGTCTTCAGAAAATGCAAGGCTAGTATCCCCATCAATCGTATTATGGTTGTCATCATATATTAATGTGAGCTTGTTGAGTTTCCAATGTCCCGCAAGAGAAGCTGCCTCATGTGATATTCCCTCCATTGCACAACCATCACCCATAATGCAAAATCTGAAGAAATACGGTGCCCTTAATTTCATAAACCATCTTTTACAACAATCACTAAAAACACTAAAGACCATGAATCATACTAATTATTAAATCCACAAAAGAAAGTAAAATATATTACATGTTTTTTTTTATATTTTAAGTATTTTGGGAACCATAAAAAATTGGGATGGATTTATGGAAGATCAGAAGATTTCTCCTTTAACCTTATATCATAATCCAGTGTCTAAGAGAGGAAGAAGGAAACATAATTCTGTTAACAATCTAGAACATTTTAGGTTTTTTTGTTATTGATGCTATATGTGGACATTCATCTTATAAAATGAGTTAAGATTCTTACGTCCGGTGATCAACAATCACTGCATCTGGCTTGTTGAAACGTCCTGCTAAATGTCTCTCTGCAAGTGCAAGACCCACTGCATTTGCAACTCCTTGTCCTAGGGGACCTATTTCAATTTAAAACAAAGTAAAGTTCCAACATGCTTTCCTATGACAAAGTTTTTGAAATTATTATATTAAACTTGCCATTTCGTGTAGATGGACTGAAATAGAAGCCAACTGAAAAAACATTGCTAATCTACAAGCTTTAAAACAACCTTGTGCCCTTTCTCTTTAGCATAAAGAAGATGAGCGTACCAGTAGTAACCTCAATACCAGAGGTTATTACATTCTCTGGATGACCGGGCATTCTACCACCTACCTTGCATAATCTTTTTAAGTTTTCTATCTGCCAAGTAAGACGAGAAATAATATCAAAACCCAGAAGTGATTAGAAGAGTCAAATGGTTTTGAATATTATAATAGATAGCTTGGGAGAGCATATACATCTCCAAAATAAAGATAAAAATAATTATATTACAGATATAATAATTTCAGAGATAGAAATCTAAAATTGGGGAGTAAAAACACAAGTACAAAATGCAAAAAAAAGAAAAACTCTTTCTGAGGTGCCAAATATTTCAAAAATTGCATCAAAAAATATTCCTTTAGTTTTTATGTAACAGGACCAAAAAATGACAGCTGCTCATAGCTGGACCATTTCATTTTTTCAGTATAGATCTCCATTCTTACACAACCAATAAAGATAATCATCTGATTTTGTGTTCAAGTGAGCATGCTTTTGGATCTCACTAATAAATGGGATAAATGAAAGAGTATCCTTGGCACGAAAAATGTAAAAAAACAAAGCAACAGTTACAATTAGCAACAAAGCAGATCACTTTTAAGAACAAAAAAATATAGATTCCTTGTAGTTACACGAAATGACATATCAAATAAGTAAAATAGGAAGCAACTAATATTTGAAAAAAAAAATCTTGAGATATAACAATCAACAACTCAAATCCAAATTCCTATGTTTCTTCAGCAGAGTCTATGGACATTAAAGTGACTAGAAGAGGAACTATAAGTATGGATCTGATGAAGCAGCTGTAAAGAGAGTGAGCAGAGAACAAAAACATGAAAGAACACGATAATTTATTTTTTGCAAAGAAACACAGGTTATATTAGATCAAAGAACATGATAATTTATTTTGGGAAGAAATGCATCTCATATAACCTCAGATAAAATAAACACAACTTGGCAACAGTCCTACCTGGAAAATTTTAACCTTATGAAATCCAAAAAAGCTATCATCTGAGACTATGTCCTAAAGGGCAGAAACTCAACATCTCCACAAAAAAACAGTATGCTTAGAATTTTCCAGCATAGACAAACCCTGCTTAAGGGACCTCAAATCCCCAAATTTGATCAGAAAAATTAGTAATGAAAAGTAGCCTTGCATCTAGCCTTCCACAGGAAATCAATGGTGGACAACTGAATTATATGTCAATGAGAGAATATAAAAAAAACACAATCCTTGCAAATAGTATAGAATTATTTTTTCTAAATTAGTCTAGGAAGTAATTCATTACATAAAGTGTAATATCCTTACATATAGGTCATACAATCCATCTATCATTAATAAAAACTACCAACTTTGAACAAATATTGATGGAAAGATAAGGAAGAATAAACTTGCAACTTGCTTAAGAAGAGAGATTAGGCCAAAACCTTGATGCAAAAATTTTGAAACTAAATCAAGGAATATTTATTCGATAAAATAATTTTCCACATTCATTCAATGTTGTCTCAATTCACCATATTCATTTCTACTTTTATCCAACTTGAAAATACAAGAAAACACTATAACAGGGTTTCTAACCTTACATTTAGGCCTGCTGAACTAAGATTATTCAATAAATATTTCTAATGGTGGTAAAAAACTCTAAAATAAATTTGAACACTTCACATACATCCTCACTCACGATTATAAAAATTTTAATTGCATTTGGATAGGTCGTTTTCAAGTTATGATGATTTTAGTGATTTTAGTGCTCTAAATAGGCCTTCTTTTAGACTTGCAGTCTGAGTTTTTTTAATATCTTGAGCTGTAGGCATCCAAAATTATTGAAACCACTTTATAACCTTAAAAAAAATCCTAACACACCTCTCCAAAAAATTTCGTGTAATTTGAAGGTTATTTTTTGTGTTATAATGATTTTAGTACACTAAAACCCTACCTGTTTGTGTAAAGGCCGAGATCACTAATTCAAGGGTAATTTGAGTTTTGAGACCTATTTTTAAAATATTTAAATTAAAAAAGTTTTTCCCATATATCTCCTACCCTTCCAATCAATTTTGCACCTTGATCAATCACAATACACAATGAAAACAACTTTTTCTTTGCTGTAAATGCACATTTCTTGACTGTGTAGAGGCAATGAGCTCAATGAATATTCAATTTTCAAGATCAAGTTTGAAGTTTTTTTCAATTTAAAAACCTTATAAACCATATATCTTGTCTTTACACTTCAAAACAATCTTAAAAGGTGATAAAAATGACTTGTCTTGACTGTCAAAAACCTGTTCTTGACTGTAGAATTCCTGTACTTGTTTCTCAAACCTGCAATATGGAAGAATACCCTCCAAAGCAATGAATATGGATCAAAAAAAAAAAATCACTCGCATGAATTATTAAGATGGAAATTGAATCATGGTACTCAAAATGTACATTCATTCATTGTTCTTGTTGCAAATGTATACATAGTCCAGCCAGACCCTGTTTTTACAGAACTTCTCTTTTTCTGTTCTCCAAATCTTTGAGTTTTCTTGAAGTTTATTTCTTGTCTTCTCTCCTCCTCCCACATACCTCTATATCTTCTCACTCTTCTATTTTTCCTTCTTCACTCCAAAAAACCCTAAACTTATTCAAATTGTCTAACCAAGTAACTCAACTTAAGACTTAACCTTAAGTGAGTTTTACATAATCACATATGGGTTAAGACATTTGGGTTGTTATCAATCATGTTTATGACCTTATTTGACCCATCTATGAAGTATCATGACATAATCAAGCCTTAGGAGATGGGAAAAGCTACTAAAACACTCAAAAACACATTAAAAAATTCAAATTTCAGTTTTGGCAGGAAAATGAAAAACAAACAAGAATGACCAAAACAAAGGAAAGTGAAGCATAGAAATTCTTCCTATAGACAAAATATGATTCCTACAACCTATTCAAGCCAAAATTTGCAAAAATAATCAACTAATCCCAATGCTCCTCCATCAAATATCCCCACAAGTACAACCATAGAGTCAAAAGAGGTCCTAGAAGCAATTATGGATACACAATAAAAAGACAATAGGGATATTGAGCCAAGGCCACATTTCTGACAGCGTATAAACCAAAAGCATAATCTAGGTTGATTTCATCAGAATTTTGAACAATAATTTCAGGGAAGATATCATATGAATAAGAGATAAATATATTTCGTTGAACAGGTCCACAGGAATATGGCTGAGTGATAAGTACTGAGTATTTACTATGGTGATGTCCAAGTTCAATTCTGGTAAATGTTAGCCACCAAAACAGAATCCAAACTCACACCAAAATATCTATGTATTCAGTAGGATGAGCTCTACTTAATATGTACTTAGTACTCCCAAAACAGAATACGAACTTATGATGAAAGATCCCCCATATATTCACAAGGATAAATCTCCTACATAATCACTAAGATTACCTCTAGTTATCATGTATTGGCACTCTTGTAATTGGAAGTTTATTCAGCACATATAATATTTTTTTAAAAACACACACATTTGGTTGAACAGATAGCCATGTGGGTGAAGAATGCTTTTTCATCCTTACACGGAGATTTAACAAATTTGTGTGTCAAGTTTTTGGGATGATATAGAGGCGCACCCAACCAACACCATTTGGATAATCCAAAACAGAATATGAACTCCTGCTGAAAGATCCCCATGTACTCATAAGGATGAATCTCTTACGTACTCATTATGATGAACTCTATTTACCATATAATTGGTACTCTTGTAATTGAAAGTATATTTAACATGCGTAATATTTTTTAAAAAAACACACATTTGGTTGGACAAAGAGCCATGTGGGTAGAGACTGTTTTTTCATCATTACACAGAGATTTAACAAATTGGTGTTTCAAGTTTTTGGGATGATGTAGAGACGCACCCAACCAACACCATTTGGATAAAACTCCTGCTGAAAGATCCCCATGTACTCACAAGGATGAATCTCCTGCGTACTTACTAGGATGAACTTAGTTACCATATTGGTACTCATGTAATTGGTATTCTTGTAATTGAAAGTTTCTTCAACACATGATAATTTAAAAAACAAACACACATTTGGTTGAACAGAGAGCCCTGTGGTAGAGATTGTTTTCATCATTACAGAGAAAGATTTAACAAAATGAAGTTTTCAAGTTTAGAAGATGACACAGAGGCGCAGCCACCCAACACCATTTGGTACTTGGAATCAGCAGGATCTCTCTTCCAGAGGCTTGTTTCACGACAGAAATGTTTATTAGGGGTGGAAATCTTTTATAACATAATCCGTGAATTCTTGAATTCAATAAAATAAGAAATACAAATGTTATATGATCAAATCTATGAAATAAAGCAGAAGCTATCAGAGACTCTTGTAAAATTTGGCAATGCAGTGAAACAAAGTTTAATATATTCAAATTGTTAGGTAATGGTTTTTATAATTTTTTTCAGTTATGAAACTAATCAGCCAGTTAACTAGAAAATAAATTCCTAGCTGATAGGACGATTATCTCACTGGTAAAGCACCCAGCTGTAATGGTAAGTTCTAGATTGAATTCCTAACTGGTCCATAAAAAAAATTAATATAATATCAGAACTGCCAGGGGTGATGGAAGAACAATCCACTCTTCGGCCATAAACAGACAAGTAGCTCAGTGGTATAGCACTCCCAACAGCTAGGACTAATTCTCATCCTAGCTGCTCCATGGAAAGTGAACAAATGAGAAACCCTAGATTCTAGTCCATGGAAAGTTTACAATTTTTAAATTGATAAAATTTTAATTTCAGTTAGCAAATCGAAAAGGGCTACAAGGTACCAATCCGAGGGGATATAAAAAAGGAATGAGGCTGATTGAAGACTCGGGTGAACTTAGGAGAACGAATACCCTTCACTCCTTGGGATGGTACTAAGGCAAATAAGGTTAACCTGATAGCAATGACAGAATGGATATACCTCAGTCCTTGACACTAAGCCAAAAAAGGTTAATTATCCGTGTGCCCCGTACCAACGGATGGGAAGAGACTCGGAAGGATCAGATGTTTACCCTTCAATTAAAAAAAAATCACCAAAAATACATGTAAAATTGAGCTTAGGGGAGGTTTTGCATGCACAGGAATTACCTGAACAGACTGAAACCCAGCAAGATGCAGACATATGTACTGAAGAAGGCATCCATGTCCTGCACTGAGAACAAAACGATCCCTGTTGAACCAACTCGGATTCATGGGATTATAGTTCATGGCATGTCTGTATAACAAATACCCAACCTCAGCCATCCCAAGAGGCAATCCAGGGTGCCCTGCCTTGGCATTCTGTATTGAATCCACCACCAACATTCTCATGTTATCCACACATCTCCTGTCTATAAGCCTCTGAACATAATCAACATCATCCAGACATTCAGAACCAAAAAATGTTTTCAATTCTTGCTTCCATGACTCCAAATATATTTTATCCCCACCTTTTGCAAGAGAGGCAGGAGGCTCTGTTTCTACTTTGTTATTGACTCTGATAGAGTTTGCACCATTTCTCTTGTAGCCAGTTTTTCCTTGAATTCTATTCCAATGAAGTAGCTCTGAATTTCTTTGCAGAAATCCAAGATGGTATTGATTTGAAGCAAGATGTACATGGTTTAGCTTGGAATGAACTGATCTTCTATTCAAATTCAGTGGACTTAATAGTCCATGGCACACTGATCCTATGCTGGCCATTTTGCTGTGTTTTTTTGGTATTGAAATAAACGAAAATCACATGTAGATCAAGCCAAAAAATACAGTTGCAGCATGAGAATTGAGGGAATGTGTGTTTTTATCTGTATTGTATGGGTTTAGGTGGTAGAGTTAGAATTGGAAAGATGGTCTTTGTGTCTTGGTGTTCTCCTCCTATGTGGTGCCCCGCATAGGAGGAGAACACCTGTGAAGAATATGATTGCAAGGTGGCGGATGAGGGACAGAGATGAAGTCTTTGTTTCACAGCAAGGTGGCGGCCCTTGTTACGATCTGGTTCGATGGCGACGTTGGTATGGGAGTCACGTTGACTTATAATTTATTGTTTTGTTTTTTTAATCATTTAATTTTTTATTATATTGATGTGTCTACATAATGGAATGACATTTGTCTTTCATATTTTATTGACGATTCATATTTGTTTTTAAGGATGAATATAATTGGTTTTCCATTCTTTCAACACGTGTCATACATTGGTGTCGTTAGTGTTGTAATATCAAAATGTGATTGTCGGTGATGTTTTCCTTATTCGTAGATAGGGAAGAAATGAAATGAAATGAGTTTTAATGACGTCCACGAGACCAAATAGTCTATGGGACCAAGTGTCAAGATTATTAGAGATTCTTCATATTCTTTTCGAAGTCATCTCGCCTCCTATGAATCTATACCAACAGCCAGGGTGTGTTGTGTAGCCTTTCCTCCTCAAATAATTCACTAAAAGCTCACTAAATTAAGAGTAAGAGCTCACTAAATTAAATCAATGACAATACTTTTTCTGTACAAAGTAAATCTATTCCACAACAGAGTGGTTGATATTGATGTGAATTATCGTTTGATTATTATTATTATTATTATTATTATTATTATTATTATTATTATTATTATTATTATTATTATTATTATGTAATTATGCATTTTTTTTATTTTTTTAAAAATGAGATTAAATTGCACACATGATTGATAGAATAGAAATTAGGGGGCTTTCCACTGTATATTATGTTTTATGTAAGGTATGTGTTTTTCCCACAATTATTGTGTTATAAAATTTTAATAATTTATATTGAATTTTTTTAGTCTTAGATAGAATAATTTACAATTTTTTTAAAGCGATCAATATAGATTAATTATTCAAAAAAATAATACACATCAACCATTCAATCGAAAGGTTTAGTGAAGAAAGTGGGTAAACCCAGTTTATGGTATGTTATGCCTTTACAGTTTTGCTTCCTTCTTGAATCAAGTAAAATGACTTCTTTTTTTATGTTTTGTGTTTTCGTTAATAGAGATTGGTGTTTTGCAAGGGTTATTTTCACTTAGGGTTTTGCATCTTATCATTATCCAAATTCTTTTGAGATTTGGGTCGAATTATGGGTGATGAGTCGCTGTGAGTTTTTTAATGGGTAAATATTTCATGGAATAAGAGCAAAGGTTGAAGGGAAAATCAGCCCATAATGCTAAGTTTTAAAGATTCTTTAAATTTAGGGGCATCGACTATCTGGTGGATGATTTTGATCTTAAGCAAAATGAAAGAAAAAGAAACTATGACAATTATCCTCCATTTAAAGCTAGGGCTTGTGGTAATTTTTCAAGGCTCTTACGTTGGGGTTTCATGTTGGGGGCTACTACTCCTAAAATCACACATATAGTGGGGAAATATTATTTGCTTTCACTTCATCCGCACAACTGCGTTATCACATATAATGCATGCTATAACTTGACACGTGTTACAGATTGTTCATATCCATCTTATTCGTCCATTTTCAAAGTCTTGCTACTTGGTCTAACTTATTGGCACTCAACTAAATTCAAAAAACAAAACAAACCAAGAAAATAAAAAAAACATTCAAATATTTTTTTTAAAAACATGGACATGCAATGAGTTACTAGATTAAATTATTTGCATATGTTATTTATGTCATGTCCCCTTTGCAATTAATTTGATATTGTGATAAAATTGGTCATTCCAATATTTCTCCAACACTATTCACAAGCATTATTCCTAAAGTTACTATTCATATGCACTATTCATGGTGACATGGCAAGTGAAGTAGGTGTTGATGCAGTTGATGATGTGGCATAGTGTTGAGGAGGATTCAAATGATGTGGCATGGCCCACATAGAGAATATTCATGGGAAAAGCTTATTAGAAAGGATTGGGGTGTAGCATCCACTAATGGACGGGTTCTTTTGACTTTGGTGAGTCACGTCTTACTTTTTGGGTGATGAAGACAAGGGTGAATAGTTGGGGTGTCACCCTTTGGTGGAATAGTGTTTTGGCATGAAAGGAAATCAAAAAGATGAGTAAAGTTTGTCTGTGAATCTTAGGTGCACATGGGGAGGAGGACAAGAATTCACTATTACATATTTAGCTCACATGTGGAACTGGGGTGCCATTTTTGGGGTCACATGGAAAGTGAGAGACCAAGATAAAAGAGGGGATAATCATGTGATCCACTCTTGACCATTTGCATATGAGGACAAGCATTGCACTATTGCTCACATGTGTGAGGGTGGAGCACCAAAGTTGGAGTCACATGGGTGACTAATCTTGTCTCTCTCCTTTTTGACTATCTTGCACAACAAGGAAACTCTTCACATGTGGTTACCATGCTCACATGGAAATGTGGCGCCATATTCTCTCTCACCTCATAGTTCTCTCTTATTCATCTCTCATTTGTAAACTTTATAAGTATGAAGCTTCTCATTTGTAAATGCATCTTTTGAAAATCATAAACCCCCCCTTATTTTTAGAACTTGGACTTGTGTTCAATTATTTCTCTCATAGGACAAAATAGAATGAGTGTTGATTTCTGGTTTCGGTGGTGAGATATCCTCCCTAGCTGGTTATGGTAATTCCACTCAAGAATCATAGTTGGTCTTCATAACATATTTAGAGTGCTTGTTAGTTTCGATGGTGAGACATCCTCCCTATCTAGTTATGGTAATTCCATCCAAGAATTGTAGTTGGTCTTCATAGTAGATTGTAGTGCGCAAAGTGCGTGTGGTTTGCAGGCTTTCAGTGGAGTTGTGTAAAGATTTATAGCAAGTTTGTAAGTGTGTTGCTTTATATCAATATTGTATCTTTCATTGTATGAGTTGTTGTATATGAATATTGCCTACAACAATATCATATGTAATCAGTTATTTGTAACTAGTTTTTTGAATTATAGTGTCATAATATAAGATATGTTGGTAGTGTTATATTTCCTGCAACTATATGGTGTGAAAGTTCCATTTTGTATTGTTTTAGATGATAATGAGAGTATGTGCATTTCAATGTAAATGTAAGTGTGGGATTCGGGGAAATAATATCAAATTTGAGTATTTTAGTATAAGTGTGAGTTTGGTTTATTATAATTTGAGTGTTTTTAGCAAATATATCATTTGAGGATATTTTAGTGGTATCAAAGCCAAGGTCTTGCCAGCCTGTAGGGTGAATCATGGGAGTATTCTTGGAATTTTATTTTGGGTCTACAAAGCCCAAGTTTTTATCAAAAGTAGAAAAATGAAAAATGGAGTCCATAAATTCTAAGTTTGGTAGTTTATATGAAGAGTATCATACTCTATCTAAAGAAATTAAGGCAGCCAGGTCTTTTCATGATTATTTAGTAGTGGTATGGATCATTCTAGAAGAAGAATCATTCCTAAAGAAACAAGAAAAGGTAGAACCAGAGCTTTAAGAGATTGTTAATGAGGAGAAATGTTTATTGTAAGAGGAAGAAATAATGGAACTAGAGGCATGCCATGCCTTGGAAGATGATAGTGTTGTGGTATCAGAAGAAGATTTGCAAGAAATTAGAGAGCAAGAAAATTTAGAGCCCTTAAATGAACCCACCCCACAAATGGAAGGTAAGGGTTTTGATTTAGAAAAGAATATTTCATTAACTTTTAAGATTGAATTTCCAAAAAATATTTATCTTGAAGAAGACAAGGAGGAACATATGATATGTATGAAACATGATATTGAAAAGAAGTTGCTAATGTTATGTGAGGATGGTCTACCAAATGGCCAAGTTGATGAGCAAGAAAAAGAATTATAGTTGCCAAAAATAGAAAGGAAGCAACCCTTGGAGGATTTCACCAAGAAGATGGAAGGTATGAATTTTTATTTTGAGCAAAATCTTCCAATTCTAGAAAAATATGAAGTTAAGTATCAAGATGACCTTATTGGAAGGCATAAGAAGAATGTCTTAGCAAATATTAATGTTGGATGTAAGCTTGTGATTATTTTAAAATCACCTAATGAGCGTAAGCACCTTGAATATTTTTTTAATAATAGTTTAAGGCATGAAAAAGTCAGCACAAGTTTATTGCAGCCATTCCATATAGCTCAAAGGGGTTGGCATGATTATTTTTCTAAAATTCAAGGTTGTTTGTACATAAAAATATGGGATCTAGGTAATAAGATAATACACATGAAGGCATTTGATTTGGAGATTAATGCACTCCAGCAAAGGTATTCCTCAAAGCCTTCACTTTGGAATAAGTCTAGAAGGAAACTTAAAGTGTTTGAAAGCTTTAACGTAGCTAATGGATTTGACATATCGTGCAAGAAGAGGATTCTAAATCTTGACTGAGCCCTTGGAGACCTTAAGGTTTGTGATGGTTTTGATGTTGTTGGTTTAAGTGATATCGATGTGGTTTTGGGTGTGTAGTGGCTCCAGCCTTTGGGGGAGTACTCAACACATCATCAAATTATGGAACTCATATTCAAATCCAAAGGGAAGAAGGTAGTTTTAAAAGGAATAATCAATGGAACTCTAAAATTGGTCACAACAAGAAGGATGAAAAGGCTTTTCTAAAAAAACCAAGTTTCATGGGTAGCAATTTGTTTGGTGATGCTTACCAGTTCATCCATGGGTAGGAAATATATTCATAACATTTTTTTATCAACATATTGTGGTGTTTCATGACTTACCTCCAGGATTACCACCTGATAGAATACTCAAGCACATCATAGAGTGGGAATTAGGCTCCAAGCCTATCATGACTGTACCTTACTACCACCCAAGGAGCTACAAAGAGGAGATCAAGAAGACTATCAAAGATAGGCACCCCATTCCCAGGACCAATGAGCTCATTGATGCACTGCATGGGACAGTACATTGTTCAAAGATTGATTGGAGGTCAGATTACCATCAAATTTGCATAAGGTATGAGGAGATGCCATAGACAATATTCATATGTCACTAGGGGCATTTTGAGTTCTTGGTCATGCCTTTTAGTTTAGTAAATGCACCAGCTACATCCCAGTCACATATGAATTAGGTGTTCAGGAATCATTTGAGAAGATTTTTTTAATTTTCTTTAATGACATTTTGATCTATAGTAAGACTTGTAAGGATCATTTGAAGTAATTGTATGTATTCTTTAAAATTCTAGAGCAACGGGCTCTCCTTGTAAAATAATTTGAATGTGAATTTGAGGTGATAAAGATATTATACTTAGGCCATGTAATTAGTGCTAAAGGTGTTTAGATAGATCTACATAATATTTGAGTTATCTTGGATTGGCCTCCTCTCATCACACTAGCACAATTAAGAGGGTTATGTGGCCTTTGTAGTCATTACAGAAGAATTGTTAAGGGATCTTCACATCTAGCAACACCTGTAACTGATATGACAAAGAAGGAAGTTGTTGTATGGACATAAATTGGGAAAAAATATTTGGATAATCTTAAGGAGGTAATGATTTTGTGTCCAATACTTTTTATTTTAGATTTTTCACCTCCATTTGTTATAGAATGTGACACTTCAGGAGAAAGACTTGCAATGGTATTAGTTCAGAAAGGGCATCCCATAGCATTTTAAGGTTGGAAGTTGGAAGAATCAGGCAAAGAAATGTTGGCCATCATACATGTTTTTCACAAGATCCGACAATGCTTAGCTTGTGAAAGATGTGGGGTGAAGACATCTCATAATAGTTTGAAGTTATGGGTGAGTAAGCTCCAATATTATGATTTTGATAGAGTACAATAAATGGAAAGGGAATGAATTAATTTATGTTCTTCCTAGGATGCTTACTCTATATTCTTATTCTATTATTTTTTCCAATTGGAATGTCTCTATCATAGAGAAATATGTTAGAAATGCATTTGCAACTAACCTCCTTGATGGGAATATGAGGGAAACCATATTTAAAGTGATGGATCTCCCCATTATTAATAAAAATAGAATATTCTTGGTTTTTGAATCTAAATTGAAGGATAAGATTTTGAGAGCCTTTCATGATGCACCCTTAGAAGGACATCTGAGATTATTCACAACCTATAGAGAGAGATTCTCATGGGAGGGTCTTAAAGAGAAGATTTTTGTGAAAATCAGAGTGGTGTAGCAGACATATGGTGGGAAGATATTGAGATTTGTTTGTAATCCTAGTAATGTTAAGAGTAGATAAGTTAGCTCAATCATGTTTTCATTGCTTGTTCTAAACCAAAGATGACAAATTTTAATCATGCATTGCTTTGTGGGTTTCCTAAAGGTTTGCATTAACAAAGTTGTGAGTCATGCACATTTCTTTGTTATTTATCTATATGAGGACAACTTAGTTTTCAAAGAGGTGATCAAATAATATGAGTTGTACAAGGATGTTATGAATTTTAGAGATAGTATATCTTGCAATAACTTTTGCAAAAGTAGACTCGCTTGACAGGGATAGGGGCCAGACTACATGGAAATTACAGATGGATTCATCACAACATCACTTTGAATTTTGAGCATATTGGTTTTCAATTGCTTAAGGACAAGTAATTTTTGTAAGGGGGGGGTTTTCATGTCCCCTTTGAAATTAATTTGATATTTTGGGAAAATTGGCCATTCTAATATTTCTCTAGCACTATTCTTAAAGTTGTTATTCATGGACATTATTCACTATCACTATTCATGGTGAAATGGCAAGTTAAGTAGGTGTTGATGCAACTGGTGATGTGGCATGTCCCATAGAGATAATATTCATGGCAAAAGTTGATTAGAAAGAAGTGGGGGATAACATCCACTAATGGACAAGTTATTTTGACTTTGGTGAGTCACGTGTCTTACTTTTTGGGTGATGAAGACAAAGATGAATAGTTGGGGCACCACCCTTAGGTGTAAAAGTGTTTTGGCATGAAAGGAAATCAAAAATATGATTAAATATTGTCTATGAATCTTAGATGCACATGGAGAAGAGGACAAGAATTCATTATTATAGATTTAGCTCACATGTGTAAGTGGAGCACCATTTTTAGGGTCGCATGGAAAGTGGGAGACCAAGACAAAATATGGGCTAATCATGTGATCCACTTTTGACCATTTGCATATGAGGATAAGCATCACACTATTACTCACATGTGTGAGTGTGGGGCTCCAAATTTGGAGTCACAAGGGTGACTAATCTTGTCTCTCTCCTTTTAGACTATCTTACACAACAAGGAAACTCTTCACATGTGGTTACTATGGCCACATGGAAATGTGGCACCATATTCCCTATCCCATCATTCTTCTCTCATTTGTAAATTCTATAAGCATGAAGCTTCACATTTATAAATGCATCTTTTGAAAATCATAACCCCCCCCCCCTTATTTTTAGGACTTGGATTGTGTTCAATTCTTTCTCTCCTAAGAGAAAATCCATGGGGTATTAATTGTTGGTTTTGGTAGTGAGATATCCTCCCTAGTTGGTTATGGTAATTCCACCCAGGAATTACAATTGGTCTTCATAGTATATTTAGAGTGCTTGTTGATTTCAATGGTGAGATATCCTCCTTAGCTGGTTATGGTATTTCCATCTAGGAATTGTAGTTGGTCTTCATAGTAGATTCAAAGTGTAGTTTGCAGAGTGTGTGTGGTTTTTAGGATTTCAATGGAGTTGTGTGAATATTTATGGCAAGTTTGTAAGTGTGTTGTTTTATATCAATATTTTATCTTGCATTGTATGAGTTGTTGTATATGAATATTACCTCTAACAATATCATATGTAATCAATTATTTGTAATTAGTTCTTTGAATTATAATGTCATAATATAATATATGTTGGTAGTGTTCTATTTCTTGCAACTATGTGATGTGAAAGTTGCAGTGTGTACTATTTTAGATGATAATGAGAGTATATGCATTTCAATGTAAGTGTGGGATTTGGGGAAATAATATCATATTTGAGTATTTTAGTATAAATGCGAGTTTGGTATATTATAGTTTGGGTGTTTTTAGCAAATATCCCATTTGGAGATATTTTAATTTATGACATGTTTGGTTAGATGGCATATTATTTATCATACATACATGCATTTCACAAGGTATATGATTGTGATGCAATACATACAGATCATACATGGACATGTAGATCTTGGACCTTTCCTATACCAAGGGGCCATGTGATGCATCTACTCCCACAAGTTAAATTATCACAACTTATATCTTTATATGACCTATTTACCATGTTCAGCTACATAGATTGCTTAAACATGCCTTATGAGTTACTCAGAATTTACATAGTGCTACATGGATATGTTATTTACTTCGATGTGATATTGGCATATATAGATAGTGTAGACTAGTTTTCACTTATTCAATGCCTCTTTGATATTGCTACTTTACATAGTAGGCTAGTTATTATTGTTTATTGTGTGTGTCCACTAGGCCTTGTTTGTGGTTCATAATCCTTGTTTATGGTGACAATTTTTGCCTTTATTTGTGGCTCATTAGCCTTACTTGTTGCGACATTCATGCCTCTTATATATGACTCTTTAACCTTATTTATTATGACATTTTCTCCTATATTATATGGCTCCTCAGCCTTAATTATTGGCAACATCTTTATGTTCCTTGTATGTGGCCCCTTGGCCCTATGTGTGATATTCTATTTTATTATGTGACATTCCAATTGAGCTTGTTAAGCTTGTGTGATTGTTATGTTTTTAGGTGTCATGATCCACATCATGCACCTACCCTTTGTGTGTTGTGTCCTGATTTATATCATGCACTTCCTTACTACATAGTTTTATTTAGAGGTAGTCACTATTGTGTGTTTCATATATACATTTATCTTGACATATCACTTATATGCCCTTGTGTATAAGTGAAAAGTTTAGAATGCAATCTAGCTAATAACTCCAATAATGAAACATAATCTAAACTAAACTTAACTTCAAAGATAGATTAGCAAATGAAAGAAAGTAAATAAACATGAAATATAAACAATAATGAAGTATTTTTCACCTTCTCCATTTTGATGAAATAAGGATTTACTCTTAAATTCTTAATGCGGATGCTCAAATAATTTTAAATCAAAAATAATTGGGTTGCATTTTGGGATGTAAATGAGTTGGATGGCTTTGATTCATAATGGTAATTCAATATCACTTCATTAGCTTAAATGTGGATGATTGAGTGGAGGATTGCATGTCAATTTATTGGCTTATAGGAGGTTAATTAGATGGCTAAGAATTATTTGAATTTTTTGAATATTAAAAAAAAAGGGTGAGGAACTAGTCCTCATCCATGAGGATAATGACCAATTTCATGGGTTGAGAAAAAATAGGAATTGGTTGAGTGAGTCAGCAAGAAAGGGTCAATTTAGTTGATTGAGTCAGCTTGGAAGTTGAAATGTTCCAAGATGACTCACAAGGTAGCTAATAAAATTGAGGGAGTAGTTAGATAAGTCAACACATGGTTGAGATAAATGTGAAAGATGTCTGGGTGGTGAAAAATCTAGATTTTTAATTAGTTATGGAGGAAAATAGGTGTGTTTTATTATAATTAATTAATTAATTAATAATTAATCAATTATTTTAAAGTGGAGGGAAACAATGTTAATTTGAATTTGAATTGAGGAAGGTAATGGGTTAGTGTGTCAAAATGAATTTTGACACTAAATGGTGAAATTTAGGTGTTTACACCTTGTATTTCACATGTTACATACACGAATTGATGTTATATACATTATATGATGACATAATCTCCACATGTTGACATAATTTTACATTATATTATCTTTATACATGACATGATACAGTTCACTTCTCTTTTGAGATGAGTGACTTATAATACTCTTCCCAAACCTGAAAAGGGGGCATACTTTATCATAGATATGAAAGCCTCCATGAGTAGATTTGAGTACAATATATAGATTTTAGAGTTCAAATGTGATTTAGATATCAAATTGAGATAGTTATTTTCAATATTCAAATAGATTTTGGGGCATACATATAGCATATGTACTCCATTTTACACTCCATAAGTGATATATTTCAAATTAATATAGATTTAGATACATATGGGGGCATGTGCAGGGCATATTTACTCCATTGTATAAGACATATTTTATTAGGCATGATGCTAGTTCATGCACATATACACTATTTCATATTCAATTGGGCATGATGTTCGTCCATGCACATATACATTATTTTATATTTTAGTTGGGCATGATGTTGGTTCACGTACATTATGACAGATTTCATTTCCCACTAATTTAGTGAGACATGATGGTATTTCATGCACATTTTCACATTTTCACTTTGCAACTATTTATCAAGTATTTTCAATTGTGGAGTGAACTTTAATCTGTAAGTCCATATGTAGCAATTGATTCAAGATTTTGGGGGTAATGTGTGTTGAGGTTCAATGGAACTCAATGGCCATAACATGAGCCATAGTAGACCATATTTATGGTTCCCACCTTATCATCTTGGGGATATAATATTAGTGTTGGCTTAAATACATATAGGTTTGGGTAATTTATCTTCCTATCCATGACCCTTGCCTTAATTAAATTTAAAATTGGAGATTGATCACCCTCAATTTTTCTATGTTCTTCATGGGTTTCAAAAAAAGAATCACAATTATCCAATACTTCAACATGGAAGCATCATCTCAAAAAATTTATAAGCTAACACACTTTACCCACATATATGTGTAATCCTCCCTTGATCTTTTAAATTTCAAGTTTCGAGTATAGTTCTTATTTTAAGTTTCATTATATGAACATTGAATCCTACATTCTCATATAGGGTTTGTTTGGAACAACTTCCACATTTTGAGCCTTCTCCCAAAGATAAAGTGTGTTACACACATTCAAGTATATTTTTATCCTTTTACACTAATATTTTCATTTCATTATAATACTAGAATAAAAGGGAAGCATTTGAAGACACTAAAATATGGTATTTAACACTTGGAAATGTCAATCTTGGCCTACATTTATCCTACAACGTGTGCATCTCCAAACAAATTGTATTCACCATTATAGTAAACTTGTATGCTAGTTATGAGCTTGATCCATTCTAAGATTCTATCAATTACCTACATAGACCTTTCAATATATGTTAAATAGGTTGAATATCCTATCCAAACATTTCTAGATACCACATTGGCATTTATGTCTCCCAAATAGTAACATCATGTTCAGACAGTAATGTTGATGTTATTATCATGAGGTTGATGATATTGGCCTTCACCTCGTAATGACTATTTTTTAAAATCAAATCATTTCCTTATGTCAACCCATTCATTTAGCGTGTCGGTGGAACATGAAATTACCTAATTGAGTGCCTATAAATATAAATCAAGGTCAAACTTATTCCTCATCTAACATTCTCAAGAACCTATCAGATACATTAATCCACATTTAAAAAATTTGCCATATTCTTCCAAAATTAAAAATCAATCAATAACAGAAGTCATTATCTAAGTCTAAATCATACCAACTTGGGTCAAGAACAAACATTGTTAAGATCAAAGGCATATTTTAAGGTACATACATATAGAGAAAGATCACAATTGCACAATAGAATTAAAGGGAATAACTACATGTGGATTGAATCCCTCTTCAGAAAATTAAATATGTAAATAGTAGTCAATCATCAATAGGGCTGATTGGTGTCAATGAAACCCAATTACACTTCCTTACACATTGTACATGTTTTATCCTTCACAAGTGGATCTAGGGTTTTAAGGAGAATGAATCTAATTTTTGGAGCTACGCACACAATCAAAGGTCAAAGAGCACACATATAGAGACATATTATGAAAGGATAGTACATTATATATTCAAAAAGAAATATAATATCTTAGAACAATAACATCACCCTCATTTCACCTTTGTTTAATGAATTCACATAGGCCTGATGTTAGTGACCCTATGCACATAGAAATACAGTCATGAATCTAAACAAATTATAGTTATGCTTCAAGTCCATTTTTGTTTTCAAAACATAGCTATATTTAACCAGTTAAACATCAAAGATAAGTATATTTATCTCTTTTTTACTTTTCAAACGTATAAAATTGCATTATCAGATAAATCTCAATCAATCATAATTATAAATATCTTTTTTACTCTTTGAGGTAAGTATTTTGAATATAATTAATATGTTGGTCATAAAGATCAAGATTGTATAGAAAACCTTCAGAATAATAATAAGAAAATTGAAGGGAAAACTCATATATCCTTGGAGATGATGAAAGTTTTAGGTCTCCAGTACATACAAAAGAGCCAAAATAAGGAGAGGCTTTATTGATGAATAGAGTGTTGTTGAAACTAGCCAAGGAGGTGAATGAACTAGCAAAAAGAAAGAGTTTTTTCTAGACTATCTACAAAACTAGAGGTAAGTGTTGTAGAGTTGTGATTGATATCAGTAGCACGAGTAATATAGTTTCTCAAGAGATGGTCCAAGAATTTTGGTTAAAGTGATTGACACATCCTACACCATAAAAGGTTTCTTGGTTGCTTAAGAGGCACTAGGTGTAACATAGGATTATGAAGAAATAGTTAGTCAAGTGTTAGTAAAATAAATCAAACCAAAACACATAAAGACTTAATACTTCAATCCTAAGACCTAGGGGGAGCTATGAATAATAAGAACAAAACAAACTAAAACTAGAATAAAATACTTACCTTCCTTATTATCTTGGAGAGATTATTGGCATGTGGTTGTGGATATAGATCTACTTGTGTACAATGGAGTCTTTATCAATGGTGCTCTTGCATCATCTTCCCTTGTTTACTTTGGCTTGGCATGTGAAGCTCTCTTATAGGTAATTTTGTATTAGTTATTTTCTCTAACAAGCTTTGTTTAAAGGTGTCTTGGCACTTTTATTTATAGGTCTCAAAACTAACTCTAACCCAGGGAGGTTAAGTTTAAAACTAACCTTGGTCAAGTCAGTATAACCCTGAGTTGAGTTATGTTAACTCTGGGTTGGGTCAAAGATTATCATGAGGGCTATGTGAGAGACATGGATCAAGAATGATTATGTCCCCCACCCAATTTTTGATATTTTACAAGTGGATTGACAACTCATAGAAGATATTTTGGTTGAATTTATGAATTTTCAAAAATAGAAATTCATTAGTTCTCCATGATCCACTTGGCCACTTGTCATGAGAGTTGAGGAATAAATTTAATTAGTGAATTTAAAAAATAACAAATTCTAAAAGCTATGGATTTTAAATATTGGGGGATGTCATGATGATGTCATTAAATCTAGATTTATGAATTTCTAAAAATAGAAATTCACTAATTAGCCATGAACTTTTCAACTATGCATTTAATTGGGTTTAATCAATTAAGAAATTTTGATCAAGTTAATTGCATTTTATAAATCTATGTAAGGTTATCCCTCAACTCTTGGTTAAAAACATCAATTTTTTAGGTCGCAATTCGACTAGGATGAATTAGAGAGACTTTATTATTGCATATAGGCTAAGACCCCAAATAAGGATGTCTCAACATGATTCTAAGCACTAATGTCTAATGTGTAGATGAAATTGGAACATTCAATAATTCTTAAGCTTAATTTGTATTATTTGGTAGAAATCAATCTAAAGTCTGTTTAATCACAGAAGTGGTCAAAAAGGAGTTTCTACATTTTGCCCCTGTTTGAGAAGGTGTTGTAAGACACAAGAATAGTAACATTTTTTCAAAGAATGAAAAATTATATAAGAAGAAAAATAAGATAATTATTGAAGAATGATGCTCTAAACAAAGTTAGGGAAGCCCTTGATGCCCCCTCAAGGGAGTGGTTGATGCTTATGACCGATGGACAGTCCCTCAAAAAGAATCAAGAAGAAGAAAGAAATCAACTCATAGATGAGATTAATCCAATTGAGATAATGCTTACACATGGTGATCAAAATATTGATTTGTCCAAAGGGAGTTATAATCAGTAATGGATGTTGAGACATTGATTTACCCAAATGCAGTTATAATCAGTGGCATAGGCATGTGCCCCAACAGGGTGGGTGGGTCAAAATAATCATTTTCCCAAAGGTGATTATAATCATTTTTATGACTTGGATTGAATAATGATTTTGCCCTAGTAAGGTAGATTTGAACATAATAAACTGGTTGTGCCCTATTAGGTAAAATTAGCAAGCACAAGTCAAATATATAACCTATTACATAGATTAAAGATGAGCAGGTGCAAATGTATATGCAATAGTCTAATGACTGAAGAAACCACAAAGAACTAGGCACACAAGGATTCACAAAGTGATGAAAGAGATAATTTAAAGAATAATGGTGGTCGAGTTGACTCAAGATATGTCATGTATCTAATTACTACCTGTATAATATAAATAAACCTTAGGATAATGTAGTTCACCCAAAAGTGGGAGCAAATGGAATGAGGATTAGAATAAGAGAATAAGAATTGATCAATGCCAATAATTTAGTTATACTTACCAATGTGGAGATGCTTGTACTTATTAGCATTGATACAACCATAATGGTTAATGGGTTGATTTGATCAAGGAGGGTAGGAGGATTTGACAAAGTGAACAAGGAGAATTTTTTGTGGCACCATTGCTTGTATGATCCCCTAAACTGATTTTAGTTTTAGCACATGATGGTATAAATCATGATATAAAACACCATGGTGATTGGGCCGTAATGTGCATAAGGATTGACTCTCGATCCAATAAACAATTGAAAATAATGCACCAATGATAAAAACCATGATGATAATGTTGACATATGAATATGGATGAACTCAAGTTCAATGCATAAGGAATCACCCAATGAATGCATATAGAGTGAGTCAAGGCACAACAATGAAATAAAATAAACAGGAAAACAAATAACTAAGTAAACACACATACAAAAATCTTAAAAGTAAAATCAATAGAAAGCATCCTATTGTTAACCAAGTCAATATCTATGTGTGAAGGCTTAATAGAATGATAAATAGGTGGTGACCTAAAGCAAGGCTATTTTCAAGTGAATAACATGTGGGGATAAGATATCTTGATATACACTACATGCTTTGGTGTTGTCGCAATAAGGCAAAAGATGCAAACTTGGCCTAAAAGTGGGAATCAGACGATGCCCCTAAGTAAGGGTGCATGCAAAGGGAAGTCACACCCCCAATGGCTATGGAATGGATTGAAACCAATAACGGATTTTTCCCTAGTTGGGTGGATCAAGGATGGATGACTAGGTTTAGATTGGACAAATTTTTATGGGATTTTGGGGCTTTATATCTCTCTAGGAGATTGTAAGCTAGTTTTTCTAATTTTGAGGAGTTTGAAATGTTTTGAATGCTTTTAGATTTTTTCTAGGCATCTCAACTCAAGCAAGAATTATGATATATAGAATGGTCCAACTCACAAAATGGTGAGAGCATGGTAAAAGGGTGACTAAGCTGACCTCAATGTGAATCAAGCATTGCTACATAGTCTAAATAGACCTAAAGTCACTGTAGTTCCACCTACACAAAAGGCATCTGAGTAAGTACCATCAAGTTTTAGGTAAAGATAAATGGCAAGGAAAATGATAACAATAATGGCAAGGTGATGTGGTGATGCATTGGAAAGGTGTTGTCCCTAATTTTTCCATAGTCAGTTATAATTGGGAAATAATGGTAAACGGTCAATGGTATTAATTTACCCATAGATGGTTATAATTAGTAGCACAGGGTGAGACACTATTTTTCCCAAAGGTGGTTACAATCATTGGCACCCATAATGAAATGTAATAATAAATGAAGGATGTAATTACCAGGAACATTATCATACTACTTTCATATACTGCCATTCAAACATGTAATTATGAAATAATTGTTGGAATTGAATTTATCATCAACTACTAAACGCGATTGAATTATAAATGAGTCAGCTCCAAGACCAAACATGGTAGGCAAGATTAGGTAAAAAGAACCAGATGGTGATGGTTAATGGCATGGTAAAAATGGTATAGGGTATGGTATGATGCAAAGAATTGTATATTGTGGTAAAAGGGTTGATCAATCATTGCCTACATAGTCCCAAAGGACCTCAAGTCATTATAGTTCAAATGTATGGAAAGGTATGAAAGAATGGTAAGGTGAGGTAAAGGGAAAGGTAAGGCACATGGAAAGGTATGAAATAATGATAAGGTGAGGTAAATGTCAAATGGAAAAGGTAAGGCACATGGCAAGACAAGGTAAATGACAAGGTACAGTACATGGTTTTGTTGTTCCTATTGAGTGGAGATGCATGTCATAATCATCATATGATACAACTAGAATATTAAAATGTTTAAATTGTTAGCCCACACCCCTTTTGAATAGTTTCTCTATCAATAACTTGCTACTGATTTGGACTCTAATAATGTTATTGTGATCTTCGTTGGTCGTTAATTTTATTTCCTCTAAAATTTGAGACAAGATGTCTTCATAGCCTCTATAAAGGAAAGTGTGACTAGGGATGGTAAATATGAATAAACATTGGATAAAAGTTTTGATTTGGCAATTGGTAAATGGATCATAATGGAATGTTTAATAGTTGGGCAACAAATGAAGATCAATATTTTTAGGCACACAATATTATTGATTATGTATTTGACATAATTTTAGTTATGGTAAGGCCAAAGACTTCTAAATATGCTCTCAATAGGACCACTAGATTTTTCTATTATTTGGGCCTAAGAGTAGCTACCATATGATTATGTTGTAGATTGGAAGTTGTTTTGATGTTATCTTTGATAATGTCTTCATCAAGCATTAAAGAACTATTGTGCTCATCTATTGGCACCTTGAAGAGGTTTTCATTAATAAAGTTGTTTTGATTATCCCATAATGCCTCTGAGAAGGTTTCACTAAGGAATGTTGACTTTTGACTATGATTACTTCTAGCACCTCTAACAAAGTTTCACTAGAAAATGTTGAGTTTGGACTTTGATTTCCCCCTAGCACCTTTAAAAATATGTTATTATGAGATTGTTCTCCTTTAGTATTAATCTGGTTTTGGTCCCCATGATTTTATTCAATTGATGTCACCATGGATGTAGTTTAACAAGGTGTGATTCTATCAGTCCCAATCGACACTTGTGGGAGGTTGAATGCCAATAAAATGGCTATGTTGGGTGGTCTTAATGGCATGTGGAATGGTAATGTAATGAGAAGAGGCAACATAATCCTTGTAGTAGATATTAGGATAACTTTTAATGATATTCTTTGTTGAATGCTTTGTATTGGACAAGTAATGGCCTATGATAACATGATGGGATATTTAGAAATAAGCTCATCTAAGAAGGGATCAATAAAGACTGGATCGTTAATATGAATCCCCTCAAAGAGAGAAAAAAGGTCAAGGGGTGACTTCACAAAGATTGGCTTGTCAAAGTGGGACTCTTCAATGAGAGGGAAGAAGATTGGATTTTCAAAGGGAGACTTCTCATATAAAGGCAAATGGTCAACAAGTAACTTCATAGAGACTGGCTTGTCAAAGTGAGGTTCCTCAAATATAGGGTAATGGTCACATAGTAATTTATCATAGGTTAACTCATCAAAAATAGGTGTTTCAAAAAAACATCATGGATTTGTTAGTTCTCTTGGCCTTGGCTTACACTTGGTTGCAAAACCTTGGATTTGAACACATCTTGTTCTTTGAAAGACGACTCTTAGAGAGGTAATGATTGGCTTAGTTATGGTTTGAAGACCAAATTGGATTTTTTAAAGTGGGAAAAGGTTGGAAATGGATGAATAATGATTGGTGGTTCAATAATGATCTCTATGTAAATAGGATAATCTAAGCTTAAGAAAGATTAGATGGGGGTCTAGGATGGTAGTTGTAATCTATCTAGTCGCAATTATGCAACCTTGTGTTATAATGATCTACCAAACTTGGAAGGGCCTGGAATGGTAACGAATGGGAATTGTGAAGCTTGGTTGTTGATATAGGTCTAAGGAAGAAGGATTGGAATGGTAATGAATGGGAACCACAAATTTTGGTTGTTAATGTAGACTGAAGGATAAGGTCCTAGAATGGTAATCTCTGGGCACGGTGGAGCTTGGTTGCTAATGCAGGGCAAAGGATGAGGGCATAGAATGGTAATCCTTTAGCATTGCGGAGCTTTGTTACTAGCACAATTCAAAGGATGAGGGCTTAAAATGGTAATTTTTGGGCATTACAAAGCTTGGTTGCTAACATAGGCTAAAGGATGAGGGCCTAGATAAGAAGGTGGCATCACCAAATACTACTCTAAAAGGTCATGCCTTTATTCAACGTATGAAATTTTATAATATGGATAGGGATCTGTATCATAAGCTACATCGTTATATGACTCTTGAACAAAAGGGTCATGCCTTTGTTCAATGTATGGAATGTTATAAGATAGATTGGGATCCATCTCATAATTTAGATCATTATACGAATCTTGAATAAAAGGGTCATGCCTTTGTTCAATGTATGGAATGTTATAAGATAGATCAAGATTCATCTCATAAGTTATGTTGTCATATAAATCTTGAATAAAAGGGACGTTGGTCACAAATTTCACATAGTTCAGATTATATATGGTATTGTTACATGTGTAATGAGGCATTTTTAGATTTATAGATAGGTCATGTGATAAACAAAGGGTCTAAATGTAAAAAATAACTGAGGTCTAAAAACAAAAGACCTTTGGCTCTATAAAAGAGACACAAATGGGTAAACAACTAAACTACGCAAAGGTAGAACAAAAAAATGTGAGGTCGATCTAACAAAATGATACTAATTTTCCCAAAGGAAATTATAATCAACATCGAAAGGAACACAAATCCTCAAACTCATTTATGGCTAAAGTATTGATTTTCCCACAGGCAGTTAAAATTAGTCACAAGAGTGTCTAAACAAATGTGAACTAGGATCAAGAGATAACAATGATTTTCCCAAAGGTGGTTATAATCATACTAAACACAAGGCTAGATTCGTAAACAAAAAACTCAAACAAGAACTCAAAAGAAAACTAGACTAAGGTAATTGGCTCAGACGATGCTCAGTGATTGGTTCACTTAAGACTCATAATTTTATCCATGAAAACTATTGGAATAATGGAACTAGGACAATAAAAAATTTGGCACAATAAACTTTAAACAAAGTACATGGCAACCATGTGGGTCAAAAAGGACGCTCTAAACAAGGCTTAAAACAAATAACAACTACTAGGTCTATGTAAGGGGTCTTTTAGATCAAATATGAAACCAACCCAAGTAACACAATCTAAACATAAAAGGTGGAAAACCTAAGCCCAAATTAGATGAGGCTTCGACATGAACCTAATTAGTTTAGTATTTGCACTTCAAAAAGTTGAGTTTCATATTTAAAATGAAAAGACCATAATGTTCTAAGGTATAAGAGCTAGACCAAAATAGGCAATGTAATCATGTTTGAAACAAGAGATTTATAACAAAGGCTCAAAACTTGGTTTTAAAAATAACAAGAGATTGGAACAAATCCGACAACATAACTATGCTCTTTCAAACAAATGACATGACAAAAGGTTTGGACTAGAATATCCAAGGTAAAATTTGAAGTCAAAAGGGTAGCATAACAACACCCTATTTAAATAAGAGACACACATAAATGGTTTTAGAATAAATTTCCAAGGCACAAAGTGTGATACAAATGGACATAGTAACATCTCTTAGACTAAAGGGTTGTACTAGACAACGTGAATGTTGGGACCTATTTTGATGTGTTTATTAACAAATAAAATAGTTTTAGACATAAAAAATGAAAGTAAAATAAAATAAACACAAAAACACCTAAGTATATCATCTTATCCCTAAAAACTAACAAGGTTGATTTGTAGTGTCAAATTCCATCGATATACTCCTTCTTGAGAGGAAATAATTTATTAATCCAAAAATTAAATGCACATGAAAAGTGAGGTTTTTAGGCCCCCTTTTATCTCAATAATTCATACGATGACATATAACTTTGGGATACTTCCAATGCATTGATAATATTTTTACGGTGAGTGGGGTTATCTAAAAAACTACAAGTTTCATGCATTTCTAGATGGTCCCAAGTGTGGTTAACACTAGAGATGCAATCACATCAATTGAGTTCATACCAGCTAACTTATTATGCAAGGGTCTATTCCTTTACATAATGACTCCATCTGTGTACTTTTTAGTAGAGTCCCTTGGTTAGCCAAACCTGACTCAAATTTTCATTGCGGTCGAAGAGGCTAGCCACTCATCCCCCTGGCAATCAAAATATACATACCCTAATTTATATGCCCCATCATGGAATGGGGTTGAAACGATGTTGGGAGATGAATTCTTGGGTCAATGCTTTCATAAAATAATTATGGGGAGGTGATGAAATCTTTCCCACAAGTCAAGATGGAAGAAATAAATATAAAATAACTTTAAGGTTGTTTTAGGATCATCCAAGTCATTCAGATCTTGGGGACTGCCTTAGCGACATTCCTTCTAAGCTTAAACTAAGTGACAAAAGCAAAGATTAAAACACTTTTGGTCACCTGATTTACCTAAAAAGGATATGGGGAGAATATACACATTAAATTAATTTTTCAAAAACAACACAAACAAGTAAAATAATAAACAAGCAAGATCTTAAGAGCATTTAGTCTAAGTTTGTGTTCATTTTAAAAAACCAAGTGAAATGTGATGTGAAATTTAGCCCGTTCTATTTTTTTATTAATTTGTGAATTTTGAAAAATAAAAATAGAGTGACTAAAGATTTTTAGGCACCAAATGTAAACGTGAATTCGTTTTAGTACCCAAATTAAAATGTGAGATAAAATTGATTTGTTCAACTTAAAATATCACTTCTTTGGCCAAGGTCCTGTATCAAACTAATTAGTATTTTTTTTGCCTTTTAAGTAGTTTTTGGGAAAGAAAAACCTTCAAAATAAAAATATTAAAAAACTTCCAAACACCAAATACCTACAAGTTAAGATAGATATGTGAAAAATAAACCTACAAGATAGAAGACAAATAAATAAAAATAGGCAGTCAGTAAAAAGATGATATCTCAAAAAATAAAAATTTAATTGTTACTAAATTTGTAGATAATTGAGATGATACAAATATACACCCCTTTTTAAAAAATAAAAATAAAATATTTTGTAAATTAAAAGATATGACATGTTTAATAGTCATTTTTATTAAAAAAATAATAGTAACTGATTTAAGCATATCTCCTAAAATAATGATCAAGTTGATATGAAATTTGGAGAGAAATTTATTAACACAAACACAAATACACGTACCAAAATTATAATAAAACTAATTAACCAATTAAAAACTAAAGTTATTTTACCAGCCATTTTGTTCTTTTGCTTAATACAAGAAAAGGGAAAATAAATATTGGACGAAGAAGAAGTGGGGTGTGCAATTGATTCCCAAAAGCATTCCATTATGTATCTAATGAATCCAAGAAATAGTTTTAATAGTGTTAGTAAAATAAATCAAAACAAAACATATAAAGACGTAATACTTCAAGCCTAGGACATAGGGGGAGCTATGAATAACAAGAACAAAACAAACTACAACTAGAAGCAAATACTTACCTTTTTTGTGAGATTAGAGAGATTGTTGGCATGTGGTCATGGATAGAGCTCAGCTTTTTGACAATGAAGTATTTTTTAATGGTTTTCTTGCATCATCTCCCCTTGTTCACTTTAGCTTGGCTTGATTTGGCTTGGATTTGGCTTGGCATGTGAAGCTCTCCTATAGGCAATTTTGCATTAGCTCTTTGCACTAACAAACTTGGTTTAGGTGTCTTGGCACTTTTATTTACAGGCTCAAAAATAAATTTAACCCCATAGAGGTTAGGTTTAGAACTAAATTTGGTTGAGTCAATATAACCCTGAGTTGAGTTAGGATAACTCTGGGTTAGGTCAAATATAATCATGAGGGCCATGTGAGAGACATGGGTCAAGAATGATTGTGTCTCCCACATTTTACAAGTGGATTGACAACTCATAGAAGATATTTCAGTTGAATTTATGAATTTTTAAAAATAGAAATTCATTAATTCTCCATGATCCACTTAGCCACTTTTCATGAGAGTTGAGGAATAAATTTAATTAGTGAATTTAGAAAATAAGAAATTCTAAAAGTTATGGATTTTAAATATTTGTGTGATGTCATGATGATGTCATCAAATCTAGCTTTATGAATTTATAAAAATAAAAATTCACTAATTAGCCATGGACTTTTCAACTATGAATTTAATTGGATTTAATCAATTAATAAAATTTGATGGGGTTAATTGTATTTTCTAAATTTATGTAAGGTTATCCCTCAACTCTTGTTAAAAAATGTCAATTTACTATGTCATGATTTGACTAGGGATGAATTAAAGAGATGTTATTATTGCATATAGGGTAATACCCCAAATAGGGATGCCTCAACATGACTCTAAGTACTAATGTTTGATGTGTGTAAGAAATTGGGATATTCAGTAATTCCTAGACTTAATTTGCATTGTTTAGTAGAAATCAATTTGAAGTCTATTTAGACACAGAAGTGGCCAAAAAGGAGTGTCTTACACTAGGTGCTAGTGAATGACCAATGTGTGGTGAATTTTTAGATTGGTTTGTATAAGGATGAAGTTTTGTGTGACATCATGCCCATGGATGTATGTCATGTTCTATTAGGTAGGCCATGACAGTTTGATAGGAGAGTCATACATGACAAAATATCAAACATCTATACCCTTATGAAGGATTGAAAGAAATTCAAATTGAGCCCACTGACGGATAAAGGAGATGAGGTGGAAAACAATTCCAAAGTAATGTTGGTATCTAGTAAAGAGTTTTTAAAGGTGGCCAAGGATGAAGAAATATGCTTTGCACTAAATTAAAATCATGTGCAAGTTATGACATCCACTACAGTAATTTACCTACCTATTGAAATTTAGAATATGTTAAAATATTATGTTGATATTGTGAGAAATGAATTATTAAATGGAATTCCACCTATAAGAAGTATTAATCATCATATGGATTTAATTCTAGGATCAAGTTTTCCTAACAAATCAACGTATAATTTGACCCCAATGGAGAATGAAGAGATAAAAAATAAGTGCAAAAATTGTTGAGGAAGGGGTTAACTCGAGAGAGTCTTAGCCCATGTGTAGTTCTAACTATGTTGGCATTGAATAAATGTGGAGAATGGAGAATGTGCATGGATTCACATGAAATAAACAAGATCACAATTAAGTACAAATTTCTAGTGTTGATAATGGATGACTTAATGGATTATTTGAGTGGATCAAGGTACTTCACAAAGATAGATTTAAAGAGCATGTATTATCAAATCTGCATAAGAGAAGGTGATGAGTGAAAGCAAGATTCAAGATAAATAATGGGTTATATGAGTGGTTGGTCATGCCATTCGATTTTTCAAATGCCTTGAGTACATTCATGAGACTCATGAATGAAGTGGTGAAGCCTTTAAGGAGTAAGTTGGTGATAGTATATTTGGATGACATTCTGATTTGCAATCATTCTAAGGAGGAACATTTGAAGCATTTGAAATTGTTTTTGTATAAGCTGAAGGAAGAGAGATTGCTAGTAAACTTGAAGAAGTGTAGCTTCATGTGAGAGAAACTGATATATTTTGGATTATTAATCTCAAAGGATTGGTTGAATATGGACCCCAAGAAGGTGCAAGACATTGTGGATTGGCCTTGACCAAAGAGTATGTTTGAAGCAAGAAGTTTCCATGGGTTTGCAAGTTTCTACAAAAATTTTATCAAAAACTTCAACAATATATGTGCACCCATCATGGAAAATATGAAGGGAGATAAGAATAAATTTTAATAGACTATTGAAGTAGATAATAACTTTCAATTTTTAAATAAAAAGGTGATAGAATAACCAGTGTTAGCCTTACCAGATTTTGGATAAGTGTTTTAGGTTGGTTGTGATGCAAGTGAAACAACTATAAGAGTGGTGTTGAGTCAAGAGGGTATGGCCATTGTCTATTTTAGTGAGAATTTTAATGAATCTAATATTAATTTTTTGGTCTCTAACCAAGGATTCTATGTAATGGCGCAAGCTCTCAACAAGTGGAAGCATTAGTTGTTTCCAAAAGAGTTCATTTTATACACGGATAATCATATTTTATAGTTCATAAATAGCCAAGATAGGCTAAATCAATGATGCTTGAAATGGGTATGATTTATTCAAAGTTATTCTTTTTTTTTGAAACATATAAGTGGAAAGTCTAATAAGGTAGCAGATGCCTTGAGTAGGTGAGCTCTTTTAGTGAAGGAGTTGAAGGTGGAAGTCATTGGATTTGAATCCATGATAGAGTTGTATGAAGAAGACTTGGATTTTTAAGATGCATGGACAACATATATAAATCCAATAAAAAGAAACAAAACTCTATGGTTATAGTATATGATTAAATATGGATTATTGTTCAAGGGAAAGAAGTTTTGTATGCCTCAAGGTTCCATGAGAGAGAACCTATTAAAATAAAAACATAGTGGATGTCTAGCTAGTCATTTTGGGTATGATAAGACTTTAGCATAGATAAGTGACAAATATATTTGACCTAATATGAGTAAAAATGTGAATAAGTTCATGCATAAGTGTAGAGTTTTCCAACATTTTAAGTACAACATTCAAAATGTTGGTTTGTATCATCCATTATTTGTTATTGATAAACTGTGGAAGGCATTGAGCATGGACTTTGTTCTCAGATTGCCAAGAATGCAACATGGTAATGATTCCTTATTTATTAATGTTGATATATTTTATAATATGTCTCACTTTATAGCATGTAAGAAAATTATTGTTTCCACACATATTTCAAAACTAGTTTTTCAAGAAGCTCCAAGATTGCATGGATTTTCAATTAGTATTATATATGATAGAGATACAAAGTTTGTTAGGAACTTTTGAAAGATGCTATGGAAGAATTTAGGAACAAGGTTATACTTTAGTTCAACCTATCACCCTCAAATATAGGGGTAAAAATAGGTTGTGAATCAAAGTCTTGGTAATTTATTGAGATGTTTAGTTGGTGACAAGCCCCAATAATGGGATTTGATGTTTATACATGTTGAGTTTGATTATAATGAATCAATAAACCAAAATAAAAGTTTTATTCCTTTTCAAATAGTGTAATAAAGTATCCCTATAGGTGTATGTGAGTTGAGGAATACCATTGAGATGAGTAGGAGAAGTGCATAAAGTGAAGACTATGCTTAAGTTATGCATGATGTACATAAATATGTCAAGAAGAGAATTGAGGATAGTGCTATAAAATACAAATAACATGATAATATACAAAGGAGAGAATTGAAATTTGAGGTTGGGGACTTAGTTTTGGAAAATTTTCTTAGGGAGAGGTTTCCAAAAAGGTGAGTACAACAAACTTAAATGGAAGAAGATTACACCTTTAAGATTTTGAGGAAGTTCTTAGCTAATGCTTATGAATTGGAATGACCAAATGGAGTAGGTATGTCACCTATATTTAATGTATAAAATTTGTAACCATACACTACATAAAAAATGAGTGAAATCATGTATTTTTAAGTCATGTATTGGAGAGTGTGGTTGCCACTAGTAGCTAAAGAGGAAATGGAAGCCATTCTAGACATTCAGATTGGCAAGAAGACAAGGGGACATGAGTACTATAAGTGCTTGGTCAAGTGTAAGGATAAAGTAGATAAATATGAAATTTGGATGAATGCATCTAAATTTTCAAAACATGGTAAAATTATAGATGAACTCATATCAGGTTCATGAGCAGGAACTCATGGACATTTTCACTATCCTAGGTGTCTGATACAGGAGCATCCAAGGTGAAAGTAAATCTTGCATCAACTAAAAATATTTTAGCTTATGTTTTAGTTTTGGTTTGTGTTTATATCCTTTTTTCCTTAAGATTTTTATTCTCTATAAATTATGTTATAAAATTATTCTTTTGCCCTAAAATGCATATAGACCTTTTGATTATTTCTATCAGTCTGCAAAGACTGTTAAGTCACAGGAACTTGTCAAAAATAGTTCTTCAATTACGGTATGAATTATCTAATGAAATTTTATGGGGTCATATCATATGACACATACAATATCTCTACCAATTTTTATACTATTTGGAGCTACTACAGAGGTGTACTAACTATTCCATTAGTAAAATGTTTCCTCACTTGTGATTATGTTATATAATGAATTAGATGTTGAAACTAGGGGGTGGTTTAGCATATGATACTTAAAGCCTCTACATAAAGTTTAAGACCATTTGGAGATACCATAGAGGCATACCTATTATTTCACTAGTAAAAATTTTCATCACTTATGGTTATGTTATAGAATAAATTGGATGCTAAAATTTGGTGGTAGTTTAACACATGACACTTAAAGCCTCTACATAAAAATTTAGACTATTTAGAACTACTATAAAGGCATACCAATTATTTCAATAGCATAATTTTTCACCACTTATGGATATGTTGTATATTTAATTAGATGTTGAAACTTGGTGGCAATTTATCACATGACACTTACACTCTCTACACAAAATTTTAGACCATTTGGAGGTACTGCAAAGGTGTACCAACTATTTCACTAGTAGAATTTTGATCACTTATGTGATAGCTAGGAACATGCAAAATGATACAAAAAAAATATTTGAGAAAATTCAATAATTTTATTTTTGTACAATGGTAAGCTTAAAATCTTATGGAAAGAGTTGGTTATAAAAACCAACCAATGAGTGAACCAACTCATAATAAATAAAAACCAAAATATAAAAAACTAATTACTTTGGATCAAAAGAGATCCCATAAAACTCCCCTTTGATCCAAAGAGGTATAGAAAGACTCAAGCAATGAAGTGTGAGTCATCCAAGTAGTCTCTACTACAACTGTAACTAGTAAATCATGCATCCTAGACTGATCAACACCATGATCATCTCTACACCAAAGTAGAATAAGATCATTCTCTATCCAACTACATTGATCCTCACATAGAATCCATCTAATAAGTGATTGCCCCAGTATTGTGTATCACACATCTTAAATTGATGCCCAACAATCACCAACATCTCTCGTAGGCCTTTGCTCAGCACTAACAATGCTATGCTAGCAACTCAATGCTAACTCATACCGCAACCACTGATGACTGATTGAAAACTAATATGCAATATCTTATCTCCTTATCAGATGAGAGATGAGAAGTTGTGTAGTAAATAAACCAAGTAAAAACCACTAAAATGCTCCACATCAAAGATCACATCAACACTAAATATATGAAATCAAAGTACACAATCAAAAAAATACTACTACATCAAATTCCAATCTTGAGCCTAGCAACTTGCACAAGATGGGTGTGTTACCATATAGTCATCAACTATGGAGCAAGAAACTTCACAGTCATCCCATTCATCAGAAGAATATGCAGAAGAATAGCCAAAAGAGGAACTAGAAGAGTGACTAGAGTGACTGGAGTGACCAATAATGTTTACTTCTACCTTCTATCAATGTCGAGAGGACCTCTTTTTGGAAGGGCACTCTATAGAGAGGTGTCCTATGCCACCACAATTATAACATATTATTTCATGTCCACTAGAACTAGAGGAAATATAGACACATGAAGAATAATTCATGTGCTTGTGCTTGTGTCCATGTAATTGTTTATGGTGATGCTCATGCTTTTGAGAACTAGAATGATGTCTATGTTTCAGAGAACTAGAATGATGTCTATGTTGTAGAGAACTAGAATGATGTCTATGTTTTAGATAACCAGAATGATCCCTATGTCAAAAATGATGCTTATGTCTAGAAGTGTGCCATAGAGAGTGTTTCCATCTCTAAAAGTGTTTCAAATAATGATTTCTCTTATGTTCATATAATGGATTACCTATTTTGGTATAGTAGGCCTCCTCAGTAGGTTTTTATTTCTTATTTGAAAATTATCGTTCATGTTGAGTGAGAAAATCAAAAATGGAATCAAAAGTATATTTGTTAAGTTTATCACTAAGATGTAACATTTATATAAATTTCCTATAGCTAGATCTAAGGCCATTCAAAAACATATAAATGATCATTTCATCATCAATTTTCCTGCCAATAGTGTCATATTCTTGTTTCAAATTCATAATTCATGACACATTCTGAAACATCTTCATCATCTATTAGTTTAGTGTTGAGCAACTGCATAAGAAGATCAATTTTCTTGTAAGAAATTTATTTATCATACAAATATTTTAGAGATTTTCATGCTTTCCAAGCTTCAGACTTGATCACCTCTATGTGAATTATGACTTGTGCACTGCAAGTTGATTTCAATAAAGCAAACACATTTTTGAAAATTTTCAAGCTTTATGGGATCGGTGGGAAATGTTAGTTGCTTTTTAACTACTTCCCATAATTCATTGAATATTAGTGTATTTTCCATGTTCATTGACCATTCTTTATAATTTTTATGAGTTAAGCATCTATTTTCAAAAATCAATCTCACAATTTTAGCCATGGTACCTAAATTAAAAAAAATAAGGAATGCTATCGAGGTTTTACCTTTACATTCAAAATAGCTTTCAATTACAAGAGATTCTTGGGACTTGAAAAAAAATTACTCCTTATAACATCTTTTACACCCTTATTTTTCCAAATATATTAATTTTTTATACAAATTAGGGTCAAAAATTTAAAAAAATTGAATGGGTTTTTGAACCCTTAACCTTCTCTATTGTAAGTGACTTACAAAAGGTTGTATAAATATCTTCCCATCAATCAATTCAAGAACATATGGGTAGAACCTTCTATAAGATATGTGTCTTCCAAATGTGAAAAAGTTAAATATACATCTAAGTTTTTCACTTCATGTAAATCCGTGCTCCTCTTTTTATTAAATAGGACCCACTATAAATCAAAACAAAAAAATTTAAAAAATATACTTTTTCAATATGTTACTCTATGCCATAGTCTGAAGTACCCTTTATTTTTGGAATTCATGGAGATTTACATGCATCGTTCTCTTTGATGAATCCACCAGTTTCAAGTTTTGAAAAATATTTTAAATATATCAGCACTCTTTTGTGTTTTTACATAGCAGGGAATAATCAATGAGCTCAGTCAACTCACCACTGATGTCATGACACAGGAGCAAAAAAAATCAATACTTTCTTTCTAGAAGGTTGTCATGTAGTTTGTCGTGTGCTAGAACTATAAGGTAATTAGGAGTATATCTACTTATACAAAGCCAATGTGCACTTTGCCTTGAATGTTCAACGTTGTAGTTTTACAATTTTGAAATGCACCAAGTGCCAATAGAAGTTATTCTCAGTCTTGTAAACTTGTGAGTAAGGAAGAAGACTTTAACAAATCACCGTACAATTTCAAAAACCTCATCAGATCACTTCAATTTGTATTTCCTCCTTCACAAATTTTTATCATGGATCTGATACCACTGATAGCCAAGAATAAGAAGAATGATACAAAAAAATATTTTAGAAAATGAAAAAGAAATTATTTCTATACAATGGTAAGCTTAAAATCTTACAAAAAAAAGTTGGTTATAAAAACCAACCAATGGGTGAACCAACCTGTAATAAACAAAAACTAAAATATAAAAAACTAATTACTTTGGATCAAAAAATATCTTAAAATTATGGTTATTTATAGAATGAATTAGATATTGAAACTTGATGTTTTTTTATAACATGACACTTACAACCTCTGTACAAAATTTTAGGTCATTTGAGTCACCATGGAAGCGTACCAGTTGTTTCAATAGCATGAGGTTTTATTACTTTTAGTATATTTTGGAAATAATTAGATTACAAATTTTGGATCTATTTCATAAAATGTATTATTAAAACTATGTTACAAATTTTAGATAAATTGGATAATTGAGGAGAAATTTATGATAGTTTTTGTAAACTATTATTCTACCAAGCAGTGTATCTATCTAGTCTCCAGAAGGTTCATGTCCTTAAGTATATCTGCATTAATATTTAGGTCACTAAATTTTTATATGTCATATAAAATAAATTTTAAAAGGTTTTTGTCAATTTTTATCTCAATTTGATAAGTGGAGCCAAAGTTATGATAGTTTTTGTTACTATCATTCAACCAAAAATAGGCTTCTATCTAGCCTGATGGTCCTCTACCTTACAGAATATATGTGGTGAGAATTAGGTCAAAGAATTTTATGGGTTTCTATAAAACATAGTTATCTTTATATATTTTAAATTTTATATTTTTTGATGAATATATTTAAATGTGCAAAAGTTCTAGTGAGTACCATTGAACCTAGAAATGTCATCTATGTATTGTATGACAATTGGTAGTTGTTATTCATCTACGACGAACTGTGTTAATCAATGGTAAATTAAATTTGGATGGGTGCTTTAAAATTTATCATATAACCTATGGTTAAAATTTCACATAATTTTTATTAGTGACATGGAAGTTTTGGAGGTTTTTATAATTATTGATTAACTTGAAATGCCACTTGATAGTTTCTAACATTTACTGATAGTTAGGTATTGATTTTGAAAATGGAAAGACACCCAAATCTTGGAAATTTTGATAAATTATATGAAATTTTAAGTTTCACCCTATGAATCTAGTAATGTTAGAATAATATTCTTATTTAGTTAAAGAAGTCAATTTATGAGAGGGGGCGAGCTATGTGGAGCAGGAGCAAAGTAGAGTATAGCATAATAGTGTGTGTTCTTTTTTTTCACATTTTTGTCTTGGAAAATAAGCCTGATGGTAGTGTGATTTTTTTTAGATGATGAACAAAATTAATTCTTTAATGAATGATAATCCAAATATGTAATTACTTTTATTGTCTGTATATTTGGTCTAAGTTTGTGTCTTGGTTTGATTGAATATATAAGCATTACAAAAATAGAGGTCATCCTTAGGTGGATAACATGTATGTGCTTGCATTAGCAATACTCTTGAGTATTTTAATAATCTAGAATATTTGAGGAACAAGTAACATACTAAGATAATAATCCAACCAAAGACCATCCAAGTGTGTGATCAAGTGATTAATTCATTTTATTTGCATTCACATGCATTGATTCATATTTGCATAAGGCCAAAACTAATGAAGGAAAAATATTTTATATTTTAGCTTCAAGGGGAAGTGGCATGGGCATTACTTTGCTTCCAGGTAGGTATTTATATCCCTAATAGAGATACATCTGGTCCCTTCCTAAGGCCTTGCTCTACTTCCAACCAAGTTAGAAATTCTATGGTGGAGGTTACCAAGATCACCCTTCAAGGATAAAATTTAGATTTTACACTTATCTCAATTCTTTTTTTTTTGAAATGAGATTTTGAATTTTCATCCATATAGGGTTGGGGACCAAGCCATGGGTAAAAGGAAATTAACATATTCATGACAACTCAAGACAAACCAAAATTAAAGCAATGCTACATTTTTATTTAGATATTTCATTAAGTGTTTTAGATGGTTTTGAACCAAAAAATGGCTTTTATAAATTCACAAGTTCTATTAGGAATCATTGATCTTTGAAATTTAGGAATGAAAATAGTAATCATAGCAATTTCATACAAGATTTTCAAGTAAAATTTGTAATTAGTTTCTTTGAGATCCATTTATGTTACCTATGCAATAGCCTTTCTTTTCATTATTTTGATTAACAAGTGAGATCAAGGCAAAATAGCTAGGACAAACCCAACATCAAAAGTAGAAAATAAATGAAAGCAAACCTAACTTAACAACAAGGGATGGAAAGGAAATAACAAGAAAACAAAATAGGAAAGTAAAAAGGAGCAAGAAAGTATTTGCAGGCTATTCCATGCCAATTCAAGTCTAGAAGTAGTGTTTGAGAAACTATCCATTGACAGGCAATGGGACATCCTCACTAGTTAGACACCTTAGGCATTATGCATTCTCTTTTAGGATTTAAAAAATTTATTAGAGACCTAGCCATAAGGCATCAAACTTTTTATGTTGTCCATTTTGCTCATGGGCCTTGTCCCACATAAAGATAAGGTCAGAGATCCTAAATGCTTTTGCTCTGGACCATTTTTCAAACCAACATTTGATAACCTTTTGATACCTACTAAAATATAGCAGGGCTCTATCACATTTTTTGTCCAAATGCATAAGGTTTAAGAGGCAATCCTCTATTTGATCATTTGTTTCTAGTTAATCCTTAATAAATAACAAGGTAGGGATTATTAGTTTGGTTTAAAATATAAGGTCTTTTCCACAAACTAAATGGTAGGGAGAAGTGTCTAGAGTAGTTTTAGTTCTAGTCCTATCAGCCTATAATGCAAATTTCAATTCATTATGTCAATTCCTAGGATTATGTTTAAATGCCCTTTTTATTATGCTTACCATATTCTTATTTGTAGATTTAGCTAACCCATTCCCCTATGGATAATATTTATAAGAGAATTTTAGAGTTACTTGGTGATCATATGCCCATTCCATAAATTGAAGGGAGGAAAAGGTAGATCCATTGTCACATACCATAGTATAAGGCATACCAGACCTTGTGACGATGTGTTCTTGTAAAAAGTGAATGACTACATTGATAGTGAAATTATTGAATGGTTATGCCTTAGCCCAATAAGTATAGTAATAAATTTTAGTAAGGATGAAATTATGGCCTATAGATGAATTCAAAACGATTTCCCCCACAAATTCCAATCCCCATTATGTGAAAGGTTGAGTTTTGATTACTGGTAGTAAAGGCATTACTAGAGTACACTCTTTATTTATAATAATCTGATATATATGGAAGTCTCAGACATGTGCATGTGCATCCTTGAATAAGTGTAGCCAATAATACCCCACCCTAAATATTTGGTGGGTAGTGGAATTTATAGATCCATGCTCGGTCCCATGTTTTCCATGGAGGTCATTAATCGCCTTTATCGCTTCTTCTTTT
Source organism: Torreya grandis (assembly GCA_037957365.1). NCBI lineage: Eukaryota > Viridiplantae > Streptophyta > Pinopsida > Cupressales > Taxaceae > Torreya > Torreya grandis. The sequence continues at coordinate 2,912,057 of JARHVA010001181.1, forward strand.
CTTAGACATTTAAGATATATGCCTTTGTGGTTCCTCCTATAGAGTATCCCTATTTTGATCATGAAATGGCTAATTTTCATGCATAAATCTCTCCTCTGAGTGGAATTTGAGTTCATGTGACACTAGTTATTGAGAAATTAGTAGACCACATCCTGATACCTATCGTCAGTTGTGATATTTGGTACCATGTATTGTTGATAAGCTATTTGTGGGTCTACTTTGACCATGACCTGGTTGAGTTCTTGACCTCTTATAATATTTGTTAGTTGTAGATCCATGTTAAATTATTGGAGAATGGTAATCTATTTTCCTCTTCACTCACCTAACTCATTTTTCTTTAACATAGCCTTCACAACTAGGTCAGGGATAACATCAAATACCTTGCTATAGAGAATAATGTGCATGAACTTTTTGACTACTTTTATCAAGGAAAAATCTTATTTATCTATGGTTGAATACCTTAATTCATCATTGTGGAGTGGATAACTCATAATTGAGATAGGTCTCTCATCTCCAGCTTCTTTCTTTTATGTCAAAATAGTAGCACTTGAGTGTTTTGAAACAAACGAGTAGAGGTAAAAGGGTTGCGTAAGTTGATCTTGCCGAAGAATAAATTCAGCTATTTTATGCTATCAAGAAATAAGATTTTTAGAATTGCCTCAACTCTTTAGGTCTATTGAAATACCTTGATGTGACCAAATAACTTACCCTTTGTGACCCTGAATATGCACTTCTTCGAGTTCAAGGAGATCCCATAATCTCAACACCTTTGTAGTATTTTCCTCAAGTCCTTTATGTGGTCTCCTTGGTTCTTTAAAAATATAGTTAGGTCATCCATGTATATGACTATGAATTTGCCAATAAGATCCTTGAATGCAATGTCCATGGCATGTTGTAAGGTGGCACTCTCAATGATTAGGCCAAATAGCATCTTCTTTTATGTGAATGTTCCCCACTTGATGGTAAATATTGTCTTGATTCGATCTCCATAATTCTCCACTACCTGATTATTTCTTGAGTACCCATCCAATAATGACATCATTTGGGAGCTATCCACTATCTATAGAATTTTATCTAGTAAAGGCAATGAGTAATTATTCTTTTCTAAAGCTTTGTTCAAGTTGTAAAAGTCCACTCATAGCCTTATCTCTCCATTCTTTTTTCTAACCAACACCAAATTGGTTACCCACATGGAGTGATTGACATGGAAGATGATCCTAACTTGGAGCAAATTTTATACCTCCTTAAATATCAATGGTTCTAGTAGTGTATTCACCTATTTTTTCCTCTATCAAAATGGTTTGATTCCTAGCTTCAAAGGGATGGTGTGTGTGAGAATGGATGTGGTAAATAGTTTTAAGTATTCATAGTTCCATGTAGTAATATATTTAAACTCATTCAAGGAGTAAATAAAGTCTTGATTTTCTCCTTTAGTACATGCCATGCCTAGAAGCACATTCTTTTATTCATTCACATTACGTAGATTGCAATGTTGATGCAATATCCCTTAGCATGGGATGATTTTTATCTCTTACCCTGGTAATCCATGTTCAACACCCATTCTAATCAGACCATGCCCTTACGTATAGTGTTTGTCTTCAAATTCACCATCCCATATTTATTTAATTCAAAGTCTTTTTGACCATATTCATCAATAATTTGATTTGCAAACACCTCAGTATTGGTGATGAAGTCTAATATGTGTTAATCATAATCAAAGAGTTGTATATTAGTGATATTATATGGGATTGAAGGAGTAGAGACCAGGTCTAATGAGAATACTATCAATCTAGATTCAACCATTGGTTCTAGGGTACTTGTATTTATTGTCAATGCATATATCATATAATTTATATTACGAGGTAATGTTTGAATATTGAATACATTAAAGTCCTCTATTAAGTTCCACACTTAACTATGGTACTGGGACAAATTCTTGTCATTAAAATCATATTGGATCCTTATCTATTTTACCACCAACTCTAAATCACCAAGCACTCTAATATTATTCACTTTCTTTCTTAGTGTGAATAAGAGACCATGAACAAGCACCTCATATTCAACTAAATTGTTGGTGCAAGTAAATTGTAGGTAAAATATAGCTAAATATGACTTCCCTCAAGGGTTGATGAGTTCAACACTGACACCACACCAATTCTTAGACTTAGAAATATCAAATTTTAAGTTCTATAAGGGATTTTATACCAAGTACATGGAAATATAGTAAGGTCATTCCACCACAACATTAATTTATTCACTAGCCTTCTCAACGTCGAATGAGCATAGATCTTATTTCTCAGCTAAAAAAGCCTTCTTGGTCAAATATTTGGTGAAAGAAGTAGGAAATTTTTTTTTCAAAATGTAGACCTCCTCATCATTGAGGTTTAGAAAATCCTAATTTTCATTTATACAACTCTCCTTTAACTAGAATATTTATGACTCAACCATACCCAATGTTGATAATGACTATTAGAAACCTTGTCTTACACTTGGATAAGCTAGTGTCACCTCCTGGTGTGTGATGGAATCATTAAGAAATGTAGTTATTTTAGGTGCATAGAGGAAATCACCCTCATTTAATTGATCTAGATCCTTAATTTTTAAACCTTCTCACATGATCAACATATTAACTGAGAATTCCTTATAGATTTCAACCTCTATCTTAAGTGTGTATACTTCAAGCTCGGGATCTTCAAATAAGATCTCATTTGTCTTGTTATACTCTATGATCATGTGAGTCATCTTTAGATCATGTTTGATCCTGATCTGATTAGGTATGCCTCTCCATGGGAGCCACATATGAGGAAATTTTATTCCCATGTAACTGTTCAGTGTCTTAGACCAATATCTACTTAAGATCATGCCATAAGCCTCAAGTATATCCACTACCTGAATAGTGTTTTGACTCATAGATAACTTTAATATCTTATTTATCCAACTGAACAAATTTTACGTTTGACTTAATAGGAGTCAAACCCAGTTATTGGAAAATGGCATAAGGCATCACATTGAAAAAAGCACCTAAATCAACCAAATAATTATTTAAGTTCTTACTGAAAATCTTGACTATTAGAAGAAAAGCAATTTTAGTCTTCTCTTTATAGATTATAATGTGAGCATCATTTATTCTAATAGTTTCCCTCCCTTTAGGATTAGATAATTATGTTAGTAACATATCCTTCTAAATGGAAATTTGGAGTAACTCAAACATAAAAATAGATTGATGAAATAAAGCAAACATGGATACAATATTGTTGATGACCTAAATAAAACTAAGGCAAACATTATGATGTTGGCCTTAGTTTTCTTTAGGTCATCTACAATATTGTGTCCATGTTTTCTTTATTTCATTGATATGTTGGTTGATAGGGAAGTAATGGTGTTCTTGGGTTGATAAGAAGTTTGGGGTACTAGCCTTAGTTTTCTTTAGGTCATCTACAATATTGTATCCATGTTTGATTTATTATATCAATATGTTAGTTGATGGGGAAGCAACATTATTCTTGGGTTGATAAGAAGTTTGGGGTACTTTAGGGGGAAATGGATTATTACTTGAGTTCTCATTAGGTGGAACTTGAGTGTTGTTTGGTGTAGTAGTAGTTAGTGGGGTTTGAAATTTACTCCTCAATTGGTAGTTATTTCCCCTTTGAAATTCCTTAAATGCATGGACCTCATCTAGGTTATTCTCAAGTTGATTATCAGTCTCAAATGGAAACTCATAAGTTTCCAAGCCTAAATCCTTGTCAAGGTTTCATTTACCTTGGTTAGAATTGTTATTAGGTGTAGGGACTAGCTCTAAGTTATCCATCTCCTTTTGAAATATGTTTGAGCATAAATGAATTCTAGATAATTAACATCAGTATGTTCAGTTTTATTATGTATCTTACACCAAGTAGGCAATGATAAGTCAATCAAGTTCACCACATTAGAAGCACTATTATTGTTATTCTCGTTATTACCATCCAGTGGATTAGGTACAGCTTTGTCATTTAGCCTCGTATTCCATTATATATTGGTTATATGGAAGTTGAAATACCTATTGGATGGTGGGTTATTTGAATTTTTGTGGGTGTGTTGAGGCACTTTTATATGCAAACTAACCATATCATTAGTCAACTTTTGAACCATTTGGTGCATGTTCACCACTTTTAGGTTTATACTGCTATTTTACTGATTTCATGTTTATAGTTGTAGGCTAAATACAAGTATAGTAGCATTCAAAAACATAAGGGTAGTAAAGTTTACTTCATTATGATAATTATTAAAAGGTTCTTGATTGTTTTAAATGATGGGACAACTTGTTGGTTACTAATACAAGCAACATAACCACTAGTATAGGCATATAACTGTGTTGTTATATGAAATGAGGATAAGTTGTTGATTATTTTCTTGAGATAAAACATGATTCAAGGGCACATAAGGTAGACCATTAGGCATATAGTTCATAAGCATTAGATTATATACTAAATTGGGGCTTGCATACAGGGTACTTGGGATTGGATTCATCAATGGAGTGTTATGTTAAAGAGCCTTGTTGATAATTGGAATTTGATTGTAGGCACCCATTGGCCTAATGAAGGTAAAGGACAAACTCCATATCCTTGAGGTTGTTGGAGGTTTTTCAATGATGTCTCCAAGGTGACCAAGGATGTTGATGAGGTGTCATGTGTGCTCGAATGACAATGACAAAGTGTGTTTTAATGTTCTTCAATGTTCTTGCATAGTTCTCCAATGTTTGACTTAGATAGGTAGATGATGGATGATATTGATGGTATGGACATGTTTCAAAGATCCTATGGGGTGTTATGAGTGCTTGGAGTGATTTTGGAAGTGAAATGAATTAATTAGAGTGGTCATTGATGTCTTAGGTTGTCATTGATGTCAAAGAGAGCATGTGGTACTAGTGTATGAATGATAAAGAAGTTGTGTTTGATAGATTGAAGAGATATGGCACATGTGTAGGTTTTTAAGGACAAAGAAGAGGTTGTGAGGCATCCATAGATGTCTTGGTGATGTTCTAGTGTGTCATCTGATCATTTGGAAAGAGAAACATGAATATTCTAGCTTAAGAGAAGCCAGACAATCACTGCATGTCATGTAAATATGAGTGATCTAACAAGTTTATGCATTTTATGTAGGTAATCAAAAAGTCAACATTGGTCAAATATTTTCATGGACATGTTGTCTATAGTGCCAATAAGGTAACCTAAAGAATTTAATCTTGAAGTGTTTTCTATCTCAATTTATAAACTTTTAAAGTTTCTCTTGTAGATTGTGATGTGCTAGATACCGTCAAGTTTAATTGCATTGAAATCTTGGGTCAACTAGTCAAAATAGATCTAATGATGAGCGTTCATTATCCAATTTTGATCTAATAACATACATGAATTTAATATGTCAAAGGTTATTTATATTGCATGCACTAATGACATGTGTCTCAATCATGATGATTTGATAGAATATCAATGGCATGTAGGTGTTCATATAGATGGAGTTTGATGGTGTGATTTGAGTCAAATAGTCAATGCTTAGAGGGTGCACGAGCTACCAAGTGGCTTGATCTTAGAAGTGAGAATCTAAGATCAATAGTGAGTGATGCAAGATAAATACTAGGATACTTTGAGGATATAAATAGAAAACATTTTATCTAGATTTTAGGGAGCATGAGATGAAGACATGTGTCTGTAATATTTGCATTTATCAATGACTCGGTATTTGAAATTAATAAAGGAAAAACCAGTCTATAGTAATTTACTTATATATTTTGATCTAGGATGCATTTGAAGGTGATGTAAAAGGAAAAATTATAAAGGACTTCAAGGCACATACATCAAAGTTTATTAAAATATTTGAATGTTTATATAGTTGTAGATATTGAGATCCAAAGTTGATTGTGTCTTTGACCATGTTTTGTAAGTGACCATAGAAGGATATTTGAGTTATTCTTGATAGTATTTTGATGTTTAAAGATGAACTGTCTAATTAAGAGTATTATAGAGTCCATAAGGACCATTTGTGTGGATTTTTGAGGTTTGAATAATCCATATTTAGTGTGAATAATTTCTTAAAAATTTACTATGTTTGTTAAATGCATTAGCAGATTGAGTGACCATGTTAGAGGAGTGAGTTGGAAGAGTTCTGAGTAGAATTGAAGAGTAGAATGAGTATGGAGATGTTATATAAGTATGGAAGGATTATAATAAGGAATGGATTTTAATGATATGCCTTTGATCATATATGAAGAGTCAAAATAGTGTGATTGTATTTTGACTGTATATGACCAATTTGAGTGGTCATTTTGAGAGAGTTGTTTTAAGTGCTTAGATCCTAAGTGAAGGTGTCCAATGGACATGGAGAGGTTTCATGTGTCATGAATTATATATTAATACATTTGGTTGAGTGTATTATTTGATAAAAGTGTTTATATGCTTTAGTTTTATATGATAAACTTTTTTATGTTTCTAGGCCTATTGGTGAGCAGTCTAAAATGGCTTGGTTCAAAGTACGAGGTTGAGTTCCAGGTGACATAGACCTATTTGGAAGTAATAAAGGGCTTATTGGAGGTATTTTTGATATGTTTGAAGTGTTTCTGTAAGTTTAAGGTGGTCTAAGAGTTTGCAAGTGTAACGTGTGGATGTGAAGGCCTAATTATTGTAGGTCTCATTAAGGCCCAATGGAGGATTGAGTCTTAAAGACTATGGCCAACATATGGAGTGGAGTGTTTCACACATGTAATGTTTGAATATATATTTCAAAAGTAGAAAAAGTATGTAAATCATCTTGGCTAACCAAGATGGGTTAAAGGAAGATAGTGGTATAAGTACAAGGTATAATTGGACTAATTTTAGTTAGTTGAAAAAGTGTGTATATGAGAAAATGATTTGTGAAGGATGTCTTGATAGGCATATCAGAGTGTGAATTTCATGTATGACCTTGTGGTCATAATTCTAATGTTGAATTTATAGGTTTGATGCATGAGAACAAGCGAAGGTGTGTAGATTGATCTAAAAGGTGGTTTTATGGATGCCTTGCTTATGTGTGAAGGTTTGAGTGAGTGAAGAGGATTGAAAGAGGTTTTTTTCAAGGCTTCTCCATAATATTGAGAATCAATCGGATTTATGGAGTTATTCATTTCATAAATGTTGTGTTGGTGCTCAACATCTTAGGTAAGTTGGTGTTTGTCATCTTTGGGGGTTGGTACTCCTTGTGAAGTGGGTGCTTCACTAAAGTCTCATTTATGTAATAATATTATAAGACAAGTTGTCCATGTTTTTATAGGATTGAGAGTGGGTTTTCTCCCTCAAGAGGGTTTCCTACATAGATCTTGTGTTATCTTGCTTATATTTCATGTTCATTGCTATGAGTGGCTTATTTTCATCTTGATTGATTATGGTGTATGACAAAGTGTTTGAAGAATTTAGATTGAAGTTTTAAAATATATTGATTCACTGATTCACCCCCCCCTTAGTGATTGTACCTATAAAAATTGGTATCAAAGCAAGACCTTTTGTACAAGTTTAACCACTTGAAGCTAATCTTAGGTACAATAACAAGTTCTCAAGGTTTCTCTATTGATCAAGATCCATTGTTTAATAGATCCAATTATGCTTTATAGAGTGTAAAGATGAATACCTACATCATGTCCTTGGGGTTTGATACTTGGAAATCCATTTTGGATGGTTATTCCATGCTACCTACTCCTCCAACTTATGTTGTAGATAAGAAGTTGAGTGAGAAAAATTCTAAAGTTATGAATGCTACATTTTTTGTCTTTCATAGGTTGAGTTCACCAAGGTAATCCATTTCAATTCTACCAAAGATATTTGGGACAAATTGTAGCTCATCTATGAAGGAGATTCAAAAGTCAAGTTGTCTAAACTACAAACCTACCAAAGGCAATTTGAAAGTCTCAAAATGAAGGAAGAGGATATTGTGGATTCTTATCTTCTAAGATTTGATGAGGTAGTGAAAATTATCAAATGCATGGGAGAGGTTATTGAAGAAGGCATTTTAGTGTAAAAGGTATTAAGGTCTCTCAATTTCAAATTTGATTCAAAAGTTTCTGCTATAAAATAAAGTCATGATCTCACCAAAATATAGATGGATGAATTGCATGGTATTATTTTTGCCTATGATATAAGAGTTAATGAGGACAAACCATCAAAGAAAGAAATAGCTTTCAATGTAGAAAAGAAGTTAAAGAAGAAGTTCCAAGGTAAAAAGATCAAGGATGATGAGATTTCTGATATTGATAATGATGAACTAATAGCTCTATTAACAAGAAAATTGAAAACAGGGTTAAGCAAGTTTAAGGGTAAACTTCCCTTCAAACATTTCAATTGTGGAGAAATAGGTCACTTTGAAAAAAAGTGTCCTAATAAACATAATGTAAATGATAAGGAATAACATGAAGAAGATCATGATAATGTCAAGAAGAAATTTAGGTCTAATAAGAGCAAGAATAGTTTTAAAAGGTATAATGGCCAAAAGAATTTTTACAAGGACAATAGGAGCCTCTACACCAAGGGATATTGTAGCTCATCTGATGAGAATGATGGAAGTGATTATGAGAATGATCATGAATATTATGGTCATGTTGAAGATGAAGCTCTTGTTTTCTCCAAATCTTGCACCCTATAAGAGGGTTGTTCAGGCCTCCTCTAGATTTGGGCAATGTTGAGGCATTTCCAGGTCTGTGGGTGTGACTATAAGTGGAAATGAACCTCTAGGTTGAAAGGGCTAGCTCCTTGTATTATATTTTTATGAAATAAAACTACTGAACTACTTTTTATGAGTGAAAAGAGTTAGAAGGTTACATAAATGAAAAGCCTAGTCTAAGATGGTGATACACCAAGAATTAGTATCCACATGTATGCCCTATACTAACGCATAATATAGCATAATATAGTCTATAACTCAAGCTCTAGAATTTTCCAACATAAGTATTTCAATGTAGAGACAAAATGAATGAGATCCCATAAGGTAAATAACTGGAAAAGATAACCTATATAGTCCAAAAAAAATGTTACAGATGTGCAAAATCTCATATAGCTAGAATGCACTCTACATGACCTATTGGATCAACTCTTTGATCAAAAACATGGAGGATAGAGAACATAAGGATAAAACATCACTTGTTGTCACTATGTGTCTCTTGCATGCCCAGAAAAATGTCTACAACTTAGAAAGAAAATAGACTTATGCTTCTTTTCTCAAAGGCAAGAAAATGGCAAAACATTCTAGCAGGGCTTCACCATACTATTTGTGGATGATAAAACAAGAGCCCAAGGGTCCCATTTATATAAAAAGAGGGAAAGAAGAGAGAAATATTGGGTGCCAAAATGGTTTTTAGTCACCATCCTAGTGAAATTGATTCCATTTATTCTCTCATTCAGTTGAAGTTTGTCCTTCTCTTTGATTCGCCCTCTTGAAATGACCAGGATCACTGCAAAATCAATGGTGAGATTACCCCTCCATAATAAATGGCTCAAATCATTGCTTTTAACCTTAGATTCTTCTTGAGAGCTCCTATGTTTTGCACTGCAGACCCATTTGGGTTTTCCAAGTGACTTTACTTCTTACTTGCTTCTTTAGGTTCTTTGATTGCTTCTACTTGTAAAAGTCATAAGCAAAGCTTGTTTGAAAACCCATAAAGCATTGTCTCTTTATTTTCATGATTTTTTATTGCTTTTACTTATAAAAAAATTAAACAAAGCTCTTTGGAAAACATGATTTGCACTATCTTTGTTTAAGACCCTATCGGGTTCTCTAAATGGCTTTACTCCTTACTTGAAGACTTTAGGCATTAATTTGACGTCCTACAACACATCATCTTTGAATCTCAATGGCTAGTTGGCCACCCTAAATTTAAAATCCTATGGCACCTCATCTTTTCACCCCAACGGTTAGTTGGCTACCCTAAATTTGACATGTTGTGGCACATCATCTTTGCACTCTAACGGCTAATTAGCTGTATTAAACTTGATGTCCTATGGAAAGTCATGGGGATCCATCAAGTCAGGTTTATTATTTCAAGCAATTTTCCTAAAGGACAATTAGAGAAGCATAGGGTACCTTCAAAAAATCCAAAGGGCATTTCCAAAGAAAATGGTCCTTTGAAACTTTTTTGAAGGATATTTCCAAAGACAAAGTGCCCTTCAAAAAAGTTTGAAGGGTCACTTAGACAAAAAAGTGCCCTTAAAAAAAGTTTTAAGGGACACTTGGGCTAAAAAGTGCACTTCGAAACGTTTTCAAAGGGTCACTTGGAAGAAAAGTGCCCTACAAAAAAGTCTAAAGGGACAATTGGGAAGAAAAGTGCCCTTTAAAACTTTTTCAAAGGGTCATTTGGAAGAAAAGTGCCCTTTGGAAAAGTTTGAAGGGACACTTGGGAAGAAAATTTCCCTTAAATTTTTTTTTAAGGGTCACTTTGATCCGGGTAACAATTCAGATGACAATTTGGGTGATGGGTCCACCCCAACTGATGACAGAACTTCCGGGAGCCAAAACTTTTGCACCATAGCTCCAATTGACTCACCGTTTGAACCATTGGAAAGATAATAATGAGGGTAACATCATGAGATGGCATTGAGATTTTATAAATTAACTTTTTCCCATAAAACCCAATGTAAGTGTCTTAAATTTCAATTTTAATAGTGCAGTCTAAAAATAGTAAGTTATTAAAAATAGTAATTCCTCGAATTCTATATTGTTGTAAATCATGGAAGTCGAACCAATTCATATCCCTCAAAATTTGTGACCTTACACATCCTCCCCACACCTTAAAAACATGTATAAATGAATATTTAACCTAAAATGAAAATTATACATCTCTTCTCATAGATAAGCATATGTTTAGGTCTGCAAATTTAATCAATAAAACATCTCTTCTCAGAGATAGCATTATTTGAATTGTTTTGTTATTGTTTCTTGAATAATATTTCAACCAAATATTTCAAGTTTTTTATCACACTTATAATAAAAGTGCCCTTCAAAAAAATTTGAAGAGACACTTGGGAAAACAAAGTGCCCTTCAGAAAATTCTGAAGGGACACTTGGGTGGGAACATTATCAAGACCGTTTCAAGTTTTCTAATTAATTTTGCTTATAAATAAATTTAAGACTTGTTCCTTAAAAAAACCAAAGTCATGCATCATTTAAAACCTACAAAGCATTGGAAGGAGTAATTCATATTCATAAACCTAGATTACTTCTACTCATGAAACCTTTATAAGTTGAGTCATTCAGAGAACCTAACTTGGTCTTGAGGAGTAACTCAGGTTTATGAGAGGCCAAGACTTAACCTATAAACAACCTTAAATACACTTTAATGGAGCCAAAACACTTTATTTTCCTCGACTTACAATTTTGGACCTCTGAAATGACCTATTCTTGCAACTATTGTTTGACTCTCCATGAAAATGTTTGAACAAATTATATTGAGGTGAAATTTGGTCAACATACTTGGTGATTCTAAGGCAAGACATGCCTACTATGTCAAAGACCAGTTGCCTAAATCCTTCTATTGGGAATGGAGTCATGCATATAGGCACTTCAAAGAGAACTGAACAAGCTTTGGTTCAAAAACACACTAGCTGGGTTGATTACACACATAAGGTAGAGATTCACACCAAACAAAGTGAAAGAAAACACACCTATGCTAAAAAACACTTAGGGAAAACAAACACAATAAAGGAAACACACTAGGATAAAGTATATACAAGATATGGCCAACAAGGTTCAAAAGCAAGGCTTCAAATGGATTCCATTCACTGTAATAGGCAGCTCTTTTCCATCCATTTTGGACAACTGAAAGGATTTTATTTGCTTGCACTTACTGATAATGTAAGGACCACTCCATAAGGAATCAAACTTTGTATGTTTGCCTATTTTTTCTCTATCTTCATCCCATTTCAAAACCAATTCACCTTCTTTGAACACTCTTACCCTTGCCCTTTTGTCAAAGGATTTCTTCATGAAAACTTGATGGTGTTCCAAGTCTTTGTGTGCATCAACTCTTGCCTCTTGCAGCTACACTAATTTTATCAATCTAACCTCCATGGGAGTTTTTTCAATTAATTATAGCTATTGTGTAAGTTCTAAGGTAGGGAGCTCTTGTGATATGGACAGCCTAACTTCTCTCCCATAGACAAGTACAAAGGGAGAATTACCAATTGACTTCTTGAGAGTGATTATGTTTACCCATAAGGCTATCTTTAGCTTGTTATGTCATGCTCTTTGATTAGTTTCTAATGTCCTCTTGATGATCTTGATGAGTTTATTATTGGTAGACTTAGCCAATCTATTACCTTGAGGGTAGTAGTTGGATGAGGTACTCAAATCAACTCCACTCTTTGTTGCCCAATCAAAAGTTTTAGCACTTATGAAAGTAAGTGCATTATCTAAGATGATGACATGAGGAGTTCCAAACATTGTTATATTGTTGTGAAGTAGTCTATAGTAGTCAATATCCATTTATGTCCAATACTTGATAAAGGGTTGATCATGCCAATGAAGTCAAGGCCCCATTACATGAAAGGCTGGTCCACTTGTAGGATTCAATGGAAGGGTAGCAAGATTTTGTTTGCTAACAAAGAAAGCACATTGAGGACAAACCTTAGCCCAATGATAATAGTCCTTAAAAATACTAGGCCAATAGTAACCAACTCTCATTATTTTTTTAGTTGTTTTTCTAGGAAATAAGTGACCACCATCAGCACCATTATGGAACCTTTCTAGAAGCATATCAAATTGGTCGTTGTTGATGCATCTTAGCAACATATTGCTCACATCCTTCTTAAAGAGAATGCCATCCACAAGACAATAAGGAATATCTTGCAACCTAAAATACCTTCTTTGAGATTTGTTCAATCCATTGGGATACTCACCATTTTGAAGAAAACCAATGATGTCTTGTCTCCAACTTTGATTCTACATTTAATCAGCTAGCTGGTCTTAAATTTGATTTACCAAGGATTTATCTTTTGGCTCTTGAAATTTGGATGTTAAGTGCTCACATAAACCTCTTCCTCTTACTAGGCTAGTTACCTTGATGTCAATGTCATATTCCATCACCTTCGTGATCCATCTAGCTCTCTTCTCATAGAGATCCCTGCTTAGGAGAAACTCCTTCATGCTAGGATGGGAGACCATGACATGGATCCTATTGTTGGAAACCATATGCCTAAAATTTTTCAAACCTCTAATGATCGTTAAAACTTGATTCTAAATAAAATAATATCTCACTTCATACTCTTCTAAGGCTTGGCTGAAGAAAGCAATTAGTTGTTCAACATCTTCATCATTATTTTGCATAAGCATAGATGAGATAGTGTCAAGGTTAGAAAAAGTATAAAGAATGAAATATTTAGCAAAATTTAGATTTAAGAGAGTGAGAGAGGCTATAATTACTTGCTTGATTACTTCAAAGCTACCTTTACCTTCCTTTATCCAATTAAAAACTTATTTCATTTTTAGCATGGCTATGATAGGCTTTACCATAGTTGAAAATTTTGAGATAAACCTCTTTAAAAAAATTATTTTTCCCAAGAAACTTTGCAGCCCTTTCTTGTGTTGAGGGATATGCCATACTCTCTACAATATGACCCAAAAGTATACCTTCATGGACAGTGAATATGCACTTCTTTGGATTGAGGGATATGCCATACTCTCTACACTTCTCAAACACTTGCTTTAGATGTCCCATACGATCAGTAGAATCTTTTGAAAAAATGGTTATATCATCAAGGTAGACAAGAAAAAACTTATTGATCAAACCTTTGAAAACCATGTCCATTGCCCTTTGAAATATAGATCCAGCATTAGATAAACCAAATGGCATATTTTTGTAGGCAAAGGTCCCCCACTTGGTGGTGAAGGTTGTCTTGAATTGATCCCCTTCATTTACCAATATTTAATTATAACCTGAATAACCATCAAGAAGTGAGAAACATTGAGAACCTAAAACAACTTGAAGAATTTGTTCCATGGAAGGAAGTGGGTAATGATCCTTGAGAGATACTTTATTTAGATCACAAAAATCCACACAAAGTCTAATTTCTCCATTCTTCTTTCAAACTAGCACAAGGTTGGCTACCCAAGTTGAGTGCTTGATAGGAAATATAATCCTAGACTCAATCAATTTGGTCAGCTCTTTCTTCATGAGTTCTTCTACTTTGGGGTTGATATGCCTTTGCTTTTGTCTTATTGGTTTAGCTCCATGATCAAACTCGATAGTGTGATGAGATAAACTTGGGTTGAATCCATTCAAGTCCTTGTATTCCTAGGTAAAGATGTCATGAAACTCTTTGCATAATGCAATAAAATCTTGCCTTTCTAGCTGAGAACAAGCCTTACCAATCTTTAAAAGTTTGTCCTTAAAAATTAGAACTCTCTCATAGTTCTCTTCTTTTGTTGACATGATCATTCTTTGGTTTTTCTTTTGATCATCTTCATTGAAGACACTCTCCAAGGTAATGATCCCCTTGGGTATGTTATTTGTCTTCAATTGTATAATCTGCTCTTCACAATGATCATGCAACTTCTTTTGATTTCTTAAATAGAAGCCTGCCTCATTTTGTAATAAGTGTGCAATGTGTTCATCACTTTCAAACACTTTCCATGAGACTTCATTATCTAGAATGGAAGGTCTCACAATGATCTTGATATGATATTGATATTTCTCTTGTTCAACATCAGTAGTTGAGTCAAAACATGCTCCTATTGTAGCTAGTCTATCAGCATGTTTGTTCAAGTCTCTTGGTATGGTCTAGATGTTGAAGGCATCAAAATCCTTAATAAAATCCTATACCTTATGCTTGTAAGACTTGAGAAAGGGTTTCTTAGCAGTAGCTTGAATTCTCACTTGATGAATGACTAGCTCACTATCTATGTAGACTTCTCAAAGGTTCATTCCTCTCTTCTTTGCCCATTAGAGACCATGAACTATGCCTTCATATTCTGCCACATTACAAGTAAAGCTAAAATGAAACCTATAAGAAGAGTAGTAATGATTATTTGATGAGAAAACCAACATGACACAAGATCTTACACCTACTTTTCTCTTTAAACCATTAAAGAACATTTCCCACATGCCATCAAGCTCATGATCTTCATTGGTGAGTGAAGGAATTGGGATGTTTTTCTCATGCATGCAGTAAACTCCCAAATTAGTTTCTTCAATTAAAGTGTAAGGATCAAGGCGATGTGTTTTAGTGTTGTACTTTTCATGATAGAGGTTAGAAATACCTTTAAGAGGAGAAGATGTTTTACTATTCAGGACTGCCTCTTCCTCACTGATTAGACAATTTTGATTTGTCATTGTCTCCAAGTATGGCTCAATGTGGAACCTTGCTAAGGGATAAGTCCTTATGGTTACCTTGGTTCCATACCTTGTCTTGAAATCTATAAAGGACCAATTAGTATAAATGTATCCTCCTATCTTATCCATAAATTCCCTAGACAAGCATATAACAAAGTGTGTTGGAAGGTCTACCACCACAATATCTTGCATGATAGGGAAGGTTGGGAATCCATATAAAAACACTTTCAGACCTTTGACCAATCATATCATCTTGGTTGGAGTTTCATCTAGCTACAACATGCCTTTACTATGTGGCTCATAGTTCAAACCCAGCTTATCAGCCACTACTTTAGGCATAACAGTAGTGTTTACTTCACTATCTATAATACAATTGTGGACCAACTTATCTCCTAAAATGAGTGTGAGGTATAAGGGTAGAGGCTTTTCAAATTTAGTGGAAGGATCCAAAAGATGATTTGGAGAATTTGTGAGAGCCACACCATGATGCCTTGAAGATTGAGGAGCCACCTGCATGCTTTCTAACTGCTCTTGCAAAAGCTCCTTTTGACTAGGTATATGTAGAACCTCCCAAAGGGATATGCTTATCTTAGTGCTCTTTAATGAGTCCAAAATATTTAGAGATAAATTATTCACTTTCTCTTGTATTTTTTATGGTAATAAAAGAGTTGTTTCCTATTGTGTTGCATTTTTGGTAGTTGAATTTAAATTTTGATTTTCTAAAGAACATAGCTTCTAGAAAGTACAACACTTTGATTCGAATTTTGTGGCCTTGGAGGGGCATCACTTGAAACTTTTCATGGCTCCTAGCCTTCTCCCAAGGCTTTCTTCTGGACCTTGTATTATCTATAATTTACATGCCTTGAGTCAACATAAAATCATCCTTTTCTTGAAATTTCATCATCCCCACACTTGGGTTGTTACCTTCTATATGATTATCCCTTTGGTTGGGACATGCTTCTTCTATTATCATTTAAGGAGTAGCTTCTTCTTGTGTAGTCAAAGCATAGTTGGTTCTTCCATCATCATGTGCAAACTGACCTTGAGGCTACCCCCAATGGTCCACATAATCTTCTCTTTGCAATAAGTTTGCATGAATTGTAATAACAACCTTTACGGGAGGAGTAGAATTTGGATTATATGCATTAGGTTGCCTGTTATAACCTTGTTGATTTTGCCCTCTCCCTTGATAATTGTATTGGAATGGAGATCTATATCCTTGTTGAGGATAGTATTGTGCATTAGGAGGAACACTTGCCTAATATTGAGCTTGTTTGAGTTGAGCTCTCAATGATCTGAATTCTTTATCTTTGTCCCCAATGTTATCCATCTTCTTGGGAAAGGCTCTTGGCTTCACATTGGCATTGGGAACCTGAGACATGCTTGGAGCTTCAACTAAATTGTGGGATAGATAGAAAAGGCATGAAAACTCTTAGAGGGATTCTTCCAACCTACATCAAGTTATTCTCAGCCTCAATTACTAGCTCATATGCACCTAGAAGAGTGAATCCTCCCATTGACTACAACCTAATAGCTAGGAGGAGGTCTGATGACTTGTGTCAACCTATACCATGTTATTTGAAATCTCCTATGGATTCATTTGGACCTCTTCTTATTACATTTAGCTAATGTATTAGGGAAGCATGATCACTCTTATTTTTTAATCTTAGCACCAATAGGTCTCCAAAACCATCCCAACTTGTAATGCATCCCCCCTTCAATGTTTTGTACTAGTCAAGTGCTTTACCTTTTAAAGACATGTCAAGTAGCCTAATAGTTATGTTGGCCCTAGTACCATTATGGAAATTTCAAAAATTAGATATGTCTCTAATATGTTCAGATGGGGTAATAAGACCCTCTCTATTGAAACTAGGAAGATTCTTGGTAGTATTTGGAAGGATGGGGTCATATGCAAGAAGCTATATTGGGTTTTGAGTATTAAAAATAGGGAAGGGTTGACGTCTATCTATCTCTCCCCTTTCCTCCATTTCTCTTCTTCCTCTATGATCCTCTATTTCTTCTTCTTCTTCAACTTCCTCCTCTCCTTGAACTTCTTCAACCTCTTATGCTTCTTCCCCAAAACCTCCTTACCAAGGATTTAATAGGGCTAGGAATGGTTCAGGGTGTTGTTCTTTAAGAAAAGCTTCAGCTAAAGGGGCTTGGTCATAAAATCTTAAGGACCTTGTGAGGACCATATAGGATAATGTATAAAACTTAGTCTAAAACTAGGGATTCACACCCTTTTAGAGTCGCCAAATACTAGGTTAGGGGTATTTCTACTACTTAGGCCTATCAAGACTAGCATTCACCTTAACTTATCAATAATTTGGGTCCCATCAGGTGTGTCATAACTATTGTCTCCAAATCTTACACCCTAGAAGAGGGTTGTTTAGGCCTCCTCCAAATTTGGGCAATGTTAGGATATTTCTAGGCCTGTGGGTGTGCCTACAAGTGCAAATAAACCTATAGGTTGAAAGGGCTAGCTCCCTATATTATATTTTTATGCAATACAACTACTTAACTAGTTTGTATGAGTTAAAAGAGTCAAAATTTTGCATAAATGAAAAGCCTAGTCTAAGATGGCGATACACCAAGAATTAGTATCCACATATATGCCCTATACTTATGCACAATACAACATAATATAGTCTATAACTCAATCTCTAGAAGATTCCAACATAATTATTTCAATATAGAGACAAAATGAATGAGATCACGCAAGGTAAATAACTGGAAAAGATAACCTATATAGTCCCAAAAAAAGGTTACACGTGTAAAATCTCATACAGCTAGAATGCACTCTACATGACTGTTGGATCAACTCTTTTCTAAAAAACATGAAGTATATATAATAAAAGGATAAAACATCACTTGATGTTACTTTGTGTCTCTTGCATGCCCAGGAAAATATCTAGAACTTAGAAAGAAAACAAACTTATCCTTCTTTGCTCAAAGGCAAGAAAATGGCAAAACATTCTAGCAAGGCTTCACTGTACTATCTGTAGATGATAAAACAAGAGCCCAAGGGTCCTATTTACATCAAAATAGAGAGAGAAGAGAGAGCTCTCAGGTGCCAAAATAGAAGCCTCCAAATGGTTTACAATCACCATCTTGGTGAAACTAATTCTAGCTATTCCCTCATTCAATTAGAGTTTGTCCTTCTCTTTGATTTGCCCTCTTGAAATAACCAAGATCATTGCAAAATAAATGGTGATATGACCCTCCAGAATAAATGGCTCAGATCACTACTGTGAACCTTAGATTCTTCTTGAGATCTCTCATGTTTTGCATTGTAGACCCATTCATGTTTTCCAAGTGACTTTACTTCTTACTTGCTTCTACGGATCACTTGGAAGATCTGAAGATTGAGAAGAAGAAAACCAAGAATTTAAGTCTCAAATAAAGGAATATGAGGTATAATTTAGTGTGTTTGAGGCAAGAATAGATGAAGACTTCAAAGAGTATAAAAATTTAGTCAAGCTTCTCAATGATCAATTAGAGATTGTGAATGCAAACTTGAAGGCCAAAGAAGTTAAATGCTCAAGGTATATAACTGAGATTGGTTCTTTAATATATGGGTTGAAAAAGACTTCATGTCAAGTGAAGTCATTTGTGAAATTTGAAAAGGGATAAATTGATCTAGATAAAATTTTGAGTAGTAAAAAATATGCAAGTGATAGAATTAGTCTTGGATACATAGAAGAACAAAATAATACTACTCATGATGACTTAAAAAATTTTGTGAAAAAGAACAATCAGAATTTCAAGATCAATAATCATTCAAGAAATGAAGTTTTTAAGAAAAGGAAGGCAAATCAAATTAGACAACCAAATGCAATAAGGTATGCAAACTTTAATGGTTATTACTACACTTCTAATCAATTTAATCATAAGGCTAAATGTAGAAGACCTTCCAAGAATGAATTTTCTTCGAACTATGAATGGAATCATCAATCAAGTATTGTGAGTCAAAATGAGTGCTACAATTATCATGACATATGACACATTTAAAGATTTTGTCCTAACAAGGTAAGATAAGCTGAGTTTCCATCAAGAAGAGTGGTTTGCTACAATTGCATAAGAATGTATCACATTACTAAGTTATGAAAACAAAGGACATCAAGCTAGAATAATTCATTTTAGGCTCCTAGAGTGCAAGGTAGAAGGCAAGTTAAAATATGGAAAACCAAAAGTGGAAAGTATGTGTCATGATCAGTCTGTAGGTCCAAGTGGATTGTTTTCCATGGTAGAAGATGCTACATAGGTTGAAGAATGTCAAGGGTACTCATTATATGCTTATGTTAAGAATAAAGAGACAAAGCTCACTAAAGAGACCAAGGTAGTTGAAAATTATCCTAAGTTGTCTATAAACTTAAGTAAACAAATTGATGTTGTTTAGAAAGTTTCTTATAAATAATATTAGTTGATAATGTCAAGTGTTGATGCTTTGAAATGTGAGATTGATACTTCAAGTGAAAAGCTATGCCAAGAATATTTATTTTCTCCTTGTATTGTCAATATCATCCTAGAAGAAAAGGAAAGTGATAAAGAAGATAATCAAGTTGATTCATTAAATCAAAAGAAGAAGAAGAAGAATCATCAGTTCAATTTGTCCAAGGAGGAGAGAGAATATGAGGAGTTGTGGGCAACTCCTGGTTTCACATTTTTTTGAGACATTATGGGTTAGGGGTGTCTCTATCTAAGCTTCAAGGAGATAGTTGTCAGCAAGAAGAAGCATTTTGGATGCTAATTGAGTTTTTAATTGATGTTTTAGGATAATAAAGGTCATGAGAAGATGTGTTGGCTTACTATAAAAGGACATGAAGAAGTTCAGTGATCTAAAGGATGATCTAGTTAGTCAAATGGTGAAGAATGAAAATGTGTGTGTAAGGTCTATAGGTAGGGAATGGAGATCTCTAGGTGTCTGTCATGGAGTTCACAGTGTTATGAATATGAGATAGTTTCATGAGAGTAATTTGAAAAGGTTCTAAACCATGATGGCTTGTAGAGGATAAAGGGTAATTGTTTTGAGATCCATATGAGAGTTATTCATGTTTGCTTTAGTTGTTTAATTTTATCTAATGAATATATGAGATCTATTGGTAGTTTCATAAGGATATTGACTAAGTGTGGATAGTGTTGAAGAGTCGCTAGCAGATCTAGTTCATTGAGAAGTATTTTTGAAGATATCATGATCCAAGTGGAGCGTGGAGATAGGGGGGTTAACTCAAATAGTTTGAAAGGCTTGGAGAGATGTGCATGATGTGAGGGGGAACATATGTGATATGTTCTATTCATAATGGAGATATGAATAAGTCTACTACAGATGTGATTTCAAGCATATTTATATCATGACTTGATCAAACCAAGTCATGTGTTTTTGATAATGTATTGAATCCTCATGCATAAACAAAGGAGGAACTTTACAAATGGTTGGGTCTTAGGATCAAAGGACTGTGTAGTATGATTTGAGAGAGAAGGTATGAAGGCAATAATGTTGATTCATCATTATTAGAAATTGTTTGAAGATGCTCAAAAGGGTTCTTAAGATCAGGTGACTTAGGGGGAGTCCCTCTTAATAATTTCAAGGTAAGTTCATGTAGTTTCTGATGTTCATGTATGTTTTATCTTCATAGAAGCTATATATAATCAAAGAAGAGTGTTGGGTGTTGTTATTCCCTTCATTTAATCAACTTTATGTTGATGTCATATTTAACCAAGGCTGTGTCTAAATCTATATGCAACAAGAAGAATCATACCAATTTAGTAATTTATTGTAGGTATTTGTATGTTTTCTTTTTTTTTTGTGTTTTGGGGGATTTTTAATGTCTTGAAGACTTTTTGGTTAGGACCTTATTGGAATCAAACTATGCAAATTTTATAGAAGTAGACACACTTTGTAAAAATGAAATAGATTACTAGAAATAAACACACATTGTAGAAATAAAATTGATTGGTGGAAACAAACACATGTTGCAAAAATGAAATTGATTGCTAGAAACAAACACACATTGCAAAAATTAAATTGATTGCTAGAAACAAACACATGTTTCAGAAATGAAATTGATTGCTGAAAATAAACACACGTTGCAGAAATGAAATTGATCTAAAAACACTTGCAGGAACAAATTTAGAACAAATCTTAACTGTAAGGAGTTGGAAGCATTTATAAATTTAACAGAATTATCTATTTACTTTTGCGAATAGAAATATAAATACTGACAAAGATGAAGATCTTGGTTTTTCGAAGGAGTGGGCCCTTGCTCCACCTAGAAACATCATTAAACAATATAATTTGCTTTCAAAATAGAAATGGATATTTCATTGATAAAATGTTTTGTATTATAAAATATACTAATTTGTCCTTATCTCTCTATTCTTCAATGATTTCCTACACTCTTTTCTAAATTCCTAGGTCTGTATATATATTCTTCTACTTGTGGCACATTGATTGCTGTAACTGCTTCATAGATATGATGGAACTGAATCGCACCCAAAATAGATGCTGAATCAAGATGTGGCTGGATGTCCAGCTGTGTGATAAATTTCTTGATTCTGCAAGTTTAGAAAATTGGGAATCTGTTCCTGATTTAATGGGATCATTGATCCGACATATCACCAACTATTTGGAATAGATCCTCATTAGTTCCATATCTAGCTGCAAAAGTTTTAGAGATTATCTATAAGAGTACCAGAGCTAAATATAGAGTTCTAGAGTTAAGTCTGAAAATGCGATGACTTGAAATAGTATGGAGTTCCAAAATAGATTATGTATGTTTCAGGACTAACTGTGATGATTTTGGAATAGATTCTTCAGGTTTCATAACTAATCTGAATTGAGTCCAATGCTTCCAAAACATGCAATCCACTTCATTTTATTTTTTTTAGCCTGATGATGACATGTTTTATTGGAAAACTAGAATTTTCCAACACACTTGTTAGGAATTATAGGTCTTTTAAAATGTTAGAATCACAATCAACAAAAGATGGATAATCACATCCTAACTCATCTCAGATCAAAATAAAAGTTACAAAATGCAATCAAACTTAATAGAAAGAGAGAGTAAGATGAGGTCATTTATTATACAATTATTGGGCATATCATGACCTCATCATTTCCCCCATACTTACTTGTTTGTAAGTCCCTTTACAAACTTCATTTTTAAAATTTGGGATTGTATATCTTGCATTCCATTTGATTGCCTAGATCAAATGGCTGAAACTGAATATCCTAATGCTTTGACTCAGAAGTACTATACCCTGCTCCTACTTCTACTTTTCTTTTCCATTCCTCAAATTGAGTGGAATGTTGAGGTTCTCTATTTTGCGAAGGAGATATAGGGGTGAAAAGTAGGGGTGGCCTTGTCTACATTCCTATCCATATATTTAGGGGAATTTCATTGATCCAGGGAATTATTGTGCATAAAGCTTTTGCCCTTTCTAAACTCCAGATCAAATTTGAAGGGGATATTACTTCCCTTCTTTTCAATGCCACTGGGAGAAATTCCCATCTTTTTAAACATGCATCATATATATTATCAAAAAATTTCATTTCATAAGAGGTGAAGACATCCATGCTTTGTTGTAAATTGAAAAGATAAGGTCCCTTGAATTTATCATTAAATGCATGGGATTGGAAATATGTAGCAAAGGTGGATGGATTACCATAATTAATTCTCATACAGAGACTAGATGAACTAGCCTTTAA
Organism: Torreya grandis; assembly: GCA_037957365.1. Classification (NCBI taxonomy): domain Eukaryota; kingdom Viridiplantae; phylum Streptophyta; class Pinopsida; order Cupressales; family Taxaceae; genus Torreya; species Torreya grandis. Next base: position 2,935,081 of record JARHVA010001181.1, read on the forward strand.
CCAATGCTCTGATTCCCTTTCCTTCCATGCAATATGATTTTGAAAAATAGAAAAAAATGCATTAAGCTGACTTTCCCCTACATACAAATTGATCATAAAACTTGTATTTCTTTCTAGCATAAAATTGCAAAGGTAGAATTCACAAAGAGGATTTATTTTGTTCTGTATTGGCTAAGGAGTAGGCGGCTGAGAAATTAGCTTCATCTTTTATTTCATGTGGAAGGCCACATGCTATCCTTGCCAACTACCAGTGAATGAATTGTTCTTCTAAAAACATGATATAAATAGGAGAAGGTCTTCTGCATGCAAGAAACTTCTCACTCATCATACAAACTATTTGCATTTTCACAAGACATTTATACTTATCATTTTCCTCCTTGTAAAACTTATCTTCCCATTCCTTCCTTGCTTTCTCTTCTTCTTCCAATTTGCCTTTCAAGTCTATATTGGATACCTTGATTATACTGAGTTCTCTACATGTATCATCCCATAACTGCTTGAGTGGCAGATAAGTCAATTCAGTCTGTGCAAAGATTATTGACACATAGGTTTGTATTGTACATTTTTCTTCATTCTCCATTAGTTGCTTTTTAATCTCTACTAATTCCTCATTCTTGGTTGTGAATTGGTTTGTTAATTCTTAAAGGAGCATTTCTTTCTGTTGTAATTTGAGTTTAAGGAAGTTCAGTTCCTCATCTTTTCCCTTGATAATGAGTTTTACTCTAGATAAAAATAGAGCTTGTTTAATCTGTTGGTTTTATTCTTTCTCTAAAATTTCTTGGGGAGTTAAGCATTCTTCTTCCACCATAGGGGATTTCCTTTTCCTTCTCCAAGATGCATGTTCATCTTCTACATGTGATGGTGTTGTTGTCTCAGCATCTTGTTCATCTTCTACATGTGATGGTGTTGTTGTCTCACCCATTTCTTGGAAAATTGGCTCCTCAAATCTTTCATCTCCTTTTTCCTTTTCTATTTGGCTTGGTCCAGGAGGAGTCATGGCCATGCTACCCAAAATATCAGTAGCTTTAGTTTTAAGCCTTTCTTGTTCTTCCATCTCCTTTGGCTTTTCTTTAGACTTTTTATGATGTCTTCTTTCTTAAGGAGCCTCAAAGTATGCAGACGTAGGCTTTATTTTATAACTTCTTCTAATGTTCATCTTTTGCTTAGACCTTTGTGAACTGTCACTATCAGAGATAGGTATTAGTTCTTCTGTATCTTTTACAGAAGAACAAATTTCTAGAGAAGGTATAGTAGGGTCTGCAATTTTAACTTTTCTCCCAGATTTTCTTCTTTTTGATACTTCCTCTTCCCCTTGTCTTTTCTTTTCCTTAGCAATGGTATCAATTTTCAAATGAACTGAAGGGGTAGGAGGAGTTGTTATTGTTATTCTAGAAATACTAGGGTTTTACCCAAATTTTCCAAGAAATTTGTCCCACATTTCTTCCCCATTTTTCTTTGAAAGGAAATGGTGTTGGCATACTAAATGCACTAACCCATGATGTCTGATTGTTCTTCCACCCCAAGAATACCTCTAGGACATTGCATGGATGGAGTCAAAAAGAAACCCTGGAAGGTTTACTCTATATTCTGGTTTTTCAGCTCCATATCTAAGGTGTATAAGGATTTTTAGGACTTCTTTTCCTACTATCCTAAATTGTCCATCATAGGTTAAATATTTGACTATCCAAAATGCTACTCTGTCAAAGGGTTTGGGTAGGCTGGCCCTTTTGACTCCTTTGATGATTTTATTTTTATTATAAATATACTAGGGTTTAACTTCCCCTACTTTCCATAGGGTTTTAGCCAGGTCTTTTAATGTCCCTTAACAAGGTTTGGGACATGCACTATTGGTATTCCAGACATTTTACTTATTACATTTATAGAAAAAAGAATAACAACCTTCCTAAATGTTGTCCTTGATTGTTCTAAATTGATAACAAATTCTCTTACCAGTTCATCGTTATACTTGGAAAATTTCCTTAGAAACTCCAACCAACTTGCCTGTCGAAAGATGGTTGCTACCTCTTCGTCTGCAAGGAGTTGGGTATCATTTTCTAGTTTTGACTTCTTTTTGATTCCCATGATTTGTGCTTCTTGAATTTTACATAAGTTAGTTGAATATTTTTTCTCTTATCAGCAAAACTAATGATTTTGAATGTGGAACTAGTGGATTCAGTTGCTAATTTAGCAAATTTGGTGGCAGAATTACTGTACTCAGCTGTGGAATTTATCAATTCTGACTGCAGAACTACTGTACTCAATTGTGGAACTGATGGAGGTAATTTTCTATATCTCTTTTGAAATTTTTCTGTAGCTAGCTTTTACTTTGTTGGTTCAAGAATGATTCTTTATGGTTATCCGCCAACTCATTCCATCGTCAATATTTTTCTCATGATTTTGCACATTTAACCATGATGTATAATAAATGACTCATCATATTAATCTTTCTAAACCAAGTCTAATCACACATGCAAACTTTCAATCTAACCTTTAATAAGTTAAAAACATAATTATCATCCTTGATGATGTAATCCCTCTATCATGATGACTTTATCAATCCTAAAAAATGGTTAGAAAATAGTTAGAAAATGTTTTATTTGAATTAGCCATTTATTTGGGAAGATCAACTACCATTACTGGTTTTCAATTGATCTTTTTTTTTTTGGAGAAGAGAATGCCATTTACTAGTTTTCATCCTCTTCCCTTTATTCTATATCTTTTCATCTAATTATTTGATCATTTTGGAAGAACTGGGTTCTTCCATATGATCAAATTCTTTGTTTACTTCAATCTACTTCAATAATTCATCCTTAGTAGGAGGCTTCCTATAAATTTTTAGCCTATATCCATTGACCAAGAGTACTCTTCTGCTACCATCAATAGGAGGTAGCTGGATAAAACCATTGTCAACTATCTGTTTGATCTAATAAGGTCCCAACCATCTAGTTCTTAATTTGCCTTTGAATTGTTGGTACTTAGAGTCAAACAGTAATGCCCAGTCTTCTACTTTGAATTATCTTTTCTTGATATGTGAATCATGCCATTGCTTCCTTTGATCTTGAATTATCTCTGTCTGGTGAAGTGCTTCCATTCTAAATTCATTCAATTCATTGAGTTGAAGGATTCACTCCTTTTGAGCTATATCCAATTCAATTCCCACCTTAGTTATTTTCCTCAATGTCTATAGTTTGAACTCAATAGGCAACAAGGGCTTTTTTCTATAGACTAATTCATATGGTGAAAATCCTATTGTGGTTTTCCAAGTTGTATTGTAAGCCCAGGAAGCTTTAGGTAGTCTTTTTACCCAATCTCTTCTTTTAGCTTCAACTATTTTAGTGAGGATGTTTTCTAATTCTCTATTTGTTACTTCAACTTGTCCATTTGCTTGCGGGTGATAGGGAGATGATTTCTTATGATTGATCTGATAATACATTGTGAAGGCTTGGATCATATTGGACATAAATTGTGGTCCCTGGTCTGAAACTAAGCTTCTTGGTGCTCCAAACTTTACCATAATTTTGTGCCAAAGGAAATCAACAACTGCTTCTTTAGTGGAATTTGTTAAATCCTGCACTTCTACCCATTTTGTTACATAATTAGTACACACAAGAATGTGCTCTTTTCCCTGTGAAGGAGGATTAAAGAGTCCAACAAAATCTAATTCCCATCTCTCAAATGGTTCAATCACTACTTGTGGTTGCAAAGGCATTTCATTGGTAATGGTTGGTTGTCCCATCCTTTGACAAGGATCACACCGCTTGATATATCTCTTCACATCTTCGTACAGAGATGGCCAATAGTAACTAGTGCCAAGTATTTAGTGAGCTGTTATTTTTACTAAATAGTGTCCTCCACTTGGTTCATCATGACATGCTCAGAGGATGTCAAAGATTTCATCTTCTCTCACACACCTGCATAAAACTGAATTAGGACCACATTTAAATAGCATTCCATTTAACCATTTAAACTATGCACTAGTTTTGATTAACTTCTTTATGTGTTTTTTAGTGAAAGAAGGAGGAAACATCCCTGTTGCAAGATAATTTTCCATGTCAAAAAACCATGGTGTGTTAGCTAAAACAACAAATGACTGTTCATTTGGAAAGTTGTCCTTGACTAGATCCTGCTCCCCTGTAGTGGTCAGTCTTGACAAGAAATCAGCTACCACATTAGATTTGCCTAAATTGTCCACAATGGTAATATCAAATTCTTGTAAAAGTAATGACCATCTAATTATTCTACCTCCAACCATTGGTTTGTTCATTAAATATTTAATTACTGAGTGATCTGTATGTACAAATATTTTGTACCCTGTAATGTAATGTCTAAATTTATTGATTGCATAGATCACAGCCAAAAATTCTTTTTTAGTGGTAGTGTAATTTCTTTCAGTGGGAGTAAGATTTTTACTGAGATAGTAAATAGCATGCATTATTCCTCCTTCATCTTTCTATCCCAAAACTGCACCAATTGAGGTATTTGAGGCATCAATTTGGATGTGAAAAGGTTTCTCCCAATTAGGTCATTGCAATATTGGGGTAGTTACTAATTTCTCTTTAATTTCTTCAAAATCATGTTGACACTGTTCATCCCAAAGAAATTCACAGTCCTTGGTAAGCAATTTAAACATGGGGGCAAAAATTTTACTAAAACCCTTGATAAAGCGCCTATAGTATCCAGCATGTCCTAAAAATGATTTAATATCTATGGGAATTTGAGGAATAGACAAGTCTGAAATAATCTTTATTTTGTTTTAGTCAACCTGAATTCCTCTTTTTGAAATATGGTGTCCTAATACAATCCCTTCATCAACCATCAGCAAACATTTCTCATGACTAAGAGACAAGTGATGTTGTTCACATCTTGTTAATACTCTATCTAAATTTTTCAAGGCATCATCCAATGTATGTCCATGCATAGTAAAGTCATCCATATATACCTCTACACAGTCATTTGTTAGGTCTACAAAAATTGCTAATACAGCTCTTTGAAAGGTTGTTGGAGCATTACATAGTCCAAATGGAAATACCCTGTAAGCAAAGGTACCCCATGGATAAGTAAATGTAGTTTTGTCTTGATCCTCAGTAGCAAAATTGATTTGACTGTATCCACTAAACCCATCGAAGAAGGAAAAGTATTGTTTACCTGAAAGGTTGTTTAAGACTTGATCTATGAATGGTAAGGGAAAATAATCTCTCAGGGTGGCTTTGTTAAGTTCCCTATAGTCAACATAAATTCTCCATTTTCCATTCTTTTTAGGGACAATTACAAGAGGAGACACCCATTGGCTATCTGAGATAGGGTAGATAAAACCTACTTGTAATAGTTTTTCAATTTCTTGTTTGACTATATCCCTTAAGGTTGGATTAATCCTTCTCTGAGGTTGCTTAACTAGTCTAATGTTTTCAGTATAAATGTGATGGGTTCAAATACTCGAATGAATTCCCCTCATATCTCTATAGTCCCAAGTAAAATCTTTAGTATGATCCTTCAGAACATCAAATAGTTTGGCTTCTTCATCATTTGTTAACCAACTATTAATATTCAAATTTTTTCTTGGTTGAATCTCAACATGTTTGTTTCTAGGATATGATGAACTGATTTGTTGAAGGGGTTCCATTAAGGTGTTTAGTGGACATGCATGTGGTAACAACATATAACATGTAGCAACATCTCTGAAAGTTTCTTGAGTTAGAATGCTGGACAAAGGACAATAGGAAGAGTTATTATACTTATCTTGTTATAGGTCAAATTCCTTGTTATTGCTATTGTTCAAAAATTCTTCATCATCTTTTGATATCTGTAAAGCTAAAGCTATAGATCTTTCCTTTCCCCAAAAGAAATCATGTTCCTTTGGAGAAAAATTATCTTCATTTGCAAGGAATTGGTGAGGTTCTAGAACTAACTGTGAGGGTTCCAAAATAGATTCTATAGGTTCCAGAATTAATCCTGACTATTCCAATGACGATTGATGTTTGTTTAATGAAGGATTAACCTATCATTTATTTCCTGTGCATGATCCTACAATGTTATCATAGCCAAAGAAGACAGATTTTGCTCATTAATATCAGGATTATCAACCCATAATTTTACTTGATTATCAATGAAAGGTCATGCAGAGGGATATAATGAAATGTGCTTAGAATTCTTACCATTTTAAATTGTCATATCACCTGACCTATAATCAATTAAGGTAGCAACTGTAGCTAACCATGGCCTCCCCAAAATAATGGGATAACCAAGTGTTTTACCTTTTGGCTAATATAAGGAAGTCAACTAGATATTCCCGTGATTCCACTATTACTGCCACATCTTCAATAACTTCTTTTGGTTTTGCTATAGACTGATCTTCCATTTGCAATATGGTATTAGTAGGTTGTATTCCTATTAATGGTAACATTTTCAAAGTGGCCACTATCATTACATTGATAGTTGTGCCTAAATCAATCAAAATGTGATGTATATCTCTATTCCCTATAGAAATAGAAATAATAGGGCTTCCAGGATCTCCATATATAGGTAGTAAGAGTTTTCCTGCTAATAAATCAACAAGTTTCCCATCTACCTGAATAGTTCTGGGGTACTGCTTCTTTCTTCCAGGTTTTTTAAAACATAATAATTTGATTAACTTATTCAACTCTGAAATATCCTTAATTGCTTGTAACAATGGTATTTGAATATTCAATCTTCTTAGTTCCTACACCAATTCAGATTCCTTAATTTCTATGGTTTCTTTAAGTCTTTCTGGAAATGGAATCTCAATAAAATTGCTTTCTGGTTCCTTATCTTTTTCTGTCATCTTCCTTAGGTGTAACTGTGCAAAGGGTTTTAGCCTCTTTTGTCATCTTAGTGATTATAATAGGTGGACTGCTAACGATTTTACCAAATCTGGTTTGAATGTTTTTACAATCCGTTGTATTTAAATCAATTATTTTTTTTGGTTTTGTTTCGTATACAGGGGTTGTTTGTTTGTTTCTTGGGTTTGTTATTGGTTGTGCTAGCATTTGTGTTTGGACTATGTTTTCAATCTATGGATTTTGTGCTGAAGGTCCCATTATGGCTTATTGGTTCTGATTTGGATATGTTTTCCCTTGCACATAATAATTAGGGCCCCATCTAGGTTGTGGCCAAGCATAAGGATTTCCTTGACCAGTCCAAGGTTGATGATGTCCTTGAGTATACCAAGATTGACTTGCCCAATCCTAAGCATACCATGTGGGTTAAGGGGCCCAAGGTGGTTGTCCCCAACTTTGTGGTACTATTTGATATACTCATGGCATCATCTAGGGATTAAGAGCTAGTCTTGGCATAAACTATCCTTGGTTAGGTTGTCTCTGAACAAAATTTAATTCTTTTGTAGTGGATGATGTATTGGTTTGTTTGACCTAATTTTTTATGAGTGGAAGAAGAGAACAAACATGAGTATCATGTTCTTTAGATTCAATGACAAGACATACTTCTATTTTATCCAAAGGACATTCCCATATTGCATGCTTGTTCCTGCATGTAGGACAATACATGGCTTATGGTTCAAGTTGGGCATTTGCTTTAGCTTGGAATCCATCCATGGTGGATGTTAATTGAACTAATATGTCTATTTTAAAGTTTGCCAGTTCATCCATCAATTTTTTCATATCTGGATTCAAATTTTTAACTGTTTTCCCTTTTCTAGGTTCACCACTTGTCCTTGAATAGTTTCTACAAATTTCTATGATTTCATCCATTCTTAATTGAGTAATGTTTCCTCTGCCAATTAAATCAAGGGTTTCCCTGGATTCATCACCCAGTCCTTTGAGAAAAATGGTTTTACTTAAATCTTATTGAAGTACAAATCCACATCTTTTACTTACAAAAATGAATCTATCCAAATAATCTTCCATATTCTCATCTTCTTCCTATTTGATTTTGAAAAATTCTTCCTTTCAATTTCTTCCTCTACAATAATCTTGATATTTGTCTAGGAAGACAGTTTCCATTTGTTCCCAATTGGTAACAGAATTAGATGTTAATCCCATAAACCACCTCATTGTTACATCCTTTAGGGTAGATGGAAACAACTTCAATTTTTGATTATTTGTCTTGTATTCATAAGTCTGACATAGTACTTTAAACTCAAACAAAAATTGGTCAGGATCCTTAGATGACATTCCTCTAAATGTGGGCAAGTGTGCAGGTGAAATATTTTTCATAGTGGTTTCATCATCCTCAATATGAATGGGATAGGTAAAGGTTCTCTCAGGTTCTCTTTCAACTTCTCGTGCCATCTCTCTAGTATTTTCTATTCCCTTTTCCCAATCAATGTGGTATATGGTCTGTTTTGGGGATGGTGAAAAGTCAGGAGTAGGAGGTTGACTACTTAATTGAGAATCAAAACTTTTCCTTAATGGATCTTGAGGAATAATCCTCCTCCCTAACGTTTTACTTGGTTCTGGTGACTAATCCAAAGATTCCAAAAATGGAAATTTTGCTTTTTGTCTTGTAGGAGATAATGGCGCCTTCAATTCTTGCTCAATGTCCTTGAACTAGAAGATGATGGAAATTCTTATTCAGATATTTTGGGGAGAAATCTACCCTTGGAGTCTTGTGGTTTATTCATAAATTAGGGAAATTTTCTTTAATTACTAAATGAATGATTGTTGCTCTTGTTGACACCTAATTAGAAAATTCCAACTAGTGTATCTCTAGCAATGGCACCAAAAATGTTGGGTGTCATTATTCCCTTCATTTAATCAATTTTTTGTTGATGTCATATTTAACTAGGGCTGTGTATAAAGCTATATGCAACAAGAAGAATTGTAATGATTTAGTAATTTATTGTAGGTATTTGTATGTTTTTTTATTTTTTTATTTTGTGTTTTGGGGGATTTTTAATGTCTTGAAGACTTTTTGGTTAGGACCTTATTGGAATCAAACTATGCAAATTTGCTAGAAGTAGACACACTTTGTAGAAATAAAATAGATTACTAGAAATAAACACACGTTGTAGAAATAAAATTGATTGCTAGAAATAAATACACATTGCAGAAATGAAATTGATTGTTGGAAACAAACACACGTTGCAGAAATGAAATTGATTGCTGGAAACAAACACATGTTGCAGAAATGAAATTGATCTAAAAACACCTGCAAGAACAAATTTACAACAAATATTAACTGTAAGGAGTTGTAAGCATGTATAAATTTAACATAATTACCTATTTACTTTTGTGAATAGAAATATAAATATCGACAAAGATGAAGATTTTGGTTCTTCAGAGGAGTGGGCCCTTGCTCCACCTAGAAACAGGATTGAACAATTTAATTTGCTTTCAAAATAGAAATGGCTATTTCATTGATAAAATGTTTTGTATTAAAAAATATACTAATCTGTCCTTATCTCTCTATTCTTCAATGATTTCCTACACTCTTTTCTAAATTCCCAGGTTTGTATATATATTCTTCTACTTGTGGCGCATTGATTATTGTAACTACTTCATAGATATGATGGAACTGAATCACACCCAAAATAGATGCTAAATCAAGATGTGGCTGGATGTCTAGCTATGTGATAAACGTCTTGATTTTGCAAGTTTAGAAATTGGGAATCTATTCTTGATTTAATGGGATCATTGATTTGACAGATCACCAACTGTTTGGAGTAAATCCTCATCAATTCCATATCTGGCCACAAAAGTTTTGGAGCATATCTATAAGATTACCAGAGCTAAATATAGATTTATGGAGCTAAGTCCAAAAATTTGATGACTTGAAACAGTATGGTGGAGTTCTGGAATAGATTTTGTAGGTTTTGGGACTAACTATGATGATTCTGAAATAGATTCTACAGGTTTCAAAACTAATCTGAATTGAGTCCAATGCTTCTAAAGCATGCAATCCACTTCATATTTGTTTTTTTAGCCTGATGATGGCCTGTTTTATTGCAAAACTATAATTTTCCAACACACTTGTTAGGAACTACAGGTATTTTAAAATGTTAGAATCACAATCAACAAAATATGGATAATCACATCCTAACTCATCTCAGATCAAAATAAAATTACAAAATGTAATCAAACTTAATAGAAAGAGAGAGTAAGATGAGGTCATTTATTATACATTTATTGGGCATATCTTGGCCTCATCAAAGAGTGTAGTCATTGAGTATGTATTAGAAGCTAAAGGTAAGAATAGATATGCACAGTGTTAGGGGGAGTTTGTATCAACTCCCAGAGATAGTCCTTTCTTGTTGTTTATTTAATTCATTTTAGGTCCTTAGGATCATAAGATGAGCCCATTTTGTCATTGTATTAAAGGGGGAGAAAATTACTTGAATAGAGAGAGACAGAGTCTGAGCATAAGCTTTGTATTGGTGTTTGACATTAATGAAAAAGGGGGAGATTGTTGTAGGTTTGTCAATGATGTATCCAAGGTGACCAAGGATGTTTATGAGGTGTCATGTGTGCTAGAATGACAATGACAAAGTGTGATTTAATGTTCTTCCATGTTCTTTCATAGTTCTTCAATGTTTGACTTGGATAGGCAAATGATGGATGACATTGATGGTATCGACAAGTTGAAGAGACCCTATGGGGTGTTATGACTGCTTGTGGAAGTGAAAGTAAATAATTAGAGTAGTCATTGATGTCTTAGGTTGTCATTGATGTCAAAGAGAGCATGTGGTACTAGTACATAAATGACAAAGAAGTTGTGTTTGATAGCTTGAAGAGATACGGCACATGTGTATGTCTATAAGGACAAAGAAGAAGTTGTGACGCATCCATAGATGTCTTGGTGAAGTTTTGGTGTGTTATTTAATCATTTGGAAAGAGAAACATGCATATTATAGCTTAAGAGAATCTAGACTGTCACTATATGTCATGTAGTTATGAGTGATCTAGCAAGTTTGTGCATTTTCTGTAGGTAATCAAAAAGTCAACATTGGTCAAAGATTTTCAAGGAGATGTTTTCTATAGTGCTAAGAAGGTACCCTAAAGATTTGGACTCTTGAATTTTTTTCTATCTCAAGTTATAAACCTTCAAATTTTCTCTTTTAGACTATGATGTGCTAGAGGTCATCAAGTTTAACTACCTTTAAATCTGAGGTCAACTAGTCAAGATAGATCTAATAGTGAGCATTCATCATCCAGATTATGATCCAATGGTACATGTGAAATTAGTATGTCAAAGGTTCCTGAGATTACATGTGTTATTAATATGTGTCTCAATCATGGTAATTTGATATAAGATCAATGACACACAGGTGTTCATGCAAATGGAGATCGATAGTGTGGTTCAAGTCAAATAGTCAATGCTTAGAGGGCACGCAGGGTTGCTAAGTGGCTTGATCTTGAAAGCGAGGATATAAGATCAATGGTGAACAATGAAAGATAAAAACCAAGATAATCCCAAGGATATTGATGGATCATGTTTGATCTAGCTTTCAGGGAGAATGAGATGAAGACACGTGTCTATAATATTTGCATTTACCAGTGACCATTGGTATTTAAAATTAATAAAGGAAAAACCAATCTATAGTATTTTGATTAGATATTTTGATATAGGATGAATTTGAAGGTGATGTGAAAGGAAAATTTATAAAGGACTTCAATTTACATCTATATAAGTTTATTATAAGATTTAAATGTTCATACAATTGTAGATATTGAGCTCCAAAGTTGACTATGTTTGATCATGTTCTATAAGTGACCACAGAAGGATATTTGAGTTGTCCTTGATAGTATTTTTATGTTTCAATATGAAACATCTATTGGAAATTATTCTAGACTATATAAGGTGAATTGTTGTGGATTTTTTAGGTTTGAATAATCCATCTTCAGTGTGAATAATTGCTTAGAAGTTGATTGTGTTTTTTGAATGCACTGGCAGATTGAGTGACCATGTTGCAAGAGTGATTTGGAAGAGTTCTGAACAAAATTGAATAGGAAAATGAGTAAGGAGATGTTTTATAAGTATCAAAGTCTTATAAGAAGGTATTGGTTGTCATGATATGCCCCTAAACATATATGGAGAGTCCAAATAGCTTGACTACATTTTGACTATATATGACCAATCTGAGTGGTCATTTTGAGAGTTATTTTGAGTGCTTAGAGCCTGAGTGAAGGTGTCTAATGGACATGGAGAAGTTTTTTATGTCATGTATGATTTATTCATACATTTGGTTGAGTGTATTATTTGATAAAAGTGTTTTTATGCTTCAGTTCTGTATGATAGGATTTTATAAGTTTTTAGGCCTATTGGCGAGCAATATGGAATGGCTTGGTTCAAAGTATGAGATTGATTTAAAGGTGACATAGACCTATGTATAATTAATCAAGGGTGTAGTGGAGGTAGGTTTGATATGTTTGAAGCATTGATGGAAGCTAAAGGTGGTCCAAGATTTTGCAAGTGTAATGGGTGGATGTGAAGGCCTAATTGTTTTAGGTCTCATTAAGGCCTAATGGAGGTTTGAGTGTTAAGGACTACAGCCAACCAATGGATTAGATTGTTATACTCATGTAAATTGAATTAAGACCTATTTCAAAGGAATATCAAGTATGTAAAGCATCTTGGCCAACAAATATAGGTTAAATGAAGATAGTGGTATAAGTACAAGGTCTAATTGGACTAATTATAGTTAGTTGAAAAAGTATGTAGATCAAAAAAATATTTGTGAAGGCTATGAGATCCATGTAGATGTCTTGAGAGGTATATCTAAGTGTGGATTTCATGTATGAATTTATGGTCATAATCCTAATGTTTAATTTACAGGTTTGATGTATGAGAACAAGTGAAGGTGTGTAGATTGATCTAAAAGATGGTTTTTTGGATGCCTTGCTTGTGTGTGAAGGTTTGAATGAGTGAATAGGATTGAAGGAGGTTTTTTTATAGGACTTATCCATCATATTTAGAATCAATCTGAGCTATAGAGTTGTTCATTTCATATAAGTTGTGTTAGTGTTCAACATCTTAGGCAAGTTGGTGTTTGTCATCTTTAGGGGTTGGTACTCTTTGTGAATTGGGTGCTTCACTAGAATATCATATTTGTAATCATTTTATAGGAAAATTAGTTCATTTGTTTACAAGATTTATAGTGGGTTTTCTCCCCCAAGATTGTGTCCCACATATATTTTGTGTTATCTTTCTTATCTTTCATGTTCATTGTTATGAGTGGGTTATTTGCTTCTTGATTGCTTATGGTGTATGACTAAGGATTTGAAGAATTTAGATTGAAGTTTTGAAATATATTGATTCACTAATCCACCCCCCCTCAATTTTATTACCTTTAACAGTGGCACCATCTATTTCTCAATGTTGATGGCTTCATTATAAGCCAGTGATAGGGATAAGAGTGTTATTGGGGTCTTCCTAAGGAACATGGAAGTCATTGAGTTTAGAGATCTCAAGTATGTTTGTAATAAAACCAATTCTATTTGTGTGTAAGGGTATTTCAATCTTTGGTATGTCTCATGGAAGTGTGCATTAATTACACTCATAGGTTCTTTTGGCTTTCTACAGGAAGCAACAAAGTGATGATATCGGATAACTAGATCAATGGGCGACCTGAAATGGTTGATGAAAATGATTTATAAATCATTCAATAAAGTGATAGATCCATTGGTCAAAATAAGATACCAAGCATAAGAAACTTATCCCAAGGAGTAAGGAAATAGGAGGCAAGTCACATCCTCATGTTGAATTAGCATTTGGATCAAGGAATCTTTAAACACCTAAATATGGTCCTTGAATGTTTAAATATCATTAGGTGTGTGCTTTGGGTAAAAATTATGAGGATTCTTATACAAGTCATGATCAGGCCCTAGAACATTCATAGGGCATTCTCTTGCACCAAGATAGATAGGATTAGCCATCATTAGTCTAGGTTGGGGAAGCATGAATGTGATCATGAAAGGAGTAATCATAGCTATTAGTGAATTAAAAATTGGCTAGCTAGGTTTAACTTTACCTTTTCTTTTGTTAGCTTTTCATTTAGGTATAATATGGTTAGTAATCTATAAAACTTAAAATTTACTCCTAACATATTTGGATCGGGTGCTTATCTTTTTACTTTCTAGCTTAAAAGGTAATTTAGCTCAATGAAATCAAAGTTTTCCAATAATGTCTCAGTCTAAAGTTTGAAAATGAACACAAATCATGGTTTATGGCCCTCTTTCTAGTGCCATAACATTTTTCTATGTCACTTGACACAATCCAATAATTAGATTAAGTGGTTGTTAATCCTTGCCTCTCTTGAAAGGAGGGATATTCCATAAGGAAAATACCTCCCTAAGGTCTAGATGTACTAGGTCTTAGTATGTTGGTCTTCACTAAGTTGGTTGATGCAGACTATTTCATGCAAGGGTCATGTTTTAACAATTGGAGGTGTAGTTAACTTTGGATAAGGTATTCAATAAGAGGTTACATACTTATTAAGAGACTACACGTTCATTGAAAAACTATGCATTCATTGAGAAACTACACACTTTATTAAATACTTGTAGGCTTCAGCCTCTATTAGAAAGAAAAATCCTCGAGATTTGTTTAAATTAATATAATTGATTTATTTACCAATTTATCATGTTCAAAGATGTAATGATGTTATACTTATGATAAATAAAATGTAAAATAGCAATCAAGATAAACATCTAACTTCATATTATTTTGTGTTCCTAGACTAAACAATTATAAAGAAAGTGAAAAAGAGTAGGTATAAAGAGATAAAACCCCATTGACAATATATATAAATATTAAACCATTTGACTAAGTGAATCCATTAAAACCAATCTTTAGTTGAGCTAGACCTAGCACAATTCCAACTAAAGATGGTGCAAGGGTCTAAGGAGATTGGATATGACTACACGGTCTCAATAGACTTCAAAATATTAATATTTTCCTTTTGATTAATAATTTCTTAGACTCATACAATCATTTAAATGCGTAAAATACCTTTGAATAAATGAGACTAAAATAGGAGCAGGGAGAAATTATCGTAGAAAGCAATGTAATACATAAGGAAAATGTTTAATCCTTTATGTCTTAGTTAAAATTCATAAAGATTTAAACATGCATAACACACTCTAATTCTAAAAAATTTAGCCTAAAGAGAGGCTCTCAAAGCACAATATATACACAAAGGGGAAAGCCCTTCCAAAGATCACCAACTCATCCCACTAATGGGACGGTTATCAATACCCATTGTAGATTGAGTGAATATGGATGGATGTGGCCTTCTTTCTGATTGAGATGGAGGTGTATTCATACTTTAGTGAAGGCCCATGCCAACTTTATTTTATTTACTAGTTAATTACCTTAGGATCCATCATTTTATTCAACAAACTACCATTTTTCATTCTATCATTGATTCAGATTTGCCTCATATTTCCACTTTGTTACTATGTGAGGACGCGGTCCAGCCTCCCGCTTATCTTATACTTAGTCATGCCTGAGTTTTGCACTCCAATTCCCTAATGAATTTCAATTAATAACTCAAATTGGAAGATTAACGCTATAAGATCAAAGGTTAAAGTCAATCATAATCCTTTTGAAGAAATGAGAAGGTAATAGCAATAAAACCATTTAATCATGAATGAGAAAGCCCATAATCAACTCAAACCAAATGCGAGAAATAAATGAAAGATTTTTACTATTCATATATAAATGTTCACATTTAATCAGATGCATATTCAAACATATGCCCTTTCATGAGTTTTGACAGTTTTGATGCCTAGATGAGCTATCAATTTTATGTTTATGCCTCATTAGTTATGTAACCAGCTTGTCCTTTATTGTCAAGGTGGATTTTTCACATCTTCTCTTTGATATTTTTCTACTTGACTGAGGGATTTTATGCATGTTGACTTTGTTTTATTGTGGTGAGGTAAAATTTCACTATGTGGTGTCATCTCATTCACTCAGAGCTCTGTTACTCTTTGAATTTGTATGGACCACCCCAAGCCTATAGATTAGTGGGATGTTGCCACATGCTAGCATCATGTTAAACCACTTGTCTAGAGGATACTGACATCACTGATTATATATGAACCCTTCTAGGAAAATGAGTCATTGAGATTATGCCATGTGGTACAATCTTACAAACTTGCTTGCCTAGAATCTTTGCATTGTATGGTTTCAATTAGTGTAAGGACCCTCATGAGAAAATAATGTGACTATGTTAAACCAATGGTTATACTCCCTTGATGGTGTTGACTGTGAAGGTAAGAGGATTATGCACATGGTAAATGTTAGTTTAGAAAAGCTTAAATTATTACATTATGTTACAATTAAAATTACATATGCATTAAGGTGCTATAAAAATACCACTTCATGATGTTATGAATTAATTGAAAAGCTAATTACATTAGTTTAATTAAATGATCTAGCTTGCATATTATTATAATCCTCAGCTATTAGGATAGAAGATTTTATGGGTGTAATAACTGTGCAGGAATAGGTCTTTGCCAATAAAGGAAAAATGAATATGCTAGGCATTGTTGCATCATGTGTGATCCTAACTCTAACCCAAATCTTATATTAAACCTTGCATGATCCTAATTGAATTCCTTGTATGTCATTTCACCCTTTTTTTGTCTTGGCATGTCTTAATAGATTGCAATCACTATTAGGTTAGTTAAAACACCTTTGGCCGGTCATCTTCAATGTATGAGAATGAATTAAACCAACATCTAAAATTCCTTATGGCATAATTATAGACTTGTCCATTAATTGCCTTTACCTCGAGCCCTATATAGGGAGGTAAGTTGTCTTAGAAGCAATCATAGGACTCTTCTAGAGCCATCATGCACCATTATGGATTGGTAAAGAGAATGTCCATTTATGAAGGCATGGGCTAGTAAGTAGGGTGGTTGGTTGATCTAAGAAAAGAACAACCACATGTCATGTTCTAATTAGGTTGAAATAAGGAGAGAATTCCTATTTGAGGAGGGTGGATCTATGAGAAATGGGTTTGAGAACTTTGGCATTTCTGACCACCCTAGAAACAAAAGGAAGAAAAGAATGGAAACAAGTAGAGAGTGTGGAGAGGGAGATACTTAGCCAGTAGAAACATGCATAAAGATCCATGGAAGGGCCTAGATCATTGTGTAGGTGTTTTATGACTTGATTGTTTTATTTATTAACTAAATGAATTTTGTGTGATTCTTGATTGATTACAATGTGAAGAGGAGTAATGTTGCTTGACTTACTTCTTCTCTTTGTTTATTTTTCTATGGTTGTGCTTAAGTCACCCCATATTTTACTTCCCTTATGTTTTATCTTTTGTGTTTTATACTTGTTGAAAATAGATTCAAGGTTGATAACCTCTTGACTTAGAGATGATTGGATTGTCACCTTGTGAGTAGATATCTCCTTGACCCCAACACATCTTGACTATTTTTTTCCTTTACTTACATTTCACTATGATATGAACATGCCTAGATCTAGGAGTTGTGCTTGGGGGTGCCTAGAGCAGTCGCTTAATGATGGCAAAAGATTGGGAGGTGAGCCCACTTTATGTTGGCCAAAGTTGTACTTAGAATGAAGAGGAAATCATCTTCAACTACACTCTACTTATGTTTTAATACTTTATAGAATTGGTTATAAGCCTAGGATTAATTATTCTCATTTGAACTTATTGCATTTATGTATTAATGATTGATTGTGGGCCGAGTGTGGGATACTATTATTATAGAGTTTACCAGTTGAATTTTTTGATTATTATTGTAGAGAACTATTTTATAGTATAATTAGTATATAGGACTAATAAACTTCCTTGTGATGTATTCTTGTTGAAAATAGAATCCTTGTGGAGGCTTGTATATTCATGACTGAGCTTGGCCAAGTTAATTGCCTTAATACATATAGTATATCTTCAGTTGAATATTATGTGGTTGTTTTGTGCATTGCATCTTGAGCTATTTGTAATAATATTACTTTAAATTAATTATAATGGGAATAATCAGTCTTATATGAAGGCATGTGATTTATTCTACCTATGCTTGGAATATTAAGATATAAGGTGTGCTACTTTTATGAATCTAGTTATGTTAACCCTTTTATAATATGGACTATGCTCACCTAGTCTAGATCTACTTGGCTAACCTTTGATAAGGAATAATCCAACTAAGATAAAATCTTAAAGAACTATTAGAGAGAATGTTATTGATAACCTCAACATGCTTTGACCGTAGATCTTCCTAGAAGTGATTTGTCAAGTAGGGAGCAACTTTTAAGCCTATATGGCTATTTTGATAAAATGTAAGTATGTCATGTTTGGGTTAACCTTGGTTATGATTAGCCTTTTTATGGATAGTAAAAGGAAATCCTTTCCGTATATTACATATGTCTATCTTTGGTAATTAAGTTTATCCATGTGTGTAAAAAACTTACGATATTAAGTTGTGTTGGTTGTCATTGGAAATAACACTTTAGCATGTTGAAATAAACTTAATTTTGATATTATTCTATTTTAAAGTTGTCTTGTGGAAGAGTTCCTTTAATTTTTGTAGTTGAGTAAGCCATTTACAGTAAGCCTTCCTTATAAAAATACAATTTCCTTATAAAATAAGAACTTATAGAGCTTAGCTTTACAATAATAATTATGACAAGGCATGAAACCTTTAGGTTTGATCGAGGTCACCCTTGTAGATAATTAATGAAAGAAGAAGGTCATGAAGACCTGACATATATTATGTCTTTCTTCATCTTAAGAAAACCTTTGGTTTAGGTTCCGTCCCTTTAATGAGATGAATAGGATTTTACATTAATCCTTGAAGTACCCTCTTCTAAGGAATAGACTAGTTGGTTCATAAGTTGAGTAGTTCCTTAAATTAATATTTGGCTAGGTTGAGCTCTCTTGGCGACTGCTGTTAAGTTGACTAAATTAATGAGAATATTGGTTTAATGTCGAGCTTATCGTTCATATGAATGAAGACTCCTTTATCATAGTAAATAAATTTTAAGGAATTTAGGTTTCACTTTAGATGCATAAATGGTGATAGTCCTTTGACATATGTGTTTGTCTTGCTTTAACCTATTCACTTCGCCTTAGATGTTTTTTGTAATTCCCTTTGGCTCGTGACTTAGCCAAATTATGTGGTTAACTGATTTCAACTTTGTTTTTTTTCCAAGCCTTGCCCTATTTGATTTAAAGTGAATCATGTCTTAGCCAATTTTCAAGTGACAACTTTTTACCTTAGTCAATTTTACCTTGTCAACTAATTCATCTGTTTAGACTTTGCCTTAGATGTATTGTAGATGGGAATTTTGCCTTAGTCAATTTGTATTACTTTTGTGAGTGGTTTAGAGGAAGCTACATGTCATCATCCCATGAACCTAGGAGTGATGTCAGCTTGGTCTATGGTATAGTTGGTTTTGAGCTAGCAAGATGGAGATATGTTATCATATGGTATCATCGTGATGACACATAATCCTAAAGAGGATCATATAGGGAGTGATGCCTCTAGGATAGAGAGCTAGTGAGATGTTGCCATATGGCACCATCCTGATGACCCATAATCTTGGAGAGGACTGTATAAGAGGTGATGCCTCTGGGCTAGCAGGCTAGTAGGATGTTACCACATCACATCATTTTGATGACATGTGATCATGTAAAGGACCATATAAGTGATGATGCCTCTAGGATATCAAAATGTTACCATGTGGCATCATCCTAGTGACCCATGATCCTATAGAGGAATGTACGAGTGATGCCTCTAGGCTAGTGGGCTAGTAGGATGTTGCCACATGGTATCATTTTGATGACCCATAATCCTAGAGAGGACCATATAAGGGTGATGCCTATGGGCTAGAGGGATAGTAAGATGTTTCCACATGGCATCATCCTGATGACCTATGAACCTAGATATATTCATATAAATATCAAGGCCTTATAATAAAGTGAGCCTGTGAAATGATGCCAAGTGGTAAAGAAGCTACCCCACAGCCCTAGGATTGCTCACACAAACCTAGCAATGAGTTATAATAGTCAGCAAGCAAGAGGTCATGATAGTTGGTAAGGAAGGTTCTTAGGAGCTTAAAGAGAATATGTCATGGCCTTGAATCATATAGAAGTAGCCACTTAGTGTATGCAAATGGAAATGCAACTAATTTATAAATCAATATTAGCTCAGAGATGATAAATCCTACTTACACTTTCAATTGTCAATACATTAGATATTCAGGGTCATGACCAAGATGGATTCATTATACCTAGCCAATTGATATCTTACCATAATAATATCACTAGGGAGGGTTCTAAAGCCTCCACTCAAATAAAACTATAAAATAACCCTAATTAGGTATGATGTTTTCATATTCACTAAGTAAATAAATGATAAAATCAAAGTAGAGTCTAATCTAGTGCTCACTAAAACTTGTGGCACAAATTGGGGGTACTAAAAATGAAAATTAAACATGCATAGAATACATATACTCACATCAATGTATATGAAATCCTAATGCATAGGAGAGAAGTACAATTGCATATCTATCTACTCTTATAAAAGATGAAAAAAATTAGGAATACTTACCTTTGAAGATGAACCCATTGAGCCTCAATCAACTCTAGGATACACAACCTATCAATGCATCCAAAATACTTCTCCACAAGACAAGATCTATATCTCCAAATAAAGTATGAAACCCTAATCTATGTTCCTCAAGTAGAATAGAGGATAAACTGATGCACAATATATATCTCTTCTTATTCTCTTCTATTCTAATAAATGATGGAAATGGATGTGTATATATAGTGGAATCTAACCCTAAACCTTTCCTAAATTTTAGCTAATAGAGTCATCCTAATCAATTCTATATTGTTAATTGATAAAAACATGTATCAATTAGAATATAGAGCTAGCCCAATCAACTTTGTATTGTTAATTAATAAAAACAAGTATCAATTAGAATATAGAGTCAACCTAGTCAACTTTGTATTATAATTTATCAAAAAGGGTTTTAGGTTTAGGAAGGTGCTAAAGAAAGTGGTGAAAATCTTGGAGGAGTGTGAAAGAGAGGAGATAATGCTTAGGGAAGTACATAGGAGAAGGTTGCGTTGATAGCAAGTGGTTGGAAAAATGGTAGGAATGATATAAAGCCACAACAATCATTTAAAACATTAATGATCTTCCCACCCCTTTCCTAATGCACCCTTTAAGATGTGCACTTAGAGAGATTTAAACTCAATAGGATACTACAAGAGAGAAAGTGTTATTAAGTGGTAAAGTTAATAAAAATAGTGTGTGTATAAAGTACACAAGCAAGTTGTCCAATCTGGTTCTTTATGATGCCCTGGTGATGGTCTAGTCCTTAAACTTGCCCAAGTCAATTTGATTCAATCTTTAAAGTTCATGATGATTTTCCAATATTTATCAATCTAGTCCATGTCCTTACAAGGTTATGAACACTGTGAGATCCTACTTGGATTAATTTTAAAGGCTTAGACAAACAATTTCTTTGAAACCATTCAATTCCATTAGAATTTTGCATCGGTCATATTAATACATGCATTTTGCCAAATGGAAATATCTTCAAGATTTTTACAAGGACCTTTTGTTTCAAACATTTTGTCTGACTAAAATATATCTACAAAAAGATTATCTAAGACATTTTATCTAGAATAATTTTGCCTTCAGTACTTTTGATTGACATTTTTCCTTAAAAAATATGCACTTGGTCTTTTGCCTTTGGGATAATTTTCCTACAATAATTTCAACACTTAGCCAAATAAAATTCTAAAAAGTGTAAACTAGGCTTTTAATCATGTAGGCTCTTATGGATTTGTTCTTGAAACTACTCATACACCATGAAAACTTGTCGCTTTCATATAAGACTCTAAAATGACCCCTAATACATTAAATGACACAAGGACTAAGCTAGACTATGAACAAAGCTATAATGGCATATGAAATGACATCAAATAAACTACAACATACCCTATGACATTATAAAAAGCCCCTATACAAGATTTTGACTATAGGGGGTTGACCCATTTTGGCCTGAAATAAAAATGGTCAACATGAATGTCTAGGAAGTTGGTTGTACCATTCAAGTACATCAGCAACAAAGGTTTTGGCTAATCTTGGTGGTATGAAAGGTGTTAGTATGGACCCATTCCATATAGATATTACAAAAAGACTTAAAAAATATAGTAGGGTCCTTAGTCCCATCATATGTGATGTTTGGAGAAATGTTTTTAATATTTATGGATGCGATGAATGGATGTAAAGGTTCATTTTGAATATGTTGAAGCATTTTGTTATGCATTGGAGGTTGAGGGATGATATTTACATTAGAATCTCTAAGAGGATGAGGGAAAAAATTTGATTTGGTTGAGACATGATGACTTGAAGTGGCTGACTAGTCATGTGTAATAAATGTTGTTGCATTTTCATAATTTGGGAATGGTTAGTTGTTTGCATAATGTTCATCTGTTGAATAATTTGAACAATAATTTGAGTTGTGTCGATTTGTGCATTTGTATTTAAAGGTGGGATATTAGTGTTATTAGGAGGGGTATTATTAGTGTTGGTGAGAGGAGGGGTATTGGGTGGAGGATTCCCAACATTAGTGTTAGTTGTCCTAAGCGTGGTAGAAAAATAAGGAAGCTTGGTAAAGCCACCATTCTTATTAGGAGTGTAAATGGTATTATCATCAAGGTTTTTTAAGAATTGGGAATCATCTAAGTCTTTAATTTTATTTATTTCAACCATGTTACTTTGCAAAGTGATTATGTTAGGTGTTCTTGTTATGGGTGTAACAAGATGAAACATAATGTGTAGTTATAACTTGTGGAATGGATGTGTTGATGAGCCTATGACTTTGAGGTTTAGAATGTGTGAAAGTGGTATAAGTTGTATAATTTCCATGATTTGGGATTTATCTTTGAAGATTTTCTAGATCAACTATAAAGTATGGGGTAGATCAAGACTGAGAAGACTTAGAGTGATTTGATACAAAATTGCACTAAGAGTGAACATCCTCTTAGATACCCAAGGTAAGAATGAAAGAATATCCCATATATTGTCTAAATGGATTAATGTTGTCCAAAAAAAATTTAATATGGGATTTCATGATGCTTGAAGGAAGAATCTAATATCAAGAATTAAAAAGGGAAAATAGGGATAAATTTGACCACACACAGAACAATATCATCTAACAGGTATAAAGTCAATGGGGTCGACATAGTATTTGAGAAAAATCCACTGAATAAGATGTAAAAGACTAAGTGAAATAGGTCAAGTGTAAGCCATTGGCTAGAAGAATACACAATTATATGGGTCAATTGTGTATTGTAAATGATGAAACTAAGACATGATAGAAGGATACACAATCATATGGGTCAATTGTGTATTGCAAATGATGAAACCAAGATAGGTTAGAAGGATACACAATCGTATGGGTCGACTGTGTATTTTAAATGATAAAACTGATATAGGCTAGAAAGATACATAGTCATATAGATTTATTGTGTATTGCAAATGATGAAATGAGGATAGACTATAAGGACACACATTCATATGGGTTGACTATGTATTACAATTGATAAAACTGAGATAGGATATAAGGATACACAGTCATATGGTTCGAATATGTATTGCAAATGATGAAACTGAGATAGATTAGAAGGATATAAGTTATATGGGTCAACTATGTATTGAAAAATGATGACATAAAAGAAAACCTGTAAGGGTTAAATTCATGTTGAGTTCACCAAAATTAATACAAGGGGAGTTGTAATTGATCTATAAATCAATCCTAGCTCGAAGAAGAGAAATCCCACTCACCCTTTCGATTGTTGATACACTAAATATTTGGGGTCATGACCAAGATGGATCTACTAGACTTAGCCAAGGGATATCTTACCAAAATAATATCACTACGGAGGGTTCCAAAGCCTCTAGTCAAGCAAAACTATGCAATAACCCTGACTAGGTCTTATGTTTTCATATTCACTAAGTAAATAAATGACAAAAGCAAAGTAAAGTCTAATTTAGTTCCCACCAAAGCTTGTGGCACAAAGTGGGGGTAATAAATATGAAAATTAAACATGTATAGAAGACATAGACTCACTTCAATGTATACAAAATTCTAATGCATGAGAGAGAAGTAAAAATGCATATCTATCTAATCTTACAAAGGAGTAACAAAGTTAGGAATACTTACCTTTGAAGATGAACCCGTAAAGCCTCAATCTTTCCATTGGCCAAGATGATTCACAAGAGGTTGTTTTGGTATTTAAGGATGAAAAAAATAAATTAGATCTAGGCTACACAACCTATCAATACATCCAAAATACTTATCCACAAGATAAGATCCATATCTCCAAAGAAAGTATGAAACCCTAAGCTATGCTCCTCAAGTGGAATGGTGGATAAGCATATGCAAAATATATATCTCTCTTTTATTCTTCTTTTATATTCCTATAAATGATGGAAATGGATGTGTATATATAGTGTAATCTAACCCTAAACCTTTTCAAAATTTTAGTGGACAGAGTCGGCCCAATCAACTCTATATTGTTAAGTTATAAAAATAAGTATCAATTAGAATATAGGGTTGGCCCAATCAAATATGTATTATTAATTGATAAAAACAAGTATCAATTAGGATACAAAGTTGACCTAGTCGAATCTATATTATAAACTATCAAAAAGGTTTTTAGTTTTGGGAAGGTGCTAAGGAAAGCAATGAAAAACTTGGAGTGTGCAAGAGAGGAAACAAGGCTTAAGGAAGTACATAGGAGAAGGTTATGTTGATATCAAGTGGTTAGACAAATGGTAGGAATGATACAAATCCACAACTATCTTGTGAAGCACCCTCACCCTTTAAGACATGCACTTAGAGAGATTGAAGCTTGAGAGGTTCTTGCAAAAGAGAAAGTGTTAGTAAGTGGTAAAGTTAATAAAAATATTGTGTGTATACATGTAGTGTCAGTTATGTTTGTTATGTCCCAAATAAAATTCGGCAGTATTCTCAACATATTCTATGCAATCATCATTTAGAGTGGGCTCATGAAAGAATTCAGAATGCTAGTTGAATAAATCAGGACTGTAGGCTTTTCAGTTATTGGCTCGCATATGTTAATTCTTAAGGATAGTTATAAGATTATTGTTTGTGATTGGATTAGATTTTGTTATCTATCCATGTTATTTGGTCGTTTGGTTGTTGCAAAATGGTTGTGTCATGCCTATCTTTTGGCAAAAAAAATGGGCATGACATTTTGGTATTAGAGACCATGTTAAAACTCTACGAGATCTGGGGATGATCTATTTGAGTTCATTGCCTTTATAAAATTGGTTGAATATTTATAAATTGAATGTTCTGTATGCAGCTTGTTGAATTTATTAAACTTAAATTGTAGGAATATTGTATAAAATGTCTCTTGTTGTTTAGCGCATTAGGACTGTTCAATGAACTATAATATGGTAAAACTTTGGTATTGAGGTTATGGTTTTCTCTATGAATAAATCTAATATTGATTTACGTTAACCAGTTGAGTGGTAATCTTGCATTTTGATTGATAAGTAAGACAAATCTCATTGGAAATAATTAGAGAAGGTATATCTCTATATAATTATTCTTTCATAAAAAGAGCATGCTATAGTAAATATATTTAGGTTGTTAATTTCCTTCTTGTGCATATATGAGCATAGCCTGACTTATGATGTTGTTTATGGGTGCATGTCAAATGGTTATGAATGTATCTTCCTAGTTGCGAAGCATATGGAATGGAATAAGGTAACATTGCACATTCTTGATATTATGATGGTAAATCAATCAATTGATAAATCTACACTTATAATAATGATCAAGAGCCAAGGAGAGTTGATAATTATGTTAAATTATTATGGAGTTATGTGGTATTAAAATGGAATGAATACATGTAGTATTACTAATTTTTATCATAATGAAAACTTGTCAATTTTGATAGTTGGAATTGCCAAATGCCTTGGGTACTTGTAAAGCATTGATTTTTAACAGGAATAAGAAATGGTGACTATGGAGGTGACCTTCCCTTGAAATAATAGCTCTATGTTGCTTGCCTATTCTGTTTGAACATATATGTGGAACCTAATTATGGAAAAGATTATATCTAAATTCTCATGTTAAAGTAGGTAAGATCTGATTTCAATGCCAAATCACACCTTGGTAGGTGGTGAATATAGACTATCTGTAAGTATGACCTCTAAAGAGGCACATGTATAACATATTCTAAATTCTTAAAATTGGTTGTATCATTTTTGTAGTGATAGTGGTATAGCACCCCCTACAAGTTATTCCTAAAATTGACATTATAATTTTGTGTAGTGATAGTGGTGTAGCGTCCTCATACATGTTATTACTCATAATCAAACAATAATGAATTTGAAATGATAAAGTTGTAATTAGTTCCATAAGAAATTTTGATAGTAATATCTGGTGGAACATATCCCCTATGTTGTGACGTAGTTTGATTCTTCAGATAGCTAGAGGATCACCAATGCCCTCTTACCTTATTTTTTCTCCCCTTGAGTGGTTCATAGAGCCACATAATGATCATATTTTGATCTGATTTTTACTAAATGTGTTTGTCAAACTTATTTTAAGTTGTCTGAGCTTTTTTTATATTAATTAAAAACCAACATTGTTTTTTATTGATTTCAATGTTTTAAGCTAAAGGTTGATCATGGAATTTGTTGATGATTTTTTTTTTAGATTTGATTTCATTATTGAGACTACTTGGTCACTTTTTATTGATTTTGCACTTACATAATTATTTGATATTTCTTCAAGTGATTGCAATGCTTGTTTATGCTAGTTTCATGTGTTAGTATGTGTATAACTATCACTTCAAGTGAGTATAGGGGAGAATAAGTAGCTTGAAAATGATAGCTAAGTGGGTAATGGTGGGGACCTATCACATAAGTCTAAGATCCCATCCTTCCTCACCCACCAGATGTGGTGGTCTTATACACCTAGGTGTCTCAATAGCACTAAGGTGTCTCTTTACTCTGTGCATTGGAATGACTGGTGGACCGATGTCTTGAAGGCCTCCAACATATCGACTATTTTTATCTCTTCACTCTACGTCATGATATTGGTTGGTGAACTGATGTCCTAATGGCCTATAATGTATCGATTATATTGGTTTGTGGACCGATGTCTTAGGGGTCAAATACATATTGATGGGCACATTGATTTTTAGATGGTAGACTGATGTCTTAAGGGCCACATATATGTTAATATCCGCATGGTTCAATTGGCTAGTGGATCAATGTTCTAAGAGCCTCTTATGTATTGAGCTTCATGTGATATTGGCTAGTAGATGAAGATCCTAAGAGCCTCATACATATTGATTGGCATGCTATTCTCTCAACCAATAGACCAATGTTCATGAGGCTATATAAATGGAATTAATGACTTATGTTGCAAGTTTTATGTGATTATGTCACACCATTTCAAATCTATTAAGATAATTGGTATCAAAAAGATTGAGGATCAGTGGTTGTTGGAGGCCTTAATGGATGAACAAAGCAATCTTGCATCAAGGATGATGCCCTTTTTAAGGGGAAGAGAATGTAAAAACCCTCATGTGAAAATAATGTGACTATGTTAAACCAATGTTTATACTCCCTTGGTGGTGATAACTATGAAGGTAAGATAATTATGCACATGGTAAATATTGGTTTAACAATGCTTAAATTATTATGTTAGGATGCAAGTTAAATTACATATACACTAAGGTGATATTAGAATACCACTTCATGACCTTATGAATTAATTGGAAAGTTAATTATGTTGGTTCAAGAAAATGATCTAGCATTCTTATTATTATAAGCCTCAGCTATTATGATAACGGATTTCATGGGTGCAATAAGTGTGTAGCAATAGGTCTTTGCTAACAAAAAAAGAGGACTGCTCCAGACATTGTTGCATCCTATGTGATCCTACCTCTTATAGACACCCAATCTGGCCACAACTGGCTCTCAACCAGACTTCAGACTGATTTTTACAAAACATTACAAATTAAGCCTAAGAATCATTAAACATGTCAATTTTGGCCATGCATCATTCATCAATACTCATAATCATGTTGAGGCATCCCTATTTTGGGTACTATCCCATATGAAACAATAACCTCTCACAAATTAATCCCTAATCACCTTACAACATAACAACTATTAGTTTAGTCTATGGACCCATTAAGCGGGGCAGTTGATCAAATCTTAAAAGAGTTAAAATGCTAATGAAATTGAATTAATGAATTAAACCAAATTAAATGATTAGGAAAATTATCCATTTGTAATTAATGAATATTTAAAAATAAAAATTTCAAAATTCAAAATATCAAGCATTTTCATCATTGCCTTTATGAGTTGTCAAGCTCTTCCAAAATATCCCAAAATAATTAATTTGAGAGCCATGCCTAGTAATTGAAAATCATAACTACATGACAAATTTTAACTCAACTAGAGTTAGTCTCAAATCACCTAAGGTTAGTTTGAGCCCATTTCATGTTTAAACTCAACTTTAACTCACCTTGGGTGAGAGTTAATTCTTGAGGCTATAAATACAAGGCCATGCCTATTGATTTTTTAGCTCTCTTGGTGTAAATTTATTATGCCTAAATGTCTTCAAAGCTTTGATAGTGTGGTGTTATAATTCTAATTTGAAGAGAGATGAGCCTTACAAGTAATGTTACCATGACAAATTCATAATCCACGTAGACAACCCAAGGTGCCAAGGAGAGAAGGAGCAAAGCAAGCTTCATTGTCAAAGATTTATTGATGCAAAAATCAAGCAAGCCACTTCAACAAGCCATTTGGAGCTCCAATGAAGGTAACAGAGTATTTTATTTTATGTTTTAATTATGATTTAATTTGTATGTATGTTACCTATGCTATCCCTAGTGTCTAGGTTAGAGGTGTTAGGATTTTCATGTGTTATTTTGATTTGTTTTATTGGACTAACACAAGACTAACCTCCCCTTTACATATTTATTATTCACATAATGGCATGCCTGGTGAGACCAAACATATTGTATGGATAAGGATATCAATATGTTAGTTTTAGTTCTTCTAATGAATGTATATAAATCTTTAAGTTTCAAGTTTGAGCTCTATTTTTTAAGTCTTTATTTTTTAAGCAAGTCACATGTTGCAAGGATCGATGTTGATTTTCCAAATTGATATTGATTATAGGGATCGACCTTGATCTCTATGTAAAAAATAGAATGAGGTAGGGAACATGGCTAACAATGGTTTTACTCAATTTTTATTACCTTCATTTTTTGGTTGATGATCAACATGTTGTTTTTATAACCCATTTCTTGTAAAATTTATGAGATGTTTAGGTTTTAAGCTCATTTATTAATAATTTTTATACCAAAATAGGCTTTGTTTATATGTGTTTTATAGGAAATGATGATGATCTGATTAATCAACATTGATTTTTGTAATTGACATTGATTGTTATAATTGACATCAATCTTTATGGATCGATGACGATTGGTCTCTAAGATAAGAAATCAGAAAACTGAGAGCTAAATTTGAAATGTTGTTTTCTCACTTGATTTTGGGCTTCTAAGTAGGTAAACCCTCTAGTAATTTGTAGGTCCTGAGGTGGAAAGATTAAAGTTTAATCATGGTTAAATCTTACACACATTGTATTTGGTGCTTAAAATGTACTTAGTTGTTTTCATATCTTAGTTGTTTTTGAAGTTTTTGCAATTATCAACAATAAAGCCAAGGGGCGAAAATGCATAACATATTTCATTTTGGTGCTATAAAAATGAAAATTCACTTTAGTTAAATAATCATAAGAGTTTCATTTTTATGCTTGTTTTTGAAAGTGTTTGTTTATCTAAATGAGTGCCGTGCGTATGCTCTCCACCATCCCCTTTAGGGAACTTGGGTGATCAAATGTTCACTGTTTGTATTTGTCGCTTTGGTCCAAAAGCATGGAAGGAAAGTTGTTAAGACCCTCCCCAAAAAATTTATGATTTGGGTGACCCAAAAATGACCCTAAAGTCCTTCCATTTATCTTTATTTTCATATATTTTGGCTTGTGGGTGGGAGTTCATCACCTCCTCATAAGTTCTCTAGGGAAGCATTGACCCAGGAATTCATCTCCTGGCATTGTTTCAACCCCACTCCATGGTGGGGTATATAAAATGTAGTGCTTATGAAAATGACAAGGCCTTTTCACAATAATCTAGTTGGTATGGATTTAAATGATGTGATTGTGCCCTAGTGTTTACCATATATATGGTACCATTTAGAAATTAATGAAAATTGATGTTTTAGACAACCCCACTTTCCATAGACATACTATTGATGAAGGGCATGTAGCTAGAAGTTTCATGTCATCATACTAACTCTTGAGAGAAGAGGGAGCCTAAAAGCCCTACTTTTCATGTACTTTTACTTTTTGGATTAATAATTTAAAATCCTCTCAAGAGCAAGTATATAAATTAAATTTGATAGGATGATGCAACCTTATCAGTTTTAGGATTTAGGACATTACACTTAGGTATTTTTGTCATTTTGTCCTTTTTCACTTGCATAGTCTTGAGTCAAAACTATTTGTTTGTCATACCATGTCTAAAATGAGTCTTGTTTTTACATCACTCCTTTGTTTGAAAGAACCATTATGTTGTTTATTTAACACCACACATTTTCCTTAGTCTTTTTGAGAAACTTTTATGTGTGTGTCACTTGTTTGAAAAGGGTATCATTACACTACCCAATTCCTTCCAAATTTTATGCCTTGTAAGTTTTAAAACAAAACATGTGGCATACCTTTAGAGCATGCTATAATCATTAAGCTACTAGAATTATTTCAAATACTTGTTGCTTTATGTTCAAATTTACACAATCAAAACCACATGTGCCTTTTTATTCTATGCCTAGTATTGTCATGTCATTCATTCTTGTCTAGATTTTTTTTTTTTTTGAGAAGCCTAGTCTTATAAATCAAGTTTGAAATTAGCCTTGACAAGTTCAGATTCAAATATTGATTGGTTTATACCTATGCCTTGTGTAATTTTGGCTTAGGTGTTCACCCTTCACTTTTGGGTTGTGTAACTTAGCCTAATTCCTTGCTCGATTTAAAGAATATTATGTTTCCTAAATTTGGGAAAGTGGTCTATCTTCCATGTGCCCAATGTTCCATGTCTTTTACCAAATGATCAAGTTTGTGTTAAAATTTGGATGCCTAGTTTATGTCAAAGTGTTTCAGCTTTTTTTAGATTAAATATTTTGCCTCTTATCCCTCATTTTGTTTAAAGTCTAGCTTTTGTGCCTTGTTCCCAAAAGACCTAGCATTACCTATTTTGAGCTTAGATTTTGTGCCTTATTTTCCAAAAGACCTAGCAACCTTTATTTCTTTAGACCTATATTAGACTTTTTTGAAACACTTTTTACCTAAAGTTTAGCATTTTAGTTTTATTTCATCCACTTAACCATTTGTGTAAGACATTTGATGTTAGACTGTTTTATACCAAGTTTCAACATTGATCATTTTTGAGATACAACTCCATTCCTTTGACCAAGTTAGATCACGTTTGGACCATTTTGAATTTTAGACCTTGTTTTTAAGATGTTATAGAACTCTAGGCCTATCTTCACAGAATGTTAGTCATTGACTTGGATATGTCTCATTACACTCATAATGGAGCCAAGTACAATCGAGGTTATGATAATTTAGTCACACAAAATGACATTATTCAAGACCCTTATGGTGATGATATAGTTTTTGAGATGGATCCCTGTCCTCCTTACAATACTCAATCTAGAGAAAAAATCCAATATACTCAAGCACAGTATGTGGTGACACCTTCTTTAGGCTGATTAACATACCAAGTTCATGATTTTAATGTTAATGGTACCCGATCCCCTACCCATACCGTTAACCCTCCTTTGGTATGCATGAGCAACCAAGCTTAACAATGCCCTACCATTACCATTCCAAGCCCTTATAATTTGGCTTATGACAGAAACCAAGCTTCAAAATACCCTACCATTATTATTTTATGACCACATCCCTTGGCTCACAATTACAACCAAGCTTTGCAGTGCCCAAGGATTATCATTTCAAGACCATATCCTTTGGCTTGCGATAACAACCAAGCTTAATAATGCCATACCATTACTATTCTAGGCCCTCGCCCCTTGGCTCATGATAGTAACCAATATTTTTAATGCCCTTCCATTGCTATTCTAGTCCTTTCCAAGTATGTTATCTCTTTATCCCAATAATGTTGCATAAGTGTGACTAGACGATTCACAGTTAACATCCTAGACTAGAAACATAGATGAGCCTATTTTCAAAGAGATCATTATCTAAACACAAATCCTCCTTAATATATTTCCAACCTTATCCAACTTTATAAAACTAATTTTAGACTTCAAGCCATAATAGAGCCAATTAGTGCCTCTCCAATAGAACCAATCATTCGAAGTCCAAGATGTGTTCAAAACTGATATTTTACAAATTCTTGTAAACCAAGGCCAAGAGAACCAACCCATTCATGATATTTTTGTTAAAAAAACTATATATGATGTGTCAACCTATGATGAATCACCTTTTAATACTATCCATATTATTAATAATTATCACTCTGACAATCAAGTATTTGTTGAGTCACTTTTTAATGATTATAACTGCCTTTAAGCAAATCATTATCTCGAGCATTGTCCTATTTTTAAATATCTTCCCTTTGAAAATCTAATCTCTATGGAGTTTTATCTTGACATTTTCCCATCAATGAGGAGTCTCACTTTGATAAACTAGTCTTTTTGGATCCCATTATGCCATCATATGGTGTTACTTGTCCAAAACCAAACATTCAACAAGTCATCATTATAGCATCATCCATAATTGAAAAAGAATCATAATTAGATTCAAGTTCTATTTTTGAATCGATATCATATTTAGCATCAGAAGCAAACTCAATGTCCATCTCAACATTAGATTCAGAGTCATTTGAGTTAGAGTTAGCTTCAGAATCAGAATACATTCATGGTTGTTATAACATTGGTTACACATGTCTTGCATATCAATTTGAATATATTTGTGATCCTTCCATAGTTTTTTAGGATGATTAATTCAACATCAACACTAGTTATCCTAGTATCTTCTATGAGGATTATGTTGCCTCTTTCCATTCCATTACCATTCCACATGCCATTATCATCAACTAACATAGCCATTATATTGACCTTCCACATCTCACAAGTGCTTATAGGGACCAAAAAAATCATACCTTGTTGAACTGCATCTATGGTGACATATCAATTGTAGAAATTTAGGGGGACCAAGAACACATTCATGCAGAAGAATAATAATCTTGTAGTGAAACCTTTTCATAGGTGTTAGGAGGCACTCAAAGTCTAAACTCAACATCTTCTAGTGAAATATTATTTAAGGTGCTATAATACAATCAAAGTCAAAAGAAAATTTTCCTTAGTGAAACCTTCTCAGAGGTGTTATGGGACAAATAAGACAACTTTATTGGTAAAAACCTCTTCAAGGCACCAATATTTGAGCATAATAGTTATTCACTACTTGATGAAGACATTATTAAAGATAACATCAATACCACTTCTAATCTACATCATAATCAGATAGTAGCTACTTTTAAGCCCAAAAAATATAATAATCTGATAGTCTAATTGAGAGCATATTCAAAAGTCTTTAGCCCCACCATAACCAAAATTATGTCAAATCTAAAATCTATAACATTATGTGTGCTTTAAAATCCCAATCTTCATTTATTGCCTAACCATTATACATTCTATTATCATCCACCTTTAAATTGCCAAATTAGACCTATCAACCAATATTTATAATTATTTACAATCCCTGGCCACACTTTCCTTTACATAAGCTAAAAATACATATTATCTCAACATTTGAAGGCAACAAAATCAATGACCAATGACGATCACAACAACATTATTGGAGTCCAAATCCGTAGCAAGTTCTTGATAGAGCAGCTATTTAGAAGAGGTATGGGTTAGTAATTTAAACATGATTGACTATTCTGGTTGTATCATATGTTTATCAAGATGTGCATCTCTAGATCATTAGGAACAATAAAATCATTTACTACACATTTTCCTTACCTTGTTATTTATCTTACCTTTTCATTAACCTTATCATTCATCTTTTTGTTGTTTCATACCCTACCATTCACCTTACCTTATCACTTGGGGGCAAACCTATTATCATTATAGCCAATTGCCCTCCTATTATCTTATTTATGGCATGCCCTATACCATCCTACCATACCTTCATTATTGGCTAAACTTATTTTTAACTACCCTACCCAACCCTCTTGACCTTGGTTTTTTTGGTTCTTCAGACACCTTCTACGAGGGGATTCTGATCTAGTTTCAATAATTTTAGAATTACATGTTCAAATGATATTATCTGAAGGTAGTATGATAGTGGATCTAAAAATTACATCTTTCATTTATTGTTATACTTGATTGGTGCCACTAATTATAACCACCTTTAGGTAAATCATTGTTCTACATGGTGTTACTAATTATAAACACCTATGGGAAAATTAGTACCTCTAACCCTTTGTTTTTATTTCTTAATTATAACTACCTATGGGAAAATTAGTCATAACACCTTTACCATGCATTGACGTATCACCTTTCTCTTTTATCATTTATCTTGTCACTTGTCTAAATTCACAAACTTACTGGTACCTAGTCAGATCTCATCTGTATAGGCAATATTATAGTAACTTGAGGTCCTAATGGGATTATGAAGGCAATGCTCGATTCACATTAAGATCAACTCAGTTAGCCCATTTATAATGCTCTCACCATTTTATGAGCAACCTAAACCATGCCCTCCCCATTTTGTGAGTTGGACCATTCTATGTCTTGTAACTCTCAATTGAATTGAGATACTTAGAAAATTCTAAAAACATTCAAAACATTTCAAAATCTTAAAAATTAGAAAATTGGCTTCCCATATCTTAGAGAGATATGTAGCCTCAAAATCCAAAAACATTTATCCTATTTAAACCTAATTCATTGTTGGTTCTAATCCATTCCACTACCATTGGAGTTTGACCTCCCATTTGCATGTATCCTTGCTTGGGGGCATCACCCATTTATCATTCCATTAAGCCTTCACACATAGGTATTGCCTTGGTTGATGATAAGATGTTTTTTCTTTATTTTACTTTTAAGCTTTATGTGTGTTTCTTTGCTTAGTTATTTGTTTATTTTTTTGTGTTTGTTGATGTGCCTTGACTCAGTCTATATGTGTACATTGAGTGTTTCCTTACGAATTGTTCTTAAGTCTATCCATATTCATACGTCAACATTGTCATCATGGTTTTTATCATTGGTACATTATTTTCAATTATTTATTGGATTGATAGTCAATCCTTATGCATATTTCAGCCAGATCATCATAGTTTTTTATATCATATTGCATACCTTCATGTGTTATATCAAAAAATAACTCGATAAATCTTAAAATCAATGATGCCATTAAAACTTCTCCTGATTCACCTTTACCAATCCCCCCACCCTCCTTGATAAAATCAACCCCTTGACCATTCTAGTTAAATCAATGCTAATAATGATGAACATCTATGCATTGATAGGTATAACCATATCATTCACATTGATCAATTCTTATTATTCTATTCCTCATTCCATTTTTTCCCATTTTTGGGTGAACTACATTAGCCAAAGGTCTATTTCGACTATGTAGGAAGTAATTGGATACATGATGTATCTTGGGTCAGCTCAGCCACCTTTTTCCTGCAATCATATCCTTCATCACTTTTTGTATCCTCATGTTCTTGGTTATTTGTGGCTTATTTAGTCATTAGACCATCACCTCTATAATTACACCTACTCATATTTACTATGTGTAACATGTTATATCCTTGATTTATGCTTACCAATATACACTATTAGGGCACAATCAAAAATCATTATTCAATCCACGTCATCGTAATGATTATAACCACTTATGGGCAAATTATTATTTTGACTCATCCACCCTACTAGGGCATATACCTGTACCACTGATTATAACTGCCTTTAGGAAAATCAATGTCTCCACCTTTATTATTGATTATAACCACCTTTAGGTAGCTCGTTACTTTTTAAATCAATACGTGAAATCATTATCTTGATTGGATTAATCTCATCCATGGGTTAATTTCATTTTTCTTCTTGCTTCTTTTTGAGGGACCATCCATCAATCGTATGTGTCGACCACTCCCTCGAGGGGGTATCATTATAGGCATCCCAAACATTATTTAGATCTTCTTATACTATAATTATCGTCTTTCCTTTTTAGCAGCCTTTTTATTTTTTGAGAATACATTATTGTGCCTATAGCTTGCAACATCTTCCCAAATAGGTGCAAATTTTAGTAACCTAATTCTGGCCGCAACTGACTCTCAACCAAATTTTAGACTAATTCCTACCAAATATTATAAATTAAGCCTAGGAATCATTGAACATCCTAATTTTGGCCATGCATCATTCATCAATACTCAAAATCATGTTGAGGCATCCCTATTTAGGGTGCTAGGTTGTATATAAAAATAACCTCTCATGGATTCATCCCCAATCACCTTAAAACATAACAAATGTCATTTTGGCCTATGAACCCATTAAATAATGCACTTGATCAAATCTTAAAAGAGCTAAAATTCTAATCAAATTGAATTTACTAATTAAACTAGATTAAATGCCTAGCTAAATTATCTATTTGCAATTAATGAATATCTAAAAATGAAAATTCTAAAATTCAAAATATCAAGCCTTTTCATCATTACTTTTATGAGTTGTCAAGCTCTTCCAAAATATCCCAAAATATCTAATTTGAGAGTCATGCCTAGTAATTGAAAATCATAATTACATGACAAATTTTAACTCAACTAGAGTTAGTCTCAACTCACTTAGGGTTAGTTTGAACCCATTCCATGTTTAAACTCAACCTTAACTCACATTGGGTGAGAGTTAATTCTTGAGGCTAAAAATACAAGGCCACACCTATTGATTTTTAAGTTCTCTTGGTGTAAATTTATTATGACTAAATGTCATCAAAGCTTTGATAGTGTAGTGTTATAATGATAATTTTAAGAGAGACAAGCTTTTAAAGTAGTGTTACCATGCTAAATTATTAATCCAAGGAGCCAAGCCAAGGTGCCAAGGAGAGAAGGAACAAAGCAAGCTTCATTTTCAAAGATTTCTTGATGGACAAACTGAGCAAGGCACTTCAACAAGCCATTTGAAGCTCCAAGGAAGGTAAAAGAGTGTTTTATTTTATGTTTTAGTTATGATTTCATTTCTATGTTTGTTACCTATGCTCTCCCTAGTGTCTAGGCTAGAGGTGTTATGATTTTAGTGTGCTATTTTGATTTGTTTTATTAGACTAACATAAGACTAACCTCCCCTCTATGTATTTCTTGTTCACACCTCTAACCCAAATCTTGTCTTGAACCTTTCCTGATCCTAATTGAATGCCTTGTATGACATTTGACCCTTTATTTAGTCTTGGCATATCTTAATATATTGTAAGCATTACTGTATTAGTCGAAACACCTTTGGTTGGTCATCTTAAATGCATGAGGATGAAGTAGACCAACATCTAAAATGTGTTATGGCAGAACTGAAAACTTGTCCATTAATTTATTTTGCCTTGATCCCTATGTAGGGAAGTGGGTTATCTTAGAATAATCCAAAGGACTCTGTTAGAGCCATCATGCACCATTAAGGATTGGAAAATACAATGTCCATTTATGAAGGCATGAGCTGGAAAGTAGGATATTTGGTCAATCCAAGGAAATAATAGACACATATGATGTTTTAATTGGGTTATAATAACGAAAGAAAACCTATTTCATGAGGGAAAATCTCTAGAAAAAGGGTTTAGTACCTTTGGCATTTATGACCACCCTAGAAATAAATGGAAGAAGAGAAGGGAAACAAGTAGAGAGCCTAGAGAGGGAGAGATGTGATCAGTAGAAACCTGCATAAAAGATCCATGAAAGGGCCTATATTATTGGGTAGGTTTTTTATGACTTGATTATTATGTTGATTAACTAAATGAAGTTTGTGTGATTTTTGATTGATTACAATGTCAAGAAGATTAAGGATACTTGGCTTACTTCTTCTCTTTACTTATTTCTCTATGTTTGTGTTTGAGTCACCCCATAGTTTATTTCCCTTATGTTTTATACCTGCTGAAAATAGATTCAAGTTTAGTAACCCTTGACTTAGAGACGCTTGGATTGTCACCTTGTGACTAGTTATCTCCTTGACCCCAAGACATCTTGACTACTTTTTGCTTTTACTCACCTTACATCATGATATGAACATGCCTGAAGATAGAGTCCTATTCGAGGGTGCCTAGAGTAGTCATTTGAGGATGGAAAAAGGTTAGGAAGTGAACCCACCTTATGTTGGAAAAACTTTTACTTGGAGAAAAGACAATCTTATCTTTTGCTACAGTTTACTCATGTTTTGTTGCTTTCTATAATTGGCTAAAAGCCAAGGATTAATTATTATTAACTAAACTTATTGTATTTATGTATTAATGATAGATTATGGGTTGAGTGTGGGCCACTATTGTTATAGAGTTTACCAATTGAATGTTTTGGTTGTTACTATAGAAAACTATTTTATATTCTTCTTAATAAATAGGATTAATAGACCTCTTTGTGATGTATCTGTTGACCACATTTTGACCCTACAGGTCAACATTGGGCACCCCTAAATGAAAACTTAGCCTTTAGATCTTTTAGGGGTGAATATCATGTCTTAGTGTGAGCTCAAGGTTTCCTCAACATAATATGAATACTATTATCTTTGATTAGTTAGTTGTCTATATCCTTTTTAAGTTACTTTGAGTCATTCTACGAGGTCTGAATAGGGTTTAAAGAGCATTTTCACAGTGCCAAATTTTGCATACACAGTAGTTGCAAAGGAAGTTGATCATGTGGGTTTGTTCATCCTGGTTCAAGGTTCTTTTATACTAGTTTGAGGTCCTTTGTTGAAGCACAAGTAGATTTGTTCATGTTCAAATAATTGCTTCGAAAACATTTCTATACTTAGTCATTCAAGCTCAATCATCTAAGTCTATACCTTTTGGATAGGTCTAGTATACAGAATTCCTTTAGATGAGGTATTCCATACAAAACCCATGGCAAAAGTACAAGTTTTAATTATTTCAAGAGATTTATTTTGGGCTTTTTGTTCAAGTGTCGAGAATTGTCTCGGACATTTTGTTTGAAACAATTCTCTTGAAAAGGTGTTTCTACAAGAAATGGTCCACTTCATTTTTCTAAAGGATACTTTTATTTTTTTGGAAAAATGTCCCAAGTAATTTTTATAAAGGGCACTTCGGAAAAAGGTCATTTTTAACTTTTTTGAAGGCACTTCAATCTTTCTGAATGGTCCTTTGCAAATTTTCTGAAAGGTATTTTCCTTTCAGAAGGGTATTTTACAAAAAAATTGAAGGGACAATTTTCCTTTTAGAGGATTCATTTTCAATATTTTTGAAGGACCAAACAAAAATCTCAAAGGAATTCTTTCAAAAAAATTATCCACAGAATTTGTTTGAGGATTTATCCATATTGAAAAAGAACTAAGGCGTAATTCTTTCAAAAAATTTATCCAAAGGAATTACTCAAGTAAAAAAGTCCATGAAAATTGAGCTTGAGAAAGCCCAAAATATTTATTTTAGAAATATTTTCTAAATTATTTCTTCAGGAGAAAGTTTGAAGGATAGGTTCACCAAAAGTCTGAAAGAAACTTAAGTCTGAGGAAAATGTTCCAAAGGAATAAGGAAGGTGATGGTCTTATAAATGTCAACATTAAACTATATAAAATAGCCATTGGAGTCAAAAAATCTTGGTGAGAACCTAAGGGCAAATATAGAGGTAACAAATGGCAAGATCTTAAGAATTTGGTGTAGGCAAAACAAGTGAATATTAGACAGGTCAATGGTTTCGGTCATTGTTGAAAGTCAAT
Organism: Torreya grandis; assembly: GCA_037957365.1. Taxonomy (NCBI): domain Eukaryota; kingdom Viridiplantae; phylum Streptophyta; class Pinopsida; order Cupressales; family Taxaceae; genus Torreya; species Torreya grandis. The sequence goes on from JARHVA010001181.1 coordinate 2,975,058, forward strand.
CAAACCAAAGAGCTCCCATGAAATTGATGAACACAGGTGTCCATAGGATTACTGGCAGTTAGAAAGTGTATTCTCTAACTATCATGATGAGTCTCATGTCCATTGAGAAGTGTTATGTGTCAGTTTCCTCATTTTAAGTTTCAAATGATCTTGGATAGTTTATGATGGAGGCAGTTACCTATGCAAATTTTGGAGGTTTTGCGCCACTTTTTGCCATTCTTATGACTGGTTTCAAATGAGTAAACTCCTGACATGACATGACTCATCTCCCCCATCTTTCACATGCAATTATAACTGATATTCTCAAGGTGACACATGTCTGAGTGATCTTTGGACTTCCCTTGATTCCTTTCTCAAAAGCTATATATATGCATTCTTTTGGCTCTTTGAGTAGCCTTCACTAGTTATTGATAAAACTCTGGATAGATTTGTACTTGAAGAACTCTTGAAGAAATATACAAGTGTTATTTCCACTCATATGCTATAATATTAATTAATGACTTGAATCTTGTTATTCTAGTCTAGTGAAAGATTATTTTTTCTAGCTTGTACTCTTGATGGTCTACCAATTTGTAGAAAGGAGATTCTTGTAGGTCTTTGCTACTATTCTTTTCTAAGTGTAAAGATATCCTAGAAGTGGTCTATGATTGTATCGCTCTTTGGAATAATTCATTCCCTTTCTAATAATCATATACCTTCTTAAATCTAGCATATGAAATATTGATGTAGTAATGAATCCTAAGTTGTGAGTCTTGTGTGAGAAACACCTTGTTTGTCTTTAAGTAGTGGTTTCAGTCAATTGGGAGGACATTATACATTGGTGCATCACCACTTGGTTTCTTAGTTATTTTCCTTAACCCTTTTCATACACAATAGATAGGTTAGAGATATCTTTAAAGGTGTATCAAGGGGACCTAGCCCCTTATCTAGAGATTCATCTCAACGAAATTGTCACCCACAACAAGAGAGATGACTCCATTGTGCCACTTAGATGAGGAGAGCTGAGCATCTCCTCAAGGGTACAAATCCAAGTGACAACAGTATCCTTGTTGAAAATTGAATCTATGTGGAGGCTTGTATATTTATGACTGAGCTTGGCCAAGTTAATGGCCTTAATACATATAGTATATCATTAGTTGAATATTTTGTGGTTATTTTGTGCATTACATCTTCAGTTGTTTGTAATGATATTACTTTAAATGAAATATATATATGAAGAATCAATCTTATATTAAGGATTATGATTTAGGTTGCCTATGCTTGGAAGATTAAGATATAAGGTGTGTTGATTTTATGAATCTGATTATGTCAACCCATTCATAATATGGACTATGCTCAGCTAGTCTAAATTTAGTTGGCCAAGCCTTGATAAGGAATAATCTAAGATAAAATCTTAAATAACTCTTAGAGAGAGTGTTATTGAGAACCTCAATAGGCCTTGACCGTAGATTCTCTATCAAGCAGGGTAAGTTTTAAGACTATATGGCTCTTTTGATAAAATGACAAGTATGCCATGTTTGGGTTAACCTTGGTTATAATCAACCTTTTTATGGATAGTAAAAACAAACCCTTTCCCTATATTAAGCATTTCTATCTTTGAGAATTAAGTCTATCCATGTGTGGAATAAACATAAGATATTAAGTTGTGTTGGTTGTCATTGGATATAACAATGTAGCTTGTCGAAATAAACTTATTTTTGATATTATTTTGTTTTAAATAAGATATCTTGTGGAAGAGTAATTTTTTGTAGTTGAGTAAGCCATCCCTATAACAAGATAATCACATTATAAAATAAAAACTTATAGAGCTTTAACTTTACAATAATAATTATGATAAGGCATGAAACCTTTAGGTTTGACCGAGGTCACCTTTGTAGAGAATTAATAAAAGAAGAAGGTTGTTAAGACCTATCATCTATTTTATGTTTATTTATCTTAACAAAACCTTTGGTTTATTTTCTTTCCCTTTAATAAGATGAATAGGTCTTTATATTAATCCTTGAAGTACTATCTTCTAAGGAATAGATTAATCAGTTCACAGGTTGAGCAGTTCCTTAAATAATATTTGGCTAGGTTGAGATTGCCTGGTGACTTAAGCGAAGTTGACTAAACTAATGAGAACATTGGTTTAGTGTCAAGATTATTATTCATACAAATGAATAATCCTTTAGCATAACAAAGACCTTTTGAGGAAGTTATGTTTTGCTTCAGATGCATAAATGGTGGCAGTCCTCTGACAAATGCATGTTGCCTTTCTTTAACCTATTTGCTTTACTTTAGATGTTTTTTTAAATTCCCTTTAGCTCATGCCTTAGTTAAATTACTCGATTGACTAATTATTACTTTGTTTTTACCTTAAACTTTGCTTTGTTTGATTTAAAGTGAATTAATCCTTAAATAATCATCGAGTGACAACTTTTTACCTTAATCAAATTTACCTTGTCACCTAATTCATCTGTTTGGAATTTGCATTAAATACATCTTCAATGTGCCTTTTTGTGACCTTTTAGTCAATTTTTATGAATTATGTGACTGGTTTAGATGAATCCACATGTCATCATTACATGAACCAAGGAGTGGCATTAGTTTGGTTTGTGGTATGATCATGTTGGGCTAGTGGGCTAGCTAGATGTTATCGTATGACATCATTTGATGACTCATGATCCTAGAAAGGACCATATAAGGAGTGATGCCTCCAAGCTATCAAGATAGTGGGATTTTTCCACACAAAATCATCCCAATGACTTTGGATCTTGGAGAAGATTGTACATGGGGTGATGCCTCCATGCTAGCGGGATAGTAGGATGTTATCATGTTGCATCATCTTGATAACCCACAATCTTAGAGAGGACCATCTAGGGGAAGATGCCTATGAGCTAACAAGATAGCGAGATGTTGTCACATGACATCATCATACTAACCCATGATCCTAAAGAGGATCCTATAAGGAATAATGCCTTTAGGCTAGTAGGTTAGTAGGATTTTATCACATGGCATCATTTTGACAACCCACAATCCTGAAGAGGACTGTACAAGAGGCAATGCCTTTAGGATATAATTATGTTACCACATGGCATCATTTTTTCAACACATAAACTCAGAGATGTTAGTATAGATAGTGAGGCCTTTGAGAAAGTGAGCTTATGAAATACTACCAAGTGGCAAAGAAATTTTCCCCCACAACCCAAGGGTTGTTTACATAAACCTAGTAATGAGTCAGAATAGATGGCAAGTGAGAGGTCATGACAACTAGCAAGGAAGGTTCCTAGGATCTAGAAGAGAATTTGGTAGGGCTTTAGAGCATGTAGAATCATCCATGTAATGCTAGTTATATTTTATATGTCCTGGATTGAATTTGACAATCATCTCAACATCTTTTGTGTAGCCATTATTCAAAGTGGGCTCATTAAATAATTTAAAATGTTTGTTAAATGAATTAGGACTATATTCTTCTCAATTATTGGCTCGTGTTTATTAATTCTTAATGGTAGTTACATGATTATTATTTGTGATTGGATTAGATTTTGATATCTATCCATGTCTGTTGATGGTTTGGTTGTTGTAAAATGGTTGTGTTGTGCATGTATTTTGGAAAAAATGGCATGACAAATGGGATCAATGGGTCACTAGGATTTTTAACACTTGGAAACATCCTACTAATCTACTCACCTAGAGATTTATTGATGTCAGGCCTGCCAAGAAAACTTTGAAAATCAACTAAGTCCCACAGGGCAATGAAAAGATGCCATGTGGCTCTAGGCAACTCCTTAAATAAATTAACTAAGTCCTAGGGGGTGAAAATTTGATACATGGATCTGGGTAAGTTTTGTAAAATTAGTTGAGTTTTAAAAAGACCGTTTGAATAGGCATGGGACATCGAGAACTATAGGAAGTCACCATGTGGTGTCAGTAAATTTTAAGCACATGCAAGTAAAAAATGAAAAGTCACAGTCAATAATTTTAAATTTAAAAGCCAATAGCTAAGTTTTTTTGGAAATAAAATGGCTAAGTCTCTTCAAATGCAAATGAAAAGGCATGAAAACTTATCGAAAGAAATCCATTTCAAAACAACTTTTGATCATTTTATTGAAATCGACTAAGGAAAGGATAAAGTATTATAATATTTAGTCAATTTAGATATAATTAGGAGAGATGGATTAAAATTGCTGAGGAAAATAGGAAAAAATTCTAAAACATACAGATAGTTTGCACAAAATTAAGGTGAAGTAGTCTAAAAGAAAGCTTTAGATGCATTTAAAAACACAAACAAAATAAGCTATGACTTAATATTTTATGCAAACTCGTATATTCTAAGATAATGCAACCCTATATGTGATTTCATGCCAAGTATTTATGATGCAAAATTATTAATCAGGTTTGGCTAAAATAGTGAATCACGTTCATATTTAACTCTTCACATCTAGCCAACGTGCATTTCTAAAAACGCAATTTTTTAAACAAGCCACCACCAAAGAACTCGTTGAGGTATAAGGCCAAACTCCAAAGCAAAAAGAGGTAACCTATTTTCAATATGAAAATGGGGATTATTGTCCAAGCAACAACATAGTCCCTATCCACCCTAGCATGACCCTATCCCAGTATATCACAAAATTATGTTTTTGATTACGACACAATTCACAAATTTTTCTAACCATTTTTACATCAGAGATTTTCTTACACAGTCAACATAAATAAGATCCAAACTAATTTTGCATATTTAATTATTTATTACTATTTATAGCTCATTTTATTTTCTATATTTTACATTTAGGTTATGTATATTATGTAATATAAATCAATATTTTAATGGTTTATTAATTTTCATTGTTAAAAAAAATAACCATTTAACACCATTATGGATTCAAACTTTTTTCCATTTTAGGGTTACAAATACTAATAACATAAATTGAGGTTATTGTGTCCCTTAATAAGTTTTATTTTTTATACATCTTCAATTTAAAGTGGGGCTTGATCACCCTCAATTCTTGATTGGTTCAATTAAGGAACCAATCAGTCCAAGTGCTTCATTGGAAGTACACATTCTCCAATGCTTCTAAGAAGCAGTTTGGGGTGGCCAACCATATAAAGTACCTCTATATATATATGGGAGTTAGTTAAATGGCTCTATCTATTGGGTTGGGGGGGCAGATAGATAGGGTTTGGGCCAAAAAAACTATATATTGTGGATCTCCTACCAAGATAGGGGGAAGCATACCCTGACTAGAATAGAGTTAGACATCAATTAAAGTTGCAAGAGTAACATTGCTTTCACACACGCAGGTGTATTCATTCCTTTTTATTTTTAACTTTTTCAAATTTAAGTTGCATTTTCATTTTTTATTTCACATATAGACATTAACTACTTTTGTATAATGGCAAGGTTTTCTAAGGAACACTTTGCATGATTGGATCATTCTCCTAAAATCAAAGTGTATTTTACACACTCAGGTATATCTTCACTTTTACTCGAGTGATTTCATTTCTAGACTAAACTAGGGGCTAACTTAGTCACTCAAATTTGGTCATGAATACTTGATAATGTCAGTTTTGACCCAATTTCACTTTAATTGACTTGAACACTTAATCTAGACATCTTTCACCACCTCATTATCTAATTTTGCATAATTGAAATATTTTATATGGAACACCTTGCATGATAGGAGCATTCTCCAAGTGTGTTGTATGCACTTAGGTATATCTTCCCTTTTACTCTAGTGATTTCATTTTTAGACTAAACCAAGAGTAAACTTAGTCACTCAAATTTGGTCATGAATACCTAATAATATCAATTTTGGCCCAATTTCACTTTAATTGACTTGAACACTTACTTTGGACCTATTTCACCACCTCAATATATCATATGTACCTATACGAACCCATCCCTTTCTAAGTTGCTATCTTACACCTACATAAATGTTTTTAATCATTAAAAACCCTCTAAGCATCTATACGAACATGCCAAATCCTAAATTTCACATGTTACCATTCAAGAAAAGATCAAAAAATATGGGTCAATCATGATAGTCGATCTTGACCCTTAGGGGTTGATCCTAACCTTCACTTTAGCAATGACTACTTTTGATAATTTAGAACCTTGTATTTTTAGGATAGGTAGAATGAGGTTTTCCAATTTTAGATTACTATAAAGATACATCAAATTTGCACATTCTACCACTTTGAAAATTTTAGTATTAAGGCACACTTACACTATTTGCACACTCAACAAAGCTTCCCTCTTATTTCCAAATCTAATTATAATCATTTAAAGTAGTCCTTATCCAAGTCAATAGCTTATTCTATCCAAGTCAAAGTAAAACATTATCAAGTTTTCAAGTCATCTCTATGTTAGGTTGTGGAGCTAAAAGCTTCACCCGGATGCAAACATGGAGGAGGTTGCTGAGTGTCACAGTCACCGACGTCAGTAGGCCACAATCGACGTCAGTCAGAGGTCGACAGAAAGCAACTAACATTAGTCATGAGTTGGCCGACATCGGTCACCTCCAGGCAGACAGTGACTGATGTCGGTCGCCTGTGCAATTCCAAAACTGCTTGTTGACGAATAGTTAGTTTGTTGAACCGGTTGTTTGCATGTTAAAGACTAGTTTGAGTCTTGAGCCACTTGTCTAATTATTATATGTATGAGATCTATATAATAGACTCATGGGCTGTATTATAAAGTGTTGAACCAGAAGAGTTCTTCTACACGGTGGAAACATAGGGGTTCTTCCATGGTATGTAAGATCAGGTTGGTCTGCAAGTTGTTGCAAGATCAGGGAGAAGATCTACATGGGTAAGTAAGATCAGTTGATTTGTAGGGGTGTGTGTGTGAGAGGTCAAAGGTAGATCTGCAGGGTAGCAAGATCAAAGGTGACAACAACACATCAAGGAGCAAGATCAGGTGAGATCTACTTGGAGTACCAGTTCGTACTCAGTTGTATTGGCAATATTGATACTGACTGGTTGAGGTGAACAACAGCTCTGTGTTAGCCATTTGTTGTGCCCTGTATTGAGAGAAAATAACTCTTGAGGGAAGATTACTAGTATGCCCACGAAGTGGATGAAAGAGTGTGATCTCTTTGTTGTAATTTCCTTCTAACTAAGTTGAATATAATTGTGTGTTGCCTCTCATATTTTGTGTTTTTTCTCATTGATAGTTACTTGTACTTCTAGTATAATTTTGCATGTTTAGTTGCTTATACAAAGGTAATCATATGTGCTCTTAATTCTGACAAGTTGTGTCAGAGCTTTGTGGAACCAAGGTCCTATCAATTAGTATCAGAGCGAGGTTGGAGGTTCTCAGAGCGAGGTTGACTAACAGGTGGTTCAGATCTGGTTAGTGTTTTTGATTATAGGTTACTCACAGGGGTTTTTATTTGAGTGGGAGTATAGCAATGGTAGAAGAAGGTAAGCTGAGAATGGAGAAATTCAGACACAAGTGAAGCACCACAGGGTGTGTGGTGGTTAGTCTTCAGGATTGATCTTGAAGAGGGATACAAGATAGGATACAGATTAGATAATGTACTAGTATAGGTACAGGTGTAGCTATTTATCTCCAAGTGGGATATTGTTAGGTTGTGGAGCTAAAAGCTTCACCCAAATGCAAACATAGAGGAGATTGCTGAGTGTCACAGTCACCGACGTCGGTAGGCCACAATCGACGTCAGTCAAAGGTTGATAGAAAGCAACCGACATCAGTCATGAGTCAGCCGACGTCAGTCCCTCCAGGCAGACAGTGATCGACATCGATCGCCTGTGTGGTTCTAGAACTACTTGTTGACAGATAGTTAGTTTGTTGAACCAGTTGTTTGCATGTTAAAGACTAGTTCGAGTCTTGAGTCACTTGTCTAATTATTGTATGCATGAGATCTATATAATAGACTCATGGGCTATATTATAAAGTGTAGAACTAGAAGAGTTCTTTTTCATGGTGGAAACACAGGGGTTCTTCCATGGTATGTAAGATCAGGTTGGTATGCAGGTTGTTGCAAGATTAGGGAGAAGATCTACATGGGTAAGTAAGATCGATTGATCTGCAAGGGTGTGTGTGTGTGAGGTCAAAGGTAGATCTGTAGGGTAGTAAGATCAAAGGTGATAGCAACACATCAAGGAGAAAGATTAGGTGAGATCTACTTGGAGTACTGGTTTGTACTCGGTTGTACTGGCAGTATTGATACTGACTAGTTGAGGTGAACAACAGCTTTGTGTTAGCCATTTGTTGTGACCTGTATTAAGAAAAGATAACTCTTGAGGGAAGATTACTGGTATGCCCACGAAGTGGATGAAAGAGTGTGATCTCTTTGTTGTAATTTCCTTCTAACTGAGTTGAATACAATTGTGTGTTGCCTCTCATATTTTGTGTTATTTCTCATTGATAGTTACTTGTACTTCTGGTATAATTCTGCATGTTTAGTTGCTTATACAAAGGTAATCATATGTGCTCTTAATTCTAACAAGTTATGTCAGAGCTTTGTGGAACCAAGATGTATACATGTAGTAAAAGGAGCATAATTACATAAAGCAGCCTAAGTGGGATAGGATATATAGGCAGTGATCAATCATCATGAGGGTGATTGGGATCAACTCAGTCTATTACACTCCCCCTTTATCTTTGTAGGATTTAAAATTTGATGAAGTTATTTACAAGTTACTTACATGCATTCTAAGGTCAATTTTCCACACACATGCATGTTTTAAGTGGTTATAGGAAATTATGCCCTAATTTCCATGTTTTTCACTGAGGAAAAAATCAACCAATGGAGGATAAGAGAGCCTATTTATCATATCCCTTTCCTAACATTATTGACCCTAAATAGTCAGTCATAATTTTAGTTTCACAGTCATAGTTAGATCTATTGATCAGTTCTAAGTACTTTTTGGTTTCACACAATTAGGTTATAAACATAAAATAGCTAAGTATTTTGTGTTTTTCATAATTATCCTTCTTTAATTTGATCATGCTTTCTCAATTTTAGTACTTTGCCTTCATTTTGCTAGTTATAATTTATTTTATAATCTTTGTTACATTTCTATTCATTTTATCTTAATTAGAGTTAATCACCAAATTAATTACAAATTCTAATAAAACATGAGGTTTAGTTGGGTTTTTAAGCACTACCTAGCTATTAGAAATGTAAATATTAATAATGTTAAAAAAAAACCACTGATCAACAACATGTAAATTGGTGTGTCTAGTAAGAACTTATGTGTTTCAATGAATGCTTTAATGATTTCTTGATTTGCTCTAGAATGCTTGTAAGTGCTTAATATATTCCTATGAACAACAATTATTATTTTTTTAATTTTCTTCCTTCTAAATTAATTACTATGTTTGTGTATTTATAGACAATTTAAATTCAAATTGAGACCTTATTAGTGTGTTAACAAACATCAAATGGTCACAAGGTGAAAAAGGCATGGGAAAGAAAGTGAGTAAACTCAAGCCAAAAGGGGCCACACAAGTTTCCCAAGATTTTACCCTAATAATCTATATGTGTCTATACCATTGGTGCACATTATATATAGGTTCTCAAAATGATGAGAAATCAGGAAAAAGAGAAAATGACAATTAGAGGTCGAGGGAAGGGTTAAAAATTGATGCAAGAAAAAAAAGAGGATCCAATTAAGGAAAACCTTTATATTTTGTTTTAATTGTATTTAACACTCACCCATGGACACAACTCAAGTACACTACTCTTAGAATTGACACATTCAACACATGCTCTTTATTTAAATCAACAACATGTTACAAATAATTGAATGCTCACTCACTCACTCTCCCACACCCACTTGCCTTTTAAGGCTTATTATAGTTCATGGAGATGATTTAATCCTACACATAGTCCCTTCAAGACTGAAACATAGTAAATGTTCTATTCTTGGATAACAAACTCTTAAACTCTATTTTTTTTCCTCCACTTGGAGCTAATTCCATTCACTTGTTTCATATCACTCACTCTTATTTATAGTTCAAATCTTTCTTAACATTCCTCTACCTTATTGAGTGTTTATTGACCTTATTTAGCCTCTTAGAAACACTCAAGATCTATCAATTCATCATTTTGGGTGTTTCTTTATTTTTATAATTCACACAATAAAAATTGCCATTAAATGCAATCTGATGGTTTCAAAAATGTTGTGGTGTTTATGAAACCACTACTATATGTATATTGGTGATAGTAAAATATTGGGGAAATTTTGAAATTTCCATTGATGCTTGAAAAAACACTACTTATTAAAAATTGATAGTTTCATCATGGTGCAAATTTTGCCAACTTTTGGAGGCCATAACTTTTTCATACAGACTTGAAACGAAATGTTTGTTTTTACAAAATTGCATAACATTTTTAAAAGAATCAAAATATGTAATCAATACAAGTTTAGTGATGTCCTTAATGACATTTTTTCCTTTTCCCCACAACCTAAACATTTTAGCCCTTAAAAAAACATGACCACTTCTTAGAATGTATCGATGATTGAGAAAGTCAACCACCTCACTTGGAACCTTATCACTTCTTGAAACTAATTCTTCTCTTATGTGCTTGATGGTACTAAATTTTTGGGACATCTATGTTTCCCCTTGGATCATCTTCATTGTGATAAAACAAAAAATAAACCAACTAAACTAAATGCATTGGATGCTCCTGCATCAAAAACTATTGAAAGTAAACAAAACATGATGGAAAAAGACTTGACTTGAACAAATAATCAAAAAGTACACAAACATCCTAAGATCATACAATTTGATGACTAATAAAAGGCTAGGGAGCATTTTTAGGTGTTTATGATACATCACTTTATTAGAAAATATTATATTTTTTTGGATATTTATAGTGTAACAATTAACCAAGTTTATAATTGATGTAAAGAATTTTTTGGAAATAACTCTGTAGAATATTTATATGATCAATGTTTTGGATCACACTATGTGTTCCATCATAAGGATGCATCTTTATGATGGAGCACATAGTGTGATCCAAAACATTGATCACAAAATATTCTACAAAGTTATATCCAAAAATGTTTCTACATCAATTATAAAATTGGTTAGTTGTTACATTATAAAAAAGGATACATCCTAATGATGGAGCACATAGTGTGATCCAAAACATTGATCTCGAAAATCTTATACATGGTTCTTTCTATAACAGTGTTTACATTATATTCATGGACTATGAAAACCTCACATATTTAAAAGTTTACAATTGTTTTTATTCACTTAAAATTCTAATGTATTTTGAAAGTTAAATATTATAACAAAAATTGAAATATATTTTGGGTTTAATTATTTATTATCTTGAGATATTTTCAGTTTGTTAATTTATTATTTCTTTTCTTAGGCATTTAAATCGGAAAGAATGATTGCTAAGGCATTTTAATTATGAAGAGTCTAAAGACTACGAAGGTTAGCAATAACAAAGACAACTATAAATCACACTCTATAGATAAGATTCAAAACAAAATTACACTATCTACATACTTTAATGGATTCTACAAACCAATTTATTCTAATAAACATTAAAAGTCATTATTATAATCATCATTACATTTCACTATTAAGTAAAATTTCAACATATGAAACCATGTAACACACATACGCATCTCCTCTTAAATAAGTCCATTGCATAACATGCTTAAAAAAACACTTAATATAAACTTAGGCTTCCATAGTCCATCATACTTATAATTGAAAGCACTTTTTAGAAAAACTTTGATGTATATATTTTTTAAGCCATATATTTTTCACACAAGTTTGAAAACATATTTGTAATTACAATACTTATGTATTAAATGGGGTTTATTTTATATATATATAAAATAATGACTACTGACAAAAGTCAAATCTGTGAAGGTTAACAACAACAAAGATCTACATACTTTATTGAGCTCTACAAACTAATTTAATCTAATGAATATTAAAAGTCATTATCATCATCATCATCATTACCTTTAACTATTAAGTAATATTTCAACTTATGAAACCATGTCGCACACATAATTGACTCCTCTTAGATAAGTCTAAGGCATAAAATGCTTTAGAAAATGATTTTTATAGATTTAGGCTTCTATAATCCATAATATTTTGATTAAAAGTAGCTTTTTGAAAAAAAAATTGACGTATATATTTTTTCAAAGTAATTTCTAGAAAAACTTTGACGTATATATTTTTTGAAATCAATTTTTATAAAAATGTTGATGCATATATTTTTTAAATTATATATTTTTTAAATAATTTTCAAAACATGTTTGTAATTACAATACTTTTGTATTAAATAGGTTTTATTATTATTGAAAATATTAAAAAATATGATTAAAGTAATGACTACTAACAAAATTCAAATGATTTAAATGAGTAAAATATTTTAAAAAAATTAAAAAAATTACTTGGTAAAAAGAGCACTCCACTAAGCAATAATGATATACATAAATGCATACATATATATACATGTGTACATATACATACATACATATATCAATTATTTATGCCAGATGCATCTTATGACAAGGCGCAAGCCTTTTTTGTCTAAAAAATGTTTAATGTTAATCACAGTTTAGTCTAAACACTAATTACTGAGAAAAATAGTTTAAAGGTGTTTTACCTTAAATTTGGATATGTATCCTACTTGGGTAGATATGATTAAGAATATAAAAATAACAATGCACAAGGGTGATAATCAGATCTACACCAGGCCAATTAAATTTTAAACTCAGATACAACATATCCTAAATTTATTAAACTAAGATAGGCTAAAAATAAAAAACACAACTATGCCAAAATTGAAAATAACAAAGAAATAATGTACTTAGTTGGTTTTGATGCTAATATGGTTCTGGATATGGAATAGGAAATAAGTAGATTGGAAGAAGATTCTAAAACAATCACCAAATTTTAGATTAGGTGCCTTTAGATCCATACACACTAGCATTAGCATTGGACGTTAGCATCAATGCTACTATTTAAACCAAATGTAGGTGTCTTATACAGAATACTTACTAAAAAAGGATGCAACCACTTGGATGCTTCTAGGTTTGTCTTTGCCTTTGCTCTATTGCATTTATATCTAGGTCATAGACTATCATTCCTCATAACATGGCAAAACTCTAGTTCTTCATCTTCATAATGACCTTGGGAAAAAAGGGTTAATGTGTTCATAGTGTTGAGCTAACCCTAAAGACCCATTTATCAATGGGTGCTACTTACATATCCACTACTCCAAAGAGGGCCTCAAATTGATATAGTTATCCCCTAATGTGTTGGCTTGTGTATACACAAGGGTGCATTATGTGGAAGGTAAGTATAATAGTGACCCAACTTGTAACTTGGAAAATCTAGCCCTTGGACTATTCCTTCAGTACTTCATACATGTAGATGTGTAGTCCCTATGACCTATATGAAAACAAGAATAAAAAGGTAAATTTTTTGCTCAATTGAATGTTCTTTGGTATGAATGCTAGGTGAGAATGAATGAGGAGTTATTGTGAATATATACCACTCTTATCAGGATATATCTCACATTAAATCACTTAATTTGACCATTAGGATATGTTTATTTTACAAATTAGATGACTTTAGGGCACTAGACATATGCATCAAGGTACAACACTAACATCAACATAGGTGTTTAGAACTGATGATTGTGTCCTATCAGTTAGAAAATAGGGATAAGCTTAGAATTTGTAGGGGCATAATATAAGTATATTTTAAGTATTTTGGGCAAGATAGAAGGTATGTGTCATCAACAGAAGACTAGTCAGAATAAGATATAGTCTAAAGGGCACAGGATAGAGAAGATATGAGACTTATAAAAATAGGAAAGGTCTAAAATTGAGAATAATGACCAATATTTCCAAGTGTAATTCATAAATATCATCTACATTTGTCTCCCCCTTTAATCTAGCAATGAAATGGTTAATTTAAAGAAGTGTGTACTTGGGTGTGTATAATACACCTTGGCTTTGCATGAGCCCAACTTGAGTGTTTTTTTAGTGATTGACCTGTAACCAAGAGCATGTTACAATATATAATTAGTGCACACAATTTGAAATTTTAGGCATTGAAAATATTGAAATTGAAAGAGGAAGGTTTAGAAGTACACATGTGTATTGATGCAACCGTCTTGCCTACTAGCAAGTTGATTTGAAAAGATGTATCATTATAAAGATCTAAAATTGATATATATATATATATATATATATATGGAAATCACATATATAAATATGGAGAGAGAAATATTGGAAGGCACATACCCCCAAACTTGAAGAAAATGTGAGTTGCCAATTGATAGTTGAGATTAGCTCAACAATGAAACCCAACCATACTTATAACCTAGTGAGCATGAGTGAACAAAGTCAACCCATACCATATATTTAGTGAGGTTGGATGATGTAATCAAGTTTAAACTATAAACTTGGAAATATTGAGTGATTTAATCACCTCAACCATACCAAAAGTGAAGCAACTATTACAGAGATTGGCTCAATATAGTATGTAACAGTCTGACATGGTGAGTGATTGATAGTCCATATAAGAGTGTCAAAATTTTAAACTAATTTGAATTTTTCAATATTAGGTGCACATTGCATAACATATACACCTCAGATATGTCTCATTTTGAAACTGTGTATAACAATGGTACTAATGTATAAAATTTTACCAAAAATGTGTATCTGAATCATATGACTCTATGCTTTGGATAATTTGGTATTTTAAAAAAGTATGGGTAGCATGCTACCATAACATGCCCCCAATATATATATATAGAAATATAAAAACTGAAATAAGTGCCAATGTGGAGGACATGTTTCCAAAACATCCCCCCACTGAATTTGAGTGTGTCAAATATTGAATAAGTGTAGAGAGAACGCTTCTAAAACATGCCCCCATTAAATCTAAAAACTATGTCAAATGTGAAGAACATGTCTCTATGACATGCTCCAACTGATATGCCCCCCCCTGTGATGTGAGGGAATATAGGAATAGGTAATTTCCTTACCTTAAAAGGAGAAGACAACTGAATAATATGTGAATGGAACCATGTAACATATAAAAGTGTAAACACCAAAAAACTGCACATTTACAATTTTTGATGACTAAATTCCTCAAAATCCTCTAAAATTTTTCAAATCTTCCTAAAATCCCCTTAACCCAATTAAATCACTATTCTCCTAGTCACAAATATCATTCAAAATCACTATTCCAAAGTACTATTCACCATCACTATTCACTATGGGACCCACTATCACTATTTGTGATGACATGGCATGTGATATAGCATGTGATTTCGAGGTGATATGGCAAGTGACGTGGCTTAGAAGTGTTGTGGCTTGATGTGGGACATCATACCCCACCAAGGACCCTTCTCAAAGTGATTGATGACCTCCTTCAAGTATCACAAGGCCCCCCCTTAAAATGTGGTGCATTTCCCCTTAAGGGGTCATTATTCAACATGTATTTTGTCTTCCCACATGAAATTATACTTCAAAAAGAGATAACCTACCTCTTTAAGACTTTGGGAAAGACAAAGGGCACCCATTTTTAACCTTTTAGCCCAAATGGAGGCTCACCAACCCAAATGGGAGACTTTCCAACCCACATGGGAATCCTCACCAACCTCACCTTGGACATTTCATCCCCCACATAGAAAATGGTGCCAAATTTGGTGTCACCCCTTTAAGTTCTTGTGTGAAAGCAAGAAAGGATGGGGAGAAGTCTTTAAGCCTCATTCAAACCCATATGCATGATTTCTATTCAAACTTGGAGACTCACCAACCCACATGGGAACCCTCACCCACCTCACCTTGACTAAATCATGATCCAACTTGGATAAATTTGAATTTCTTCACTATTCCTCTATTTTGGCATTTTTCCTCACACAAAAATGCTATAAATACCCCCCTCTCCTTCACCCAAGGTTAAAAGTGGCAAGTTAGTCTTTTGTTCTTAGCATATTGCTACAAGTTTTTTTGGAGGAGGTCATCATCTTGGAGGTAATAATCATCTTGGAGGAGAAAATATCAAAGCAATGAAGCTCTATCAAAATTACTTCAAGCTTCATCGGCATTCAACCATCATCAACAACATCTTCAAGCCACTTCAACAACATTGAGATAATTTACTTTATTTTGTAATTTCAATTCTTTCTTTATTTCCCTCTGGCCTTCTCTTTTCTTAAACTCCATACTCTTGAGCCTTTAAACTCTTTCTCTTTATCCCACTCATCCCATTTAATCCCTTTGGTTATTTCTATTTCATTTATCCCCTTTATCCCATTAACCTCTTTGCCTCATTTACCTCTGTTCCCTTTTTGCCATCTTTACCTTTCTTTTTCCTTTGCCATATTTACTTATTTACATCTTTTATCTATTCATCCTTTTATATACTTGTATCCTTGACCATCTACCCAAACCAACAAAACAATCTTTTTGACCCTCACCACTTTACCAAATCATAACCATAACCTTTACCAATTTTCAGCATTAGTATTAATTAAACTATTACGTTCATTTAGTTATCTTTTGCAAAGAATTTAAATTTATTGTATCAAATTTAGTTATTTTCTATTTTAGTATCATTTATTTTCTATTTTTATACAAAATCTACTTCTTTTATCATTCCAACTTAAGTGTTTTGAAGAAGGTGGATTGACAGCCTCCTAGAAAGCTTTTGCTTATAGGATCTAGCTCACGCTAGGCAATCCACCCAACTACTTGTCTAACAAATAAGTTTTTTTGGTAGTGTTTTATTATTTCTAGGTATTCTCACCTAGACAAATAAGATTTCTCCATAATCCTCTAGATTCAATGTGTGCACTTTAACAGGTATTCTTCCACACCCTTCATTCCTAGTTTCTTTATTTTCAAAAATAAAAAAAGTAAGAAAAGCAAAAAAAATGAGAGAAACATTTTGGCACACCCAGTGGGACCCTTGAGTTTTCTTGGGTTCATAAATGTTGTAGGACATTTATAATTTCATTAGTGAAAGTCATTTAGTTTCATTCTAGGAAAATTAAGCTTTCTTTCTTACTTAATAAAAAATAAAAATACAAGATTTAGTTACAATTTTAGAAAAGTTAAAGTTTATTTTCCTTGCATCTTTAAAAGAAATAAAAAGAACAATCATCTTAGGATTAGGACTTGAATTTTCATCTTTCATTTAGATTGCATTTGGATATTTTCTATGCATTTAAATAAATCTTAAATTTCTTTTGGGTTTAAAACAAACACTTTGCATCCATTGAATTACTTGTTGATCTTAGTTCATCTAATAACTAGGAGGAAGAGTGATTTTATCATATATTTCACTTGTGTTCACACACTAAGCCAAACCACTGAATAATCAACACATCAAAACAATACTTGAGACAAGGACCGACTAGGATTTCATCACCTATCGGTAACCTTACCCCCTCCTGGCTATCCCACTTGGATTTCACCACCAAAGGGAGAACAAACTCAACTCTTTGGTTGAGTATAAACTCTGGACTTTTTATATCTTGGCTAAGCACCCATCACCCTTATCACTTTAGGATTGTGAAGTAAGGGGGTAGGCCCCAATACCAAGCTACATACTGAAGTTCAACATAGATCTTTCTTTGGAGTACCTAAACAACCTGAAACCAATCATAGCTTGCCTTTTTAGTACCTCTATCAAACCAAATTTCCCTTCACACTTTCTAAGTCATAAGCCAAAAGAGAGATAATTAAAACTCTAGTATTTAATGTATCTTAGTGTATGCTTTGACTACCTTGAATATTTTTTTTTACTTACTTTTTGTTTGAGGTGTGAGCTTCATTTCTCTCCATTCTTCACATAGTCTTTACCAGACTACAAATTGAAGAATCAAACCAACCAAGAACCTATTTTATAATACCTCATCTCCACTATCTTGTTCAATGGAGAGCTTTCCTATTTTCTCTTATGGAGATCCTAACTTTTCTAGGATCTTGGATAACAATCATTTTGCTTTAAAGTGGTACTTTGCATTGCAAGAAACTTATGTTCCCATCCTTACCAAAAATCAACCCAACCTTGTCTACAACCAACCCAATCTTGTCTACAACTAACCCAACCTTGTCTATAACCAACCTAACCCTATTTAAAATTAACCTAGCCTTACCTATAACTCATCAAACTCCAACTTCAACCAACCCAAAAACTATCAACCTTCACCCGAACTACCACCTGAGTTTATTGCAGTGATAATAGACCAAATAGCTAGATTAGAGTCAAAACTTAAGCCATATATTCCTGATATCCATGATCAATAAAACCTCACTTACAACCACCCAATGGCCTATCATCAGCCATTTAATTATTATCATGCCCAAACAACAACCTATCAACATCTATCGTCTCAATCACCCCAACCTTGTCAAAGCTTAAGCTATTTCCGCCAACCATCATATCAACCTCAACCCACCTTGTTAACCCTATCAATTTCATCACCCTCAACTGATCAACCAATCTATCAACCCAACCAACTTGTTAACCTATCAAACCAACTAGCCTCTTCAATCTAACCAAATAACTTACAAATAGTTTCACACCCTAATGTGATAATTGAGACATTGGTACACTCTCTTTTATCTCTTAGTATATCTACAACTGAAGAAACAATAGTAACACCAACCTTAACCAATCCACTTGTTGACCAAGTAGAACCTTTACAAATTTCCTTACAAAGCACAATTAATGAAACCAAACAATATTTTTCACTTCCCCTTTGAGTGAATCAAATCCAACCAGAATCATTTGACACTTATGAGGTGCACACGATCAATGTTGTTATTGATAAACCTATTATTACTACTTCTTCCACCCCACTCATTGAAGTGTGGGAATCACTTCCCATTCCTTTGGATGACCAAACAAAGGAAGCAACCACTCCCTTCCTTTCACTTGATGCCATTACA
This sequence comes from Torreya grandis, assembly GCA_037957365.1. Lineage (NCBI taxonomy): Eukaryota > Viridiplantae > Streptophyta > Pinopsida > Cupressales > Taxaceae > Torreya > Torreya grandis. The sequence goes on from JARHVA010001181.1 coordinate 2,993,967, forward strand.
CCATCTTCCCCTACCATAGACTTACCTACTCTTCTTTTGGAAATCATTCCTTTAGAAGAGGTCACCTTATCCACTCCATCTATGGAAGAAACGTCTTCTCTAAATTTTGAACCTTCCACCAAAAACATAGATGGGGAAACCATTCCCTCTTCTCCACCCAAGGTTTTAGGCTTTAAAATCAATGATCAAGGAACAAAACCTATCTACAAGGCCTTTTCTCAGCTAGTAAAAAGCCTGGAGTTCACTTCTCACCCCAATCTCAATAGATCCACCTTCTGGCATCATCTTGGCCTCCATTATCAAATCAAAAAAGAACCCTTATCTTCACTTAAATCCACCCTCAAACCTATTACTACCTCAACCCTATCCTCAAATACTCCATATTTCAAAACCATAAGGGAACCATCCAACCCACTCCCATCTAAAATTGTTAAATACCCTTACACCTCTTTAACCAAACCCATCAAGAATCTAGGAATACTTCCTATTCCTAGCATAACTCACCAATCTTTGAAGTTGGACCTAACTCCATCAATTCCACCAAATAAAACTTTGACTAAACCTATTAAAATGGTGGAATCTCCTAAACCATATTGAAATAGACCCATGGCCCCATTTCTCTTAAATCTTCTACTTCTAAACCAAACAAGCAACCCCAACCTAACCAATCTACTAAAACTATTGCACAACTAAAAACTTCTAGGGTAACACCTAATCCTAAGAAAACTTCCACTCCAAAGCCCAAAAATCCATCACCCCCAATGCCTTTACTTGAATCCTATTCAACCATTTTACAAAGGTTATTGAAAACCTCCTCCTTAACCTTACCACCTCTCAAACATTTCCAACCTATCAAAACTTTTGACCATTCACATCCTCAACCAAAATGGTTTAATGCCAGCTTAGTCTGTGCATACCATAGGACACCTGGACATGACATAGAGCATTGCAAATCTCTCCAAGCACTCATCCACAACTTATATGAGGATAAAATGTTATCATATGAACCTTTCTTAACCAATTTAACCCAACCTAACTGAAAAACCAAAACTACCCCACCACCCATAACTTCTAGAGTAAAAACTAATTCTAGGAAGGCTCCCAAAACTAAAAACCTATCACCTCCAACACCCTTGCATGAATCCTATTCAATCATTTTACAAAGGTTATTGCAAACCTCTTCCTTAACCTTACCAACTATCAAACCTTTTTACCCTATCAAAAATTTCAACCCTTCATGCCCAAAACCGTCATGATACAATGGCCACCATGTGTGCTCTTACCATAGGATACTTGGCCATGATATGAAACATTGCAAGGCTCTTAAAAGCATTATCCACCAGCTTTATGACAAGGATAATATGTTATTAAATAAACCTCCTTTGAACCCATTACCAACCTAACCATCAACCAAACCTAACCAACACTTGCCTATCCCCCCATTCTCACCTAAGAGTAAGGAGAAACCAAAGCAGCAAGCTAAACCAAAACTTCCTTTTATCCACATCATTTTTAGGGTTACCCACTCTTAGGTCCAACAAAAGGATAAGGGAAAGGCTAAAATGTCCATATCATAGACACACCCTTTAAACCCTCAACATTATAATTGAATCCAACCACAAACACCTTCACTTTGGGATATTTATCCCACCCATGAAAAGAGTAAACTAGGGGAAATTTCCTTCCATAAGGATTTAACCATTAACTAAACTAACCCTTGCCTTGTTTGTCTCAAACTATCAACCAAACCTATCCATCAACCCAACTTGAACCAAGTGGTATATCAAATTGGGAAAACCCATTTGGACACCACCTAACATATTTGGGATACAAATTCTCCCATAAAACCATAGGAGATTACCCATCACCATCAAACCTAACCAACTTTACCTCAAACCTCAAGACTTCAATATTGGAGACCTCATCCTAAATTAAAACTGACATGTGACCAACATAGAATAAACAAGGCAAGTTTGCTTTCAATTGGCTTGGACCCTACATCATCACTCATAAGTATGGATCAGGAACTTATCATGTGTCCTCTCTTGAAGGCAAACTATAACCTAAGCTTTTCAATGCTTCGCATCTGCATTCATTTTTTGTTAAAGAAGGATTGAGCTCACCTATTTGTCTAACTTAAGCTCATCCCTTGATTATGAGATTTTAACCTTCACCCACCTTCCTCTTCCCCTACTCAGGATAATTAATTACAACATAGAACCATGTAATTAACCATCACAATCATGGCCTAATCCTAAATATGGGTACCACGGATCTACCCATATCATGGTTCTCATGGATACTTTTCATCTCTAACAAGATGGAATCCCATGGTCATTGTCTCTCAAAACCACACCCCTTCACATATCATTGACCTTCTTGTGTTCAAAAATTTCCCTCATAAAGGTAGATTTCTAAACCTAATTATACTTGTCCATGTCTAAACACATTACATCTCAAAACAATCTAGATCTATATCATAAGCATTACAGACTACTCCCTCAAAGGACAACTACCCAAAAATAAAATAAATATTGCCACATGTAAGGTAGACTACTCCCTTAAGGACAACTATCAAGAACTTTAAACAAATCCAATAAGCTTAGACCACTCCGTTAAAGGATGGATAAGTTAACTTTTTCAAAAATAGAGCAATTTCTTGGAAGCTTCCCGCATCGATCAGCTTCCCATATACAATAATAAAGCAAAATACCTACTAGCATAATAAATTCTAAAGCCACAATCAGCTTTCCCATGTAGACTTCTCGCATTGATCAGTATACATATAAAATATGACATGGAATTATCTATTACTATTCTTAGGCCACCTATAGAAAGGGTAAACTAATTCATATAAGGTAATCATACATATCACCCATTACCCTTCACACCACCTATCACCCATCTTACTTTTAGACTATCTGTAAATCAAGGGATTTAGAGCTTACTTGACACCTTGTGATCAAGAAACCTTTTTTATCAACTAACAACCACTCATGCATAGTATTTGAAGGGCTTATATTCATTAAGTTGATCCCACCTCAGGTCCATTTTTAGTCCTTGTCAAAAACAAAGCATCATACCCTATTCTCATCTTAATGTGCTTGGTTGATGTTTTCATCATAACTTTTACCATCCAATATTGCAACAACCTTAATCATCCTTTTTACATTAATCAAGATTCTAACAAACATCACCATACCAATCATAACCATAACCATAAAATTCATAAATATCCACATAATCTTAAGCATGAAAACATTCAACCAGTGATATCCAACACATTTTATACATATTTATAGTAAACTCTGTAATATTTTATTTAAGGTGCAAGGAGTTGCATGACATATATATAGTCATCATATTACATACACATTACCTAATGCATAGACATACATTATTTTCCTACCTAAACATTAGACTGATTATATAGTGACTATGGATTAATGTTCAACCATCCTTCTACTTGATTACTCCCTGAACTAACATTCATAACATTCCCTGTCTCAACAAAAGTTAAAGGGTATACTCTATTCTCCTCTCCCACATTCATCCCCATAGGATGAGAATCATATTTCACTCTAAGTATTTCATCCTACTCGCCTATCATAGCCATTACATCCCTCTGCTCTAGTTGTTCTACTCACATAGGTACCACTAGTTGTTGTCTCAGCACACATCCCCTTGGATAGTGAGGGTTCTCTCTATAGATAGGTTGATGATCATGTTCTCCAACCCTACATCTTGCGTAGTAAAGCTCCCACCTTATTCATTTCTACAGAGGTAAGAGTTCAGGATCAAGCTCAAGTCATGGGTGCCTTTCCTCTTGTTGTTGATCTAATAGTACTTCCATTATCACTATTACATGTTGCAGTATCTGGTAGATCCACACATTCACCATATTGATTATTTTGGGTCACAGGGGTTGTTGATCACCACCACCATTGTTTCATTTATTTTCCATCATCAATCTTGTGTAGTTCTCTACACTCTCTATAACTTTCAAAACCAAATGACTAAATGATAGGCATTCATCCTTATCATAATTCTTCAAATAGAATATCTGATCATTCTTCCTCGCCAACATGATTAACCATTCCACCGATGGGGAAGGTCATATGATGTCATTGATTCTTTTAAACAGTGCTCCCACTTGAAATGTTGATGTTTACTTAACTAATCATGTGGACATGTCACCCTCAATCTGATCGGTTACCTCAATAAATCCACTATGCACCACTGAGATATCTTTTTGTTGACCTTATCATCTAATATGCATCCAATGTATTTTCTTTTTTTGTCATCTTATACTCCTTTTGGGCTTGGTGGTCATTAGTATCATTATCACCATTACCTTAGTTGACATAAATTGACTTCCAACCATGGGTAGTTATAATGATCATGCCTTCAAAACTACCACTGTTGTTGGTGGTGCTAACTCCCAAATCCTTTCCACTATGGAAACTCTTCCATTAGAGGTAGGCCACCATGAATTTATAGTAATACATTCACCTTCTTGCCTCTTTTTCCTTCCTATTCCTACCAACCCATTATCACAAGCTCTAAACATCAAACCCCAACCATTGACAGTGTCTTCCTAAACATGGCAGTCTTTTCTTTTGTACCATCTGAGAGTCCATCCACAATAGAGGAAAGACTATTTGATCCAATTGTATCACCAATATCCTAGACCACATAGCTCCTTGATATTAGGGCCTCTTTTAAATGGGCTCCCACATCTGTAGTTCCTAGAAACTGGGGCACAAGATGCAAATATGGCTACCATTTGCCTAACCTACTCATACAACGCTTGGGTCAGGCAAGGTCCATCCTCTATTTCTCACCATGATGCTAACTTCCTTACTTATAAAATCTCCTTAGCCATCAAATAAATTCTTTTTAGGTCATCACTTCAATACTACCCTTAAAACTCAACTCATAGTAGTGGTAAACCTTGGCTATAATGACTTTGTAGATCTGGATGGACCTTCACCTCCTAAAACTCAGCTTGTAGTGGTAGACACTATCTCCAAACTCCTACCCTCACATAATTTTAAAAGGTACAACCTCCTCATAAAAGCACCTCTTCTTTAGATTAGCTCCATTGAAGATTTTTTGTGGTACTTAGCATTGTGTTCCCTTCTAATTTATCTTATCTTGCCCATCTGCATCTCTCATCCTACTAAATGTGGGATCATTATGGTAACTATTTACCAACTTACCCCATTCACTTTCACTAACACCTTCACCAAAACCCAAAAATATTGTTTTACCAAACCTTCTCTCTTAGCCCAAACTAGCCCATGTGGTTCATCAAATTGGGGCAACCAATTTGAACACCACTCATCCAAACCTTGTTGAACTATATTGGCCTAATGTCCATGGACTATGTAGGCATTACCCTAGGGGTAGTTTGGCCACTAACAACTAATTCCCATCCCCTTTTTTCTTCTCACTCATTTCCACCATTTATAGTGACCTATTTTTTAGGACATCCTACATCAAGGAAGATTTGAATTCTTTCTTCAGCATCCTTATGTTTTAACACCATCTAATACTTCTTCTTAAGTCTTTCCCCCATTGTTGGGAGAACTACATCAACCTAAGGTCTTTTTTGACTATGTAGGCAAGGCTCAGTTACTAAGGTTAGCTCAGTCGCATCCTTTAATTATGTTTTCCCTTCTCACTTAAAATATCTTCTTCCACTTCTCTACATAACCCCTCACCACCTACCTCCCTTCAGCTTGTCAATCTCTTTTAACCACTTTTCTAGCTTGTCAATATCTTTTAACACAAGGGTTGAAAGCCTTTCCCAATATCCCCTCTTACCTCCCATAAAGCCACCTCCTACTCTACTTCATTGGCCTCCCTATCATCTTTCCTTATGCATGCTTCGTAGCCCACTTCCCCACCTACCTTTTGCATTTTCTACATCTCTTGCACCTTATTACCAACCTTGCCCTTTATCCCCTTTAAATTATTTCTCCATCCTCATCATCTCCCTCGCCCTTGGCTATTTGTCATACCCCCTTTATCACTCTATTTTCCTCACCCATTCCACATCATACTATGCATCTTGCAAGCTTTCTATTTCTTCTATTGCTACACTTTTTCTTTACGTGTACCACCACTCTTTGCCATTCTGCCACTCTTCCCACCATACCCATTTTCCATTCTTCTTGTTTGCTTTTTTTCCATCTTTTCATCCTTTTTATCTTCATTTTTTCTCCACAACTAGATTCTAAGTGGGACTTTATCCTTTGAGAAGCCTTCCATAATTGCCCTTTTCTTCTTATCTCTTTTTGCCTTTTTCCCTTTTGTATTCTCCTTTTCCTCTTTCCATCATGCTACTCACTTATCTTTTGCATCTGTGTGAGTATCCATGCTTTGTATCCTTGCTTCAATTCTTCCTTTTTGTTCTTATCATCCCTGATATTCATCCCTTAGTTTCATCTCACTCTCTTTCATTGCATCCCCCTATTTCTTCACCACCTCACCATTTTTTTAGCTTGTCAATCCCTTTGAATCACCCCTTCAGCTTGTCAATCTCTCCTAACAAGTTGATTAACACCTACCTTCTCTCTTCACCTTCTTATCCACCCATCCTTTGCTTCCCCTCATTCCTCAGCCCTTTCCCATCTTCCATCCCATTCTCATCTCCAAAACCACCATCGACTTTGCTTTGTTATTCCTCTCCTTGCATATCATCACCCATGCTTACTTGGTCAAGATACCACCTGCTTCTTCCCAATCCCATCATCCTATTTGTGTCCTCATTTCACTCCTTTTTTCCTCATGTTTCCTTTTCTTCCATTTATTTCCTTATTTTTCATTTTCATCACCAAACTATTTTTTCTTTTGTCTTTTTTAGACTTGTTTTCAAACCTTTCATGGCCACCCATATCCCTCATTCTCCCCTTACCCTTAATTATTGTTACACTTCTCTCTCCATCCTTTTCAATTCTCCAAGTTGTCATTTTTTAGTGCATCTCTCACCCCCAATATTCTACCTTTTATTTTTCTTCTCTTTTCTCCATTTCATTTCATTTTTTTGTCTTCCTTGATGCCCTCCTTGTTCTTCATGACCTATATGACCATGCATGGCTTCTTACATCTTTCTCCACCTTCATATTTATCTATGACCTCATTGTTTTCTCTTTATCCATCTCTTGGTCCACCTTTACCTCATCCCTTGCTGGATCTCCCTTATGTTCTCTAATTTCACCTTCACCTCTTTAGAGTGCGGTCACCAATTGTACTACTTTTGCATACATCTCTTTGTCTACTTCCTTGTATCCTTCATGCCCTTGCCTTAATGCACAAAATTTGGTTAGGTTCCTTACTTTAGGAGCATTCTTTTCTTCTTTAATTCCTCTATATGTTGTGCTTAGACTCTCTTGTTTGTCCCTCTCCAACTACTCCCTTCACCCTCCCTATCACCTTTTTCCTTTTCAACCCTCTGCCCATTTTGAGCATGTTATGGCCTCCAAGGTCTTTCACTCAATTTTGGTTTACTACAAGATATATACCAATCCTATGGATTTATAACACAATTGGCTAGGATCATGGGCTCATATGACCAACCAATAAACCTAAGCATTATTCAGCCATTAGGATGAAAATTTCTTCCCCACCTCTTCTAGTCTTGCCTATTTTAAACCCTTTTTACTCTGGCCTTTGAAGATGTTAGAATCAAAACTAAAACCACCTTAAAATGGAAGAATTAGGATAACCACGTGGGAATGATAACTACACCCTCTCACATGCCCTAACCTTCCAACCAATAATTTCCCTTGATTCTCCCTTTTGGACTACATCTTCTTACACCTTGTAATATCCATGCTCTTTGACTATAATCCACAACCTACTCCCTCAATTAATTAATGTTATTATTATTCACCTCACTCCATATTCTAAATCCCCTCGGCATCTTTCTTTGAAGTCCCTCAAAACCTCAATGCTTACTTATTTTGGGGCCCTACTGACTCAACTATTAAGGGTTCAAATATTTGCCACTTCTTATTTACCCACTCTACTACTTTGCTTCCCCGAATCATTGAATAATAACCTTCCATATCCTGTTAACAACATTGTTTTGGAATGTACACAATGTCAGCTTATTTGGATGGTGATAAAAGAACCCCTCAGATCACCACGATATTTCAAGTAGTTCTAGATTTTCCAAATCTTGGTACCATATATTTCTACCTTTCCTTTACTTTATGATGGTGGTAGAAACTTCATGCTTCAACCTACTTATCCATGGCTACAAAATCCTTTTACATAGTTGATGTAATCATTTAATTGCATCCTACCTCACCTCATCCATAATTTCTACCACAGCCATCAGAAACTATTTGATATCCAATTGGGACAACCAAGTTAACTAACGCCTTTCACCTCAAAAGAACTACATTTGGCCTGACATTCTTTTTGGATTCCTATCCATGGAACTATGTAGCCAGTGTCCACTTTTTGCATGCATCTAGAGTTAGCTTGGCCATCCCCTTCTAACCCATACCCAATCACCCACGCATTCTCCATGTCCACCTTGACATCAGTTACTTTTGACCTAGAACATTGGTGTTTTTTACAATAACTTTTGATTGCAATGACCAACCTTGCCATGTTGAAATTCTAAATGTTTTCACCACCTCATGAAAAACTAGACCATTTGTGTTTTCTCAGGAGCAGTTCCTACCCTAGACACTTGAGTCAACATCGACCCTATCTAGGAACCTTGATAAGACTAACCTAATCAACTATGACCAATGTTGGGGACTAGTTACCTTGTCATTTATATTCGAACCTAACCTTTTTTATCAACATTGGCACCTTTAGTCTCTACATAATCTTAACTATTATGCTTAGTCATATTTATTGAACCCATTGGCATTTCACATACCCAACTACCTTGAGGCACCACCTAGTACCTCCCCATCAACTGCTTATCAAACACACACTCAATTAGACCTTTCCTCATCAACTCTCAGTTTGAGGGGGAACACCTCCTACCATACTTGGGGCATCTTGACCTTCAACCAAATGATTTTTTTTATTTTACATCTTGTTAATGTTGACCAATTTTTGCTCCAGGCCAAAATCGTTCACCTTCTTTCTTCACAATTCGAAGACCGTTGTTTCCAGGTTGCACAAGTTTAATGCCAGTGGTTCTCTGCTTGGTTCAAGATGATTTTTTCAGTCATTTGGTTCAACTGGTTGGTTTATTATCATTTGTTTTATCTCCTTAAAAATACAACGGCCTTGTTCCATTTTGGTTCAGTGGCTTTTGGTTCAATCTCTTTGTTCAAAGGCTCGTCAGTGTTCAATGGTTGAACCATTGAACCGTTGAACCATTTTGGTTCAATGGTTTTGGTTTAAAGAAAAAGGTTCATCGATTTTGGTTTGACAGTCATTGGCACAAAATGGTTGAACCGTTAAACCATTTTGGTTCAATGGATTTAGTTCAACCGAAAAGTCTACAAAAACATTCAAAGACCTAACAGCAGTCTGAAGAGCCAAGTGACCCATCGAATTATACAAGGAAAAGGTGCCCAGGAGAGTGCTAAAAAAAATGAAGCCATAGAAGAGATCATATGAAGGCCTGATAGTGTTGCGATGAGGGCGGTGACATCCTAGAGAATGTCAGGTTTAGCAGAACAGTTTATCTATTGGTTTTCAAACATGATGGCTGTATGAACGTAAACTTTCATGAAGAGAAATGGTCATTTGTCTTCAAAATCAAAGAAGTGCAAACCATGGAAAAGAGCTCAAAATGTAGCGACCTACCAAGATGTTCACCCCAGGGGCCGAATAAGCCAGATAAGACAAAATGGAGGAAAACCAAAGCGACAAGCAAGGGATGAGTAAACAGTTAGTCCAAGTGGTGCCAACTAGAGAAGTGAATCTGGTAGGTGAAACAGTGCCAGCGAATTGATCATTTGGGATGCAATCAGCTAGCAGTGCAACTGGTTCCTCTTTTTCACATTAATGGGTAGACAAATCGTGTAAGTCATCTAAAAGAGAAGGGCAGATTTCAAGTAGACAAAGCAGATGACTCATTAATGTTTTGAGCGACTTGTTTATTTTTATGAATAGGAGATATGCCACTTATAAACAAGAAGCGCCAAATGAGCCTCCTTGCCTTTATATATTGCAAACTTGGTCATTTTGTAATCATCTTTTCATGAATTTTACAAGGCGTAGCCCTAGCGAAATATCCACCTAAATCAAATAAAAGCAGTTTTTTACCTCCATTTGGATAGATATATCTGAGTATGTCTTGATTGTTTGTTCTGTGTCCAATCATTGTTTCTTGATGCTCTCACAGGTTTAGCACCAGCATACCTGTTATCTACAAGGTGCCATCTTTGCAGCTGAAAGGAGAAGAGCAGTATTTGAGAAGTGCAAAACTAAGGAAGTTACTACATAATTGTGCATCCTACATCACCTTTGGTAATCCCTATTTTTACACTATCCATTAAGGCCTCCCTGCCAGTTTCTAACAGCCTGGTCCTTTTGCCAAATGTGTAGTGTATGTATGTGTTTATCTGGTTTCAGTGTGGGTGTGTGAAGGTCACCTTTATTTTGGTGCATCACCTCTTTAGAATAAGTTTGTTTTCCTGTATCTTTCTCCCTTTTCATTCCCCCCCTTTATATAGTTGTATATATATGCCTATGTTTGCACTTGTTGAAACAAACCTGATAAATCAAAGGGAGCTAGCACTTATCTAGAGACTCTCCCCTCTAGCTTCACCAGTCCCACAAGCAAGAGGGGAGTTTCCATGTTGCGAGGAGAAGGCAGGAGTTAGGCCTCCTGCCCCAGGAGCAATCTCTTGCGTCAATAGTTTTGCCACGCCTATTAGAACATACAATTTGATAACTCAGAAAGGTTTTAGGATTGATGTTGGTCTTGTCACAACAATTTCAAGTTTTTTAGCATCTGGTGACTCCACTGGTAAGAGATTCATTTCTGTAATTAAGACTAGTGGCTTAAATTTCTATGCCTAAAGTCACCACAAGGTTTGCTTCAAGAGGGGTTCCTTTTGAATTCATTGAGTTACCTTTAAACTCTGCTAAAAGACTACAATTTGAGAAAACCCATCCTTATCTAGCAATCAATCCTCTTAAGCCTGTTATAAGAGACACAGTCACAGTAGAACCCTAGCTACAGCTAATCCCAAGCATGGCATTGCCTTTTGCAACTTTTCGTGGTGAGAGCCCCTTGAACCTCCCATGTTATGATCCAATTCTGGGAATAGCTCTCAAGAATGTGCCTTCTTTTGATGGAGTGGGGCCTATTACAGCCATTGAGCATATTAGGAATGTTTCCAACCTTTGCAATATTCATAATGTAACAGAAGAAAATATTGCCATCAGACTGCTAGCATTGTCTCTAAAAGGCAAAGCTCTTGACTAGTACAGGACCTTACCTGTGAATTCAATACATTCCTGGAATGAATTGGGGACTCAGTTGATAGATCATTTTGGGGAAAAGAGCGATGACCTCTCAGTTGTTGAGCAGTTGATGACTATAAAGAGAGCTCTGCACGAGTATATGCAGGACTTCAACACATGCTTTCAAAGGACTTAGGATAGAATTCCCATCTTGGTAAGACTGACTCACAGCTACACTTTCTTGTATTATTTAAAGGCATTAAATAGTGATATTTTTGTGATGATCTAATTTATGGGAGGGCATATACTGTGTTATGCTTATGACATAGCCATAGTAGCAGAAAATTGCTTGGTTCACGCTGGGAAAATAGCCCCTAGGCCCCACATACCCATTTTTCCAAAAATGCCACCTCTAATTCAGGCCCCTACTCCCACATTAGCCCCTCTACCTAGCATAGAGAAACTAGCTGTTGCTCCATCCAATGAGCTTCATGAGGACAAGAGCATGTTACAAAATATGTCAAATGAACTTGTAGCTATTAAAAGGCAACAAGCTCAAAACAACAGACTGAATCAGGGATACCAGCATTATGGCCAAGCTCCTAGACCTCCTTTTCAAGGCTATAATCAAGGACAAGGTTAACTCACTCAAACCAGACCATTTCAAAACTACAACCCAGGCCCCCCTCATCATCTAAGGCCATGGTGCCCATTCAGAACAATCTAGTATAAGAACAGCCAAGCTATTCGACCATGGGATATGGTCAAGGATAGGCTATTTACACAAATGAGATGATGAATCATTTCTAGAATGTAGAGAACCAAATAGCTGCTCAATCTTAGATCTTCGAGCCTTCAATGCAACCCAACATGAGTAGCAATCAGGCCCACCCTGATTCCACCCTGATGAATCACCTAGAAGGGGAATTTTATTTAGTGAATTATGTGGGTGATGCTGACAATCAGGCTGATTGTGTTGCAACCAACACAAGATTTAAAATAAGAGTAGTGATAGAGGCCCAAACTACTACTCAGATGGCATCAACGCTTCCTCCATCGCATTCCAGTCCAAAAGCCCCAAATTTTAGGTAGCTATCTATACCTTCAGCCCCTCAGCCTGTAGTTCAGCTTGGGATTCCCCCCAAAGAAAACTTGAAGGGAGGCAGTCCTCAAATCAACATAGTGGACTAGATGAAGAAGCTGCACATAAACATCTCCTTGTGGGATTCATTATCTCTTCCAGGCCAAAAGGATGTATTGAAAAAGGAATTGCGTGAGTTGGATCAGCAAGCTGCCCTAGCAAGCACTGATAATGTCTTGATGACAAATGGACAGCCTTCCACTTTAGGTCAGGTAAAGAAAGAAGATAAAACTCCCCCTTTTTATGTATCCTTGGTTATAGGGGATTTCTTGGTACATAATTTCATAATTGATAGTGGGGCGAACACCTCAGTAATGCCCAAGTGTATTGCTGACAAGATGGGACTGAAGTATGAAGATATGAACAAAGGAGTCTTGTAATTAGATGGGACACCTAAAAAAATAGTTGGGATTGTGAAGGGTTTAGGCTTGATGCTGCATGCTTTCCCAACCTTCTCAATCCCCCATGATATAGTGGTAGCGGATGTTCCTCCTTATTTTGCAATTTGCTTGTCTAGGGACTTCACATCAAAGATAGGTGGCTATCTAGTAGCGAATTGGTCATATATGGTCTTTAGAACCAAATATGGGACCAAGGTAAAAATTGAGTCTGAGCCACTCTACAAGGACCATCTACAACCGTTCACACCCAAGGTAGTGAATGTCAATTACACAATCATCGACCCAAAAGAGTCCTAGATAGACCAAGCTCCATCCTCTGCTCTTGAAGGAGTCGCAGACCTACTCTTGGATGAGTGGTGCAATGATAACTTCAAACATGATCCATACAAGTTCATTGAGGAGGTAGACCTTGGAGTCTATTACATGAATGAAGAGGGCACTTTCATACCAAATTTAATGAAAGCAGGCCAAGAGGACCTTGGTCTATGGCAGCTATATTTTGACACTTCCAGAGGTAATCTGAGCGCTGGTGGTGGGGCAATGTTGGTCTCCCTTGCAAAAGAAAGTACTTTTCAGCTTTCCATTTCCATTTCTCCTGCACAAGTAATGTTGTAGAGTATAAGTCTCTTATACATGACCTAGAATGGGCAAGAAAAAGAGGGATTAAAGAGTTGTAAGTTTTGGGAGACAGCAAGCTGATTATAAATCAAGTTAGAGGCCTTAATTTGACTAAAAATCCTTTGTTAAAGTCTTACAAGCATAGAGTCTAGGATTTACTGGAATATTTACTCACTTTCAATATCACCTCTATTCCCAGAGAGCAAAACAAGTAGGCAGATAGGCTGGCAGCAATTGGCACCCAGTTTGTGTCAAGAATCTAAAACAATAAACAGCTCTGATTCCACTGTTAAGACCCAAAAGCAACAATTGATTACCATGTAAAAGCAACTTAAAATATGTGGAATTAACCAGAAGTAAATAGTAACTAGAATTCAAAAATAACACAGAATATGAGAGACAATACCCAATTGTATTAATACTCTTCCAGAAAAGATTTACAAATGAAGAGACGCCACACTCTTCCACACCTTACAGGCTTCCCACACCAAGTGTATAGTAATTCACCTTCAAGAGCTCACTCTCTCAATTACAGTCCCAACACACAACTCAAACATAGAGTTGGTCTTCACCTCCAACCAGTCAGTATCACTACTGCCAGTACCACTAATAAGTGACAACCGAAAAAATTGTCATTGCCTACTTCCAGTCCACAAGTACTCAAAGTACTTCAAGTAGATCTCCCATGAAATTGCAACAACCTGCAACTCAAATGATCTTACTTTGGAAGGGACTACCTTGCCTTCCTCTATTACTCTATGTCTGAGTACACACCATACTCCAAGTAGATCCTTCCTGATCTTGCTACCTGTTGTGTTGTGATCTTCCTGATCTTGCTGTCACCTACAAATCAACTTGGTTATGCAACACCTGCAAACCTAGATCAAACACACACAAACACCTGCAGATCAATGATCTTACTTACACATGCAGATCTCCAAACGTGGCCTTGCACACCTACTGACCAAGATCATGCATATATAAAGAATCCTTTTGATTCTCCAAACCAGCACCCACACTTGGTAATGTGGCACTAAGAAGAACACACCATGCTCTCTTCACTCTGAAGGAGCTAATTTTGCTCTCTTACTCTCTAGCACACTTTACAATATAGGCCATGAGTCTATTATATAGATCTCATGCAAACAATAATTAGACATCTAATTACAATAATTAGATCTATAGCTTCAAGTCTATAATTGGCCTTCAACATGCAAACAAACAGTTCATTAACTAACTATCTGTGAACTAGCAGTTCTAGAACCGCATAGGCAACTGACGTCAATACCTGTCAGGCTAGAGATGATCGACGTCGACCGATCCCTGACCGATGTCAGTTGCTCTTCCCACTAAATATGATCAACATCAATTGATCAGACTAACGGCAGTTACTCTGCAACTCGGCAACCTCTCAACAACCTCCTCCATGTTTGCATCAGTGAAGCTTTTAGCTCTACAACCTAACAATCTCCCACTTGGAGATAAACAGCTGCATTGTACCTGTACTTGTACATTATCTAATCTATTTCCTAGATTGTATCCCTCTTCAAGATCAATCCTGAAGACCAACCACCACAAAACCTATGGTGAACCTCCTATCATCCAAGTAACCTACCACATCTACATCTACAAACACATGTAGAAAAGAATTTGACCCTGCATCGCATGTATACCTCCTACTAGTCCATCTCAGAAACTTGAGAATCCATTGAATTGCTCTCCAGTGCTTCTTTCTCGAATCAACTCCAAACTTTCTGACAGCTCCCACTGCATGGGCAAACCCAGGTCTAGTACGCATGTACTTAACTTCATCATGTGAATTAAGACACTGTTCATAGAATTGTCCAACCATCGACATGCTAACCAGTATCACACAATCATCCGGAGACAAAATCAACATGTGATCTCTATGTCTCTAGAACACACTTATGTCAAAGAATTTCACAGCTCCAAATTCCTCATGACATACCTCTGAACTAACTTTACCTTTAGCTCAGAAAAACCCTATATGTGTAACCCTGCATACAAGCAAACACACAACATACAGTAACAAGATAATGTAGCTATCATCATCCACCTGGTAAATAAACCACAGTAGTTACACTGACATTGACTAAAGCCATGCTTTGTCATCCACCTGTCAAACATGTACCACTATCCTACAGCTACCTCAAGACCATATGACCTAGCCTTCTGTCTCACGTGTCCATTCTCTCTATTCTTTAACTAAGGTATCCATTCATCTTTCGATGCTTTCATACTAGCTGGCAACCCTACCAAATCTCCCATTTGGTTCTGCATCCTCATCATGCCATGCTCCCACTATTTCTTGGATCCTCCCTACTCTACAGTGAGCAATGAGTATAAAGAAGAAGAATAATGAATTTGAGGCTTACTTACCCTTTCAGTCCTCCATATGGGCATTTGAGACTCCTTGACAGCTTGCTATCTACCCAAAATCCATTACAGTGACCGACCTCGATCACCACATAGTTTGCATTTGACCGACGTCAGTTCCATGTGACTGTCCTGACTACCAATGCCAATTTTCTTGACCAATGCTGGTGTCTACCTGCTACCAACATTGGTCCTCCTGACCGACATCGGTCTTACTATCGCCGACATCAGTCTTACCCTGCCTGACACCATTGGCTCTAGTCTACACATGACCAACATCAGCATCTGTCTATTTGACGTCGGTTTCCCCTTACTGACACCGGTACCTGTGTTCTCTTGTGAGTGATGACTTTTTACCCATGACCTCTCTTTGGATCAAAACCCTATCCAAATTGCTCTGCTCAGAGTTACTCAGCTTTTCCCACTGATCGTTGTTCGTCATCTCCTCCATAAACACCAAGGCTTTCTAATTCTTAAGTTTGTCAAAGACATTTGACTTCCTCTTAAGAACATGCATCTCCTTCTTGCTCATGTGACCAAGCCTACAAAGCCACGTCTTTGCAATAGAAGAAAAATCAGTAATACAAGCAAGTAGATAAAGAGTACCTACTTTTTTACCACCTGCTAATTCAAGTGCATCCATTAAGAGAGTTCTTGTGCATCTCTCATCACCCAACTTTCCTAAAGCAATTATTCGCATCTTCAAAACTGGGACCTGCATGACATCCTTCAACACCCATGTGTTGGCCACCTAAAATTTCAGCTTCACTTCCCCTTTGCCAAGTCTTTGGCAAGGCACACCAGCCCATAAATAAATCTTTCCAAAGTCTCCAAAGACCTTAACATGGAAAAATACTCTATTTCAAGCTACATGGAAAGAGGCAACAGAATCTATAAAACAAGATTCTACTTTATCTAAGAAACATACCAGAGCATCTTGTGCAACAACACCTGTAACATCTGCTTCTTTAGTTCTTTCGTGCTGATCTTCTACCAACCAACAATATTTCTTTACCTGCTCTTTCTTTCCATAACATTGTAATTGACCAATCTTGCTTTTTAATTCCTCCATTCTTAGCTTACTTTCTTCTGCCATTGCTATACTCCCACTCAATCAGAAACCCGTGAGAGTGACCTGTAATCAAAACACAAACCTGCTCCCTATAACTTAGCTATGATACCACTTGTTAGGAATCTAGAACAACAAATAGCTTTGATTCCACTGTTAGGACCCAGAAGCAACAATTGATTACCATGTACAAGCAACTTCAAATATGTGGAATTAACCAGAAGTAAACAGTAACTAAAATTCAGAAATAACACAGAATATGAGAGACAATACCCAATTGTATTAATACTCTTCCAAAAAAGAATTACAAATGAAGAGACGCCACACTCTTCCACACCTTACAGGCTTCCCACACCAAGTGTATAGTAATTCACCTTCAAGATTTCACTCTCTCAATTACGGTCCCAACACAACTCAAACACAGAGTTGGTGTTCACCTCCAACCAGTCAGTATCACTACTGCTAGTACCACTAGTAAGTGTCAACTAAAAAAACCGTCGTTGCCTACTTCCAGTCCACAAGTACTCAAAGTACTTCAAGTAGATCTCCCATGAAATTACAACCTGCAACTCAAATGATCTTACTTTGGAAGGGACTTCCTTGCCTTCCTCTATTGCTCTATGTCTGAGTACACACCGTACTCCAAGTAGATCCTGCCTGATCTTGCTACCTATTGTGTTGTGATCTCCCTGATCTTGTTGTCACCTGGAAATCAACTTGGTTTTACAACACCTGCAAACCTAGATCAAACACACATAAACACCTACAGATCAATGATCTTACTTACACATGCAAATCTCCAAACATGGCCTTGCACACCTGCTGACCAAGATCATACATACATGAAGAATCCTTCTGATTCTCCAAACCAGCACCCACACTTGGTACTGTGGCACTAAGAGGAACACACCATGCTTTCTTCACTCTGAAGGAGCTAATTTTCCTCTCTTACTCTCTAGCACACTTTACAATACAGGCCATGAGTCTATTATATAGATCTCATGCAAACAATAATTAGACATCTAATTACAATAATTAGATCTGCAGCTTCAAGTCTATAATTGGCCTTCAACATGCAAATAAATGGTTCGTTAACTAACTGTCTATGAACTAGCAGTTCTGAAATCACACAAGCAACCGATGTCGGTCCCTATCAGGCTGGAGATGACTGACGTCGACTGATCCCTGACCGATGTCAGTTGTTCTTCCCACTGAATATGACCAACATCAGTTGATCAAATTGACATTGGTTGATCTACAACTCAACAACCTCTCAACAACCTCCTCCATGTTTGCATCAGTGAAGCTTTTAGCTCCACAACCTAACAGTTTCACGTTTCAAAAGAAATAAGCCAAGACTGTGGTTCACGCCATTTGAAAGTGGTGGTTTGGCCTTCAGACCCTGACAACATTGAAAATTGGCAAGTTTTCAAAAGTGACCCACAAATAGCTTTTTTCTTACATGAAGAAGCTAAATTTGCAATGTAGAATCAAGTGAAATTATAGCAGCAATACGGCAATCAGATTGTGCAGTTGAAGAATAATAGACTCCCTAAAGGGCTGGTCACACTTGAAAGCATCTTCAATAGATATGACCAATTGAGAAGTGACAAGGCATGCATCACCACCAAGGAAGAGAATTACGAAAGGGTTAAAATCTTTAAGGATAAGCTACTTGCGCTTGGAAAAGTCTGCACATTTCAAGAGAGGTGGGCTTTCATTTTGCTGTGTCAGGAGTTCTCTAATGTCTTTGCTTGGGATTACAATGACTTGAAGGGCTTTGACCCAAGGCTTGCCCATCACACCATTGAATTGGAAGAAAGCACCAAACAAGTCACACAAAAGCAAAGACCCATCAATCTAACAATTGAGCCCCTCATGCAGAGGGAATTGGCCAAACTGATTGAGTCTAGAATTATTTTTCCAATCAAGCATTCCTCCTAGCTGGCCAACCTTGTTCATGTTAGAAAGAAGAATGTGGAGATCAGACTGTGTGTCAACTTTAAAGACCATAATAAAGTCTCTTTAAAAGATCATTATCCCCTTTCGAGCATGGAGCAGATTCTTTAGAAGGTAACAGGTAGCGAGCATTTCTCCCTCCTTGATCATTATTTTGGGTATAATCATATTCTAGTGTGAGGTTGTGATCAGCACAAAACAGCATTCACTACTAAATGGGGGACATTTGCCTACATGAAGATGACTTTTAGGCTATCTAATGCTGGTGCTACCTTTTAGCAAGCCATGGACATGGCTTTTAGAGGCTTAATGAACAACAACATGATGGTCTACCTTGATGATGTGGCAATATTCTCCAAGAAAGTGAGCCAACACATAGAACACCTCAGGCAAATTTTTGAAAGATGTAAGGAGTTTGGCATCTCTCTTAATCCAAAGAAGTATGTGTTCGCTATTCATGAGGGGAAACTCCTTGGCCACATTGTGTTCAAGGAGGGCTTATCTATTGGCCCCGAGAGAGTTCACTCTATCTTGGAGATGTCCCTACCAAAGCACAAGAAAAGCCTATAGAGTTTCTTTGGCAAAATTAATTTCATTCAGAGATTCATTCTGAATTTTGCAGAGATAGTTAAGCCACTCACCCCTATGCTGAGGAAGGGTGAAGAGTTCAAATGGATAGCTCAAAGGAAAGATAGCTTTGAGGCCATCAAGCAGGCCATAACCTGGGCTCCCACTTTGATCAACCCAGACTTCAGCAAAGACTTCAACCTCTCTACTTTCAATAGTGAAGAGGTGATATCCGCCATGCTTACCCAAGCTAACGGTGATGACCTTGAATAGCCACTTACTTTTTTTAGCCAAGGATTAGAGGATTTTAAAGTTAGGTATATGTATGTAGAGAAGCAAGTCCTGGCAGTAGTGCGGAGCTTGAAGAAATTCAGGCATATGTTTTCTAACAGCAGGATTCACCTTATGGTCCCACATCCTAGCGTCAAGGATTTCTTGACCAATCGAGACCTAAATGAGAAGAGGGCAGGGTGGATTACCAAAGTAATGGAGTATGATGTAGACATCAAGATCACCAAGCTGGTGGGAGGAAGAGGCCTGTGCAAATAGCTCACTGCAGACTTAAAGCAAGAAAAGGAAGGTAACTTGTTAATTCACGATGCAGCCACTATAGAGGAACCAGTTGTTATAAAGGATTGGATGTTGGACTTAAGGCATTTCCTTACTACTGGTGAATGCCCATAGGGTCTTGATAAGACTGAAAGAAGGTATTTTAAATTCTAGTCTCTCCCTTATGTCTTGGTTGATGAAGTATTGTTTAGGAGGGACTTCAATGGGGTCCTCTTAAGGTGCATTGACCCAAATCAAGCTGATAAGTTATTGGCTGAGTTCCATGATGGGCCAGTAGGTGGTCACTTCGCTCTTAGAGCTACGATAGCAAGGATAATGAGAGTTGGCTATTTTTGGCCTACTCTTTTCAAGGACACACATGCCTGGATAAGAAAGTGCTAGAAGTGTGCAATTTTTGACAAAAAGCAGCGATTGGCTGCCATGCCTCTACAACCCATTCAAGTTGAGCAACCATTCATGTAGTGGGGCTTGGATTTCGTAGGGATGATCAATCCTGCCTCTAGTACTGGGCACAAATGGGTCCTGACTGCTACGGATTATTTCACCAAGTGGGTGGAGGCCATCGCTCTGAAAGAAGTGAATGAAAATGCAGTCCTAGAGTTTTATGAGTACCTGGTAACAAGGTTTGGGGTCCTAGCCACCATAATCTCAGATAAAGCCTTAGATTTTTTGGGAACCAAAACTAGTGAATGGTCACTAAGGTATGGCATATACCTTAGCACTTCATCAAACTATTATCCATAGGGGAATGGGTTGGCTAAGTCCACCAACAAAAATTTGATTAGAATCATAAAGAGGACCATGGAAGAAAATTAGAGGACTTGGCATGCCAAGCTAAAGACAGCTCTATGGACCAACCGAATTACTCTGAAGAGAGCAATCAAAAATTCTCCATATACGCTCGTATATGGAAGGGAAGTTAGGCTTTCCATCTCACTTGAATTACTAGCATTGGATCTCGCCCACCAGCTACAATTTGAAGAAGGAACCAGCATGGAGGTCAGGCTGTGTGAGCTAATGGAGCTCCAAGAGGTGAGGGACTGGGCTATGGCTTCTATGACAAGTCACCAACAACAAGTAAAAAGGCACTTCGACAAGAAATCTTTGTCAAGAGATTTCTCTAAAGGAGACATTGTCCTGAAATGGGATGAAGATCAAGCTAAGCCTAGAAAACATGAAAAATTTGATGCCTTGTCTAGCAGCCCTTACATAATTACTTAGTGCAAGCAGCATAATGCGTTCCAACTTTCCAAGTTGGATGGCAAGGAACTGCGCATCCCAGTTAATGGGATACATCTGAAGCATTGCCACTAACTTTTTTTGGGTTTGCTTGTACATATTTTCCCTTGTTTTCTTTCCTATTTTCCCTAAGTTTTGTTGCACAAGTAGTAGTTTTCTTAGTCTTGTGCGTGCTTTCTTTTCCTCAGAGGTAGATCTGCGTGACTGGTTCTAAGTTTTGACAAAGCTGTTGCTTGTTTTCAATGTTACTACTTGACTCCATGCCCAATGGATTTTCAAGGCAGTTGGTCTTTAAGCATAGTAGGCATGCTTCCCTTGTGAGTCACCAATTTGTTGACCAATTTCTTCTCCAAGCTAAAATCATTCACCTTCTTTCTTCACTATTTGAAGATAGTTGTTTCCAGGTTGCACAAGTTTAATGCCAATGGTTCTCTGCTTGGTTCAACATGATTGTTTCAATCATTTGGTTCAACTGGTTGGTTTATTAGCATTTATTTTATCTCCTTTGAAATCTAATGGCCTTGTTCCATTTTGGTTCAGTGGCCTTTGGTTCAGTGGCTTTTGGTTTGATCTCTTAGTTCAAAGGCTCGTCGACATTCAATGGTTGAACCATTGAACCATTTTGGTTCAATGATTTTGGTTCAAAGGAAAAGGTTCATCGGTTTCGGTTCGACAGTTGTTGGCATGAAATGGTTAAACGATTGAACCATTTTGGTTCAACAGGTTTAATTCAATGGAAAAGTCTATGGAAACATTCAAAGGCCCGGCAGTAGTCTGAAGATCCAAGTGACCCGCCAAAGTATACAAGGAAAAGGTGCCGAGGAGAGTGCTAGCAAAAAATCAAAACTACAGAAGAGATCATATGAAGGCTCGATAGTGTTGCGATGAGGATGGTGACATCCCAAAGAATGTTAGGTTTAGCAGAATAGTTTAGCCATTGGTTTTCAAACATGACGACCATATGAACGTCAACTTTCATGAAGAGAAATGGTTGTTTGTCTTCAAAAGCAAAGAAGCACAAACCATGGAAAAGAGCTCAAAACATAGTGACCCACCAAGATGTTCGCCCCAGGGGCTGAATAAGCTAGATAAGATAAAATGGAGGAAAACCAAAGCGACAAGCAAGGGATGAGTAAATAGTTAGTCCAAGTGGCACCAATTAGAAAAGTGACTCTGGTAGGTGAAATAGTGCTAGTGAATTGATCATTTGGGACGCAAGCAGCTAGTAGTGCAACTGGTTCCTCTGTTTCACATTAATGGGTAGACAAATCATGTAAGTCATCTAAAAGAGAAGGGCAGATTTTGAGCAAACAAAGTAGACAACTCATTAATGTTTTGAGTGACTTGTTTCTTTTCATGAATAGGAAATAGGCCACTTGTAAACAAGAAGTGCCAAATGAGCCTCCTTGCCTTTCCATATATATTGCAAACTTGGTCATTTTGTAATCATCTTTTCATGAATTTTACAAGGCGTAGCCCTGGCGAAATATCCACCTAAATCAAATAAAAGTAGTTTTTTACCTCCATTTGGATAAATATATCTGAGTATGTCTTGAGTGTTTGTTTTGTGTCTAGTCATTATTTCTTGATGCTCTCACAGCTTCAGCACCAGCATACTTGTTATCTATAAGGCACCATCTCTGCAGCTGAAAGGAGAAGATCAGTATTTGAGAAGTGCAAAACTGAGGAGTTACTACATAAGTGTGCATCCTTCAGCACCTTTGGTGATCCCTATTTCTGCACTTTCCATTAAGGCCTCCCTGCTAGTTTCTAACAGCCTGGTCCTTCTGCCAAATGTGTAGTGTATGTATGTGTTTGTCTAGTTTCAGTGTGGGTGTGTGAAAGTCACCTTTATTTTGGTGCATCACCTCTTTGGAGTAGGTTTGTTTTCCTATATCTTTCTCCCTTTTCATTCCCCCCATTATATATATATATATATATATATGCCTATGTTTGCACTTGTTGAAACAAACCTGATACATCAAATGTAGCTATCCCTTATCTAGAGACTCTCACCTCTAGCTTCGCTAGTCCCACAAGTGAGAGGGGAGTTTCCATGTTGCGAGGAGAAGGTAGGAGCTAGGCCTCCTAATCCGGGTGCAATCTCTTGTGTCAACAGTTAATTCAAATTTGCATAACAAAAAGGGGCAAAATATAGACACCAAAAAAATTGCACATTTACAATTTTTGATGACTAAATACCTCGAGATCTCTTAAATATTATTAAACCTTCCTAAAATCCCCTTAACCCAATTAAATAACTATTCTCCTAGTCACAAATATCATTCAAAATCACTATTTGAAAGTACTATTCATAATCTCTATTCACTATGGGACCCACTATCATTATTCATGATGACATGGTAAATTACATTACATGTGACATAACATGTGATTTGGAGGTGATATGGCAAGTGATGTGGCTTAGAAGTGATGTGGCTTGATGAGGGACATCATACCCCATATGGGACCCTTCCCAAAGTGCTTAATGACCTCATTCAATCATCACAAGGGCCCCCCCTTGAAATGTGGAGAATTTACCTTTAAGGGGTCATTATTTATCATGTATTTTGTCTTCCCACATGAAATTAGACTTCAAAAAGAGATACCTACCTCTTTAAGACTTTGGGAAAGACAAAGGTCACCTATTTTTGACCTTTCAGCCCAAATGGAGGCTCACCAACCCAAATGGGAGACTTTCCAATCCCACATGGGAATCCCCACCAACCTCACCTTGAAATTCTCATCCCCCACATGGAAAAGGGCACCACATTTGGTGTGCCTCCCCTTTAAGTTCTTGTGTGAAAGCAAGAAAGGTTGGGGAGAAGTCTTTACGCCTCATTCAAACCCATGTGCATGATTTCCATTCAAACTTGGAGGCTCAGCAACCCACATGGGAATCCTCACCCACCTCACCTTGACTAAATCATGATCTCACTTGGATAAATTTGAATTTCTTCACTATTCCTCTATTTTGGCATGTTTCTTCATATAAAAATGTTATAAATACCCCCCTCTCCTTCACCTAAGGTTAAAAGTGGTAAGTTAGTCTTTTGTTCTTAGCATATTGCTATAGGTTTTTTTGGAGGAGGTCATCATATTGGAGTTCATCATCATCTTAGAGGATAAAATATCAAATCAGTGAAGCTTTGTCGAAATTTCTTCAAGCTTCATCGACATTCAACCATCATCAACATCTTCAAGCCACTTCAACAACATTGAGGTAATTTACTTTTTTTATAATTTTAGTTCTTTACTTATTTCCTTTTGACCTTGTTTAATCTTTTTGGCTATTTCCATTTTATTTATCCCATTCACCTCTTTGCCTCATTTACATCTTTTCCCTCTTTGCCATCTTTACCTTTCTTTTTCATTTACCATATTTACTTATTTGCCTCATTTATCTATTCATCTCGTTATATACATGCAGCCTTGACCATCTACCCAAACCAATGAAATAATCCTTTTGACCCTCACCACTTTACCAAACCAAAACCATAACATTTACCAATTTTAAGCATTAGTATTAATTAAACTATTGCATTCATTTAGTTCTCTTTTGCAATGCATTTAAATTTATTGTATCAAATTTAGTTATTTGTTGTTTTAATATCATTTATTTGTTGTTTTTATGTAAAATCTACTTCTTTTATCATTCCAACTTAAGTGTTTTGAAGAAGGTGGATTGATAGCCTCCTAAAAAGTGTTCGCTTCTAGGATCTAGCTCACACTAGGCAATCCACCCAACTACTTGTTTTTGTAGTAGTGTTTTATTATTTCCAAGTATTCTTCCCTAGCCAAAGAACAGTTCTCCATAATCATCTGGATTCAATACATGCACTTTAACAGGTATTCTTCCACACCCTTCATTCTTAGTTTCTTTCTTTTCAAAAATCAAAAAAGTAAGAAAAGTAAAAAAATGGAGAGAAACAACATGTCTAGGTGGATGTAGCATTGAAGTGCATAGAACAATGTGATCACATGAAGGCCAAAAATGCATGACAAAGATCATGGAAACTTTTAGATAGCAATAGGATAAACTCAATAAGTAAATAAACACACACACAAGAACACTCAAAATCAAGTCAATCATACAATAATACTAAGAGACCGTAAATAATGGGCATGTTTAAATGCCATATAATCAAAAGTACATGACTTAGTCAAAAATTCACAAAATAAAAAATGACATATTCAAATTTCCATAAAACAAGTAATGACATATGCAAATGTCAAAGAAAGCAAACAAAGGCATGGGGCCTACAAATAAAGGAGCATATTCAAATGCTCGAACAAGGAAGGCAATAGCAAGGCAAGACACTTAAATAAGTGCATAAAAGAAAGCATAATCAACCAACATAAATGTATCATAATAGCCCATGGGTCAAATATGTTATCAAAAAATGTCTAGTGCATAGCATATCAAGTGCCCTATAAAGTATATAATCATGGATAAAGGCATGTGTAAGTACATATAATCTCAAACAAGATAATAAAAGATGATCATTGAACCATATAACTTATGAGTATCAAGATCAAAGAAGTGAATACCCCTAATGTCCACATGACATGAGTAGAGGGAAATCCAAACATCTAAAATAGGAATAGGTCATGTATCTATGTATTCATGTACCACACTCAAAGAGAAGTGTGAAACACACATATGTAGAAGTAACTGGTATGCCATCCATCAACATAAAACTAAAATATAGATGTTAAGGGGCCAATAGAACATGTTTTATACTAAAAACATTTTTGGAGTTCTAAATGTTTTTGACTTTTTTGGTATTTTATAATATGTGAAGAGGAAAGGTCATCCTATGATCTCATCCAAATGATGGTCATAGGTATCTCCCCACTCCTAACCTAGTGCAAGGAATTGGTGGTACTACCAAGGAGCATGTGTAGGTGTAATTTTCTTGCTATAGTATCTATGATGCTTTGTGTATGTATAATAATACTCTAAGGTTACGAAGTGGTAATAGAATGAACAGGGCTTCATGGAACCCATCTCTGTGTGTTTTGTGGTTTCCTTGGAATAACAATAGTAGAAACATGTTTAGGTGCTTTGGGTGTTTGAATATGGTGCATAATAAAAGATGAGGATTTCATATAATCCATTGTATGTCTCTAGTGTAATGGTCTATCAAGTATTGGCTACCTATTAAATGGGATTACCCATTGCTTACTCTTTTGTGGTGGATTATCCTTAGTAGGCTTGATAATTAACTGTCTCAGCATAGATTTTTATTATTCAAGAGGATGCTCATATGGAAATCCAAAAACTATAAT
Organism: Torreya grandis; assembly: GCA_037957365.1. Taxonomy (NCBI): domain Eukaryota; kingdom Viridiplantae; phylum Streptophyta; class Pinopsida; order Cupressales; family Taxaceae; genus Torreya; species Torreya grandis. Next base: position 3,020,617 of record JARHVA010001181.1, read on the forward strand.
TACTCGATTGGCATGAATGTATTCAATACATACATGCATTGTATAAGGTACTACTCAAAGTGTATGGATCCAAGATCTTCTTAATAACATATCAAATATTTTCATGGAAGGTATAACTAAAAAGGTAGTAATCACATGTGTGAGACTTAGGTGAATCTCACCAAGAACATTCTGGGAGGTCCCATCAAATTATCTAATTGATCTAGTATATATATGCAAATATGATAATTATAACCTAGATGTACAAGTAATTTCATGGTGCAAACATTTTCACTTACACCATTATCAATCATAACATTGTGTATAGGCTGGTGAGTAAGGAATGTTGAATGAATAAAGAATGAAAATCAAAGTCATCATCCTTAACCTCACTATCATTGAAAGTATCTAAACTAAAGGAGGTGTGTATCATATATAGGTACCAATAATCCCATCCAATGGGTTTTAATAATATAATGTAGGAGGATGTGTGTTATATGCCATTTGCACTTCTAATTCCTTTTTAGATGATCTTGTAAAGGATTGTTATAAAATTTATGTTCTTGTGATCCCCAGGTTGTGAACCTTATTCTTTGGGAGGATCATCAAATGCAATCTTTTGGTCATCAATGAGGTCTTAAATCTTATGCTTTAAGGTAAATCATTCTTTCATAGAATGACCTAGTCCCTAATGATAATCACAATAAATATTTACATCATATCCCTTGAGTATAGGTTGACTCATATCAACCTCTATAGGATGAGGGAGAGATATAAGCTTGCAATTTATTAACCATGGGAGTAATGAAGTTGGAGACTCAAGTAAATTTGAGAATATCTCCTTAGTGAATTGGATAAAACAAACCAATTAGATTTTTATGACACTATTAACCATGGTGGTTACTTCCTTTTTAGCCTCAGTAGGTTTTTCTCTGTAACTTAGTTTAATTGTAAACTTTGTACTGGATGTAGATGCAACTAGTGTGTTTGCTACATGAGCTTATTCAATCAAATGAGCTTCATTTTACGGTCCCGTACAACATGGTATAAGCCATGAAAAGCTTTAAACTTATTGAAAATAATAGACTTGTGTAAAAAAGAAAGAGAGATTTTCTTGAATATGTCTTATAACTCTTTATCTACCATATGATTAGTCATTTTAGTAACCATTATCTTGTACCTCAACACATATTCATTGATAGGTTCATTTCTTCCTTGTTTGATTTTTAAAATTTGAGCATAGGAAATCTTTTTAGAAATATTAATGGAGATGTGCCAAAAAATGACCTACAAGAGGTTTGAATGTTTTCATGGATTGGAGAAATAGAGAACCACATCAAAGCACAGTCCTTGAAGATTCTTGGGAATAATTTGGTCAAAAATTTATCATTAGAGGCATAGTCAAGGCATGCTGCATAAAAATATCAAAGATGTTGTTCAGGATCACCCTTTCCATCATAAAATGTGAACTTAGGTGGAACAAAACTTGTTGGTAGATGATGAAAATATATCTCAAGTGAAAGAGGGTTATGCAACACATCTTGGGAATAAATATCATAAGGATATTTTAAAGCATTTTTTTCAATGTTTGTAACCTTGTCCTCTAAGGTATTTATAACTTGAAGGAGTGTTTAAATTGTAGATCTATTGGGGTTTGAATTAGCAAGTTGAGTAGTCACCGATGGAGAAGTTAACATGTTTTGAGTAGTAATAGGCACTAAAACTAGTATTCGAGTTAAAATATTTGTCATCCCCATGTAGATGTATCAATAATGTTTTTAGGAAACAAAAGTTGAAATACATATCACGTGCTCCCATTACAAGTATTAGGTTGTAATGTGTTTAAGGAAAGGGTTATCAGTATATGTGGATGACTAATGGTTATAATATCATGATCAATATATGGACCTACTTGGTCATCTATTCTTTTTGATTTTTTAGTTTATAATATGTTTTTTAATATTTCATCAAGATATTCAAGATTTTTATGAATACGGTCATGAAATAATGTAATTGCTTGCACTTGCTCATGATCTATTTTTTCATGTTTATTGATTTCATTAGACTCATGGTTTTCATTATCAAAATATTATTCTATGATAAATTTTATCACCAAATATCTCACCCTAGAGAAGGTTCAATCCTAATCTAATATTTGGGCGACATTGGAATACCTCTAGGCATGTGGGTTGCCTATAGTAGAGGTAGACCTCTAGGTTTAAGGGCTAGCTCCCTAGATTGATCTTTAGGTACTTATCACCTATACTCACTGATCATTTATATGAAAAGAGATAGAAATAATCATGTAAATTACCTACTCTATCTAGGTGATACACCAAAATGACATCTACTAGACTACCTTGATCTGCACTATGAAATATTACTCATAAGATTGGCTTTAATCTTTAATGGGAGTCCAACATAAGTATTTCAAATATGCAGGTGATATGTACTACACTTCCCAAATTGAAAGGGAAATAGGTCTAATATTAGACACTATTACAGCTTTATACACTTAGAAATAGGCAAAGACATTGACTACACTCCATGTGACATGTTGGAGAATGATTTGCTTGCACACACTATGAGAGAGAAAGATGAATGTAAGGCTAGGTGATTAACACTTATCATTTAGCTTGTTACTACTCTACACACTTAGGAAAGGAATTGTAGAACCATAACCATATTTAATTCTTTATTCAAAATCAAATATTAGAATTCAAACCAACAAGGCTTCACTATACCATACATGGAAAAAAAACAAGAGCCAAAATGGCTTGCATTTATAAAATGTGAGAGAGGAGAGAGAGAAAAGTGGAGATCAAGATTCATAATGCCACTTGTCAAAGCATGAAAATTAGTTACATTCCATAGGAATAAAGTATGAAAAATAACACGGAAGGTCTCCTTGGATAAATGTCTTTCCAAAGTATGAAAACTCTTCAAAATTAGTAGAGGACCCTTCAGCTACCTTCTTAGAAATTGCCTTCATCATTAGGCTTCTCTTGAGCACTACACAACAGACTAGGAATAGTTGACACATATGCACTATGAATCAGGGGTTAGAAACAAGATTCAACATGCATTAGATGTGTCCCTAACCATTGGTCTTCTTGTAGATAAGTGTTCTCATCATCTACAATCATCATCACTAGCTCTATAGGTTTGTCTTCACATTTGGAACCAAGATGGTCTTCAATTTTCCAATCCAATCCATGTAAGGGCTGATATGACACATATCAAGAGTCCCCTTTCTTCCAAATCAATTATTCAAACCTTAAAAGGCCTTCTAATTGTACTTATCACTTTCTCACTTGGTGATCACTCTCTATTTTCATTATTTTCCATAGATTGCTTGAAGTGAAAGAGCTTACAGAAGTGTTTCCATGTTAATTTGATATGATAAATTATCATTTAGAGTTATAACAAGTCCCAATTTGCCTCCCCCAATGACTCTCCTTCTTCAAAACTCCTCAACACCTGTAAAACAATCAAAATATGTCAATAAAACCCATTTTGTAACTTGTTCATACAAGTAGGGTACCAACCAAATGGATGGGATGGAGATTGAGAGAGTATTCTTCAATCCCAAAATCATTTATAGGTCATACTATCTCTTTTGGATGCATCCACAACCATTTATTTCCAATTGGCTCAAAAATAAGGGTTTTGGAGGGTTTTAGCTCATTTTGAATCTTAGCATTTGTTCATAAAAACTAGAAGTTAAACTTACGAATAAATTCCACTAAAATCATGTTTAGGACCTCCTTAAATTTTCCCCAAGAGTTTTTATCCTCATGTTATATGTCTGTACTGGTGAGCATCCAAAGATGGCCTCTCAAGCTTGAGATTGCAATCTTTGTAAGCCTAAGGTGAAAAAGTCAAGTTTGACCAACCTATGATGGATCTCTGCAATATAATGGCATAAAAAACCTTATACCTTCCTCTTAAGATTATCTAATTTATTGGAAAGTTCACTTGATGTTAGGAATGAGATTAGCCCCCTTTAGGGCTTTAGGCCTAACTATGTTCTTGATGTCCAAAATCACCCTATGTAGTTTTTAACGGTTTTGAAGCCTCGTTAATGTTTTTTCATGTTCACAACAACTTTCTACACCCTTATTTTAATGTTCCAAGTCTTCCAAACTCATTCCTCCACTGTTTATTCACCCAACTTATGGGGGTGCCCTCTATCTAAGACAAAACAAAGGGCACTTCCCCTATTGTCTTAACCAAAATGAATATATGAGGGGATAAAATAGGTTTTGAGGAAATTTTTTGCCAATTTTCAAGGTTTTATCCCACCACTAAGCGCTTTAACCCTTCAAAAAACCTCAAGGCAGACTTTGTGATTTTGACTACATGCAGGGTTTGTCTATTAACCATAGGTTGAGGCTTGAACTTTAGTCTCTATCTTGTTTATTTATCCTTCATATCTCATGAGAGATATGTCACCATTTTGGAGTCCTCTTAAACATGTCCAACATCTTACTCTTTTTCCAACTCCTCAAATATCTCCAAACCTAGGCTTAGTTAGCAAACTATATACTATGTTATTTACTTAGGAAAAGACATGCCTATAGGTAACACTTAATGTTAGAATTTGTGTCTCATGATCTAAAACCTCCTTGAAGTTACTAAGATCATCTCCAAATTGTTTGAACTCACCTCATATCATGTACTAGGTTTTGTGTCCAAACCTTTCTAGCATAATGGCTTGGGTTGGTTTCTTCATTGTTAGCAAGCTATAGGTGACAATCCTTAGGCCATAGAGACCCCTTTAGGATTTTATACAAGGTATGTTTCATGATTATACTTTCTTGTAAGTCTTTATATTAATATTCATACTTGAAATCTTTCATACCATGTCTTAAGTTAGACCAACGCCTAGACTATTGGGTTCAACTTACACTATCACCCTACAGTCAACTGTAGGTAGCATTTTTAGACCAAAAAGTTCCCTTGTAGGTGGTAGTCTAGGTTAAAAATCTATGTTTCAACTCCTTCAAAATATATTTTGGCCACTAGTGCCATTTTTTATCATATAAGGTCAATTTTTTTCAAGGTTTACTTTTATTGGCTCTCATATGGTGATGTAAGGCCATTTGAACTCAGAATACTATAGATAATATTGTCATTCTACACTAAGGAGTTGCATGAATTGGAGACCTTATTTAATTACTCCTTCATGGTAAATCAACCAAAATATCATGTCCAAACACTACCTTTATGCTTGATATTCATTATGGAAACCATTAAACCACTTTAGACATCAAATACTTCACTATAAAAGGGTCAAAAGAAAGGTAAAAACCCTATTTCAAAGACTTTAAGGTAAGATATCACTTAAGTCACTTTATTTAATTATGAACATGGTTTGGGGTCTTCCCAAAACTTTATGGATCCATTACTGATGCTATGGTGTTATTTCATGTCCCTAGACTTATTTAAATACCTCAAACATTTTCAAACATCTTCATGCAATAGTTCATCCCCTGTTGAGACCACTTGTAGGTGTGTATCAGCAGTATACAAGTCAGAATTGTATATGTTGGAGAATTGTTGTCTCAACCAATCTTAAGCAGTTCTAATGGTTTAAATTTTATTTCCTACTCCTCAAGAAACTTCACACCACTTTGAAACCTTTATATATAGTCTTCATGCCTATGCAAGGTTCTTTACACCTGACTGTGTATGCCAGTCATGAATAAATTTGACTGTGTATACTATACCTCCAAGAATTTGAACAAAACCACCAGTGTTTGGTAGGGTGTTAAATCAAACCACTCATAGGCTATAAGTCTCAAGGTTTCTATGGGATATAGGAGGTCTATAGTGGCTATTTGGTTTGTCATCTTGCACCAAACTATAAATAGTCTTATAAACTAGGTTGGGGCTAGCATGAACAAGTGCATAAAGTACGTAAACACCTCTAGAAAATCTAAAATAAATACACCAAATGGAGCGAGATAACAGTTGAAAATAAAATCTAGAAGCTCAGGCACTTTAAGGCCAAATGAAAGAGATTTTAAACAATAAATACATTTTCAAGAAAGGGTTTAAGAGCATGCCTATTCTATATTTGAGCTATCTTTCCAAATCAATACTACTATTCTTTGACAATGCAATGTTATAGTTTAGCAAGAGAGAGAGAATGTTTAAGCAAGTTTTCTAGTTTGTCTTGAGCATGTATATCTCTACTATGCAATGAGGAATGTTTCTAAAGAGAGAAATGATATGAAATAAAGGAATATTTCAAGAAATTAAAGTACTCTTTAACCATATACAAATGTAGGAAACTTTAGAAACTAATCTAAGCAATACACAAAAAAACTATTTTGCTAAAACAATTCAAACCCTAGCATGTATACTATAGTGAATAAACAAAGAGTTTCACTTTACAAATCAAATTTCCCTCATATCAAGATCAAAGAAGATGTGCAAACTTTCTACCAACTGAGTATCCAAGTTAAGAGGAAAGAGAGGAAGAAGATCATCCTATGTGTAGGCCCAAACCAAGAGCTAAATGTTGTGGAAGTGGTGAAGAGGAAGCTACCAATCTGAGAAATTCAATGCAAGGAGCACAAGAAATAGGTACAATGGATTCTTATGGCATCAATAATCAATCCACAAAATTTAGGAACACTGTCAATAGCAATGTGAATCACCAATGGAAGTTGCAATATAGTAGGGCATCCCTTTTCACAAAGAAATCTATTGTGCCAAGCAAAAACTAGGAGAGATTTAAAGAGGCAACCAAGCTTTGGATTTGAGTGATCAATAGAGAAGATCACATCAGATATCCCATAGAAATTGAATGTCTAGGGCTCAAATGATTGAGGAAAATCACACATATCCAACCCTAATTCATCAAACAAACCAATAATTAGCCATTTTTTACTATTTGAGACCAAACTGGCACTTTTTCATGCATTCTACCTAGGCTACAACCTAGGCCATGGCTTTCATGAAGGAAATTTGCGGCCTAGGCCATGGTTTTCTTCTCAATTCTATGGCTTGGGTCAAATAGGGGCCTAGGGTGGTCAATAGGCTCTCGAAAGAGTCTCAGGGGGTCCCTATAGAGTCTGTCTAGTGTCAAAAAAGACCAAGATGGTTGGAGGATGATGATAATGTGTGAGAAAGGTCCAAGTGAGTGTAAGATGTCTCTAAGTGAGATAACTAGGGTTAGTAGTCTGCATGTGAGCTGATGTGTAATCATAGGGAGGAGTAGGTTCATGAGAAGCATGATTACATATACCATTATTGACTTCTCACTCCATCAAGAGATGAATTGGAGACCAGACTTATTTGAGAGACATTGATCATCATATTTTTATAGGTAAAAAACAACATCACTTTTGAATTGGAAACCAGAGCAAGAAAAATAACTCCACTACTGAGGGAATCTTGTCTGCAGACTACGATAGTGTCCTTTACTAGCAACATGAGTTGGTTCATGCCCATATATTCACTTCCATACATGAAAATCATTTTAATAATCATGTGAGAATAATTTTCATGCTCCTAATAACTACATATAATACCTGGTTTGTATGGACTAATGCAAACTAAGAGGAAACCTGAAGGTGATGGGGGATGAGTATGTAAAAATGAGTGATAAACTTCTTAACATTGGTTCATAAAGGACACCTTAAAAATATTGAAAATCCTACCATGAACTTGGAGTGGACAAAGCATAATTTCATCCTTGAATAGCATTCAATCTGATTCCTCTCCCATTGGTCATACCAAACCAAAACTGGTTGACTAGTTCTACCTACAAAAGAGAGATGGAGTAGCATAATGGTTTTAGACCATTTTTTTGGTATTTTAAAGCTAATACAACATATAAGTGAGCTCATGGGATATAAAGAGCCATTTTAAATCCTTTCACACATGTCACACTCCTGCATCAGCAATACAACCAACTAAAATTGCCTTTAACTGTTTGATTTTCTTGTTATGACATTGAAACCTATAGTTTGTTAGTTATGACACAATATCTCTGACTTCCATTAACACATGAGACATTGAATAATATATTGTAACATTTTTATACTATATAAAATTGTACAAATCTCATAAATGACCTTAAAAGTGACCTTAAGTGACATGAAATTACATAAAAAGGAAAACGAATGTGACCAAGGCTAGAGATACATAAAATGACATTATTATGACCATGATTCAATCTAAAAGACCCTATTATAGCCCTATACAAGTTTTTAACTATATGGGGTTGACCTATTTTGACTTTAGGTAAAAATAGTCAACATTTTTAGTGATTTCTTAGGGGTGGCAAGCCAGCTATGCCAAAGACCAGTAGCCTACTCCTATCCATTAGGTTATGGAGTCACCTATACACAAGTTCAACATTGAATTGCCTTTTAAACCACACCAAACAACAAGAACAAGACACAAAATAAGACACTAGAGGAAACAAACATGTGTTCTCAATAACTCTTATGGAACACACACACAACAAAAGCAAAAACACACACCTACTCTAGTATTTAAAGGACTAACCTTCATCTCATTAATAGCAAGGATTTAAGTCCATCCCATTTACAGGGATAGGAATCTCTTCCCCATTAATTTTTTCCAATTGAAAGGAGTTATTTTCCTTGCATTTGATGATGATATATGGCCCACTCCATAAGGTGTCAAATTTGGTATGTCTTCCTACCTTTGCTTTATCTTCATCCCACTTTTATACTATACCTTCTTGGAATACTCTTAGAGTTTCCTTCCTATAAAAATACCTCTTCATTAGCATTTGGTGATGCTCCATATCTTTGTGATCATTGTCTCTAGTATCTTGTAGTATCATCAACTCTATCAACCTCACCTCCATTGGAGTGTTTTCAAGCAACTCTAACTGATGTGTCAACTCTAAGGTAGGCATCTCTTGGGATATAAACAACCTAAATTCTCTCCCATAGACAATAACAAAAGGAGGGTTCCTTGTTTACCTCTTATGAGTGATTCTATTAGCCCATAAGGCTATCTTCAATTTAGTGTGCCAAGCTCTTTGATTATCCTTTAAAGTTTTCTTGATGATTCTAATTAGGTTCTTGTTAGTAGACTCAGCCAAACCATTACCTTTTGGGTAATAGTTGGATGATGTACTCAAGTATATGTCATTACTAGTTGCCAAATCATCTATTTTAATACCCATAAAAGTAAGTGCATTATCTAAAATGATGGTATAAAGAGTCTAAACCTTGTTATAATGTTCTCATAGAACTACAAGATAGCATTTTCATTGGCTTCATTCAATGCCACTGCCTCAACCCACCTTGTGAAGTAATTAGTTGTTGTGAGTATCTATTTATGACTAGCACTTGATGGAGGATCTATCATACCAATGAAGTCAAGACACCATTGCATAAAGGGTTGATCTACTTGAAGGCCTCAAAGGGAGAGTTGCAAGCTTCCATTTTCTTACAAAGAAAGTACATTAGACACACCTTATCACCTAAGCATAATAATATTTGAAGAGGATAGGCCAATAATATCCTACCCTCGTCATCTTGTTAGCTATGGTTCTTGGGGAGAAATGACCTCCTGTTATTCCATCATGAAAATTTTTAAGCAACACTCCAAACTGGTCATTGTCAATGCATCTCAATAGTATACCATTAGTATGTTGTCTAAAAGGCACACCATCTAGAAGATAATAAAGAATACCTTGCAATCTAAAATACCTCATTTTGGGTCTACTCAAACTATTACTCACCACTTTGAAATTTTTTTATGACATCTTGTGTCCATCTTTGTAAAGGCATGGAATTAGTTGGTTGGGAGTAATCATGATTAACTAAAGCTTATTTTTTTGGCTCATGGAGGTCTAAATCTAGGTGTTTACAAAGACCTTTACCTCTTATCAACTTTGTCACTTTGATGTCAACATCATATTCCATTACTTTTTTAATCAATCTTGCCCTCTTTTCACTAAGGTCCTTGCTCAAAATGAACTCATTGGTGCTAGGATGAAAGACCATGATATGAATCCTATTGTTTGAAACCATATGCCTAAACTTCTTTATCCCTCTTAGAACAAAAATTACTTGTTTTTACACAAATGTATACTTAACCTCATATTCTTCTAAACCTTGACTAAAGAATTCAATTGGTAGTTCCACACCTTCATCATTCTTTTGCATTAGCATAGCTGAGATAGTAATAAGGTTAGTAAATGAATACAACATGAAATATTTATAAAAATTAGGGTTTAAAAGAGTGGGAGATTATGCAATTACTTTCTTGATGGCTTCAAAGCTACTCTTAACATCCTTAGTCCAATATAAAACTTGGTTCTTCTTGAGCATGGTTGTGATAGGTTTCACCAAAGATGTAAAACTAGGTATGAACCTTCTCAAAAAGTTGATCTTGCCTAAGAAACTTTGGATTCATTTCTTATGCAAGGGTAATGATAGGCCTAAAATAGCTTCTATCCTTTTAGGATCAATAGTTAGAGCATATTTGGAAATAATATATCCTAGGAGCCTACATTCATGGATAACAAAGATGCACTTTTTGGGGTTGAGGGATATTCGATATTTCTTAAACCTTTAAAATAGTTACCTTAGGTGTTTCATATGCTCATTTTCATCCTTGGAAAACATTGATATGTTATTTATATATACTAACAACATCTCATTGATTAGACCTTTGAAAGCCATATCCATTGCCCTCTGGAAGGTGGCACCAACATTTGACAAACTAAAGGGCATCTTCCTATAATAAAATGTCCCCCATTTTGTAGTGAATGTTGTCTTGAGCTGGTCATATTTATTCACTAAAATCTAATTATAACCAAAATATACATCTAGGAGAGAGAAATGTTGAGAACCTAAAACAACTTGCAAAATCTGCTCCATGGAAGGTGAAGGATGGTGATATTTTTAAGTGACACCCTATTAAGATCTCTAAAATCCACACAAAGTCTTATCTCCCCATTCTTATTTCTAGCAGGCATAAGGTTAGCTACCCATATTGAATGCTTGATAGGAAAGATTATCTTAGATTTAAGGAGTTTGGTAAGTTCTATCCCCATGAGTTGTTCAACCTTGGGGTTGATGAGCCTTTGTTTTTGCCTAACCATTTTAACTCCAAGTTCCAATTCAATGGTGTGGTGTACTAAGATAGGATCAAACCCTATTAGTTCCTTATATTCCTAAGAAAATATGTCATAGAACTCCCTACACAAATCAATGAATGATTGTTTTTCTAATGTAGAACATACTTTGCCTAGTTTGAGGAGATTGTATTTAAAGATAAAGACCCTTTCGTAATTCTCCTCATTTATATACATACTCACCTTTTCCTTCATTATTTGATCATCTTCATTAAATATACTTTCTAAGGTCACCAAGCCTTTAGGTATCTTCTTAGTTCTCAGATGCACAATTTGATTGTCAAATTGTTCTTGGATTCTTTTCTAGTTTCTTAAGGAGAACTCAACTTCATTTTGTAGGAAATGTATAATGTGTTTGTCACTATCAAACACTTTCCAATACACCTCATTATCAGGTATGGAAGGTCTAATAATGACCTTGATGTGGGATTGCTCTCCTTCTTCTTTTATGGTAGTAGGTGTATCAAATTATGCTCTTATGGTAGCTAGTCTATCAGCATGATTATTCTGCTCCCTTGGGATTGATTGTATGTTGAATGCATTAAAGTTCTCAAGAAAATATGATACTCTATGCTTATAAGACTTAATCAAAGGGTTATTGGCAGTAAACACATTCCTAACTTGATGCACAATTAGTTCACTATCCCCATATACTTTTATATTCTTCATTCATTTTCTCCTTGCCCATTGAAGGCCATGAATCAAACCTTCATACTCAGCCACATTGCAAGTGCAACTAAAATGGAACCTATATGAAGAATAGTATTATTATTTAGTTGGGGAAATTAACATAACACCAACTCCTACACCAATCTTACTTCTTGAGCCATCAAAAAACATCTTCCATATTTCATCATTCTCACCTTCCTCCTTGGTGGGTGAAGGCATTGGCATTTCTTTCTCATGCAAGTAATATTTTCCCAAATCAGTTTCTTCCATGAGAGTATAAGCATCTACTCATCTTAGAAAATACCAAATATTCCTTCAAGTTTGGATGATGACCCATCTTCTACAATAGACTCCTCATGATCATTAATGACATAATTCAAAATGGAGTTTGCTTTTACATAGGGTTCAATGTGAAATTTGACTAGTGGTCAAGTTATAATGGTTGCCTTTGTTCCATACCTTGTCCTAAGGCTAATAAGGACCAATCAGCTGAGAGGTAGCCTCCTATCTTGGCTGTGAAATCCCTTGAAAGGAAGATAGCAAAGTGGGTAAGCAAGTCAACAACCATAATGTCTTAGAGAATGGGGAAGTTTGGGTAATCATGAAGAAAAACTCTCAATAATTTGACCATTCCTACTAACTTAGCAGGTGTCACATCAATTTGTAGTACCCCTTTACTATATGGTTCATAATTTAGACCCAATTTATCAGCTATAACCTTGGGCATCACTGAAGTGCTTGCTCTACTATCAACTGTGTAGTTACGAACAAGTTTGTCCCCAATAATGAGAGTGGGGTAAAAGGGTGGGGGCTTTCCAGATTTGGAAGAAGGCTCAATAATGTGTGTGGGAGAATTGGTGAGGGAAGCATTACCATGAATATATGGTGGAAAGCTAACATGGATTTTAGATAGCTACTCTTGTAAAAGTTCCTTTTGGCTAGGCAAGTGAAGCAAATCCCAAAGAGAGATGGATGCCTTGGCATCCTTCAAGGAACCAATGATGTTTAGAGTAGAAGTCTTCACCTTTTCTTGAGTCCTTGGAGGTAAGGAAGTGTTTTGAACTTGTGTTATGGAAGTACCTTGAGTAGACCTCCCAACATTCTGATTTGAAGAAGGTGCAGAAGTTATAGGGACTGTCATGCTTATAATCATGATTTGTTGACTTGTAGGAGGACTATTTGTACTTGCATGCACACCATTAGCATATGTTGGAGCCTTTTGCTTAGCTTTATTATTGTATATAATTAAATTTCCTTGATTAATCACATAAGTGTCTTCAACTAGGAAGTTAGTGAAACTTACTCCTTAAGGTTGCCAACCTTCATTAGCTTGCATTAGAATTTCATCTTTTGTTGATAGATAAGGAGTGACTCCTCCTTGAGAAACTAGAGCTTGATCTCCACCTTCATTTGCATCCATGAATTGACCTTGTTTCTAGTCTTCTCCTTGGATTAGATTACTATGCACCAGTACCATTGCTCATGTGTTGGATGTGGAAGTGGGATTCTATGCATTAGAAGGCCTATTGAAGTTAGGTTGCCCTTGACCTCTCCCTTGCCCATGTTGTTGACAATATTATTGATGATAGGGATAGGGATTTTGATTCACACCTTGTTGTATACTTGCCTAATCTTAGCCTTTAAGAACTAAATTCTTGCATCTTTATCTATGGCATCATCTGCCTTCTTAGGGGTAGTTCTAAGATTAGTGTTGGCATTAGGGACTTGGGCAACATTAAGATCAATAGTAAAAGTATTTGGAAGCAGAGGCATAGACACTTTTGTAGGCAACTTCCTAGCTTTTATGATGTTATTCTCAACTCTAATAGCAAGGTCATATGCTTCATGTAAGGTGTATCCACCCAAGGATTGTAATATTATAGCTATGTCAGTACAAATATCTCTCAAATATATGAGAAACACAAAAATAGCAAGTGGTCTCATGGGAGGAGGCAACCTGTGCCAAGTCCTTTGTAATATCTCATTAAAATCATACATTGTCTCCTTAGGGACACTTTGAATCACATTGAGATGATGGATGAGTGATGTGTGATCACTCTTGTCTTCAAATCTTGATGTTAGCAGCTCTCCAAAATCATCCCATCTTGTGATACATCCACTAGGCAAAGTCTTATACCAGTCAAGTGATTTCCCTCTAAGAGACATGGCAAAGAGTCTAATGGAAATGTTGACTTTAGTGACATTGTGAAAACTATAAAAGTTTGATATATCCCTAATGTTTTCACTATGAGTGACATGGCCTTCACCATTAAATATGAGAACACTCTTTGTAGCATTGGGGGGAATGTCATCATAGGCATCAAGGTGGATTGGATTTTTAGTGTTAAAGGATGGGAAGGCATGCTACCTAGCCATTGTCTCTTTAAGTTCTCCCTCACTTTCTTGGTCTTCTTGGCTATCAGAGTCCTCTTGCTCTTCAAAGGGTAGAATAGGTTGAGGAAGTTGAACTTCATGTGGAAGTTCAAGTTGAAGAGGTGGATTGATAGGATTGAAAAATCTACTATAAGATGACCTAGTAAGGACCATGAAGTATGAGCATAAATATATGACAAAAAAATGGTATATGACCACATTTTACCTTGAATAGAGTCACCAAATGCTAAGTACTACACCATATACAACTGATGCTATCAATACCAGCATTCACCTTGATAAGTTGTCTTTAGGACAATGGTCCCACTAGGTGTGCCAGAACTGTTATCACTAAATATTACACCCTAAAGGAGGTTTTTCAAGTCTACTCTAATATTTTGGCAACATTGGAATACATCTAGGTTCACGGGTTACCTATAGTAGAGGTAAACCTCTAGGTTTAAGGGCTAACTCCCTATATTGATATTTAGGTACTTATCACCTGTACTATATGATTTTTTATGTGAAAAGAGATAGAAATAATCATGTAAATGACCTAATATAACTAGGAGATGCACCAAAGTGATATCCAGTAGACTACCTTCATCTGTACTATGAAAGATTACTCATAATATTGGCTTTAATCTTCTATGGAACTCCAGCATAAGTATTTAAAACATGCAGATGATATGTATTGCACTTCCCAAAGTGAAAGGGAGAGATGTATAATAGACACTATTACAAATATCTACACTTATAAATAGGTAAGAGCATTGACTACATTCAACATGACCTATTGGAGAATGAATTGCATGCACACACTATGAGAGAGAAAGATGACTGTAAGGCTAGGTGATTAACACTTATCATTCAACTTGTTACAACTCTACACACTTAGGCAAGAAATTTTAGAACCAAAACTAGCTTCAATTCTTTACTCAAAGGAAAATATCAGTATTCAAACTAGCAGGACTTCACCATACCAGATATGGACAAAAAAATAAGAGCCAAAATGGATTTCATTTATAGAATGTGAAGGAGGAAAAAGAGAGAAGTGGAGCTCAAGGGTCATAATACCACTTGTCAAAGCATGAAAACTAATTACATTTTAGAGTAATGAAGTATGAAACATACCATGGAAGGTCTACTTGGACAAATGTCATTTCAAAGCATGAAAACTCTTCAAAATTAGCATAAGACCCTTCAGCTGCCTTCTTGGAAACTTCCTTCATCATTAAGCTTCTCTTGAGCACTCTACAATTGACTAGGAATAGTTGACACATATGCACTATTAATGGGGGGTTATAAACAAGCATCAACATTCATTAGATGTGTCCCTAACCATTGGTCTTCTTCTATACAAGTGTTCTCATCATTTGCATTCACCATCACTAGCTCTATAGGTCTGTCTTCACATTTGGCACCAAAATGGTCTTCAATTTGTCAATAAAATCCATGTAAGGGGTGATATGACACCTATAAATAGTCTCTTTGCTTCCAAATCCATCAAACATACCATAAAAGTCCTCCCAATTAGATTTATCATTGTCTCACTTGGTGATTACTCTCCATCTTCATTATTTTCCACATACTACTTGAAGTGAAGGAACTTGTAGAAGTGTTTCCATGCCAATTTTTTTTATAAATTATCATTTATAGTTGTTAAAAGTACCAATTATCCTCCCCTAATGTCTCTCTTTTTTCAAAACTCCCCAACACCTACAAAAAATCAAAATCTATCAATAAAACCCATTATATACCCTGTCCATATAATTAGGGTACCAACCAACTAAATAGGATGGATCTTTAGATAGTCTTATTCACTTCCAAAATCATTTCCAAGTCAAAATATCTCTTTTGGATGCATCCATAGCCATTTCTTTCCAATCGGGTCAAAAACAAGGGTTTTGGAGGGTTTGAGCTCATTTTGACTCTTAGCATTTGTTCATAAAAACTATATGTTTAACATATGAAAAAATTCCACTAAAATAATTTTTAGGACCTCCTTCAACTTTCCCCAAGATCTTGGATCCCCATGCTAGATGTCTGTATTGGAGTGAACATCCAAAGATGGCCTCTTGAGTTTGAGAGTGTAATCTAAGTAAGCTTGAGGTGAAAAAGTCAAGTTTGACCAACCTATGATGGATCTATGTAATATAATGGAACCAAACAACCTTATACATTCCTCTTAAAATTATCCAATGCATTGGAAAGTTTGCTTTATGTTAGCAATGAGATTATCCCCTTTAGGGATTTAGGCCTAACTGTGATCTTGATGTCCAAATCACCCTATGTAGTTTCCAATGGTTTTGAAGCCTCATTAATTTTTTTTCATGCTCACAACAAATATCTACACCCTTATTTCTATGTTTTAAGTCTTTCCAACTCATTCCTTCACTGTTTATTCACCTAACCTGTAGTTGTGTCTCTCTGGGAGTGTCCTTTGTCTAAGACAAAACAAAGGGAAATTCCCCTATTTTCCCAACCAAAATGAATATATGGTGGGATAAAATAAGTATTTCTTACATTCTTTACCAATTTTCAAGGTTGGATCCCACCACTAAGCCTTTCAACCCTTCATAAAAACCTCAAGGCAGATTATGTGATTTTGACTACATGTAGGGTTTGTCTATTAACCATAGGTTGAGGATTGAACTTCAATATCTATATTATTTATTTGTCATTTGTATCTCATGATGGATATGTCACAATTTTTTAGTCCTCTCAAACATTTTCAACATCTTACTCTTTTTCCAACTCCTCAAATATCTCCAAACCTAGGCCTAGCTAGCAAACTGTGTACTATGTTATTTACTCAAGAAAAGGCATGCATGTAGGTAACACTCACTATTATAACTTATATCTCATGATATAAAACCTCCTTTAAGTTTCCAAGGTCATTTACAACTTGTTTGAACTCACCTCATATCATGTACTAGGTTTTGTGTCCAAGCCTTTCTAGCATACTAGCTTGGGTTGGTTTTTTCACAATTAGCAAGTTGTAGGTGACTAACTTAGGCCACAAAGAACCCTATAGGATGTTCTACAATGTATGTTTCATTCTTATAATTTAATTTAAGTCCTTGTATTCATATTCATACTTGAACTTGTCCATACCATGCCTTTAGTTAGACCAACACCCAGACTGTTGGGTTCAACTTGTATTATCACCCTACAGTCAACTATAGGTACCATTTTTAGACCAAAAAGGGACCCTATAGGTGGTATTCTGGGTCAAAACTCTATGTTTCAACTCCTTCCAAATATATTTGTGCCACTAGTGCCATTTCTTATCATGTAAGGTCAATTTTTTGTAGGGTTTACTTCTACTGGGTCTCATATGGTGATGTACGGTCATTTAAACTCAAAATACTGTAGAGAATACTATTATTCTATAGTGACGAGTTGCATGAATTAGAGACCTTCTTTCATCTCTCCCTCTTGGTAAATAAACCATCCTATCATTTCCAAACACTACCTTTATGCTTGGGTTGCATGATGGAAACCATTAGACCACTTTAAACCTCAGGTACTTCACTATATAAGGGTTAAAAGAAAGGTAAAAACCCTGTATTGGAGACTTTAAGGTAAGGTATCCCTTAAGTCACTTTCCTCAATTATGATAATGGTTTGGGGTATGCCTATAATTTTATGGCTCCATTACTAATGATATGGTGTTCTTTCATGTCCTTAGTCATGTTTGAAGGTCTCAAACATTTTCAAACATCTTCATGAAATAGTTCACCCCCCTATTGAGACCACTTGTAGGTGTGTATCAGTAATATGCAAGGTATAATTATATATGTTAGAGAATTAGTTGTCTCAACCAATATCAATTAGTTCAAATGGTTTAAACTTGATTGCCTACTCCTCAATAAAATTCTCACCACTTTGAAACCTTATATCTAGTCTTCATGACTGTGTAAGTTTCTTTTCACTTGATTGTGTATGGCAGTCATGAAGAAAATTGACTATGTATACCATCCTTGACTTATCACTCCCTCACGAGATGAATTGGAGAATAGACTTCCTTAAGAGATACTGATCATCATATTTTTAGAGGTGAACAACAACATCACCTTTGATTTGGAAACTAGAGCAAGAAAAGGAACTCCACTACTGAGGGAATATTATCTATAGACTATGATAGTGTCCTTCACTATCAACATGAGTTAGTTCATACCCATATCTTGAATTTTATACATGAAAACTATAGACATCTAAATCTAACCACCAATGACCTCTAACCAAGATTTTGACCAATTTCCACCAAAATGCACAATTTGGCCTAAAAAGACTAAAGCACATTAAATGAGTTGAAATTGACATATTCAAGTGCCAATTTTGGCTAGCGTATCACTAAATGGGTCAATGCAATTTATAGGCCAGCTAAATTTGATCAGATCATTTTGAGTCAAAATGCCAATTTTGCGCCTCAGTGCTCTGGATTGCTCTTCTATGTGAAATATCTTTCACAAGACATGTGCCTTCATTATTTGGTGTTGGAACATCCTAAATAGGATAATGGATCTAACGCATCCGTCATTGACTTCCAATTCTAATCTAGTCAAATTATAGACCAATAACAATGCATTCTGATCAATTTGAGTAATTTGTGTATAAAGTGCTTAATCATGCTTAAGAGTTAGTTAAACCAAATTAGAGCCTAATTAATAATTCCATATAAACTTGTTCAATACTTATTTTTAGAAATGATTATTTAATAAATGCATCATCAGGTGACCTCATTTCTTGGGAAGACATCCTTAGGCCATAAATACCATAAATATTAGGATTCATGCCTCCCATGCCTCATCAATGCCCTCCATGCCTCTTAATTACTCCTTTATACCAAATATTGATAAGCCTATATATCAATTTTAATTGCATAATTGGATTAATCCTTAGCCACACATCTCAATCTTGAGATGGATGGTTCAGGTTGATTCTGATCAATCTCAAAAATTTATAAATAAAGAGGCCATGAACATCATTTCTAAGCTATTTTGGTGAAAATTTATAATGCACAAATATCTTCAAGAATCCATTGCAATTAGTGTTACCATGACAAATTGATTCCAAGCCAAGCCAAAGCCACAAGGTGCCAAGGAGAAGAGGAGATAGCCAAGCCTCCTTTGATGAAGACTTCATGAGCACAAACCAAGCAAACCACTACAAAAAGCATTTTGAAACATCTAACGAAGATAAAAGAATATTTTTTTTTTAATTTTAGTTGTGTATTTTATTCATGTTTGTTAACTAATCTCTCACTAGTGTTTAGGCCTAGAGATGTTATGCTAGTTAGTGTATTTATTTTGTTTTGTTTTCAGTTTAAAACTAATGTAATACTACCCATCCTCTCTTAAATCAAATTCCTATCTCACATAATAGCACACTCAATGGGACCCAACATGTCTCACATATGAAGGAGAGCATGAGGTAACTTTAAAAATTTAATTTGGATGCTTAAAATTCGTTCTAAGTGATTTTCTAACTTCATTTGGCCATTTATTTTGTCACAGGTTTACAAAGTACACATCATCAATTGAGTAAACTACCGACTGTCATTTTCAACCATCATCGATTAGCATTAGTAAAATTAATTTCAATCTACATAACCATTATGGGTTAGTAAAACCATCATCAGTCTATATAATCATCACTGTCACTAGTTAGTATAATTGTCGATGGTCACTGTGTTTTTTTTCCTTTTTTTATACAAACCCAAGAGCTCATTTTTCTAAGTTGCTTATTTCATATTCAAAAGTGCTTCTAATATAAACATCTTGCAAACATTTTTTTTGCAAGTTTTACTTCAAAAATCATCTAAGCATGTTTAAATATATCCTTTTAAATTTCTTTTAGGGTGTTTTAAAATGAATCAAACTTTTCATTTTGGTGCATAAAGGAAAATCATTTAGGGTGTTGTAGTTAGCTTTCAAAGTTACAAATTAAGACCAAGGATTCAAATGAACACTACCAAATCTTTCATTTGGGATTAAAATTGAACACACTTATCATTTTTTTCTTCAATAGTTGTTTGATCTAATTTTGTTTAGCAAAGAGAAGGGTGTTGCGTGTGTGCTCTTTCATTTGTCCCCTTTAGTGAATCCTTGGAATCAAAAGTGCCATTCCTATTATAAAAATCCTAGTCCAAGGCTTAGAAATAATTTCATCTAAAGCACTCCCCAAAAACTCATCAAAGTTTGGGTGACCTTGAAAATGACCCTAAAGTCTTTCTATTAGTCTTTTATTTCATGCAAACTTGGCTTGCGAGGGGGACATCATTCCCTCTAATAAGTTCTGTAGGGAAGCATTGGCCTGGGGTTTCATCTCCCAACATTTACTTCATTTGGATACATATTAGAGTTGCACATGAGATGTAGTGGCACTTTGGATATCACACTACACTGAGTGAATAACAAGATGTAGTGGTTGTAAAAAGGACTAGACCTTTTTGCAACAAACCAAGTGATATGGACCCAAAATCCATGATTTTCTTTTGCATTGTTTGACTTGAAAGTCATTGTGTAATTGATTCCCCTAAAACATTGAGAAACTTGTAGATCTTAGAAAAATCCCCACTTGTCACAAAAGTATTGTTGGTGCAACGTGCACCTCAAGGTCCATGTCGTGGTACTAACATTTGAGAGAAGGGGGGTGTAAAAACCCTACTATATAATATGCATTTACTTTTGGATGAACACTTAAAATCTTCTCAAATGACGTATATTGATAGATTCCAACAATACCAAGCAACCTTGTCAGTTTAATATCTAAAAGTGATTAATTAGTTGGTTTTATCCTAGATTAAAAGTCTTGTTTGGAGTCAAAACTTGGTGTAAACAAACAATACAACCCGAACACATGGTCCCCAATTTTGTTTGAACAAGGTAGTGTTATGTTGTCAAATTTGTGAGAAATCATCAATTTTCCTTGTTCAAAATTCATCAAAACATGGAGTCATATCATCCACTTTAGCACAGTTAAGTTGCCTAATTAAGTCTAGACCTTTGCCAAAGTTGTTTAAAGTCCTTCATTTATAATCTAAATTTGAAATTGCACCTTTATAAGTTCACAGGGTTGATGTGTTAAGTGGTTTCACCATTTTCACAAAACTTGAGGGAACTTAGGTTCAATTTCTAATTTGGGTTGAAGTCTATTTAAGACTCATGATCATTGTCACCACTTGATAGACTTAAGTCATTTTGTGTTAAATACTTGCACTTTAAGTTTATGCACCACAACATTTTGAGTTAAGAAAGGTAGTGTTATGCTATCAAATTTGTGAAAAAATTTCTTTGCCCTAGAGAGTTTTTGAAACAAGCATTTTGTCACATCTTTTGGGTAGTCTAGCATTGTTATGTTGCCCAAACCATTTTAGATATTATTTCATAAGCCTCTTTGCATAGGGTTCAAATTTGTTCCTACATTTTCAAACCAATCTGAGTATACCTTTGTGAACCTTTATCTAGAATAATTACGTTGTTCACTTTTTGTCTAGCTTATTTGTCAAAGGAACCAAGTTTTATACCATTATTTGTGAGAAAACAAACTATCTTAGAGTGTCTTTTGTTTCATATCTTATATCTATTTGATTGAGTCCATGTCCAAGAATCAAATGCCTAGTGTTTGTTATAAGTGTTTCAAAATCATTAGATTAAAAATTTGATCTATTTTAAAGTCTAGCTTTTGACACAGTTTGGCCAAGAGACCTAGCACATGCTTTGTTTGAGCCTAACTTTTGACACAACATTTTGGCCAAAAGACCTAGCAATTTTTAAAATTTTATAGATTAAACTGATTTGAAACACTTTGACCTTAGAGTTTAGAATTTCAATTTTTGGTTCATTTACTTATCTTTTTGTGTAAAAAGTGTAACGTTAGACACTTAACGTTAGCTTATGTTATCACAAATCTTTACATAGACCTTTTTAATCCTTTTGACGAATCTAGACCAAGTTTGAATATCAGCTTTTAGACATTATTTTTTTAGAGTTTGTATAACTCTTTGAACTTTTATTGAAAAAAAATTTACTATGGATCCCAACATGTATTCCTACACTCGTAGTGGAATCATGTATAATCCAAGGATTAGTAATGTGGTTGCATAGGAAGAAATGGTGCAAGACCCCTACGTAGATAATATTGCTTATGAGATGGATCCATATCCCTATTATAATACTCAAATAGGGGCATAAAGACAAGATCCATTAGTTAACTATTTGGTTAATACACCACCTTATTCAGAACAAGACAAAGAATAAACTATACAAGATTGAGTTATAATACTCACAACTGATGAACCAGTTAATCAATAGTCACGCTTTATTAATACGTCATCCACGTATGATCCATTTTTATTTGAACATCATTTATTGGAAAACAAAGATGATAATTTGGTTAGATCCATAGAGGTAGGGGCCAAGTTTCTAGTAGAATTCCCTCATGAGAATTTACCAAACCTAGTAAGAATGCCCCACAACATAATTTATGATCAACAAGGTTCTTCTATCAATCCTTTGGCTCTAGTCCAAACAATGTATCATGACCCTAATATGCCTAATAAAGTCAAAAACCTCATGGAAAACCACTTTAACCAAATGCAGACAGTATATCAAACCTACCTGAATCTAGCACATAATTTTAATTAGATGACCATGGTGAGCAAACCTCTTATTAACTTAGTTCCTTCAACAGGAGTTTTGATAGAGTTAATTGATCAACATAATTAGATTTTAGACCCATTCATGCAAAACACTTCAATAGACAACTTGTTTCATATGCCCATTATTGAATAAGTGTCTTCTACTTCTACAGAGAATAATAAGCAAAATATAGTGGATAATGTGCAAGCAATGTCCAATCCAAATCAAAGTGGTACTAACGCACAAATAACTAGTCAACAACATGTGCCTATAGTTAATACCATGAGTGGACCATCATATAGGGAGTAAGAGTTTCTACATCCCAACCTCAACTAGTTGCTTCACCAACCACGCAACCAATAGGATTAGGTAGTCAACCAGCAACCAATGTCATGCCTCAACAGTTGAATGTGATGAATCCTACTACTCAACAAGTGACAAGTATTATTCCACAACATTAAGCGCAATCCATTGTACCAAAACAATATAGGTTGAATGTATTGTCACCTCAATAAGGGGTAACTAATCTTCCACCTCGCTAGGTAGTGACAAATGTACCTCTTCAGTCGCAGACTAGTGTACGAATTAAAAACCAAACATTGACTAGCCAACAACATGTAAATATTGGTTAACAATAGATGTCAAATCTTCAACATGCTTTCATTTCACAACAAGGATTCATGTAATGAGGCTCTCATGTTTCTCAAGTACCTACTAGACAATAATTAGTTTAAAACGTGCCACAAATTTAGAGACAGGGTCATGGTCCATAAGTTCCCACTCAACAACAAGGTTTGATTAGTTAGCAACATGTCCCTTTTCAACCACATTAGGCATAATATAGTTACATCCCTCTATCCCAAACAAAATATCTTCCAAGTCAAACTTTTATAGCCAACCCAAACTAGAATATCATACAACCAAATGTGCAATTCCAAGTACATCCTAATCCATGTATGCATATTGCTAGTCTATTTCCCAACCAAACCAACGTACCTCAACAAATATATCCATCATACCCTGGTCAAAGTGTCCCACTTATGACCTCCTAAGCATCTACCCAAACTAATATTCTCCCTCAAACCAATGCTCCTTCTAGTTTCCTATCCCAAGAATTGCAACAAATGAAGGATGCAATTGCTACCATTCAGGCTAGGAAATAGACTAAAAAGATTTAATTGGATGACATGTGTTCTTATCCATTCAACATGGAGTACTTGCAAATATCATTTCCTTTGAGACGCGAACCATTGAAATTTGACAAATGCAAAAGGAAAGGTGACCCTAAGGCCCATTTAACCAAATTCTTTGTCACATATCAACCAGTGGCATATAGTGATATATACCTTTTATTTTTATTTCCAAGGAGCTTGGTTGGATATGCCTTGGAGTGGTTCTTAAAGTTGCCCAAGAATTTAGTAACAGATTTTGATGATCTTTCTAATAAGTTTGTGTAGCATTTTTTTTATAATCTCAAACATGAGATTTCATTAGTTGACTTAACATAAGTAAAACAAAAGGCTAGTGAGAGTTTTACAAGTTATCTATAATGATGGAGTACCCTTGCAAGCTTATTCACTCATAGTTTACCAAATTAATAATTAGCCACTATGTTTACTAAAAATTTGCATACTGAGATAGCTTATCATCTAGAACTACAATGTGCACATACTTTCAATGAGATCATCGACAAAGGCCTGTTCATTGAGCCAGCACTTATTAATAAAGGGATCATCAAGCTTATGTCAACTAATCAGAATCCAGGTACCAATCAGGGAAGTGGCCAAAACTAACATCTAATCCAAGCGTAAGCATCACAACCAGCACAAGCCAATAACTAAGATAGACCAAAGCAATTTAACTATAATAGGAATGTTGTGGGTAGTGGAGTAACTGAGTCATGTCATGACTAAATAGTGTAAACATCATATCTACCATCTTTTTAGCTTAATATTACCCAAAAACTTCTCCAACTAATGTTTGATGAACAACAATCGACACCTATGCAATAAATACAACAACCTTTACCATTGCAAACCCTTCTTCCAAGGAGAATTGTGCCTACGCATCACATCTTTAGTGACCTAGGAGAGCCTATTGAGTCTGTATTTCACAAACTTGCTGCTACTAATGTGATTAGTTGGCCTATACCAAAGCATTATCCATAAGGCATTCCTTATCTTAATTGGTATCATGAAAATGAATTCTATGAATATCATCAGGTCAATGGGTATAATATATGAAGATGTGTGCAAATCAAGAACTTGATTGAGAATATGTTAGAGAATGGGGAAATAACATTAGATAATGGTGCTTCCATCTCCAATCAAACTCTTGGGATTTATCAAAACCCCTTTCCCCAGCATAACACATAGTAGCATCATAACAATCAACAATAACAACAACACCAGTCGGTACAACAACAAAATTAGTAGTATTA
Organism: Torreya grandis; assembly: GCA_037957365.1. Taxonomy (NCBI): domain Eukaryota; kingdom Viridiplantae; phylum Streptophyta; class Pinopsida; order Cupressales; family Taxaceae; genus Torreya; species Torreya grandis. The sequence goes on from JARHVA010001181.1 coordinate 3,045,866, forward strand.
AAATCAAAGGCCAAACTAGTAAAATCAATAGCAAAACCCACAATGGACAAAACCAAGGTAATAATGGTAACAACCAACAAACCTACCATGTAGTTGCATATGACTACAATAGGGTTGTAGGTCATATTAAAGGGGGTAGCATTAATACCATCTCTATTAATCCTAGACCAAGCACTAATCAATCTAGACCATTTATAAATCATACCACTCAACCAAATTACATGGATAATCCTTCTTTGACTAGGGACCACAAACAAGTGAACCAGCAAATTGGGATTTCCACTTTTGAACCTTATACTGATAAATCGCCCTCACCATGTGACCACTTACAAGTTCACTGATAATCAAGACTTGTCCTATTTGGTCCCACACCATTTCCAACATTTGTTAGTAATTATGGTCTAGTATCTAATTCTGATTGTGCACTCACAAATTGGAGGTCAAAGATTACTATCCTAGGCCCACAACCATCTACCACTTTTATTGTTATCCAACCAACCATTTAGTCTCAAAATAAACCATTAACCATTGACCAAGATAAGAAGTTTGATATTATGGAAAAATTATAGAAGACACCAACACAAATTTCTATTTTAAATTTCCTACAAACATTAACAATCCATAAGAATATTTTGAATGAGTTTTTAACCCAATCCACTGTTTCCAGTGACATATCCCCTAATAAATTTCAAGCTTTGGTTAGACACCTAGCTCCAACCCAACAAGTCACATCTAACCAAAGTGATATGTCTTCCCTTGGCCCGCTCCATAATAATACATTGTACATAGAAGTTTATATAAAGAGGCATAAAGTGAAATGTGTCCTTATAGACAATGGATCAAGCCTCAACATAGTGTCTATAAAGCTCATCAAGCTTCTTGGGTACACAATGGTAGATCTCTAGCCAGAAATGATAACTGTCAAAGCCTATGATAATTAGAAGAGATAATCACAAAGGCACCATTAGCTTACTAGTTATAATTGGGCCTTTGACCCATGATACACCTTTTCATGTGCTTGATCTTGAGTTATCATATAATATGCTTCTAGGAAGGCCTTGGTTACCTGAGATTTGTGCAGTCCAGTCAACACTGCACCAATGTATCAAGTTCTTCAACTTAGGGATAGAATTGAATATTCCAAGAGATTTACACCCATATGAACATTGCAAACATCTTGAGGTCGAGCTTAAAAGCTATAATTATCAATATGGCATGAATCCAAGTTCTAAGTAGGATAAAGGAAAGTCCATACTTATTGATCCTCCATAAGATAATTTCATAGATCTTAACACCTTAGATTCCCTTTCCCACATGTCACCTCCTAAAGCTTCCAATCATTTCACCATTTTAGATAATGGCCTAGGGGAGTATGTGACCCATGATACCTTTCATATTTCTAATCTTCCTTAGAATCCAAAAACCTTTGGATGACCTAAAGTTGCCCCACACATGCATAGGCAACAAAAAAACAAAGATAAGGGACCTATTAGGTTTGTACTAGCATCTGGCCTAGAACCAAACCCTCTTGAAGGGATGAATCATGGTTGTCTATTGACAACCAAGCTAATTTTTATAAAAGTGCAAAGTATCATATTCCCAATAGAATCATGGAACATTAATATTATGAAGGAAGAGGCCTCAGACCAAATCAGTAAGGAACTATTGAGCCAATTTCCATGACTAAGTATAAAATACCCTATGGACTTAGATTTAAACCACTTGGGGGTGACCCCACATATCTTATTCAAGTTCCATCATTGATGGTTAGTGATGATGATGCTGAAAGTGAAGTAGATTCTAATCATAGCCTCACCTTTGATGACCTAGTTGAGACTAACATGTTCGATACAATGCCATTTGTACCCTTACTCTAGTCATTCATCACAACCCATTATCATTATATTGTCCCCAATTGATAGATTGGGACCAACAAGAATCTAATTTGTTGATTGATGAGTTTCAGAATGATGAGGCATTCTATGATTTTCAAGGCCTTAGAGACAACGTTCCATTGGGAGATCATAAATTAGGATTCTCGATTACATTGGATCCTGAAGCCTATTTTGGAGAGAAGGTGAACACCATTAGCCAAAAATAAATGAATAAAACATTGAGGTCCCAAAGTGAAAACCTCTTTGTGGTGCTTTCTAACTAGGGAAAAAGTAAATATAAAGGCTAGTCTAGTGGCAAAAACCTGTTTTAGGCACCATTAGACGAGGGTGCTCTTTTTTCTTCAAATTTAGACTAGGAGACCACCAATGATGAACTTATCTATGGATCTGAGTTCAATTTTATGCAACAACAAGTATTTGATCAAATTTTTCAAGAATTTTTTACTATTTTGGTCACATGGCCAAATCTTCCATTGGCAGACTTAGATTCATCATGCCTAGGAGACATTGAAGAACAAGTCCTAACGGAGGACCCTGATATAGTTCAATAGTTCAAGTCTTTTCCTACTATCTTAGAAGATGGTTCAAACCTTCTAGTCAAAGATATAATAGAGGTAAACATTGAAACTCCATCAGACCTAAAATGGATAAAATTAGGCATGTCCCTCATTGAGGAGGAACATGAAGTCTTTAAAACTCTATTGAGAGAATTTGTAGATATCTTTGCATGGACATATTGTGACATGCTAGGTCTAGACCCCACCTTGGTTTTCCAATACCTTATGGTCAATCCTAATGCCAAATCAGTGAAATAAAAGCTATGGAATATGCATCCTCCCATTGTTGTCTTGGTAAAGAAAGAGTTGGAAAAACTCTTAAAATCAAGATGTATCTGATCTATTGACTACTCAGAATGGATATCTAATGTTGTGCCTATTAGTAAAAACCCTGAAGGAATCCAAATTTGTACTAATTTTTGAGACAAACAAAGCTTTTCCTAAAGATGACTTTCCATTACCTAATATTGACATGATCATCGACTCCACAAGAGGTTATGAAATGCTTTCACTCATGGATGGCTTTTTAAGATACAAGCATATCAGAATAACAAAAGAAGACCAACATAAAATAATGTTCACCACTCCATGGAGAACATTTTATTATCAGGTAGTGTCATTTGGTCTTAAGAATGCTAGAGCTACATATTAAAGGACCATGACTATCATATTTAATGATATGATGCATGTTATTATTGGAGACTATGTCAATGACATATTAGGAAAATCCAAGACTAGGGTTGACCATCTAGCAGTGCTACATAGGATATTTAAAAGACAATAGGAGTACAAAGTTAGACTCAATCCAAAGAAATGTGTGTTTGGAGTAACCTCAGGAAAGTTATTTGGCTTCATTGTGTCTCAAAGGGGCATTGAAGTCGATCTAGTCAAAGTCCATGCTATAATCAAGATGCTACCACCAACCAATTTGAAGCAACTCCATAGTTTTTAGGGCAAGATCTAGTCAATCCGATGCTTAATCTCTCATTTAGTATAAAAGTGTCATCTATTTACACATCTTCTAAAGAATGGAGTTGTATTTCACTAGGATGACCACTGCCAAATAGTTTCTCAACAACTCAAGAAATATCTGGTTAATCCACCTATTTTATTACCTCCTATGCCAGGAAAGCCATTCTTGTTGTATATATCATTAATCAACAATGCCTTGGGGGAAATTTTAGATCAACATGATAACAATGGAAAAGAACATGTAGTATACTAATTAAGTCGTACCTATTGAAAAAGTTTGTTTAGCCATGGTCTTTGTAACTCAGAAACTATGTCATTACATGTTGAGCAATAAGACCATGGTCATTTCAAAAGTAGATCCACTCAAGTATCTACTATCTAACATGGATTTACAAGGTAAAATGGCCAAATGGATCATGCATCTTAGTGAGTTTGACATAGAGTATGTCAATCAGAAAGCAATCAAGGGATAGGTCCTTACAAATCAACTTGCTAAATCACCCCTTACAGACACAGCCACTCACATTTCATTTTCCTGATGAATCCATAATGAACATCATTGACACACCTCTTGAGGAGCAGCACTAGAAGCTATATTTTGATGGTTCATTTACTGCATATAGATCAGGGGCAGGGCTCTTAATTATTACACTATAAGGGGATCTAATTCCTAAATCATTCAGAATCAGCTTTCCTTATACAAACAACATGGCCAAGTATGAAGCACTTGTCATAAGACTTTGACAGGTAGTACAGTGGAACATATCTCATCTCTAAGATTATGGTGATTCTAAATTAATCATCAATCATCTCACAAACCATTTTTAAACCAAAGATGACAAGCTGGTTCCATATAAGGTTGTGATCGATACCCTAAAGCAGCAAATTTCAAATATCCAATTTGACATATACCAAGGGCTAGTAAAAAAAATATAGATGCCATGTCTACTATTGGCTCTCTAATTAGACAAACAAACAAAGCTAGAGAGTATCAGTTCTTCATTGAGAATTTGGTCACACCATCTCATGAACCTTCAACTATGGCAATGATTTGTGATATTATTGGTCATAATTATATCTGATACTCAAACCTTTATAACTAATTTTATGACCAAATTCTACCACTTAACCTATCTCAAAAACAAACCAAAGCCTTTATTCATCATTCTACTCATTATACTCTACTTGGACCCACCCTTTATTGTCATAGTTTTGATGAAACTCTATTTTGTTGTTTAACTTCGACAGAGTCTACACTAGCATTAAGACAAGTTCATGAAGGGGTTTGTTGAGCTCATTCTAGTGGGGTAGTCATATCCAAAAATCTCTTACGTACTAGTTATTATTAGCCCATGATGGATGCAGATGTAGTTGCATATGTAAAGAAGTGTGACAAATGTTGATGACATGCTAATCTGATTCATGCTCCACCACAACCTCTAAAACCAATGTTGATACCATGGCCATTTTCTATATGGGGACTCAACCTCATTGGGAAAATCAACCCCACTTCATTTGATGGCCATAAATAAATCCTTACCGCCACTGAGTATTTCAGTAAGTGGGTTAAAGTTATACCCCTCACATGAATGGAAAGGAAATTTCCAAATTCATCTTCAACCATCTCATTTTCCACTACAATATCCCCTTTGGCATTATATCAGATAATGGAAGACCATTCAAGAACAAGGATGTAGACTAGCTATGTACAGAATATCACATCACACAACATTTTTCTATAGCATATTTCCATCAAAGTAATGGCCAAATTGAAGTATCGAACAAAACCATTGTCAATATTCTTAAAAAGATTTTTAATGATGTCGATCATGATTGAGAGCTATAGATATTCCTTTCCCTTTGGGCATATCGTACCAATCATCATACACCCTAAAGAGCCACTCCATATTCACTTATTTATGGCATTAAAGCCATCCTTCCCATTGAGTTTGTTGAGTTATGGAGCTAAAAGCTTCACCAATGTGCAAATGTGGAGGATGTTGGATGACACAGTAACTGACATCAGTTAGATTCTATCGACATTGGTTAGGGGTCGATTGGAAGCTATCGACATCGGTTAGACATCGGCCGACGTCAGTCATATCTAAACAGATAGAGACTGGCATTGGTCATCTATGTGTTCCCAAAATTCTATTTTTGGAGAACAGTTAGTTTGCATGTAAAGATTAATTTTAGTCTTGAGTCTGTATTTCTAATTATTGTTTGTTTTGAGATCTATTTAAGAGACCCATGGGGCTATATTGTAATCAGGATTAGATCAAGGATGAGATCCTCAAAGTGTAAGATCTAGAAGGTCTACAAGAGTGCAAGATCAGGAAGATCTACATGGTAAGTAAGATCAGTTAGATCTGCAAGTGTGTAATATCAAGAAAGTTTGCTTGGTGAGCAAGGTCAATTACATCTGCAAGGTGCAAGATCAAAAAGATTTGTTATATGTAAGTTAGGCAAAACAACCATTGAGTTGATTGTCACCAGTGGTGGTAGTTAGTAGGGAACAACAACCATTGGGTTGATTATCACTAACTGGAGGGAACAACTCGGTTATTGAGTTGGTTGTAATTGATTGAGAGAGAGAACTCTTGAGGGAGAATTACTAGATGCCCAAGAGGTGTGAGGAAGAAGAGAGATTTCTTCATTGTATTTCCTTCTGAAAGAGTCTTAATATAGATTGTATTGTTTCTCGTATCACCTATTCTTTGTTGTCTATTATTTCTAGTTACTTATTACTTCTAGTTTAATTTCATGTTTAGTTGCTTATACAAAAGTAATCAATTGAGCTCTAAAGCCTAACAAGTGGTATCAGAGCTACAAGATCCTGACAATTGGTATCAGAGCCTAGTTCAGAGCAGGCTAGTGTTTGTTGATTACAGGTTCACTCTCAGTGATTTTTTATTGAGTGGGAGTAAAGCAATGGCAGAAGAAAGTAAACTAAGAATGAAGAAGTTCAATGGCAAGAATTATCAATTATGGAGGATGCAGATAGAAGATTATCTGTATCAGAAAGATCTATACTCACCATTGGGTGGGGTTTCAAGAAAGCCCACAGATATGCAAGATGAAGAATGGAATGTTCTTGATAGAAAGGCTCTTGGATCTATAAGTTTGAGCCTGGCATCGTCTATGATTTCCAACTTATCATAGGCAAAGACAATGGTAGAGTTAATGGAATCTTTGGCAAATTTATATGAAAAACCCTCAGCTTCGAATAAGGTATTTCTTATGAAGTAATTATTTAATTTGTAAATGCAGGAAGGTGGATCAGTATATAGTCATCTTAGTGATTTCCATGGATTAGTAAATCAGTTAGTTTCAGTCAAAATAGTTTTTGATGATGAAATTAAGGCTCTCTTAATCTTATGCTCTTTACTTAAAAGTTGGGACAGTTTGGTAATGGCAGTTAGTAATACTGCGTCTAATTCAAATATCTTGAAAGTTGATGATGTTGTTAGTGTAATCTTGAATGAAGAAATTTACAGGAAAAGCACAAGGGAATCATCAAGTAATGCTTTAAGTGTTGAAAGTAGGGGAAAGCAAAGAGAGAAGGGCAAGCAAGGGAAATCAAGGTCAAAGATAGGCAGTAGATCCAAATCCAAAAATAGAAGAATGACCTACTGGAATTGTGGAAAGAAAGGACATGCAAAGCAAGATTGTTGGTTGAAAGAAGATCAGCATAAAGAAGTAGATGTTGTAGGTATTGTTGCACAGGATGCTCTCATATTTTCTTTGGATAGTCAGGTAGAATCATGGGTTTTAGATTCTCGTGCTTCTTTCTATGCAACCCCAAATAGAGTATTTTTTCATGATTATGTCCATGGAGACTTTGGAAAATTTTATTTAAGAGATGGTGAGCCTTGTCAAATTGTTGGCAAAGGAAAAGTGTAGCTGAAATTGTAGAATGGCAACACATGGGTGTTGAAGGATGTCATGCATGTACCCATCCTAAAGTGGAATCTGATTTCTATAGGAAAGTTGGGTGATGAGGGTTGCACAATAACTCTCACAGCTGAATCTTGAAAAGTTTTCAAGGGTGCACTTGTATTAGCTAGAGGTAAGAAAGTAGGTACACTTTATCTATCTACTCGTATTACTGATTCTCCTTCTGTTTTATCTACTTCAGATGTAGATGCAAATATGTGGCACTGTAGGCTTGGTCACATGAGTGAGAAGGGAATGCATGTTCTTAAGTCAAATGGTAAGCTTTCAGATTTGAAAAGCATAGATCAAGATTTATGTAAGCAACATAAAAAAGTGAGGTTTCTTGAAACTGGGTCAACAAAGAAGAAGCACAAGTTGGAGTTTGTTCACATAGACGTGTGGGGACCAGCTCAGGGAACTTCTATTGGAGGATCACAGTATTATGGTTTTTTTATTGATGATGCTACAAGAAAGGTATGGGTTTATTGCATAAATAAGAAATTTGATGTTTTTGACACATTTAAGAACTAGAAAGCCTTAGTTTACAATGAGGAGATGATGGACAGAGATCAGCTCAAGAGGCTAAATAATTCTGAGCAGGGCAATTTGGACAAGGTTATGATCCAAAATGAGCTCGCAGGTAAAAATCATCACTCACAGGAAAACACAATTACCGACGTCGGTCAAGTGAGAACCGACGTTAATTAGGTAGGAACTGACATCGGTCTGGTGGAGACCAAAGTCACTGATGTTGGGCAAGTTCAGGTAGGAACCAATGTTGATCCAGTGGAGACCAAAGTTGGTGAGGTGGAAATCGGCATCGATCAGGTAAGAACTGATGTCGATCAGGTTGGTCACATGGAATCGACATCAGTCGGGTGTAGACTAAGAGATGACTAAGATCGGTCACTGTAGAATGAAATTTGGGTAGACAACAAGCTGTTAATGAGTCTCAAACGCCCATGAGGAGGACTGAAAGGGTAAGTAAGCCTCAAATTCATTATTCCCCTTCTTTATACTACTTGTTGCTCACTGATGGTGGAAAACCAAGAAGTTTTGAAGAGGTAATGCAGGTAGAATCTAAAAAACAGTGGGAACATGGCATGAATGAGAAAATTGATTCCTTGAAAAAGAACCAAACATGGGATTTGGTTGAGTTGCTAGCTGAAAAGAAAGCACTAAAAGATGAATGGATTCACTGGTTAAAGAAAGGAGAAAATGGACAGGTGAGACATAAGGCCAGGTTATATGGTCTTGAGCAAGCTGCAAGACAATGGTATTTGAGGTTTGACAGGTTTATGACAAAGCATGGCTTTAGTCAATGTCAATGTGACCATTATGTTTATTTTACCAGGTTGGATAATAGTAGCTACATTATCTTGTTATTGTATGTAGTGTATATGCTTGTTACAGGTTCACACATGCAGGGAATTACTGAGCTAAAAGTAAAATTAGTTCAGACATTTGCCATGAAGGATTTGGGAGTAGCAAAGAAAATCTTTGGCATGAGTATTTCTAGAGATAGGAAAAATCACAGGTTGATTTTGTCTCAAGAGAATTATGTGAATAAGGTAGTGGAGAGGTTCGATTTGCAGGATGCAAAATTGGTAAGCACACCTATGGCTGGACAGTTTAAGTTTAGCTTAGAAAAGTGTCCTAAATCACATGATGAGGTTGAGTACATGTTATGTACTAGACCTGATATTGCCCAAGCAGTGGGAGTTGTCAGCAAGTTTATGGCCAATCCAGGAAAGGAGCACTGGAAAGCAGTTCAATGGATTCTCAGATATCTAAGAGGGAACAGCAGCAGGTATTTATGTTATGTAGGGTCAGGCACTTCTCTACATGGGTATGTAGATTCAGATATGGCAAGTGACTTGGATGGCAGGAGAAGCACCACATGATATGTGTTCACTGTTGGTGGAACAGCGGTTAGCTGGATTTTAGAGATGCAAAAGGTTGTTGCAGTCACAGAGGCTAGCAAGGAAATGATATGGATGACTTGGTTCATGGAAGAGTTGGGAAAGGAGCAAGAGAGTTATAGATTGTACAGTGATAGTCAAAAAATAATTCATTTGGTAAAGGATTCAGCCTTTCATTCAAGAACCAAACATTTACAGCTTAGGTACCACTTAATTAGACAGGTATTGGAGGATGGTGAGTTGAAGCTGGAAAAGATTCATACGAATAAGAACCCTGTTGATATGTAAACAAAGTCAGTAATAAAGGAGAAGTTGAATCTTCATTCAACTTTTATTGGTCTTCAAGATTGAACTTGAAGATGGAGATACAAGCCAAAAACAAATTAGAGGACGTTGTTGTACAGGTACAAGTGCAGTTGTTTTTCTCCAAGTGGGAGATTGTTGAGTTGTGGAGCTAAAAGCTTCACCAATGTGCAACTGTAGAGGATGCTGGATGACACAATAATTGACATCAGTCAGGGGTTGACTGGAAGCTTCTGACATCGGTTAGACATCGGCCGACATCGATCATATTCAGACAGATAGAGACCGGCATCGGTCATCTGTGCATTCCCAAAATTCTATTTTCGGAGAACAGTTAGTTTGCATGTAAAGACTAATTTTAGTCTTGAGTCCGCTTTTCTAATTATTATTTGTTTTGGGATCTATTTAAGAGACCCATGGGGTTGTATTGTAATTAGGATTAGATCAAGGATGAGATCCTCAAAGTGTAAGATCTAGAAGGTCTGTAAGAGTGCAAGATCAAGAAGATCTACATGGTAAGTAAGATCAGTTAGATCTGCAAGTGTGCAAGATCAAGAAGGTCTGCTTGGTGAGCAAGGTCAATTAGATCTACAAGGTGCAAGATCAAGAAGATATGTTGTATGTAAGGTAGGAAAAACAACCATTGAGTTGATTATCACCGGTGGTGGTAGTTAGTAGGGAACAACAACCATTGGGTTGATTGTCACTGACTAGAGGGAACAACTCGGTTATTGAGGTGGTTGTAATTGATTGAGAGAAAGAACTCTTGAGGGAGAATTACCGAACACCCAAGAGGTGTGAGGAAGAAGAGAGATTTCTTCATTGTATTTCCTTCTAGAAGAGTGTTAATATAGATTGTATTGTTTCTCGTATCACCTATTCTTTATTGTCTCTAATTTCTAGTTACTTATCACTTCTGGTTTAATTTCATGTTTAGTTGCTTATAAAAAAGTAATCAATTGAGCTCTAAAGCCCTAACAAGTGGTATCAGAGCTACAAGATCCTGACAGAGGTTGAATTACCTTCACTATGCATATCTTTCAAGCATGTCCTAGATGATCACAACTATCAAGTAACTCACTTGCAGGGCTTAGACCTAATTGATGGAAAATGCATAGCTACGATCAATAATCTTTAAGCATATCAGAACCGACTCAAAGGCCACTACAATCAGTGTGTCAAATATAGAACATTTTCACTTCGTGATCTTGTTCTTAAAGAAAACCAAAATATTATCACAAATGAGAATAAGCATAAAGGTAAATTCAAACCAAACTAGATAGGGCCTTTCATCATTACTATAGATTATGGATCAAGGGCATACAGGCTCACCACATCAAATAGAGATGAACTTCCTAAGTTGATGAATATTATTCACCTCGAGTGGTACTATGCTTGAGCACTAAGATGTATATCTGTAAGGACCATTTCATGTTGTGCCATTTTATCACTATTCTTATTTGTACAAATATCATGCTTATCGTTCCTTTTAGCCCATTCTATCTGCTTTACCATCCCATTCTATTAACCAAACATGTTCTAAATCTTATCCACCTAGCCTATTTAACCTTTGTTTTTACCATTCATTGCACATTTTCAAGAATCAAAGAATCTGATTAGTTTCATCAGTTGTTTCAAGTACTTTAGAAGATATCATATTTTCGAGCAGTATGACAAAAGTTTCAATAGTTGCATCCTTCATTTTTTATTCCTTTCTTATCACCAGTCTTGCTACTAACTATGACCGCCTTTGGACAAATTAGTACCATTGATCTATGTCATTGTGTCCTAGTTATAACTGCCTATGGGCAAAGTAGGGGTAACATTTGTTTATTGAGCCTTGACATACCAACTTGACACTTCGTATGCCATACTATGCATTTTTACCAATTGTGCCTTTTTCATTTGAATTGACTACTACACTAGTCGAATTTCTTTATTATAGGGCAGAACTATAGTGACTTAAGGTCCTACTCTAGGATTATGTAGGTAACACTCGCTACTTGTTGAGGTCAGCTCAGTCACCTTTTCCACCATGCTCTCACTATTTTGTGAGTAACCTAAGTTTGAACACTCTCACCTTTTTGTGAGCTTGAACCATTTAGTGTCTTGTCATTCTTGATCGAGTTGAGATACTTTAAAAATTCCAAAAACATTTGTAAAATCATTAGAAAAAACCAAAAACACTGACCACTTATTTTCCTTAAGGATTCTGGAAACCCTTATTAAATTACAAGCAACATCACTTATTTTTTCATTTCCCCATCTTTTTTGGCCTTTTATCCCCCACACTTTCTATTTTGCAAAACCATTCATATTATTTTATCACATTCATTATATTTGTTTTCATCAGTTATCACATTCTTTCCATTCCCTAGGAGAACTACATTTGGCCTAAAGTTTTTTTATTGGATATTACATCCATGAGAATATGTAGGTAGCATCTACTTGCCTAGTGCATATGGAGATCGCTCGACCACCCCATTTCCATTTCTTTTATTCCACTATTTTGTTTGTTTGTTAAGTTGTCACCTATTTTCTAGGGGCAATGTTTGTATGGTTTCTATTATATTGTTTATTTGTTTGTTTTTGCTTATTTGGTTTGTTTGCTTGATGTCAACACTATTGCCTTGATTTGATTTATGTGTGTCCATTGGGGGATTCCTTGCCCACAATTATACTCAAATCCATCCATATTCATATGTTTACATTGTCATCATGGTTTCTATCATTGGTGCATTGTTTTCTATTTGAGTATTAGATTTTGGGAGTTAGTCCTTATGCATATTTCAGCTAAGTCTGCATGATGTTATACCATGATGCCTATCGACACATGATATAATAAACCTTAGTTTCAAGAAGTCTATTCAGCAATGGTGAGATCAATATATCTACAGCATCGACATCTTGATTCAGTCCCAATCATATCCCAAAATAGAGTAATTAACCATGAAAGAATTTTAACCTTTATTAGTTTGGATGAGCATCTCCCTACTAGTAGGTTGTTTTAATTCATCATTACCATGGAGATTGCTCGACCACCCCATTTCCATTTCTTCTATTCCCCTATTTTGTTTGTTTTTTAAGTTGTCACCTATTTTCTAGGGGCAATGTTTGTATGGTTTCTATTATATTGTTTGTTTGTTTGTTTATTTTTGCTTATTTTATTTGTTTGCTTAATTTCAACACTACTGCCTTGATTTGATTTATGTGTGTTCATTGGGTGATTCCTTGCCCACACTTATACTCAAATCCATCCATATTCATATGTTTACATTGTCATCATGGTTTCTCTCATTGGTGCATTGTTTTCTATTTGAGTATTAGATTTTGGGAGTTAGTCCTTATGCATATTTCAGCTAAGTCCTCATGATGTTATACCATGATGCTTATCAACACATGATATAATAAACCTCGAATTCAAGAAGTCTATTCAGCAATGGCAACATCAACATATATTTAGCATCGACATCTTGATTCAGTCCCAATCATATCCCAAAATAGAGTAATTAACCATGAAAGAATTTTAACTTTTATTAGTTTGGACGAGAATCTCCCTACTAGTAGGTTGTTCCAATTCATCATTACCCTCTGTGTTAAGTTGTCATCATCAATAAGCTAATCAATCATGTTTCCCATAATAAGGGTCCAATGTTTATAACTGCCTATAGGCAAATCATTGCATGTCATCCCACCTGCATTTCTCAATGATTAGAACCACCTTTGCGTAAATCATTATGTTGTCACCACTTTAATTTTTATACCCATATAGGGGCATGTTGGTATCTTATTTTTCTATCCTAACTGGGGCAGCTCCATCTTCTCAATGCTTATAAATACCTTTAGGCAAATCATTGTGTTATCATACCACATTGCCACTATCGAGGTACAATGCTTATAATCGCCTTTGGGCAAACCATTATACACCATCCCATTTGCATTATTATTGATTTTGACTAATTTTTCAATATCATTGTGTTTTCATCCCATCATCTTTCTTTTTTTTAGTCCCCTCATTTTACTTCTTTCTTTTTGAGGGACCGTTTACTGACCTACTTGTGCCAATTATCTTCTCAAGGGGGCATCATACAATCATACATTTAGTTTATCATCATTGTAGTTGTAGGCATATATGACCTTCTCATTCTTTGAGAAGATGTTACTATGATTATAGCTTGTAATGCCTTCCCAAATAGAGAAAAACTATAGACACCTAAATCTGGGCATCAATGACCTCCAACTAGGGTTTTGACCAATTTCCACCAAAATGCACAATTTAGCATAAAAACACTAAAGTACATTAAATGAGTTAAAATTGACATATTAAAATGTTAATTTGGGATAGGGTATCACTAAATGGGTCAATTTAATTTATGGGCTAGCTAACTTTGATCAGATCATTTCAAGTTGAAATGCTAATTTTGCACCTAGGTACCCTGGATTGCTCTTTTTTGTCAAATCTCTTATACAAGACATGTGCTTATGTTATTTGGTGTTGGTAACATCCTAAATAGAATAAAATATCCAATGCATCTAAGATTGACTTCTAATTCTAATCCAGTCAAATTTGACTAATAATAAAGCATTCTGATCAATTTGAGTAATTTGTGCACAAAGTGCTTAATCATGCTTAAGAGCTAGTTAAACTAAATTAAAGCTTAATTAAGAATTCCATGGAAACTTGTTGAGTATTTATTTTTATAAATGAATATTGAATATCTACATCATTAGGTGACCTCATTTCTTGGGAAGACATCCCTAAGCCATAAATGCCACAAATATCAAAATTCATGCCTCCCATACCTCATCAATGCCCTCCATGCCTCATCAATGCCCTCCATGCCTCTTAATTATTCCTTTATCTCAAATATTGATGAGCCTATGTATCAATTTTAATTGCATAATTAGATTAATCCTTAGCCACACATCTCAATCTTGAGATGGATGGTTCAGATTGATTCTGATCAGTCTCAAAAATTTATAAATAGAGAGGCCATGAACATCATTTTTAAGCTATTTTAGTGCAAATTTATAATGCACAAATATCTTCAAAAAGCCATTGTAATTAGTGTTACCATGTCAAATTGATTTCAATCCAAGCCAAAGCCACAAGGTACCAAGGAGATAGCCAAGCCTCCTTTGATGAAGACTTCATGAGCATAAATCGAGTAAGCCACTACAACAAGCATTTTGGAGCATCCAAGGAAGGTAAAAGAAGGTTTATTTTGTATTTTAGTTGTATGTTTTATTCATGTTTGTTAACTAAGTTGTTCCTAGTGTCTAGGCCTAGAGATGTTATGCTAGTTAGTGTGTTTCTTTCATTTTATTTTCATTTTGAAACTAACACAATGCTAACCATCCTCTCTTGAGTCAAATTCCTAGGTCACATAAACCATGTTAATAATCATGTGTGAATAATTTTCATACTCCTAAGAATCACATACAATATGTTGTTCCAAAAATTTGTCACTCTCATTGGGACAACATATGAACTATTTTGGTCCTGCAGGCCAAAATTCTCTCTTCCCTTCTCAAAAATTGTTCTGAGCATTCAAATTATTCATAATTCAAGCCTTTTCAGTTAAGGGACTAGCATGTTCAACAAGTTCAATGACTCCAACAGGTGAGCTCTCTCTAAGGAATGAGTCTCCAACACTTAGGCAATTTTAAGGATTGTTCAATGCCGAGGTTCAACCAAAGGGTCCATCAACAAGCTTCAAACAAAGGAATAAACCATTGAACCATTGAACCCCGCTTTCAAAGGTTCAACGGGTTCAAAATTTCAATGGCATTGGCAAGCTTAAAGAGTTAAGCACTTCAGCAAAAGTTCAAAGTTCAAATGCTTCGGCAAGTTCAACAGCTTCAAAAGACTTAACGAATAGAAGAAAGATTGAACCATTGAACCTTCAACCAAAAAGGTTCAAGGGTTAAAAAGTTAAATGAAATTGGTTCAAATCGATTAGTTCAAGCGGTCAATTGAATGAGCAGAACACAAGATTGAACCGTTGAATCATTTAACCAAAGTTGGTTCAATCGATCAGTTCAATTGAAAGGTTCAAAGGAGTCCCAAAAAGCCCAAAGGCCAAGTGCCCTTGCAGAGGGAAATAAACAAAAGGGGACAAAGAAATATCTTTTAGAAAGTGGCTAAGGCAAACGAAAGGTTTCTTTCAAAAAAAATGTCTGAAGGAATTCCTTCAGACATTTTGTCTAAAGGAATTAAAGAGAAGACCGCTCGAAGGACCCCGAAGGGTAGGTACCCTTGCAGGGGGGCTCTTAGCAACCAGGAAATGGACCTTTCTCAAGGCTCGAAGGGACACCTTCCCTTCGAGAGGTTCCAAAGATATAAAGCCAAAGGAATGATTCTACAGATTCTGTAGGAATGATTCTATAGACTCCACAGGCTTGGTTCTATGGACTAGTTTCTACGGACTCTGCAGGCTGGTTTCTATAGACTCCTCAGGCTTGGTCCTATAGACTAGTTTCTATGGACTCTATAGGCCTATTTCAACAGACTTTGCAGATATGTTTCTACAAACTCTTTCAAAGCTCGAAAGACTTAGAGAAAATAAAGGCTTCTAAGAAAGAAGATGAACCATTAAACCTTGAACCAAAATGGTTCAAAGGTTCAATGGGTTCAAAGGTTAAAAGAAAGCTCTAAGCATAGGAAAGTGAATGAACCAAGAAAGTGAATGAACCAAAGAAGTGATGGAATCAAGGAGCTGAGAAAGCCACTCAAACTGTTGAAATAGTGAACCAATGACCTCCTCGTAGATGTCAAATTCAGGGTAGTGAAATATCCTTTGATTTTCAAATGTGGCATGGAACCTAAGAACAAACTCAGTGACTAGCTAAAGAGGGAGCCGAAAGAGCCAATAGAAAGGGAAAAGATAGCCTGAGAGCTCAAATTTCAATAGGAAAGAGGGAAAGACTAGAAATATCTATGCAGGAGTTATTTCAGTAGGTGAAATAGTCTACCAAATAGATATTTGAGCTTGCAAATATTAAATGGTACGGCCTATTTTTCTCCATGAAGTAAAGGCGAAGTGGACAGCTGTGCAAATATCAAGAAAAGAACTAGATAACCCATGCTAAGGAGAAGATATTTGAGATGAATCAACACGCCACAATTAAGGTAGACGCCTTGTTCCAACATGGCCCTCTTTGACAAAACTAAAAATGCATTCAAGGCATTGAATGCAGCATGGGTCATTCCATGAAACAAAGTGCCAAGCCTTTCTTGGCTGCTATATATTGTAATATCTATTTTATACAAAAGAGATCTCTCTGTTATCAAAAGCAAAACTCTGCCCAAATTGAAAGGCATTTACTAAGACTTTGAGCTCAGATTATTAATCATATTTTGTTATGTGAATGAGAAAGCATGTTACTTTCAGACTTTGTGCTATAATAACTTGTGTTATTTAAGGATTGTTTTTATGTCTATTTCCTAGATGCAGTCTTGTTCATTTAATTAAATAAGTAGAACTAGTGGAAGTAATCTGAAAGGTGTCCTAAAGCTGACTGTGGAGAGACATTGTGCTACCACAATTTTCTTTAGCATGTTTATTTTTCTATTTATGTGTAAAGGACTATGGGATGACTTTGTGCCCTCATTGTCCTTCTTATTTCACTCTTTAGAAGTTGAGGGGGAGACTTTGTGCTACGCCTCATTTTGTTGGTTACTATGCCCCTCTTCTAGTTACTTTTACTACCTAGAAAAGAATCTGGCTGTTGACTGAGTATTACTTCTAAAAAAAGAGAAGTACCTCTAGTAATTACCTAGGATTTCTCCTTTGTCTATGAACATCATCTCTAAAAAAAGAGAGATGGATGGTGTTTTCCTACCCCTAAGTGTTATTTTTTGCTTATATATATAGTATATAGCGCCTCATATTTATAGGGAACCTCCCCTTGATGAGAGGAGAGATTTGTCCCCTTCTGATGTGGTAAACTTGCACATTTGGCCGACCAATCTCCTTATGTTATGGTTTAAATCACCTATTTTGCTCATCAGTTAGCTGGTGACAAAATATTCACCCAATAGTTTTTGGCGACTCCACTGGGGACATAGCAATTTTGTGT
Organism: Torreya grandis; assembly: GCA_037957365.1. NCBI lineage: Eukaryota > Viridiplantae > Streptophyta > Pinopsida > Cupressales > Taxaceae > Torreya > Torreya grandis. Next base: position 3,063,533 of record JARHVA010001181.1, read on the forward strand.
AATTTGAAGCCTCAAGCTTCAAATTGAAGCATCACCTGTGTCTTATCCATTATCATTATAGCCTTATCCATTTCCATTAAATACTCAGAGCTGTAAAACTAGAGACGCTGGAGATCAAGCATTTCATTTCAAAAGTCAATTCTCTGCCAGCTCCATGCCAACAATTTTTGGCAAATCTGCTAGGGACATAGCAATTTTGCACAATTTGAAGCCTCAAGCTTTAGATTAAAGCACCACCTATGTCTTATCCATTATCATTATATCCTTATCCATTTCCATTATATACACTGAGCTCCAAACTAGAGACGCTAGAGATCGAGCGTTTCATTTCAAAAATCAATTCTCTGCCAGCTTCATACCAACAATTTTTGGCGACTTCGCTGGGAAAGAGCGTGTAGTTTGAAGCCTCAAGCTTCAAGCTGAAGTAGGGCTAGTTCTTTTCCATTTTTATTCTATAATATAGCAACTACATGCTATATAAGAAGCTAGAGAGCCCAAGGTGTTGTTGACCCTATTTTTGAGTTAGTGCAGCAGAGCAATTTTGAGTTGTTTCCTCTACAACCTCACCTTCATCAAACTAGGAGTCTTCCTCCTACCAACACCAGGCCACCAATACAAGGTAGAGCTTTTTTTTTTGTTAGCAGAGCTTTGCCTATACATACTCCACCCAGATTTATTATCCTCACTTTCCATAATCAAATCATGGCAATTCAAGGCCCCTACGGTAACTCTTTTGGCCCACTCAATTTAACTCCACCCCTACATGAGCTTCCATACAATTCAAGGAAGAATTTCTCCAAATTATTTGGTAATGGGAGAGTTCATCCTGATGAACACATTACAATTTTCAGCATACCTTGTGGTGTGATAGGTGTAGAGTATGAAGATGTATCAGTCAGGCTATTCATAGAGACATTACAAGGTGCTATTGTAGAGTGGTTCTATCATTTGCAGGCCTAGACTGTGACTGACTGGAACACCCTCAAAGCTAAATTTGAATCTAGATTCAATCTTGTAAAAGATGTGCATGCCCTACTGGCCTAACTCACACAGATGAAGGAGCCTCATTAGCCTATGAGGGATTTCATAGCTAAGTTTGACAAGCTGAGGAACAAGAATCCCATAATTACTCAGCCAATAGCTAAGAATCTCAAAACTTCTTCATTAATTCGTAGCTGTCTAAAGTGAGTTTCCTATTAAGATGGGCTCGCCACATAGACCTTGTTACAGCTCAAGATTTGGCCACTGAGGTGGAAGATGATCTCATCTTGGTAGGGAAGATAAGGAGAGATCCTAACAGAGGTAAATCTTCTTCATCCTCTAAATATCCATCTACAGACACCACTTATCCAATGGTGCAGAAGCTAGCAAATGAGTTTCTAGCTCTCAAAAAGCAAATGGTGCAAGGGATGTCTTCTGCTCCTTCATATAGAGATATACCAAGGAGGACATTCCCCAATAAGTTATACCAAGGCAATGTTGCCAAGAATAAAGGGTAGCCATATCATCTTCCTCCCCCTTAGGGGAAACTTGCTATTGAAGCAGCTCCAACCAACTCAACAGTTGGATACCTTGAAATTAAATCAAATTTCTCTTTCCAACTTGAGTTGAACCTAGAAGATGACGTTGATCTTTTTGCAGTAGACCAAAAAGAATCAGCTAGCGACTCCAACATTAGTTTCTTGAATTACCAAGATGAACCCAGAAGTAAAGGTGAAGTGTTTCATGGATCATACATTGTATTCACCCAATCCTAGAACAAGTCAGCCTAGCAAGCTGATAAGGGAAAATCAGGGGAGCGATCTCAACCGGTAATTTCAATTGCTAAATGGGAAACTACTCTACCTTTTCAATCAAAGGACCTGGTTATCACTAAAAAGTAAGTACCCCAAACGTTCTTGCACCTTTTGCTTCAAATTCACAGATCAGTCCTACACTCCCAAAAAACTAGAAAGATAAACTTCCTTCCCCTGTTCCTAATTCATTTCAGACATTTGACATAATCTACCATGTCAAGAAAACCAAAATTCAAATGTCTGAATTTGAATTCTTGCAATCCAACCCTGAACAGTTGGATAGATTAGTAGAATGTAAAGAATAAAACCATCCCTGCAGGACCAACTATTCCAAAGGTGACTCCCACATCCACCGAAAATAACCTTATCATTACTCCTCCTGCTACTCCCAAAAGGATTGAACCATTTTATGTCTCCTTACTAATAAATGGACACTAGCTGATTAATTGAATCATAGGCTTAGGTGTGTCTGACAATATCATACCTGCCAAAGTAGTTGAATCCCTTAGTCTCACACTGATCAAGACATTTGGGAGATGTTTATCTATGGAGAACAAATAAGTGCCACTATTGGGACAAATCAAGGATGCCCAAGTTGTATTTGTGGCATTCCCAGACAAGAGAATCAAGATGACAGTCCTAGTGGCTGACATCCCATCATCGTATGGCATCCTTCTTGGGTAAAATTTCTGCAACGATGTTGGTGGCAAGTTGAGCATGGACTTGTCTGAGGCAAGGATCCCAGTCAAAGGTGTCATGCAGAGATTGTTCCCTGAGAATGAAGAAAAATATGTTGTCACTCAAATATCGGCCCCTAAAGCTCAAATTTTATTTGAGTCTTTAGGAAGGGGTAACTTTTTCTTGTCTACAGAGGATGTCCTTTTTTCATTTGATGAAATTCTTGTAGATGATAATCCAAAAAGTTTAGACAGGATAGCAAAAGAATTGATAAATCATAGTGCAGATGTAGAAGGACCCTCCCCTCCAAACGAAGGAAAATCTGAGAAAGAAGCAGTTTTTGATGATGTTTAGATCCTAGAATTTGATGGCAACAATTCTCCTACTGGTGTTGGAGCTAGAATTGTGTTGATATCTCCTCAAAGAGATATTTTTCCTTCTTCATACAAGTTGCAGTTCAGTAACACCAACAACACTGTCGAGTATGAATCTCTGTTACTCAGGTTGAAGGCAGCTCAAAATAGAGGTGTTAAACTCCTTCATGCTAAAGGAGATGATGAGCTAATGGTTTGTTAGGTGAGGAACCTGTGTCAAACTAAGAATAAAAGATTGTGCCATTACCACAATCTGGTATGGGATCAAATTGAATGTTTTGAAGCTTTCAATATTTTTGTAGTGCCCAGAGAGCCTCATAATCATGCAAATTCATTGGCTATCCTTGCAACTTTTATGGTTCTTCACCCCAATTTCAAAGACAATAGGTACACTATCAAGTTGGTCTTTCAACCAAGTGTGCATGATAAAGCTAATCATTGGCAGGTGTTTGATGATGACAATCAAATCATGTGCTTCACTGGACCAGAAGAGCAATAAGCTATGGTAGTGGACCATACTGCTATGCACCAAAGTCATGAAAAGAAACTCTTCACCAAGAGAGCAAGGATTTATGGTTTTCAGGTTGGAGACCACATCTTGCCATGGGGTAAGAAGAGAGAACCAAAAGGAGTGCACAGAAAATGTGATTCTTAGTGGAGAGTTCCATTTGCCCATCACAGATTCTGGGGAGAAAATGGTTTCTTGCTAGTTTATTAGGATGGAATGCCATTTTTATTGTCTCACAGTGGGTAGCATCTAAATCACTTCAACTCTTGAAGTATTAGATAAGATCGTCTATACATATGTATATTTGTAGTCTTTATTTCTATTTTGTGCTTTTTGTTTTCATTTTTGGCACCTTTTTGTTTGGGTAGCATGACTCTGTAGCCTAATGGCATACTTAAAGGCACTGAAGATTTTGGTTTCTACTCCCCTAAGCTATTCCAAAATTTCCACTGAAGGAAGTTCCCCAACTGGAGCCAGCTATTGTTCCCAAAATTTGTCAATCTCTTTGGGATAACATATGAACTATTTTGGTCCTGTAAGCCAAAATTCTCTCTTCCCTTCTCAAAAATTGTTCTGAGCATTCAAATTTTTCATTATTCAAGATTTTTTAGTTAAGGGACTAGTAGGTTCAACAAGTTCAATGACTCCAATAGGTGAGATCTCTCTAAGGAATGAGTCTCCAACACTTTGGCAATTTCAAGGTTGGTTCAAGTTGAAGTTCAACCAAAGGGTCCATCAACAAGCTTCAAACAAAGGATTGAACCATTGAATCATTGAACCATTGAACCCCACTTTCAAAGGTTCAACGGGTTCAAAGGTTTAATGGGTTCAATGGGTTCAAAAGTTTAATGGCATCAGCAAGCTTAAAAAGTTAAGCGCTTTAGCAAAAGTTCAAAGTTTAACCACTTCGGTAAGTTCAACAACTTCAAAAGACTTAACGAATAGAAGAAAGATTGAACCATTGAACCATTGAACCTTGAACCAAAAAGGTTCAAAGGTTCAACGAGATTGGTTCAAAGTGATGGTTCAAGCGATCAATTGAATGAGCGAAACACAAGATTGAACCGTTGAAATTTTGAACCAAAGTTGGTTCAATCGATCAGTTCAATTGAAAGGTTCAAAGGAGTCCCCCAAAGCCCAAAGGCCAAGTGCCCTTATGGAGGGTAGTGAACCAAAGGCCAAGTGCCCTTATGGAGGGCAATCAACAAAAGGGGACAAAGAGATATCTTTCAAATAGTGGCTAAGGCAAAGGAAAGGTTTCCTTCAGACAAAATGTCTGAAGGAATTCCTTCAGACATTTTGTCCAAAGGAATTGAAGAGAAGAATGCCCAAAGACCACCTGAAGGACCTCGAAGGGCAGGTACCCTTACGGAGGGGCTCTTAGCAACCAAAAAATGGACCTTTCTTAAGGCCCGAAGGGACACCTTCCCTTTGGGAGGTTCCAAAGATATAAAGCTAAAGGAATTATTCTATAGACTCTGTAAGCTGGTTTCTATAGACTCATTTCTATAGACTTTTCAGGCTCATTTCTATGAACTCTGCAGACTCGTTTCTATAGGCTTGATTCTACAAACTCTATAGGAATGATTCTATGAACTCTACAGGCTTGGTTTTATGGACTAGTTTCTATGGACTCTGTAGGCTGCTTTCTATGGACTCCACAGGCTCGGTCTTATGGACTAGTTTCTACAGACTTTGCAGGCCTGTTTCTATGGACTCTACAGATATGTTTCTATGGACTCTTTCAAAGTTTGGGAGACTTAGAGAAAACAAAGGCTTATAAGAAAGAAGATGAACCATTAAACCTTGAACTAAAATGGTTCAAAGGTTCAATGGGTTCAAAGGTTCAAAGAAAGCTCTGAGCACAGGAAAGTGAATGAACCAAGAAAGTGAATAAACCAAGAAAATGAATGAACCAGAAAAGCGATGGAATCAAGGAGCCGAGAAAGCCACCTGAACCACTGAAATAGTGAACCAATGACATCCTCGTAGACATCAAATTTAGGGTAGTGAAATATCCTTTGATTTTCAAATGTGGCACAAAACCTGAGAACAAACTCAGTGACCAGTTGAAGAGGGAGCTGAAAGAGCCAGCAGAAAGGGAAATGATAGCTCAAGAGCTCAAATTGCAACAAGAAAGAGGGAAAGACCAGAAATATCTATGCAAGAGTTATTCCAGTAGGTGAAATAGTTTACCAAGTAGATATTTGAGCTTGCAAATATTAAATGGCACGGCTTATTTTTATCCATGAAGTAAAGGCGAAGTGGACAACTACACAGATATCAAGAAAAGGACCAGACAACCCATGCTAAGGAGAAGATATTTGAGATGAATCAACATGCCACAGTTAAGGTAGATGCCCTATTCCAACATGGCCCTTTTTGACAAAATTGAAAATGCATTCAAGTCATTGAATGCAGCATGGGTCATTCCATGAAACAAAGTGCCAAGCCTTTCTTGGCTGCTATATATTATAATCTCCTATTTTATGCAAAAGAGATCTCTCTGTTATCAAAAGCAAAACTCTGCCCAAATTGAAAGGCATTTGCTGAGACTTTGAGCTCATATTGTTAATCATATTTTGTTATATGAATGAGAAAGTAGGTTACTTTCAGACTTTGTGTTGTAATAACTATGTTATTTAGGGGATTGTTCTTATGTCTATTTCTTAGATGTAGTCTTGTTCATTGAATTAAATAAGCAAAACTAGTGGAAGTAATCTGAAAGGTGTCCTAAAGTTGACTGTGGAGAGACTTTGTGCTACCACAATTGTCTTTAGCGTGTTTGTTTTTCTATTTCTATGTAAAGGACTTTAGGATGACTTTGTGCCCTCATTGTCCTTTGTATTTCACTCTTTGGTAGTTGAGGGGTAGACTTTGTGCTACACCTCATTCTACTAGTTATTGCACCCCTATTCTAATTACTTTTACTACCCAGGAAGGAATTTGGTTGTTGACTGAGTATTACTTCTGAAAAAAGAGAAGTACCTCTAGCAATCACCAAGGATTTCTATTTTGTCTGTGAACATCATCTCTTAAAAAAGAGAGATGGATGGTGTTGTCCTACCCCTGAGTGTTATTTTCTGCTTATATATATATTATATAGCACCTCATATTTATAGGGAACCTCCCCTTGATGAGAGGAGAGATTTGTCCCCTTCTGATGTGATAAACCTGCACATTTGGCTGACCAATCTCCTTATACTATGGTTTAAATCACCTATTTTTCTCATCAGTTAGCTGGTGACAAAACATTCACCCAACACAATACATGGTTTGTATGGACTACTGCAAACTAGGAGGAAACCAGAAGGTGATGGGGATGAGGATGAAGAAATGAGTGACAAAATTCTTAGTGTTGGTTCATAAAGGAAAAGTAATCAATATTGTAATTAATAGCATGAAATTGGAGTGGATAAAGGGTAATTTAATCCCTAAATAGCATTCAATCTGATTCCTCTCTTATTGGTCGTACCAAACAAAAATTGGTTGACTAGTTATACCTACAAAAGAAAGCGATAGAGGAACATAACAATTTTAGGCCATTTTTAGGGATTTTAAAGCTAATCCAACATATAAGTGAGCTCAGGGGAGCTAAAGAGTCACTTCCAATGCTTTCACATGTGTCACACTCCTACACAAGCCATACAACCAACTAAAACTACCTTTAACTATCTAATTTTCTTATTATGATGTTAAAACCTACAATTTGTCAGTTATGACATGGTATATATGACTTCCACTGACATATGGGATGTTGAATAATCTCTCAGAACATTTTTATACTATATAAAATTGTATAAACCTCATAAATGACCCCAATAGTGACCTTAAGTGACATGAAATGACATAAAGAGGAAAATGAATGTGAACAAGGCTAGAGATACATCAAATGATATTAAAGGACCATGATTAACTCTATAAGACCCTATTATATCCCTATACAAGTTTTCAACTATAGTGGGTTGACTTATTTTGACTTCATGTCAAAATAGTCAATAATAACCTCATCTATATGTTTTTCATTCTCAACATTGGTATCATCATGATCCATAGGATTAGGTCCTTCATTGGTTTGATATATCTTAGGTGGTGGGAAGGGAAGTTCCATGTGTTCAATAGGCACACATATCAATCTAGGGATACACCTAGGTTGGATGTAAAATAAAATAAGCATGAAATGAAAAAGTATAACAATTTAAAACCCCAGCCAACTGAAAACACTAGGAATCAGAAATGTTTGCATTCATATGAATCATGTTCACAAAATATATAACATTAAATTTGGATGTGAACCTACTTGGGTAGATAGGCTTATAAATATAGAAATGACAATGCACAAGGGTGACATTCAAGTCTACAATAGGCCAATTAAATGCTAAACTCATATACAACATATGTTAAATTTATTAAACCGAGATAGGATAAAAATAAAATTTACAACTATGATAGATATGGAAATGACAAAGAAATAATGTACTTAGTCTATTTTGATCTTAACATTATTATGGATCTATAAAATGGAAGAAGTGGATTAGAAGAGGATTCTAAAATAGTTGCCAAATTTTGGATTGAGTGCCTCTACAAGTGCAAACACTAGGGTCAGCCTTAGACGTTAGCATCGATACTATTGTCTAAAATAGACATAGGTGTCCTGTATGGAATACCCAATGAAAAAGGATGTGATTATATGGTTTTTTTTTAGTTTGTCTTCAACTTTTCTCTAGTGCATTCATATTTGGGTCATGGACTGTCACTCCTCATGAAATGGCAAAACCCTAATTCTTCATCTTCTTAGTAACCTTAGGAAAATGAGTTAGTGGTCTCACAGTGTCAAGCTAACCTAAATACCACTCTATAAATGGGTGATGCCTACATAGACACTACTCCAAATAGGGCCTCAAACTGATGTATATATCCCCTAATGTGTTGGCTTATGTTTGCACAAGTGTACAATATGTGAAAAGCAAGTACAATAGTGACCCGACTTGTAACTTGGCAAATTAGGGTCGTGGGCCACTCCTTTACTACTTCATACCTGTAGATGTGCAGTCTCTATAAATAATATAGAAATAAGCATAAATATGGAATATTTTACTCATTTTAATTCTCTTTGAATGTTCTTTGGTATGAATTCTAAGTGAGGATTGAATGAGGAGTGATTGTGAATACATACCACTCTTATCAGTAAATATATAACATTAAAGCATTTAAGTCAACCATTAGGATACATTTTTTTTACAAACTAGATAACTTTGGGGTACTAGACATGTATGTCAGGGTAGGACACTAGTGTCAACATAGGGTATGGGATTGATTTTTGTGTCCTAGCAGTTAGAAACTACGTATAGGCTTAAAACTTGCAGGAGCATATGATACGCATATTTTGAACATTATAGACAAGATAGAAGTTTTGGGTCATCAACTTAAGATTGGTCAGACTAGGAGATAGGCCAAGGGACACAAGATAGAGTAAATTGAAGACTTCCAAAAGTGGGAAAGGTGAAAAACTAAGAGAAACAACCAAGGTCTAAGTTTGCCAAGTGTACAAGACTGAGTTGTTATATAATTTGAATAGACATCATCTATAAAATGCACTAATTACATAACCAATTTTTTAGTGTTTGGCAGTTATTCAAGATGTATGTAGTTAATTTCAACATTGAATGGGAATTATTATAAAATATTTAAAGATCCACAAATTTAATTACAACTACACAAAAAGACATGCCACCAACTTCTTTTTTATTGTCTATAAGTCTATACATTATGCTTTGTTCTTTTCTATCAGCAACTATGCCGACTTTGAAGAATCAAGATTTGTTCTTTACTATTATAAACTATATCAACTTTGAAGAAGAAAATCTATGGATGGTGTGAAATAGGCTTTTTATTCTATTTATTCATTATTATTTTAAATTTCTCATTTGTGCTTACATTCGATAAATATGTAAAGCTCTTAAGTTTTGAATCTTTGCATAATTCAATTTTCACAGTATAAAATTAAATTTTTGTTACTCTATTTTTGATATGTGGGTACGGGAGATGAGTTGGTGAGGCCATTTTTAAGAAACAGATCAAGGGGTTATGTGGGTTTAACATGTGCTTAAGACTTTGAGTGCAGTCTTTTGACCATTTAGGGCTTATATATTTTTATTGTTTTTGTCCTTTTACTTTTATGTTTTATGATATCATGATACCTCCTAGGTAATATATAGCACTAATTGTTAAAATCATTATTTTAACAAATTTCTCTAAGTTATAATATAGGGAAAAAATATCAATTTGTAGATATTACATTGCCAATGTATAGAAGCTTTGAAAGCATCAATTGTATTAGGCAGCTTGTTGCTAGGTTTTATGTAGGTTCCTGGGCACCTCATTGGGTGCCCAAGGGAGGTAGAATATATTTCATATATTAAGTCTAGGTTAGGTAGATTTAGATTTTTTATTTATTTTTATGTTGAGAATGATTTATATTTGTGTTTGTGTAAACTATCTATATATTGTCATATGTTAATTTTGGTCGAGAAGAGAAAGAGAATTAGCATTATAATATTAGGGTTTGAGGTACAATAAATTTGTGTTAGTTATATTTCTAGACACCAAAAATATGCACATTATAATTCTAAATGTCAAAACACCCCTAGACCACCTTAGACCCCCATGAGACTAATTCAACCCTTTAACCACTAATTAAGCCCAGCCATGGTCGGTTTTACCAACTGACTTAAACCTACCTTTTTAACCTTTCTACATTGGCCCTATCGATTGTTGATGATCACCCTGACCATCGACAGTCAGGTCAAGTTCACTGCCTAAACAACTTAACTGACCCTTCAACTCTGACTTGATTTTTATAATTAGCTCATCTAATTTGTGTGTGAACCAATGCATGTGTGAGTTATATTTAGATAGCAAGTTGGACCCCTTGGTAACATATTATTGCACCTCTCATTCCTTCCTATAAAAAAAGAACTTATGAGAGAGAGGGGATAGAGGTAAGCAGATCATTAGGAGGCAAGATTAGGAAAGAGAATAGAGATCAAGATCAATCATCAACTTTTTATGTAGGTAGCTCTTCATCAAGAATCATATTTAGCAATCTCTAGAACTTCTCCAAGCCATCAATCGTCAATTATCAAACCATGAGCTAAGTATATTGTTCTTTGTTTCAAGTTTCAATTATTTAGTTTAAAAATTGCACCCATCCACCCATAACCTCTTTTTAGTCATCTAAATGACTAACCCTTAAACCAACCCACATTTAAACCTTACCCTCTACCTCACAACCAATATCTAACCTAAACCCACCTTACAAATCCATTTTATAACCTCAACCAATCAACCTTATTGACCCAAACCAGAAATGATAGTAATCATCAATGATCACCCTAACCATCGATGATCACCCTGACCACCAATGGTCATTGTGTAAAATTAGACACCCAAAATCAGCAAGCATAAACCACTTCTCAACCTCAACCAAAACCCTAATTTCTTGACTTTTGTCATAATATAGACCATAAACAACAACCTGACTATACTTGAACCATATTTTGATAGTTTGGCATTCACCTTAATGTTATATTGTTAATCTAAGCATTTCTTCATAATAGTATTTATTTCACCTAAATTAATTACTTTCATGTATATGTTATGCAACCTTCTTTTATCAGTATTAACTTGTTTTTAAAGGTGGATTTATATCCTCCAAAGAAGTCATGTACTTCTTGGATCTATTTTTCATGGTAATCCACCTTCCTAACTAACTAATACAACCTTTCTTTAGTCTCTTTCTTATGTAGGTCATCCTCCCAAGCTAAAAAGGATCTCTCACAACCGTCTAGATCATGGAGCACAAACCAAATCTAGGTTCTACCAACCTTACCCTTCTTTTTAGTTCTACTCTTTCTTCTTGAGGAAATAAAGAAAAATTTGAGTATAACATTCTAGCACGCCCGATGGGAACCTTGTGTATTTACTTGGGTTTATTTTTTTTGCATCTATATGCTTCTCTATATTATGTGCTCATAAATGACATAAAATTTTATTTGGGGCTTAAAATTAAGTTCATACATCAATTATTTGTAAGTTTAGCTCACATATTTTAACTTAAAATAATCTTATCGTAGCATCATTTTTTGTTGCACACACTAAACTAAACCACCTTCATCAATTAAACATCAAACAAACTTGAGACAAGGCCCGACTAGGATTTCATCACCTAGCAGTCACCTTACCCTTTCTCAACAATCCTACTTGGAGGTCACTACCAAGGGGAGAACCGACTCAACTCTCTGATTGAGTATAAACTTTGGAAATTAGTATATATTGGCTAAGCACCCAACACCTGTATTGTTGTGATGTGTAAAGTGAGGGGGTAAGCCCCAATACCAAGCCATGTATTAATTCTCAAGATAGATTCTTTTTGAGATCCTAAACAATCTAAAACCAACTAGAAACTTCTTTTTTAGTACCCACTCTACAAGCCAAGTTGAGTCACACAATTTAAGCTTGAGACATAAGCCATAAGGGAGACTAAAAACAATCCTAGGATTTAATGTGCTTTAGCATGTGTTTTATCTTCTTGACCTTTTTCTTATCTTCTCTTTATTTAAGTTGCGAGGAATCTAACTCTCCCTAGAAACCTTCTACCATTTTGCCTTTATCCACCTCATCTCCATTATCTTATTCAATAGATAGCCCTCCTATAGTTTTTCAATGAGATACTAACTTTGTTAGACTCCTAGAAGATAACCCTCTTGCCTTAGAACATTTCCTTGCATCAAGAGCCACTTATACCCCCAACCTCACCTACAACTAACCCAACCTTACATATATCCAACCAAACCCCACCAATAATCAACCCAACCATGCCTATAACAAACACAACCTCACCTACAATCAACCTAACCTCACCTACAATCAGCCCAACCTTGCTTGCAATCAATTCAACCTCAACTATAACCAATTGACAACCTTTCAACAACCACTTGATCATCAGCTCAACCAACCAATAACTTTTTAACCCTTATTATACCATTGTCATAACCTACCTCAACTATCTCAGCCTCACTGATCTTTGGGTTCCCTATCCCAACCTTCATATCAATTACCTTAATCGTATCAAACTTTTGATCACCTACCTCAACCATCATATCAATCACCTATACCCCCTTTGTGTCAACCTTCTTTATCTCAAAACCAAGACTTGGTCCATCCCCCTAGTCATACCACCAACAACTATCAATCCAACAACTATCAAATCAACCACTATCAACCTCAACAAATCAAACCAATAATCATTCAACCAACAACTATAAAATAAACTCTTGTAACCAATCAATCTTATCACCCTTATCAATGAATACAAACCTATCAATCCAACTTACCTTACCCACCTTTCTAAACTTATCAACCCTATCAAATCTAACCAATAATTATCAACCTACCATATTAAACCAACCAAAAATTTTAAGCCACCCAACCATATCAAACCTACCCACCATATCAACCATATCAAATATATCAAATACCTCAACCTTACCCAACCTCTCAAACAAACCTACCTTATCTACCTTATCAAACCAACCAAACTTTTTGAACCCACCAATCTTATTAAACATACCAACCTCACCAAATCAAACTGATAACTACCGACCAAATTTTTCCAACCTACCAACCTTATTAAGCATACCCAACCCATAAAATCACTCAAACTTGTTGATTCAATCCAACTTATTTGACCAACCAACTTCATCAAACTGACCAATCAGCTCGCAACCTCAAGAGCCATTGGTGCACCCTCTTCCTATGTAGTATACCCTATTCGAAGAATCATATACCTCAATCCTTGATAAACTTTTAAGGGCTTCTATCATTAGACTCCCTCAAATCAAACCCATTAATGCTTTTCTTCCAAAACCCATTTGGTTTATAGAGAATGAGTTATGTACATATCATTCCATAAATGAACATGTGGTAAACAGATGTGGGTCTTTTAAGATGATCATCCAAAACCTTATCAATCAAAAGGAGGTTTCAAAGGATATTATCCATGTTTCCCCCAAACTAGCCTTGAATTTATTCAAGAAATCAATCATTTAACCTCTTTTTTCACCCATTATTGTGCAATCCCATAACCAAATCCCTCAACACAATGAGGTCCCTTCATTAGATTTGGTATTTAGAGCATCTATAACTAAGGAAACCATAATCAAAACCCCAACCAATATACCTGTTAACCAAGTTCACCCTTTTCAACTTCCTTTTCAAATCATCACTAAGGAATAATCAACCTTAAACCACCCACTTCTTGACCAAGAAGAGCCTTATGAACTTTCCTTTAAAACCATCATTAAGGAAACCAACCCACCTCCTCCACTTCCCCTTTTAATGGATCCAACCCAAGATCAAAACACCTCACCTATAACTAAATCTAACCCAAACTCAAATAAAATCAAACCCATTCAATTCCTCCATAATTTGATAGTTTTCATCTACCTAATGACATTGTCTTTGGTTTGATTCCCTTTTGAACATGGTCAAATCTTTATCACCTTACCTTACATAAAAAATAAGCAAACCCAACCAATAAGCCAAATAAACCACCCATCCTACCTCCCTCAACTATTCAAACCAACCTCTAAACCAAATCAATCAACCACAATCAACTCAACTTTTAATCCAACCATAAGCAACTTATCTATCAACACAAACCAACATCAACCCTTCATTCAAGATTTCTTAAATATTAGCTACCCTTTTATCCAAGATACCCACACCTAACCTAAGCTCCCTCATTAGGAAAATTTTACACTCTTGTCCACCCCACCTCTATTTCAAGATGATGTTCCCAACATCATTTCTAGACCTCAAACTTACCCAAATCTGACCCAACAATGTTTCCCTCACCATAGCACTATAACAGAGATCCCGCCTGAACCACCACCTACAACTTTAAATGCAAACTAACAACCCTTAGGAGGCAAATGAAGCCATCTTCATCCTTCCTAATCCCTCTTTGCTAACCAACACCTTTGCCTTGGAATCCCTTCCCAGCTTGACCTTATGGAAAGAGCAACTAGGGGAACTCTCCCTCTAAAAGGCTCTAACCACCTAACGAACCTTGCCTTTAAAAATTACCAATCCAACATCTTTTCCATGTCTTTTCAAGTGTTATAAATTAACTGGGGGACATATTTATCCCTAATTGGCCCAAACAATTCATGTGTAAGTATGGATTTGGGGCATATATGAGCCTAAACCCCTCAGTGCTTTGCACTCTTGTATGTTCTTTTATTAAAAACAAGTTCCTAAGTCATCTTATGTCTAACTTAAGCTCATCCCTTTTTTTCATACCACCTTAATTTCCTAATTTTTAAGGACAACAAACTACAAATAGGATCATGTGATTATACGTCATAACCTTTTAGGCTAATCTTGAATATGGGTACCCCGGATCTACCCATGGCATGATTCTCATGGTACTTTCCACCCCTTTATAGGATGGATTCCCATGATAGTTGTCACCTAAACCTCTTTACACCTAATCAACCTTCTCATGCTTTTACGTTTGCCTTCATAAAGGTGAACCACTAAGCTAGCCTAAGCAAATCTATGTCAAGCAAAATCAAATAAGCAAAATCAAAATTCACACCAATAGCAATCATGGGTCATTTCTAGCATTCACAAACTATTCCCTTGAAGGACAACTATTGAAAATTTATTTTCAATTACCAAAACATAAGGTGGACTGCTCCCTTGAAGGATAGCTATCAAAAAGCATTAAACAAAGCAAATGAACTTAGACCACTCCCTTGAAGGATGGCTAAGTAAAGCATTTTGTCAAAAGCACAACAATTTCCTATAAGCTTCCCGCGTCAATCAAATGCCCATATATAACAATAAATCAAAAGACCCATTATCAAAATCACACTAGTCTTGAAAGTCATAATCAACTCTCAAATAACATAATAAGGTGGAAGCCGCAATTGGCTTTCACAAGTAGACTTCCTGCATTGATGAGTCTATACAGTTTGGCATAGACTTGTTTATACTGACTCTTTAGACACCTATAAAAGAGGCATGCTAGTCCCATAAGAAGGTTCCATTTTCACCCATCTCCCCTTCACTCACTATAAGCAAGGGATTTTTGAGCTTACTTGACATTATGTGGTCAAGACACCTTTTTAACGAATTAACAAACGCTAAAATGAAGCATTTGAAGGGCTTATGTTCATTAAGCCAATCCAATTTTGGTTTTATTTTTGTCCTTATCAACAAAGAACCATTTTTCCCTCTTCTTATCCTATCATGACTAGTTGATATTTTCATTATGACATTCATATCTTGATTATATTCTTTGTTCTCCCATCTAGTGTTGTTAATAAAATTGCCTCATATGTTTTATCTTAAACATTAACAACAAGCATAACCATACCAAGCATGATAATATCATATCCACAAGCAATATAAACATCACACCATAAGCATTAAACATCAACATCAAACCACAAACCATAAACCATGAACATGAGCATAAATAATGATCATATGTGTTACTCATGAGTCAAATAGAATAATAATGTGTATATGCAAATAGACATCTCTCTCTCTCAAAAATGTATATCTCATGCATCGACTTATAGGTTGAAATCAAAATGATATATAAAATGTCATAATCTAGATATATCAATGCCCCAAGGGCACCACTAGATCTTGGTGCCTGCCCACCTATTATACCTATCAATCCCTTAGCTTCCCTATCTATCCAAATATAGACATTGCCCATTACCCTGGTGTTACCACACTAATACCCCCTGCCAACCTAGTCATGTACTTCTTAGATCTAGCTTGCTAGGCAATCCACCTTCCTACCTAACTAACACAACCTTTCTTTAGTCTCTTTCTTATGTAGGTCATCCTCCCAAGCCAAAGAGGAACTCTCACAACCATCTGATCATGGAGCGCAAACCAAATCTAGGTTCTACCAACCTTGCCCTTCTTTTTTAGTTTTACTCTTTCTTCTTGAGGAAATAAAGCAAAATTTGAGTATAACAATATTCTTATTTGTTTTTAAGGTTTTAACATTATTTAATTTTATTGGATAATTTAAACATCTATTTATGTGTGAAATTTGAATTTAGATCATAATTGATTGTTAAACATTTGCATCTGGGGAAAAATTGAAATAAAATAATACGTAGGTATTATATGAATGTTTTATCTCTAAGTGAGGCCCTTTAAATAATAGGTAAAGAATGTACATTTTTGATAATGTAGTGATGGAATGTTTGTAAACAATTTAGAGACATAACCGATAACCTGGCAGTACATTGAACATGAGAAAGTATATATTGCAACATGTTCATTATATTAAAAATAATAATACATCAAGCTATCAATATTAGGTTGTAGTAGATCATGTAGAATTGAAGCATCGATGTGAGCTTGTGCTAATGGCTATCAAAAAGGAAACACCCTTATTTTTTTTGAAATGTAAATTATAGCATTGAGGCCAAAATTATTCATGTGATGATTAAATATAATAGGGAAAAGACACCAATACTATAACACCTTAATTTTTCATCCACGTTGCATCTTAATGGTGTTACATCATTATTTTTATTTAATTTTACATAAAATTCACATTTATAGTTGATTTAAAAAAGCAAATCTAAAATGTGCTTAATAAAGATGGATCTATAAAGTGGAAATTTTACAACTACTTTTCATTTTAGTTTATTCAATTATTAAGTATTTAGTGTTTGATTACTATACGAACAATTGGTCATTTGCTTTACAATTGGTATTTTTGCCTCGACATTAAAAAGGGAATGGATATGTGCAATAATATCAAGGTAGCCCCTGTATAAAGGATCTCGTGGATGTTATTAAATTTTTTTAACAATAACAACAATGTTAACATTGTAAAATAATAATTTAGGGCATCAATAAGTGGCATCTAACATGAATAGTTAGGGTTTTTGGGATGAACAGGTTGCATCTAACTTTGATAGCTATATTTTTTGGGATGTGGTGGTAGTTAGGTATAGGGTAATTTTTTTAATAGAATGTTTTTATTTTTAAAATATAAAATTAAAAATTAAAAAAAATAATTATCGATCTTTATGTTCATTTAGATTGTTGTAATTAGTTATATAAAGGTAGAGATGTTGATATATATGTAAACTTAAAAAATAATAAAACTAAATTTTGAAGGAAACAACATTGAAATAAATGTGTAAGATATTCAATTCAAATTTCATGCGAATTTCGATAGATCATTTCACATAAATGAAATGTGTTTCTCTTCTTTTTAGGGGTATCAATCAAAACAATAAAATATTTTTTATTTGAATAAAATCATAAAAGAATGGTCAAATAAGTAGGGAGAGTAATGGTCAGAAATGGTGACTATTTTGGTTCTTTGGTTTTTGGGATTCCCAATTTGATCCCAACATGATGTGGTTATATAAACACACTCTCGAGGGTCATTTTAAACAATTATTTATAGTTGGTTCTTGGTTGAATCACGAGTATTATAGGTGTTCAGTGTTACCTTTGAAAAAAATATGAACTAATATATAGTATATTAATAGTATTATCTATTTTATATAATATTAATAGTATATTAATATATATTACATCGATATTAATATATATTAGTGTTTAACCCTAAAAATATAGATTGGGGTTACCTAGGGTAAGAGGGGATAGAGATAGTCTAGGGTACAAGGGTGTTAAACCATCTATACAACAAGCCAATTAGATGTTAAATTCAGATATAGAACATATGCTATATTCATTAAACTGAGATAGGTTTAAAATAATAAGAGAAATTATGCTAAATATGGAAATGATAAATAAATAATGTACTTAGTTCTAATGTTGACATAGTTCTAGATTTGGAATAGGCAGGAAGCATACTGGAAGAGGATTCTAGAATAGTCACCAAATTTTGGATTGAGTGCTTTTGGAACCATCGACACTAGCTTAAGTCTAGATGTTTGTGTCGATGCTACTATCTAAGCCTAATGTATGTGTCATGCATGGAAATATTATTGGAAAAATTATATGACCGCTTGGATGTTTCTGGGTTTATCTTCACCTTTATTCTGGTGATTTCAGATATGGGTCATGAACTATTACTCCTCAAGAAATTACAAAACCCTAGTTCTTCATCTTCATGGAGACCTTGGAAAAAATGGGTTAGTGGGCACATGGTGTTGATATGACCCCAAATATCCCTCTGACAATGATCATTACCTAAATAACCAATACTCTGAAGAGGGCCTTAGACTGATGTAGTTCTCCCCTATGTGTTGGCTTGTGTGTGAATGATGCAATATGTGGAAAGCAAGTACACCAATGACCTAACTTGTAACTTGGAAAATTTGGATCTCAGGTTTATCCTTTAGTACTTCAAACTTGTGTATCTTTGTCCCTATGATTGATATGAAAATATGATAAAATAGGGAAGCTTTGATTTATCGAGTGCTTAATTGAATGTTTTGGCAAGTTGCCCTTGTATTTTCTAGGTTAGGAATGAATGAGGATTGATCTTGTATTTATATCAATCCCTTTAGAGAAATAACTCACATTAAATCACTTAGGTTGACTATTAGAATACATTTCATTTGTGAATTAGATGACTTTAGGGCACTAGACACTTGCATCAAAGCAGGGCACCTATGTTGACACAAGTGTTTATATAAGACACTAATGTTTAGAGAATAAGAAAGTAGGTATAGGCTCATAAATTATATAGGTAGAAGATAAGCAATTTTAAAGTATTCTAGGCAAGATAATAGGTCTGGGTCATCAACATAAAACTGGTTGGACCAAGAGATAGGCCAAAGGGCACAAGATAGATCAAATGCGAGACTTCTAAAAGCGATAAAGGTCTAAAATTGAGAGGAATATCTAAGGTTTGAGGTTGCCAAGTATATAATATTGAGGTGTTATATAATCCAAAAATATCATCTACATTTTCCACCCTTTGATCTAATAATAAAATTGTTGGTTAAAAGGAGAATAAATGTATACTTAGGTGTGTACAACACATATTTCTTTTGCTTAAGTCCAAATTGAGCTCTTTACTGGTGACTAACTTGTGTATCGATGCAACTGCCTTGCCTATTAGCAACTTGATTTGAAAAGATATATCATTGTAGGCCTTTGAAACTGAGATTAGGATATATATATATATATATATGAAAAGTTCATATATCTAAGGAGATAGAGAGAAATAGAGATTGAAATTCACATGCCCCCAACTTTGGAGAAAAGGTGATTTAATACTCTGTATTTGAGATTAACATAATCATGAAACTCAATAATACTTATAACCTGGTGAGTATGAGTGAACCAAATCAACTCACACTATCAAACTAGTGAGGTTGGATGATACAATCAAGTCCAACCTAAAAATTTGTCAAGATTAAGTGATTTAATCACCTCAACCATATCAAAAGGTGAACCAACTACTACAATAGATTAGCTCATAAAAGTCCATAAAATTCCATCCTAGTGGGTGATGACAACCCCTGAGAATTTTTTAAAAATTTAAATTAATTTAGATTTTACAATATTAGGTGCACATTGCATAGCATATGCACCTTAGATATGTCTCATGTTGAAATTATGTATAATAATGGTACCAATGTATAGAAATCTACCACAATTATGAATCTGAATTATATAACTATGTGATTTGGCTGATTTTGAATTTATTGCAAGTGTCGGTAGCATGTTACCATAACATGTCCCCACTAAATCTGGGCATGCCCTATACTAAATAAGTGAGGAAAACATGCTTCTAAAGCATGCCCCCACTAAATATGCAAACTATGGATGTGTGGAAGCCACACATATATGACATGTCCCCACTGAATCCAAAAACTATGCCAAATATTTGGAATCTATGCTTACATGACATGCCCCCACTTAATCTAAAAATTATTCTAAATATGGAGAACACGCCTCTATGGCATGCCCCAACTATGAGGTGAGGGAAGAATATAAACAATAGTTACCTCACCTCAAAAGGAAAAGACAATTGTATAATCTATGAATAGAACCATGTAGCATATAAAAGAACATGTCTACGTAAATGTAGCATTAAAGTGCATAGAATAATATGATCATAAGAAGGCCTAAGATGTATGATAAAGATCATGGTAATGTCTAGATAGGAATGGTACAAGCTCATCAAGTATACAAACACACACAAGAGAGCACTTAAAATCAAGTCAACATACAATGGTCCTAAGAGACCATAGACAAGGGGCATGTTCAAATGTTATACAATCGAAGGGACATGACTTAGTCAAATGTCCACAAAAGCACATATGACATATTCAAATGTGCATACAACAAATAATGACATTAAAATGTCAAATAAATCACACATAGGCATGGGGACTGCAAACAAAGGAGCATATTCAATTGCTCGAACAAGCAAGACAATAGCAAGGCAAGACACCAAGGAAGTGTATAAAGGAAAGCATAAGCAACCAACATAAACATATCATAGTAGCCCATATATCAAATGTGTTAGCAAAAAATGTCAAGTGCATAGCATATCAAGTACCTTGTGAAAGATATAATCATGGATAAAGGCATGTGTAAGTACGCATAATCTCAAACATGATAACAAAGAAATCATATAGTGAAATAACCTATGTGTATCAAGATAAAAGAAGTGGATGCCCCCAATGTGCACATGACATGATTATAGGGAAGGCCTAATAACTAAAATAAGAATAGATAATGTATTTATGTATGCCTGTATCACACTCAAGTAGAAGTGTGACACACATGTGTGTGTAGGATTAATTGATATGATATCCATCAACATGGAACTAACACATAGATTCCAAGGAGCCAATAGAGTATGTAGGTGCCAAAAATGTTTTTAGATTTTTTGAATGTTTTTTGTTTTTTTTGGTATTTTTGGAATATGTGAAGTTGGTCAACCTTAAGTTGGATATTTGACATTGTTTGCATCATTATTGGATAAGTTTAAAAGGTACATAGCATGTTCCTCCTAACACTTCAAATGTGTAGTATAAGAACTAATGTTATCATTTAGAATATGGATTAATTTGCCTTCATGAGAAAAGGAAATGCCTTGCTTCAATTTGGATCAATTTTTGCTTCCATTTGGTATGACCAAAGAGTTCCCAGTGTAAATGCATATAGAGATGTGTTAGGCATAACCCAAACCTATGTTTGAATTACTTTAGGACCACAAATAATTGGTATTATTATGTTTCCCAAGGAGTCTTTCCAACTGAACTTCTTTGTAAGTCTTTTAGATCAAAACCAAGCAACTAAAAATGTCTTATATGGAAATTAGTTTCTATTTGTGTAGGATCAATATGGTTACACCAAAAAATAATCACCACCCATGAATAAGGTGATTATCAAATCCTATTTGTTTGTATGTTGTTTAGTTTATTATCTTTGTATCTCTTCGTGTGCAGTGTGTGCCCATTGTAATTTTGAATTATTTTTTGAATGATCATGCAAAAAATTACTAAATATTTTTTGTTTTTATTGATCACTAGGTTCTAAACCTCATTCCTTGGGAGGATCATCAAATGTAAGATTTTGGTCATCAATAAGGTCTTGGATCTTATACTTCAAGGTAAAGCATCTATTTTTAGGATGCCCTGGTCCTTAATGGTAATCATAATAAGTATTTACATCATATATTTTGGGTTGAGATCGACTTATATCAGCCTGTATAGGGTGAGGGAGAGATATAAGCTAACACTCTATTAACCGTGGGAGTAATGAAGCTAGAGATTCAGGTAAAAATGAGAACGGTATCCTTGGTGCCTTAAATAGAACAATTTGGTTGGGTTATCATACTAGTATATCAATGAATTTTGTATTATTTGTATAAGAGATGGGTTGAGCTATATCTTGCTCATTTTTACCACACCCTTATCCTTTGTACTCATATTCATAAGATTCTAGTGTGGGATTATCTATTTGTTGGACTATTACACAATGTTTAAAGAGATTAGGATCCATTAGACACATGTACATGAATCTTTTATGACTAAATTTTAATCATGTGTGTAAATTAGAGGGAACCACATATATCTCATGTATCAAAGGCCATCCCAAGAGAATGTTATAGTTTGAATCATTTGGCATAACTTGGCACAAATTGGGTAATGTACGGGGACCTATGGTAATATTCAATGTTTCTTGTCCCAATACTCATCATGAAATATTTTGAAATCCCCTAATGCTCATATCAGATGGTTCTAAATCTGAAGGTCTAATGCCAATTAAGGAGATAAAATATATATTACAAATGTTAAGCCTTCAACTACTGTACACAAGAAATTATTTTACTATTTTATTGCAAACACACGCCTAGATGTAGAGTGGCAAAGTGGTATTTATTATATGTTGGGATAGTGGATCCTCCTTTTCAAATGATATATTATGTTTGGTCCATTTTATGGAATTTAACATGAGATTCATATGTGGTGACTCTACATTTCACGGTGAGGTTGTCATTTGTAATGTTATCACAAAAATTATTGTTGTCACTCAAACCATACACTTGTTGAATTGGAAAATGGTTCAGTTAGAAAATGGGATCATCCCTCAAGGTGTGGGACACTTGTGCTCCTTAGGATGAATCTTTGAACAAGGTTGACTTCCTTTTAATCTAAATGCATCTAATTTAGGATCAACATGCAGGCCAAAAAGAGATAAATGAAAATATACAGCTCATCCTATGTCTAAAATTGATTGTGGGAAAAGAGAAAGGGGGTTGTTGAAAAGGAAATAATGGTGATGCACCAAGACTAGATAGAGCACCTTGACATGCCTTTAAGAACACTCTATAAACCTTAAAGGATAATAAAATATCACATAAACTCCAAAATGAACATTATAATTGCATGAATATTTCGCACGGAAGTGTAGGACATAATACAACACCAAGAGGGATGACGAATGATCCACAAGTGGCAATTGTATAGACCTATATGTACACAACATACAACCTTCAAGAGAAAGCCAAGTTCTACACAGAGGTGCTAGGGAATGGATGGCAATGAAAGGGACAAAGATCATCCACATGCAAAGATCAACAAACTATAGGATGCACACAGAATGCAAGAAGAAAGGAAAGAGTTGAACTCAATTCTCATTAAAATACAAGGCTCGGGTGGTAAAAGGCTCATAGGGGGAAAATTTTGGCAGTATTATTGAGGTAAAAAATTTCAACTATTTTACAATGTAACACTCTGATTTTATAGGTAATGGGAAGCTCATGGGTCATTAATTCAGTCTCACCCATTATTCGGGTGATTACAAATTTTAATGATGATTGGAGAAATAGTTAAGGTTTATGTTAGAAGTGATTGTATACCTATGCTTGATCATGATAGACATAAATGGGGTGGCTCAACCACTTTGATCTCCTTAGGATTACCATAGGGCCATATTTGTGTAGTTGTCCACCATGCCTCTTTAATGCTACAGTCATCTTTAGTGTCCTCTTGCTCTTCATGTGCACACTACCATAATGACTTAGACAAATTTGACCATTTTTTCCATCCACTATGTGAGTCACAGTCGAGCCACTATGCAAATATTACCTTTAACAATTTTGACAACCAAACTGGAAATCAAATTTAAGTCAATCCATTGATAGCATGGAATTATTTCATTCATTTCCTCCTTCATTACTTGGTTTTGGCTTGTGCACTCAGGTCCTGACACCTCCACGTTCTAGGCCATCATTGGTGCTTAGGTTCCCCAAGGTCTAACAAGAGGTTAGAACTTGGGGCTTTCTCATTATTTGGTTGCCTATTTGTGTTAGTTTGAGCATGTCAGTCTAAGGGGAACCTAAGTTGATAGGTGTCCATGTGCCCTCCTTTGATTTAGATCATACGTCCCGTGCTCTAATTCTATCTCAAGGCTCCACATGTCCACATGGTTACTTATAGCTGCCACTGAAGACCCATAGTTATATCTAACATTTCTAACAAGTGACCACATATTGGGATTGAATTAGATTTAGGATTTGACACTAATAATAGCTTGAGAATCTGATAAGGTCTAACACTTGACATTGGGAAGCTATGATTGGTTCTTGTGATGATGATTGCCACATGATGATTTATAATTAGTTCTCCTTCCTACAAGCTCTAAGAATTTGATGCCCTAGGAGACTAAGCCCAAGGACTAAAAAATCCAAACAGCATTCATTGATTGGTTCCCAGCTTTTAAAAATTTTGATAACTCTGACACCCCAAGAGCCTAACACCTGAAACTTGCCAAAATCTATGTATAAACCCTTTTACATGCATTGAGACTCTCTAGGAATCTATTACATGTCACAGTTTAATTTGATCAATCCTAGGAAGGATTTGACAACCCATAGAAGGCTTAGGAAAGGATAGGAAGACCAGAAATATTCTAAGTATCAAACTTCCCTTTGGGCCTCCTTCACTACTTAGTTAATCTGATCAATTTTACTCTAGCCATAGACCTTGAGATTGAAAGACGAGTCCCTACAACATGACTTCTCACATTTATGTTGTTGTACTGAGGATCAAAATGCAATGTTGATTATGATTTCTATGATGAAGTGATATTTTTCCATGTGGCATCATCCTGCTCATTAGATACTCTGATACACTACTCTACTTACACAAATTTACTCGAGGCTATGGAGTAGCAACATTATGCCACATGATGCCATCTCAGTCAATTACTAACCCAGGGCTTTGACATCTCTTTGGGCTATAAAAAAAATCTATAGGAGAGTGGAATAGTGAGATTATGCCACATGGGATCATCCCACTATCCCATACGGTTTTGAGTTGTACCTATGGTTTGGGGACTCCAAGTCATCGAGATTATGACACGTGGAAGCATCCCACTTGCCTACTACCTTGCTAATGTGGAGATCCATTAGGAAACTTTGAATAAATTCAACTAAGTGTCAAAATCATTTTGAAAGGGCCTGAATCCATTGGGAGATTGACACATGGCACTAGGTAATTTTTGTAAAATTGGCTAAGTGCCAAAAGACTTTTGAAAGAGGCACAGGTTGTTGGGAGATGTAAATGATTATTGTGTGGTGCCATTTTATTGGAATAGAGTCCCATTATGACTGAAAACCTGCGAAGCCATTAAGATGTCATTGATGGCCTATTAAATTTAATCTTTTCACCTCTAGAAGTCATCACTAGGAAAAAAACCTGAAATGGCTGTGTCGAAGCACTTTTTTTAATAAAAAAGGAGCTGCTGGGAGACCAAAACTCATAGATCCTCTACGCGTATAACTTCCCTTTGGGCATACAAATAATTGTGTAGAATCAACTAAATCTTAGGACTGATTGAATAAATATTAAGAAGCCTATGAGTGATCTTGAAGCCATGAATAGGACTCCAACTTTGCTATTCCATGATGACCAGAAATGCTCAACATTTTAATGACCTTTGTGGGCTACTTACTTGCTAAATAGGAATCCATTAGCCTTTGAAGAAATCCATTAGGCATGGAGTCATAGAATCATCCAAAATACCTAATTATGAAAGTGCAACATAGCTGCAACATGCTTGGCCCATTATTGAATAACAAAACTGAGATTCACCTCCAAATGGACAATAAAGGCAAAGAACAAAAATAACAAAAATGCAAGAGCACTTAGAGGAAAGAAGAACAACTAAAACTATTTAAAATGTGCACACAGGAACTTAGGGAAAATAAAACATCTAAACTAATGTGCAAAAACACTTGGAGGAAATAAAATTAATTAAACTAATGTGTAGAAGCACTTGGAGGAAAGAAAAACAACAAAACTACCCTAAACTAACCAATCAAAAGGTTGTCTAAACAAAGTCGTTGACTAGTTCCATGAAATAGCTTCCCTTTATTACCAACTTAGAATTATTTTAATATTTGAGGGAAGCTAATCAGAGGTAAAGAAATATTAGGTGCTTAATAAACTAGTGATATTCTTCTCCAAGGACAAAAACAAACTCACTTACCCACTTGCAGGTGTATGTGTGTGCAAGGTCGAGGTTCACAGGTGAGCAGAACCATTGTTTGATTTGCAGGTGTGCAAGGTCATATAGACAGCAACACAACAGGGAGCAGTATCAGGCAAGATCTACTTGGAGTACAGGTGTGTACTCGAATAGAGCTGAGAGGAAGGCAAGGGAGTTCCTTCCATAAGTATGGTCTGTTGAATTGCAGGTTGTTGCAGATTCATGGGAGATCTACTTGAAGTACTTTGAGTACTTGTGGAGCACGTGGAGTGCTTGTGGAGTGCGTGGAGCACTTGTGGTGTGCGTGGAGCACGGGAGGTGAACACCAACTCTGTATTTGAGTTGGGTGTTGGGACCTGTGAGAGGGAGAGCTTTGGGGAGAAGAATTACTGTTCACTTGAGGTGTGGGAAACCTCTGTAAGGTGGTGGAGAAGAAGTGGCATCTTCTTTATTGTATTCTTTTCTGTATAAAGTGTTAATACAAGTTGTGTATTGTCTCTCATACGCTGTGTTATTCTGAATTCTAGTTACTTGGTGAATCTAGTTATTTTTGCATATTATAGTTGCTTGGTATTTGGTAATCAATTGTATGCTTTCGGTGTTTCGCATCCCTGACAAGTGGTATCAGAGCCTTGGTTGTAGGTTCTTGAGCTTGATACCAACAAGTGGTATCAGAGCTAAGGTCGCAGGAAGCAGGGTTGTGTTTGGTTACAGGGCACTCTCAGGGGTTTTTGATCGAGTGGGAGTAGAGCAACGGCAGATCAAAGTAAGCTAAGAATGGAGGAATTGAAAAGCACAGACGGTTACTCACGGTCCGATGGAAAGAAAGAGCAGGTAAAAGAACATTGATGGTTGGTAGCAGATCAGCATGAAGAAACTGAAGATACAGATGTAGCAGGTGTTGTTGCACAGGATGTGTTTGCAGGTTTCTTGGATAAAGTTGAATCTTGGATAAAATATTCGGTTGCCTCTTTCCATACAGCCCCAGGTAGAGGAGCTAGTAAGCCTTGCCAAAGAATTGGCAAAGGGGAAGTGAAACTGAAATTGCAGGCGGCCAACACACAGGTGTTGATGAAGGTCATGTAGGTCCCAGGTTTGGAGATATGGCTAATTTCTTCAGAAAGATTGGGTGATGAGAGATGCACAAGAACTCTCACAGCGGTAGCACTTGAATTAGCTGGTGGTAAGAAAATAGGTATTCTTTATCTACTTGTTTATATTATTGATTCTTCTTCTATTGCAGAGACGTGGCTTCGTAGGCTTGGTCACATGAGCAGGAAGGAGATGCATGTTCTTAAGCGGAAGACAGATATATTTGACAGGCTTAAGAACTGGAAAGCCTTGGTGTTCTTGGAGGAGATGGCGGATAGAGTTTAGTGGATGAGGCTGGATACATCTAAGCAGAGCAGTTTGGACATGTGTTTTGATCCAAAGGAGCTCATGGGTAAAAAGTCATCACTCACAGGCGAACACAGACACCGGCGTCGGTCAGGAGGAATCGGCGTCGAACAGACAGGTGCCGATGTCGGTCATGTGCAGACTGAAGCTGGCAGTGTCAGGCAGGATAAGACCGACGTCGATCATGGGACCGACGTCGGCAGTAAGTAAGACCGATGTCGGTAAGGAGGACCGACATCGGCATCAGGGACACCGCAGGGTCGGTAATCAGGTACAGACGCATGGAACTGACGTCGGTCGGATGCAGACTGTGGAGTGACCGAGGTCGGTCACTGTAACGAATTTTGGGTGGATAGCATACTGTCAAGGAGTCTCAAACACCCATACGGAGGACTGAAGGCGTAAGTAGGCCCTCAAATTCGTGTTCCTCTTCTTCATACTTGTTGCTGATTGTAAAGCAGGAAGGATCCAGGAAACAGGTGGGAGCTAGGCAGGTATATGATGCAGAACCAGACGGGAGTTTTGGTAGGTTTGCCAGCTGGATGAAAACACAGAGATGAATGGATGCCTTAGTAGAAGAATAGAGAGAATGGATACGTGAGACGGAAGACCAGGGCATATGGTCTTAAGGAGCTGCAGGACAGTGATACAGGTTTTGACAGGTGGAAGACGAAGCATGGCTTCAGTCAATGTCAGTGTAACTACTGTGGTTTGACTTACCAGGAGGATGATGGTCATGACATCATTCTGTTACTGTATGTGGATAGTATGCTAGCTAGCAGGGTTAGTACATACAGGGTTTTGCTGAGCTAAGGGTAAGATTAGTTCAGTGGCATGTCATGAGGAGTTTGGAGCAGCAAAATTCTTTGACATGGGAGGCATGGAGATCACAGGTTGATTTTGTCTCGAGTGGGAGCTGATGTGAATCAGGTGTTGGCGAGATTCAGGATGCAGATTTGGAGCACACTAAGGGCTGGACAGGTATAGTGTCCAAAATCACATGAGGTCTGGTATAGGCCTGAGTATTCCCATGCAGTGGGAGCTGTCAGAGTTAGGAGCCAATTCGGGGAAGTGGGTTCTCAGGTTTTTTGAGAGGGACCGGTAGCAGGTGTTGCTATGCAGGGTCAGGACTTCACTACATGGTGTTGTAGGTTCGGATGTGGCAGGGTACTCGGATGACAGGAGGTACATCACAGGTTGTGTGGTGTGTTGTCTTTAGGTGGGAGCTTGAAGAGGGATACAAACTAGGAAACAGATTAGACGGGGTACAGGTACAGGTACAGTGCAGCTGTTTATCTCCAAGTGGGAGATTGTTAGGATTGTGGAGCTAAAAGCTTCACTGATGTAGACACGGAGGAGGTTGCAGGAGAGTTGTTGAGTGTTAGAGACACCGGCGTCGGTCAGGCCAACCGACGTCGGCAAGATAGGGCAGGAAGGCAACCGATGTCGGTCAGAGATCGGCCGGCGTCGGCGACCCCCAGGCGGACAGGGACCGGCGTCGGTCGCCTGTGTGGTTCGGACTGCGTTTATTACGGGCAGTTAGCTAACGAACCAAGTGTTTGCATGAAGAGATCTATTTTTAGACTGAGAGCTGCGGATCTAATTATTGTAATTAGATGTCTAATTATTGTTTGGATGAGATCTATATAATAGACTCATGGTTATATTGGAAAAGTGTGCTAGGGAGTAAGAGAGCATAATTATAAGCTCCTTCTGTGTGTGAGGTAGAGCAATGGTGCGTTCCTCCTAGTGCCTCAGTACCAGGTGTGTTGGTGCTGGATTGGAGAGCCAGCTGGGTTCTTCAGGAGTGTAGGATCTTGGTCACAGTTGCATGGCCTATATAGGAGATCTACATGGTAAGTAAGATCGTTGATCTGCAGGTGTATGTGTGTGCAAGGTCGAGGTTCACAGGTGAGCAGAACCGTTGTTTGATTTGCAGGTGTGCAAGGTCATATAGACAGCAACACAACAGGGAGTAGTATCAGGCAGGATCTACTTGGAGTACAGGTGTGTACTCGAATAGAGCTGAGAGGAAGGCAAGGGAGTTCCTTCCATAAGTATGGTCTGTTGAATTGCAGGTTGTTGCAGATTCATGGGAGATCTACTTGAAGTACTTTGAGTACTTGTGGAGCACGTGGAGTGCTTGTGGAGTGCGTGGAGCACTTGTGGTGTGCGTGGAGCACGGGAGGTGAACACCAACTCTGTATTTGAGTTGGGTGTTGGGACCTGTGAGAGGGAGAGCTTTGGGGAGAAGAAATACTGTTCACTTGAGGTGTGGGAAACCTCTGTAAGGTGGTGGAGAAGAAGTGGCATCTTCTTTATTGTATTCTTTTCTGTATAAAGTGTTAATACAAGTTGTGTATTGTCTCTCATATGCTGTGTTATTCTGAATTCTAGTTACTTGGTGAATCTGGTTATTTCTGCATGTTATAGTTGCTTGGTATTTGGTAATCAATTGTATGCTTCCGGTGTTTCGCATCCCTGACATGGAGGTGTAGGACAAAATATAACACTAAGAGAGATGATGAACGAACCAAAATTGGCATCTATATAGACCTATATGCACATAATATACAACTTGCAAGAAAAATCCAAGTTTTACATAGAGGTGTTAGGGAATGGATGGTCATGAAAGGGACAAAGTTCATCCATGGGAAAAGATCAACAAACCACAGGATGCATAAAGAAGCAATAAGAAAGGAAAGAGGTGAACTCAATTCTCATTAAAATGCAAGGATTAGGTGGTAAAGGGCTCACGGAGGGAAAATTTTGGAAGCATTATTGTGCTAAAAATGTCAATTATTTTACAATGTAAGACTAAGTTTCTTTTACAATGTAAGACTAAACTTTTATAGGCAATGGGAAGTTCATAGGTCATTAATTTGGTCTCACCCACTATTAGGGTAGCTACAAATTTTAATGATGATCGGGGAAATAGTCAAGGTCTCTATCAAAAGTTATTGTATGCTCATGCTTAATCATGATAAACATAAATGGTGTGGCTCAACCAATCTAATCTCCTCAGGATTGTCATAGGGTAATATATGCATAGATCTCCACCACACATCTTGAAGGCTACAATTATCTTTGGAATCATCTTGATCGTCATGTACACATTACCATAATGACCCAACCCAATTCTACCATTTTTTTCACCCACTCTATGAGTCATAGATGACCCACTATATAAATCTTTCTTTCGATAATTTTGACAACTGGACGAGCCATCAAATTTAAGTTGGTCCACTGATGGTGTGACACTATTTCATTCGCTACCTCCTTCATTACTTGGCCATGACTTATGTACTTGGGTCCTAACACCTCCATGTGGTGGGCCATTATTGGCACTTACGTTCCCTGAGGTCTGATAAGAGGTAAGAGCTTGGGGGCTCCTCATTAGTTGGTTACTTGTTGTGTCAGTCTATGTATGTTAGTCTAGGAGGAGCTAAGGCTGATAGGTGCCCATGCACCCTCCTTTAGTTTCGATAACAAGTCTTGTGCTCTAATTATATCATGAGGCTTCGCATGTCTATGCCATTACTTGTGGTTACCCTTGAGGACCTTGAGTCAGATCTAACATTTTTGATAGGTAACTATGTGTTGGGATTGAATTAGATCCAGGAGCTAACACTACTAATACCTTGAGAATCTAAAAAGGTCTAACACCTAACACCAATAATTTGTGATTAGTTCTTAGGTTGATGCTTACCACATGACATTCTTTGATTAGTTCCCATTCTTGCAAGCTCTAACAATTTGATACCCTGAGAGACTGAGTTTGAGGACTGATAGGTCAAAATGGCACTTGTTGATTGGTTCTTGGCTTCTAAAAAATTCTAACAACTCTGACACCGTAAGATTTTAACATCAAGAACTCACCAAAAGCTATGTCTAAACCCTTTTACATGCATTGAGACTCTCTAGGGAGTTGTCATGTGTCACCATTTGTTTAGATTTGGCATGGGAAAGCTTTAATAACCCTGAGAAGGCTTAGGAAGGGCCAAGAAGGCCAAAAATATTCTAAGTATTAAATTCCCTTTAGGCCTCCTTCAATACTTAGTTGATCTGATCAATTTTAATCTAGCCATAGACGCCAAGATTGAAAGATGGGTCCATGCTATGTGGCTTCTCCTCACATTTTTATTGCTAGCCTAAGGTTTCAAGTGCCATGTTGACTATTATCTCTATGGTGAAGTAAGATTTTTCCACATGGTGTCATCTTAATCACCTGATACTCTAATACATTTCACTCCTTACATGGACTACCTCAGGGTTAAAAAATAGTGGGATTGCACCATGTGGTGCCATCCCACTCACCCACTAGCCTAGGGCTTTCACATCTCTCTAGGTTACATAGAAATCTATGGGAGAGTAGAGTATAAGAATTATGCCACGTGTCATCATCCTACTAACTTGATATCTTAGAGGGTTTCTAATTATTCTAATGGTTACGATACTTCAGGTCAATAGGATTATGATATGTGGAAGTATCCTACTTGCCCTCTACCTTGCTAATATGGAGATCCATCGAGCAACTTTGAATAAATTTGACTAAGTGTCAAAATCATTTTTAAAGGTCCCAGTGCCAATGAGAGATTTGTGGGTGAATATTTTGTCACCAGCTAACTGATGGGCAAAATAGGTGTTTCAACCACAGCATAAGGAGATTTATCAGCCAAATGTTCAAGTTGACCACATCAAAAGGGGACAAATCTCTCCTCTCATCAAGGGGAGGTTCCCTATAACTATGATATATTAATATATATTGTATATAAGCTGAAAATAACACTCAATGTAGGATAACACCATCCATCTCTCTCTTTTTTAGAGATGATGTTCATAGATCAAAGGAGAAATCTTGGGTAATTGTTGAAGGTACTTCTCTTCTTTCAGAAGTAATATTCAGTCAACAACAAGATTCCTTCATGGTAGTAATAGTAACTGGACACAGAAACACAACAGAATGAAGTGTAGCACAAAGTCTCCACCTCAACTGCCACAGAGTGAAATATACGAAGGACAATGGGGGCACAAAGACATAAAGATCCTTTACAAAAAAACAAAAAAACAAACACACTAAAGACAATTGTGGCAACACAGAGTCTCTCCACAGTCAGCTTCAGGACACCTTCCTGATTACTTCCACGAGTTCTACTTGTTAAATTAAATGGACAAGAATGCTTATAGGAAACAAACATAAGAACAATTTCCTAAATAACACAAGCTATTCCAGCACAAAGTCTGAAAGGTGACTTGTTTTCTCATTCAAATAAAGAAATATGATTAACAATATGAGCTCAAAGTCTTAGGAAATGCCTTTCAATTTGGGCAGAGTTTTACTTTTATAACAGAGAGATCTCTCTTGCATAAAATAAGAGATTACAATATATAGCGTTCCAAGAAAGACTTGGGCACTTTGTTTCATGGAATAGCCCATGCTGCATTCAATGCCTTGAATGCATTTTCAGTTCTATCAAGGGGCCATGCTAGAATAGGGCATTGGCCTTAACTATGGTGCATCAATTCATCTCAAATGTCTCATTTTGAAGTATGGGCCATATGGTCCTCTTCCTGATATATGCACAGCTATCCACTTCACCTTTACTCGATCTAGAAAAATAGGTCGTGCTATTAAGGGCTCACGCTCTCTGATGTCCACCTGGTGGACTATTTCACCTATTGGAAATAACTCTCCTACAGATATTTCTAGATTTCCTATAGCTTTCCCTTTTCTCTATTGCAATTTGAGATCTCAGGCCATCTTCTTGCCTTCAGTAGTTTGCTGAGTTTTATCTTCAGATTATGTGCCATATTTGAAAATAAACGAGCATTTTATTACCTTGAATTTAACGTCTGCGGGGACGTCATTGGTCACTTGGTCGCTTGAACCACTTTGAACCTTGAACTTATTAACCTTTGAGGTGCATCAGTTCAATGGTTTAATGGTTCAAGTGGTCCTATTGGTTCTTTGGTTCAATCGCTTCCTTGGTTCAATCACTTGAACCATCTCTTCGAACTTGTCTCTAGAATCTTTGACTTCCTTCCTTCACTTGAAGCTTCCTTGAACCTTTCAACTTTGAACTATTTTGGTTCAAAGTTCAACGATTCATTCTCTTTCTCAGAATCCTTTGGTCCTTCGAAGTTTTTGGATCCTTTTCTTTTCTGTTGAACTCGTTGAACCTTTGAACTTTGAACTCTTTTGGTTCAAGGTTCAACCATTCAATTTTTCTTCTTCAAAGTCTTCTTTTCATTAAGTCCCTTGAAGCCATTAAACTTTTCGAAGTGGTTAAACTTTGAACTTGCCGAAGCACTTAACTCTTTAAGTTTGTCGATGTCATTGAACCTTTGAACCCATTGAACCTTTGAACCTTTGGAGGCGAGGTTCAATGGTTCATTCCATTTGTTTGAAGCTTACCAATGGACCTTTTGGTTGAACCTCGATGTTGAACCAACCTTAAAATTACCTAAGTGTTTAGAACTTGTTCCTTTGTGAGAGCTCGCCTGTTGAAGTTGTTGAACCCATTAAAATTGCGAGTCGACTGAAAAAGCTTGAATAATTGAAGAATTGGAGTGCTCAGAACTTCTTTTTTTTAGAAGGGAAGAGAGAATTTTGGTCTGCAGGACCAAAATAGTTGATATGTTGTCCCCAAAAATGAGTGACAGATTTTGGGAACAACAAGATCAACATGTGGCACTAATAAAATTTTGTAAAATCAATTAAGTGCTAAAAAGATTTTTAAAGAGGCACAAGCTACTAGGTAATGCAAATGATTGTTGTGTGGAATTGTTCAATTAGACTAGAGTCTTATTATGATTGACAATTTGAGAAGTTATCAAGATGATGTATCATCAAATTTAATCTCATCACCTCTAAAAACCATCATCGAGAAAAAAACCTTGAAATGGTAAAGTGTCAAAGTGCTTCCTTGAATAAAAGTGGAGTTGTTGAGAGACCGAAACTCAAAAATCCTCTAAGCATAGAACTTCCCTTTGGGATTCCAAGTGATTTTATAGAATCAACCAAGTCTTGTGACTAATCGACAAAATTTTGAGAATCCCATGAGTGATCCCGAAGCCTTAAATGGAACCTAGATACTGCTCTTCCTTGGAGATCAAAAATGGTCAATAATAACCTTATAAGGTGTTAACTTGTCTAACAAGTCTAATTATGAAATAACATTATTATGTGTCTTTTAAAATTAATCAAATATGCTCATGTTGGTTTTCTTGGTTGTGAGAAGGAAGTTGTGTTTCCTAAGGTAAATTTTGATAAATGATATTCTTTTAAGACACCTCTTTATAAACAAAAGTAAGAATGTGTACATTGTGTATTAGATTTTGCATAATATCTACAAAAATAGCCAATGTTATATCACTTGGTACTTGGGTATCACGTAATGCCTCATATAGGATGTCTTTATAGATAGTGGAGTTCTTTAAAAGCTTGAATAGTGAATTTTTAGGATACATGTTACCTAATTTATCAATAAGGTCACCTTTTATGATATTAGGTTTACAAGGCCCTTGCTCTAGTGTATTATAAAAGGAATTTTGAAGAGAGATAAAGTGTTGTATATGCTTTAAAACCCTCTAATGATGTGTATAAATTTGCTTAAAAGTTTTTACAAGGGAAGTGATATATAAAACCATAACAACTATCACAAATTGGAACCCAAAATGGGTGCTAGATGCATAGTCATGTAAAATGTCAAAATTGGTAGCTTGAGTGTGGCTTGTGACACCTAACCCATAAGTACTTCTTGCATGCTTTCATACCCCTTCTAGGCACCTTTTTGATTATTCCTAGTCATCTCGAGCTTTTCAAATTATCATTCCACCTTAGCTAGGCAATATTTCCTAGGCTAATCCTATCCCCCCAGGTCTTGCACCTAAAGGATAGGAGCGCCCAACTTGGACTATAGTACTAAACACTAGGGTGTCCTATTTAGACACTCCTGTCTAATTGTATTTTGATCTCTAATGGTTATTTACTTCCAATTCTTATCATTAATATTGTCAGCCTAACACGAATACATTCGACCCATGACCAATAGATCTCTATAAAAGCCCATTCAAAGTTAATTTAGGAGGAGGTTGGAAAATATTACAAAGCAAGCAAGAATACAAGAAAAAATACTAAAGTAAATTTCTCTATTCTCTGCATACATCCATCCAATACAACTACAAGCATATCCGAATCTTCACATCAGTCCCTAGCCACCTCAAGCACACCCAATTTAGCATTTTTGCATCTACATTACACTATTCCATAAAGCACATTAAGTGAGAGAACTACATATGGCTTGATCCCTCTTCAGAGTATTGGTATGTAGGTAGCATGCCCATATAAGAGGTGTGGATACATGTTCATTTCATTTACACACACTAACCCCCCCCCCCTTCTTTCTCAAGTTTTATTAAAGCATAATGAAGTCTAGGATTTGAAGATTAAATCAGCTATATAAGGAGTTTCGTAGACTTTCAATAGTCAAGATTTCATGGGTAGGCTCACACGGGGATAACAAACAAAACCTAGAAAAATCAAGTCTATGCGAGTAGTTTAGACAATAGCAATAGAAGAGGACACTAGTGTCAGACTCTAGGGTGTCCTATTTCAACACTCCCATCCTTTCATAAAACAAAAGCCAAATCCTGATTTGTGACATTATCC
Source organism: Torreya grandis (assembly GCA_037957365.1). Classification (NCBI taxonomy): domain Eukaryota; kingdom Viridiplantae; phylum Streptophyta; class Pinopsida; order Cupressales; family Taxaceae; genus Torreya; species Torreya grandis. Next base: position 3,100,001 of record JARHVA010001181.1, read on the forward strand.
CAGTCTTATACAACAAATATCATACCTTACAACTTACGTTTCAATGCATTTTAAGCTAAGTATTATTTTTGCCATATATATTGTTATTTATAGAAAAAATATAAATAAATTATACAAATTAGTGGTTAAATTATTGTAATATTATTTACTGATTTAGTCAACCTAGACCCTTAACTAAATTATGAATAAGAATCCAATTTTCCCAAAATAGTTAAATCATTTGGTGAACTCGACTTACTTCATTTGCACATAAAAACCTTAGAAACCCTAGGGAAAATTCTTTGTTGATTTTTCTAATATTTTTCTAATTTTTTATGCATATTTAAATCATCAATTTGCATTTTATTTTTTAAAATTACCTTAGTAATTTTTAAAAATATTTATTTCAAACCCTAGTTGCCCATACTAGGTCTCGATATTTTCCTAGTATTTTTTTAATTTTTTTCTGCATATTTAAATTAGAATTTCCATTTAATTTTAAAAATTTACCATAGTAATTTTAAAAATAATTTCTTTCAAACCCTAGTTGCCTATACTAGGTCCCAATATTTTCCCAATATTTTTTTAATTTTGCCTACATATTTAAATTATAAAATCATATTAATTTCTAAAATTTACATTAGTAATTTTTAAAAATATTTCATTCAAACCCTAGATGCCTATATTAGGTCCCAATTTTTCCCAATATTTTTTTGAATTTTTTCTGGATATTTAAATTAGAAATTCACATTTAATTTTTAAAAATTTACCATAGTAATTTTGAAAATCATTTTCTTTCAAACCCTAGTTGTATTTACTAGTTCCCTTTGCTTTTGAGGTATCACCTTACATCCAATTCAGTTTTCACATAAAATTACAAATGGATCTTACTCATTTCAAAACATTTCCTACAAATAATAAGAAATTCATGCTTGGTCCTATCATGTATATGAATGATGAAGTTTACTATATGTTAATGCAAAGCTTCATTCTTTCCCTCTCATGCTTACTTTTTATAATAAATGATGATATTAAAAAAATCATTGATAAAAATGTTAAGATCCACTTCCTTCAAAGCAATGTTTACTTTTCCTCGATACAAGATTTCATTACTTCTTTAACATGTTCTCTCTCTATTATGTGTAATTCAATTAAGAATAAAATCCTTACATACTTAGAGGATCCACTACATATGCTAACAACCACCTGTCAAGCTTCAATGTCATATCTTATGCACATAAAAGAATTCTCTTCTCCTCCTCTCCCCCAATAGGGTGATAGCTACTTTTCCTCTAACCAGGTCCATGTTATCACCCCTCCAAAAGGTGAGGAAGTCTATACTATTGTTCCTAATGCATATATTCAGCCTATAGCTTCTTCAAACCCTCTTCAACCTATGTGCTTACATGTTCAATTAGAAGCAACTAGGGTTTGCACTTATGAGACTCTAAGGGATTAAATCACCAGTATGAGCATGTTAATTTTAGATTTACAAATGCAAAATTATCTATTTTATAAAAATATCACAACATTAGAAAATCATATTATAATACAAAAACTTCAAAGGCACCCTAGTGTCAATCATGCATATGCACCTTAACCTAGTCAATTGGTTGCAACCAATGTTACATATCAAAACAATAAATCACAAAAAATTAACTCTATAACTAGTGATTCAAAAAGAATTCAACAATCAAATAAGTGCTCGAGTGAGGTACTAAGGGAAATGATTAAATCTACGTTGATCAAACTACCTCCTCTACATCTAGTGAGAACATATAGATATTATTCTGTATATCATATAATGTATGGGCATCACACAAATTCATGTTTGGCATTGAAACAACATATACAATAGATAATTACTAATGATGACCCTATACAAGGTAAATTGGTCAAGCAATCCACAATGATGCAGGAACACATTCACAAAGGGTCAAATTCAGAAACAATACAAAAGTGGTTACTATAACATAACTCACGACAACAAAAGGATAAAAAAGTAAAATCAGAGTAAGAAAAAGTACCAAAAGCATAGGTAAAGCATGAAAAGATGCAAATCTACCTCTCCAAAATAAGGCTCAACTTTCAAAGCAGTACAAGTTTGGTCAAAATATTTACAATAGTTTGATTATCAAGATCAATGGTTGGGCAAGCATGTTCAAGGCATCACTACTCCTATTCTAGTAGTCAATAATGTTTGTCACCAAGGTTTGGGATTTATTGAACATATTAAGGCAAATCATTCATAGACACAATTTATCAAAGGAAAAGATTCAGATACAACAAAAGTCAATACTAGCATTTCATTGGTTCAAGATCAAGATGATAATGATGAGTGAGACAATACAGGTTATCATGATTTCCAAGATACCAATAATGAATATGAATATTCAGAGTCATATTCACAACCATTTCTTCATGCTTCACAATCATGCATGAGTCCTTTGTTGATATAGGACACTGTGATAAGGAGTCTCTTTCGAGACTCATAGATTAGTATCATTTCTTCTGTCTTTCTTGTACATAGTTTCTCAGTATTCCTTGTACATAGTCTCCTTGTGATTGATTGTACATAGCTTACTTCAAAAATACCAAAACAATATAACATTCCAAAATATAAAAACATTCAAATAACTCAAAATACCAAAAATATTCAAATAAATCAAAAACACCAAAAAAAATATTTCAATTGTATGCATTATCCATGCTTTACATTTCTACTACCATGCTAGACTTACATTTTGTTGTTATATGCTATTATTTGTCAATTTATCTACATTACCATGCTTCACTTAATCTTATTTGAGTGTGTGCAGTGACACCCAGATCCTTGATTGCTTCACTCTACCCATTGAAGGGGCATCCTATTTCTACAATTCAAGACATACATCTATATATCTACCCACTGGGGGCATATTCTATATGACTACACCATCCAGGTTATGTCATTCCTACACTATACACTCTAGTTATTAGGTTGATGTACATTATTTACTAGTTTACATGAATTAATCTATCACTAGTATATAAGCACTTGTGTATTTCTTTGCATGTACTTAGTCTTCTACTATATGTCTTGCATACTTTCACTTCTTACTTTGATTAGTTAGATGCGATTATATTTCTAGTATTTACATGCCTTCATTTTTTGATTTGCATAGCTCGATGTGATTGCATTTTTTTGTTCCTATTTTCTCTCTTATATGTGCCTTATGACATTTACCAATGTCCTTTGCTTGTACTCTTCTATGTGTATGTGGCCCTTATGCCAACCTTGTTTATTTCAATTGTATGTGTATGTGGCATTTGAACATGCCTTGTATGCTTGCTTCCTAATTTGAGTGACATGTGCCCATGTCCCTTGTTTGCTTGCCCCTTAACCACTCTTGTATGCTTCTTGCTTCTTACCTTGTATGCTTGTTTCTTCATTGATTCTCAATTGTTTGCAATACCATGATCCACAACATGCATTCTCTTGCTTTTTTGGATGCCATGATAGACATTAAGCTCCATCCTTGACAACTAATAACTAACAACTAACCAGACTTATAGTTTGAGTTCACTATTTTACACATGTTATTACATTGTTACATCTATCTAGGCATACCCTTGTTGATATAGTAATTTCCATTACAAACCATGTTATATCTTGAGATATCTTGTCGATTATCATTATTATATCATGTATTTTCATATCATAACACACTTGCATGGCTCTTTCTTCTAAGGATAGTCATTGTAGGGTCTTCAATCCTACCCTCAAAAGAGGGGAAATAAATAGGGGTTTTATCATAGAGATCAGAGCTTTTACCAATTGAAAAATTAGTTTTCAAAACACCTAGAATAGTATTCAAACTTCAAACTAGGTAGAACATACCAAATAGACAGAGACAATTATAGAACAGTCTTTAGAATTAGCCTAGGACAATAGCACCAAGTTTAGAATATAGCATCGGATAATAGGGTGTCTTATTTTAGTGCTCATGTCTAAACAAAAAAAACTAGATTTTCTAGAAACAAACAAAAAAATAAGTATAGTTATAATTTTATCAACAATAGTTCAGTTCAAAATCAATAGTTTTAGCATAGTTTTTCTCAGAGAATTTAGATATAAGGGGCATCATGTACGACATGATGGATCTCACTTCAAGTTTCATATGCAACAGTTGGTATAACTTCTAGATCAGAATCAATGTTACAGACACCAGTGATTGGGGGCAAAGTGCCTGACACATTTGCTTACTCTTTTTTACAGTTTATGGCATTACTTAGTTATTCTCAATAGTTACATGCCTTATTCCATCTATAGGTGGTTGGCATAATTCTTGAGTGGTTTCCAATAAGCCTATTGCCCAGTTTTGGAGTGGTTTTCATACAATCATAATCTCCACATTTTTTGAGTGGCCAAGAGTGACCTAGTTTCTAGTACACATTCAGATGTCCATGCCACATTGATAGATTACACAACATTCATGGGCTTTAGGAACCATATCATATGACACACATTCATACCAGTATTAATTCATAGTTTCACTTCATGAGGAAATGATGGAGCTAAAGAACTAGTTACCCATTATATTCTTGAGCCACCTACTCAGATGGATTGGACACACAGTCCAAACATCAATTAACACACACATGATCACATAGATTCATTTAGTGAGTGATGATGGAGTTAAAGTGATAGTATTTGCATTATTGAGCCACTTTTAATAAAATGAGCTCTCAACTCTGTTCATGATATTAATTTTGGTACAACATCATTCAGCATATACACAACACCACTCATCATCACAACAGGTTTTGTATTGGTTTACGTACTCAATGAGGTGTATTCATTCCTTTCTCTTCCTCTCTTTTACCTAGCTTTTTATACATTCTTATTTTAGATACAATGTATCTAGTAAGAACTAATCTACTCTTTATTTTCTCTCACATATTTACACTTTATAATGTGCTCTCTCTACGCACACCCAACATCACATAGTTTCATGAGCTTCTCCCTTGCAGGTAAGTTTAGGTATGCTTTCTACTTTTCCTTTATCCTAGTATTTCAATTTGTTGCATCAATATAATAAAGGGGGGGGCAAATGTATTCATATAAAATGTCAAAATTAGTAGCTTGAGTGTGGATTGTGACACCCAACCCAAAGGTCTTTCTTGCATGCTCTCATGACCCTTTTATACACCTTTTTGCCTATTCTCAATCATCTCAAGCTTTTCAAGCAGTCATTCCACCTCAGTCAAGTATCATTTCCTGGGTCAATCCTATCCTTCCAAGTCCCACACCTATAGGACAGGAGTACCCAACTTGGATTATAGCATCAGACCCTGGGGTGTCCTTTTTTAACACTCTTATCTAATTACATTTTGAGCCAATGGTTATTTCCTTTCAGTTTTTATCCTTCATCTTATCAGCCTAATATAAATACATTTGACCCATGACCAATAGATCTATATAAAAGCCTATTCAAAGTTCATTTAGGAGGAGGTTGGAAAATATTACAGAGTAAGTAAGAATACAAACAAAACCACTAAAGCAAATTTCCCTATTCTCTACAAATAGTCATCCAATATAGCTACAAGCATATCCAAACCCTCACACCAGTTCTTTACCACCTCAAGCACACCCATTTTAACATTTTTGCATCTACATTACACTATTGCATAAAACATATTAAGTGGGAGAACTAAATATGGCTTGATACCTCTTCAGAGTATTGGTATGTAGGCAGAGTGCCCACATAAGGGGTGTGGATACATGTTCAGTACATCTTATAGACACTAACCCCCCTTCTTTCTCAAGTTTTATCAAAGCATAATGAAGTCTAGGGTTTGAAGATTAAATCATCTCTACAAGGATTTTTGTAGACTTTTGGCAATCAAGATTTCATAGGCAAGCTCACATAGGGACAATGAACAAAACCCAGAAAACACAAGTCTCTACAAGTAGTTTAGACAATAGTAGTAGAAGAGAATAATAGAGTTAAAATTTGAGAGGTCCTATTTCAGTGCTCCTATCCTTTCACAAAATGAAAATGAAATCCTTATTTGTGACACTGTCTCAGTTCTACACAGCCAATATCAGACCCTGCAATAATCATTTCAATTTATTTTAAGCTGTCTTATTTTTTTCATATTTATTGTTATTTATAAAAAGGTTAAAAATACAAATAAATTATACAAATTAGTGGTTAAATTATTATAATATTTTTTACTGATTTAGTCAACTCAAACCCTTAACTAAACTAGGAATAAGACTCCAATATTCCCAAAATAGTTAAATCAAGATGAAACCATGTTGCACATATTATATAGAAATCTGATATAAGCAATAGAAAAATTAGAAAACACTAATTGACCTAAGGTTTAGAGCTTAAAGATTGGGTTTACCAAATGTTTGACCCTAAAAATCTAGATTGGGACTATCTAGGGTTAAAGGGGATATATATAGTCTAGGGTACAAGGGTGATAAGCTCTCTATATAGCAGACCAATTAGATGTAAACTCAGATATAACATATGTTGAATTCATTAAATTAAGATAGGATAAAAATGGTAAGTACAATTATGATAGATATTAAAATGATAAATAAATAACATACTTAGCTAGTTCTCATGTTGATATAGTTTTGGATCTAGAACAAGTAAGAAGCAAACTGGAAGAGGATTTTAGAATAGTCACTAAATTTTAGATTGAGTGCCACTAGAGCTATGGATGCTAGCATCAATCTAGGATAGTTGTGTCGATGCCACTATCTAAACCTAACACATGTGTCTTGTATGGATTACCTTTTGGAAAATGATGCAACCATTTGTATGCTTATGGGTTTGTCTTCACCTTTACTTTGGTGCAGTCAAATCTAGGCCATGGACTATCATTCCTCATAAAATTACAAAACCCTAGTTCTTTATCTTCATGGTAACCTTAGAAAAAATGGGATAGTGGGCATATAGTGTCGAGCGTACCCTAAAGATCCTTTTGTCAATAAACATTGTCCACATACCCAATACTTTGAAGAGGGCCTCAAACTAATGAAGTTTCCCCCTATATGTTGGCTTGTGTGTGAATCATGCAATATGTGGAAAGTAAGTACAACAATGACATAACTTGTAACTTGGCAGATCATGCTCTTAGGTTACTCCTTCAGTACTTCAGACATGTGTATGTGTTGTCCCTATGATTGATATGAAAATAGGCAAAAATAGAAAAACTTTACTTTATTTAATGCTTGATTAAATGCTTTGATAAGTTGCCTTAGGTCTTTTCTAGTTTAGGAATGAATGAGGATTGATCTTGTATTTATATCAATCCCTATGGAGAAATAACTCACATTAAACCACTTAGTCCAATCATTAGGATACCTTTCATTTGAAAATTAAATGTCTTTAGGGCACTAGACACTTGCATCGAAGTAGGACATGTACGTTAATGCAAGTGTCTATTTAGGGCGTTAGTGTCCTGGGAAAATAGGTATAAGTTCAAATTTTATAGAGGTGGAAGATAAATAGTTTTTAAGTAGGCAAGATATCATGTCTGGGTCATTAACTTAAGATTGATCAAACCAAAAGATAAGCCAAGGGGCACAAGATAGAGTAGATGTAAGACTTTCGAAAGTGGAAAAGGTTCAAAATTGAGAGGAACAACCAATGTTTGAGTCTGTCAAGTGTACAAGACTAAGGTGTTATATAATCCATAAATATCGTTTACAATTAAAATAAAATATTGTGGCATTTTTTACATAGCTCAAACATCAATAAATATGATTTTGTTTACATGCGTCACTTGATTTTAAAGTGATTATTTCAAGTGTCTGTATAATTCACTCATTTACACAAATCTAATTATAATGAAGCAATATGATTTAAAACATTTCTTAAAATAAAAGAAATTATGAAAATATGTTAAATTTCAAGTACTAAACGAAAGTGATAATGTTTGAAAGAAAGAAGGTAAAAAGATTGCATGTTTAAATTATTAACGTTTAAATTATGTATTCAACATATAAAATAAGTACAACACATGATGGTGAAACTAGAAGTCAAAAAAAAGGGTGTCATGATAAATATTATTTTTAAGCTATGATTTGCCTTACAATTGTCTAGATTTGGTCGAAGCATTTAATTTTTCTCTAAGCAAATATTATTTAAACTATAATTATTAGTCAATTTATATAACTTGGGTCAAGGGTCCCGTAGATGTTATTAAAATCTAATAACAAAAAAAACAATGTTAACATTGTAAAATAACATTTTTAGGGCACAAACAAGTGGCATCCAACATTGATAGCTAATTTTTTGGGGATGTGGTGATAGTTAGTTATAGGGTAATTTTTCTAGTATTCTTATTTTAAAAATATATTAAAAAAAAATCCTATCCTTCTATATTTTCACTTACATTGTTGTAATTAGTTACTTGAAGGTAGAGATGTCAATATCTATGTATACTTAAAAAAAGAATATTAAATGTTATTGAAAGAAACAACATTAAAATAAATATGTATGGTATTTAGTTAAAATTTGATGTGGAGTTCGATGGATCACTTCATGTAAATGAAAGGTGATTCTCTTCTTTTTGAGGGTTTCAATCAAAATTATAAAGTATTTATTATTTGAATAAAGTCATAAAAGAAAGTAAAATTTGGTTTGCTTATGCATTACATTGAATTTGTTCATAGATACTTGGGCATGCCTATTTTATCCCATTTTACCATTAATTGACACCTATTTTGTCATTTTGACCTATCCCAAGCATAAGAAGAGACCTAATTTCATCACAAGACCATCCATTGTCACTCACATAAATGATATTACTACTGCAAATACATTTTTGCATCTATATGCCCTTACTCAGACCCAAGACTAATCACTTTTCTTGAAAGGACATGAATGTCCAATAAGACAGGAACACCCAATGTTTTTATCCATGTCTATTATTTATGTCCTTCCATCAAAAATCAAAATTTCAAAAAGAAAAATATCCCAGGTTCGGCCTTTAGATTCCTAAACTCTCAAATGGGTCTTTTTCCCTCTTGAACCACTATAAGAGCACATTCAATTCATTTATTTCAATAATCTTTAAAAGCTTATATATTATATTACAAGAGCTTATTTACATAAGTGCACATTAAGCAAATGTTCCCTATTCTTCTCAAATAAATTTCTAAGCACTTCAAATAGTCATGAGCGAAGTTTAAATTCAGTTTTATGTAACGTTAGCCAAACATGATCAAATATTCAAGACATATCTAGATGTATTCATATAGTCAAAGGAGCACAATTATACAAAGCACTTAGGTGGAATAACTACATAGAGGTTTGATCCATTTTAGGAGTATTGCTATGTAGCCAATACCCAACACAATGGGGTGTTGAGATCTAACACAACTCCAAACACTAATCCTTTTTTACTCTTTCACATTCATTTATCTCTTTATGGCACGAATCTAAGGTCTACAACTTCAAGAAGGCATGTGCAGGTTTTTGTGCACTTCTAAAGATTGAAACTTCACACAAAGACCTAGATCCTGCAACTAAAAGTGATTATGACTTCCGTTCCTGATTGTATGGAAAGGACAAGAATGCCTAGTAAGGACAAAAAATGTTTACCATTACTGTCCTTATCTATCGATCATGTTCTCCTTTTAATTTTAGTTACAATTTTTGAGAATATTCTGGGTTTTCATCTTTATCATTGTTTCTACATTTTCCAGTCAACCAAATGCATCAAAAAGCTAAGTACATATTTATTTTGCATAGTTTAGACTTGTTCCTATTCATTTCATTTTATCAATTCCAATTTCTTAGTTTTCAGTTTCCTATTTGTAAGTATAATTACAACACCTTGCTTTAATCAATTTAATTTATCAAATTAAGGTTAATCCACCATAAATAATTTAATTCAAGATAAAACAACTTATTATTCTATTTAGAATTTAAAATTGATTCTTTAGTTTTTAAGCTTCCCAATTTAATCCCAACTCGATGTAATTATATACATACACTTTCAATGATTATATTAAACCATTTTTTATGGTTAATATTATTTGATTGAATCATGAATATTATAAAATGTTCTACGTTACCTTTTAAAGATATATGTATTAATATATAATACATTAATAATATTATTTATTTTATATAATATTAAAAATATATTAATATACTAAAATGTTGTAGATTTTTTAATTATACTTTTTGAAGTTCAAAAATCAATAATTATGATTTTGTTTACATATCTCATTTGATTTATTTAAAATGATTGTTTTTAGTGCCCTAATAATTCACCCATTCATAAAAATCTAATTATAATAAAATCCAATTACAATGAAATAATATAACTTAAAATATTTTATAAAATAAAAGAGAGTATGAAAACATGTTAAATCTTAAATGCCGAAAGGGATAATATTATTAAAAAAAAAAAAAACCTAAAACCTTAAGATTTTTTTAATGTTTAAATTGCATATTCAACATATAAAAAAGGTGCAACAATACATAATAGTGGAATTAGAAGGAAATGAAAAAGAAAGTGTCATGATTAATATTATTTTTAAGGTATGATTTGCCTTCAAATTGTTTAAATTTAATTTAAGCTGTTTTTTTTTCTCTTGATTATTTTTATTTAAAGTATAACTATTAATCAATTTGTATGACTTAAATATATACAATTAAATAATTTCATGCATTTATAAGATTATAATTCAAATTGAAATTTTATAATAATTTTTTATATTATTTATATATTGATTTTTATTATTATATATAGATATTTTTAATATTTATAATAATATGTGTATGTATATATATTATTTTTATATATTAATATTGTTTATATATTATTATATATAATTGTATCATATAATCATACAAAATAATCTATCAAATGTATGTAACTTTAGATATATTATTAATTTATGTATAAATAATTTATAAATCAATCTAATTATTAAACAATTTATAGATAATTTATATTCAAATTACTGATTTTTTTATTATTTACAGATAACTTAATCTATAAATCAATATTAATCAATATATAATTTCTAAGTTAATATATGTATAATTACTATATTTTATAAATATTGTATCATTATATATTATAATATAATAATAAAGTATATATTAATATAATATAATTTTAGACATTATATAATATAAAAACATATAAATTACTATTTTTATAGTAATATTTATATATTGTTTAATATATTAATTATTATTATATATTATAATATTCAATTAAGTATATATATTATCACAATATTATAATAATATATCATTATTAGTCATCAATTTGTATAACCTAAGCCATATATAATTAAAGGCTTTCATACACATATAAGATTATAATTCAAATTGAAAATTTATAAAAAAATTGTATTATTCATATATTTATTTTTTATTTTTATATATTATTATATATAAATATTTTTAATATTTATATTATTCTTCACGAACCCACACCCCTTTTGTTTCTTCTTCTACAAGTTTAGTAGTAAAGGCTCCTGAGATGAGATGGATTTTCACTAATTGTGGGAACTTTGGGAATCCCTTCCATAAATGTGGTGAATTTTGATTGTCTTCATTATCTTTCGAGCCTCTGGGATCTTCTCCCTCATTGGTTCAGGTGGTAACAGGTTTTTGAGCTCCTTCCTCTGGTCTTCCCTCTGCCCCTCTCTTTCTTACTAGGGGATGTCTCTATTTCTTTCTCATCAGAGGTTCTAAAGCTAGAGTTTTTGGATTCGATTATTCAAGTTATGGAGATGGATATTGTAAATAGGTGCTTATTTGGTAAGTGTGTGGTTTCTCTTCTCTCTTCTATATCTCATCAATTAGGTCTCAATAGTTTGGAGTTCCATCATTTTTCCTTCATTCTCGATGCTCAACTTTGGCTTCTTTCAAGTTGTTTTCCAAAGTTCTTCTAACTAGAATTTTGTCTGGTCTTTAAGACCTTGGTTCTTTGGCAACTTTAGGATCCTTTTTTATTCATGGATGCCCTTCTTTGATCTAATTATGGTAGAAATCTTGGTTCCTCCTCTTTAGATCAGATTATACAATCGGTTGCCCATTTTAATAAAATAAGTGCACATCAAATTGTTGATCAACCATGTGGTGTCATTCGTGAAACTTGATGATTACTCTTTGAGATGTAAATTTGTGAGGGCTTGTGCTATTGTTGATATTCCTAAACCCCTCTTTCACTCTATTAAACTAACTTCTTTTTGAAGATTTTGGACTTAGTTTCTCAACTTTGAATGCCTTCCTTTCAGATGCTTTCATTGTAATCTCATTGGGCATTGGGTTGAAGGTGTTCCTCCAAAGGTATTCATCTTTCCTCTTAGTTGGTTTGGAGGAATAAGGACGAGTCTCTTGATTAAGACTTTATTTGGCATAACCATGGCAAATTCTATGATCTTTTTGGGGATTTTCTCCCTCCTCCACCAAATATTGCACCTTCCTCCCCTAGGAGGGAGAACCTTCTTAGGGATTAGCCTTCCCCTATTGCGGCTTCATGCCCTTCCCTTTGTTTGAGCCAATGCCTTCCTCAGTTCTTGCATCAAATTCCAAAGCTCTTTTAGACTCAATAGATAAGAGAAAAGGGTGGAGATTAGAGGCTAAAATATTGTATTTCGATGTAGAGAACATGGTAAAGGAAGGATCTCAATGGATGATGGAGGATTTTCTTTCCCAACATGGTAGAAGATAGGTCATGGTTAATCGTCCCTCTTTCTTCCTCTTGGTATTTCTTGTCTATTATGTTGTTACTTCAGTGATATTTTATGTTGTTTACTTTGTAGTTGATCTTCTTTGGCCATTATGTTTGGTTCTTCGATCATATCATTTCAATGGTTTTCAAATGGTATTTTTACTATCTGTTGTTTGAATTTTAGGCATTGGTACTGATGTTGCCTCTTATGGTAGCCCCAGTGTTGTTTATTTTGTTGGTTAGTTTGTTGATTGTCTCTGTATTTTGACTTTTATGGTCGACAGTTTTTAGCATTGTATTGAGTTGTAGGCCCCTTTCAAAACCCTCACCTTTACCCACACACACACACACACACACACACACACACACACACACACACACACACACACATATATATTATATGAATATAATTGTATATTATAATCATACAAAAATAATGCATCAAATTTTAGTAACCTTGGATATGTCATAGATTTATGTATAATTAATTTATAAATCAATATAATAATTAGACAAATTATAAATAACTTAATTCACATTCAAATTACTAAATTTTCTATTATCTAAATTGACAATTATAAATGACTTGATTTATCAATCAATGTTAATCTATATATAATCTCTAAGTTAATCTATGTTTAATTATTATATTTTACAAATATTATATCACTATATATTATAATACAATAATAAATTATATATATATATATGTATGTATGTATGTATGTATGTATGTATGTATGTATGTATGTATGTATGTATGTATGTATGTATATATATATATATATATATATATATATATATATATATATATATATATATATATATATATATATATATATGTATATAAAGTTAGGCAACTTACAAATACAACAAGAAGTTAGCTTTAGTAAAAAGCTAACTTGCTAAATTTTATAAAGAAGAGAACAAATATGTGTTGGTAAAGGATGGGATTGAATACATAGTAAGAGTCCATCATGTCAAAACCAATTTGACTCTTCTCTCTGCAAGATAAATGAAAAGACTTGTAAACTCAAGTAAAAGTTTTGTTCTCATGATTGTTAAATCCAAGGATAATGAAAAATTCAAGGCCTTAGAGGGTTGTTAAACTTAACATAAATTTTAAATAGAAAATATTATTTCTAACTACAATGGTGTTTTTTAGGAACCACAAGGTTTACCCTCTAAGAGGGAAATCCAACATGACATTCAATTGTAGCTGGATGGCTCTCTCCCTAATATTGGCATGTATAGGTTGTCTTAGCATGTAAGTTTATCCTTTTAGACAACATTATAATATGGACTTGCATGCATGATGTATGCAATCCCCACTATTTTCCTTGCTATTTTCTAGAAAATTAACACTCCTTTCCCTCTTAGAGTCGCCCTTTTTTCTAGAATCGAACCACTTCGAGTTTAGGTTTTTAGGTTTCTTATTCAAACTTTCATCTTCTTATTTTTTGGGAGAGATCCTCAATAGTTTATTTATCAATCCAAACATTCCATTTCAATAATTTGTTCTAATTCCTCCATCTCCCTATCCTTGGAGATGCTCTCCATGTTTCTTTTTTGGTCCTTTGAATTAGATAGAAGCTTGTAATTTGCCAACTAGTCTGCCACTCAGTTTCCTTCTCTTAGGGAGTGGTTCTAATTTATTTATTTGAAATGACCCCTAATATTCTTTATTTCTTGAATTATTCATTTAATTCTCTAGTTAAGGTTTACATTGTTCTTCATGGCTCTAATGATCATGAGCAAGTCCCCTTCTACTATGATGTTCTTGATATTGTCCTCTAGAGCCAACTTCATTCCTAGAACAAAGCCCTCACCTTTCACTATATTATATTGATTCTAGTATAGATGGCTTTACATACCACCACCTGTCATTTATGATCCTTTATAACTGCCCCTACTTCTGATTCCCCCAGATTATGCTTTTAAGCCCCATTGAAGTTTACTTTATACCTCCCCTATTCTGATGGGGCCCATTTGACATTTTTACTAGTTGCATCCCTTACCTACTTGTTGCTTGGATTTATGGTATCATAAATTTCCATAATCCTCCCCTAATTTTGAAGGATTATCACTTCCTTTAGACTTGCCTCCTTATTTTTCAACTGTTTGAAGGTAGTTGGTATCTGACTAATGTTAGTCTCTAATTCCAACCATACATTCTCTAGGGTCTTATGCTTTCTATTACACTTGAAAATTCTAGTATTTTGTTCTCTCCAGACTTTCCAAGCTAGGAGGCTCAGTCCCATATCCCATACATCCTTTAGGATGTTTAGTTTCATGCTAACCCACCAAGCTTTGAGGTGATCTGGAAGGTTACTATTCAAATCCCACCTCAGATTATACTTATTTAGAAACCTATTCCAGATCTCCCAAGTGTAATTGTAGTGAAAAATAAGGTGATCCACATTTTCCTCATTTTTTTAGCATAATACACATCACAATGACCCTTGAAAACCTTTGTTTTTTAGATTTTACCTTATTACGATCTTTTTGTGCATGGCCAACCACATAAAGACTTTTGCTTTTGGCTAGGCTTTGGAGCTTCAAATTTTAATCCATACAAATTTTTCTAAGGTGTTGGGATGGTTTAATAATAGTGTTTCACACCCTTCTTTGACCAGGTAATCTCTTGTACCATTATGATTCCAGTTTAACAAGTCAATATCTGGACTCTAGGGGACCTAAAAACCTTGTAAGATCCTATTGTTCATTTTTTGGGATTCATTTTAAGTTCCATTAGAATTCTAAAATATTTTACAAGTGAAGGCTTTGTGGCCTTGCTCTGTAATTTTAACCCAATAGTCTTTCAACTTATTGCCCCATTGGTGGGTACTTTCTTCCCTTATCCTATCTAAGCTAGGTCTTAGAGGTTTTTGGGTGATCCGTCTATCATTCAAAAAATTAGTGTTCTCCTCATTTCACACAGTTTTAAATATTACTTTCAGGATAATTCCTCTTGCTTCCCTCATGTTATTCTAAATAGTTGACCCCTAGGGGAGATCTTTTGTCTTAAAGATTCTTTATGGGTTCCTATCATCCAAGTATTTATCCCTCAACAAATCACTCCATCTAGTGCCTGAATCTATTCCCATTATCCAAATTAATTTGGATATAAGGGCCACATTAACCTTACCCATGTTCCTTATTCCTATCCCCCCTTGTGTAATAGGTTTACATATTCTATCCCAGGCTAGTAGAGGGAGTTTGGGCTTATCCCTTGTACCTTGCCAAATGAATTTTATGAGAACCCTATTCATCTCACTCAAAACTATTGGTAGGGCCTTTAAGAACAAGAACCAATATAGTTTTATGCATTGTAATACAATATTAATGAGGACAATGCATCCTACATAGGTCAAATATTTACCTTTCCAATGGCTCAAATTCCTCCTCAATTTTTCCGTAATTTTATCCTAGAGTTTCTTGCTTCCATTTCCTTTGAAAAGTGGAAAACCTAGGTAATTATATGAGAAAGTAGTTAATTCAAATCCCAAGTACCTATTAAGAAAAGCTTGAATATTAGGGGAGACATTGATACACAAAATCTCGGATTTACTCATATTTATGGCTTGTTATGAAGCCCTTTCGTAGCTGCCCAATAAATCCTTAACTTATCCAACCTCTTTCTGGGTAGGATTAACGAAAAGAGAAGTATCATCCACAAATTAGAGATAGAAGTGTGTAGATTCCTTAGTTGTAACTTTAATCCCTTTTATCTTATTTTCTTCCCTAAGATATCTTATATGTATTCCTAATGCTTCTACCATCGGGATGAAGAGATAGGGAGATAAAGGGTCACCTTCTCTGAGTCCCTTAGAGGAGGAGAAATACCCTTATGGGGAAATGTTAATCATCACCATTAATTTTAAGGAGGAGTAACAACTTTAGATCTATTTCCTCTATTCCAGGTTGAATTCAAAATTATAAAGCACTCCATCCAAAAAGGTCAAATTAACTTTATCATAGGCCTTAGAAATGTATAGTTTAATCAACATGCCTTGTCTTTTGCTAACCTGCAAAGAATGTATGATCTCATGGGCAATAACAATCTTGTATGTGATTTGTCTCCCTTTGATGAAACCTACTTGTTCCTCTAAGATAAGTTTGGGAGGGATTATTTAAATTCAATTAACAATGACTTTTGAGATGATCTTGTAGATAGTGTTGCATAAATATATTAGATGAAAGTCTTCAGGGGCTCTTTTTATTTTTTTGGGAATGAGATCCAGAAATGTGGAGTTTAGAAGTTTTAGAATTTCATTAGAATCCTTTAATTCTTGAACCACTCCCTTGATTTCCTCTTCTAAAAGGTCCCAAAGATGTTAGAAGAAAAGGGCCAAAAAACCATCTAAGCCTGGAGCCCAATTCCCTGCCATTTCAAACACTACTTTATTGGTCTCCTCCATAGATATATCCTCCATTAAGGCTTGATTATATGATAGAGTGACCGATTAGGTATCATTATCAAAAAAGCTTATTGGTCTTCATATCTCTCTATTTTCCTATTTTAGCACATCTTCCTAGTAGCTTACTAAATATTTTTTGATTTCCTTGGGTTCTTCCAAATTGGTGCCTTTTGGGGTTTCCAACTTTTGAATGTAGTTCTTATGCCTTCTAACCTTACACAATAGGTGGAAGAATTTAGTGTTCCTATCTCCCTCCTTCAACCATCTAACCTTGGACTTTTATTTCTAGTAAATCCCATTTTTTTTGTAGACGTATTCCAAATCTCTTACAATTTCTTCCTCTACCTCTAGAAGTTCTTTGGAGTTTTGCCCCTCCATCTTCTTTTCCTGTATCTTGCCATTTTTTCTTTCCAATTTTTTTTTTTCTTGGAAAATGTTTTTGAAGATGAGATGATTCCATCTCTTTAGGGAAATTTTGAGCTCTTTCAATTTCTAGGATAAAATGTACATCTTGGTCCCATTTCTATTGTTTAGGGCTATCCATTATTGAGTTATGAAACCATCCAAACCTAGAAGTTCCACCCAGATTTTCTCAACCCATAAAGGGGTTCTATGTGGTTGCTCATCTTGCCTGAGATGCAATGTAATTGGCCAATGATCTGAAACCATAAGTTTTGAGCACATCTGTCTCCAAGATTTGGTTATGTTTCAACCACTTATTTGAAACCAAAAACATATCCAAATGTTCTAGGATCAGGTCTTTACCCACCTTTATATTACTCCAAGTGGATCACCCTTACTTTGTTTTTAGATCACATAATTCAACATTTTCCACAAAATTGTGGAAATTCAAGTTATTCTTGTTTTTCCCATTCCCTCCTTTTATTATGTGTGTGTGTAATAACTATAATTATATATTTAATAATATTATTTTTTTTTGGATAGATAAAAGCTTTTGGTTGGACCAATAATTGATTCTAGGACACACCAGGGGGACCAATCCCCATACCACAAGATGGAACAAGCAATGAAAATAAAACACCAAACCCAAGCATGAGGACAAGGATAGAAATCAAATAACTAGAACAAAGAAACCTTCAAGACCAGGGGAAATCCCACATAATAAAAACCAAAATAAAGGAGATTGCAAGATAAGAAACAAGCTAAACAACATGAGATAAGGAATAAGAGAGTTCCCCAATAGCTTGAGGGTATAAACACCCCAATACCTTACACAATTGTGAGCTAAAAACATCCTTATTACCCTACTAGAGAGGAGGAATTCCATAGTCTATTAAGTACCAACATCAATGGAGCTCAGTGCATCCATTTACAGTCATTCTACAACAGTATTTCTACCTCTTCTGCCTTTCAAGCCATGATTTGGTTTTGAAAGCAAACAATTCTATTGAGCAAGAGACATAACCTCTCTAAATCCAAATTGTTCCTCTACTTCATCTTAAAAGGTGACAACAACCTCTTCCTGGCCACCTTCTTGTAAAGACATTTCTTTCTCTGAAAGTATAACAACGTGACTTGAGAGCTCTACTAATCCTCTTTTATCAAATGGTGACACTTATTCAAAGAAGACACCCCCAATAAATTTTGGAAAACCAAAGCCCCTTTCTTGTTAGGACAAATAAGCTACCCAATGGTGGTTTCATGAAGCCCTTGTTATGCTTTGGTGCCCAGAATCCCCTGAAATGGTTCCTTAAAATCCAAAGGGTCACCCAAAGTAGATTGTAGACCTCTTACTAAAGAAGGGACACTAGGCATATTTTCCCAAATTTTGAACCATGGGAGACTCCTTCCCAACTATTGGTGAGGAGAAACTGAGCTTTACTACAAAATTCTTGACTATATTAGAAGTGCCAACCTAAGGATATTTTTTGTGCCTTAGGAAAGGCCACTTGAAGCCACTAAATGTTGGGTGTTATTCACAAGGTTAACATTAGGACAACCAATATTTTTCACCCATTTATTCAAAAGGGGGGGACTAGATCTTGAGTTGAGTTTCCTTGGATATTCCACCACTATGTGATTGATCTGGTTACACTTAAAACATATGAAGGGCAACCCTTCTTAGTTGATAAATTACATCAAGGAACCCAAAGATGATCAAATCAAGACTGCATGATGAAAGGGATTTGAGAAATCTTCGATGACACAAACCCTTACATACCTTTTTCAAGCAACTATGTCCTTATAAATCCTGACAAAGTCCCATAGCTTCTTAGCCAATTGTTGAAGCAAACCTAGATCACACATGGCCAACAAAAGATTATATAGTCTGACCCAATTTGTAACCTTCGAGATCATTGTATCTGATAGGTCAAACAAAAGATCCCAAGGGCACATAAGTACCTCATACTTACCAACAAACTAGGGACCATTGTCCCACACAAAATCTCACTCTCTCATAGATTGAAAAAGGAACACAAAAAAAAACATTTGGAAGCAAGGAGAGGGAAACCTCTAAAAGGTTAGGCTAGACTATTTTAGACTAGATAGATAACTCCACCCATGAGGGGTATTTTCCCAAACACGCACAAATCAGGATTCTGCACCCAAACTCCATGTCAATGGCAAAAAGACCTTCATCACTAATATTTAATACTAGGGGGTGCATTATACAAAAGCAATGGAACATCCCCATAGAAATTCAGCTCAAGGTCTAGCTGAGTCAATCCTTAAGAATCCAACCTCACTTCAACATTAGCAAGAAACATGTCCTTCACCTTTCCATCCATGTTTACCTTAGAAAAAGTAAGGGTGCTCCTATGAACCAATTGTAGTGAAGCATTAGGGTTAGAGTAGAGGATATGAGATTTACAATAATCATTACAAGAGTGATATGAGTTAGATGTATTTTTGCATTTTAAACACACCATGAAACTACATTTAGAATCCATCATAGGCAACATTGCATCATTACCCAACCCTAAACCACCACCACCATCCCCTAAACCTGACTCAATGCTTCCAACCTTGCCTGCACCTACTGGATCTACCATGTCAACCCTTTGCCTAACGCCTTTGCCCCTGCATTTAACACATGTAGTAACATGTTGTCAAATCTCCCTGAGGCTTCACCCATTATCACTATAGCTGACATCCCCACTCTCACAACCTATATGTAGATTCACTAATCTAACTGGTTGTACACCACCTTTATGTGCATCCCACAAACTCAACGGGTCTTCAGCAGCTATAGGATTAGAGGGGTCATCGTAGCTACCAGTTTCTTATAGTTGGACCTCCCTCATACCTATAAGTTTCAAAGATCTTTATCTCAATTTTTGCTTTGCTTATGTATCTGTGGCTTCCATCATCATTTTCATATTTTTATATTATATTATTACTATATAGACATCTTTAAATTATACATATTATTATAAAATAACAATGAGTAATATATAGATTATTACTAATAATTTAATAATTAGTAATATTTTATATATTATTCATTGTTATTTTATAATAATATGTATAATTTAAAGATATATAATAGTAATATAAAAATATAATATTACTAAATATATTATTATTATATTTAATATATTAATTATTGTTATATTATATAATAAAAATAATGTATAGTAATATCTTTTTTTGATAGATGATTTGAGGGTTGGGGTGTCTCTTGCCCTTTTACTAATCAAAACAAATAGGGTTACAAAAAAGATGGGGAAAACTTGCTTGTCATACTACCACCAACGAGAGAGAAGGACAACCAAATAAAAAAGAGCCATGTAGGTCAACCAAACAGTCAAAAGACAAAACTCCCTCAAGGGTAATATCAAGAAATAACTGACCAAAAAATAAACAAGGGAGCTAAAACCCCAACAAAGAATTAACCATGACCTTAGATATGTTGGCACCCCCAACGGAGGTGAAGCCTCCAACAATCCCCTGGGCAAGCTGTGCCTGATACTTACCACATCCTCCCTTACTCAGTGCCATCCTAGCCACATCCTTACCAAGATGGGGAAAACCTGCTTGTCAAACTACCACCAATGAGAGAGAAGGACAATCAAATAAAAAATATCCATGCTAGTCAACCAAACAGTCAAAAGACAAAACACCCTGAAGGGTAATATCAAAAAATAACTGACCAAAAAATAAATAGGGGAGCTAAAACCCCAACGAAGAACCAACTAGGACCTCAGATATGATGCCACACCTAACGAAGGTGAAGCTTCCAACAACCCCCTGGGCAGACTTTACCTCATCCTTACCATGTCTTCCCTTACTCAGTTTCATCCTAGCCACATCATCACATTGTGAATACCTAACACCCTCCACCTATATAGTGGTCATCTTCCGTTAGTGGAGCCTTAGTCTGCCAACTCTTTTCTTTAAAATGGCCCCCTAAGCTTGATGATGTTTTTAGTCCATCCAAGCAAGCCTTTGTATGCACTATAATCACTTTATGGGGTGTCAAGTGACCCACATTCACACCTGGAGGACTCTACTACAATCGACCCCTAAAAATCCTCATAAAAGATTTTACTATAGCTACCACCCTAGTATAATTTCTCTAATCGAGTGCTGCCACCATCAAGGCCATAAGAACACACAGTTCATCCAGGTTCAATTCTAAGATGAAGTGCCCCTTTGGACCAGGATGCTTCAGACATGTCTGCACGTGTTTTAAATGTTTAACCAACACAAAGTATTTTGCATCTAACCCACAAAATGTCTATAGGGGTATCAACCCTAGCTCATTGTGAGCAAAAAAGGGGAGTGGGTGATGGCCACCGTAATCAAAACCCTCTAAAGTCTCCTTCAAACCAACCCTAAACCCAAAGCACAAATTTCTACTAATAACCTCTATATTATGCTACTTATATTTTTTAAAAAGAGGAAATTTACAATAAAAATTGATGCCACTAGAGAATTTACCTTTACCCTACAACCAATATCAAGCATCACCTAACCAATTATCTCTCTGATAGCATATAGAAAATACTAGATTGAATGACAAAAAATTGATTGAACCATGAGTCCATAACTCTCCAATCAAAATCCATTTCCTTCTTAGCAGCCTCAACATGCAATAGGGGTTCGTTGAATGTCACTTGGAGCATAGGATCCATGGAAATGGAGATACAAATGCAAGTCTAGCTTAGCAAGATAGAAAAGTCGATGTGGGAGAGAAAGGGAGTGTGAGGATGTTGTATGTGTGATGTGAGGCTTCCAAGGCCAATCTGTAGCTAGTGATGGATGATAGGATCATCATGAAGGGGTGTGTCTTCCTAAGTTCTACCATTAGTGCATCATTTTTCAAAATCCCTAACTTCTCCAATCATTATCCACTATTTAATCCTCACATTGATCCACTCATTTGTTAGCTAGTTTATATGTTGTAGAGTCCACTTCATGAAAGCAATGGGACACTTCCTAGACACTGAAGTTATATATGAAACTCTAACCATGATTTAGGATGTTCTTAATGTCCAAGAACCAACCTTCTTATTCCTTAATGCTTGGATGATTACCTTAGAGTCACCTTCAATGATGACTTGCTCGATCCTTGCTCGATCTTGTAATTAATTAATAAGTCTAAACCCAAAATAAGGGCTTGTGCCTCTACTTCATTATTGGTGCCATCCATTAGCTTCTTCAAGGTAGTTTTGATGAATGACCCTATACAATCCCAAATCATGCAATCTATACTAGAAGCCTCTCAGTTTCCCCTAGCCACTTTGTCAAAAGTTAGTTAGAAGAAACCAGGGGGGAGGCACCCAATCCATTTTGCCTTCATACCTTAAAGCCTTAGACAGTACCAATGACTCATTATTGGGGGACACCTTCAACTAATACCAATATGTAATAATCTATTAATCTCACATGGAAAGGGTGTTATTGCACTACTTAGCATGGGTAGAGCCTACTTCAGAAATTGCACGTTCAATTCTGTCCATAACCATCTCAATAAGACTACCTTTATCTTCAAAGATTCTCTAGTTGCATTCCTCTCAGATATTTCAACTTAGTATAGTTGTGCTAGCCTTCCATAAACATACAAAGATGTATTTGAATGACCCCATGGGCTAGGAAACAAAAGCTTATAGTAAAGATTCAGGGCTAGCCCAATTCCATCCTAATTTGCCACATAACCAGTTCCATATTTTTTTCATAAAGGTGTAGGTGAAGAGTAATTAGTTGGAATCTTCTTCACTAACATAGCACAAGACACGTCTCAAGGGCCCTACCACTATAATCCTATGAAGACGGTCCTATGTTAAGATTTTCTTATGCGTAGCTAGCCAAGCGAAAGCTCTAACCTTTGGAAAGTTAGCATTATTCTAACATAATCGGTTTGCCTAGGTACAAGATGGTTCCACTTACTCCACCATTTTATATCGAGACTGATTGAATACAACCCATTCTTTATGCCCATCCACTGAATAGAGTCCTTATAATTACTGATACAGATTTTCCTCTTGGCAAAGATTTTTGAAAGCATCAATTTCTGGTTGGCTGGAAGTGGTAGTCCATAAAAGTCCTTCCATTTCCATTATTCCAACCTCACTTAAACAACAGGCTATAAGTAACATATGATCTTATCACTCCATAACTCTTTCAAGAGATTTCTAGCTGTGACTAGTTCAAGAATCTCTGTTAGGGGTTTGTGATCATTCCAAAAATCACTACAAAAGTCCACCAAATGTCCATCATTTACCACCCAAGAGACATGGTCTTTAATTATGAATCAACATTTTAAGATGAAGTTCCACAAGTGAGACACTTTGGGAGGGTTCCCAACTTGTAGAATATTCATGTAGGAGCAATCCCCAAAATATTTGAACTGAAAAATTCTACTCATAAGGCCTTGGATTTGGTAACTATTCCCTAGACAAGTTTGGCTCCTAGCACCAAGTTTTGAAACATCAACTTCATAATTCTAGCTCCTCTCCCTGATTGGGGAGGACACACCTTGTCCCATTTAGTTAAGGAATCTTATTGGAATCTTGAGTACTTTATCATAAGAAACTCTTCATAATGTAGTTAAGTTCTTTTAAAACATGGAAGGAGGGTACAAGACAAAGAAAGTGTAGATGGGGAGCGCACTGAGAACATATTTGATAAGAGTGATTCTCCTAGCCAAGGAGATCCTTTTGCCTTTCCACTCCACAAGGCATCCTTTAAAGGCCTTGATGAGCCCATCCCAAAGGGAGGCTCTACCTACACCCACAAAGATGGGGATCCCCATATATTTGGTCGAGAGCTTCCCAATTTTAAAGTCCATAATGAAGGAAATGGCAAGTTGTAGCAGTCTTAGAGTGTTGAAGAAATATATTTATAACTCAAAAAAAATGATTCTTTGACCTGATGCTCTCTCATAGTCAATCAAAACAAGTTTGTAAGCTTTGGCTTCCTCTTCCAATGTCCTTCCAAAGAGGACCGTATCATTAGCAAATTGTTGGTGAGTTAGCAAATCGATCCCTTCTACCACCTTAAGACCTTAGATTAATCCAATAAACAAACCTCCTGTAATTGACCTTCCAAAGGCCTCAACCATAAGAATGAAAAGAAAGGGGGGAAAGGGTCACCTTGGTGTAGGCCTTGTGAGGATTCAAAGAAACTTGTCGATTCATCATTGACAATGGTCAAGAATTGAGGAGTGGAGATGCAACAAAAGATCCATGAACACTAAGATCTGGAAAACCCAAATTTCTCAAAAGTTTTCCAAAGGAATCTCTAATTTACTTGGTCATAAGCCTTGCTGATATGGAGCTTAAGAAGCATACTTTTTTTATGGTTAGCAACTAGTGAGTGAATGGTTTCGTGGGTGACCACAAATCCATCATAAATGTTCCTACCTAGAATAAATCCTCATTTCTCTCAAGAGATTAACTTCCCAAGGAGTCCTTTCAACCTGAAAGATATGGCCTTTGATATTATCTTATACACTGCATTGCACAATGAGATGGGTCTAAAGTCAGCAAAGGAGTTTTGATTTGTGCCTTTAGGAATCAGAGAAATAAAAGTGCAATCGATATTTACCCCAATATTTTGGATCATCCAAGATTCCTCGACCATTTCCATGATGTCATTCCCCACAATATCCCATAAAGATTGAAAAATAAATGCTAGAAAGCCATTTGGTTTAGGGGATTTTTCTTTGCCCATGGAAAAGACCACCTTACGAATCTCCTTGGTTGAGAAGGGGGCCACGAGCATGCTGTTATGATTATCAGTGACAAGTCTGGGAATAAGCTCTAAGATCTTATGTTAGGACTCTAGATTCAATGCTTCAGTATTCACAAGTAACTCTTGAAAAAAGGAGGCAACTTCTGCTCTGATCCCATATATGGTTTCAAGATTAGTTCCATCCTTGGCTCCAATAAAGGAGATGTGATTCAAATTTATTCTTACTATTGTGGACTGGTGAAAGAACTTAGTATTTCCATCCCCTTCCTTGATCCATTTTTCTATGAATTTTTGCTTCCAAAAGACTTATTCCCTAAGAAGTAGTTATTCCAACTCTACCATAAGCTCATTTTCCTTGATGTAGGATGTAACATCCATTCCCACATTCAAGGCAACTCGATTTAGCATTTGTAATTTTGCTTTAACCTTTGAATTCTCTATGAATTTTTTTTTGAATCAAGAATTGTTACATAATCTGATGCATAATTTAACATGTCATAATTTCTTGCTTACCACAAACATCTTCATGCCATCCTCAAATGGGGCACAATTTCAACATGTCTTGACAAGTCCAAACATGGTGGGGTCCCTGAGTCACATGAGTTCAAATTTAAAAGGGCATTTGGGGTGAGCCTTGTTTTGATAGATTTTGAGCTCAATGAGGGCATGATTAGAACCTGAGATAGGTAAGATGATTCTATCTAAGATCCAGTCTGAAGCAAAATAGTTGGAAGTGACTAAAAAATGGTCAAATCTTTATACAATGTTGTAAAATCCTTGGTGCCTATTGGTCCAAGAGAAAAGACCATGCTTAGGGACAATGTTAATCAAGCCCACATCTTCCACCAAATGAAGAAAAACTTTATGAGATTGAGTCTCTTTAATAGACCCACCTCTCTTTTCCTCAATAGAGAGGATGGCATTAAAGTCACCTCCCAAAACACATTGTTGCCCAAGTAGTAGATCAATATAGTGTTTTAACTCTTTCTAAAAAAATTCTTTACCAACTATTGAGTTTGGGTCATAAACATTTAAAATAAAAAGGACAATGCTAAAAGCATAAAGAATGATCTTATTAGTTTGCCAATGTGAACCTACACCACAAGCTCTAATTTTCACATGCGAGGGGTCCCAAAGGGTTTCTAAACCACCAAAAGCTCCCTTGAAATCTTGGAACTAGCTACACCTCTTCCTCAAACTTTTATTCAACAAGCACTCAACTTCCAACTTAGAGGGCTTGGTTTTCTACAAAAGAAAATCATAAAAAAAATGAAAGTGCAATTGCCGCCTAACTAGGCAACATTTGCTAAGGGCATTTAGGCCCCTAACATGCCAAGAAAGGATCTTCATTATGGAGCTAAGGGGATTTCCTCCCCTCACTTCACCTTAACCATTAATTGCTTCGTCAATTTTTGTTTGCCTGCTGAGATTTCTTCTTTAATGTAGTCAACTATTGATTTCCTGCCTCTCTTATTAGGTCATCCCAGATTAGGATGAGAGAGTTAACAATATTTTTGGGAAAGAGATAAATTATGAGGAATTGAGTTCTTCTTCATCTTCCTCTTCCTCCTCTGAAAAGTATTCTATTAGGGGGGAGAGTTGTAGGTCACTCGTTGAATCTCTGACCACCGTGTCAACACAAAGAGTTGATGAGGGATCCACCCCCACCTTTTTACCAACAATTATGGAGGAAAGTTTTTGAGCTTCTTTCGAAATAAAGTTGTACTCTTTGAGTAAAGTATCAGGAGATAGATGATTACCCTTTTCCAATCTTTCTTTGAGGGCCATCATTACTGCGGTATCTATGAGGATGCCCAATTGAGCCTCCATTTTATCAACGGGGGGTGAATACAAGTCTATTAAGTGGGGGGATCAACATCAACAAGCCCTACCACAGGGGGATCAGGATTATCAGTCCAAACTAGGGCCTGATGCTTACTACTTGCCTTTTAGGACACTACCTTTTGAAATGTCCTACTACCCTGCACTTGTAGCATTTGAAAGGGATTCTCTCCACATCAATTTTTTGCTCCCACAAACCATCACAAGTTTTTTATGTATATTGTTTCTAGAATAGCTTCATCTAGATTAAAAAAACACATATGAGTGCATAAGAGGCCAAAACTCGTTCTAGAGTTTTAGGGTTTATTTTGATGAAAACACCCACTAATGACCCAATTTGTTTAAGGCATTGCTCACTCCAATACTCTGTGGGAAGCCCATAAAGATGCACCTAGATTGGGAAGATCCCTTTTTTGTATTGAGAGGATTGAAGTTGGGGTGCCAATTTTATATCCACAGACCCACACCTTCCAAAAGTCAAGGACCTCTGCCAAGGATTTCAAGTTTCTTTTCTTCAGAGGGGTGGATCACCACAAAAAATCCTTTTAGTAAGAAGCAAGTGTTGCAACCAGGGCCCCAATTGCTTTCAACCCAACTTTTTACTGCTCATATTACCATCTATTTCTCAGTAAATTTTCCACTCAAGCCTTGGTATTTCAAAATTGTTATGTTATCTTGCAAGTCACCCTTTTAAAAAATGATCATTTGCACCAAGTGTGACTCACTCTTATCCATCCTGGATAGTTGGATTAGAGGGAGCCCCTTGAAGCATGCTTATATGTGGATCTAGGCAGTGAAGTTGGAGTTGAACCACCACTATTTTTGCCCTTATGGACCAAATGTGGTTGATCAAGGGGAGTTTCTGGGAGGGTATCATCACTCTCATCCCAAGCTGAGTCTTCCAGGCAAACACGAGCCTCCTGAATCTCTTGACACAATTACCAATGCTAAATTTTGGAACCCAATCACCTTGACCCTTCCCCTAAAGGTTTTGAAAATCTCTCTGCAAGCACCACTCCCTAGCCATCATCTATTGCTCTACTGCTATATAATATATTAGCTATATAATAATAACATATTATTATATATTTATAAATTACACACACTATTGTTGTTTTTTATATTATTTACTATATAAATATTATTATAAAATAATAATTAGGAATTTATATACAAAATTATATTGTACTATTATATATAATTTATTATGTTATAATATATAGTGATATAATATTTAAAAAATATAGTGATAATATTATATTTGTTGTTGCAATGTTTTCTTTTTGCAGATTGTTTGTTGCTCTTTAGTAAAATTTTTTCCTTTTATTCTCTTTGTTTAATTTTCTCTCTCTCTATTATTCTTTAAGTAGGGTTTTTTTTAACCTTTGTTTTTGAGAGGTTCTTGTTTGAAGTTGTATTTTTGGGGATTAGGCCTTTATTGTGTCTCTTTATTGTTTCAAAGCTTCACTCTTTGTCAAAGCTCCCATGACAGTTCATAACTCCACTCAAAAACATTTACCTTCATTAAAAAATATATAATATATAAATCTCATAAAACTACATTAAAATAAATAAGCTCTCAACATTTTGGGCCTCAAATTGAGCCCATCATCAGGAGATGAAATGATAAATTACTAAGCTCGTCATCAGGGGATGAAATGATAAATTGTTGAGGCCCAAAATGTCGAGAGGTTATTTATTTTAACATAATTTTTTGAGATTTATATATTTGTTCATTGCGTATAATGAAATCTTTAATATATAATATTCATATATTGTCTATTATCATAATAATATATTTTTATATTAAATAATACATTATATTCCATAAACATTATTTAACATTAACAAGTATATATACATATAATATATATATATATATATATAGTTGTTAATGTTAAATAATGTTTATATATAATTTATCAATATATTACAATATACGCTGATATAATATTTATTATCTTTGTTGTCATGTTTCGGGTTGCTTCGGATCTATGCCATTATAAAGACTTATTTTGAAGTAATAAAAAAAATTAAAAAAAAACCAATATATTTCATAAATATTATATCAGCATATATTGTAATATATTAATAAATTATATATATGCTGAATAATATTTATGAAATATATTGGTTTTTTTTAAAATTTTTTTATTACTTCAAAATAAGTCTTTATAATGACATAGATCCGAAGCAACCCGAAACATGACAACAAAGAGAATAACCTTGACAAAGAGCAAGGCTATGCTATTAAAAACACCAGTCTATACTATATATGTGCCTAGTAAGTCTTAGCCCCTTACCATCCAGGTAGATCTTAGTTTTCTTTGTCCCTTATTCCTTCTGCTAGATGGTTCACCTGAGAGTTAATATTCTACACATGGTGTCAATGGTGAAAATGCTCTTTCATATTCATAGTGTGCTATGATATTGTTGTCAAGGTGCTTTATATACTTTCAATTTCATCTATGTTAATGAATATCATTATCAAGATTCGAGTGTGAAGTCTCACTTCCTTCCCACTATTTTCAATGAAAAAATTGATGTGTATTAGATTAACATTTATTGCTTCCTTCAAATTGAAGTGTGCCAAAAAGATATCCTGGAATCCTCTAATCAAAGCTTTTATCTCCTTCAGTTGCTCCAAACATTCTTGATTTTTATTAAAAACAAGGTTATTGATATTGAAAACGACCTCTTTGATACGATGAATGCCATTATTCAGATCCTTAAGACTATCTAGAATATGGGTTCCCTGGTTGGGCTTGCCATTGCTTGGGGTTAAACTTTCTCCTCTCTCCCATTGCCCAACGTTCGGTGATTCCTCTATTTTGATGGAGAAATGTTTTTTCATCGACCCTTCTTAAGTCATGCCTGCCTTTCTCTTGTTAGTATTGTTGAACTGCTTTGTATTCAAGTTGTCATCTTTCTATTTACCTTTGTCTTGGTTATGCCGGGTTTGATCATTCCTTATGAAATATATATAATATATAATTTTATTATATTTATAATTATAATATAATGATATATTATATATTAATTTATAATATAGTATATTTGTAATTATTAGTAATATATTGTATTTTTTAGATTGATACTAGGTTTCATGGGACCCCTACCCATGGAATAAAATGGAAGAAGAGTACCAAAGGCCTAACTTGTCCAAAAAATCCATGATAAGGCATATGACTGGAAAAAAATAGATTACCTCAAACCAGATTGGCAACTATACCAAGTAAACCAACTATACACTAGACAACGACTGCAAAAAGGACCAAAATCATGGCCAACAGTACCAAAAAAATGCCAACATGATTGGCTAACCATATAAACTATACCAAAAGACACCCAAGGCCGAAGCCTCCAGACCAAAAATAATAGCTAACTAATAACCAAGACCAATGAAACATGAATGCAAGCCCAACCTAGACTAAGAAGACCACTTGGACCTAAGAACACCTTGGCAAAAAACCATGAAAGAGAAACACTCCACGACCCACACCACTTGAAAGGAAAGCTTGAGATACCAACTCTAACAACAACAAAGAACGAACATAAACTAGCACAAAAGGAAACCATTGAAGCACCTAAAAGGAACAAATACGAACTAGCGCCCAATCATCAACTGACAAGGTAAACCCGTGATGCCTTGATAAGGAGGCCTAGAGGCCATGAAAGTAAAACAAAATCTACTGAACATGGCAAGGAAAGAAAAATAGTTCATATTTAACTCTACAAAGCGAGTCAACCAAGAGGAGTCACTTCCTTGAAATAAGTCTAATACAAAAGCTTAGAAGCCCAAACAACCAACACCAAACTTGAAACTAGCTAACTCACCGACTGCAAAGAGCCCCCAAAAGGAATCGTTCAATGCAGAATAATGGCAAAACCACCAAAAGGAGGAAACTAATAGAAAGAAGGAACTAAACCAAAACCCTTAGCATAAGAAGAGATAGAAAATTTGATAAAGAGTGAAACCTTAGACTCATCCAAGCCATTCAGATATTTCAAAACCACTGTAATGCACCTATGCTAGAAAGGAACCACATCGACATAGTCATCAACCCTCGAAATTAGATAAACACCATCATCTTACTATGCCTCAACCCACTCTTAACCCCAAGCTCATTTGGAAAAAAATATCGCAAGTCTAGCTCTTCCCTATCCAGAGCCAAAGGATTGGAAACAACTACCAATGCCATGGCCTCCCTAGTCACCTAGTTCCTATACCAGGGGGAGTCATTAGTTGTAAGAGATTTAAATTTAATTGTGACCACATTAAACTAAAGATTTGTGTAGATGAGATGCCATAACTCCTCCTACTTGATGCCTTCCACCATACCCCTCCTCGCCATAACTTCAACCAAAAGCTACTTTGACTCTTCAACAAGCTTCTGCTCTAAAAACTTGGTTTGCTTTTGCTCCTATCTCCATGCCCTCACTTGCTTCTTCCCATCTTCTAGAGACCACTCACTCCCACTGCTCCATGCAATCTATCACTCCCTTAATATTTTTTTTTTATTAAACATATTTAATAAACAATAATATTAGTATAATTGACATCATTAGTATTTAATAAGTATTTTTATGTTTAAGACAAATTAATGTGTGTTTAAATGAAAAATATTGTTCAAGCTCACTTTGAAACAAAACCTCCACACAACACATTACCACGCTGTACGAATAAAAACACAACCTTGTTTTTCACTATTACCTCCACCACTACCGATTTAAACACCTTCACTGTACAAAAGCCCACTTCACCAAAATACCAAATTACATCCCTTCAAGCATAACCTGCACCTTTGAGGCAACTGCTAATATAAGAGAAAAAAAGATGGGTCCCTATCGACTAAAAAATCAAGCAGAGTTATCTGTGCACTCAGGGGTGGGGCTCTTTGCCTCTTTCAGGGTAGCACAGATGGAGTTATCCCCTGACAATTTTTAGGGTGGCTGCCAACAACCTTTGGATAAAGTTCTCTCTCGATTCGCTTTGGCTATTTCTCCTCACCATATAGATCATGATGCAAACGTTCAAGGTGAAAGTGATCAAAACAACTATGGCTCTCCTTAGGACTCTACCTCTGATGGGGATGATCTATCAAGCTCTAGTTAGAGTGATCCATATAATCAAAACCCTCCTTCTACTAATCTTTTTGCTATAACAATTTAATTCTTGCTAATTTTTTTTAATGTTATAAATCTCTTCTAAACTTAAATTAATATATATATATATATATATATAACCTAATGTAAACCTTGTATGATAACTTTTATTATCTTTTTTTGATGTGAATAGTCTTATATATTTTTACTCTATTTATTAAATATAATATAATAAAATAAAAAGACAAAAACAAAACAAACCAAACCAAATGGCTGACAGTAAACCGGACTTCAAAAATTGTTCCAATATTGAACACAATAGGCGATCGCCATAACGGGCCAACGTCAAACAAAAGCTTTTCCACTGCTGCTGTTGCACTTGGATCCACTCCTTCCAACTTGTTGCAGCAGAGGTATGTTCAATCTCTGTCGAATTTCCATTTTTTCCCGCTAAATTTGGCGGAAATTAGACCTTTGCTTCTGTTTTTTTTTTTTTTTTTTGACGATTATTAGTTTTAATTCCAACTGTATTTTGTGTGGTCAACCTCTGTACATTAATAAACCATAATTGAGGAAACGAATACCCTTAATTTTGGCACAGATGAGGAAAAATAGTGTTTTGTTTTTAATTAGTTCTGGCAATTTTCAGTACTTTTGGTGTTTACAGGGATTTTAACAGAGATGGGCTGTGGGCACTTTTTAATTCATTTTAGGGTTTTTCCCTCAATTTAATTTTTCCGGAATTTTTCCTTTTTGTGCCTCAATTTTGCGGCATTGTTTATGTTTGAATGACCTTGCGGCTTTTGGCTTAGTGCCAAGGATTGAGGGGTATAGAATCCGTGATACTTTGATTCACCCATTAATATATTTCATCATAATTCATACAATTTAGACATGTCTCAAGGCCACTAATGACCAAGGTTGAATTTTAGTGGTAAGTGAGCGTCTTGTAGGAGGAAACCTAGTGTTAACTTTTTTTTTTTGGGTTAGGGTTTGACACGTAGGATGTGGGCTGCCTTGCTGCAGTGTGGGGTTGAACACGGCCCACACACTTGGAAATATATTTCAGTTTTTATAATCCACACCATGTAGGGGACTGCCTTGTTGTGGAGTGGTGTTTGAACCTGAGTTTCTCTCATACAAATGCACACCTTTATGGTTAAATTGTAACCATCCGGACAAAATTGTCGTCAAATTAAAATATCGACTTTTTAACTACTAGGCAGGACGAATTTTTGATTTGGCATTAGTGACGTCGCGGTGCCAAGCAACATCACTCTGTTGGTTCCATACGACCATACAGCTCAAGTGAAAAAAATGAAAATTTATAAAAATTACCGAAATAATAGGTCGAGTTGGCTGACTTGTTCCTGAGTGTCATTGGTTCGAAAACTGCCTTGAACAAGTCGATCTTTATGGGAAGCATTTTTAACATTTTTGTTCTTTCTGAAGTAATAAGAGACCAGAGTATGAGGGTATTGTGTTGAAACATTTTTAGAGGGAAGGGCAGCATGGATTTGTAAATGAAATTCTAATATTATGCATACAAGTAATTATGATTTTCTACATTTTGGGCACACGTCCCCTTCCCTCATTCCCTCCTCCCCGTCCCAATGTTATTTCTTCTATGCAAATATTGCTTCTAGTATTTGGGGTTACCATCATTCCCTTTTTGTGTTTCCCCACCCCCCTGAAAGGGAATGTGGTGGAAATTGCCTGACAACTATAATATTCCTTACCTTGGGAAGGCTAAAAAATTGTAATGTTTTAATTATTGGAAGTTCATTACAATGCAACCTGCCTAACAGGTCTGGAATTCAAGTCCAAGTCTCCAAAATCCGTAGGAAAATAACCTGGAAATCTCAAAAAATCACTCAAGACTGTAAACTATTTGACAGGGCCGAAGCCATGGCTCTCAAACTGAACATAAGAGAAATCCCTGTACTCAAAATATCAACCAAATATAACATAATGAGCCTGTGAAAGGTCATATCAGAACAGAACTGACACTTGCATTGGTTAAAGAGAACCAGTAGAAAATTACTGAGAAGTCAAGCATCTTGAACCGGTTGTTACAACTCCGTGATTGTCTACATCAAGATGGTCACTGGCTTTTGATTGGGCAATATCAGAACAGAACTGACACTTGCAGTGATAAAATAGAACCAGCGGAAAATTACTGAGAAGTCAAGCATCTTGAATTGGTCGCCATAACTCCATGATTGTCTATATGGATATGGTTTCTGGCTTTTGATTAGGCATTCTATAGCCTTCATGCCTACATGTTGCACCTTTCTGGTGTGCACCAAAGAGTTTTTATGTAGATACGAAATTGCATGATAAGTCAATACATCCAGGGAATGGACTTTATTCCCCACAACCTGAATGCAGCATGTCATATGATAAGGATCCAGTGGAGGGTGAAGCCAATTGCCTTTATATCTGAAATCTGAACCACCACCACTAGCATAATTTTGACATCGGCCTTGTCTGCAGGGAATCTTTTAGCATGCCCCATTGATTTCATCCCTCGGTCCAATTTCCTCTCAACCCTGTCCAAAGCCTCTGTGGATGAAGAGTGATGGGACTGAACAGAGTTCAGTACTGCTCTGTTAACTGCCAGAGTCAATCTTTTGGTGGATATATTCACCTAGTTGACTGTGTTAAACAGACCATTATGGCCTCTGGCATGTCTCAGATCCTTTATTGCCTGGCAATTCATGTCATCGCTTCAAAGATCCTCTTCATTGAAATCTGAACTCTGGCAAATAGACTGTTATGGTCTCTGTGGACGAAGTGTGATGGGACTGAACAGAGTCCAGTACTGCTTTGCCAACTGGAGCGAATCTTTTGGTGGATATATTCACCTACTTGACCATGGTAAACAGACTGTTATGGCCTCTGGCATGTCCCAGATCCTCCACTGCCTGGAAATTCAAGTTGTTGCTTCTAAGATCATCTTCATTCAACTTTGAACCCTTTTTATCCTCTTCTCTTTCCTTTGTCCAATGGGTCCCTATTGAATTAGAAGTGACAGTGTCTTTTCGAGTTTTCTCTAGCAAGTCCAACCAACATTCTGTGCTTCCTGCCCTTAGGATTGGAATCAATGACTTGAGCATGTTCCTTTACCATGGTTCACAGCTTAACAGAGTGATAGCCCCAGTGAATACTGGAAAACACACTGAAAGAATGCATAGTTCTAAGTTAACTGAGGTTTACAAATGAAGGTAGGGATAAAAATATTGATTTGACCATTATTATTAAATTATTAATGATGCTAACAGTTTGAGATTGATGTCATAATCCTTCCATCGTCACACAGTAATGGAATTTCCAGGTTAACCAAATCACAGAGGAGGATTATCTTGCTCACATGCCTTCTCAGATCTTTGATGACTCTCACTCTGTGCTTCATTGGTACAGGCAAGCCCAGGAGACATGCCCTCCATCTTATCACAGGATATGAATAAATGAGAATCTATGTGGGCTGGGGTGCTGAAGAAAATCATTAAGCTAAAAGAGATGGTGATTTTGAATCCCATCATTGCATAGCACATGACATGTGCGGCACATAACTGTAACCATTGAAAGCAAATTCCACAGAAGAACTCAGAGACTGTAGAAATGAATTCCATGGTATTGCATTTAATGGAATTAATTTAAATCCCTGTCCTGAAATAAGTCCCCCCCAAGTGTCTCTTCCCTTATCAATCCTGAAGAGGTTAGATAAACATCAACTTAAATACCTTGTGATAATCTTGATATCGTGGAAAATGAAGAGACCCAAAGGAAGCTTGGTTGCTTTGTTATCCAGACAGTCTGCCACACCAATTCTTTCCCTTGAAAAAATGAATAAATTTCGCATTGGTATAGGAAGCCTCAATCTTCCTAATATCATGAATGATTGTTGCAAGGTGTCAATTATTGCCGACAGTTTCTTCTGAGCGGGAAATGCTAGCCCATAAGATCCTTGAAATGGTTTCTACAATGATCTTATCCATGTGATCCTGATTTTAAATTACACTAGCCTCTGCATAATTGTTGGTATGGACATTCCAGAATTGAAGATTACCTCCTCCATCTCTATAAATTCCCCACTAGCAGCTGTGCCTTGATTGCCTTAAGAGGTGCCATTGGTGTTAATTTTCAACCAAACCTTGGACAGTGGATGTGAAATCGTATTAGCTTTAGATTAAGCTAAAAAAAAAATAAAAATATCACATTATACAGAAAGGGAAAAGTTGATTCGATGTGGAGAATTGAATTCCATACAGCAGGCCATGGCTGTAAAGCAACAAAAAGAAAAAGAATTATGTCCTAAGAAATAGTAAAAGTGATAAAACAAATACAACCATGAGAGTTTTATCTTATACCTGAGGTTGCACAAGCTAGATCAAGAGCTGCAATTACATTAGAGGATGATGCCAATTTTAAGCAAAAATTGAAGTCTTCATCTTCAAAAAAAGTTTCTCGATGCTCATTGGTTTTAGCATCTATTTCATCTTCCCGATTATTTTCTAAATCTTGGGTTGGTTCAAGTAGGGAATTTACGTGGAATACCTTTGCAGAAGGGCATCCTTTGTTCAGAAGCATGGAAATTATTCAGGGCTACATTCTTACCTGGAGTAAGATGTTTGATCTTTGTGATCCAAGGATTTTATTTATAATTTAATTCTAAAAGCTATCTTCTACAAGGGTTTCTTATGAAATGAGTTTGGAGGAGTGTCTCTTGAGGATCTTTAACACTGAGGAAACATTTTCCTTAGGTGTCTTCTTTGATCAAATAAGGCAGGTAATCTGATTTGATGGGCATTAACCTGTATGCTCATGGGTATACAAGTGTGGCATCATAATATAAATTTAACATGATAGGCCAAATATTTACCATGAATTCCAAAATTATATCTGGTGGAAGTCCCTTGTGCATGCACATTTCGATACGTAGCCATGCACAGGTGGGGATGAACCCACATTTACCTTTATCAACTACAGGTACAGGTTTCCTAAGCATTATCAATTATTTTCAGAGACCCCGGCTTGCAGAAGTAGGGATAATTTGGTATCTTTTTCTATAGTGGTGTTGAAGAGAGGGCATGAGAATTGAGGCTGAACTTCAGATACCATGGTCCTTTTTCTAGGACATTTAGATGATCCTGAAAACAATTAATTTTCATTACAAAAACCCTTGGATAACAGGTGTAGCTGGTAGCTACTCATGCGCCTTGACCATTTGAAATTCCAGTTTGCCAAGAGTGAGGTGTGCAACCAATTGAATTTTCAAAGGATTGATAATTTGTAGAAAGTATTGTATTTAGAAGATACCTTAGATCTCCTCCTGGACACTTTTTGGGGAGCTGATGGTGCAGTTAATAAGGCTTCTTTGTAATGTTGGGTCTGCGTGATGGGCGTTATGAAGACGCTGCTGCTAGCTTTTTGGAGGAGCCAACGTTTGCGAGAGTTTGCAGAAAGATTTATCCAGGAATGTGAGACCTCGAGTTCTTTTGATCTGATTCGAACTTACTAATAATGGCAAAATGGGGAGCACAACTTTCCCCTTGGGAGAAGCAATATATCTGATATGAAATGCTTTAGTATGCCGTTGCAGGTTCCCCAGGCACTTTGCTCAAAGACAAATTTAAACACAGGATTGTGAAGCTATCCATTTGCTGGAATGTATGGCAGCAGTTGCATAATATGATTTTGAACAAGTAAATGACAGAAATCAGTCACATAGTGAGTAAACACAAGAATTTACCTAGAAAGCCATGTGCTAAAACTCCAGGAACTTGGGGCTGTGCCTTCTTATTTCAAATCAACAAGAATTACAAGCCAGTTGCTTTGATGGAGCTTCCAAGAACACAGTAAGACTATTAAAACACCTCTTTAATGTTCTCACATGCTTTCTTTGCTCTGAGATTCATTCAAGACAACTTACATTACTCCTACACTCAGCTGTACAAGCTGTCTACAACTCTAGATGATTTTACACGAACGCAATTGGCATATTTATGTTTCTACATGATCATTAAAATGGCACATAAGACTTGGATTGCCTCTTCACTTCAACAGTAGGACTGTTCTGGGTAGTTGAGTTACTCATTTATCTTATATGGGCATATTCCATAGTGCTATGCAGAGCAGATTTGGATAGATTCGAATGTGCCAGCTTCACCCTGTTTTGCTTAATGCATACTATGCACATTCGACTGGAGCCGAATGTGCCCATTGTTGGATCATATGAAAGTGACATATTCTGGAGTCTAAAATGTCTTTAGTTCCTATTCTTCAGTATTGGAAGGGTTTCTGAGGATCCAAAATACCCTAGAGCCTTCCTGACCTTCAATTCACCCTGTGAGCTATCTTGCACAATCTGTACATACTCTATTCTTTTCTTTTATCACGAGTGTGCGTGTAAATGTGTCTTGAGTACATCTTTGGTCATACAAACCATGAATGAATCTGATCCTAATTGAATTACAACAAACATGAGTGATCTGATTCGGATCACACTTCTCTAATAGGGAGGATTTTTGTCCCCAAAAGCTCAAGGTTTTATGAGTGATGGAACAATTCCTGCACTTCCATGGAATACCACTTGGCCTGCCTGGCAATCATCCCTTCAGTCCAATCTTCCAATTATCCTAGACTCCTTTCTTTGCCTGCACTTTCCGATGCAACACATCATCCTTTGCCAACTCTTCTTGAGCAGCAGGTGCAAAATATTCATTGGAGGGAAACGATGGGCCTTCTTCTTCATCATTCAGCATGGAAGGTTGAAAAAATTAAGTTCTCAACATTCACAACTGAATATCATTTCATGTCAGGAGGTGGCACTAATCTAAATGCATTGGTTTTCGCTTGCTCAACAATCACAAATGGGCCAACCTATTTGGTTTCAACTTCTTTGCTTGACCGTGGAGTCTATTTTTGCTTAACTAAGGCCATATCTTGTCGCCAACTTGGAACTGGTGCTCAATTCTGTGCTCATCATGTCTTTCTTTTGCTGATAGGCAACACTATGGGAGAGATCCCCTAAAGATTCGTCAATCAGATAATTTTGCTTGATGCTGACGGAATTAATGTGGCAACCCAGGTTAAAAGGAAGGGCTGTTCGATGAGCTCACGAATGAGAAGGCTTCATGGTCGAAGTCGATTTGAATATATAGAACTGGACCTGATGAAGATACCCTGGTTGATCTGGGCATCCATCACGTTACTTTTCCTTGCTTTACTGTCAACATTATGTGGCGGCACGCAATATATCAAATTCATCTGCCAACTGTTGTATCCCATTAACAGAGAATGCCCGGTCAAAGAAAAAAAGTTAACCCATAGGGTGACATGTAGGAAGGCCAATCTAAGCGATTGTTAAATATAATTGTGTGAAAGGGAGACACCCCATAATTGTTTTGTTATTATTTATTCACTGAGGTTACGTTGTCCACATTGTTTTTTTAAATATTTCTTTCCTTCCGTTGTTTGCTGAATTGGCAACACAAAAAATTGAAGGTCCGCAACATCAGTGTGTGGGGCATGGTGACAACTCTTTAGGACAATTTTTAATTACGTCTGCCTATCCTAAATATTGCAACATCATTATGCGATTATTTTATTTATGTATATGCTTCTCTTTGGGACTTTTGTTTGATTTTTTTAAATGTTCATATCTTATAAGGTGGATTTAAAGTACCTTTAATCCAAATTGCTTTTCCAGTTATTCACCTACATCTTCATTGGAAAAATATGTGCGTTGAGAACAAGGAAAATCTAATTTGTAACTAACTTATTATCTACTACTAATAAATGTACATATAGTTGGCAAAGAAAGTGAGACCCAAATTTAATCATATCTTAGGAGAAAAGCAGTGTTGTGTCCTCTGGTTGAGATCCTTTGTAAGCCATTTGAAAATACATGAGAACATATTATTAGAGGCTGATTTACTAGAATGTTTGAAATGAAAATTTGTGGCTAGTAATCATAGTCACAAGGTTCGGCCGAATCTCGGCCAAATCCGGAACGATCTGCATTTTTGCGGTCGTCCGGATTAATCCGCCGGATTCGGGCCGTTTTATTCGGGACAAGCGGCTGAGCGGCTGAACAAGGGAGCCCGAAGACGTCTGACGAACGGCTGAGCGGCTGAGCGAGGGAATCGCGAAGGGCCGAATCACACCAGTTGTGACCGCCGCCGAGAGGTAGCCAGGTAGGTTCTGCTCCGCTGTTTAGCATTAGGGTTTACCGGTTTAGGCTTGCCGCTTTTAGCTTTAGGTTTAATTTTATGTTAATTATTTTATTTATTTAATATTTTTAATTATTTTATTTTTATTTTTATTTTTATTAATATATTTTAAATTATTTATTTTATATTTTAATTTTTTTATTATTACAAAATACTAAATATATTATTTAATATTTATTTTATATTTAAAATTAAATATTTTGTATTAATATTTTTCATTTATAATTAATAAAATATAAATGTAAATAGCGTTTTTATTTTATAATATTAATTTTATATATTTTTAATTTTTTTAAATTTAAATTTTATTAAATATTTTTAATACAAATATGATTTATATTTTATAATATTAATATTAAAAAAAATTATTTTTTATTTTTTTAACTTGTATTATATATCTTTATAATAAATTTAAACTATATTTAGGTTTATATTTTATAAATTATAATTATAATGAATATATTTATTTTTATATATATTTTAAAATCTAAATTTTATTATATAATACTGAGTTATTTAGATATATCTTTTATAAATTATAATTATAATAAATATTTTTATTTTTTGTATTTTTTAAAATTTATATTTTATTATATAATATTTATATTTATCTTTTATAAATTATAATTAATATATATATATATATATTAAACCGAATTTTTCCGGATTTTTTCCGAACCTTTTCAAAAATTCCGGATTCCACATTTTTTTCCCCTTCCGAACCTTTCTGGATTTCCGAACCTTGTGACTATGCTAGTAATGAAGAGTATATCGATATCATCTGTTTGTTTAGATGGATTTCATTTCAGAACATCAACATAGATATATAAATTTGATTTTAAATAACTGCATCAGGGATAGAGATTCTTCTCCAGATTTAACTATAAAATTTATGGCGCACACAAGCAAATTTAACACCCCATGGAGTGTCCGCTACTTGTGCTTGCTCATGCATCAACCATACATAATCCTCAAGTTTTTGATAAATGAAATGAAACCCTTGTGAGGACAAGCTTTAACAAGTTTTCAAGAACAAATGAAAAATAGACAATAATCTTCGTAAATGGGATGAGTTTTATAGGATCAAACTTTTTACTACAAATTGATACTCGCTTGTGTGAAGCATTGATACTTGATTGGCAGGTGGTCTATTATCCTTATTGGTGATCTTAGTTTGCTACCCCTTGCCATGGACAAGTTTATTTACAATCATTGTAAGGCTTTTATGGAAAATCTTTGACAAAGTCGTCACCCTACAAACTGTCTTTTGCCAACAGGGTAGCATTCTAACTAAAGTCCAATAATAGTAAATGTTACACGAAACATGGAACCAACACAAGATGAATGACACAAGTAACTTGTTGGTAGCATATGAACAAAATTGGTTCGACTTGTATGCACTTATTTTCAGCACTCATCCTCATCGGAATGCACAACAGGAATATGCCCAAAATCTTTAATCTTTCAATTGCACAAAGCATTGCACTAAATAAAATTGTCATTGATGTTTACATCAACCAACGCAAATAGAAAGTTCCCTTATGCATTGGACCACCATTAAAGTTATGAATTGCAATTGGTCTTGCTAATGGAGCTCTTGAGTAGTTACACTTATCATTTGCAAACCAAATGCAAACCATGCCAAACCACCATATTAGCCTATATATGTGGTGGTGCAATTTGACAACTATGTTGGTCTAGTGTGGGACACAAACAACCCTCAATCTATTCCTTCACTACCTATAAATTTTGGTATTTGTACACAAATACCCCTCTGCATACCCAAGGCACTTACACTACACAAATCATAAGGGCTTACATTAGATTGGTCCACAATAGATATTAGGAATACTAAAAGGCAAGAGGTAACCTTCACAACTATATCTAGACTCAAATCCTTCTAATAGCTTCCTATAGCATTTGCATTCTTTTTCAACTTTACTCAAAAATAAAAGACAATGCTTAAACCACCATGGCAACAAAGGAAGAAATGTGCTACTCTTTTTGTAACAAAATGTAATACTAGACATCTCTGATGTTGAATGAAGAAAAATAAGTTTGTTTTTTTCCCTGTTAAATTATAAAAATATTAATATGTAACATGGCCTGATGAACAGAAATATATCCAACAGGACTAAACTATATGTTTTGAACAAACATTTAAATAATGAACAGAAATCTCTTCATACAGGGATAAACTATATGTCTTGACAAATAATTTTCTCAAACACAAAATATCACCTGGATTCTTCTCCTTTCTGGACAGTTTACTCATGAAGCATAAGGCTAAAAACCCATAAATTCTTGGACAAAACAAAATTTTAGATGTAAAGAGAAAATTCGAATTTCTGGCCTATCTGGCTAGATTCTGCATACTCAGTAGACACAAGATTGAATTTTCTATTGGAAGTGTGAATTTTCTATTGGCTGTTGAAAGGGATCGGGTAATCTATATATATAGTGAGTCTTTACATCCACTTTAATAGAGATAGCTGGTGACTCACCTGAGCTATACACCATCGCTTATTTCCATGTTTTGAAGCGCCCAGCATTGAAATGACTCAGCAGGAATATACGACCCAGCAGTAATAACTCCATACACTCCCTTGAGCTTAAGACCGTCGCTTGACTCCATGCTCTGAAGCGCCCAGCATTGAAACGACCCAGCAATGATATGTTCACAGGTGCATCGATTAATACATTTGTTTTGTTTTATATCCAAATCTTTGCGTATCAACAGCAAACAGCCCCTTACAATCTATGATCTTAGGATCGATTTCCATCAAGAAGAATACATACTTTATTAATATAGTCAGAAGATATACATCTGTGTTTGTCTGCGAATTGCAGATCCCTCTCCCTGCACCCTTCAACAAATCGCCAACATACATATCCCCTGTTTCACCGAAAATCCTCATACAAAACCATATTTTTACCACTTAGATATTCGATCCTATATTAGGCTAAACAACAACAGCCTCCCAAAAATGAATAAAACGGTTCTTCTAACATAAGAAGACTCAGATCGCCAAATATCTCACCCAACATACTTAAAATCCGCAGAGGTAAGATATTGGTTTTTTTTTTTTTAAATTTGTAAATAGACAAATTTGAAAACTTTGAAAATAAATAAATGGAGGGAAACTAATTTAACCAAGAACATGTCAAATAAATTCCAAGCACCTAGATGCTCCTGCATCATTCTTCCAAGGAGCAAAAGAAGTATTCTTCACTTGTTTTTCTTCAGCAGTTCTTCTACGCTTGTGCCCAGCTTAAGGATGTCATTTGCAGTCAACCATGTTGCATCTTCAGTTGGTAGATTCTTCCACTTAGTTAGATATTGGAAATATTCTTTGCCCCTTGTCTTTTTAACCATTTTTATGTCTAAAATGTTCTCAATCTCTTTTGGCACTTCCTTTGGTAGTTGTTGCTCCCATTGGACAACTTTATCTACCCCTATTCCAATCTCTGTAGCTGGTTGTCCTTCCTCTTTGTATGGATATAGATCTGCAACATTAAAGACTGGAGAGATTCCAATTCCTTTTGGCAATTCTATTTCATATGCATTATTTGAAAACTTCCTTATTACCTTGCATGGTCCTATTTTCTTTACCTTTAGCTTGTTATATTCCCTTTTTGGGAACCTCTCTTTTCTGAGGTGAGCAAGAACAAAGTCTTCAATACTGAAACTGACCTCTCTTTTCTTTTGATCTGCCCTTAGCTTGTACTTGATGGTGTTTTTTTCAAGTTTCTTCTTTCCCTGTTCATGCAAATTTTGCATGGCATTGGCAAATTCTTCTACATCAGCACTCCTTGTCTCCATGCTACTTAGATTTCTTAACTCATACACACCTCTTGGATGCATTCCATATGTAATTTGAAATGGACTCAATCCTGTACTTCTGTTAGGAGAATCATTATAGGCAAATTCAGCTTGTGCAAGTACAAGATCCCATTGTTTTGGATGCATACTTACCAAGCTTCTCAAGATGTTTCCTAAGCTCCTATTGACAACCTCTGTTTGGCCATCAGTTTGGGGATGATAGGCTGAACTGAAACTCAATTGTGTACCCAATTTCTTCCATA
The DNA here is from genome assembly GCA_037957365.1 of Torreya grandis. Lineage (NCBI taxonomy): Eukaryota > Viridiplantae > Streptophyta > Pinopsida > Cupressales > Taxaceae > Torreya > Torreya grandis. The sequence goes on from JARHVA010001181.1 coordinate 3,144,543, forward strand.
AGGTTCTCCAAAAGTGTCCAACAAATTTGGTACCCTTGTCAGAAACAATGCTTCTAGGCAATCCATGCAATCTAACAACATCTTGAAAGAATAGATTAGCTATGTGAGTAGCATCACTTGTTTTTGAACACGGAATAAAATGAGCCATCTTTGAGAACCTATCTACCACTACAAATATGGAGTCATGACCTTTTTGAGTTCTTGGCAAACCAAGTACAAAATCCATGCTTATTGAATCCCAAGGCCTATTTGGAATGGGTAGTGGCTGGTACAAACCTACGTTTTGACTACTTCCCTTGGCATATTGGCATGTTTTACACCTTTCAACAAATTTCTTGACATCAGTACCCATACCTGGCCAATAGTAATGAGCACTCAATTGTGCTAATGTCTTATTCTGCCCAAAATGTCCTGATAAACTACCACTATGCTTTTCCTTTAACAAATTTTCTCTCATGGAACTCTTGGGTATGCAAAGCTGGCTACCTCTGAACAACAGACCCTCTTGGACCATGAAATCTATCCAAGGACTTCTATCAACCCCCACTGGATTCATGCAAGTTTCATATGGTTCCTTGAAGTCTGGATCTTCCTTATATAGCTCCTTCAAATCTTCAAATCCCAAAATACTTACTCGAGATTCCTGCATGATCAGATTCCTCCTGTTTAGAGCATCTGCAACCTTGTTAGATTGTCCTTTCTTGTGCTTAATAGTGAATGTGAAGCTTTGTTAAAATTCAACCCATTTAACATGCTTTTGACTCAACTTATTCTGATTGCTAATGAACTGTAAAGCATAATTGTCAGTGAACAAAACAAATTCTTTAGGCAAAAGATAGTGCCTCCATTTCTTCAAAGCCTGTACAAGAGCATAGAATTCGTGTTCATAGGCTGAATACTTCTTCTTAGCATCACTTAACTTTTCATTAAAGTATGCTATAGGCTTCCCATCTTGGCTTAAAACAACGCCTATTGCAGTTCCACTAGCATCACATTCTACTTGAAAAAGCTTATTGAAATCAGGTAAGGTTAAGATTGATTCTTCAGTTACCTTCTTTTTCAACAATCTGAAACTCTTATCAGCAGCCTCAGTCCAACAAAAATTTCTTTTATCACCTTTGATTTTATCTATCATTGGGGCAACAATCCCACTAAAATTTCTTATGAATTTCCTATAGAAGCTAGCCAAACCGTGAAAGCTTCTTACCTCATATGTGCTTCTGGGTGTAGGCCACTCAAGTATAGCCTTAATCTTCTCCTTATCCATCTTCAATCCTTCTTTTGAAATCACAAACCCCAAATATATCAACTCTGTCTTCAGGAAGCTGCACTTTTTAACATTGATTAGCAATTTTTCCTCATGTAGCTTACTCAATACCATCCTCAAATGTTTCAAATGATCTTCCTTAGTTTGACTAAACACCAAAATATCATCCAAATACACTATCACAAACTTACCAGTGAACTCCTTCAGCACTTCATTCATCAGCCTCATGAAGGTGCTTGGTGCATTGGATAGTCCAAATGGCATAACGAACCACTCATAGAGTCCATCATTGGTCTTGAACGCTGTTTTCCATTGATCCCCTTCTCTTATCCTAATCTGATGGTAACCACTTTTCAAGTCTATCTTAGAGAAATATGTAGCTCCACTCAAACAATCAAGTAAGTCATCAATTCTTGGCAATGGAAATCTACACTTGATAGTAATCTTGTTGATTGCTCTGGAATCTGTACACATTCTCCAACTCCCATCCTTCTTAGGATCAACACTGTGGGGACAACACAAGGACTTAAACTCTCTCTTACCAATCCTTTGTCTAACAATTCTTGAACTTGGTGCTTGATCTCTTCATTTTCCTTTGGTGTCAACCTATAGGCAGCCTTGTTTGGAAGATTTGCTTTTGGAATCAAGTCTATGTGATGGCTAATGTTTCTCAATGGTGGTAACTCATTAGGTAAATCATCTACCACAATGTCAATGTACTCATTCAACATATCTTGCATCTCTAACGGCAAATCAATCAACTTAGTACTAGTGACTACACTCCTTGGCTTACCAATTACAACAAATTTTACCTTTTCCTTCTTCATTTGATGTAGAAACTCTTTACCACTCACTATCAATACTTTAGAATTCTGTCCTATAACAACAGCAGCCTCTTCTTTCAATGGTGTGAGTGTATGCTTGATTCCATCCTTTTCAAACATGTATGTATTCTGCCTTCCATCATGCGTGGCCTTCCTGTCAAACTGCCAAGGACTTCCAAGCAAGATATGACATACATCCATGGGCATGACATCACATAAAATATGATCCTTATATGTTCCTATCTGAATATCTACTTTACATTGTTCACTTACCAAGAGTTTGTGTCCTTTTTGTAGCCAAGAGACTTGATAAGGTGTATGATGTACCTCCTTCAAGTCTAGTTTCTCCACCATCTCAGTTGACACAAGATTGTCAGTACTCCCGCTGTCTATGATAACCTTGCAGCATTTCCCCTTACTTTTACATGTGGTTCTAAATAGAGTTTTCCTTTGAGGTGGTTCTACAACTTCTTTATTTGGCTTTAACAAGATTCTTTTCATCAAAAGAGACTCACCTTCTTCTGGGGTATCTTCATAAGCTGCTGCAACTTCTTCATTTTGTTCTTCACCTTGGGTCACATGTACGCCCCTTTCATGGCTGGTAGAAGGGTTCTCTGGACATTCATATGCCCTGTGTCTTGCATACTTGTTGCACCTAAAGCATTTGCCCATGAATCTTCCTCTTCCTCTTGGATATCCTTGGTATGGCCTTCTTCCTCTTGGTGTATAGCTGCCTTTTGAGCTTTGTGAGCTGCTGGCCTCTTCTTGAGATGTTTGCAACTGTCTTCTACCTCCTTGAAATCCTTTACTTCTGTTGGATCTGCCCCTTCTTCTTGAGAAAGATGTTTGTTTTCTTGCAATCTTCTCCTCAGCTTTCAAGGCAAATTGATATGCTTCTTCAACTGTCTTAGGAATGAGAAGACTAATTTCATCTTGAATGAAAAATTTCAAACCATTAGTGTATTTAGCTATTTTCTCTGTGTCATCTTCAATATGCCCTGATCTTATAGTCAACCTGTAAAACTCTTCAGTGTATTCTTTTACAGACATCTCTTTTTGCTTCAAATTTTGTAATTGCTTAAAAAGATTGGCTTGATAATCTTTAGGCATAAACTTACCTTTCATTTTTGCTACCATTCTGTCCCAGCTTCTGATCTTTGGCTTCTCTTTCCTCCTTTCTTCTTGCACTCCATCCCACCACAGGGATGCATGGCTCTTTAGCCTTGTCATGGCATACTTGACTTTCTTATCATCTTCTTCAATTCCTTCATACTCAAAGTATTTGTCTAATGCACTAATCCAATCAATTAATTCTTCCACATTCAAATTACCTTCATACATTGGAACCTCCATTTTTGGCTTTGTGTTCACCTTCATAATGGCTCTAATCAACCTATCTTCAGCGGTTTTTTCTTCCACCACCAATTCCTCCTCTGATGGTTTCTCTTCTCTATCACTGACTTCACCCATGTCAGTGCCTCTTCTTTGAGCCATCTCTAGGTCTTGTAGCCTAGCTGTTAGGTTCCTAATCTCTTCTGCGATTGCAACCTGTCCTCCAGGTCTCTTTCCTTTAGCTCCACCTCTGTTCCTAACTCTCATGGCCATCTTGCCTCTTCTTCACAAATCACGTTCTTCTTCTCTTGAATCTTTAGATTGTGCACAATCCCTTGGGCTCTGATACCAAATGATGAACAAAAATATATCCAACAGGTCTAAACTATATGTTTTGAACAAACATTTAAATAATGAATAGAAATCTCTTCATATAGGGATAAACTATATGTCTTGACAAATAATTTTCTCAAACACAAAATATCACCTGGATTCTTCTCCTTTCTGGACAGTTTACTCATGAAGCATAAGGCTAAAAACCCATAAATTCTTGGACAAAACAAAATTTTAGATGTAAAGAGAAAATTCGAATTTCTGGCCTATCTGGCTAGACTCTGCATACTCAGTAGACACAAGATTGAATTTTCTATTGGAAGTGTGAATTTTCTATTGGCTGTTGAAAGGGATCGGGTAATCTATATATATAGTGAGTCTTTACATCCACTTTAATAGAGATAGCTGGCGACTCACCTGAGCTAAACACCATCGCTTATTTCCATGTTTTGAAGCGCCCAGCATTGAAATGACTCAGCAGGAATATACGACCCAGCAGTAATAACTCCATACACTCACCTGAGATTAAGACCGTCGCTCGACTCCATGCCCTGAAGCGCCCAGCATTGAAACCACCCAGCAATGATATGTTCACAGGTGCATCGATTAATACATTTGTTTTGTTTTATATCCAAATCTTTGCGTATCAACAGCAAACAGCCCCTTACAATATATGATCTTAGGATCGATTTCCATCAAGAAGAATACATACTTTATTAATATAGCCAGAAGATATACATCTGTGTTTGTCTGCGAATTGCAGATCCCTCTCCCTGCACCTGTCAACAAATCGCCAACATACATATCCCCTGTTTCACCGAAAATCCTCATACAAAACCATATTTTTACCACTTAGATATTCGATCCTATATTAGGCTAAACAACAACAACCTCCCAAAAATGAATAAAACGGTTCTTCTAACATAAGAAGACTCAGATCGCCAAATATCTCACCCAACAGACTTAAAATCCACAGAGGTAAGATATTGGTTTTTTTTAAAAATTTGTAAGACAATTTTGAAAACTTTGAAAATAAATAAATGGAGGGAAACTAATTTAACCAAGAACATGTCAAATAAATTCCAAGCACGAAGATGCTCCTGCATCATGGCCCATATGTCTACAACTCACAACTTCAATTATAAGCTTTGCATCATTTTGCCTATCAACACGCACATGGCCCCTTGCAACGGTGTGAATGCTAGTGATATTTCGTTTGAGACTTCATTTGTCCAAGAACAATCATAGACAATACTGCATTTTATAAAGTAGAGAGGAGAATGAGAGTAACAAGAGATTTTCATAACAAAAGGTAGTGCTCAACACAATTAGTGCAATACAAGGACTTATTACAATTGCCCTTTGTCCAATGTACAAATTTCTATTTATGTGACACAAAGACCCAACGGTTGTTGGTTAAACCCAACTGTCAACAACCAAAAACACTAACAAGTCACTACAAAACTATCGAAAGTTGACAATCAATCACTAATCACATAACAACATTGGCTACAAAACCCATGACGACTAATATGGTGGTCTACATTATCCCCCTCTTAAAATAAGTTGGAGTCGCTTCTGTCACAACCCATAAACAACTTGAGAAGAATAAGATTGAAGAGGAAAACAAAATGCTAACCATATCCAGGGGCTTGGTGGCTAGAAATTGGACGTATAGTCTCTATAGGTGGTTGTATGGTGGTTGAAGGTCATTGTATGGTGTGGAGAGTTGGAGGGCGCATATGACAATGGTTAGGATGTATGCACAAGGATTTTTGGTGGGCATACAATGGTTGTGAGTGGGCGCTAGGTGGGTGTTCATCATAAGGTGGTGCTACTTGTTGGCCGTACGGTGAGGCTCTAATGACATATGTCTTTAGCTTGTCAGGGAATAGCAGTATGCTATTGAGTGATGATGACTGTATGTTTGGATGCGCTAGTCATACAACGGTGAAAGGTTAGACTGGTTGTGTACGGTTCCCTTTTAATTAGTTCTTATTCTTTTTCACTTTTGATGGTACCATCTTCTTTGGGTTCGGTGGGTCCCGATAGTTTAAATGTTTTTCATTCGTACATGGAGGCTTAATTCCGAGTTTTTCATCCATACATGGAGGCTTAATTCCGAGAGGCATTCTAGAATGGTAGCTGGGGGGTGGTGGGATGTAATATTTGTGAATATGTTCACTTTTAATTCAAGTCTTAAATTTGACGTCCATTTGACCATCACTTAGAAGTTTTTCTTTTTTCATTGGAGAAGTCAATTGAAAACTTGTAATATTTTTGGTCATTTTTTTCATTGGAGAAGTCAATTGAAAACTTGTAATATTTTTGGTCATTTAGTAGAGTTTGGAGCCCCCCTTTTTTTTTTTTTTTTTTCGGAAAGATGTTTTTCGAGCTTGACACATTGGTGTAGCTAGATTGACATGATTTGTCACCAATCAGTGGGAAATTTGTGAAGAAGGCAATGAAGTTATTAATAAGTGTGGTATGCGAAAAATCCAAGATAAGGACCTTGAGATTGACATCTCTTGGCATTTTCTAGATAGATTTATTTAAGATATCTATACTAGTATTAATTATATTTATATTTTTTATCCTCTGTAGATATAATTTTAAGCTAGAGCCACTCATTGTACTTTTACACAGTTCAAAATCTCGTTCTCGGCGATTTCTCGGGAGGGCAAAATTTGAACCAGATCTCGGGAATTTCTCTACAACTTTATCGCTACTTTAAAAAACATATAAATTCATAAAATAAACTTAATTTTTAAATTTTTTTACCCTCTGTAAGAGCCCCTCTATAATTTCACTAAAATCATGCATTCCTCTTCATACACATTTTGTCAAACACTTTGCATACTTAGGTTAAGAGGTTTTCTTTTGCAATTTTATTATATTCATATTTGTCTTAGATTTATGAAGGGGTTTTTTTGCATAATATTGATGTCAAATGAAAGATCAATAAAACACAAAGTAACATACATTCATATGTTGGAAGGTCAATATAAAATCTGAGTGTAAAACCTATTAATAAAAATCTGAAAACAAGTATTTAACAGTCCATATCTAATCTCTTTATTTGTCTTGAAATGTGCATAAAATGGTTGACCAAATTTGATACAACACGTTTAAGGATAGGCTGCAAATAAACTTCGAAATTTTTTGTAAGAAAAATCCTTCAAGGAACATTGTAGTGCGACATTGTAGAGGTACGAAACACTGTAGCACCTGTAGGGAACACTGTAGCAACGGTACGGATTATTGTAGCATGCTTTCAAAATTCATAAAATCTTCAAAATCTTCATTAACTTCAAAACTATCTCTGCAGCAATTTATTCTTTGAAGCTTCAATCCTCTATAAACTAATCAAATAAGCACAAGTGTGAATTCTGGAATGAATCCACCCAATAGGCTGAATGGGTTTTCGTCCAAACAACCAATCTACCCAAGGGTTTTCGTCCTAGGGCACATTAAATCTGCAAACACAAGCTCTCCAAAATTCTCTGATAGAAAATATCAAAACCAAGATGTTCAAATGACTTGTTCTCATATCTTTTTAAAGGTTCAGCTGAGTCTTCTAGAAGAATCTAATTTAACCTTTTCAAGGCTTCTAGAAGAACACTTATTTAATAAAGTGACTTTATAATATTTATTTTTTATTTGAGTCACTTTAATTAACTTAATTAAAAATAAAGCTATCCTTATGATTTAATTTATTTGGACAACTTTATAAGTAATTAATTTAATTTTATTCCTTTGTAATACCTAATCATAGCCTATGGAAATAAAATAGGCTAGCTGGCCTTGCTGGATGATCATTCAGAAAAAGGGGACATTACAGTCTTCCATTTTCAGAATTGCTTGCCCTCAAGCAATTGCAAATCTAGATGTTGTAGAATCTGTCCACCTTCCCACGTAGCATCCTCGATAGGCAAGTCCCTCCATCTAATCAAATACTCTGTGATCACCTTCTTTCTCAATCTACGCTCCCTCATATCCAAGTTAACATCAGGCACCAAAACCAACTTGCCCTCCTCATCTAAAGGTGGAAGCTTTGGAGAAGGTATAATGTGTTGCTTAAGTGCTCTTTTGAGGCAAGATACATGAAATACATTATGAATTTTGCTATCTTCAGGCAATTCTAGCTCGTATGCAACCTCTCCAACTCTCCTCACAATCTTGTAGGGGCCATAGAACCGAGGCTTTAACTTTTTTGCACCATTCTTCCTCAATGTTGATTGTCTGTATGGCTGTAGGTGCAAGAAAACCAAATCACCAACCTTGAATGTCCTTTGAACCCTTTGCTTATCAGCATATACTTTTTGTTGATTATGAGCATGGTGAAGATTCTCCTGAAGGGACTTGAGAATATCCTGGCTATCTTGCATCAATTCTCTCACCTTAGGAGCTTGACTGTCAGCAAATGCCAAGTCGTTAAAAGACATAGCGTCATACCCATACAAGGCTCTAAATGGTGACATGCTTATCGACATGTGATAGGTGGTATTGTAACAATGCTCTCCCAAATACAACCACTTGATCCAAGCCTTTTGTTGCCCTGCAACATAATTGCGTAAATACCCTTCCATTTATTTACAATCTTCGTCTGTCCATCTGTCTGCGGGTGGTAGCTAGTGCTCGAGGTCAACTTAGTACCAAGGAATTTGAATAGATCTTGCCAAAACAAACTGAGGAACTTGCTATCCCAATCGCTGACAATGGTCTTCGAAAGCCCATGAAGTCTAAACACTTCTCTAAAGAATAACTCTGCAACCTGGGGTGCCCTATAATCAGCTGAAATAGCAAAGAAATGTGCATACTTAGTCAATCTGTCAACAAACACATATATGCAATCTTTGCCTTGGACTTTCGAAAGACCTGTAATATATTCCATAGATATACTCTCCCACTTTTGCTTAGGAATAGGCAATCGCTGAAGTACTCTTGCGGGAAAAGTATGCTCAGACTTGTTCTGCTGACAAGTCATACACTTTCTAACATAACGCAAGACATCATCCCTGAGACCCTTCCATGATAATCTCTCCTTAATTTGCTTGTAGTTCTTGAAGAACCTTGGATGTCCCGCTAGGGGAGTATCATAAACGACCCTCAAAATCTTATCCTTCATCTTAGATTTAGGTACCAAATATATCGTGTCCTTATAATACATCACGTCATTAGTCACCTTATACCTATCATCTTGAATCTTACCGTCCATGAGCTTGCATGCAAATGTATTCTTGGAATACTCAACCAAAAGGCGAGCCTTGCAATCAGCTGAAATCTTTGACATAGAGAAAAGTGTGGGTTTCTTGGATAATGCATCTGCTACAAAATTCTTCTTACCCTTAACATATTCAATATCAAAGTCATATGCCTGAATCTTGCCTTCCCACTTTTGCTAGCGCTCATTCAAATCCTTTTGCTCCAAAAAGTATCTCAAACTGTTTTGGTCCATTCTCACTACAAATTTTCCACCCACCAAATACTGCCTAAATTTTGCCAATGCATGCATGATGGCAAGCATCTCCTTATCATAGGTGGAATATAATCGCTCCACATCTCTCAACTTCCTACTCTCATAGGCTATGGGATGTCTATTTTGCATAAGCACGACACCTATCCCTTCGTCAGATGCATCACACTTTAGTACAAATGGTTGAGAAAAATCTGGAAAGGCCAACACTAGACAAGTGCTCATCACCTCCTTAAGTCTATAAAATGTAGCTTGAGCCTCATCCAACCATCTGAATGCTCCTTGCTTAGCGAGATCTGTAAGAGGTGCTGCCAATTAAGAAAATCCCCTGACAAATCTCCTGTAATAACTGCATAACCTGAGAAAACCCGTCAAATCTGAAACTTTCCTTGGTGGCGGCCAATCCAAAATGGCAAGTATCTTCTCCTGGGGCACCTTCACTCCTCTAGCACCAAACCCCTGTCCCAAATATAAAATATTTGTCATTCCAAATTCACATTTGGAAGCCTTTTCAAATAAGGATTGTGTCTCCATAATGCCCAACACCTCATCAATGTGCCTAAGGTGATCATCCCATGTCTTACTGTATATCAAAATATCATCGAAGAATACCAGCACAAACTTCTGCAACTCTCGATTAAAGATGTGATTCATACATGACTGGAAAGTTGTAGGAGCATTAGTAAGCCCAAAGGGCATAACCAAAAACTCATAATGTTTGTAGTGGCATCTGAATGCTGTCTTATGTATATCCTCCTCACGGACTTTGATCTGATGATATTTTGAATGAAGATCAATTTATGAAAAGTAAACCGCCCCATGTAATTCATCCAATAACTCATCTATCCTAGGTATAGGGTACCTATTTTTGATGGTCTTCTTATTCAAGGCACGGTAATGAATGCACATTCTTAACATGCCATCTTTTTTACCAAGACCACTAAAGATGCAAAGGGACTAGAGCTAGGTTTAATGTGTCCCATATCCAATAACTCCTTTATTGTTTTCTCAATCTCCTATTTGAATATTTTGGGGGTGACGATAAAGAGTAGTAATAACGGGCTTGGAGCCCTCCTCTAACTCAATCACATGCTCAAATTCACGATCAAGTCTACCAGGTGGAATATCTCCAAACACCATATTGCACTTATCCAAAACCAATTGGATGTTCACGTGATAATGCCTATCAACATTAGAAGAAGATTTGGAAGACACAACATTGGGTTGCTCATACAACCTCATCATGTCTAAACAATGCCTCCATCCTCTTGGCTGTCACTACCCTTGGTGCACCATCTGCCAAAGCTCTCAACACTATCTTCCCATCTGACATAAACTCCAACTCCATCTTTTGGAAGTCCTAACTGTATCTGCCAAGTGAATGCAACCACTGAACTCCCAAAACAACATGAGTCTCACCAATCCCAACCACGTAAAAATCATCAATAACCGTCTAATCCCCCAACTGGATTCTCAATTGTGAAATCTTCTTAGTGCAACTCATCTTGAAGCCATCGGCTACCATGACATTGAAACCAGCAAAATCCTCAACTTGTAATCCTCTCTTTGCCATTAACCCTCATCAATAAAATTATGAGTGGCCCCGTTGTCAACCAAACATGGAACCCGTTGTCCCTTAAGTACTCCTCTCACTTGGAAAGGATGATACTTAGGAACCCCCGATAATGTAGCAATAGCACCATGAGCCATGTCTCCTATAGCAGTATCGTCATGCTCTACTTGCTGTTCCTCATGTTCACTATCCAAACTAGTGTCAACTATCTCCTCATCAATGTCGGAAGTGAGCTCTATGTAATGCACTTTGCCTTTCCCAAGGCATCTGTGACCAGGTTCCCAAGGCTCCTTGCAAGAGAAGCATAACTTCTTCCTACGCAACAATTCCTCATCTCAAAGTCTATCTTAGGTGGCGTGTGCTTAAGGCTGATTGAAGGTTCTCTTGAATGGTTTGTTGCCCTTTGAAGCTCTTCTTTTGGGATTGATATGTGGGAGGTGTAGTCTCTAGATCAAGTGCCATTTGGATAGCATCTTGTAGTACTAGGTTTGAAAGCCTTCACCAAACCCCTCAAGGTTGCATTCAAACCCTCTATGAATAGAATTACCACTCTCTTTTCCACCATAACAACTTTTTGGAATTCGTTGATGTAGCTATCAACATCCTCACTTTGTCTAATCAATGCCAACTCACGGAAGTACATGTTGACATCTTTCTGGTCAAATCTAGCAATCAATTTGCAGCTGAACTCATCATAGGACTGAATCAAAGCATGGTTTTGTGTCACCAAACCATGATGCCACCAATCATACGTTGCTCCCTCCAAATGCAAGGTTGCAAACTTAATTGATTCCTCTTCTAGAATGGGCTTAAGTGTCAAAAATGTATCCAACTTGTGAATTCAAGCACGTTTTGTGCTCTTTCCACTACCATCAAAATTTGGAAGAGTTAGTTTGCTCAATGCATGCTGATACTCCTTATGTTGATTTCTTGGTCTTTGTCCCTGTAGTGATTTTTTTTATCCTTCCGTTGATTCATATATTGGTTCAGTGATAACTCATTTTTGATCGCATGAGGAAGTGTATGGTACTCATCATAAACTGCTAGCACCTCATCAACCAATGGCTCCTTTTTAGGTTGTGGTGCTTCTTCTTCTTCTCTAGGTGTGACTGTAGACCTGAATGGTCTATCTGAACCACCTGAACTATCTCTTCTAGGAATGTGATTCCCCGCATTACTACCATCACTTGTATCATTTTGATTTACCCTGAGAGTATTCATGTTTTATGACATTTGCCCAATGGCTGTGATCAACTGCTGTTGTGACTACATAAATCGTTGCACCATCTGTTGTTGTCCTCATGCAAGGTCATTCAATATGTTTTCTAGACTTTGAGCATCATACCTTCTCCCAGCGCTATCTTGGGGACTCTCTGAACCACTCATTGTTTCAATCTCTGCTACAGCTGTAAGTGGTTGTCTTGTTACAAGTACTGCTGAAAGTGTATCCTCTTATGGATATGGACCTGCAAACTAAAATTGCCTTCTTTGCTCTCTTTCATAATACCTTCTAGCTCTGTCACTAGTGCTCATTAACCGTTCAGGCTGGCAGGAATGTGGCTCTGATACAACTGTAGGAGCCCCTCTATAATTTCACCAAAATCATGCATTCCTCTTCATACTTGTCAAGCACTTTGCATACTTAGGTTAAGAGGTTTTCTTTTGCAATTTTATTATATTAAGATTTGTCTTAGATTTGTGAAGGATTTATTGCATGATATTGATGCCAAATGAAAGATAAATAAAACACAAAGAACATACATTTATATGCTGGAAGGTCAATATAAAATCTGACCATAAAACCTATTAATAAAAATCTGAAACAAGTATTTAACAATCCAGATTTGACCTCTTTATTTGTCTTGAAATGTGCATACAATGGTTGACTAAATCTGATACAACATGATTAAGGATACGCTGCAAATAAGCTTAGAAATTTTGTCAAAAAAATCCTTCAAGGAACACTGTAGCACAGCGCTGTAGTGGTACAGAACATTGTAGTATCCATACAGAACACTCTAGCAGTAGTACAGATTACTGTAGCATGCTTTCAAAATTCATAAAATCTTCATTAACTTCAAAATTATCTCTGCAGCAATTTATTCTTTGAAGCTTCAATCCTCCATAAACTAATCAAATAAGCACAAGTGTGAATTCTGGAATGAATCTACCCAATAGGCTGAATGGGTTTTCGTCCAAATAACCAATCTACTTAAGGGTTTTCGTCCTAGGGCACACTGAACCTGCAAACACAAGCTCTCCAAAATTCTCTGATAGAAAATATCAAAACCAAGATGTCCAAATGACTTGCTCTCATCTCTTTTTAAAGGTTCAACTGAGTCTTCTAGAAGAATCTAATTTAACCTCCTCAAGGCTTCTAAAAGAACACTTTATTTAACAAAGGGATTTTATAATATTTATTTTTTATTTGAGTCACTTTAGTTAAATTAATAAAAAATAAAGCCATCCTTATGATTTAATTTATTTGGACAACTTTATAAATAATTAATTTTATTTTACTCCCTTGTAATACCTAATCATAGCCTATGGGAATAAAATAGGCTAGCTAGCCCTGCTGGATGATCACTCAGAAAAAGGGGACGTTACACTCTCCAAGTCCAAAGTATTTTCAATGACAATATTGCAGCTTGCCAAATACAAGTATAAAACTGCAGTCTCAACTTATATGGTTCACAACTTCATAGGTTCATGGTTCGCCCTCATTCAAAGCAGTAAATACTAAATATATATTCATGAATCATAATTTCATATTGTATATTGTTACTAGTAGTAGTACCACAGTACCACTTCCCTGTATATACTATGTAGTATAACTGTTATACTATAAAGTATATACAGGGCCCAGGTAATTGTGAGTGTGAATTGTGCACTGGTGGAGTGTCAAGACTCAACAGTTCATCAAACTTCAAACTTTTACTAGTGGCATCGGGCGATGAACTGCAATGAATTATGAGGGCACTACTGCACTATATTGCTGAGTATAAAATACTAAAAGTATGAAACTTACAGCTGGAGCCTTGAAATACAAACTGCAATGATGAATGAGGGCACAAGAAAATCGCGATAATAAAATCCGCAATTCACTTTATGAGCAAATAAGAAAAATGTGATAATGGTTTTAATTTTTTAACTTTTTTTAATGGATTGTCTTTTTTTTTTTTTTAATAATTTTCAGTTATCGAGATATTGGATTTTCTCGGTGATTTTTGCCGAGAAAATCAAGGTTCTCGTCTTGCGAGAAACCCCTTGGTTTCTCGGCCGACAATCATACCACGAGAAACGCCGAGAAATATTGATATTTCAAGGAGATTTCAATCTATGCTTTTACATATTGTATCGTCGAAATGCTCTAGTTGCATTGCCTTGATTGCCATCACTTCACATATTTTAAATGGCCCTAGCCAAAATACTTTAAATGTTCTTGGCTTTATTTCTCATCAACCTTTATTTTTTAATATAAGTTCATTAGATTTAAAATTCATGCACCACTAGTATTGGTCGCAACAATGCTTTCTCTACCTTGACATAACCTTTGTTAGTCAATGTGCCATCGCTTTCTGCTCATGCATGTTGAGCATATTTTTATTTGACCATACTTAAAAAATAGGCCTTACTTCAAGGGGTCGTACTTTACCTTTTATTAAAACTTTATCATTAGAACCTACCTCATGCTTATTGAGGTCAATTCTTTGGACATCATGTTAGTTGCCTCTTCCAATTGGTGGGCCAACTTATCATCAATCTTTGTACCCTTGACGATGTATTCTTTGAACTCTGGTGGGTTAATCAAATGTGATGTTGACGACTTATAAGGACTTAGCATCCCCGACATATGCTTCTAGGCATCCCTTGCCAACATTGGCTTTGTTTAATCTCCATAATCTCAATGTTATTTCAATTCAGCTAGTACACTTCATTGCCTTCCATTTGCCAATGTAAAATATTGTTGAGGGAGTTCGTCTCATCTTCGGAGCCCGACTATAACTCCAAGACCCCTTCATTGTTTGTCTCCATCATACCCCACTTCCCTTCCACCGAGCTTTATTCCTCAGAGTCAAAATCCAATGAGTCTGATGAAGTTGCTTCCTCATTGATAACCGGATTCTTCAAATCTACGACATTCTTTTGGCCATTGTTTTCAATGGAGATCAGATTCTTTTTCTAGTTGTGGTCGGCTTTGGTTGTTATCAACCAACCCGACCCAATAGTGCATCACAGGCCTTCTATTTCAATGAGATGACCACAAAATTTAACAAAGGGGATTGGGTTCCAATAAATACCCTTTGTCCCATCAGTCAAATACTTTAATGCCATGTTGATCTTTTCCTACCAGTTGGAATGTTAGAGGCAACATAGTTTGCTTCTCAAGACTCTTCTAATTCTCCTTTGGAAGAACATTCACACTTGAACCACCGTTGACAATAGAGTGAACAAATTTTGACATATGCACAATTACTGGCCATTGGGCTAAATTCATTGTCAGGAGCATATGTTCAATCACTTTATCACTTGATAATGCTCGACTATGGGATCATTCTTCTACTTTTTTCTCTCTCCATCACCCTACGCTACACCATTTGACATTAGGCGCGCCTTTATATGCTCCATGTCTAGGCCAATTTCTTGTATGGTAGCAATTATTGCAGTCTTGAGTTTTGGAATGTTTTGCATTAAGTTAGCTATCTTCATAGGTACAATGATCTGCAAGACTTTGTCTTGCAATAGCTTGGTTGGACTCGAGTTTGCTTGTCATTGTACTTGCATGTTCATGCGACTGACGTCGTTCGTCAATCATTACACTCTCGACTTCCACCCTTGCTTTAGCTAATCTTTCCTTCTTCATACATGGTTCAAGTAATTGGTTTTCTTTGCTTGTGTGCTGGAAATTACTATAACTTCCTTGCCTTCAGCTATGCCAATTTTGTTGATGTTTGTTTGCATTGGACAATTGGCATTGTTATGGCCCCTAGGCCCACACCATTTTCAAAGAAATCCAGATTTGTGTTGATTAGTAGGGAAATCTCTTGCGAAAAGTCCCAACTCATTGCACTTTTGACATTGTATAATTGGCTGCCTTTGGTAGCCATATTGAATCCGACCTCTGCCGCCACTATTATTCCATTGTCGGAAATTCATTGGCAGTGTGGTGGGGGTGTCGATTTCTCTCCGTGTGAAAAGTACTTGGGTGCTTTTGTTTTGCATATTGTATGGGCAATCCTTGACTGCATGCCTTGTAACTTGACAAATCTCTCAAAGCACTTTATTTGGGAAAGTCACCTTGGTTTGGCCTTCTACCTTGGAATAAGTACACCAAAGATCCTTGCCTTCATTCTTAGTTTCTCCTTTCAGCGCCCTCATTATTTAGAACATCTGCCCCTCCTTAGAGCTTTCACCAATTGTGATTCACTAACACTAGAGCCATAGTCATCTTTGTTATTCTATTGTATGCATCCTCAAAAGATGAAGGTGGAACCACCTTCAGCGTCCAACGCAATGAAGGCACCGACCCTTTAATGAACCATTTCTTCAACCCATCTACTAGCTCTTTTTCAAGTTTTCCCAATGATTCTTTGAGTATCCTATTGTAGGCTCGAACGCTCTCATGCTTACCTTGATAGGTATTATAGATCTCGGCTATGATCCCATTGTCATCTCTTAGGAGTCTAAAATCCTTCTCGAAAGCTTTCCTGAGTTTGCCCCATGAAACCTTCTAATGGCTGGTGGATATGTGTTCTAGTCAATGGCCACTTCTCGAAGTGTCATTGGGAAGCAACACAACCACAACCGTTCATTTGTGTTTGTTTCTCGTCCAAATTATAATACATGTCCTGTGATGCTATATGGGATCCTTTGATTTGGCAGCTTATGCATTTTTGGAAGAGGAGTTGATGGGGTGACCATGGCTCAGGGTACTGGTTGCTTCTAATGTGTCTCTTTGAATATGATTCTCCTCCTTAAGAAGGTCTACGTTGGATTTTCCTCTATTCTTTTATCACTATTGAACACGTCCCTATACCCGACCCTTCTTTCGACAAGAATTTGTACACTAGCTTGCTTCTCAAGTCCCCTTTTTGTGCTACCCCTTCCAACTTTTCATTCATGTTACCCCAAACTCTTCTCGTGATTCTCTTATGATGCCCTCCAACCCAACCTAGATGACAAGGTCTGCACTTCCTTCCCCTGGAAGGAGCTATTGCAATCTCTACACACTCCCTACTCATGAGTGGTGTAACTTCTTGGTCCCCTTACTGATGGTGTTGTCTTCTTCTCTTGCCTTTGTTCAGAGTCAATAGCTTTAATTTTTTCTTGTATGTCATTGGTCCTCTTTTGCTTGAGCTCTTTATATTGTTGTAATCTCTTTTGTCGTCGTGTTTTACAGTCATGTTTGACACAAAGATCTTATAAGATAAATGTAGTGCCTTGTTGACAATGAGTATTGTTGACCTGCGTTTACTTTGAACCAATTTTTAACATGACCCGACTTTCTTTAAAATCACGACGAAAAAATGTTTACAATGAAACTACACTACCAAGAACAATAAAGACAATAGTGCCTACCATAAAGTAGAGAAGAGAATGAGAGTAACAATAGTTTTTCATTAATAAAAGTTAATGGTCAGTACAATTAGTGCAATACAAGGAGGATGTGATACAAGGCGCCCTCTCTCCTATGTATATCATTCTACTTATCTCACAAGAAAACCCAACAGTTGTCGGTTAAAACACAACCGTCAACAACTGAACATACAAATGAGTCATTTCAAAACTACCTAAAACCAACAATACAATCACTATTTACAATGGCAGCTACAAAACCCATGAAAATACTAATATGAAAGTCTACACCGTCCTCTTTTGCACTTGAAGATGGATTTGCCTCACCTTGTCAATAATTTTTTCTGCCGTTTGAATTTCTGAATCAACCTCTTCTATGTGCTATTTATGTCGTTCCATAGCAACATCAACAGTTGCACCAATGTTTTGTTTAATACTTTGGTTTAGCCATCTGTTTGGAGATGGAATGCAGTTGACCTCTTCAACTTTGTATCCATTCTATCCCACCTAAAAGTGGTCCAGAATTTGCCCAAAAACTCTGCATCTCTATCTGAAACAGTGGAAGTAGGCAAGCCAAAGGGAACCCAAACATTAATGAAAAAAAAATCAGCTGCTTCATGGCCCTTAGGAGTTTTCTTGTGTGGAATGAGTATGCTTGTCTAGTTAAATTGGTCTACAAGAACAACAAATGGTTATGCTGCTTTCTTCAGATGGGAAAACCTCCTACAAAATCCATGGAAATGCTTTCCTATTGTTTTGGGGGAACATGTAACTGCACCTACAACTCCAACTTTCTATTACTTGGCTTACATGTGCTACATAAAACACATCCCATTATGAATTTAGCAACACAGTCCGGCATTTTTAGTCAACACACATTATGCCTTTTGCAAATGTGCCAATGCTTTTGCTAATATGCCATTGCCTTTGTTACCCCAAAGTGACCAGCTACCTTGTTGAGTGTTGCATACAAAATAATTGCTTGAGTGTTGGCTAGAAGGTTCGAGGGTGTTAGAGCAAGAACAACCTGAGCTGTGTCGAAATGTTTTGTTAAACGCGAAGTCAGCTTTGGGCTATGATTTACATTTATTGTCAGAATCCTTTCTACAATGGTCTCCATGAAAGTTCAAGTGGATGACCAGTTCACCTCTTCAATTTAGTTTGACATTATTTACATAGAATTGTTCTCCAGCCCTTGGCATTATGTTGTGCTGGGCTATTGTCATGAGCTGCATGGTTTCAGATTCTTCCTATACAGTCTTATTTCTGCTTGGGAGGCCATTAATTGGGCGAAGGAAACAAGTCAGAAGGCACGTTTCTTGATTTTTGATTTTAGTAAGGTTTATGATATAATTGATCAGGATATTATCCTTTATATGTTTAATTGGTTGGTTTTTATTGTCAAAACAATCATTGCTAACTTCTATATAAAAGTTAATGTGAATGATCAGTTTCACTCTTCCATTTAGTTATAGAGATCAAATAGATCGGGTTGTCCTCTAGCCGCTCTGCCCTGTGATGTGTTGCACTATTTGTTATGGGGCACCATGTTTCAGAGTCAAATAATGGGAATTTGATTACTTGATTGTAGGGAAATGCTAACTTCTGCTGAATTTGGCCCTCTTTCCTTTGTTTACATATTATTTTGTGGTTGGTACTTAAGTTCAGATATGTTTTGTGCCACTCAGGAAATAAGGTTAGTGAACTTAAAACTGAATTTTGGGTTGTTTTCCATTTAATTTTGTTCCAGATTGAAGAAATATTTACTGGAAGTTGTTTCAAAAGGTAGTAAAGTGAGTTACCTTGGGATTTCCTCTCAGAGCATTGTATTCGCTAGTGATATGTAGGTGTGTGTGCTTTGCTAAAATTGAAGGTAATACCCGAATGTGGCATAACAAGGAAATCTCAGTTGCTAGTAGTTCTCAGTACTATGTGAATTATAGCAAGTGGCCATTAGTGCTACTCATGCTAGTTCCATAGTGTTTCATCTGCCTTGAGCTTGTCTAATGCTTAGGAATTATCAAGTTTGGGTTTGAGAGAGGGTACATCTAGCCTTTTGGGAGATTACACTTTGAATGGTGAGAAAGGAGGATTTGGACTGGTTGGTGAGAGGGCCAGAAGCTTGGCTGCTGGTGGAAAAGTGGATTGTTAAATCCATTAGTGATGATGCCATTTGGGAAATCTTTATCAGGTGCCATGTTCTTATAGCTACAAACATAGGAGCCATGGTTGTAAAAAAAAGTGACCTGAGAGACTCATAAAATACGTTCAACAATAAAATCCATGGAAAAATGTTGTATTAATTTTTTAAAGTAAATATTCCAAAATATGTAGTCTCTAAATAACTTCCTTTACAAAGAATTTTTAATTTATGGCAATAAAATTGACGTTACTGGGTACTGCCCTGGAGGCCCTTGTACCCATACCGGTGAACTTCTGGCATCGGTACCAGTCCCAGTATGGGTACTACCTTGGAGGTCCTTGTTCCCTTACCAGTATGGTTCTGGTACTGGTACCAGTCTGAGAACCTCCTAGGCACATTCTGGTATGACAGTGCTGTATCCGGGGCATACTTGTGCAGAACTCGAGCCGTACCTGACTGTCAAACAACAATTAAAAAAAAAAAACATAAAAAATATACAAAAAATAAAAAAACAATAAAAAAGAAATTAAACGCAACTAAGTAAACCTAAACATATATGCAAGAGCTGTATAGTGGCACTAATGGGAGTGGCACTGCCCCTAGTCCTATTACATCTGGTTCTAATAAACCAGTTACTGATTTGGGTGCTTGTGATGAAGAGCAATATGATGATTGTTCGTTTGTTCATTTAATTTTTGAGTTTGAGTTTGACCATTGACTATTTTCCTATTTTGAAAAAACAATATAAATTTGCAGGAAATATCATGTCATGACTTGTTTGATATACCGGAGTATCAAATTATAGATAGTGTTTTGTTGTTTTTTGATTTATCTTATGCATATCACATTGACATTTGGTTAATCTTATTTATATTTTATAATTTTTGTGCGGATGTACCCTCCTGGGGTCTCAAAAAAAATCTGCAAACCCTCTTACTTGTACTGTACGCATACGAATACCTTGTTAACTTAGAATAAAAGTTGAAAATTTGAAATCGATAAGGGTTAGAGAGAGTTTGTCAATGCTGATATGCTCTCTCCAAAAAAAAGGAAAAATGTGGTTTTATTTTTCTTTCGTATTTTTTATTGTTGTTTATATATATATGTATACATTTTGTGGGATTTTTTGTTAATTGTCGAGTTGTTTTTGGCCATCATTGCTAGAATTATCATGGGTATCACAGGCTATTTTTCTTTGATAAATGCGATTTATAATGCTTCATTTTTTACATTTCGAGACTCTTCGGTTTGGACAAGAATCTCAAAAGCTTCAAAGATAGCTTATTATGTTTGAATTGGAATATGCAAGGGTTTAGACATGTATGGCATTGTGTGAAACATAGTATCTGGTGTTTCTGAACTCCTGTAGGCCCTCTAGGTTTTTTTCATAGGCTGGTTTGTAGATTTGTGTCAAGAAAAGAAGTTTTTGTGCATAATGACTGATGGAATTCGGAGTGCCTGGATTGGTTCTCATGGAGGGGTATTTCCAAGTTATTAAGAAGAGAAATAATCCCATTTAGAAATAATCAGCATGATTGATGTTGTTGACAAAGTTAAGGAAGTCCTCCAAAATATTGCGACAAGGTAGAGATTCTCTTCTGATGATAAATCAATTTTCTACTTTGATTGTCTTACTGTTGGCAGGTATTTCAGGTGCAAGTTTAGCATTGTTGAGAAATTTAACTCCAGGTGGTCAGCTATGAATGCTGAAGATTGCTAGATAAAGATTGGTACTATTTGGTCCACATGTTATCCAGGGACTTGCTGGCAAACACTACTAGTGAGAATTGGTGATTTGAAGAGTTCGTGCGTAGTATGGATAGTGTGGAAGACAGGATAGGATCTAAATCATATATTTTGGGATTGCAAGGGTGCCATATAGTTTTGGTTTCATATTGACCAGTGGTTTCATAACAGTTTTTGTAGGCTTGTTCAATGGGGGCAGCCATCATTGATGATCCCTAGTTTTGTAGGAAACTTGCTTGAGGTTATGGTATGTTCTTTGGTTGACTTCTCTTTCAAGCCCCTGGAAAAATTTATTGTAACTTTAGATGTTTTGGAGAATCATTTTGTGGGAGGGAATTTCTGGATGACGGAGCATTTCAGTTTGTACTAAAGCTCTTCTCGTTTGAGAAGTATATATTAAATTCTTTAATTTGGGTTCAACCATGGAGGCTTTTCTGACTTGCTTGGGTTGGAAGAGGAAGTGCTATGATGATCCTTGCTTCTTAACGTACATTTTTATTTTCTGATGTGATATAGACTCAAATATTTTTGCATCAAAAGAAAATTTTGAGAGAAGTGTGTGATGAAAATAAAGTTAAAAGATGGGAAATAATCTAAGAAGGAAACTAAAGTAGATGCAAAATAGATCGATGGTCAGGGTAATGTAGTTTGCAACTATGATGTTAAAAAAGAATAATGTAGTTTGAAACTATGATGTTTATAGGGGATATACCGGTCGATAGTCACCATCCTTTTCTTTCTTTTTGCTGTTTGAAGTTTCTTGGAATCTATTTTATTAGCCTTTAGGTTATAGGGGTTCACCGATTTGTTTTGAGACTCTTGGTTTGGTACGGCTTGGGTACGTTTGTACACAAATATACAAACAAAATTAACCACATAGTATGCATAAAATAAACCCAAAAAGTACAAAACACTTTTGATAATTGATAATTCAAAATATCAAATGAGCCATGGCAAGTGATATATTGCATAGGTTTATGTTATCTATTTAAAATAGGAAAATATTCAATGGTCATAGTCAAACTCAAGTGCTATGCAAACAAATCATCATATTGATCTTTATTCAAATCTGCAATTGGCTCATTACAACCATATGTAGTAGGATTAGCAGCAATTCCACTCCCCCTAGCTCTGCTATGCGGTCCCTGTGTAGAAGTCTCTTGCCCTTTTTTATCAAGTAACATGTTGGACAATGGAAGCATCCAAGTCGAGATGCTTTGGCTCTACATCCCAATGCGTTGTTGCTGTTTTTGCTTGTAGTCGGGCTGATTTTGTGATAGGAGGTGAAAATTGAAATGCACGTAAACCAATTCCCTTGCCTTTTTTTGCCAACTAGGTGCGGTTAATTGAGTGGATAAAGGAGTGTGTATTCTAGTTCTGTTCAATGAAAGAGGAACTTGCAACCCATTAAAACAAAGTAAATACAAAATTTTAATTATGAATTTACTTAAAATAAATAGCTAATTGATGATTCAAATTTAAATTTATAAAAATTAAAAAAATAAAGAATAGCTAATTGATGATTCAAATTTAAATTTATAAAAATTAAAAAAATAAAGAGTTAAAAACCGTAAGTGTCATATTTTTTTTATGGCAAGAGGTTGCAAGTATGCGGCTTCTTGGCATGGAGGTACCGCTATTTATGAGCATGCTTCTTATACTAGTCCCAGAGAGCATTAAGGGATCCCATCTGACCTTCTGAGGCTAAGGATGTCCTAAACATCTCCACAACTTTGTCTAATATATATAGATCATGGAATATTCAAGTGATTGCCTTGTTTCATCCATCACTAACATCATGTCCTGATGTATTGTACCCTTCGGGGCGATAAAGTAACTCAGTGCTGTAACATTTAGGAGTTAAGACAAAAGCAAGGAGATGTAGTGGGGTGCTCATTTTGTTCCATAGCTAATGTACAATAGTTTCCACTTGCAAATTCTTTTTGAAAGATCTTACTATTTCATGGTTATAATGTCCATTCTTCCAGGCTAGAGTCGATGCTGTCATAAATTTTACCCATGTATGGTTGGTCTACATCAGTAAATCAGAGCATACTCATGATGGGCTCAGTTCATCGAAGCAAGCAATCCACACCACCCCACCAACCATCATTTAGGTCAGCCCTTTCGATTTGTGGGCTCTATATTGTTTCACTGCCTCCATAGTCTCCAAAGGCTGTTGATTACTATGCCCCTCGATGCTTATTTCACATTCACAAGTCCCTTCAAGACAATTGTATAATAAGAATATGAAATTATAAAAACAATAAAAAATCTACATCATCTACTTCAAAAAAAAAATTGAGATTAAAAAAATAAAGTTAATAATGTAAATTAAAATTACAAAAAGTTAAATTTAAAGAGATAAAAATAATGATCATTTCGCATATCTTCAACAAATCCAACTTCAACAATGACTTGAAGATGACCTACAATATGTGATGACTAGTCTGGAAATTTGAATCTCATTGACATTTGTATATATTTTTTGAATCCACAAAATTTTGATCATTTTTGTTGCATTAAGTTGAGTGAATGGACGACAAAGTGTCCAAAAGATATGCTAGTATCTTGCCTCCACTAACGATTCTGTGGCTCTACAGTTTTTTGCATTATTGGCTATGACCTAGATGATGTTCTCAAGTCCTGGTGACTCAGTGATGTCTTTGACTTGGCATTTGATTCGGTTTTGGATGCTTTGCATTGAGCTTTTGGATTGGCCATTGGGTCAACTCTCCACACAATCACCCGCAATCACATTTGTATCAATGGGAGCATCATTGGATTCTTTGCATTGATTGGGGTTTTGATTTTTGACACACCTAGATCTTGGCCCTCGAACTGTGTTCTTTGCATTCGACTCAGTTCGGATCTACATTTGATGAGTCTACATTCCGTTGAGACTCGGCTTTGATTGGAATTTGATTTGACTCGGTCACGTTCATTGGATCAGGGTCCACACCACCTGACTCAGCTTGCTCCACGGTGACCTCGACTTGTCCACGATTTTCAAACTACATGCAGTCTCATCCAAACCAAAGGTGTTTGCATTGAGTTCTTCCAATGGCATGCTCAGAACTCGAGCCTTCTCCTCCATTGCATGCGAACTCCAATATTGCGTTGAGCGGCATCTATATTGTGATTAGATGTTTGGTGTGTCATAGTTATTTTTCTCATTATTTATAGTTATAATTTTATATTGTTAAATTATTAGTTTTTTGTTTATATGTAGTCGGTTAATAGTTTAAAGCTTTTGTTAGGTCATTTTTAGTTTGTTAAGATTATATTCGTTTTCTTTAAATAAGTCTTTTAGTTATTTAGCTATTTAGTTTTAGTCTTGTGTCTTTAAATATTTAAGTGCATACATTTTAGGAATTAGGTTATAATATTTGTTAAGTCTTCTTATAGTATATGTTTAGATATAAGTTTATTTTTCGTTTCTTGCATAGTTTAAATTACTGGTCGTTTTAGTATGTAATGTTGTATTTAGTTGAGTACTGTTTTTAGTTTTTAGATTTTTAAGGTATTTAGTAGTCATCATTGTCTCTATTGTGTGTGTCGTCGTTTGTTGAAAGTATTAAATAAGCCTATGTTAAAAAAGTAGATGTCAATAAAACTTGTACGATGCTCCTCAATGTAAAATCTTTCTTTTTTGTAATGGACGTATCATCGGGTGAACGTGACGTCCATTTTGTGGGGGGGGTTGTCTTCACCCATGTGAGCACTAAGTGGGGGAATGTTAGGAATATAATTGTCAGTACTCACATTTGTGGGTCATATATTTTTATGGGTTAATATATTTAGATTAATGTGAGTATATGTACATTGTGATAACAACTTAACGTAAAACATATATCTAGGATATATATTAGGTTTTAGGTGAGATATTATTGGGATTATGATATGGAAGATAAGACTTGAATCCTAGTTTATAGGATCAAGCATTTGTATAAGAAGCACTCAATTTATTGAATAAATTATGTTGATTTGATCAATTTGAGCATTTGCTCTCCCATAATGTTGGATATTTCCTACAGCTGCGGCGAGAATGAAATCCTTGATGGTCAATGTGAGACTTATACATGCATTTTAAAACACAAAAAAAAGTGCATATGCATGTTTTATGGCAGTTATACATAAAATAAAGTCGTGCAACTATACAATCCCACATCAACATGTGAGCTAGCTGGCTTGTATATTTGCATATTTCTACTTTGGACGGATGACAGATAAAAATGGTTATACCTCTCTTAATATGACCCCTCACAAGAAAAAGCATTAGCTATGAAAATAACTCACTAGTCCTACAAAATGGAACATATAGATGCACTAATTTTTGCATATTTAGCCATAATGCTTAGATTTAGTTATAAAAAATCAAGTTAAGTTTGAAATACACTAAGTACTATATAATGCTAGTTAATTGATATTGGTGGTACTCGAGGAGGTCCAAATGGTTGGGCTATTTTGTAAGGTTGTAGGGTCTAAACTTGGACGAGGTTTGTGGGGCTCACAAGTTCTGAAATCAACTACAAAAAGTTAGATACTTAAGCTACTATAGTGTGTCAATTATTTGACACAAATTCTTACAAGCTAGTTGGGGCCAAAATGGCATGAAGGGTGAAGAAAATTTCATAAGCATCAAAATGCTTTATATAGATCTTAAAAGGCATATAGGTCCCACACTCCTAGAAAGTCTTACAACTTAAAATAAGAAATTGGATAATCATTGGTTCATGTTACTTATAGACAGGGTCGTGACTAGCTCATACATGTATGCAGATAAATTGAATTGTATAATTTTTTGGCAGGCAAATGTGAAACTGGATTATTATACAATGATATAAGATTGGAGAAGTAATGAGTCTTCCGAAGTCCGTGGCTTAGGGTTAAATAGCATATTGCAAACTTTCTCAGAGTAAATTGCTACAGTTGATTAGCAGCTTTTACATATTAAAGCTCTATTGCCACTTTTTAAAATACCTGCACACTTATAAAAGAAAGCTGCTATTTAGAGCATATAGCCATTATTGACAATTGTATGAGACAAATGTACATAAAGTAAGCTAGCCACGAAATAAAGTTGTATTATAGCCCAAAATTGAACCTCTTGTAGATTTCTATTAACATTTTTGCAAAGAAGCTTCAAAGCTGTAATTAGAAATTGTGTCTGAAGCTTGTATGGAAGGTCTAGCCTTGAAAATAAATAACTACAAAAATGGTTATCAAGATTGGCATATCAAGAAAACCTTTAACAAAGTCAAAAGATGCTAAGGTCACCTTAATACTACGACATAACTAGAAGGTAAGAAAGCTTAACTACCTTATGTTCAAGGTATGTCTAGAAGGTAAGAAAGCTTACCTACCTTATGTTCAAGTTACCTCAGAGAAACTAGCAAGAATCTTTGGAAGAAATGGCATCAAAATTTATTCCAAACCCTTCAAAACCATTAAGGGTTCCCTAAGAAGTGCACAATATCCACATGACCTGAAACTTAGTAAAAGGGTTTACGAGATACAACGCTCTTGCGGTCTACCTTACATAGGTGAGACTGGCAGATATTTTCAAATTAGGTTCAGGGACACACACAAGACCATCATGGAAATATCAAGAGATTGGCATTAGCTGAGCATGAATCTAAAACTAAACACACGATGAACTTGGGTAATGCCAAAATTTTAGTTGTAGAAGATCGTTGGAAAGATAGGAGGATAAGAGAAGCAATTGAAATTGAAAAGCGACCTCTTAACTTGAACAAAGACTACGACTTCAATTTGAGCCAATCTTGGAAACCCCTCATCCTTAAGCTAATATCATCTTAAACCTTTTTGTTTTCTGCCTCTGTCACCTTCCCTTTTGTCTCTTTTTGTTTCCCTCTATTTTAGCCTCTCGTTTGCCCTCTTTTTATCTTTTAATTTATCTCTTTCTTTAATTTTATTTCCCTCCTCTTTTTGCTGTGTCAGCCTACTTGTTCCCCTTTGCCTTATTGTCTTTTGTATCACTTTCATTCTATGTAGGCAAGTTTTTGGTCTCATTACTATTCAAGCATTGGCTTCAATCTTCTCTCCCCTAAAGATGGATCCAGTAGTGAAATCCGAAACGTTGGTTATTAAAATTATTACACAGTTGAATCCAGAAGATCCTTACACTAAATAACTACAATTTTCAAGACAATAGTGTACTGTCCAAGGAGGAGCTCAGGGAGGATATCCAGGTCAGAACACAAAGGAAGAGGATGGTATTGTCTAAGATCATGCAATCATTATTACACCATATGCTGCGTACACTGAGGAACAGGTAACATGGTGACAATGGCAATGTGATGGAAAATCATGGCCTCTATGATACATGCAACATTATTGCCTATTGATAGGCAATAACCGAATTGTAAACATCAATAATTAAGCGCAAGGTTTAACTTTTTTAAAATATGAAAATAGACACCGATAAGAAAACAAGCTTTGATTATTTCTCTCCTCTGAGGTAAATAAGATAATGCCACGTCAGTAGTCACATAAATGAATTTTAAGCAATAGTCAATAATGTCTCCAATGTGCACAAAGTACATTATATGTAATTGAAGGAATGTTACAACAACAAATCTATCAAAAATTACTAAAATTGTTTGATGAGAGGATCGTGCTCTCCACTCATTGAAGATTGGAGTTCAAAAATGCCATTTCATCAGTCCGAAACAACAGGAAATGACTGTTTCTCCCATCCATCAAGAAATGCATGGTTGGAAAATGTGATATAGGGGATGAGAAATGGCTGTTTCATCTGTGATGCAGTCAAGGTAGGGGGTCCAATGAAGGACTTCGTGATCCTTGCAGCCTAACCAAATTTCACAAACATTTTGTTCATACAAATGAGGACAGTTTGCCTTTGAAAATCATACAAAAGAGCTAGGAAATGAACCAAAACAAATGACATGTACTGAAATGAGACTCAGATATCCTCCAGGCAACATAGACATGTAAGCAACCTACAAATACCTTCGGACACCCAATCCTTGGGATGTTACAGCAAAACTAATAGTAAAACATGCACACAATATGCCTGTACATCCCCTTAAGACACAAATCCACTCGTGATTAATTGCATATGCAGTATGCACATCACAGGTATTGAGAAAGTTCCTCTTGCACACAAAATAGATAACAACTGCATAAAGACATTCTTACCATCCATTCACAGTCTAAACTGTTTCAAACAATGAAAGAGGTATTTTGTCAAAAAATTAGCCTTCTTTTAAGGCATTAAAATTTCCTACTTGGAAAATTGCATTTCAAATCGGAGCATGGATCTTTCATCTACTTGAAAAATCCGAATCATAATTGGTCTCTGTTTTTTGCTCTGAGCTTCGGGACCTAAGTTGCTGCATTCAGCAAACAGAATGCATAAAAATTGGAATTCATCAAATATTAAATTGGGCAAAACAAATTCGTTGAAATTTGGAAATATATTTGTACAGAGCGAATAGAAAATCAAATCAATGACTAGACTAAAAATTTCCTTGAGTAAATCAGATATGGGGCTCAATGACTAAATCAGATATAATCTTAATAATTTAGTAACTGCATTAACAATGTGGTCGTATAGAATATGGGGCTTATGGGGCTCAAAGAGTCTGACTAAGTCAAGACTCAACATATGAACTTAATCAATTTGTAACCAAGTTGCCAATGCAACAAAATTACTCAGTGCCCCTATGGCCACCATTCCATCTCATAGGAGTACATGGGTAATTAGCTTTTGCAACCACCGAGTAAAAAAGGAAGTGGTGATGAATAACAGGTTTATTGGATTCACTTCAGTATGTGGGTAAATAGCTGTTGCAATTGCTGAGTAAAATAGGAAGTGGTGCTGAATAATAGGTTTATTGGATTCACTTTGTTGGCCCTTGGAGTGGTGTCTTGTCTTGAATGATTCATGTTTCCCATGTTTGATGTTAGAGTGATTAATTTCAAAACAAATAATATTATCATAATATATCCAAGACTAAACAACATTGTGCCATGTTATATCCTCTAAGGGAGATTCTTGCATCAATCTCTTGAATCTCTGATGCCCAATGCTCTCCATCTTTGAAGAATTTTGGGACGTATACTACACACAAAACTATTGTGCCCTATATGTATGTCCCTACCACCTACTCCAAGTTTCATGGAAGCTTCCCATTCAGGGTTGACTTTGGCCTCTATAAATATGTTAGGTTTAAATCCCTGCACAACAACAATAAGAGCAAAATTTACCTGTTCATCACCTTGCGCTATTTGCTTTCCCAATCTTGTGGAGTGACCTTCCATTACCTGTGGCAATGCACCTTCCCGTACATCTTTCTTTGTTGCATAATACCACTTCGGTGTCTTTTGCTGTCCTCTTGATGTTGTTGTGAAGATTGAGTAACACTCTCTTCACCACTAGATCCCTCCTCGGAATTCAACTCCTTTGATATTTCCAACTCCAAGCCCTGTTCCATTTCAACACCATAACTTGTTTTGGAAATATCATAAGCAATTATCCCATACACTACCATCTGTATGTTTACCATTAGCTGAAAATAGTGGTATTTTCTCATCTATTTACTACAATTTTGTTTGT
The DNA here is from genome assembly GCA_037957365.1 of Torreya grandis. NCBI lineage: Eukaryota > Viridiplantae > Streptophyta > Pinopsida > Cupressales > Taxaceae > Torreya > Torreya grandis. Next base: position 3,174,418 of record JARHVA010001181.1, read on the forward strand.
AGAGACATCAATTAATTTGCATCATCTACAACATCTCTATTTACTACAATTTTGTTTGTAGAGACATCAACTAATTTGCATGCCTTAGACCGCTCACTATTGCCAACAAACATATATGTTTTGCTTTTGGCATCTAAAGTCTCAATCACTCATCTTTTCTTTAGGAATCAATGCAAAAACAATACAACCGAAAACACGAAAATTATTTACATCAGGGGTTCTACCTGATCATGCTTTTTCAGGGTTAACATTCTGCAAGGCTTTACAAGGACTTTTGTTGATGATGTAAACTGTTGTATTCACAACTTTTGCGCAATACCTATAAGGTACATTCCAGCTCTTCTCCATGCATCGTGTCATTTTTATAATTGTCCTATTCCTCCTTTCCATGACTCCATTTTGCTGTGGAGTATACAGAGTAGCATGCTTCTTGTGTATACCTTCCCGCATGCAGATTTCTTTAAATTGTTTTGTGAGGAACTCGCATTCATTATCCGATCTGGGAGCTTTTACCTGTCTACTTGTTTTCTCTACCAAAGTTTTCCATAGAACAAAATTAGAGAAACAATCTAATATTTTATTTAGAAAATAAACCCATATTTTCTTAGAAAAGTCATCAACTATCAACAAAAAATACTGTGCTCCAGACGCTGTCTTCATTAGACCATGTAAATTAGCATTTATGTACCAGGTCAAAGACTTGTTTGGCTTGCCATGCTTTATCAGTGTCAAACAAATGTCGAATCTATTTGCTCTTCTAATACTTGTACACATTCTAACTTTCCTGAATGGATGGAATTCTATTCACCATATTAGCCTTGATACATTTAGATACTGATAATTGAGATGACCATACCTCTCATTTCAAAGTACACTAGTACTTTTACCCACTGCTAGTGCTTGTGCTTTTGCTGTTTTGGGATAAACCATTATACAACCCTTTCATACCAAGACCAATAACAATTACCTTATTATCATGAAGAGTAGTGACCATGTATTTGTTTTCTTGAAATTTTACACAAGAGATGAGGATTCTAAGTTATCTTACCTACAAATAGAAGATTTTTGTTTATATTGGGAACATATTGAACATTCTTGAAAGTGAAACTAATAGAATTGTTCAATTTGATACGAACATTTCCACATCTTCTAACATAGCGAGTCCCACCATCACTCAAAGAAACAAATTCACTACTATTATTATTTCAATGAAATTAACAGACTGGGTTTTGTGGCGTGTATAGTGTCAGGGTCCACTGGGGTCAAAATACCATGTTCGAGATTTGTTTGATTGGTTCTGAGATGCCACAAGTGCAGAATCACTCAAGGAAACAAATTCACTACTATTATTATTTCAATGAAATTAATAGACCGGTTTCTGTGGCGCATATAGTGTCAGCATGCACTTGAGTTAAAATACCATGTTATAGACTTGTTTGATTGGGCCTGAGATGCCACAAATGCAAAATCACTGTCTTTTGTTCATCTCCTTCAACAACATTTGCATACTGTGATGTCTTTTGACCACTTGTTTGGTCTGTAGTGTTTTCCAACAATTTCTCTTGAAATGTCCAGTTTCTTTATAGTAATGACGTTTCCACTTTAATCTATCACCTTTGGAAGAGTCGTGATGAATTGCAAAGTGTTTGTACTGTCTGCCTCTGCCTTTGAACCGATTGAATGCATCCTCTATACTGCATGAACTGGATGCTTGTCTGATCTTTCCTCTGTTCCTTCTGCAAGAGAAGTGTTGATAACATCTCGAAATCAAGTGTTGCGTTTCTGCAATCAGATGCCATGACTTCACAAACGAATCAAAAGAAAAAGGTAAGCTACGCAACATCAAAGCAGTGATATCCTGATTATCTATTGACTTCTCAGTATCTGCTAGTTGATCACTGAGATCCTTTAGACATAAGATATATTAAAAAATATGACCTCCTTCTAGCAACTTAGTGGAAAACAACAATTTTTTCAAGTACAATGCTCTTTCAGCTCCTGAAATTTGATACTTGCTTTTGAGAGTTTCCCTAAAACCAGCATTGCAACAAATTTCTTACTTCTGGTACTAGAGTATCAACAACTGACAATTCTAGAAGCATTAAAGCCTCTTTATGTTGTTTGTCAAAGTCTTTAGGGCCATCTGCTGGTCTTTCTTCTTTACTTAAAACAATCTGGTTAAGGTTTCTTTACTCACAAATGGTAAGTATTTTATGGCACCATAAATTGTAATTTTTTTTGGTCAATTTATGTAAATTAGGTAATAAGAAATGTTGTATACCAACCACTTTTACTTTACAACAATATTACCTTAATAAAACAAATAAATCTGGATAATTACAAAGTTTTTGACCAAACTTTCTTCATCGCTATGGCGGACTCCCTAATATGAACTGCTAGGCAAGTTTTTAGGCAAATATGAGTCCCTGTTTAATAATTATGGAATTAACTTCCCCAGGTTCTTTTTAAGGCAACTATTTAATTAATTTCATAAAGTGTAATTAAAAAAATCTTGTTGCCCTAAAATAATATGAAAGCATATACTATAAGAGATTCTATTATATGAACGCCTATATTTGCTGTGTGCACCAGCTTCACAATCATTCAGGCTGTATGGCTGCCCTCTGGTAGTGCCCTGGCTAGTGTGCTGCTCTCTTTTCTCCACCACCCCTCTCTATTGCTTCATCAGGCCCTTCTGCACCTCACACAGTGCCGTACAGCTGTGCTACTGCCATTTCTTTGCTATGTCTTTGACAATTTTTAGCACCTATCTTACAATGCTTCAGTCTCCGACATTTGCAGTGCTCCTCTTCAACACTGTACAGCGGTGCGCTACCGTAGATGCCACGCCACTATTGCAAAAACATCAGGCAAGTTTAATGCATGGCGCCACTTTGCACTATGACTCCTCTTTGCTGCACTTAACTCCTTTACTGTGTGTTTTTCTCCATGCTATTTTGGATCTTGCGTCATGTGATATTGCTGCACCCCTCTCATAGCATATTTATTTCCTCAATGACTCACACTGTGTGCCTTGCTCTCATAGGGATGCTTCTGTCTTTCCAGGTGCTAAACTTAGCAGCCCAGGGTCCTTCTTTAAGACAGTGCGTCCTTTCTGCTTTCAGCCCATTCCAACAAACAGTCACTTCTTGGTTGCTTCTTCCACGTGCAACCAAAAAAATACTTACGCAGTTTTTCTCCTTCATATTGGGATTTTCTTCTTAGACTAAAAACAGATCATCATTTCTTTTTATATAGAAGTGTCTCTTTTTTATATTTGTTTTTAATATGCACATTTCTTAGCACAGGCGCCAAGTTCTTCCTCATGATAGTCTTAAGGTGATCTCCCTGACAGATAACATGAGGTGTGCCACACACAATGGAATGCTGCCTTCCTCGCACTATGCGATCTCACACTCAAACACCTTAGCAAGACTCTCCTTCACAGTTTCATAGGCTTCTTAACTGATTTGCTCTGAGACCGTATCAGATTGAATTATCAGCTGTGACTTTTAGATTGCTGAGAGGCTTGTTAAACAAGCCAACGGATTAATCTGCAATCCTATAAACAAGGAAACAAACACAACATCCCATAAATCAACGTGTTATCATTAACACAATGTAATCTACATCTAAACAAAATTCAACAACATCAAGATACATTAGACATTATTACTATATTGCTTATTTAATCTAATAATATTGTATATTTTTTGTTGTGTTAATAGTTTCAAACCTTTCTAAATCATTTTGAAATTCCTAACTTTGTTGAACTTTTCCTCTGAAAAATTGTTCTAGTTAGTGCAAGGTAAACTATAGATGTTTACCATAGTATCTGGGAGATGTGTCACCTGTCCCTCGAATGCATTTCGGGTATGGAGACATGAGATGGGGTACGGAGATGCCTCCGTAGTCTTAGAGACTTCATTTGAAATCTTCCGTGTCTCCTATGGTCGTCTGCTTAGAAAAACTCCGTCACCTGCCTTAAAATTATTTTTATTTTTATTTCTTTAATATTAAAAGTTAAAACTTAAGTTGAATAATAAATATTAAAAAATTAATAAAAAGTAAAATTTTAAATTTACAAGTTAAATTTTTTGAATGTTTATGAAATTAGAATCTGATGTATGTGTTCAGAAAATAAATATATAAATATTATTATTTTATCTCTTTTTCTGTCTCCAAGTGCCTCCATAATTAATGTCTGAAAATTAGTGCCCCCGTCTCTGAGACCAGCCTCCTTTCCCATCCCCGTCTCCTGGGGACCGATATTTACTAGTTCCTGCCTAATCAGTTTGCTCTTAAACTTGAAAGACTTCTTTGAACATGTAACATTGAAGTATGAATATTTGGTGTTTTGTAATGGTTCTCCAGTATGTTTATACTTACTGTGGCATCTTCTTCAGTCTAAATTTTTATTCGTTTTCCCATGTGCTCTTTTATTGTCGTTATTATAGTGCATTTTATTTGCTTTTTCACATGGCATGTCCTTATGGGTGGGGATTATTTGCTGCAAGCAAATGCATTATATAATATTGGCATGACGTAGGTGAGGTCCATGGTTATTCCTCTATTATTATTTTCTGCTCTATGCACTCTTGCTTGTGAGGATAATTCAGAGTTTTATTCCCACTGGTAGAGAACAGAGAGTAACATCATATGATGCCATTTTAATCGGTTACTTGTTATGTTTGTCACCTGGACTGCTAGGCTGTATCTGCAGGGTATCATTTAGAATTGGCAGATTCTAAAGGTTTGATTAGATGAAAACTAGTTACAGTATGAATCAGCTTATGTCCTTGCTTTGTTTCTGCTTTTTGCCGCCTCGTGATAGGAGAAAAATTAATATATTTATTGGGTTCTTGTGGGCATGCAGAGTTACAAATGAGGAACCTTGTTCAGTCATCCAGGAGGGTCCTGGTGCAGCATTATGTAAGGAAATGGGATTCAGTTCATAGGTCTCTCAGTACACAGTCTGCAAGCACCTCTACTACCCCGCAACCACCGCCCCCCCCACCACCTCCAGAAAGAACCCATTTTGGAGGACTTAAAGACGAGGATCGCATTTTTACAAATTTGTATGGATTGCATGATCCGTTTCTGAAAGGAGCCATGAAACGTGGGGATTGGTACAGAACTAAGGATCTTGTACAGAAAGGTTCTGATTGGATTGTGAATGAGATGAAGAAATCAGGTCTGCGTGGGCGAGGAGGTGCAGGATTTCCTTCAGGTCTGAAATGGTCCTTCATGCCAAAAGTTTCTGATGGGCGTCCTTCTTATCTTGTTGTAAATGCTGATGAGAGTGAACCAGGTACCTGCAAAGATAGAGAGATCATGAGACATGATCCCCACAAGCTTCTTGAGGGTTGCTTGATAGCAGGTGTTGGCATGCGTGCTCGTGCTGCATACATTTACATCAGAGGCGAATATGTGAATGAGAGGAAAGCCCTACAGAATGCTCTTAAGGAGGCATATGCAGCTGGATTCTTAGGCAAAAATGCTTATGGTTCAGGTTATGATTTCGATGTTCATATCCACTATGGAGCTGGTGCTTACATTTGTGGAGAAGAGACAGCACTTCTTGAGAGCTTGGAGGGTAAACAGGGTAAGCCTCGGTTAAAGCCTCCCTTTCCTGCTAATGCAGGTCTGTATGGCTGTCCAACTACTGTTACCAATGTGGAGACCGTTGCTGTTTCTCCAACCATCCTCCGCAGAGGTCCTGAGTGGTTTGCTAGCTTTGGTCGCAAGAACAATGCAGGGACAAAGCTTTTCTGCATTTCAGGACATGTGAACAAACCTTGTACTGTTGAAGAGGAGATGAGCATCTCTCTGAAGGAACTGATTGAGAGACATGCGGGGGGTGTAAGAGGCGGATGGGACAATTTGCTTGCTATTATTCCTGGAGGTTCTTCTGTTCCTCTTCTTCCCAAGAATATTTGTGATGATGTCCTAATGGATTTTGATGCATTGAAAGCTGTGCAGTCAGGGCTCGGGACAGCTGCTGTTATAGTTATGGATAAGTCAACTGATATAGTGAATGCAATAGCTCGTCTATCGTATTTTTACAAACATGAGAGCTGTGGTCAGTGTACCCCATGTAGGGAGGGAACAGGTTGGCTTTGGATGATCATGGAGAGAATGAAGGTTGGACACGCAAAACTTGAAGAAATAGACATGCTCCAAGAAGTGACAAAGCAGATTGAAGGTCATACAATCTGTGCGTTGGGTGATGCAGCAGCTTGGCCCGTGCAAGGTCTTATTCGCCATTTCAGGCCTGAGCTGGAAAGACGAATTCACGAGCGTGCCACACAGGAACTCATGGAAGCTGTTGCGTAGAGGGTTCTTTTAAGCATTTGTGTGAGAATATTTTTTGATTGATACTTAACGTTATTGGACTGATGGATTCCATCTTTTTCCCATTAACGAGACATGAATATCAAAGCTTTTTAATAAACTCAAAAAACACAGAAGGAGATCATTAGAGATTTGCTCAGTTAACTTCCAATGCGGGATCCTAGCATTTGGAATAGTGACTACAGCAAATGGGCTTGTTGCATGAGATGTGGTTTCATGCCTGGTGCTTGAGATCCTAGTGAGACCATTAGCAGCTTCTTTGTTCTTCATTGCTTCTGCTTGTTACTTTATGTGTCTTGACGCAACCGTATACAATTCTTTTGTAGTTTCTAAAACATATTACCTAGCTACTTCAGTTAGTACCTGGATTATATTAAAAATTGGGTGTTTTAGTGTCAGGTCAGAAAAGGTGACAAAGCTATTATGTCACATTCATGTGGAAACTGATTTCAACATAGAACTCAAAAGGGTCTGAACTCTTGGAACTCTCGAGCTATTCTCCCTTGCCAGGCATGACTTGTGCTTCTCAAAAGGTGTGTAGTCAAAATTGACATATCGTAGTATTAATCAGCTACAGATCAAAAGAAGTCTTAGGCCTTCATTTGGTGCCCGGAATTACTTTTTTTGTGGTTTATATCACTTATTCTTCGTCTTTAGTGATTGTGCGAATAGTATGCTTGATTTAATGTTGGATTGTAATTGTTTCTTGTTTCTTCTCTACTTCCTAGAGTTCTTGATTAATTCACCTGCATTTAGTGGTTGTGCTAAGAGTATGCTTGATTTAGTGTTGTATTGTATTTTTTTGTTGTTTTCCTTGCTACTTACTGGAGTTCTTGATTGTTCGCCTCTTAATTTACGTTATTTAAGAAGTTCAATAAGACTTGCTCATGTTGGCAAGTTTTTTTTGCTTTATTGTTTCTCTTTTCTGAGGTGGTGTTTCTTTTGTAGGCACAAGAAACACCAAGCTTGTATCACAATATACTAAGATTGAGCAAAATTAGAGAAACTTTTATTTTTTTATATTTGTCAATCTGCCATTTAATTGAATTAATGCTTGCAAATTTAAAAAAAAATGTATACAAGTGAAGATATCACGAACTTTTCATATAAATCATATCAAATCTTATGAAAACTGGTACTTTTTTTGGTAATACTTTTATTTTGGTAAGCTTAAAAATTTCTAGGTTCTGTTGACATTTGAAACATTGGTTTTTCAAATTTTTTTGAAGAACGGTTGTGTGAGGACATGTTAGACAATCAAGGCAACCTTGTATGATCCGTAACATTTTGAAGACTTCGCTATTATAAATTTGCAAATGTTGTCATGTTGCTAATTTAAAGAATTACTACTGCAATACAACATACAAGGCTTAAATTGAGACGTGAGATCCATCTAGATGCATATACATCTTACACATAATAGTTGGATTAAAAGCTATTACATGAAGGATTAAAAGCCACTACTTGATTAAATTGTTAAATTGTTGTTCCTTATTCCATGTTGGTGATTCAATGAATTACTACTGCAAAACAACATATAAGGCCCTAATTGAGATGTTGTGATATATAGTAACTTCCTGCTGTATACATTTTAATTATGCAGAAATGGGACTTGTAAACATACATGTCTACACCCCCCTAAGAATTAGATTAAAAGACATCACTTGACGAACTAATGATTAAAATTTTGTTCCATATCTAAAATCCATATGTTACAGTTCATTATAACTACATGAAAGGAAATAAGTTATAATGAACACATAAGAATACTCGCAACAAGGATGACGACGATGGTCCATATGTTACAGTTCATTATAACTACATGAAAGGAAATAAGTTATAATGAACACATAAGAATACTCGTAACAAGGATGACGACAATGATCCTTATGATATGTGGCTGTTTGTTCCACGAGGATGGTGGCAAGTGTAAGTGGCAGTCCCATATTGAATATAAATTATTTAAATAAGACGTTTTGTTCTTTACATCCATACGTATTTTTTTAAATTTTTGGAACTACAATTCAATTAGATTGCAAGTAGGTAGTTTCACCTATTAAACACAATTTGCATCTTATCTAACCAACCTTTGTCTTGCTCTGCTGAAACACTGTGTACCTTCATTAGAAAATCCTTAAATCTTTTTTTTTTAATTCTATTTGGTGACTACAACTGCTCCAGAATTCAAGCAGCTTGTTTTGTTTATTAAGAAAATCTCTTACCATGCAAGTCTTCCATATCTTCTAGTGTTTCAATGCTTTAAAAAAGTCGGACATACAAATGAATCCATACTACCAAGATGAATTGACAAGGGGCTCAAAATCTTCCTTACCTCGTGTTTTTCCATAACATATCCTATTGGTTTCAAACTTTAATTAAAATGAGTGCTAATTTTGATTTTTGGAAGTGTGCTTCGAAGAGCATGACAAAAAATTGGATTTAGAACTCACTGGAGGTATTTTATGGATCAGATAAGATGTCGGCTCTAGTTTCACTTCTTGTATTGATCATGATCTTGATCATCTAGAAGGATTTTACTTTGAAGATGCATATGTTTTATTCAAGCCTAGGACTATGGAGAGCGGTGCCATTCTAAAACTTAAATATCATATCATATACATTTTTATTTCTTGTGAAAATTGAACAAATCTCAGTTTTTATGTATATCAGATTGAATGATCAGTTGTGAATATTAAATTGCTGAGAGGCTTGTTAAATAAGCCAAAGGATTAAGTTACAATCCTATAAACAAAGAAACAAATGACCACCCCCCATAGGCCAATGTGTCATCATTAACACAATCTATTCTACGTCTAAACAAAGCTTAACAACATTAAGATGGTAGACATTATTACTAGATTGCCTAATAAATCTGATATCTCCACTCAATGACTAAATTAGATATATTTTAATAATTTAATCATTGCATTAATAATGTGATAGTGTAGAATATAGGGCTCAAGGATTCTAATTAAGTCAAGACATGAACTTAATTAATTTGTAATCATGTTGCCAATGGAACAAAATCACCGAGTGCCTTTATGGCCACCATTCCATTTCACAAGAGTACATGGGTAATTATCTGAAACAACCACTGAGAAAAATAAGAAGTGGTGCTGAATATTGAGTTTATTGGATTCACTTTGTTATCCCTTGACTTGGTGTCTTGTCTTGAATGATTCATGTTTGCCTTGTTTGATGTCAGAATGATTAATTTCAACACAAACTATATTATCATAATATATTCAAGACTAAACAACATAGTGCCATGCTATATCCTCTTTAAGGAATTTTCTTGCATTGATCCCCTGATTGTCTAACGCCTAATGCTCTCCATATTTGAAGAATTTTGGGACGTATACTACACACAAAACTATCATGCTCTATATGCATGTCTGTACCACCTACTCCAAGTTGCATGGAAGTTTCCCATTCAGGGTTGACTTTGGCCTCTATAAATATGTTAGGTTTGAATACCGGTACAACGGTAAGAGCAAAATGTACCTACTCATCACCTTGCACCATTTGCTTTCCCGATCTTTTAGAGTGACCTTCCATTACCTGTGGCAATTCACCTTCCCGTACATCTTTCATTGTGGCATGATATCACTTCGTTGTCTTTTGTTGGTCCTCTTGATCTTGTTGTGAAGATTGAGCAACATTCTCTTCACCACTAGATCCCTCCTAGAAATTTAACTCCTTTGATTTTTCCAATTCCAAGCCTTGTTCAATTTCAACACCTTAACTTGTTCCAGAAAGATAGCAATTATCGTATACATTACTATCCGTAAGTTTACCGTTAGCTGAAAATAATGGTATTTTCTTATCTACAACATCTCTATTTAGAACAATTTTGTTTGTAGAAACATCAATTAATTTGCATGCCTTAGATTGCTCACTACAACAAACAAACATATATGTTTTTCTTTTGGCATCTAAAGTCTAAACCACCCCTCTTTTCTTTAGGAACCAACACAAAATCAATACAACTGAAGCTACAAAAATTACTTACATCAAGGGTTCTCCATGATCATACTTTTTCAGGGTTAACATTCTGCAAGGCTTTACAGGGACTTTTGTTAATGATAAAAACTATTGATCACAACATTTGGCAATACCTATAAGGTACATTCCGACTCTTCTCCATGCATCGTGCTTACCAAATAAGACGACTCATAGACTAACCCCAATTGAGAATGCATAGATAAGGAGACAAGTGAAAAAGTTGCTAGATAAAGGCTTGATTTGAGAGAGTTTGAGCCCATGTGCAGTTCTAACTACATTATCACCAAAAGAAAGAGGAGAATGACAAATGTGTATAAATTTAGAGAAATAAATAAGACCGCCTTCAAGTAAACGTTTCCATTACCAAGAATCGATGATTTAATGGATTGTTTAGGTGGAGCCAAATATTTCAACAAGATAGATTTAAATAGTGGGTATCACAGAATTTGAATAAGAGAAGGCGATGAATGAAAAACCGTGTTTAAAAAAATGATGTGTTGTATGAGTCACTGGTTATGCCATTTAAGTTGACAAATGTTCCAAATACTTTTATGATGGTTCATGAATGAGGCGCTGAAACCTTTCACAGGTAAATTTTTGGTTATTTATTTAGATGATACTTTGATTTTTGGTCATTTCAAAGAACATTTAAATCACCCGAGGTTGGTCTTGGATAAGTTGAAATAAGAGAAATTGTTGATTAATTTGAAGAGATGTAACTTCGTGCAAGAGGAGCCAATGTATTTGGGATTTTTGGTCTCAAAATATGGGTTACAAATGGACACTAAAAAAGTGAAAGCAATTATGGAGTGACCTTCACCAAATAGTAAGTTTGAGGCTAGAAGTTTTCATTGATTAACTAATTTTTATAGAAATTTTGTTAAGAACTTTAGCGGTATATGTGTTTCTATCATGGAGACCATGAAGGAAGATAAGTAAAAATTTCGTTGGATATTTGCAATAGAGTTAAATTAGGCGAATAGTTTTTTTTTTTTAACATGATGAAGAGTTTTACACAATAGTGCAAACTCTTAGGAAGTCGCGACATTATTTGTTGCCGAAGGATTTTGTTTTGTATATGGATCACCAAGCGTTATAGTTTGTAAACAACCAAGGCAAATTAAGTTAGACACATATGAAAGGGTGGAATTTATTCATAGTCATTCCTTTGTTTTGAAATATAAAATTGGACAATTTAATAGAGTTGTGGGTGCCTTGAGTAGGTGAATTCGAGTTGTGAATGAACTTAGAGTGAAGTTGTTGGTTTTGAGTCAATGAAATAATTGTATGAGGATGATGAGTATTTTCGGGATGCATGGCTAGTGTGTAATAATCCCACAAAAATGGACATGACACCATGGCTGGCGTACATGATTTAGGATGGATTGCTTTTTAAAGGGAAGAGGTTAAGCATAACTCAAGGTTCTATGAGAGAGAACTTTTTGAATGAAAAATATAACAAAGTTTAGCTGGTCAATTTAGGAATTGAAAAACTTTGGCACATCTAAATGAACAATATTATTGACCACTATGCAAAGATGTAGAATTTGTCAGCATGCAAAAGGAAAGATCTAGAATACAGGTTTATATAAGTGATTCCTTGTTCTAGAAAGACTATGGGATGCATTAAACATGGATTTTGTTCTTGGACTACAAAGAACTCAATGAGGCAATGACTCTATTTTTGTTGTTAGATTTTAAAATATGACACATTTTTAGTATGCAAGAGGACTAGTGATGCGACAAATATTGCTAAGTTATTTTTCAATGGGGTTTTGAGATTGCAAGGATTGCCAAAGAGTATTGTATCAAATAAGGATACTAAATTTGTTGGGCATTTTTGGAGAACATTATGGTGAAAACTGGACATGAGATTAAATTTTAGCTCAGTGTATCACCCTCAAATGGATGGGAAAATATAAGTTGTGAATTATAATCTTTGTAGTTTACTAAGATGCTTAGTTGGAGACAAGATCAAATAGTGGGATTTGATATTAGCACAAGTTGAATGTGCGTACAACAATTCAGTCAATCGAGGTACATGCATGAGTCCTTTTCAAATTGTATATAGTAGCAGTCACATGGAGAGTACAAATGAGTTGAGTAGAAGTGTTGAAGTTGAAGTTAATGCATAAACGATGCATTATATACATATGGAGGTGAAAATGAAATTAGAATACAATTGCAAAAAATATAAGGAACATGTTGATAAAAAAAGAGAATAAAAGTTTGAAGTTGGGGACTTGGTTTTAGCCCATTTTTGTTAAGAGAGATTTCAAAGGAGAGTATAAGAACCTCAAGTTGAAGAAAATTGGGCCTTCCAATTTTTTTCAGAAAGTTCTCAATGAACCTTCATGAAATTGAGTTTCTAGATAGAGTGGATATCTCACCAAATTTTTAGTGTTTCAAATTTGTATTTGAATGTAACAAAATAGAGGAGAAAGAGTCAGAAATGGATTCTTCAAACATTGATATGAGAGAACAACTACCAACCAAGACGATGGAAGAAATAGAGGCCATTATGGATACACAAATTGGTAGGAAGACAAGAGGCAGTGAGTACTACAAGTATTTAGTGAATTGGAAAAACAAAGCAACTAAAGACGTAACTTGCACGAGTGCATATGAGATTGCCAAGCATGACATGTCAGTTGAATAACTGGCAGGGTCATAAATATGAGCTCTTGAGTAATTTTAATTACCATGGGTGTTTGATGCAGGAGCATCCAAGGTGTATGGGCAATATTAAATTCACACAATTATTTTCTGAATTTGTATAATTTTTCAATAAGTGGCCTTAGGTCACATTTTAGTTTTCAAAGGTCACATCAATCATAGTTGGGGTTCACCTGGTCACATTTTCTATTGGTAACTCTATGTTACAATGTCTTAGGGACCATGCACACATTATTTCCTAAGTCACTAAGTTCACAAGGATTATATATCTTTATGTGTCGACGACCACAATCTCCATGTTATTTGGAGACTGTCATACACGCTTATTCTATCGGTGGCCACTTTCCAAAAATATTTCATTGTGACTTAGTCTATAGTCCCATAGAGATCACAAGATTCGATGAGTTATACATTGGTTTTTAAATCCAAAAGTGTTCGTGGCAGGCTAAAAGAGTTCACGGGATGACAGTTTGATGAGCAGTGATAGCCATAAAATTTATCCTCATATTCACAGTGTCCACGACCTCAATTTCCTCCCATAGAATGCAAAGGCAATCGCGTGAGTCGGGAGCCCAAGATTGTGACATGTCACAATCACGGGGGGTCAAAATCATGAAGCAACCATAATGAACACATATGTGTTACAAGCCTTAAACAAATTTAATTGATCCACAAGTTTGCATGGTATAAAGAAAGGTCATAATGAAAAAGGTAGGATGTGCAAGGGACAACAAAGTGGATTTGATAACTCCACAAGTCCACAGAGTCCTTGGAAATCACGAGGAACATTTGGAGTCCATTAAGCAGAGGCCCCAAGATCATGTCGCATGGCACAATCGCATATGCTTGCAGTCAAAAATCAAATTTTGTCATAGTTAAGGAAGGCGACAATGAAATCTTTGCATGGCCACAACTCTTGCAAGGTGCCACTAAATTTGGCATTTAGGGTCTCATTGTGATTGCGGTCTCAAGGTAGATAACCCAAGCATGTGATAGTTCATCATAAAGCACAAACGATTAGAGAAATGCTTAAGAATGTCAAAAAGCAACACAAGCATAGGACGAGGGATCTCATGCAAAGCATTAAGGGGATTTTCAAAGAAAGATAAAAGACAAAATAAAGATCAAGGAAAGATTATTGAAAAAGAAGTATTTGAAGTAAGTATTGGAGGATCGAGAAATCGACAAATCCAAGAAGCAAGAGAGATCACAAGGAAGAAGCATAACTTTAAGCCTACAAGTGTAACATGGGACTTTGATATCAATTCCTCAATTGTGAACGTAATGTTGTCTTTGAATTAGTAAATGAGTGGTCTTTGTTTTGTGTTATGTCTATGTGTGTTTGATAGTTTAGAGAGATCATTGTTGGGGAGTGAAGTAGCCATTAATTTCACCCCTTGTACCTCCCACCTGTGTCAGCTCATCATGCTTTTTATCTCTTTGTAATTTGAATGTCATAAAAAAATGGGCTATGATTTGATTTAAGTTCCATGAGAGAATCTTCTACTTCTAGTTATTCTATTCTAGGCATACAATTTTTTGAGCATATAACATAATTGATTACACTCTTCTCATTGTATACAATTTTAATTTGTGTGCAATGTTCTATTAAAACTGAGCATATATTTGTCCCACATTCACCCCACTTTATTACTTTGTGCATTGTATGTTAAAGTGTCCAAATGCGATTAACTTAGCCTAATGCACCGATTATAAACCTTAAGCTATATTATAATAAGTTGAGATATTAGCTTGATGTTAATAATGTTTGATATTAGATATAATAATTAACTCGCTTAGTTGGATATTAATAAATCTTGAATATTAGCTAAGATTCCTGCTCAGGTATTTTTCAAGGACTTTATGCGCCCTTGCATTTCGCTTCTAAGCAAGGCTAGACAAGCATCAACTAGCAACTGGTACTCGTGCTCAACAATTTAGTTGAGAACTTAGCTTGATAGTTTAATTCACTCTTGAGATATGACCTATGATTGACACTTGATGCCAAATTAACTATTAAAGATATCATAAATCTTTAGATTGTTAAATTGTTTTAAGCTTAGATCCACATGGCTAGTAGGGAATTCAAGTTAGGATATATAGCTAAGAGTTTTTATAGACAGGTAGATCAACCCCAAGATTTTTTAATGAACAACATGTGTGTATTCAACACCTCGAACACATATAAGCTACAACAATTTAAATATTGATGGGGTCGTAACTTTTACTAGCAATGTTTGTTTGGGGTAGACAAACAATCATTTTATAGGTTTTTCAATGCTCCAGATTCATTGGAAGGGTAAAAAGGAGGCATAAAACAAAGTTTACAAAGTTGACTTATGTAGGTGATTCTTGAAGTCAATCATGGTATGGTAAACCCAAGATCATAACCTAACTTGCGAATCATGCTAATCAGAGACCATGTCTTATCTCAAAACCATATTAAATTGAAGGAATTAATAATTAATGTGGTCTTTAAACCTACTATTGTATTTTATTACAATGAGCGATTATGTATGTGTGCTTGTGTGTCATGCTCCCAACTCCATTTGTCGGCTATTAAAGTTGAAAGAAAAGAAAAAATTGTAGTGAGTTTTGGAGTGACACTGGAGGATATCAAGATATTTTTGCACGGTTTTACATTTATATGCTTGGAGTGTCTACCATATTGTGTTGGATAACTTTTTTTTAAACCTTGATGATAAACCTATAAAGTAAAACAATATAAAGATGGATCATAACGTGGCTTTGTCAATTAAATAATAAATACAAAAATTGCTAAATGTTGGTTTCATTAAACCTATTGACTACTTTGAGTGGATTTATAATAGTGCAAGTATTGGGAAACCAACTAAGGGCTTCATGTTGTATAACGATTTCTGAGATATTACTACAGGACGCCCTAATAAGCTTCCAACCTCAGGAGCCATCACAGACTATGCCTACTGCACACACAAGATTTTGCCAACATAGGGAAGAAGTGTGCATAGATAACAAGCCACCCCCATTCTATATCTCTCTGATTATCGATAAGCATCTCGTACATAATTATGTGATAGATTTGGGTGCAAGCAACTCAGTCATGCCAAATAAAATTGTAGACATGCTAGGCATAGCATACTCTCCCATCTCAAAAGGGGTTGTCCAATTAGACGGGACAATGGTCAAAATTGTGGGAATTGTCAAGGATCTAAGTCTCACTCTACATGTGTGTCCGAGCCTTTCCATTGCATAGGACATCACAATCATTAACTTACCCCCCTATTTTCCTATATGCCTTTCCCAAAATTTCATTACGAAGGTGGACAAATATCTATCTTCAGATTGGCCGCACATGTTACTCAAAACCAGATTTGGGACCAAGGGACCATTAAGGCCGAGCCTATTTCAAAGAATCACATAGAGCCATACACTCCTAGCCCAGTTGATGCAAACTGCACTTTGTTTGATCAAGAGGATAACTTCATTCTTCATGAGACCGCCACACCCCTTGAAGAGGTCCCAAATGACTTATTTGATGAATGGGCATGTGAGCACTATGAGTGCGATCCATATGGCAATGTAGGGAAAACATGACTAGGTACATACTCCATTCTAGAGGAGGAGGCCTTATTTCCTAACTATGTAAAGGCACAAGAAGACCTCGAAGGCATGTGCCAATTATAATTTGATGGCTCTCAAATCAAAAATGGCACAGGAGTCGGTGTTGTAATGGTCTCCCATCAAAAGGAGAAATATTTCCATGCATTCAGATTGCGGTTTGGCTGTACAAATAATGTTTTTGAGTACGAGGCACTAATCTAGGGAATCCAATTGGCGCATAAGAAAGGAATCGAAGTGATGCAAGCTTTCGAAGACAACAAGTTGGTGGTAAACCAGGTAAGAGCACGTAACATGTCCAAAAATAATCTGCCAAGAGCTTACAAACATAGGGCATGGGACATGATCAAAGGGTTCGGGCTTTCAATATCCATTCCATACCAAGGGCTCAGAATGATGATGCTGAGAAGATTGCAACCATGGATGCACATAATGACCTACTGCATAATATAAAGAATGAGTCCGAATAGCTCGTAAGACTCATAATCAGACCAATAGTCCCGAACAATGCAAGCAATTGGCAAGTGTTCTAGAGCGAAGAACAAATCGTCAACTACCTATAAGACAAAGCTGAGTTCTACACCAACAATCAACCTCGACTCCAAGCTCAATATGAAGAGTAGATCATTCAACTGAAGGAAAACACGCTGCCCAAGGGGCTAGTCATGCTGGAAAACATCTTCAATTATGATCATTTGAAAGGCAAGAGGTGAAACATGATAGTGGGGGGAATCTTCAAGCGGGTGTCCATCTCTGATGACAAGCTCTTGAAAGCCAGTAAAGTATGCTCCCCATTTGAAGTCAAAAAATTCATCGAGGTAAGTAGAAGGTATGGTGATATCTTCACATGGATTTATATAGACCTTAGGGGCTTTGACCCAGGCTTAGCCCGACATATGATCGAGCTTGACCCCAATAATATGCTAGTTAGAGAGAAGTAGAGGCTGGTTAATCTGAAGCTTGAGCCCTTAATGAGGAAGGGGATCTCAAAGCTCATTAAGGCCATCATAATATTTCTAATTAAACATTCCTCATGGGTGGTTAATCTGGTCCTAGTGCACAATAAGAATGGAGAGATCCGCTTGTGCATAGATTTTAGGGATCTCAACAAAGTCTCCCTCAAAGACCACTACCCCTCTAGCTAATGGAGCAAATTTTGCAAACAGTCACAAGTGTGGAAAGGTTTCAACTATTGGATCGTTATTTGGGCTATAACTAGGTACTTGTGCGAGAGTATGATCAATTCAAAACTATATTCACCACTAAGTGGAGTACCTTCACATACCAAAGGATGCCCTTTGGTTTGAAAAACGTAGGGGCTACATTCCATAGGGCCATGGATATGGCGTTCAAGGGACTCCTCAACAACATCATCTTGGTTCACCTTGATGACATAACCGTTTTCTCAAAGCTCACAATGGATCATTTGGGTCACCTAGACCAAGTCTTTGAAAAATGCTGAGAGTTTCGGATCTATTTGAACCCAAATAAGTGTGTATTTTTAGTGCACAAAGGCAAAATTTTGGGACACACCGTCTCTAAAGAGGGACTCACAATTGACCCCAAGTGAGTCAAGGCCACTCTATCATTCCCTCTCCCAGGTCATAAGCAGGGTCTCCAAAGCTTCTTAGGGAAAATAAACTTCATCAGAAGGTTTGTACTGAGTTTTACAACTCTGGTCAAGCCCCTCACACCAATGCTCAAAAAGACCATTGCATTCAACTAGAGCCAAGAAGGCCGAAGCAGTTTTGAGGCCATTAAGCATGCCATCGTAAAAGCTCCTATGTTGATAAACCTAGATTACATCAAGGATTACATCCTTTATGCATGTGGCAGAGTTGAAGGCATCTCAACTATTCTTTTATAGCAAAACAATGATCAATTGGAGTAACCTATCACTTTCATTAGCCAAGCACTCAAGGATTATGAGTTGCACTACAACTTTGTAGAGAAGCACACCCTAACGGTAATAAGAACACTCAATAAATTCGGGCACATGCTCTCCAATAACAAGATCTAGGTCATGGTCTTGCACTCAAGTATAAAGGAGTTCTTAAGTAGAAATGACATCAATGAGAAGAGAGTCAGTTGGGTCACAAAGGTGATGGAATACAACATAGACAACCAAATCACCAAACTGGTGTGAGGCAAAGGACTTTGCGAGCAACTAGTAGAGGATGTGAAGAATGAATACTGTGTAGTTCTTTCACTACATGAGATCTAACCAAAAGATTAAGGTGGCCCAACAAGATGGACTAAAAACATGAAGATCTTCCTTTAAATTGGCATGTATCTGCAAGGTTTGGATAAAGCCAAGTGTAGACACTTTAGATTACAAGTCGTTCCCTATGTGCTTGTCAATGGTGCACTTTTCAAAAGAGACATCAATGGGGTTTTCTTGTGACACATAGAGCAACATCAAGTGAACAGGATCCTAGAAGAGTTCCACGATGGATCGTCAGGAGGCCATTATTCATAAAAAATTACTGAGGTGAAAATCATGCAAGCTACCTATTATTATCCAACTCTATTAAAAGATATGCACGTATGGGTACGAGGCTATCAGAAGTGCACCTTCTTTGTAGGCAAGAAAAAATTGGTAGTGCTACCCCTACGCCCAATACAAGTTAATCAACCCTTTGCATAGTGGGGCTTGGACTTCATCGACATGATAAATATGCCATCCAGTGCTAGACACATGGATTCTCACAACAATTGACTACTTCTGAAGGTGGACAAAGGTGATAGCGCTCAAGGAAGCTAATGAGGTCTCCATTCTGGACTTCTACAAAAGCATTGTCACAAGATTTGGTGTCTCAACCACTATTATATCAGACAATGCACTGGTTTTTCTCAGAGCTAAGATCAACAAATGGGCGATCAAACATAGCATCCATCCGAGCATCTCCTCAAACTATTACCCCCAAGATAATGGTTTGGCTAAATCAACTAACAAGAACTTAGTTTGCATCATCAAGTGAACAATGGAAGATAATCAACGATCTTGGCATAACAAACTCAAGATAGCTCTTTGGATAGATCAAATAACACCAAAAAGAGTACTAGGGAATTCACCCTTCATGTTGGTTTATGGAAGGGAAGAAAGGTTGCCCACGTCTCTCAAATTTCCTTTGTTGGAGCTAGCTCATCAATTGGAAGTGCGCGAAAGTGACCCCATGACATTAAGGATAACCGATCTAATGGAGCTTGAAGAATTCAGGGTGCAGGGCATGTGCGTTATGGAGCTTTGCCAGGTGTAGACCAAGAGAACATTCGACAGAAAGACTACTGACAAAAGCTTCAATGAGGGAGATTTGGTAATCAAATGGGATGCAAATAGAGAAAAGGGTGGGAAGCATACAAAGTTTGACGTTATATGGAGTGGCCCATATACCATAGTCAGTTACAAGCAAGCCAATGCATACCAACTTGCAAGACCAAGTGGAGAAGTGTTGCCTATCCCATTTAATGGGATTCAACTCAAACACTATCTTTGATGATCATTAACACCATTGAAAATAGTAGTTTATATGTTTTAATTTCCCTGTGTCATGCACACATGCTATTGTTTAGAATAGTTTCATTTCCTCCAAGTGCTTGTGTGTAGTTTTGTTAGCTTACTTTTGTCTTTCCTCTAAGCACCGTTCGATGCAGTTGTTTGTTCTATTTTCCCTTATGAAAGGTATCTTAGTTCTTTCTATGGTCAGGTGGGCTTATCACACCTAATTACAATTGGGAAAAAGAAGAGCAAGGGACTTAGGTGACTTCGTACCCAATGGATTGCTTCAAGACTACTAGATTCCTGCTTAGTAGGCAAGTGACCCATAGAGGTCACCAAAAGTGTTGACTTTCCAAGTCACCCCTTCAACATGCATTGAACTCATAAGGACTACACAAATAGTCATGCACTTGTGTAGTGTTGAGTTCTATAAAAACAAGTATGCTCACAAACGCTTTCCATCCGTGCCCTCACTCAACAATCAACTCGGGTTTGCACATCAACTAAGTGTTGATCCACACCTATAAGGAATTTATAATGTGTGCCCCACATCGAGATCCTTCTTCGCATACCAACACGGTTCACAAGTCAAAGTGCACAAGTCTCCTCGACTTCAAGCAACAAAAGAGAGAAGTGTGCAGGGAACAATTACAAATCATGAAGAGCATGCTCAAGATTTTCAAATCTTCTTGCATGCTCTTATTCAAAAATTTCTTCACACTCAAATGGTAAAGTTCTGTAACAAATCTTAGAGTTTCCTATCTGCACCCTTGTAAAATACAGACCATGATCTCGGCTACATAGCATTCTCTTTGTAGACTGACACAAATTCTAGACGAAGGTGTAGACTGCAAAGACTATTAGAAGAGACTAGGCGTAGATGGAGTTTGGGCCGTTATGCATTTCTGCAAAAGATCTCTCTCAACGCCCTTCACAAGCTCATAGTTGCACTGCACAACTAACTCTCTGTAAAATATTCAGTATGCACCATCTGCACAGAATATACTTAACTATTCTGCATGCATCTATGTGCAGGACTCTGCAAAGAAGGAAATGCATATAGTTCAGTGTGCACCCTACCCCCAAAAGATAGGCACGTGGTAATTTCATTGCTTGCATAGGATGACAAGGCAGAACCTAATGATATGCCTACATGGCCACATGTCAATAGACTAGTCTAGGTAGATCGATAGGTGGCAGTCATAAATTGGGATGGTAGTTGAACCCGAGTGGACATCAAAGCTACTGAATTAGAATAAAATTGAATGCAGGGCAACTATCAAAATGTTAGAACATGACCACTCTCCACCTTTGGCTACCCAAGCATCCTTGATTCTCAGACAAATACGTGGATCCACGAGTGACCTTATAGCTATTTCAATGATCAAATTGTCAGATCCAGGTTGGATAAACATGGCTTATAACAATTATTGTGAAGATCTTGATGTTCTTAATCAACCGTGAACTCTGGACATCGCTTCTGAATTCAATTTCCTACCTACCACCTCTGATGGAAAATTGATCAGGTAGGGCCTTGCCTAGTGCTATATAAACCTTAATTTTTATTGTAAAAGGGTCGACATATTTTTAGTACTGCAATGCTGCCAAAATTTTCCCTCCAAGAGCCCTCTCTTGGTATAACAAAGCTCTACCTATTTGAGTTTGTAATATTTCCTTAGACCTTGGAATTTAATGTTTTAATCCAAAATATTTCAAAAAGACTTTAATATAGCTGGACAATATGTACTTTCTTCATGTTTTGTGTTCTGTGTGCATTCATGGTTGTTGATCTTTGTCTATGGATGTTCACCCATCTCATTGTCATCCTCCCTTCATACCTCTATGCAGAACTGAAAGTCTTTGTAGGTCTCATGTTTTTTATACATGATTTTTTATAAGTATTATCTGTGGACCGTTTGTCATCCCTCCTAACGCTACGCTATGTTCCCTTACCTCCATGTAAAATACTTATGCAGTGCATCTGATTTGAAGTTTTCGTATTTAGTTTGTTAGTCTTATTTTATCATTAAGAGGGGGAAGTGCTCGCTCTATTCTTGGTGCATCACCTCTTTCATTCCAACAACCCTCTTACCTTTTCTCTCCCTTTTCTCCTTGTCAAGTTTAGGTTTAGCGCTAGTTGTAAATTTCATTTTGCTCTTTCTAGGTCTGCATGTTGGCCCTAAACAAGGTGCATCTAGAATAAAAGGAAGCTGACCTACTCCGAAGGTTCATCCCAAGGAGCGTAAGAGTCCCATACCTTGGGGGACGATCCCATTATTATAGTGAGACATTGAATAGCTCTTCGGTACACAACTCCGATGCACTAGGCATAGAGAACTGCATTCCAACACGCATGAGAGCCCTTTGCACACCAGTGCACATTTCAAGTGATAACAACTTCATAATTGGAATTGGAATAAATAATGTTCTTTTGCTCAATGTGAAATATAATTTCAAATTGATTGCTAGATATGTTTGGATAGGTCTTGATGTGCTTATATAGAGGAATATTTTGAATATTTTTGTTAACTGACCATGTTAAAAGTGTGGGAGGGATAAAATGCAACATCTTGAATTTAAAAAGTTATTGTTGAAGCAAAGGGGACAAGGCAACAGTGTGGTCCTATCCTACCTAGAGCGGTCTTGTCTTAGAAGAATAAAGACTATTGAAACTGGTTTGATAGGAGTTTGTAAGCAAAATAGAGATGTTTGAATGATGTTGAGTGGTTGCAAGATAGTTTATAGAATAGTGAATTCTCTTGTATAGATTACAAGTTAACGAAATGATGAATGGGCCAAGAGAAGTAAGGATGTAAGATTAACAATTATCAAACACTTAATGATTAAATATGTGTCTAAAATTACCCACAAGGAAATGAACAATCATAAGTGAAAAATAAGACAATCATCAAAATATTAAGAACTATTGCAAAACATGGTGTTTATTGGCACAATTAGATTATTTAAGCACTCCAGACATACCACACAAGTGTACGCACACCAAAAAATGCTACACCATAATCCCTTGTTTACGACACAGAAGTATGTATTACTGTTAGAGCTAGAAATCCTTTCTTCACGAGTCTCTTTCAAAGACATCTTAAAAGATAATGAGTATTAGTAAAAACAATTACATAAATTGGAAATGTTTGACGACAAACATATCCAAGCTATTGAAAATCTCAAATTCTACTAGATCATATCAAATGTACATATGGAAAGAAGGTTCATAATCATGAATTTCAAATTGGGGATATTGCATAAAAGGAAATTCAAAAGAATACTAATGTAAACAAAGAAACTAGAGCCAAGTTGAAGCCCAACTGGTTGGGCCCATTCATGGTCATTGAAAACATAAATATAAGAGCTTATCATATGGATAATATTGAAGGAAAACCTTTGAATAAACCTATGAACATCATGCACTTACACCAATATTATACATAAATATTGCAAAAATACAAAAACATTCAAAATATTTTGAAAAAAAATAAAAATCAGGACTTGAGCATGACATAAGATGTTAGTTTTCTTCTTTACATATGTTATGTATCATATATGTTGGTAGATAGCATATTATTTTATATACACATGCCTTTCACAAGGTATTTGAATATGATGTAGGACATACGTTACATATGTTTTTTTTGATGTTGAACTTCCCTTCTACCCAATGACCATGCCTATGTTGGGGGCATATGATTTTTACATGTTGCATTGTAACATGGTATATCTATATACACAATATTTTTAAAATTTATCAATTATTGATGCTCTCTCTTACAGAAACTCATTGAGTCTCAATATCTCTGAGTGCACGCGTTAAAGGGTTCATTAGGAAAGAGGTGAGAAGACCATTGATGCTTCGTAAGATTATTGTTGTCTACACCACCACTTAAAACTAACACAAGTCCCACTTATACATTTCCTTAAGATTTGTCACCTTCCTTACACGCTCCTCCATGTAATTCACCACCTTAAATATCCCCTACCTAAGCCAAACCTCTTTTTACCATCCTCTAAACATAGTCAAATGGGTTGACCCTGTTCTGTGAATTGAGCATATTACAAGACTAAGTTGATCCAATCAACTTAGTCTGAGATCTAATTGTTCTATTTCCTAACTAACTAGGTCGATTGGGCTGAATATGTCGGCTAAAATTCAAGAAGGGTTTAGGGTTAAATTAAGTTATATATACACACCCTTCACCCCCATTTCTATTAGATAAAATCATTCATTTGTGCTTCTTTATTTGCTTATCTGTCATTCTATTTGAAGAGTCATTGCTTAGGGTTTCATACTTCTTTGGAGAAGAATATTGTCTTGTGGGAAAAGGCTTTTGGATGCATAGGTAAATTATTGTAGCCTAGTGCTGACCTATCTTTGTTATCCTTACGAACCAAAACAACTTTTTTCAAAACACCATTGGCTAAGGGAAAGATTGAGACTTAATAGGTACATCTTCAAGGTAAGTATTCCCAACTTTTACTCCTCTTTTGTTAGTAGATAGATTTGCATGTGTAATGGATTATTTATTGTATTTATCTCTCCATGCTTAAGATTACCTCTACATTGATTTGAGTATACTTATTCTTTGCGTGTTTATTTTTTATGTTTATCATCTCCCATTTGTGCTACAAATTTTGGTGAGCATTATATTAGATTTGATTTACTTTGTTACAAACCATAAGACCTAGCTAAGGTTATTACGTAGTATTACTTGACTAGAGGCTTTGGAACCCTCTCTAGTGATATTGTATGGTGAGAGACCCCTTAGTTAGGTCTAGTGGATCGATATTGGTCATAACTCCGATCATCTAAATGTACCAACAAGCGTAATGACTAATTTTATTTATTTTCTTCAAAATAGGATTGATTTATAGATCAACTTCACTTTCTCTTGTATACATTTTGGGGAACCCAACATGAAACTAACCCTTACAAGTTTTCCTCCATGCTTTCATTTATTTTAATTTCTTATTTATTTCATTTTTATATTACCAGCTCGACTCTATCAGCTCAGTTTAACATTATGTGCACATGTTTAAACACAGTCAATTTGATCGACATTGTTTGGATTTGTGTAGGTCATTTTCAATTACAGACAATTGAATCAATTCGATTGACTTAGTTTGCTTTTGCGCATACAAGTATTTAGACTCCGTCAACTCTATTACTAGGTTAATAATCTTTCTCTGGATGACACAATATAAAAAAAACATGTTAGCCAATTTGCACCTCCTATGAAAATTAGCTAAATATAGTTGTCCTTTTTCACTTTTTTTCCATGCTAACAATGTACACAAGTGTTTTCTCTTTGGAAGCTTTGCTCAATCTTTTGGCCAAATCCTTTTCCCTGTCAAGAAAGTTCTTCAGTGTCTTCTTCAAGCTTTTGTTCGGTTTCCTTCATCTTTTTCTCCTTCCTTTTCTTCTTATCCTTCATCTTCTTTTCTCTTTCCTTTCTTCTTCCTTTCTTTTCCTTTTTCCTTGTCTTTTCTTCCTTTCCTCTTTCTTCTTATTTTCTTTCCTTTTCCTCTTCCTTCTTCTTTTCTTCAAAGGTGCCATTCGGAAAAATCTGAAGGGTCACTTTTCTTCCAAGTGCCCTTCCGATTTTTTCTGAAGGACACTTTGCCTTCGAAAGTGTGCTTCAGAAAAATTTCGAAGGGACACTTTGTCTCAAAATGCCCTTCAATTTTTTTTTCGAAGGGTCACTTTGTTCCTTTCCTTCCCAAAGTGCCCTTCGAAAAAATTTCGAAGGGATACTTTGTCTCAAAGTGCCCTTCAGAATTTTTTCGAAGGGTCACTTTGTCTCTTTTCATCTTCAAAAGTGCCCTTCAAAAAAATACGAAGGGTTTTTTCTCCTCCAAGTGTCCTTCGTATTTTTTTTGAAGGACACCTTTGCCTTGACTTTCTTTCCAAAAGTGACCTTCGGGATTTACCAAAGGGTCACTTTCTATCCAAAAGTGCCCTTCGAGATTTCCCGAAGGGTCACTTTCCTTTGCAAAGTGCCCTTCGAGATTTCTCGAAGGGTCACTTTCTTTCCAAAAGTGCCCTTTGGGATTTCCCAAAGGGGCACTTTCCAAGAGCCCAAAAAAAACCCTGAAGGAATTCCTTCGAGAAAAAAGCTCAAAGAAATTCCCCTTTGTAAAACGCCTGAAGAATTTCCCCTTTAAAAAAAAGCCGAAGAAATGTGCTTGAAGAAATTGTCCCATGACGTGTTGGGAGACGTCAAATTCAAGACAAGTAGTTGTTGGGATTCAAATATCTTGTGATGGGCCAGGAGATGTTAATTTTAACATCATGAACTAGCCTTTGAGAAGCAATCAGGTTTGAAAGGTCTAAAGTCATCAAGCTTGAAGAGTTTGAAGCAAGTTGAGCATCTCTGAAAACTTGAATGACTCTCATAGTGTAAATCGAGATTATCTAGGTGCTTTACTTATGAACTGCATAAGTAGAGCATCTTGAAGACTTTGAAGTAGGTGAGTCCAGAAAACCCGAATAGGTCTATGAGAATAAATCAGGATTTTCCAAGTGCTTAGCTTATAAACTTTATAAGCTAAATAGGTCAAAAAACCCAAATGGGTCTACAAGCGCAAATTGGGTTTCTCCTAAGGCTTTGCTTATAGTCTTTTATAAGTAAGGAGGTCACGAAAACCCAAATTGCACTACAAAGTGCAAATCGGGTTTGTAGAGTTGCTTAACTTATACGCTTGATCCAATGGTTGATCAATGGTGCATGAGAGCCATGAACAAACAAATGAAAATATACCATGTGGTAAGAGATGAATATATGGAGAACGATTTGCAGGGATCCATGCCAAGCAGATCGATGGCACATAATCACGATTCATGCCATTCTTTGAGAGCCATCAAAAAGGGAGAGAAGCCAAGGAGAAGAGGTTAAGCGTCAGGACAAATTTTCTAACATGTGGCTCCTTGTTGCAACCATTTTGATGCCATTTCTCATATATCTCATTTTATTAAGCAACCGTTGGAGAAGCATCTTCAAGGGGGCAAGCCAAGGGCGTTCGAAGGTGACATGGATCAATCAGAGTGCCCTAACAAACATCTTTGGCAAAGTTAGTTACAGATGGGGATGGAGACCTCCAACATAATGGATTCCTTACCTTTGGTGCCAAAGGCCTCCTCATCTTCTCCTCTTCAGCTATAAATACAACCCTTGTGCAAGGGAAAAGGGGACCAAGCAGCATATGGAAAAGCCCTGCTGTAATGATAAAAATTCAGCCCTTTTAAGCATTTAGCATAAATCTATTTCCTTCAAGCTTTTTTGGAGTTTTTCGTCTAAGTGTGAGAGAGATGCATAGTGGCAGCATGAGATGATTTCACATCCTTCTACCCACTTTGTCCTCCATGCATGTGAACAAGAATTCTTAGTCTAATTGGTCACACAGTGTGTACCTTAGTGTATATAATCCCTGCATGTGTAATACTGCCTTGAATGTGCAAAACTTGCCTTTCATCTCAATTGCCTTGCGTCATTTTTTACATGTCTTGCCTTTGCGTTGAAACACTTATGTTAGAGTCTTTAAAGTTTGGAAATAGTTTATGCTTTTACCGTATTGTGCATAGGAGTTTGACATTCATGTGGAAAAATAGTTTTGGTGCATTACCACCCATAGAATAGGATTTATTTTCTCGCAATTTTCATTTCTTGCAAATAACTAACTCTTTTCCTTTTAAGCAAGCTGTTTTAGCAAACGCATATACATGGAGCTAGCCCTTTCAATCTAGAGGTCCATTTCCAGCATAGGTACACCCACAGGCCTTGAAAACGTTTCCATGTTGCCCAAATCTGAGAGAGGACTGAACACTCTCTTCTAGGGTGCGATATTTGGAGCCAACACAACAATTTATCATTATTAAATCATCTAACTAACTTAGTCATTTCTTTTCTTCATTTTAGTCCTATTTTTCATAGTTTTTAGTTATATAAAACTGTAACCCTACAATAAACTAAGTCGACTTGATCAACTTAGTTATGTAGTTGCTTCTTGTCTAGGAGATTTAGTTGACTTGTTTGACCACATTTTTTACCTTTTTTCCAACAAACATAATCGATCAAGTTGATTTTTTTCTATACTATTTGCATACTCAGTCGACCCAATCAACTTAGGTATCTTCAAGCAAAATGAATTAACTCACATTGGTAGAAATTAATTCATCTTTCATTTTGCTGCCTGCTTGCTTGGAGTAGCACACATAATATAACTAGGAAAGTTTAATTTATCAATTTAGTCACATTGCTTTTTCTTTTATTCACACTACCAAATCACAAAATATCAAAAAATATTAAACAATTCTACCCAAGATCTACCTACTTGGATTTCATCACCAAAGGGGAAGCCAACTTGGTTTTCTAACCGAGTATAAATATGTGATTGTTGGTATATATTGACAAAGCTCCCGACATGCTTATCACTACAAAATTGTGAAGTGAGGGGGCTGGCCCCAATACCAGCCTAGTATCATCACCAACACATATCCCTTTTAGCTGTAACAACCTAAAACTAACTTTAGCTTACCTCTTTCTAGTTCCTTTCTAAATCCAAATGTCCTATCACATTTATTTTTAAAGCCATAATTTAAAACATTCAGGAAAGACCGCATAGATTGACATTTTTATTTTTCAACATTGTTTCTTCCTCTTTGTCAATTATATATTATATTGTAAAACTTGTATTGGCCAATGCTGGTACAATGTTTGTGCTGTGTGATGCAACAAGATCAACTAGGTCGACCTAGTTACTTGTGTGTTTTTCAATTTATCTGCTAATTAACACTAGATCATCCAGAGTCATAATTGTCAAAACCTATCTTTAGCCTTAGAACACAATCATTTTATCCAACCTTGTCTCTCGTAGGCTAGCCTTTTTACCCTCTTATAAAACACAGTCATTTTATCCAACCCAATCTCTTACTAGTTGGTCTTTTTCCCTTTTACAGAACACAATCATTCCATCCAACCCAGCCTCTCACATGTTAATCCTTTTCTCTCTTTCATGACATAGTCATCCTATTCGACCCCATCTCTTATAGGATGCCTATTATGTTTACGTTCAACACACAATCAACCTATCTGATTATGTGTCCTACATATATTTTTTATTTTAACCATTTGTAGAATAGAGTCGACCTATTCAATTGTGTCTCTTGCATCATATCCTACTTATTTTCTTACAGAATAATGTCGATTGGTTTGACCTAGTATCATACCAGTTTATCCTCATTTCTAAAAAATGTTTAGCTTCCTTCCCTTATCATGGATTATGTGTTTGATGATAATACAAACTTCAATCAAACCAACATGATGAGTTTCACAAATCCTAATAGACTTCCTAAAACACACTTTGTGGTACGTAACATGGATCAAAGCAATGTCCATGTTACCACCCACACTACAAATTATGGCACTCCTTATTCCACGACACTTAACCCCTTGTTTATGCAAATGCTAGAAGATGAACGTGACCTTGATTACATGGTTGAAATGATCAGTTTCATCAATGAAAGTCCTCAACATAGAGGTAAGGATCCTACAATCATTTATAACACTATGATGGGACCTCATTTTGGAGAAACCTATTCACCTTCATCTAGATTTTTCACAGGATTTGGGACAAGTCATTTTTTTCATCTAAACCTTTCCCCTCTATCATGTCTCCTTCTCCCACTATGACATCATCCTATGTCTTCTTTTACCTCCATGCAAAATATTTCCACAAACATGGTAGGTTCAACATTTAGTGGGACTCTTTAAAATACCCACACGCATACCCATGTTACGAGTGCACCCCTTCCACTAATGCTTCTGATGTTACTAGTGCATCTCATGCTATTAATGTTTCTTATACTACCAATGTATCTCATGCCACTAATGCTTCTTATGCTAGTAGTGCATCTCATACTACTAGTGCTTCTCATTCCCCTAGTGCGACATATGCTACTACCTCATCTCATACTCATAATGCATCTCAAGCTGTTACTACCTCACATAACACTAATGCATCAAACGCTGCTTCTACTAGCCAAAATAGTGCTCATAGTAATAAAAAAATATTACAAAATTTTAACCAAATGCATACATTTCAAACTAATAATGCAAATCAAATGATGCAAATTCAAAAATCACCTATTACATCTCCAAAACCAACCCCATCATGCTCACTAGGGAGCACAAAATCCTAATGCCCCCTCACCCACCTTAGAGATTCACATGGTAACCTCATACCACAACCCCCACTTATCAACAAAACTATTAAACACTTACAACATGAACCTCTTCTACCTCAAATTGCCAACATTAACATAGGAGGTATCACTCCCACTATCACTTATAATGGATCTACATATCCTACCATGCATTTAAAAACATTTGGAAACCTTTACAAAAATTGGGTTAAACTCAAAACTTTCACTGCCACTAAACTCTTAGCTAAAATGCTTTCAAAAGATGCTTTATATTGGTATAATCAACTTTAAACTCGCTCCATTATTAGTTTAGAAGATTTGGTCATTTCATTGGTTCAAGAATTTTAAACTAGTGATCTTCCTGAAAATAACTTAGCTTATTTAATCAACTATAAACAATTAGAAACTGAAATGACACATGTTTTTATCAAACAATGGAAAGCCTTGTCTAATAAAATTAAGCATAATATGGTGGATGAGACTCTCTTCCACTTATTTACTAATGATCTTCATCCTAAATTAAAATATTGTGTTAGGACTATTTTCCCAAAAACTTTGGAAGTGGCTCTTGACCAAGCCAAACATCAAGATTTATTTATACTTCAATTTGAACCTCCCCAACCTAAAATGGGAACTCAAATGCTTGTCAAAGCTAAAAACTAGCATGCAACCAATGATGGTGTTATATATACTTATGATTCCATACACACCATCCAAGCCATCACTCCAAACAATACCACGGAGCATGTTCCTCCACCTAATAACAATTCTCATCATAATCCAACATTCTCTCAAGGCAATCATACCAATGTGCACAAACTCCTTAGCAAAAATTCAAAAATGTCTTCCAATACCTTTACCACAAGATATTGACCCTACACATCCTATGAAAACATGGTATGATCCAAATAAATTTTGTTGGTTTCATGCAAGTTGGGACCATTCTCATGAAACTTGTTGCCAATTAAGAAATCTTGCTATGGACTTTCTCCTTGGACCCAACTTTGACCATTAATCCATTATATGTAAACGCCAACAAACATATGCCATAACACTTAAAGCATACAAAAGCCAAACTAAAAATCAATATTTAAACCAAACCAATGTTCATTTAACTATATACAAGGATCCTCTTCCTAATCATCAAGACAACAGTGATCAATATATCCCTACTACCAATAACACTAAAATTACTATAGATCTTAATACCAATGATGATAATGTGGTTCACGTGACTAATATGAGGAGAGTAGTTGCTTATATTGATTCAATCCCAACCATGACCATCACACCTCTTCAACATTTCAAATTATTCAAGATACTTCCCCATCCCATATCATAGAATTCGGGCATGTGGGACCAAAAAAATACAAACATCACTTCCAACAACACAAATTAACCATACCTCTCATACAATTGATATAACTTCTACTCTTTCCCCAACTTTCATACCTCAAGTAAATATCCCTCAAATTTCAAACAATATTTCTTCTACTCAACCACACAAAATACTTTAACAAACAACCACATCACCTAAGATCAATCAACTTACTTTAAACCAACCTAATCCAAAAATACCTTATCAACATAAATTTCATTGCGCAACCAACCCCACTTCAATAGATTTATTACAACATTATGCACCTTTATCCAATAATCCTCTAACATGTTTTGATGAATGGGATCCTATCGTGGAACTTTCCCATCTTCCATCCCAAATTCCTTTCTTAGAACTTATGCAAACTTCCCCCTGCTATCGTAATCGACTAATGAAATTATTATTTGAAATGAACATCCCCCATCCTCCACCCATAGGGTAAGAATCTACCTTATCTGGATATAAAGATAACATTCTCCAACAATGTGAAGAAATGTCCATGATATGAAAGGATGTCTTTTCATGACTTTATGTGAAGATTGATCAGACTTTGACTAATGCCAAAATTCAATAGTATAAGGATGTGTCAGATGTTATTGATGACATTTATGATTAGATATATCAGTATTTGTGAACACAACATGGTGGTCTATCATATTATTTATCATTCTATTACATATTTGGATCGCATTTGTGATTCTTTTATATATCTTATATTTTTGACTATTTGACAAACACGATCTCACTTATCTCTTTTGCATGAACCATTATATTATGCTTTGTGTGTTTGACATGGTTTCATTCTCTTTAGCTTTCTCTTTTGGCTTATTCTTATTTTTCATAGCTTCAAACTTAGGCTTATGGTTTCAATTCTTTCACATGGATTCCTTTATCTTCTCTTTGATGATTGTTTGCTACTTTCAGTTCGAATAAAGATAATTATTATTACAACCTGGTTATAAAACCCACATTCCCTTAGTATTTTATCTTTACCATATGATCAATTAACAAACATTATTTCTTATTGTACTAATTATATACCCCCATCTATTTGACCTCCCTTTTTCCCTTATTTCTTTTCACATACTAAGCATACATATGGTTCAAACTTGAGATTACATACTAGTTCATAGATAAGCCTAAGTTGTTTAGTTAGTCATATCTCTGGTTACTTAGTCTCCTATAAACAAAGTCTAAATCTCATTTGTGTGTATCACTTTTATCACTAATGTTGGTTATTCCAAATCCATATGGAGGAGGAATCATAAAAGTCATAAAAAAGTTAAAAGCCAAATCATTTAAACAAAAGACTGATAATAAAGATAAATATAAAATACAAAAGTCTAATCACACCAAAAGACATGATTTCCTATTTTTAGCACATCTCCTATTCCTAATCAATGCTTAAAATCCACAGTTGGTCTCATGATAGATCCAAGGTTCATTGGGGTGTGGTAGGCCAATTTATTGGAATAGAAAAATAAAAAAAATCTATAGTGCTACCTACTTTCTCACACAAGTACCCAATCTTCAAAGTAAACTGATGGCTCTATAAGGGGTTCTGAGGAATGGGGAACATGTTGTAGGAAGGTAGGCCCATTTTATTTTATCTATATAACTTTTATGAGTTTATCTTAGTATTCCACCTATTTGCATATACATCTTTGGTGTTTATTATGAGCATGTATCCTCTGTATTTTGATGGTCACTAGACTCTTAGTGCTTTCTTTCTTACCTAGTATGCGTCATGTTTATTAAGGTTTTATTATAAATACCTATGTCTTGATTTTTACACTCCCTATTTCATTACAACAATACCAATATTTCCCCTTGATGAATATTGTTTTGTTAACTGATCATACCCCTAAGGTTTTCCTTTGTGAGTTGCAGTATAAGACTTTGGATAAGACTAGACATTCCTCACAAAATATTTTGTTATTTTTTTCTTATTACCATTCACCTCATTGGTATTTTTCTTGTGAGTTGCAGTGTAAGACCTTGGATAGAACCAATCATTCCTCACAAATTAGTGTATTAAATCTTATTAATCTGTTCCAACATTAGTAGTCACCTCATTGGCGTTCCCTTTGTTAGTTGCAGTAGAAGACCTTGGATAGGACCATGGATTCCTCACAAAATATTCCTATAAAGTTTCATACTATGACCAAGTCACAATAATAACTTATCAAAATTATATTCTTCAAATTTGAGATAATTTGTTTTACATTATGATTTACACATCATTTATATACTTCCCATCTTTATTTAGTATATTTTATTCTTACTTCACAAACATTTCACTTTATCTTCTTATTTTTTGATTGCATATATTTTTACAACTATTTTATCAAATTTCTCATACTTCCCATCTTGATTTAGTATGCTTAATTTGATTTATACGTACATTTTTTTCTTTTTATACTTCCCATCATGATTTAGTATGATTGATTAACTTTATTATACATTTGTTTTTCATACCATTTATTATAACATGTTTTCCATTTATTACAAAATTTTCATACTTCCAATCTTGATTTGGTATGACTTATATTTATTTTAGTTTGGTACAATTTACTTATACATGGTTTTAAACATTTACTATACCATTTTAGTTTATTATATTTATTCACCTTTTGTGTTTACACATTTCCCTTTGTGATCTAGTGTGTATTACATTTTATAATTATTTATATACTTTTTCAAATTATATGCTTTTATTTCTAACCATGCATGTGTGTCACATAATACTAGAAAAGAAAACACACATCATATATTTTTCATAGCATATACAACAAAACTAAAATACATGTGCTAGAAGGGAAATACATCCATTCATCCATCAATAACATCAACACAACTCATAGATCAAGAAATGCCCATATCGTTATATAACATGAGTCTAATACAACATAATACTAGTATAAATACAATATCTACAACTCTAAGGTTGTGCTCCATCATGTCTATCTGGTGGCTGAACCACACTACCCATAGATGCCTGTGATCGACCCTTCTGAATAGTCCATTGTAATGAGGTAATTCAGGATCTTAGACCATCAAACTATCCTTGTAGATTAGCCACTTGGTCTTGCACACGTCCAAGCTCTATAGTAGTAGCCATATGGGCAACTTGCTCCTGGGCCAATGCCTACCAAGATCGAGCCTCTCTTTCTCCAACTCTTGTGGGTAGCTGTAGGCCCTCTGCATGTGTCTCTATCTACCTCTCCCACCAATCGAAACCAACTAACATATGCTAGGGAAGATGGTACCACAGGGTCCTCCATAGCATTAGTATCAGGATGCCCTAGTACCCCATCCAAAATATCTTAGTGGTCATCTCAGACCATGGCACCCCATCTAAACTCGTCAGACGTATCTATAAAAACTAAAAACTAAATATATATTAGATCTCACATATATCCAAATATTCAAAACATCTATCCATACCAAGTATATAACCAACTATGCAACAAGTCATATGTCCAAAAATTAAAATTTAAAACTTAAAGCATTACTTACAACACTGGTGTCACCAACCACGATCTCTCCATTAGCCCAACCGCTGAGCACCTCCACTGTAGGCTACCTCTACATAAATACAAATCTTGGAGACACCACTCATGCACGTCATAGTCCTCTCCTCATATGTCTCTCTATAGATCAGCTGTGTCTAGCCTCCATCGTGGGATCTCCATGTGTGACTACTATCTCTTGTGTCCTCTCCCTCTGACAGTGCATCTATATCCTAGGTGCCTATGGTGTAAAATGTAGTGGCAAGTTGTGTCCTTTTTATGGCTCCATAGTAGCCTCACCTACATCCTTACTCTTTCCATCCAACACTATCACATCCTCTGCTTCTAGACTAGCCACCTTTGACTGTTACACCTAACCCACCCCCTGTCTCACTCAACAAGGCCTAATGATAGTTATCTTTATAGGTAATCCTATATTCCCTCTACCTCTAGGCTCTTTATCATGACGTGCCTAATATGCATGCACTACTAGGGGAGTGACTAGATGTGGTAATTCTAGTTGTCCAGGTACAAGAGCTACAAGATGTGGCTCCACCCATGAGTTATAATGCCCAGTAATGCACACACATGCCAATCCAATAGCCAAAATAGTCAAGTTGGCCAATTGGCCACAATATCCATATAGGGATGCCATACAATCTGACCATGAGTAACTATCTGTAAGGCTAGGATATGGGGCACAACACTTACTGCATGATCCTGTCGCCACCTTACCACCTGATGTCATGTCCTAAAACTTTTCATGCCAATAAATTCATTTTTTTTTGAGACACCTCATGCAAAACACATAAAAGGGGAGAGATACTTAAAGAGTCTTCTTAAAAAATGAAAGATAGATAATCATTCAAGTAAAGAGGTTAAAGTAAGCTAATGCTTGAAACTCCCTAGACATTAATTCATAAATTGGTCTTAGGTTAATTTTCTTGTCCATCTTTCATTATGTGCCAAAATGCCAATTTATCCTTAACCAACCTTATCACACTAAAATATTTTAAGTATTATTGTACAATGACTTATCAGCATTAAGGTATCCCATATTTATTTTCTTTTTTAACTTAATTTACACTCTTGTAATCATATAAAACAATTTATTAATCATTCTACCTAATCTTATATGCCGATTTCATATATAAATTAACTCACTCTATTTCAATTTATACTTATTAACATTTTCTTACTATATGCACCTAATTTCGCTCGCCCTAATAATCCCATTAAACCCGTTAATTTAACCCATAATTATTTTACCTAGCCAATTAATTAATATGCTAATTCATACATAAAATCCCCTACATCCCATGAAACTTACTCCACCCTCACAACCAATTAATCACCCTCATTAACCCACTAACTAGTCTACTTACCTACTAATCTACCCACTTAGCCCACTTGACAATTTAAAATTCCCTTCTATTCACTTACTCATCTACCACCCTACTAACCTAGACTTTACTACACCCCTACTCCCTAATTGAGGTTCTAGAATTAGAGGATTCTAGAATCTCCTCTAACTTACCCTTCCCCCTCTAGAACCCTCTATTCTAGAGGTTTCTAAGAAATTAAAAAAAAATCCTTGAAAATTCCTCAACCATTGATCTCAATAGCTCAAGATTAAATAAGAGCCATTGATTTTTCCTCCCATGGCTTATATAAACAAGCCATACCTCCATGACCAACTAAATTTGATAACCTTGAGAGCTACTATACTTGCATTATTAGCCATCATCCAAGCACTTTCATGTCCTTGTCAAAAGCCATCAATAAGCAAAGAAGCCATTGAAGCCATTATCAAGCTCAATCCAACAATCTATCAATCCAATCATCTTGCACTTAAAATCAACTTGGAATCTTGGAGAGGAGCTCTAAGGGACAAAAGGATGGTAAGAAGTCCCATTGTAAGTATCTGATTGTTCCTTTATCCCCTCATTTGATGTTGTTTCCATTTTTGAGTTTTTATTACTAAAAATAATAATATAGTGAACAATCCAAAATACATTCACACATTGACAATCATGGTGGGAGTTATCCCTCAAATCTAACCTATTATGCTTGTTAGAAGTGATTTGGTGACCTATAGGTACAACTAGATGAAAAATAAAGGCCATAATTGACCAAATCATCATGTACAGGGAAATTGCAACATTGACCTAAAATTAGTGATATTGTAGTCATGGTATTGTATTTATTTATGTGGTATTGTGCTAACCACTAAACTAACCACTAATGGTCCCTTTGTTTGGATGGTTGTTACTTCTTTGCAATACTGCATATTCACAAATAGTAGTATTGCACTAATATTAGCGATATTGTCTTGTTAATCATGGTTTTGTAGTGTCACAGGGTTAGTATAAAATAGTTAGTTCTCTGTTACTTTCTAACCTCTGTGTGCTCACATTACATATTTATGTACTTTAAATTTAGGTGTTTCCTTTGTGTGCAGGAAGCAGGTTCAGTAAAAAACTTAGCCTTTGATTACTAAGTTGTGATATTGCTACTTCAAGACTCACGATATTGACTTGTAAGTCACGATATCACCATCAAAAGCTATGATATTATGATCCCTGTCAGATCTAGTAAAGGCTTTCCATTGACCTCTAACTTACAAATTTAATCCTAATTACTCTCTATTTTGTAAGAAGATAACTGGTCTCATAATCCACTGGGGCAGTTTATTCAAGTAATTTAAGTGTTAATAAATCTTTTTTTTTGGGTAACCAGGTTCTTAGGGGGATTTTTTGTGTGTTATCAATAGGGAAAACATAAAAAAGGGGTCATCTGCAAGCATAATATCACAATCTTGACTTTTTGCCATACTTCTGCAATATCACTAATCGTGTATTTGTGATTTTGCCACTAAATTAGTGATATTGTGTTCATAATAGCGATATTGTAATTTGATAATTTCTAGGACTATTTTGTTTACTTTTTAACATCTTCAATTGATAAGATAAATTGAGGACAACTTTGACAAGGCAAATATCTTTCTATTTTGTAAATTTGTGAATGGGTTATCCATTTTGCTGAAGAACCTTGTCTTGGAATCTTTTAATAGAATTTTGATTCACACCTGTAAGTTAACCTGTCATAAGTCACATGTGTATAATTCTTAGGCATTTACATCTCTAAAACATCTGGACTAGCCTACATTTTTGGTTTAAAATAATTTTTTTTTATAGTTTTGTTGCTTTTCACAATACCACCATACTTGTAGTTGCGATATCATCTTAAAAGCCACGATATTATCTAACCTTTTGTGGTTTTGCAAGAAATGCTTGGTTGGTTGTTATGGTTAGCTGATTGGGGTAATATTGCAAATCGTGATTAGTAATTTTGATTAATAGTTGCGATATTGTAGTTTCTGGTTGTGATTTTGTTTTGAACTTACTATGCATACACAATTTTTCAAAGAAATAGCAGTTTTGCCTCATATCAGATTACTAACCCTTTTCATGCAGGGCCTCTCAAGGAAAATTCACTAAATTTGTTTTCCTAACCCTTGTGTTTGTAGGAAGGGTGCCTAAATATTATAATTTTGTCTTTTTGCTCCTATATATCTTATTTTGTGTGGTTTGACTGTTCATTTTAATTTCACTCACATAGGTAATTAATCAAGAAAATTAATCATACTTGCATGTTTGTTAACCCATTAAGTGTAGGATAGCACATGACATGGAAATCATCCCTATGTATAGGCTTAGTCATTAGCGGTTGGTGTCACATATTTCATCACTGTGCATTTGACCAAACTCTATGTTCTGATAGAGTATAAATATTAGGGATAATTGTTGTTAGGCTAAAGCAGTTGACCCCATATAGGTCATCCATGAAGAGGAAGAGTTAATTATTTGAACCAACTATTAGACAACACCCTATATGGACTTGGGCCCCACCGTACCTAATGCATATCAGAGACTCCCATAAAAACTTTTGTGTAAACCTAGCTTAGGATCCATTGGTCATAATGGGCATTTTGTTGCGTGATTCAGGATCATGTCCTAAGTAGCTATCAAGTGTAAATGGGGTCGAGAGGGTTTAGTTGATTTCATAATGGGTCACCAATCTACAACCTCACTTGTGAAGTTGTTAGATGGTGTGAATATTGGGTTACACACCCATTCAATTGACTAATTTAAGATTTGTGGTTGAGGGTATTGTTTGTGTGTTGTGCTTATATCTGTGTTGTTTGTAAACCGAGTCAACCAATCCCATTTTTTCTCACAAAACACTTAGACACTCTTAGGATAAATCCCATTCTAGAATCACACCAAAACATCCATCCCATATTCTCCATTCACCTCTTTGGATATAACATTAGTCTTGAAATCAAATCTTAGTGGTCACCTATTGGAAACAAGATGGCTGTGAAGGGGGGTGAATCAGTCTTCAAAATTTTTATTCAATTCCACTTAACATATATGAACCATTCAAACATGCATGTACATCTTTAACAAGCATAAGCATCAAATTAAAATAGCATGAAACACATGAACACAACATATACGTAGAAAATCCTCTTGGGGTAGAAAACCCACTGATGCAACAAATGGACAATAATTCTATAAGACAAACATCAATCTTCAATTGAACACCCTCTCAATTTGGAGCACCAATCCCAATCTATCAAGGACCAACCCAACAAGGATCACCAACCTATAATTTATCAATCACCAACTTGACAGAGTCTTTAGCTAAGCACCAACCTAGTAAGCAACACCAACCCCTAATTTACCAAACACTCACTTGGCTTTAGCAAACACCAACCTCCTAGATGACTCAACACCAACTCAGCTATTATATTATTTGATCACCTTCAAAAACCCTTGTTTCTTATATAATAGATGATGATCTACTCCTTCAGCTCTTTACTCTCTTTAGTCCCTCTCAAACTGACTTTCAGCCTTCTTCGCTTAACTAGCCCTCTTTATGGCTTGATTAGGTCTTCTAACCTCGATCCTCAAATGCAAAACCTCTATTATATATTCATGATATCTCTATTTCTCTACATGACCTCCTTCTGCTCACAAATGATCTATATCATTCACTTATCCTCTTCCGCTCTCTCTCTAAGCACACTTTCAGCATCGCCTTTAAGCTTACTAAAATAGGCTTAACTGCATTGCTTTTATACAAGTCACTTGATCATATCCTTCTAGGTTAGATATATATTCAAATCACTTAGGTTATCCATGAATAGGTATTATCATACTAAAATAACATGTCTTAGTCATGAATTAATCACTACAATAGGTCGGCCATACATCAATTAACCCTTACTCCTCTTTTAGGCTTTATGGAGATCTAATAGGCCTTCTTAACAACACATTACCCTTTGATCTTTCTTGAAGCATATCCAAACACCTTAAATGATAGGAACAAGTCATATGCCACTCCAATAGTCCTTAGCCATCTTCACTTTAGGTCTACAGTACCTTTTAGGTCCAACTACCACTTGAACCCTTACTCAAATCACTGCATATAAAAGGCCTATGCATATACAAAAATTTTGACTTGAAAAACTGAGGCATATACTCAATTTTTCCAAACAACCATGGAAAAAAATTACATAATCAAAAACCTCATGACCTTAGGGTCATCACCAACTTCATCTGATGCTTTAACTCAATATAAACAGGCTCAAACACTTCTCTATAAGATGTTCACTCAGAACTACCAACTGGCTCCAAAAGACAGTCAAAGAAACATGAACATTTGACACATAATTGAATAAATTCAAGAGATTTGAGTGCATGAACATGATCTTATAACAACCTTAGAGCAATTTCAAACAATCAAATTATAAATTCTAATGAAAACTATTGGTCTTATAGACTAATCTACTGACCTTCTTTCTCATAGACTTTACTCAATTAGATAAGCCATTTTGGATTCATTGTTTCAACCTTTTACACAAACTTTGAAGCTTTTTAAAAGCATGGATAGATCATTCAATACCCAAAAAACATAATCATGCATTACAATGCATCACTCTTACATAAAAATACATAGGAAACATCTTCTCACATATGTTTGATTTCCTTGTCTGTACCACTAGGTCTATTAGCGACTAGCCAACTTTGATCAATAACTTTGCACACCTGAGATTTGAAACCTATTTATAAACTTTCATGACAACAACTATAAGTCTCACACTTTGATCTTCATCCACTTAGTACCTTTGGCTCGGTCAACTCTGTCTGCTACAACAAATCTTTGAAATACAAACACTTTTTTGTATGGTCTGCTCATTCACTTGAAAAAACAATCACACTTAGAGATGCCTGGGAGAGTTGAATTCAACATCCATTCAATTTTATGATCATATCAAACCATTCTGAGCTCTTTAAAATAAAATATCCAACATCAGGTCACAGTTAGGGTTTTATGAGGGTTTAGACTATCTTTCAATCTTAACGATCCTAAAACTTAGCTCCTCTTTCCAAAAACCAATGTTTATAACTTTGCGCTTGCTTATATATCTTGAATAGCTTAAGATCTCATGCAGATGATGCACGTGCCAATGATAACTCAAAAAACCTTCTCGAATAGACAATTCTTTATTTTGTGCACTCAAGAAACCTTGAAACACTTTTTCAAGCATTTTCTTGGAAACCTTGATTTGAAACTTCATGCACATACTTAAAACAACTTAACTCATCTTTGTTAATGTTCACCTACTCACCCATGTCATGAAAATTGATCCTCTTACCTCATTTGGCCACCATCTCTCTTCTTGATTTCTAAGTCTTGACTTGCAAGTCTTATTAGGCCTAGAATCTGACCTTCTAGCCACTCTATAGCCTTCACCTTGAAACTCTTCTATGTTTCAATGTCTCTTGTGTATGTTGACCATTTTTTTCCCAACAGGCTAAAAATTGGTCCCCTTCTGTCCCTGTTGTTCTAGACCATTTCATTTTTCAATTTTGCATGAATATGTTCATTTCTACGGACTCTGCAGGTCTTGGATTTCTACAGACTCTACAGGTTAGTCCTTTGGCGCATGAAGGATTAGTTCAGATAGTTCTAGGTTTTTCAAGGCCTCTTCAAGTTATTGTCTGAAGAAAATGAAGAAGGTTGGCATCGTTGAACCATTGAACCCAGTTCAATACCTAGTTCCATCGGCAGTTCAATTGGCCTTGGTTTGAGCCTTGGTTCAATTGGCAGTTCAATCGCTCCATTTCAAAGCCTGGTTCATCGCTTCATTTTTCAGGCTTGGTTCAACACTTTGGTTCAATCCTTCGATTTAATGCCAAAGTTTAACGGGCTTGATGTGCAGTGGTTGAACCGATTAAACCGTTGAACCATTTTGGTTCAACGAGTTGGTTCAACGGCTTGGTTCAAGGGTGTGCCCTACAGCCGAAGGGTAGTTAAATATCCAAAAGCCCTTGTGGAGGGAAGTGAGCATTTCAAAGGGAGCCATAGGGTTTTCAAGTGATGACAGGCATGCAAACATCAACTTTTACACCATGAAAGCCAAAGCGCTGAAGGCACCAAGTGGCAACCACAGAGGACTCCAACATGCCTGTTTAGGAGCAGTGAAACGTGCCACGTGTCCCTTGCAGGGTTCGGTGAAAGCCAACAAATGGACACATCCATGGGTTTCTCCTATTGGCCTCAAAGAAGACTATGGTGGGCCCAAATGAGTTACCAAGAGCTCTGTGGAAGCAGCAGCGTGTCAACATCCGCTTGACTCTCAAAAGATCCTCTAATGTAAGTGGATGCTACCATGTCCCATTATCAGCTCAGTAGAAGCTGCCACATGTCAATGTCTACATTTAAAAGTGTCTTCGAAGTGCCCAAGTAGCGGACTATGACATGTGTCAAGGGTGGATGCGCTCTTAGTGAAAAGGGAAAAGCAAGAAGCTGAAGGAGAGTCCAAGGGCGACCGGTGCGTGAACATCAAATTTAAGCCAGTAAAAAGGCCGTTGATTTTTTAATGCTTGAGCACCAACCATAGAATGAGCCCAAAGAATGCAGTGACCCACCAGAAGATTGCCCTTGAGAGCTGAAAGAGTAGGAAGAAGACAAGGAGCAAAAAAGACAGCGTCTAAGTGGAAAAGGGAAGGTGAGTATTGCAGATGAGCGGCACGACCTATTTTTTTGTAGTTGGCATTGATGAGGGGACAAACCGCAGTCTGTTTGTAGGAAAGAGGGGCGGCCATGTTCTTGCATTAATGTTTGAACGCCAAAGTCAATTTTGGGGATTGTATAGCATGGTTCTAGCAGGCCTCTTCTGAAGAATGACATCAGTAACTGTGGCTTTCCTCTTCCCAAGATTTAGAACTCACATGGGCCACTTGCAGAAAAGAGCGCCAAAATCTTTCCCAGGAAGTGCCAAGTTCTCTTCCTCATCCTATATATTGTAAACTTCTCTTTTGAAAAAAAATCTGATCTCAGCCTTAAGGCAAAACTCTGCCCAAAAATCTCTCGGGCTTGTAAGGCAGAGCTGCCAGATTTTACCTTCAATCAGAACTTAGCATTTTTACCTCCATTCTGAGTTTTGCATCTTTATTATGTGTCTATGCATTTAATTCTGTGTTAAGTCATTTTCTTAATGCTTTTGTAGAATGATTTAAGCATGTCTGGTGCATTTTTGTGAGTTTCCTTTTACAGGTCTATTAGAAGTGTCCCTAGAAGAGTATAGGTGAAGTGGATAGGCTACTGCAGTGTGTCTCAGAATGCCTCTAGTGGTTATTTTCTTTCCTGTATCTCCATGGACCCCTGACCCACTGATGCAGAAGGTTATCTCATGTTAGATGAAGTGTATAGGCGCTTCCTTTTGGTGAAAAGTGTATGTTCGGGCTAGGTGGGTCATATTTTTTGGTGTATCACCTTTTACTTTTTAGGCTTAGGCTTTGTTTTCAACATCTCTCTCTCCCTTTTCATCCCCCCTCTTTTTTACATTTTTTGTTAGTAGTAGGAGAAACCAGGGCCTAAATGATACATCAGAGGGAGTTAGCCCTCATATAGAGACTCTCCCCTCCAGCTTTGCCAGTCCCATAGGCGAGAGGGGAGTTTCCATTGTTGCGTGAAAAAGGCAGGAGCTCGGCCTCCTGCCACAGGTGCAATCTTCTGCGTCAATAGTTTTTGGCACGCCCGGTGGGACCAACTAGGACAAGTTGTGTCCAAAGAGTTGAAGAATTTTTGGTGTGTTCTTCAACTAACCAGCCTTTGGAGGCTTTGCATCAAACACCAATGGTGATTCTGAGTTGAATCAGCTAGTTAAACAGCCTGGTGCCATTGAGAAA
The DNA here is from genome assembly GCA_037957365.1 of Torreya grandis. Classification (NCBI taxonomy): domain Eukaryota; kingdom Viridiplantae; phylum Streptophyta; class Pinopsida; order Cupressales; family Taxaceae; genus Torreya; species Torreya grandis. Next base: position 3,218,918 of record JARHVA010001181.1, read on the forward strand.
TCACATTTTTGTATGTATAATTCCTTTGCACAAAATCATGGGTCTTGTTTTCCTTCATATGACTATGATCAAGCTCAAGATTTTCAGAGAATCGCCTCAAGCAGCCCTCCTAGTTGCCCTTCAATGATAAGGGAAGTAGCCCTGGAGTTTGAGAAGCAAACGATGGAGATTAACAGACTGGAGGAGCAGTACAGATATCAACATGAGCTGATGTATAAAAAAGAGTGTTTGTTTAGGCAAGCTTAGGCCTTGCAATCCATGGAGGAGGAGGTAGAAAAATGGAGAAATCCATTTATTCAAGGCAGTTAGCCTTGCACACCCTCTCCTATCTTAAAGAAAGCCCCCTCTTTTGCACCAAATCTTTTCTATCAGATAACACTTGCTCACTCTAGCTTATTTGATGCCTCTACTCTCAATCTCGTGCGCTTGGCTTTCCAACATCAAAGGGCATTAGAGCAACCCCCCATGGAGATCAATCTTCTCAATTCCTTATATTTTGAATCTTCCATTAGGGGGAATACCGCGAGCTAGCATATTCCCCTCTAAAGACTCTTCCGGTGCATCAACAGTCTCTTCCTAGCGTTCCTCAACCTCCCCAAATTTTTTAGCATGATATGTAGATTCTGAGTTAGAGGAAGGAATGCCACGAACCAACGCAGAGCTTTGAAGAGGATGATGTTGGTGACCTCCAAGAAAGACTCTTTCAAGACAATCTAGCCAAGCAAATTGAAGATTTAGAGGCTAGGATGAGTTTGCTTTGTGAAAGAGAGATATAACTTCTAGACCTTGCGGAGGAGCCCTAGGACCTCAGAGAAAACAAAGTTGCTGCCTGCTCACAGGAGAAAAATTCCAATTCTGAGATCCTGAACTGGGGGAAAATAGTAGAATCATGGGGCAGAAAGGAGGAGAAGCAAGGTTTTTCTCAAAACCTTGAAGAATCCAAAGCTACTTCTGCTCATGATAATGCTGACGACCTCCAAGAAAAGCTCTTCCAAAAAGATCTAGCTAGGAGAATTACAGAGTTGGAATCTAAAGAGAGATTCCTCAGCTAGTGTGTGATGGACAGTTCAGACCCAATGACACATTCCATGTCTGAACACACCCCACTTACACATTTCTAAGAGAAATATCAGGGCACACCTGATATAGATGAAGTGCTGACCAAGTGGAAGGAGGAGAATCATTCGATTCTAGCTCAAGCACTGCCTCCTCTTCCACATGGTTTTCCCACTTCACCCCTTCTCAAGGAGGAACCTATTTTGCAAGAGGCAGGTGAGGAGCAGAAGATCCAATCTGCATTTTTCTAGGGAGCTGTCATGAGCGACAATAAAAAATAAATCATCATTGAGGCTTTTTGTGAAGGCATCATTAGCAATAGAGAAGACTCAGGTCATGCATACATGCAGATGTTCCAGCAATACAAGGAGGAACAAAAGCATAGTGAGCTCTCTTCCCCCTTGTTTGATGAACTTCCTTGTTGATTCGATGAGGATGACTACACTAAAGAGCTTGAGTTGGAGGAGGAAAAGGAGAGGTCTATCTTCTTGGAGGAAGGCCTTGAAGAAGAAAGCTTCAAACAAAGAGGTGATGTTTTGTGGGATGAGCACTCATTTTGTGAGTCCATTTCAGACATCACCACAGTCACCCTTCTTCAAAAAGGCCAAGAGGGAGTAGAGGATTAGTCTGACAGAGTCTTCAATGAAGCAGAAGGAAACGGGTCAGACCATGATGCACTGCAAGGGAGCTATACATGTCAAAGGGCTTATGGTGATGAGCCAATAGCCACATATTTCTTGGTGAAGAGCACCAATATGAGGGACCAACATTCAATAAGCTTTCAAGGACAAGTAGAATACACATATGTCGAAATCATGTTCAATTTTGATCCACTTAGATACAAGCCAAACAAGGTGACAGGCAAGAGGAGTAGGTCACCAACTCTCTTTTTCATTCAGCTACTTGCCTGCCACCATAAGTCTTCTTGCCAGGAAGGGGACTTAAGAAATTTTTCCTTTGATCCAGGAGGGAGGCAAACATTCCTGGTTAGCTATATATAGTAGTTTGCTTTCAGTTTCTTTTCTTGCTTTCCCTAAGTGCAGTTTGCACAGGTAGTGTTTTTGGCTTTGTGTGTTTCCCTTTGTGTGTGGGGTAAAAAGCTTCATGCTTTGATTCTTGGATCTTTTGGAGCTATTGCTAACACTCTTTCATAGCTGCATCTGACTTCGTGCCCAATGGACTGCAAGGCAACTAGTCTTTAAGCATAACAGACATGCTTCCCTTAGGAGTCACCAATATGTTGACCATTTTTTGCCCAACAGGCTAAAAATTGGTCCCCTTCTATCCCTATTGTTCTAGGCCATTTTGTTTTTCAATTTTGCATGAATCTATTCATTTCTATGGACTCTGCAGGTATTGGATTTCTACGGACTCTGCAAGTTAGTCCTTTGGCGCATGAAGGTTCAGTTCTGAGTTTTGCAAGGCCTCTTCGGGCTCTTGTCTGAGTAAAATGAAGAAGGTTGGCATCGTTGAACCATTGAACCCGGTTCAATGCCTGGTTCCATTGGCAGTTCAATCGGCCTTGGTTCGAGCCTTGGTTCAATCGCTCCATTTCAAAGCCTGGTTCATCGCTTCAAGTCCATCACTTCATTTTTTAGGCTTGGTTCAACGCTTTTGGTTCAATCATTTGGTTCCATGCTTTGGTTTAATCCTTCAGTTCAATGCCAAAGTTCAACGGGCTCAACGCGTAGTGGTTAAACCGTTGAACCATTTGTGGTTCAACGGGTTGGTTCAAGGGTGTGCCCTACAGTTGAAGGGCAGTTCAAGATCCAAAAGCACTTATGGAGGGAAGGGAGCATTTCAAAAGGAGCTATAGGGTTTTCAAGCGACGACAGATGTGAAAACATCAACTTTTACACCATAAAAGCCAAAGCACAAAAGGCACCAAGTGGCAACCGTGGAGGACTTCAACTTGATTTTTTAGGAGCAGTGGAACGTGCCACATGTCCCCTGTAGGGCTCGACAGAAGCCAACAAATGGCAACATCCGTGGGTTTCTCCTATTGGCCTCAAAGAAGACTGTGGTGGGCCCGAATGAGTTGTCGAGAGCTCTACAAAAGCGGCCACATGTCAACGTCCCCCTGACTCTCAAAAGACCCTCTAATGTAAGTGGACGTTGCTATGTCCCATTATCAGCTCAACAGAAGTTGCCACGTGTCAACGCCCACATTTCAAAGTGTCTTCTAAGTGCCCAAGCAGTGGACTATAACATGTGTCAAGGGCGAATGTGTTCTCAATGAAAAGGGCAAAGCAGGAAGCTGAAAGAGAGTCCAAGGGTGATGGGTGCATGAACGTCAAATTTAAGCCAGTAAAAAGGCCGTTGGTTTTTTAATGCCCGAGAACCAACCATGGAATGAGCCTAAAGAATGCAACGACCTGCCAGAAGATCGCCCCTGAGGGCTGAAAGAGAAAGAAGAAGACAAGGAGCAGAAAAGACAAAGTGCCCAAGTGGCAAAGGGAAGGTGAGTTATTACAGATGAGTGGCGCGACCTATTTTTTTATAGTTGGCATTGATGAGGGGACAAACCGAAGTCTATTTGTAGGAAAGAGGGGCAGCCATGTTCTTGCATTAATGTTTGAATGCCAAAGTCAATTTTGGCAATTGTACAACATGGTTCCAGTAGGCCTCTTCTGAAGAATGACATCAATAATAGTGGATTTCTTTTTCCCAAGATTCAGAACGCACATGGGCCACTTGCAGAAAAGAGCACCAAAATCTTTCCTAGGAAGCGCCAAGTTCTCTTCCTCTTCCTATATATTGTAAAATTCTCTTTTGTAAAAAAATCCGCTCTCAGCCTTAAGGCAAAACTCTGCCCAAAAATCTCTCTGGCTTGTAAGGCAAAGCTGCTAGATTTTACCTTCAATCAAAACTTAGCATTTTTACCTCCATTCTGAGTTTTGCATCTTTATTATGTGTCTATGCATTTAATTTTGTGTTAAGTCATTTTTTTAATGCTTTTGTAGAATGATTTCAGCATGTTTGGTGCATTTTTGTGAGTTTCCTTTTACAGGTCTGTTAGAAGTGTCCCTAGAGGAGTATAGGTGAAGTGGATAGGCTGTTGTAGTGTGTCTCAGAACACTCTAGTGGTTATTTTCCTCCCTGTGTCTCCATGGACCCTTGACCCACTGATGCAAAAAGTTCTCTCATGTCAGATGAAGTGTATAGGTGCTTCCTTTTGGTGAAAAGCGTATGTTCGGGTTGGGTGGGTCATATTTTTTAGTGTATCACCTTTTACTTTTTAGGGTTAGGCTTTGTTTTTAGCATCTCTCTCCCTTTTCATCCCCTCCCTTTTTTACATTTTTTGTTAGCAGTAGGAGAAACCAGGGCCTAAATGATACATTAGAGGGAGCTAGCCCTCATCTAGAGACTTTCCCCTCCAACTTCGCCAGTCGCACAAGCGAGAGGGGAGTTTCCATTATTGCATGAAGAAGGTAGGAGCTCGGTCTCCTGCCACGGGTGCAATCTTCTGCATCAATAGTATGCTCAAGCAACCTCATACACTCACTCTTCTATGGAGCTTCAATAGAACTTCTTCGGAGCTACTTACAAATCTTTAAAGCTCGACTGGGGTATCTTCATGACATCTTTGGAGCCGCATATAGAAATCTTTAGATCTGATCTAATAATTTTAGAGGTCCTCAACACCTCATGTATAGCTACAAACAATCTCTCTCATGCTCAATAACTTTTAGGTATTTTTTAGAGCATTCTCATCTTTGTAACTCATTTGAAGCATCTTCAAAACCACTTACACAAAACTTCAAGACACATAACTTATTTTTTATAGCTCATTCATTTCATCTTACCACCTGCAATACCATATCATAGGGTCTAGACAAAGCATTACAAGATGATTTACATTTACTATAATGACATGTACTCACACATGTTGCTTCTCAATGATTTCACTCAAATTATCATCAGAATAATTCTTTAAACAATAAACTCTCATCACTACTTTCATACAACACTCATTATGCTGGCAACATAACTCATCTTATATATACCTCAAGGCTTACTTGACCAGATATTTGCACAAGAACCTTTGATATCAATGATATTAGATTGACATTAATGAAAGAACCATGCATCTTCATAATAACCTTTGACATCAGTGACAACATTAAATATCAAAGCTCAACACTCAAATACAATGCTCAACAAACTCTCTTAATCAATGACAATGTTCAACATCACCCATCCCCTTCAATCTTCATCATCACCGTTTTGACAAAGCATTATCGACGTGCATAACCTTGTCAAGTTTTTAGTTTATCACCGATCACTTCCTTATCATTACCTCTTCATACTTAACACCCATCCAATCATCATTTTTTTAGTGTGAAAGGTACTTAATCATTTCATCTCCTTGGTATCTTTGCTGAATTAAACACTTGTATGGTTTTGGCTTTGATAATCCTTGGTCATTATACTCTTTACATCCTTCTAAATCCAAGATCAACACATATCCAACCCATTTTCATTGACCACTATTAGTTTTGATTTCTAGACACAATTAGTATTTAAAGTCACCTCCTCTTTCATCACCTTAAAAAGAAATCTAATCACTTTTCTCACATAATCCCCATCATCCATCATGCCAATGCAAACCCATGCCAAAACTCTTAGAATAGGACAATGATCCAACCAAGAGATTGACTTCTTGGATAACCTAGTTGGCCAAAACTAAGATTATGATGATACACATAGTGACATGCACACTCCCAGAGAAGAAGACTTATTTACAAATGACTTTTTCCATAGCGATAATGTTAGATCACCACTCGGTCAGTATATATATGAAAATTGTTAATAAATTTTACCACAAGTCATTGGAATGGGGGGCAGACTACCCCCTAGATTTGATTACAATCTCTTACAACACCTATATCACCCATCCACTCGGCCTAATACTCCCCATATTCATACCCATACCAATTAAGCACATGAATAAGAGGATCTTGTGGACCACGAACAAGAGCTTGAAGACCAAGAAAAACAAGAGCCTCTCCAGAATAACTGCATCAAGGCTAATAGGAGATAAACCACCTTAGCAGATCAGTTGGATCAACTCACACAACAAATCAATTCCTTAGCCTCACAATTCCATACACAAAATCAAAGACCATCCTCTCCAAAACAAAATGCCCATAACTCTAATAGACCATACACAAGTCATGTCCAAACTTCTAATCCCCTTGTCGATCCACAATTTTTGCAAGAGTGGAAAATGATTAAAAAAATCCTACAATAGATTGACCCTCGCACACAAGCGATGAAATACAAATATGAATATTTTTGCTCCTCTCCTTTAGATAGGAGTATTTTGCAAATACCTTTCCTACCTCTTTTTGAGGTACCAAATTTTGAAAAATATAGAGGGAAAAGAGATCTCCATGACTGTGTTTAAGAGTTTTATGTCACATGCCATGAGGTTGCATATGATGATGCTTATTGTGTAATAATTTTCCCAAAAAGTCTCACAAGGCCAACATTAGAATGGTTTATGCATTTGCTAAAGGGGTCCGTATCTAGTTTCAGAGAATTGACTGAATAATTTGTGAGACATTTCTCATTCAATATAGAACATGAGTTTTCCATCATAAACCTCTACAATACTAAGCAAAGGAATGGGGAAAGTTTGTCCTCATTATTAAAACATTGGAGAAGTTTAGCAAGCTGATTTTGATGTACAGTTCCAGAAAAAGAATTGGCCAAAATTTTCGTAGACAACCTCAATGCAAAATTAAAATATCAATTGAAACTACAATGTGTCAAATCCTTCCATGATATTATTGAAAAGGGGATCCATATTGAGAAAGCACTCATTAAAAAGGGATCTATGAAATTATACACCCAAAATGAACAAAATCATAATCAAGAAAACTCTTTTTGGGAAAACCAAAAATCTTCAATAAGAATAAAAATGTTGTGGGAGACAGAGTTACAGCTTCAAAACAACATGTTTAAGCAGTGTAAAAGAGAACTCCCATAGATAAACAAATTTCTCCTCCATCAGAGTGCTACAGGGAAAATCAAAACCCTAAATAGGAAAAAAACCTCTTACCAGTCTTAGAGTGCCTATTGAAGTGGTCCTCCAGCAATTGAGAGATGCAAACATGATTACTCTCCCTGAGATCTGACCTTTGGATGATAGCAAGCCTCAACTTGACTAGTATCACGAGGATGAATTTTGCCAATATCATAGAGTCAAAGGTCATGACACTGAAAAATGTATGCAATTAAAACATTATATTCAAGATCTCATTGAAAAGGGAGACATTGAAGTGGAGGGGAAAATCACTCCTAATCAATATAAAAATTAGTAGCTTGGTATTTATCAGTAGTATCCTTTACCCAAGCATGGTAAGAGGCAAGGAAAACCAACTGAAGACTAGGGTTAGGAATCTACCTCCAATCATAAGACTAACATGCCATCCTATATCACAATGTCAACACCATCAAAATCCACAGCCCCCAAGAGCCCACTTTACCACTATCCATCATACTTAAGATCAACTGAGCCATAGATGATTGTGTAGTCATTATGCAACAAAACATAATTGTAGCTATTGGGGCACCACCCAAGGACCCATCTACATCAACATCTCAAAAAGTCAATATCACTAAATAAGTCTCTGTATATTCTAACAAGCCTTATGATATAATCTAGTAACTTGAGAAGACCCTTTCCCAAATCTCACTCATGGATCGTCTCAAAACATCATGTGTGCATTGGGAGATCCTCAATCAGGTCTTGAATTATCTAAAAGTCCCCTGAGATATTGACACTAGTTAGTTCTAAGCATTGGTGGGTCATTTGTCTCCTTTGCAGCAAATCACTTTTAGTGCCTAGGACATGCCTCTAATTGGCCGTCATCATAATCACCCTTTATTCATAGAAATTTCTATGTCCAACCACCACATCCCTTAAGTACTCATAGATGGAGGGCCTACATTGAATTTGTGTAATTTGGATTTCCTAAAGAAGTTAGGGTAATCTAAAGCATCATTAGGGCCTACTCTAATCATGATTAAAGCATACAATGATAATGAAAGGCCATCTACATACACCATTTATCTTCCTATTGCTATGGGACTTGTTATCCATCAAACCTTAATTCACATTGTGAATGTTGATTTACCGTACAATCTACTCCTAGGCCACCTATGGATCCACAAGATGCAAGTAGTCCCTTCGACTCTCCATCAGTGTTTGAAATTCCCTTATTCTAGGATAGAAGCTACATTCCCTGGGGAAATGGAACATTTTTGTAGCTATCAAATGGTTCAATCTCAACCCATATACTATCGTCCTAACACTGATAGTTCTAGTCTAAATCCAATACCTACTAAATATGTCCATGCCAATGATCTAGAGCCTGATTCTAATCTATCACCAGCTGTCACCCACCTTAAAATCACATCCACAAGCTGTGGAGAATATGAATATAAAACCTTTTGTGTAGGAGATTTACCTCTCTCCCCATGTAGCTACAGGTCCCCAACTATGAGTAAGGATAATCCTATCATCTATCAATTTGGACCAACAACCTTTTCTAGTGCAGGTCTGTTATCAGAAGAGTAATTTGATGAGCATGATGATTTGTGGTCTATTCCAAAAAATGAAGCCCTTACATTTCACAGATAGAAGTACCTACAAGTTTAGAAAATGCTGTAGAATATGCATTATAAGGAAAAAAGACTAGGGAGACATGAACAAGGCAGGTTTGAGTCTATAGAGGTTCATGAATGACCACAATATCTTGGTTTGGGGTACAAACCTCTTGACACTGACCTAAATAATATCATTTTGCATACTACTTCAGTCCCTGAGGAGTCTTCTTTTGATGAAGAAGTCTAGATATGATCCATTTATAATCTTTATGAAGAGCTTATTGCCACTAATCTTTTCCATGATACCACCATCACTACCATTGATATATCCCTACATTACCCTTCCTTAATAAACTAAGATCAACAACATGAGCCATCTTTTGACATGTTTCAAAGTGATGAGGCCATCCTAGAATATTTGGGAGCATGAGATTTTATGCCTTCTGAAGATCATAAAAAGGGATTCTCTATTAATCTCAATTAGACAAATTATTTTGGGGAACAACAAGCATCCCTTAATCAAATTGAATAAGAGGAATATGAAGAGGAGGAGCCCCCTCAAAATATGAAAGATTTTCCACCCATTCCAGAGGACTCATAATTCTATACAAAATTAAACACAAAGCTCCCATAATATTTTGCTTTGAATATCCTTGATTTACCATTGCCTCCAACCTATCTTTAGGATCGGTCAGCTTCCCTCATTGAGGAGGTGGTTGAAGTCAAAATTGGAACAAAATAACATCCTAAAATTATTAAACTACGGGTAACTCTTACGCCTGAGGAACACCAAATCATTATTGAGCTACTCAAAGAGTTTATAGATATCTTTGCATGGTGTTATTTAGACATGTGAGGACTTGATCCCTCCTTGGTTGTGCATCATTTAATTGTCCATCCTAATGCCGAACCAATCAAGCAAAAATTGTAAAAGATGCACCCTAAAGCGGCTTTACTAGTCAAAGAGGAATTATAGAAATTTTTAGAAGCAAAATTTATCCAAATTACTGATTACTTTGATTGGATATCCAACATTGTTCTTGTGGCCAAGTGACACGGTGGCATTCATATTTTTACTAACTTTCAGGGCAGTAGCAAAGCATGTCCTAAAGACAACTTCCCCCTCCGAAACATTGATATGATCATGGATTCTAATGCAAGGTATGAAATGTTATCCCTCATGGATGGATTTTAGGGCCATAATTAAATCAAAATTGTGTTCAAGGATCAACATAAAACAGTCTTTATTACTCTATGAAGAACCTTTTGCTATCAATTAATGCCCTTGGGTCTCAAAAATACAGGTGATGCTTACCAATGTGTAATGACTGTCATCTTCCATAACATGATGCATGACATTGTTGAAGATTATGTTGATTACATTTGAGGAAGTCAAGACTCCGATCTAAGCATCATGTGGTTTTAAGAAGAATCTTTGAGTGGTTGCATCAATATTGTGACCATAGGAATTTGATAATAAAAAGGAAGTTAGATCAAGTGTTAGTTTCATAAAATAATGAAATCAACACATTAACATGCTAACATCTCTAAGCCTAGATCTTAAGGGGAGCATAATGAATAAAATATAATTAAAAACCCAACTATAATGCAAAAGAACAGTAATCGCTTACCTTCTTTGAATTCTCCAAATGATCTATTGTGTGGCTTGCTCGATTTGTACTCAAAGAGTCTTTGACAATGAAGTTTTTTTTGCTCTTTCTCTCATTGTCACCATTATGGCTTGTGGCTTGATGGGGTTTGGCTGAATATTTGATCATTATAACACTATTGATATGAGTCATGCTACAAAACTTGCATTATAACTTTACAATTTCCAAGCTCTCTTTTCAATTGGCAATGACTTGTATTTATAGGCTTAAGAACTAACCCTAATCCAAGGTAAGTTAAGGTTTTTTTTAAACATAGAATGGGTTCAAACCTAACTTAAGTGAGTTAATTAACCCTAGTAGAGTTAAAATGTGTCAATAACTCATGATTTGCAATGAGTAGGCATGGGTGTGATATTTTCTAAACACTTGACAACTTGTAAAGGTAATCATGAAAAGCTAAGATATTTCATATTTTTGTGTTTCTTTTTTTAGTAATTTATTAATTACACATGGATAATTCAACTAGGCATTTAATTTGGTTCAACTTGTTAATTAATTTTGATTAGCCATATAGCTCTTTCAAGATTTGATTTTATGTGTGCAAGTGCCCCACTTAATAGATCTATATGCCAAATTGCATGTTGTAATGTCACAAGGTGCTTAGGGATGAATCCATGAGAGGTTATTATTGTATATGATAAGATATCCCAATTAGGGATGTCTCAATGAGATTCTAAGCTTTGACAAATGATGCACAAGCAAATTTAGGACATTCAGTGATTCTTAGGTTTAATTTGCAATGGTTGGTAGGAATCGATCTGAAGTTCGATCGAAAGATAGTTGTGGCCAGTTTTAGGGGTTTACAATTTGCCCCTATTTGGAAAGGTGTTACAAGATATAAGCATATTAAAGTCTTCTCAAATAATTAAAAAGTCATGTATGCTTATGATTTCAACAATAATGGATGAACTGTAGGTGCCCCCTCGAGGGAGTGGTTGGTAAAGGACTCGAAAAGTAGTCCCTCGAAAGGAGGAAACGATTGGACCAAAAAGATGAAATGGGGTAGAAGGAACTGATTTGCCCATAGGTGATTATAATCAGTGGCATATGGAGCTGCTCTAGTTACAATAGACAAACATGATGATTTGCCCACAAGTAGTTAGAATCATTGGCATAGATGGGATAAAAAGGTGATGACTTGCCCAAAGGTAGTTATAATCATTGAAAAAGGCTTAGGGTAACAAGAAACTAATTTTCCCAAAGGCGATTATAATCAGTAAAAGAGAAATTAATGATTTGTCCACAAGTGGTTAGAATCATTGGTAAGATGAAAACATGCCCGAGTTGGGTGGATAGAGATGATGGTTTGCCCAAAGACGGTAATAAACATTATAACAATGAAACCGTGCCTCAATTGGACAAAAGAAAGAGAATGATTTGACCAAAGACTGTTATAACCATCAACATTCAAATGGATGGAAATAGAATTATTTTCCCAAAGGCAGTTAGAATCATTGGCAATGCAAGTGGGACAATATACAATGATTTGTCTAAAGGCGGTTATAATCATTGGTATCTTGATAATGACAAACATGAATGGAATATGATGGAAAATTGGTACAAAAGATAAAGATGAATTTAAGAAACCTACTAGTAGGGAGATGCTTATCCAAATTGGCAAGAAAGAATTTTTTTTTTTTTAATTACTCTGTATGGGATGTGATTTGGATTAGATTAGGAATGTTACTGGTGCCAAGGAGATATATCAATGTTGCATTACCATGTAGACTTTTTGAGCTGATTTTTATTGTAGCACGTAATTGTAGGCATCATGATAGAACACCATGATAACTTGGCCAAAATATGCATATGAATTGACATGTGATCCAATACTCAATGGAAAATAATGCACCAATGATAAAAACCGTGATGATAATGTTAACATATGAATATGGATGGATTCAAGAATAATGTGTAAGGAATCACCCAATGAATGCACAAAAATTGAATCAAGGCACAACAAGAAAGCAAACAAACAGGGAAACATACAAATTGATAAAAAAACATTGAGAAAAAAATAAAACAAAACAAAGAGAAATAACAGGAAATAAAAACAATGGTTAATGACAATGTGAGTACAAATAACACGACACAAACAAGATGACAAACATTTCCCCTAGATGATAAGGGACAATGAAACAAACAAACAAAAATGGGGGAATAGAATAAAAGGAAGGAGGTGGCCGAGCTAGCTCTAGATGCACTGAGTGGACATTGTCTACATAGTTCTATGGATGTAATATCCAACAAAAATTTTAGGCCAAATGTAGTTCTCCTAAGAAATGGGATAGAATAAAATGATGAGAAATAAAACATGATTGATGTTATATAATAATATGGGAATGGTCTTACAAAATGATGAGAGCGTGCAACTGAGCCAATAAGGATGGGTAAACTAAATGACAAGTGGTTGCTTGTGAAGTAGCTAGGGATCCTAGAATCCTTAAGGAAAAGAAGTGGTCAATGTTTTTGGATTTTTTAAAGTGATTTTACAAATGTTTTTGAAATTTTTTATGTATTTCAACTCGATGGAGAATGATGAGATACTAAACGGTCCAAGTTCGTAAAACAATGAGAGTATTAAAACTTAAATTGATCGTAAAATGGCAAAAACGTGGCTTAAATTGCTCACAAAATGGTGAGAGTGTGGCTTAAGGGTGATTGAGATGACCTCAACAAGTATCAAATGCTATCTACATAGTCCCAAGATGGGACCTCAAGTCACTGTAGTTCTGCCTTACAGTGGATGAATCTAACTAGTGTAGTAGCCAATTCAAATAAAATAAACAAATCAGGTAAATGACATAGTACGACATAGGAATGGCAAGGTGGTACTTCAAGGCATGATAAACAAGTGTTGTTCCTAATTTACCCATATGTGGTTATAATTAGGTAATAACAACATAGGTCAATGATACTAATTTTTTCATAAGAGGTTATAATTAGCAGCATGATGGTGAGACACTGAGTTGCCCAAAGGCAGTTATAATCAGGGACACCTAGTTTTGAATATAACAATAAATAAAGGATACAACTACCAAACCGCTGTCATACAACTCCAAAAAGATGACCTCTGTCTAGAATACTTGAAATAATTGCTGAAACTTGATCTAAATCTTTGTGCTGAAAGTGGCCATGGAACTGATGGAATGGAACCAAGGTCAAAGGGTTGGGTAGGGTGGGTAAAAACAACTCAATTGAAAGGAAAAGGATGGTAGAATGGAATGGTTGAGTAACAAAGTGATAAAATGGTACTATTATATAGAGAATTTTGATATTATGGTACTACTGAAACAAGCCTCATAAACAATGCACTAAGTCTCTTAAGTGAAATAATGCTTGAGGTGTATAATGTTCATAGGTTCATCAAGTGCATCCTTGTTTGATGTAGGGAGCCTGTATGCTCCAACACCATAGTTTGAAATAATGATGAAAGGGTGTGGGTTTGAACTTACCTTTATATTTCTTCTCAGCCATGGTATTTTGCTAGTTTCCTTTAAGACTAAGATCACCAAGCTCAAATTCTCTATGTTGAATGCACTGATTATAGTGGCCACAGAGTTAGTTCTGATATGCTTGAAGGTTATTAACTATAGCCAGGTATTTATCATCAAGTAACTCCAGTTCTTGTAGGCAAGCTACTCGATAGTATTCATCATCTAGGACTTGCTTCAAGGAGATGCATAGAGAAGGTAACTTGACCTCAATGGGAAGAATGGTCTCAGTACCATAAACAAGTGAATACGAAGTGGCCCCTGTAGGAGTATGGTAATTGGTATAGTATGCCTACAGGGCATGGAATATTTGGAGGTGTCAATCGTGGTTGGCATCATTGATAATCTTTTTAAAGATGTTGCCAACGGTTTTATTAGAAGCTTCTACTTGGCCATTACCTTGTGGGTAATATGTTATTGAAAAATGTTAAGTAATTTTGTACTCAACACATAATGATTTGACATCCTTGTTTTTGAATGATCTTGCATTATCAGATATAATGTTGGAGGGGATACCATAGAAACAAATGAAATGATTAAAAATGAATTTGGAAATTTGCTTTCCAGCTACGCAAGTGAGGGGTATAGCTTCAATCCACTTAGTGAAGTATTTGGTGGTGGTAAGGATATGTTTATGGCCATTAGATGATGTGAAGTTTATCTTTCCAATGAGATCAAGGCCCCATATAACAAATGACCATGTTGTAAGCATTGGTTTCAAAGTCTTGGCTAGAGCATGAATCAGATTGGCATGCCTTTGAAATTTGTCATACTTTTTCACATATGTCATTACATTTGCATCCATCATTAGCCAATAATACCTTGTACACAAGAGATTTTTGGATAAGATGGCTTTGCTGGTGTGGGTTCCAAATAGTCTTTCATGAACTTCCCATAACACTAATGTAGATTCTACCAAAGTTAAAAAATGAAGTAGAGTTCCATCAAAACTATGATAGTGTAGGGTTGATCCAAGTAAGGTATAACGTGTGGTATGGTAGATAAAGGCTTTGAATTATTTATGGGATATATCCGGTGGTATAATAAGGTCGTGAAAATAGATGTAAAGGTCTAAATACCAAATAGAATTGGGACTAGTAATATCATAGATTATTGTGACAGTTGAAAGTTCATGAGTTGGTGCTAGCAGATTTTCAATGAGGAACCGGTATTCCTTGGTTGTATCTATATGTCAAATCAAAGATCCAATGGTGGCCATGGCATCTACTATTCTATTACTGGACCTTGGTAAATGTTCAAATTATACATCAGTAAATTGTTATTAGAGCATGTCAACCATGGCCTTATATGGTACCAACTTATCATCTTTGGTCTGAAAGTGGTCTATAACTTGATTGATGATTAACTAAGAATCACCATAAAGCTTGAGATGTTGTATGTTCCATTACACTACCTATTGAAGCCCTACAATAAGTGCTTCATATTCGACCATGTTTTTAGAACAAGGAAAGCTGATCCTAAATGATTTAGGGATTAGATCCACCTATGGTGTGATGAACAAAAGGTCTACCCTTGATCCATGTGCTGTGAATGATCCATCAAAATATAGCTTCCAATGTTGTTCCTCAAGAGGTGTTTCAATGATGGTCATAATAGACTCATCTAGGAATTGGAATGTTAATAGCTCTATATCTGCAAGGGGTGCATCAACAAGCTGATCTACAAAAACTTATCCCTTGAGGGATTTTTGATTGACATATTCTATCTCAAACTCACTGAGAAGCACAATCCATTTAGTCATGCGACCTTGTAAAGTTATTTTAGATAGTAGATACTTGAGTGGATTTTCTTTTGAAATGATGATGGTCTTATTGTTTAACATGTAATGTCATAGTTTTTGAGCTATAAAGACCATAGTTAAACATGTTTTTTCAATGGGCATATAATTATTCTCATATGCAACCAGTGTATAGCTTAGATAGTACATGACATGCTCCTTTCCATTATCATCATGTTGAACTAAAATTACCCCTAGGGATTTATCAATAAATGATATGTATAATAAGAACAACTCTCCTGACATTGGTGGCAATAAAATAGGCATATTTTTTAGATAGTCCTTCAATTTTTGAAAAGCTTTCTAGCATTCGTCATCCCAATGAAATGTCACACGTTTATTTAGAAAGTGTGTGAATGGATGGCATTTTTTTAGCTAATTGAGATATGAAGCATCTAATAGATTGTATCTTACCCTGCAAATTGTGGAACTGCTTCAAATTGGTCAGTGGTGGCATCTTTATAATGGATTGTACTTTGGTTGGATCAACTTCAATGCCTCATTGAGACATAATAAAGCCAAACAATTTGCCTTAAGTAACCTCAAATACACACTTCTTAAGATTAATTTTGACGTTGTATTCACGTAGTCACTCAAATATCCTCCATAGTGCTACTGGATGATTGGCCCTAGTTTTTGATTTATCGAGTATGTCATCGATGTAGTATTTAACAATATCATGCATCATATCATGAAATATGATGATCATGTCTCTTTGATAGGTGGCTCTAATGCTTTTGAGACCAAATGGCATAACTTGATAACAAAATATTCTCCATATAGTGGTAAATGCTATTTTATGTTAGTCTTCTAGTGCAATTCAGATTTGGTTATAACTTGAAAATCCATCCATCAATGAAAGCATTTTATAACACATTGTGGAGTCAACAATCATGTCAATGTTAGGCAGAGGAAAGTCATCCTTAGGGTAGGCTTTGTTAATGTCTCAAAAATTAGTACAGATCTTGATTCCTTCTGGCTTTTTGCTAATTGGCACAACATTAAAGATCCATTTAGAATAGTCAATTGGCTAAATACATCTCACTTCTAAAAGGTTTTCCAACTCTTTATTCACTAATACAACAATGCGAGGATGCATCTTGCATAATTTTTATTTCACAGGCTTGGCATTAGGATGTACCATAAGGTGGTGGATAACCAAGGCGGGATCCAAACCAAACATGTTGGAGTAGGTCTATGCAAATATATGAACAAATTCCCTCAAAAGGGATATAAAGACTTCACATTCTTCCTTAGTTAGGGATGTGCCTAATTTGATCCATTTTGGGTCATTTGGAGTCTCGATGTTAACCTCTATAGTGTCTTCCACAATAAGAGTGGAACCATCTTCCAAAATGGTTGGCAAAGATTTAAACTGGCCTGCAATGATAGAATCCTTTGTTAAAACTGGCTCTTCAAGTTATCCTAGGCATGATGAATCAGGATCCCCCAAGGGTAGGGATGGCCATGTGACAAATACAGTTAAAAACTCTTGGATGATTCAATCAAAAGCCTACTATTCTTCCAAATTGAACTTGGACCCATAGGCAAGTTTGTCATTGGTGGTCTCTTAAGCTATGTTTGAGGAAGGTCGAACACCCCCATATAATGGAACCTAAAACATATTTTCACTACTAGATTGACCTTTCTATTTAATATTTCCCTGGTCCAAAAGCAGCTCAAAGAGGTTTTCACTTTGGGACCTCAATGTTTTGTTTAATTATTTATGGCTTAAGGGTGTTCACTCATTCTCCAAAATAGGTTGCATGTTCCAGTTTGATTGAGAACCCTTGTTTGTGGACTCCCAATGGAACATTATTTCTTAAGCCTAAAAAATCACAGAAGGCCTCATCATTCTAAAACTCATCAACTAGCACTGTTGATTCTTGTTGTCCCTAGTCTATCAATTGGGGATAATATAAAGGAAGTGGATTATGGCAAATAATTGGTCGAAGGGTATAAATGGTATGAGTGTCAAACAAATTGGTGGTGGCTAAGTCATTGAAATGGTTATGATCAGACACTGCTTTGCTATTGACATCATCATCACTAGTCATTAGTGATGGAACATGAATAAGATATATAGGGTCATTCCGAGGTGGTTTAAATTTGAGTCCATAGGTTCCTTTGTACTGAGTGGCAGAATTGGCTCAAGAGGACCTTATTGATTTAGCCCGAGGCCTCCTCCTTCATAGACATGCTTCTCCATGATTTTGTTTGAAATAGAATACTTGGCATTTATGTAATAGTCAGCCAATTTGTCATTATACAACCAAGATTCATCATCTACAAGAGGGTCATGTTCTTGGCCAGTCGCTGGTATGAAAATGATAGGTGCTGGACTATGCAGTTTAGCCTTCCCATTTCTTTGCCATTCCATGCAAAGTGGTTTGGATTTAGGTCTTCCATAAGACTTGGCGTCTTTGGAAGTTTATCAATGTGAAAGGTATCATGGGTCGAATATTCTCATGGGCCGTTAGCCGAGATAGTATAATGATTAGACATTTTAGGAGCTGGCATGTGGGAAAGTGAATCAAGTGTATTAGGGTCAATACAATTGGCCTCTAGTGAATCAACAAGTATTTCTTTACCCTTGTCCTTCCTAACAACTGGATTCAAGCCAAAATAGTAGTTACATCTTTGGTACTCTACCTCTAAATGCTTACAATGTTCATATGGATGAAAATCTCCATGGATAGTAACTTCCATACCTAAATGGGAGAACATGATATACTGGTGCAATGTCGAAGGGATTACACAAATCTCATGTATCCAAGGTCTACCCAAAAGCATAGCATATGACAAATCAAGGTCTAACATGTGGGATAGTGTATTGTGCATCAAATGCCCAATAACAACTATTAAGTTGATGGTGCCTTGTGATTCCTATTCTTCATATCATAGGCCTTGATTATGATTATTTTTAGTTGTAAATCGGTCATGTTATACTTGAGAAGCTTAATGATATTTAGAGACACAATATTTAGACCCGATCCATTGTTTATGAGGATATGTTTCACTTTGTTCCGTGTTATGATAACTTAGATATACAATGGATTATTATGCAGAGGGCCAAGGGATGACATATCACTTTGGTCGAAGATTAATTATTGCCCTGGAGCTAGATGTCCAACCAAAGTTTGAAATTTGTCTGGAGATATGTCATTTGGAACTTGGGATGGGCCAAGGAACTCCATCAAAATGTTCTTATGGATGGTGTATGTACACAACAAATCTAAAATGGATATTTGTGTGGGCATGTTCTGCAATTGTCCCATAATATCAAACATCTTTTCTTGGACAATAGGAAGTGGCTTGTTTTGAGCCAGAACAATTGGTTGAAAGGGTGAAGTGGCAGATGGTTGTGGGCCTAGTATGGTAATATTTAACCTTTTAGTTGTGATTGTACAATCAGGATTAGATATAGGACCATTGTTGATAATAAATGATGGAGGAAGACTAGATAGGTTAAGTCTTGATTGCTAGTATACTTGTGTGTGGTCACGGGTCAATGATGAGTTATTGGTATGCGGTCCAAAGTTAGTAATCCATGTTTGTTGGTACACTTGTATGTAGTCCCAAGTCAAAGAAGGATCACTGACATGGGTTGGTTGGTTAAAATTGATTAGCAATGGTCTTGTTTGATTGGTGTTTGGTCTTAGATTGATGGAAATAATGGAAATGTGACCTCCCGTAATATGGCCTACAACCTTATTGTAGTCATGTGCAACTGCATGGTAGGTTTGTTGGTTATTGGCATCATTCTGGCCTTGGTTCTATCCATTCATTTGACATTGTTGGTTCTGCTACTATTAATTCAGTCAGTTCTATCTCAACTGTTGATACTATTTTTATTGTTGTGTTGGCCACAGTTGCTATTGTTGTTGGTTGTTATGTTGCAAAAAAGAGTTTTGATAAATATCGAGGTTCTGATTGGATGTGAAAGCTCCACAATCTAATGTTATCTCTCCATTTTTCCAACATATTCTCAATCAAATGTTTAATTTTCACATAACGATGCAAATTATGTCTTTTAACCTGATGATACTCATAGAATTCATTCTCCTTGTACCAATTTGGATAGGCAATACCCTCAGGATAGTGCTTTAGAATAGGCTAGCTAATCAAATTATCTATGGAGAGCGTGCGAAAAATGGATTAAATAGGTTCTCCAAGGTCACTAAAAATGTGATGAGTAGGCACATTTATACTTGGAGGGGTTTGAAGAGGCAAAGGTTGTTATGCTTATTATGCTTGTCTACGCTGTTGTGCTTGCTACATTTGTTGAAGAGGTTGTTGGATAGGATTAATTGCATATGCAATGTACGCTGAGTAGACAATGTTTGCACCATGTGGACATATTTCAACTCAGTTATCCATTTCTCACAACACTCTTGTTGTGATTGAACTGCTTGGGTTTGTCATAATTATTGGTCTGGACTAGTTGTGATGCTTGCACTTAGACTTGGTTCTGATTTTGGCCATTGTTTTAGTTTTAATTATGGATCTGATTTGATGAGGTAAGTTTAATAACACCTTTATTAATAAGGGCTCTTTCGATCAATAAACCTTTATTAATGATCTCTTTGAAAGTGTGTGAACACTGCAACTCCAAATGGTAAGATATCTTGCTGTGTAAATTCTTGGTAAACACAACGGCTAGTTGTTTTTTTGGTAGATTGTGGGTAAATTAGTTGGAAAGGGCTCTCCATTGTTGCAGATAACTTGCAAAACTTTCACTGGCCTTTTGTTTGGCTTGCATAAAATCCACCAATGAAATCTCATGCTCAAGATTGTAGAAGTGTTGCACAAAATTATCTAAAAGATCATGAAAATTAAAAACTAAATTCTTGGAAATTTTATAAACCGCTCCAATGCTTGTCTAGCTAAACTCCTTGGAAACAATAATAGAAGGTATATGTCATTATAGGCCACTGGTTGACAAGCAATAAATAATTTGATTAAATGAGCCTTGGGATCACCTTTCCCCTTTTATTTGTTGAACTTTGGTGGTTCGTCCCCTGGAGGAAATGGTATTTGCAAATACTCCATGTTGAAGGGGTAAGAACATGCATTGTCCAACTTAAAATTCTTGGTTTGCTTTCCAGCTTGGATTAGGTAAATTGCATCCTTCATTTGTTATAATTATTGGGCTAGGAAACCAGAGGGAACATTGGCTTGAGGCGAAGGTTAGGCAGTCAACAAGTGGATTACTTTAATCGGGGTATAGTGGAGGCATTTATTGGAAAATGTTGTTTTGGCTAGGGATTTGACCAAGACTATGCATACACAGATTAAGATGTGATTTTTGGAATTACATGCATTATGATGCGATATTCTGGTTAGGATTGGGTATGTAGGCCTAGTTTTGGGGAAATTGTGGTTGAGATGGAATGATAGGGTTGGGAGTGAAATATTGTGCCCACTAAGGTTCATTAGGGACTTGCTATTAACTAGTCAACCCTTGTTGATTAATGGGAACTTGTGAACTAAGGCCATGTCATTGAGTTTGTGGCATGTTCTGCACGAAAGGAAATTATTGCCTAATCAGTACTTGTGGAACATTAAAACCTCTTAGTTATGCGAATCCTTATTTGGAAGTAAACGCATGTTGGAGATTCAACATTTATCACTGACCAATATTTATATGCTACTAATTAGACATCATATATGATTAGATTGGTATGTTGGTATGCAACTAAAGAGGTATGTTCGTCACTACCTAGTGAGGTGGAACATTGGTTACCCCTATTGAGGTGGTTAAATGCTTTGCCTCTACTGCATGGGTATGTTGAAAGGTGTCTATTGTTGTGTAATGTTATTCATCACCTATTGGGGTGGATTAACATTCATCACATTTTATTGAGGCATGGCACTATTCATTACTTGACTACTTAATCCTTGAGGTTGGGTGCTTGAAGAAGCAGTTTGTTGAGGATTAGAGGTATTTGTTCATGGTTGGGAGGTAGAAGCTCCTGCCCCCTAAATTTATGAACCACTCATGGTGTTAACTAAACACATGTTTTGTTGTGGACTAGCTGTTTGTGCATTTACACTACTTTGGTCTAGATTGGACGACACTTGTGTATTATCCACTATGTTTGGCTCACTATTCTATATAGAAGTAGAAGATACTTCTTCAATGGTGGGGGAATTAAACATGTATCCAACTGAGGTACTTTGCATGAATGGGTCTATATCCTAATGTTTTTGGCCTATCAATTCGATCAAAACTCCTGTTGAAGGAG
Organism: Torreya grandis; assembly: GCA_037957365.1. Lineage (NCBI taxonomy): Eukaryota > Viridiplantae > Streptophyta > Pinopsida > Cupressales > Taxaceae > Torreya > Torreya grandis. The sequence goes on from JARHVA010001181.1 coordinate 3,240,801, forward strand.
TTAACTTAATAAGAGGAGCATTTGACATGGTCATGTATTTGAAGTTATGCGCTAAGTTTAAATATGTTTGGGATGTTGTCTACATCTGTATGAATTGGTCCTCCATGAGACCTTTTCCTATGACAAGCATACGAGGGTCTCGATATGGCATTGACACTATAGCTTGAGGATTGCCATAAGAGGCATGTTTGGTGTTGTGATTATAAGGCATGTTGTAAGGCATTTTTACTAGACTTGGAAAATTTTCAAGGGGGAAGTCTACTCAAAACTTAGCCCCTACCTCTACAACTCTGATGAAGACTTCATCCTTATTCATAAGCAAATGATGATAAAAAAAAGAAAGGTCATATGCCGATGGCATTGCAATATAATATGGTTGTTGTTGGACTTGTTCTATAACCAAAGGTATACTACCTAAGTATTGTGCCATTTGTTCTTGGCCCTGCTCTTAGTATAGAGGCGTGTTAAACAAATATTGGACCAAAAGATCTTGGCTTTGATTCCCTATTTGAGTGTTGTAAGGTGGATAATGTATACACATAATATTTTCAACCTTTTATCAAATACTAATGCTTTACATCTTGTAAGAATCCATCGAGACTCAATCTCTCTGAGTGCACGCCCTAAGGGGTGCACCAAGAAAGGGGTGGGTAGACCTTTGGTGCTTTTCAAGATTATTATCCCTTATTTCCACATTATTACCAATCCAACCAGCTCTTAAAACCATTCCCTAAGCTATTACTCCTCCCTTGCACTCTCCTTTAGTCTTTTTCCTCTTTCCATCCCTCTTTTCCTCACCTTGATCCTCTTTCGCTAGTTGATTGTACTAGGTTGACTAAATCGATCCTATACAATTTTTAGCCTCTGATTACTATACAGGGTTGATTGGGTTAACCCCATACTATTTTTGGGTATTCTAACTTGAGAGTTTCTTTAGCCCTTCGATCGACTTAGCTCAGGACCTACTGATTTATCTCCTGAAAACATACAGGGTCGACTGGGTCAACCCCATATAGCTGACATATTTGAAAGGATTTAGGGTGAGATCCACCTATAAATAAAATATAATGTCATCATTATTTCAATATGTAATAAAGAGTTATTTATTTAGTTGTGCTTCTTTATAATCAGCTCTTCCACCATTCTACTTGAGGAGTCTTAGCTTAGAGTTTCTACTTGGAAAATCTAGTCTTGTGAATAAGTCTTGGATGTTTTGGCCTTTCATAATTATCCTTACAAACCACAACTATTGTGAAGCCCCTTTATCAAAGGGAGATATTGAGTCTTGATGGGTTCACATTCAAGTAAGTATATTTTAACTTTATTCTCCTCTTTTTAGTAGATAGAAGTAGCATAAGTATTGGCTCAAATAATATTATTCTTCATATTCCATGTATTAGGGTCTTACTCATACTTAGCTTAATTGAGATTCTCTTATACATGTTTTTATTTCTTTACTAACCCCTCATGTTGTACCATAAGTTTTGGTGTGCACTAGATTAGATTTACTTTATTGTTTATTAGAATAGAGTGAACATTAAACCTATGACTCTTTTAAGGTTGTTGCATGATTATGTTAGACTATAGGCTTTGAAACCCTTCCTAGCATGGTGTATTGTGACAAGTGATCCCCTAATTAGGTCTAATATATCCCCATATTGGTCATTCTCATGCTCAACATATGTATTTCCAATCATAAGTGTAGCTATGCTCTATCTTCTTTAAGCCAAGATTGATTTATAGACATGATGTATTTCTGATTGCATACATTCTGGTGAACCTGACATGAACTAACCTTTGCAAGATTTGTTCATCTTATTTCATTTTCTTTTATTCTTTTATCATTATTTTTATCATATATTTGCCATATTGGATCGACTCTATTGACCCAGTATCTAACTTTTGTGCTCAAAATTTTAGGTACAGGCTACTAGATCGACCTTGTCAACTCGATATGTTTTTAGATTTTTAGACATCTAGTTCAGACTACTAGGTCGACCTAGTTGACTGTGTACATTTTCAAGCACTCAACAAGTTTTTAAAAAGCTTGATTGACCTAGTTAGCAAAATTTGCAATCATATATCAAGGTTATTGAACAAAAAATTTCATTCTCTATATCTCTGAATCACCAAGGTTCCTTTTTATCTCTTTATTTATAGTCTTTAAAAACTACCCTTGCATAGTCAACTAGATTGACCCTACCGACCCAATTTTGTGTTCTGTGTGCTATCTGAATAACTGGGTCAACTCTGCCAATCCTATTTATTTTCAAACCTTGCTTCCACAATACAGGTTTGACCCTGTCGACCTTATTCTATATTTTGTACATATATTTTTAACTATATCAACATTGTTCCTTGTTTCAAAGTTGGAATTAACCTTATATGTTAGTAATTAGCTCATACTTTCTTTTCTTGTTGATTCATGCTTATAATAGATCATATAGTTTAATTAGGTGGTTTTCAATTAATCACCAAGGTTCCTTTTTATCTCTTTATTTATAGTCTCTAAAAACTACCCTTGCATAGTCAACTAGATTGACCCTACCGACCCAATTTTGTGTTCTATGTGCTATCCGAATAATTGGGTCAACTTTGCCAAACCTGTTTATTTTCAAACCTTGCTTCCACAATATAGGTTTGACCCTGTCAACCCTATTCTGTATTTTGTGCATATATTATTAACTATATCAACATCGTTCCTTGTTTCAAAGTTGTAATTAACCTTATATGTTAGTAATTATCTCATACTTTCTTTTCTTGTTGATTCATGCTTAGAATAGATCATATAGTTTAATTAAGTGGTTTTCAATTAATCATTTAGTTTGACTATTTTTTATTTTATACACAGACGGATAAATCACAAAATATAAATAAGCATTATAATATTTGTCTGCCCAAGGCCAACCTACTTGGATTTCATCACTAAGGGGGAAGCCAACTTGATACTCTGGTAAAGTATAAAGCATGTTTAATGGTATATTCTAGCTAAACACCTGACATCATTATCATTGCAATTTGTGGAGTGAGGGGCTCGGCCCTAATACCAACCCTATATCATTTTTACTACAGTCCTTTTTAGCCCAAACTACCTAAAACCATCCTTAGATTGGCATTCTAGTTCCTTGCTTATATCCAACTTCCCATCAAATTTAAAATCATATTTTATTAATCTAAATAAACATTCAAGTTGACCAACTAGTTAGCTCTTTACTTTCCAAGTTGATTGCTTGCTCTTTGCTTAATTATATTTTGTATTGCAAAAATTTACATTAGCCAGCATTGGTGCAAGGTTTTGTGTTGTGTGCTTCGATTAGATTGGCCAACATTTATCCAATTAATTATTTTCTTTCTTTCTATCTATTTCTTTTCTAAATTACTTACGAACGTTATCTTGTTTCATTTCACAACCTATTATAGGCTTCTTAATTTTCCCTATCTGTTGTACTGGGTCAATTTAGTTGACCCTATATCTTTTTCTAGCCTCTATTCATTGTACTGTATCAACCCAGTTGACCCTATATTATTTACAGACCCTATTTTCTGTGTAGGTTGACCCAATCGACCCTGTACTATTTTATGTCTTTCCTGTTTATTAATTTAGTTCTCTATTTCTCCTTCTTTGCATTTTGTTCATCTCTCTTCAGTCATAATGAAGTCTATTATCAAAATCTTCTTGAAAAGCTTGAATCCATTTAGATATTATATGGGATGTTCATTTCTCCCTCTCTTTTCCTCCCAAGATCACTGTCACTCTTAGGGCACCTCTTCTCCTCCTTCATCCATGAACTACAATATGGTACAAATAACACCTCAATATGAAGTTGATGTATCTAATCCTTTCCTTACCTACCAAGAAACTTCTCATCTTTAAAATCTTTAAACTAATGTGGGAGTAATTGATATAAGTTTACTTAATAATCCCATTAATAATCCTTATTCTAGTAATCCTCCCCCTAACACCAATTTAGGGAGTGCTCCTACCAACACCAACTCACCTTCTGATACAACTCAAATTTTAGCTCAAGTTATCCAACAAATGAACATAAGAAAAAAATTCTAACACCAACCAAATGATGCAACTTCAACAACATTTAATTAATGTGGCTAATCAACCTCCAACTATGCATCCTCAATCTAATCTCAATTTCATTCCTCCACCTCTTCAAGATGCCTCAAGTAATGTTATTCCTGAACCCATAATGAATAACAAGATGCTTCAAACCATTCAAAATGATCCTTTAGCTTCCTTCATTGTATCCATTAATATTGGTAACATATCTCCAACTATCAAGTATGATACGACTAAAGACCGTGTCTCATCTATTAAAGCCTTTGACAACCTTTACAACGAGTGGATCCAAACTAATACCTTCACCACAACTAAAATCTTAGTGAAAACCTTCATTGGTGATGTATTATAATGGTATAATCAACTTCCCCAACATTCTATTTGACAACTGGAATATTTGGTTAATCCTTTGGTCAAAGAGTTTCAACACAATTATCTTCCCAAAAATTGTCTTAGCCATTTCATCAATGCTAAGCAATCTCCAATCGAATCAACTCATGAATTTATCAGAAGATCGAAATCATTGGCCCATAAATCCAATCATAACATGACTGATGATAACTTATTCAAACTCTTTATCACTGCTTTAACTCCCACTCTTCAATATAAGGTTCGAACATTTGCTCCCCAAACACTTAATGAAGCTCTTGATCAAGCTAAATTTTAAGACTTTCTTATGAAGCAGTTTGAATCTAAGCCTAAACTTATTAAAGAATCTTCCCAAACATCTAATGTTATCACTAATAATACTCTGCAAACCAAACCAGGTGTTGACAAAATTGATATTCCTTCACCTTCCCATATACCTCTTTCAGTTCAACAAATGAAACAATTTTTATTGCCCTCAAAACCTTTCATCTATCCCAATGATCCTCCTAAGTAGTATGAACCCAATCTATTTTATTAGTTCCATGTCGACATTGGGCATTTTATTTAATCTTGTAGTGGTCTCATTAAATTTGTTGTCTCCTAATTCTTGGTGATTCATTCAATCATGAAACTATGATTAATCTTTGTCATCAAGAATACACTACTACTTTTCAAAAATGACAAAATTTTAAAGCATCTACTTCAAATAACCAAAAATTTTCTTCAAATAATCAATCAAATACCAAAAATGTTTGTGCCATTAATGCTGATTATGACCAATGTTTCAATAATTCCCAATATGTCAATATTGCTAAGGTCAATTATCATCGTAAACAAGCTCACAAAGATCTCATTACCAAGCCTAAGAAGCTTTCTTTAGAGGAACAACTTCTTAAAGATATTACCACTACTAATGTTGCTTCAGAAGCTCAAGAGGAACCATCTCCTTTTTTCGATCCTCCAACCACATCTATTCCTCCAAAAACTAATTTACCTCCTAAACCTCATGCTGGTTCTTTTAAGTCTCATTGGAACTTTATTAAAGAACTCAACTCTATGCCTTGTAAAATTCCATTTATGAATTTGGTTCATACTTATCCCTATAATCGTAAGTTCCTTATGCAACAACTCCAAGAAATTGATGATCCATCCTCCTTAGATGAAGAACCACCTTCTATTGAATCTCAACCTACTAACATAAATACCATTGAAACTATGTGTCCTTCCAAACCCTCTAATGTATTCCTTGAAGAGGACATGATCAATGATGAAATTATTTTTTGTGTTGATTATCTACCACTTTTCATCAAAGTAGCCATTAATACCACTCTTATCCAAAAATGTTTAGCTAATGAAGGTTTTAGTATTAATGTGACATCTTTATGGCTCATCCAAAAACTCAATTATAACAAGGATCATCTCAAGAAAACTCATCTTACTTGTGGTTTTGATAAGACTAATCAAAAGCCACTCGATTGCATTTGGCTTCCATTAACCATTGGACCTAAGACTGTTCAAACCAAGCTTATGGTCCTTGACTTACCCCTATCTTACAACATACTCCTTGGCCATCCATGGACTCATCGAATGAGGGTCATTGCTTCTTATGATAGTTAATGTATTAAATTCTTACATAATGAAAAATGATATAAGCATGAAGCTGATCTAAACCCATGGAGCATTCAAATTCCCAATCCTAAATCACAATATCATATTCCTACCATTCTTAAGATCAATAGTGCTCCTTTACCCGAGTTCATCAACATGAATCCTATTTGATAAGTTACTCTTGCGGATTTTGATGATGATGAACCAAATGACTTGTAACACACTTGCAATACCACCAAGTTATCTCCCTACATTTTGCAATGGCTTCTTCCTTCTATATTACCTAGGGATTGTACTATTCCTCTTATTGATGAGATTACCAATTTTCCCCCTCCATGCAATGCTCAGGAGCCTTCTTTACCTGAAGATGGCTTCACTTTCAATGATTTTAGAGTGGCCAAATTATTTCAAGATCCTCTCATCGTGTCTCCTCATACATTCAATAATATCAGGATTTCACCCTCTAAAACTCCCCTTGATTCTCAAGCATGTACAATTTCTCCAATATATGATGATAACTATATAATGGCCCAAACTCAATCTAGAGACTTGGATGTCCAACATTATCATAAAACCTTCGCCCAAATTCATGCTTTTAATCTAAATGTTCATACCATTTCTATGGATCATACCTTAAATCCTGAGGCTCAAGTGCCTTCTACCAATTATCCTCTTATTGATACTCCTTGGTTGGGAGAACAAATTATACCTTCTGAACCTCCAAACATTTCTACATCTCCTTCACCACCTATCAATTTAATCATTACATCTGATCTTTCTCTCATAATTAAACCTACTGATATTCTACCCCCTTCTGATCCATCTACTTCTTCTACTCTTGAAATTACACTTGATGCCAAGGCAACCAATGTTTGTCATATACATTCTAAGTATAATCACCATGGCAATCAAATTATAGATCTTGAAGTAGATTTTGAGTATTATGGTCCTCTTCCTACCTTTCCTAGTGATGAAGCTATTCTGGAATTACTTTATGCTCGAGCACCTCAACTTGATCAATAGCATCATAAACTTGAAAATTTTAAGACTAAAACTCCTTGCTTCAACAACTTTGTTGCTAGCATTGATCCCAACACAAATCCAATTTCTGCCTTGCTTAATGCACCATACCAATTCAAAATGACAATGCCATGCTTATTGAAGAAACTATTCGCATAAAATATGGTACTTTATCTTGTCCTCAACCAATTAATGTCTCTCATGAGCTCTCACCTATCGAACATGATAATTTAGCTTATTCTTTGACAAATATCATGAGGATTTTGCTTGGTCCTATGAGGACATGCTTGGCATTAACCTTAGCGTTGTAGTGCATAACATCATTACTTATCCTGATGCCAAGCATGTGCATCAAAAGCAAAAAAAGTTCCACTTAAAGTTTCCTCTTTATGTCATAAGGATATAATCAAATTACTCGATGCTAAATTTATTCAACCAATAGATTATTCTGAATGGTTTTCTAACATTGATCCCATTCAGAAGAAGGTCATTATGGTCATTCCCATTTGTATTGATTTCCATAATCTTAATCTTGCTTGTCCCAAGGACAACTTCCCTTTACCTTTAATATATGCCATTATTGATTCTACGATTGGTTATGAAATGTTATCTCTTATGGATGGCTTCTTGGGATACAATAAAATTCATATTGCCCTCAAGGACCAACATAAAACTAATTTCACCATAGAATGGGGCACCTATTTCTATGTTAAAATACCTTTTAGCCTCAAAAATGTTGGAGCCACTTACCTATGAGCAATGACTCATGTCTTTCACAATCTCATTCACAAAATTATTGAAACCTATGTGAATGCTATTATTATTAAATCTAAACATTGTAAGAATCATCTTTTTGATCTCACTATCATCTTTGACCATCTCCTTAAATATAAAGTTAGGCTTAATCCTTACAAATGTGTCTTTGGAGTCACATCTAAAAAATTATTAGGATTCTTAGTCTCTCTCCGTGACATTGATATTAACCCTACCAAAATTAGTGTTATCATCAACATCCCATTTCTCATTCTATTATTGACATTTGTACTTATTTAGGAAAACTCAAGGTAATTAGATGATTTGTCCCTAAAATGACATATCAAATTCACTTCTCAAGAAAGGTACTGATTTAGAATGGATGAATCCATGCCAAAAAGCCTTTGATAATATGAAAGACTCATTGCTTCATCCACCTACACTTTGTCCTCCTTCCAATGATAAACCTTTGATTTTATATATTTCTTCCACACCTATTTCAGTTGGGGCAATGCTTGCTCAACAAGATGATATGGGAAGAGAGTATGTTATCTAATACATTAGTAGAGTCCTCATCGATTATAAAACATGTTATACCAAAATTGAGAGTGATTGCCTCACTATCTATTTTACAATTGAAAAAATTCGTTACTATATACTTTACCAAAATAGTTATGATATTGTTCATTCTGACCCCCTTTGTCATTTCTTCTCCAAAACCTTTATTCTTGGAGATAGGATTGACAAATGGATGGTCCTCCTTATAGAATTTGATCTCCGCATCGTCACTCAAAAAGTTGTCAAAAGAAAAATCATAGTTGATCAACTTGCCACAGCTCCCATACCAACTACTTCTCTTCAAGATAATCTTTCAAATGATAATATTCTTTACATCAAAGGTCTTAATCAAGATACTTCTCTCAAAGATTATTTTCATAGCTTTATTACTTATCTTGAAGCCAATAATCTTGATGAATCCTCTACTCCCTCTAGTAGTACTAAACCAAAATTAGTTATCAAGGAGCTTCCTGAAATTAATGTCGAGTTGCATAAGGATAATTAGATCCTTCACTTTAACGGTGTTAAATGCCTTTAGAGATTTGGGGCAGGTTGCATTTCCATAATTCATCTTGGTAAGATCATTCTTTTATATTTTTTCTTCATCTATGATGTCACCAATGATATGGTCGAGTACAAAGCTCTTATTTTAGGCATGAGAGCTGCTCTTGATTTAGACATTCAATATCTTCATGCTGTAGGTGATTCTCAACTTATTTGTCATCAAGTCAGTGGTGATTATCAATGTAAAAGTGAGAACCTCATCACATAACATCAAATTGCAACCACTCTTGCTAAATATTTCATCTCTTTCACTATTGAGCCTATTCCTAGAGATCAAAATTCCATTGCTGATTCTCTTGCCTCTTCAGCCTCTCTCTTTCATCCACACCAAGTCCTTTCCAATCTTACTTTTCTTATATAAATAAGAAAATATCCATCTTTTACTCAACCTTCAGTTTCACTTATATATCACATCGAGTTTGTTATCATTCGATAAAGCCCTTGGTATAAAGACATCATTCAATTCTTAGAACATCAGACATATCCTCCTAATATACTCTCGTGAAAAGACATGCATTTGTAAAGAAGATTTTAAATATATATTTCAACACGACATCCTTTATTATCATAATGTTGAAGGTACCTTGCTCCATTATGTTATACAAGATGAGGTCCCTCCTCTTCTTGAACAAGCACATGGGGGCATTTTTGGTGGCCACTGTAGTGGGCATGCTATATCCTATAAATACCTACATATGGGTTATTTTTTGCCTACTGTTGAAAATGATGTAATAAAATATGCTAAAAATACAATCCTTGTTAGCTTCATGATGATCTAATCCATTCACCTCCAACTAAACATCAAACTATCAAATCTCCTTGGCCATTTTTCACATGGGGATTCGATCTCATTGATAAACTACCTCATTTCCAAGATGGGTATGTCATTATTATCAATGCTACGAGTATTTTACCAAGTGGGTAGAAGACATGCCCCTTGTTAATATCATTGGTCCTACCATTTCTAAATTTATTCTTAATAAAATTATTTTCCACTTTGGTGTTCCCCATATCATCATTTCAGACAATGATGGTAACTTTGAAAACAAACATATTAAACAACTTTCCAACAAATACAAGATCAATCACAATTTTTTTACGCCTTATCATCCACAATGCAATGGCCAAGCTGAGGCCACTAATAAAATTCTCAACAAAATTATCTAAAAGACAATTTGTGAAACTCATACAAATTGACATCTTCATCTTTACCTGGTACTTTTGGGCCTATCGGACTAGCATATGCACTGCCACTGGGGTAACTCCATTCTCACTAATCTATGGTTCTGAGTTAGTTCTTCGTTTAGAAGTTGAGTTTTCGTCTCTTCATATATCTCTTCATAGTATTATTCCCAATGAATAATTATGTGAATCTTGTCTTTATGGATCTACTTGATAAACGTTATCTTTATGCTTTATAACATAATTGTCAATACAAGGTTCACATTGCCAAATAACATAACAAATGTGTTAAAGTTTGCACCTTCAATGTTGGTAATCTTGTCCTTAAATTAGAATACACCTATGACGAAGGTAAATATACCCAAAAATGGTGGGGCCCATATTTAGTCAAAGCTATTATTGGTTCAAGCACCTACCGCCTTCAAACCAATGAAGGCCATGTTTTCAAAGAGCCCACCAATGCACAATTTCTCAAAAAGTACTTTTCCTAAAAATTTTCTTCTTTTCATGCTTTCTATCTACATAGATATAACACTTTTTATAGGTTACTTATAGGGGTCTTTCCCTCTACAACAAGTTTCTTCTTTTCACAAACCTTTAATCCTCCCTTTTGGTCTTTTGGGTTTTTGATATACCATAGTCTTCTTTATCTTCTTGCTTTTTCTTTTTTTGACACCCTTTGGATTTTTATTTTGTGTGTTGCTTCATAAGACCATGGATAGGACTCGACATTCCTCATAAAACTACCATATTTTTACTTATCTCAATTTATCTTTCACTTACTTATTGGCACCCCTTGGGTTTCTCTTTTATGAAGTTATAATGTAAGACTATGGATAAGACCCAACACTCCTCATAAAATTACCAGCTTCTCATCTTCTTGTTACATTCTTGTTCTCAAACTTTAGCTTTTGCTTCTTTTGTTAGATAGAATTTACGTAAACAATCTATGTTAGCATGTTTTCATCCATTTCCCTCATTTTTATGATAAAGAATCACACTTTACTGTCATTGTATCCCTTTCTATTCCTTTGTCACATTTTTTGTAGTTTGAAGTAATTCAATTTTTTCCATGTGTCATTCCTCTTGATTTCTCTTTTCTTTCACTCCTCATTGGATAAAACAAGGTCGAAGTCAAGATAACACTTTTATTTCACCTAGATTTATGAGACTCTTAGATCCTATTCTCTTTAAAATTCTCCCTCTTAGAAACCAAGTCCCAAGTTTTTAAATGAAAATCATCTTTAGCACCCATGTTTGGTTTCCCAAATCCATATGGAGGAGGAATAAAAAAATCTATCTATAAATTTAAAAGCCAAATAATTTGAATCAAAAGATAATGATATCTAAAAGGCAACATATAAATATCAAAAGTCAAATTCACACCATAAGACATGATTATAAGCACATCTCCTATCTCTAATCGAAGCTCAAACTCCACAGTTGGCCTCACATAGAGTTGAGGTCCTTTGGGGTGTGGTATACCAATAGATTGGAATAGGGGAATTCAAAAAAATGGTGCTACCTCCTTTCTCTCACAAGTATCAAATCTTCACAGTAGATGACAGTTCTATAAAGGGTCTAGAGGAATGGGGAACACATTGTGGGAAGGTAGGTCTATTTTTTTCATGCATATAACCTTCATGGGATGATTTATATACTGCATTTATTGACATCAGGCTTGTGCATCTAAGAGCAGTTCTTCATAGTCCTTAAAGTCAAGAGTCATCTTATTTTGACAAACCTGATTTGAGTGTCTTTACTTTGATAAAAAGTTTCTATACCTTGGTTTTTCCTTCATTCTCCCTTCCACCCATTTCATTTCCCCCCTTGATAGAAAATGATGATTCCAAATCTATTTTTCCTTCTACTTTAATTCTTTTTTTTCACCTCTTAAAAACAACTAGCACTACTTTGTTTCAGTTTTATCTATCCTTAGAGTGAAACATGTTTGAACAACTATGGATTACCTTCCTTATACCATAAAATTACATTTCTACACATATATTATTTTCCTTTTAATATTTATCATTTGTTGTGCTATCTTGCTATTACAAACACTTGAGTTAGTACCCTTTTTTCATTGTTGAGTGAGGTTGGCTTGTTACTTCTCACTCATTAATGTTGTTTTTCCTTTTTATGCATCTTTTTCCATTATTAAGTGAGATAAGTATTGTTACTACTCACTCATCAATGTTGTTTTACCATTTTATTTCTTTTTTTACCATTGATTTGTTTTGATTACCATCTTATTTGACATGTGTCTTTGGTTTGACTTGGTGAGTTTGCTTTTCTTACTTAAGGTTTACTTGTTTGAGTTTTTCAGTCTTAAGTAGCCTTGGATTTTTGGTTACCCAATTTATTCTTGTTGTTTGACTTGATCATTTAGTCTAACATAGCACTTGTCACCCTAGCTTGTCAAATTTCCCAAGCACGTCATGTCCTCATATTAGCAGCTATCTTGGCTTTTCTTGCATTTGTTTGTTTTTGCTCTTTAATTTTATATTTTGGGTTTGTCAAAAGTAGTATTTGTGCCCTACATAATCAAAACTAACAACACAATAGATAACTATCTTATAATAAAGGTAAGTCAAAGTACACATTACATTTACTTTTTAGTTATTTACTTTTTAGTCATTTACTTTCAATTATTTTTGTTTTAAATATTGGAACTTTTTTTTTAGCATTAGCGTTGTGTGTTACTATGTTCTTTCTTGAAGCACCATCCCCTATTATACCTTAGTTACACATGATGAGATTTGAGTGAGGCATATGTATACACATAATATTTTCAACCTTTTATCAAATATTTATGCTTTACATCTTGTAAAAACCTGTCGAGACTCAATCTCTCTAAGTGCACGCCTTAAGGGTGCACCGAAAAAGGGGTGGGAAGACCTTTGGTGCTTTGTAGGATTTTTGTCACTTATTTCCACATTATTACCAATCTAACCAGCTCTTAAAACCATTTCCTAAGCTATTACTTCTCTCTCGCACACTCCTCCAGTCTTTTTCTTCTTTCCATCCGTCTTTTCCTCACCTTGATCCCCTTTCACCAGTTGACTATACTAGGTCAACTAGGTTGACTTTATATAGTTTTCAACCTATAATTAATGTAGATAGTTGACTAGGTTGACCTTGTACTATTTTTGAATATTTTCACTTGAGAGTTTCATTAGCCCTTCGACCGACCTAGCTCGGGACCTAGTGATTTATCTCTTGAAAACATATAGGGTCGACTAGGTTGGCCTCGTACATCTGACATATTCAAAAAGATTTAGAGTGAGATCCACCTATAAATACAAGATCATTTCATCATTATTTCAATATGTAATAAAGATTTATTTATTCACTTGCACTTCTTTACAATCTGCTCTTCCACCATTCTACTTGAGGATTCTTAGCTTAGGGTTTTTACTTGGAGATTATAGTCTTGTGGATAAGTCTTGGATGCTTTGGCCTTTCTTAGTTATCCTTACAAACTATAACAACCTCTTGCGAAGCCCCTTTGGCCAAGGGAGAGATTGAGTCTCGATAGGTTCACATTCAGGTAAGTATATTCTAACTTTGTTCTCCTCTCTTTAGTAGATAAAAGTAGCATAAGGATTGGCTCGAATAATATTATTCTTCATATTCCATATATTAGGGTCTTACTTATACTTAAGTTAATTGAGATTCTCTTATATATATTTTAATTGATTTACTAACACCTCATGTTATGTCACAAGCTTTGGTGTGTACTAGATTAGATTTATTTTTTTGTTTATTAGAATAGAGTAGACATTAAACTTAAATTTTTTTTAGGGTTGTTACATGATTGTGTTAGATTGTAGGCTTTGGAACCCTTCCTATCATGGTATACTATGACAAGTGATCCCCTAATTGGGTCTAGTGGATCCCCATATTGGTCATGCTCCCACTTAAGAAATGTATCCCCAATCAAAAGTGTAGGTATGCTTTATCTTCTTTGAGCCAAGATTGATTTATAGACATGATGTATATATGATTGCATACAGATAAGGATCCATCTCACAAATGATATCATCTCCATAGTATTCTTGAACAAAATATTCTTATGTGACAACATTACTATACCCTATATTGTACATGATGCCACTACGTGTATAGTGTGACATGTTTGAATCAATGGTGAATGTTTTACGACAAAGGGATTAGAGTTATACAAACTTTAAAAACTAATGTCTAAAAATATAAAAGATTCAAACTCGATCTAACTTTGTCAAAGGATGGAGTTATATCTCCAAAAGGTCTGTGCAAAGACTTGGTAAAAAATAGTATAACATCAAATGACTCATAAAAAGGTCAAGTGGATGAACTAAAAATAAAATGCCAAACTCTAGATTTAAAGTGTTTCAAGTAGGTCTAATCTAGGAAAAATAAAGGTTGCGACATCTTTTAGTGAAATGCGACATCAAAAGCTAGGCTCAAATAAGGCATGCACTAAGACTTTTGGCCAAATATGATTTCAAAAGCTTGACTTAAAACAAAGAGGTATTTATTATAACATAATTGAAAAACTTTGGCATATACTAAGCACTTGAATTTAGACATGAACTTGGTAAAATTGGTATGAGGCATGAAACAAAAGGCATTTGGAGACAGATTCTTTTCTCCCAAATAAAGGCACAAACTAATAGTTTTCAAATTTTGGGTACATAATTAACTTAAGTTACTATTGTCAGTTGAATACACCCAATGAGGAGATGGGACAAACTTCTCCTCACTCAAGTGACATAATGGAACCATCTCAGGGCTGTGGGTATCCCTATTGGGGGTTGGATCTCTAGATTAGGGGCTAGCTCCCCTTGATGCATCATTGAAGCTCATGTTCCTACTGCTAACACTTTGGGGGGTTGAAAAGAATTAAGAATAGAATGAAAGTAAACCTAGTCTATGGGGTGATACACTAAATGATTTCGCTCAACTCATACCCTTTACATGCACTTGGAACTAAGGACAAGTTGCATATACACTATATGTAATGTCAATCTTCCCTCTCCCATCAATGTTTCAACATGGGGTCTTGGAGATAGAACAGGTTAGGAGGAACTAAGCAATAGGCATCCTAAGACACTTTATTGAGTAGCCTATTCACTACACCTGCAATCTACTTTGACACTTCTTGCTGACCTGCAAAAGGAGATTACAAATACATAAGGTACTAAGGAGAGTACATATGAAGGTCTTTGAACTTACACTTGCACAAGACCAACAACTATCATGCACACTTAGTGAATTCTTTGAATGAGGTAAAACACTTATCTTTATTAGTTTAAGGCAGAATTTTGGTAGGGCTTCACCATACCTAGGTAGAGAGATGCCATACAATATCCAAAAGGCCAAAATTTATAGAAGAAATGGGAAGGTAGAGAGAACATAAGTCTAAGAGTCACTTGGACATGTGTCACTTGATCAAATCAGTTAAAAATTCATGAGAGAGAGGGATGGGCTGAGCTAATCTACGTTAGGAGTTACAAATATCATATGGAATCATTTAGGACCTACAAATAGTCAAGAAACTCCTTTTCTATGCATAGAAAACTTCCCCTTATGATTGGTCTTACAAAACTACCCAAACTCTGAACTTGATCAAGTTTGATGATGAATCTGAGTAGGAGGGGTTACTAAGAGGCCCTCACATGCATTGGTGATCCAAAAATCAAAAGTTTTGATTGACAGATATTTCAAGAACATGAAAATAACACAGTAAGAATGAAGTCTCTGAGAAGAGATGTTTTATTACTCAAGATTGCAATACAACCATATTCTTATCTCTGGGAAGAGATGTTTGATTTCCATTTTGGGTTACATCTTAATATATACACATTTTAAAGGCATGAGGAGGATGTGAAAGGTCACCAATCTCAAGGGAGATTAAGTGGTTTGACTTCCACGATTTAAAACAATATAAAATTCAAGGAATTACTATTTTTAGACTGCATTACTAAAATTGAAATTTTGGGCACTTCTATTGGGTTTTTGTTGGTCAAAAACCACCAAGTAGAGCTCATGCCATCTTACCACATTCTCCTCATTCTTAGATTTCTAACGGTTCAAATAGAGAGTCAATCGGAGTTATGGTGCAAAAATTATGGTTCCCAGAAGTTCCATCATTAATTGGGGTAGAACCATCACCTGAATTATTGCTTGGATCATTTGGGGAGGCTCCTGACCCTTCTTATCATCTTGGTCATGCATGATCACACTTAACAATCTAAAAATAACTCTTTTCCTTCACCCTTTCACACTTGTCACCTTCAATCTCGTCAAACCTATAATATGATCCATAAAAGAGGTGAAATGACATGTTTAAGGTGTTATAATACCATAAGTTACAAGAAATTAGCCTTAAAAGGCTCCCAAAATTAAGATTTGCCATTTTTTTAAGTCCCTACTAGCTGGCTCACTGAACTAGCTGAAAGTGAAGGTCTGTTTGGGACACTTATACATTATTTCATAAGATGAGGTGAATTTTGGGAGGTAGCTCAAGTGTAAAGCTTCCTCCCAAATTTTGTTTCATCTTCTAACTCCTCCTGTAGCTTTCACACCATTCAAAATTGTAAAAAAAAACCTGGTTTTCCACTGATCCGTATAATTACGTACAAATAACATACATGTGTGACATATTCTAAGAGTCCTCTACAACTTATAGGTGGGTTTGTGGCCATCCCCTTGAATTTATATGCTCAAAATGCTCTATCTCTCTAGTCAGGTCCTTGTGAGGGTTTTACAAGGGTTTTGAGTGACCTAATTAGCCTTAAAAGGCTCCCAAAATTAAGATTTGCCATTTTTGTTAAGTCCCTACTAGCTGGCTCATTGAACTAGCTAAAAGTGAAGGTCTTTTTGGGACACTTATACATTATTTCATAAGATGAGGTGAATTTTGGGAGGTAGCTCAAGTGTAAAGCTTCCTCCCAAATTTTGTTTCATCTTC
Source organism: Torreya grandis (assembly GCA_037957365.1). NCBI lineage: Eukaryota > Viridiplantae > Streptophyta > Pinopsida > Cupressales > Taxaceae > Torreya > Torreya grandis. Next base: position 3,257,882 of record JARHVA010001181.1, read on the forward strand.
TAACTCCTCCTGTAGCTTGCACACCATTCAAAATTGTAAAAACAAGCCTGGTTTTCCACTGATCCGTATAATTACGTACACATAACATACATGTGTGACATATTCTAAGAGTCCTCTATAACTTATAGGTGGGTTTATGGCCATCCCCTTGCATTTATATGCTCAAAATGCTCTATCTCTCTAGTCGAGTCCTTGTGAGGGTTTTACAAGGGTTTTGAGTGACCTAATTAGCCTCAAAAGGCTCCCAAAATTAAGATTTGCCATTTTTGTTAAGTCCCTACTAGTTGGCTCACTAAACTAGCTGAAAGTGAAGGTCTGTTTGGGACACTTATACGTTATTTCATAAGATGAGGTGAATTTTGGGAGGTAGCTCAAGTGTAAAGCTTCCTCCCAAATTTTGTTTCATCTTCTAACTCCTCCTGTAGCTTGCACACCATTCAAAATTGTAAAAACAAGCCTAGTTTTCCACTGATCTGTATAATTACATACAAATAACATACATGTGTGACATATTCTAAGAGTCCTCTACAACTTATAGGTGGGTTTATGGCCATCCCCTTGCATTTATATGCTCAAAATGCTCTATCTCTCTAGTCGGGTCCTTGTGAGGGTTTTACAAGGGTTTTGAGTGACCTGGACTCTTAACCTTTGTTCATAAAGGTCAGACATTTTAACTTTTTCAAAATAAACCCTAATATCTCCTTAAGGACCCTCCGAAACATGTCCAATTGGCTCAGGGTTCCATGCAAATATTTGTTTGAGTGGCTTCCATGCTTCCTGCAAGTGTTTCAATGTGTTTGGAGTTAGGTGTGGCCCCCTGTGGACTTTCCAAGCCAATAAAAAGCTTCCTCAAATATAATATTGACCTATAAACATGTTACAATCCTTTGGATAGTTCAACAAGACCCCAAAATGGAAATTACCCCTATTTTGGAATAAGGACTATGCCATGTCAACAGACCTATTAGCACTTTGTGGACCAAAAGGTGATAATCCTCACCATCAATGCCTTCAAATAGCATGGACACATCAAATTTACCCTTGAAAACATCACACAAAACATTATAATACCTATGGAGGGCTAGAACTTGAAGTGACCCCTTATTTGGGGTTGGGTTTGCACATTTTCTCATTAGGTATGCCTGCAAACCTCCTTGTGTAGACCATATCCTTGGTATCCCAAACTTATAGATTGGGTTTTCATGTTTTTCCATATGTCTCCCCACTATACAAACCTTACCAATTGATTATATTAACCTTTGGTTCACTATCTAACTCTTTTTCCAAAAAATTGCCATTCTTGTGCATGCATGGAGTGACCTAAATTTGAGATAAAATAGAGGGTATTAGGCATACTTGGATGAGTAAAGTGAATATATATGGAGCTCCACAAGGTCTTGATGATCATTTTTACTGAAGGGTTTCGTCATAGCCCGAGTCTAAATGGCCTAACCAACTCAACTTTGCAAAAAAGGTGTCAAAATCCCTGTTTCCTGCATATTTTTGTTCAAATATCCATGGAGCTACTAATTCCACATCCCATTCATACTTGTCAACTACTTTGGCATGTTATCCACCCTCAATTCAAGCTCTTGAATCTTCGAAATCCTTCTAAAACTTGTTTGCTATTGAAAATCACCACCTGCCCCTTGAAACAAGGTCTAGTTAGCTTTACTGTATGGACTATATCAACTTTGCTTAGGTGAAAAGATGTTTGGATAGCTCTTTGCATGTTCCTAGGATTTAATTACCTTCAGTTGATGTTACTTGACCATCTAAAATGCATGAAATCCTTCATTCCTCTCTAGGAGATCAAAACTTGACACCTTGCCATCTCCAACTAGTGCCCTGTCAAGACTGAGATTGTAAACAGGTGGTTTAATAGTGAATATCCTTTGTTTAAGGTTCCTCTAGGGTGATAATATCCTTATTTTCATCCTATTTACAATATTTACAAACCAAAATAGGATCTCTTTTTGATCTATAGTGATCTTTGTAACTACAACTTCAACCTTGTTCACTCCTGCTCAATCTTGGCCTAACTTGACTATAGGTGCACTCCCTGCCCTACCTGTATGGTTTCTATGGCTTATTTGGTTCATGGTATTGGAGGGGAAATTTTACCTTCCATTTAAATCCTATGCTTTTGCATAGTCTTGAACAAGGACTATGGTCACATTCCCTACAAGGCTGAGACATAAACCTATAGGCCTGTAGATCTCTAGGGTATGCTTTTTTACCCTAAAAAGTTATCTATTCCCTTTATTTCCCTCTTATCACTCCATAATTCACTATTTTTTTTGCTTACATTCTCCAAATGAGCTCTAAGGACCCTCTTTACCCCTAATTGAGATAACTTCCATATACCAGGCTGTAGGTGGAGATTTTCTAGGGCTTTAGGTGTTCAATGTGGATGTTCAAGCTTCCAAAAGGGGAATGCAAATCTTTATTTATGATTTTTGCATCATATTATGTTAATTTCACCATCCATTTTCTTCATTTTAACTTCAAAAGACCTTCCTACTCTTGACTGAGATAACTTCCATCTCTTGGTTGTGTATGCATGTTCAGGCCTGTAGGTTAGTCAAGAGTTAATTTGGGCATGATTAGTAGTGTATGGAGCCTATTGACATTGTATTTAACTTTTTAACATTGATATTAGGACTTAGTTCCCTCATGGATCACTTAAACACCATATTTTGCTGGTAATTCATTTAAACTTGCCTTCACTGCCTCTTTGCCCTATGTACGGACATGGAATAGGCCTAGCAGGTTATTCCATATGGTCACCACTCCCTCCATTGAATGAAGGATCAGGATTGGATGTTGAGCTGCTTGGAATTATTCCCTCTTTCTATACATGACTAGAGTTCCCTCCTATGGTGTAAACATCAAACCTTCCTTGGAAATCCTGTAGACATCATTGTCTAGTTTCAATGATTTCATGGCACAACTTGGAGGAGCTCAAACTACATCTTCTACTTAGAATTTTACTCCCAAATTTGGCATGATTCACTATGTGGATAGGGTTAAAATGCCAAAATAAGAAAAGTGTTGAAATATTCTTCTACCATGCTAAAATCTAATCCACTAAAACTATAAGATCTTTGTTTTATACATTCGGGGACTGAGAGCCCAGAATTGGAAATGAACTCTCTTGGAGTGAAATTTGCGTGTGTTGCATATTAAACCTTCCTTTCTTGTAAATTGCTCACTCTTAGAGTATGATAAATCTCCAAAATGAGTCCACCATGTTCTTTCAACTTTCTCACACCGTACAACCTCCATGAAACAAACATAAATTGATTGTGAGTAGACTAGATAGTGAACAAGGAGAATAAGCAGTTTTGGCTTTAGAAGAGTTCTAGTTGGACCTCCCAAAAGATATTTTCATGAAATAAGTATTCATACATGAATTTCACACACATTTTCACCATCATGGAGCTCTATGGATGTTGGAAAACTTAGGACCTGCACCCAACTTTGCAAACTTCATGAAACTAACACTATTTGAAAACTCCAAAGACAATGAAACATGAAGTGTTAGGTGTTTCAAATATCATGGAAAGAGCTTGATCCCAGCCTAAAAACATCATATATAGACCACATAGCCCCAAGGATCTCTGAAAATCAGAAATAGATGCATAATTATATCCCTCTTGGATGCAATTCTATAACAAGTTGCCTAGATTGTTAACGATTATTCATAAAAATATAATACACCAATCTAAGACTTATTTCAATGAAATTGAAGTGTATTAAGAGTATTATCCACCCCCAAGGCCATTCTTCTTGACTCCACCTGTACGCCCCATAATGAGTGTTTGAACTTGACCTTCATTTACATTCCAAGAGGAAAATGTAGAAAATTGAGTTGTAGATGCAGTTATTTATGCAAAAAATGAAAACCAAACATGGATATGGCCTGTAGGGAGGTGAAGAGTGACACCACCATGTTTTCCAAGTGGCACACTTCCTAAGAAGCTATACAAGTGTCTTTTTCTCTTTTTTTTGGTCAAGAAAACTACCATTTTTTGAACAAGCTACCATTTCTTCAGTTATGTCAGCTTCCTAAGACTTTTAAGGACACATGGGACTTTCATCAGCTTTTTCAACTTGTAGAAATCCCAATAAATCCATACAAAGGATTAAATTCACCATTTAGACCCCTTAAAATGACAAAAAATGATAAATGGACCTAGAGGGCACTTAACCAAAGCTATTACAATATCAATTAACACTAATTTACCTATGAAACACCTTATAACAACATATTTCACCCCTTTAAATGCCTAAAATTTAAGATTTTTTTACTAGGGGTGCCTTATTTTGACCTAAAAGTCAAAATTGGTCAATAGTTACATAGCCCAAAAGAGAAAGATTTATGTCTAAGCCCCAGTTAGACAAGGCATAAATGGAAATCAATCAATGTTTGAATCAAAACTTGTCAAGTTTAATTAAAAACTCAATTTAGGAAAACAAGGCTCTTTTAACAAACAAACTAGACAAAGGTGAATGACATAACAAAACTAGACAAAGATCACAAAGGCACACATGGTTTGGTTTCAAACATGGAACTTGGACATAAGACAAAACAAGTCTATATAACTATTTGAGAAGTGTAACGATGTTTTCTCTCTCTAAAGGTACGAACAATGGTTTGTTTCAAGACTCAAAGGCACAAAAATTTGAAATGATTTGGGCAGCATAACATTACCCATTTCTATCAAGTGACACAACAATGTTTTTGACAAAAAGTTCAAGGCAAAAGCATGGTGTCAAACAGATGGCATAACGCCTCCTAAAATAATGTAGTGATGTAGACACAAGACTCATTTTGATTTGGCACAAATACAAAAATGGTTTTAGAATAAAAGACCAAGCAAGTAAAGGAAAAAGACTAAATACAACTAAGTAAGACAAGGCTGCATCATATTGTTGAAATCCATTTAAATACATTCTCTTGGGATGATTTTAAGTTTCAATCCAAAAATAAAATCACATGAAGTAGAAGGGTTTCATAAGCCCCTTTCCTCCAAGAGATTGTATGGTGACATGGACCTTCAAGCTACTTGCCTTGCATTAACAATATGTCCACCGGCAAGGATAAACAAAAAGTTAAGTTCTGCACAGAGGTGTTGGGGAATGGATGGCAATGAAAGGCACAAAGATCATCCACATGAAAAGATAAACAAACCACATGATGCACATAAAATTTAAGAATAAAGGAATGAAGTGAACTCAATTCTCATTAAAATGCAAGGCTTAGGTAGTAAAAGGCTTATGGAGGGAAATTTTTGGCAGCATTATTATGCTAAAAATGTCAACTATTTTACAGTGTATGACTTGCGTTTTATAAGCAATGAGAAGCTCATGGGTCATTAATTCAGTCTCACCCACTGTTGGGGTGATTAGAAATTTTAATGATGATTGGGGAAGCAGTTGAGGTCTCTATTAGAAGTGATTATATGCCCATGCTTAATATTGACAAACATGAATGGGGTGGCTCAACCACTCTGATCTCCTCGAGATTGCCATAGGACCATATCTTTACAGTTTTCCACCATGCCTCTTTAACATTATATTCATCTTTGGCATCCTTCTACTTCTCATGTGCACACTACCATAATGACTCGACTAAATTCTACCATTTTTTCCACCCACTCTATGAGTCACAGTCAAGCCACTATGCAAATCTTGCTTTTAATAGTTTTGACAACCAAACAAGTCATCAAATTTAAGTTGGTCCATTAATGTTGTGGCACTATTTCATTCACTAACTCCTTTATTACTTAGTTTTGGCTTGTGCACTCAAAGCCTAACACCTCCACGTGGCAGGTCATCATTGGCACTTAGATTCCCCAAGGTCTGATAAGAGGTTAGAGCTTGGGGATCCCCATTGATTGGCTACCTATTATGTTAGTTTATGCATATCAATCTAGGGGAAGCCTGGGTTGATAGGTGTCCATGTGCATTCCTTTGATTTGGCTCACAAGTCCCATGTTCTTATTAGATATTGAGGCTACACATGTCCATGCGATTTTTTATGGTTGCCCTTGGGGACCTAGAGTCAAATCTAACATCTTATAGGTGACCATGTGTTAAGCTCAAATTGGATCTAAGAACTGGCACTATTGACACCCTAAGAAATGGACAAGGTCTAAACCCTGACACCAGGAAGTTGTGATTGGTTATTGGGTTGATACTTGCCACCCAACACTCTCTAATTAGTTCCTGTTCCTGCAAGATATAACAATTTGATGCCTTGGGAGATTGAGTTTGGGGACTAACAAATGGTGTTCATTAATTGGTTCCTACCATCTAAATTTTTTGAAAACTTTGACACCCCAGGAGCCTAACACCAGGAACTCGCAAAAGCTATGTATAAACCATTTTACATGCATTGAGACTCTCTAGGTAGCTTTCACATGTCACTATTTTATTAGATCAGGCCTAGGAAGGCTTGGGAAAGGCTAGGAAGGCCAAAAATATTCTAAGTATTAAACTTCACTTTGGGCCTCCTTCAATATTTAATCAATCTAATCAATTTTACTCTAGCTATAGACCCCAAGATTGAAAGACAGGTCCTTGTCATGTGGCTTCTCCTCATATTTCCACTATTAGGCTAAGGATTCAAGTGCAATGTTGACTATTATCTCTATGATGAAGTGATATTTTTCCATATGGTGTCATCCCACTCACCTGATACTTTGGCACACTACTCTGCTTATATGGACCACCCCAGGGATCCAAAATAGAGGGATTATGCCATGCAATGTCATTTTACTCACCCAATAGCTTGGGGCTCTGACATATCTTTGGGTTGCATAAAAATCTCCAAGAGAACAAAGCAATGATATTATGCCATGTAACATCATCCTACTATCCCAAAGGGTTTTAAACTATATAGATGGTTTGGGGACTCTGAGCCATTGGGATTTTGACATGTGGAAGCATTTCGCTCACCCACTTATCTGCCACTTTGTTGATGTGGAGATCTGCTAGGTAACTTTGAATAAATTTAACTAAGTGTAAAATTAATTTTGAAAGGGCCCAAGGTTGTTAGGGGATCGACACATTGCACCAAGTAATTTTTGCAAAATTGACTAAGTGTTGAAAGACTTTTGAAAGAGGCATAGGCCATTAGGAGATGTAAATGATTATTGTGTGGTATCGTTTGATTGGACCATAGTCCTATTGTAACTAAAAACCTAGGAATCCATCAAGATGTCATCAGGGGCCTATAAAATTTAATCTCATCACCTTTAGAAGTTGTCACTAGGAAAAAACCTTGAAATGGCTAAGTCTTGAAGCACTTCCTTGAATAAAAAATGGAGCTATTGGGAGACCAAAACTTGTAGATCCTTTAAACGTAGAATTTCCCTTTGGGCATACAAGTGACTATGAAGAATCAACGAAGTCTTAATACTAATCAACTAAATATTAAGAAGCCTGTGAGTGATCCCAAAGACTTGAATAGAATTCAAATGTTGTTCTTCCATGGTGACCAAAAATGGTCAACAATCTGATGACCTCTACAGGCTGCTTGCCTGCTAGGTAGGAATCTATTAGCCTTTGAATCAATCCATTAGGCATGGATTTGTAGAAGCATCCAAAACCCCTAATTCTAAAATTGAAATATAGTTACAACCTACTTGGCCCATTACTGAATAACTAAACTGAGATTCATCTCCAAATGGACAACAAAAGTAAAGAACAAAATCAACAAAAGTATTAGAGCACTTAGAGGAAAGAAGAATGACTAAAACTATTTACAATGTGCACACAGGCACGTAAGGAAAAGAGAACATCTAAACTAATGTGCAATAGCACTTGTAGGAAAGAAAAAAAATTAACCTAATGTGCAACAACACTTGGATGAAATAGAAACAACTAAACTACCCTAAACTAACCAATCAAAAGTCTTTCTAACAAAGCCATTGACTGGTTCCAAAAACTAACTTCCCTTTATTATCAACTTAGAACGCTTTGAATATTTGAGGGTAACCAACTAGAGGTTGAGAAGGATTGAGAGCTTAATAAATGGTGATATGCTTCTCCAAAGACAAAAACAAGCTCACCTACGCACTTTAATTGATTAAAAGTGCAATTGTCTTAGAGTGGATAGGCAAGTTGCTTTTGGCCTTGTTGATGCTCAATTTTGTGCTCTAGATTGAGCATAACTTGTGATGGCTTATTCTTCTTAACCTCTAATTAGTATAGGTACTTGATAGGACATCCCCTTGATAAGACAGTTTTAAATTAGTCTGGATCTCATGACTTGGTTCATTTACTCTATCATCCAATTGATTAGGATGCTCTTATCCTAGTGGCTCATTTGGGAACATTTCCATTACCACCTGAAATTCATGTTGCTCATGAGTTTCTTGTTAAAGGAATGTTGGATTAATATCAAGGATTGATCAGAAGTCTTTAACTCATCCCAAAAGATGTAATCCTCATGCATACCATGAGATCTTAAACTTGCATCCTTTATATAATTAGCTGAATCAAACTCATAACATCCATTTTCCCAATCATCATATGAGCAATTAATAACCTCCTCAATAAGAGCAATGGCCTCACAACTAAAAAAGTCCTCTTTTTTGGCTTGTGAATCCACATTTGGCATAATGTAGTCCTCTTCATGAAAGCAGTAAGCTTCCAAGGCTATTCCCTCATTGATATTCATGCTCCCAAAATCACTATCTTCCCAATTCAAGATAAGAGGCTCAAACTGTGTTTGCTTATGCTCTTTTCTTACTTTAGGGCTGATCCAACTCGTTACCCTTGAAGTTTTGATGCATCTTGAACCATGAGAGCTTTAGGAGTGACTATAACAACATAATTTTGCACATTAGATGGCCTAAAATATGAGAGCTAAGCTTTGACTTGTGTAGTGCCTTGGATGGTTACCTGTGAGGTTGATAAAATATATTAAAGGGTTGATAAGGACTATTTTGTTATACTTGTTGTTTATTGAAGGCCACTAGCTCATTTCCAAGTTTTTAGATGAGGATTTTAACTTCTTCCAACTCATTAGGAGTGACTGCAAATGGGATTAATTGGTTGACCATTATAGGAATAGAGGATGAAATGGGTTGATTGGATAGAGGCTCATGAAATAGGGGTATTAGAGGCTTATGTCTAATTTTAGCAGCATGAATGAGTCATTATTCTAGTATAGTTTCAATATAATAAGCATTAGGAAAGGAAACTCCACCTAGTGATTAGATGATGACTACAATTTCATAGTCAAGAGCTCTCAAGTAGTATAAGAATGTTTCATGAACTGAGGATTTGGTCCCAAGTTTTCTATAAACTTAAGTTGAAGTCTGTGAGGAGATTTTGGTGAGCCCTTCCTATGGTGGTGAGTCACTTAATGAGGAATAAGTAGTTGGCCCTCTCTTAATATAATCTACATAATTTCTCACCGAACTTATCCTATCTACAAATGAGGCCTAGTCTTAGACTTCTATACCACCATAGAGATATCCATTTGAATGATGAAGTGAGGAGATGGATGGCCACATTGTCTTCAACCACATGGTGGACTACACACACATGGGCTATGTATTTGATGTGCTCAATGGCAATGGTCTCATCCTCACTTAAAAAGAATGGAAGACTCTTCAGAGATTCAATAGGGATATAGTCATAGTGAAATAGGGTAAGAGTATTGCGTCCATTAAATAGAGAAAATGGGTGGATCCTTTACTAGTTAACCATGAGATATATGGGTGTTAAACTCCCTCTTGATTACAAAACATGGGATCAATCTATTGCAATCTAGATTTGGAGTCATAATAGAGTTGTTAGGTGATAATATTTAAGCACTAGGACTACTTAAACTAGTAGATTTGACAATCAAAGTCTCCATGGTATTGAGGACAAATGCAAGGCTCAAGCAGTAAAGGGCTCATGGAGGACAAATTTTGACAACATTACTATGCTAAAAAATGTCAACTATTTTACAATGTAAGACCCAACTTTTATAAGCAATGAGAAACTCATGGGTCATTGATTCAGTCTCACCCATTATTGGGGCAATTAAAATTTTTAATGATTATTAGGGAAATAGTCGAGGTCTTTATCAAAAGTGATTGTATGCCCATGCTTAATCATGATAAAATGAATGGAGTGGCTCAACCACTTTAATCTCCTCGATATTGACATAGGGCCATATCTACACAACTGTCCACCATGCCTCTTTAAGGTTGTAGTCATCTTTGGCATTCTCTTGCTCCTCATGCACATGCTACCATAATGACTTGGCCAAAATCTACCATTTTTTCCACCCACTCTACGAGTCACATTCAAGTCACTATGCAAATATTGCTTTTGATAATTTTGACAACTTGACAGGCCATCAAATTTAAGTTGGTCCATTGATGGCATGGTACTATTTCATTCACTGCCTCCTTCATTACTTGGTCATGGCTTATGCACTCAAAGCCTTACACCTCCATGTGGTGGGCCATCATTGGCACTTAGGCTCCCTGTGGTTTGATAAGAGGTCGGAGCTTGGGGGCTCCTTATTGGTTGGCTACTTATTATGTCAGTTTATACATGTCAGTCTAGGGATAGCCTGGGTTGATAGATGTCCACGTGCCCTCCATTTATTTAGATCATAAGTATCATTATTTGATTAGATATTGAGGCTACACATGTCCACATCGTTGCTTGTGGTTACCCCTAGGGACTCAATGTTAGATTTGACATTTATGATAGATGACCACATGTTGAGCTCAAATTGAATCCAAGAGCTAACACAACTGACACCCTAAGAATTTGATAAGGTCTTACACTTGACACCAAGAAGTTGTGATTAGTTTTTGGGTTGATGCTTAGCATGTGGTGATCTTTGATTAATTTGTATTCCTACAAGCTCTAAAAATTTGATGCCTTAGGAGACTAAGTCTAGGGGCTGACAGGTCCACATAAAACTTGTTGATTGGTTCCTGGCTTTTGATAATTTTGAAAACTCTGACACTTTGGCAGTCTAACATTGGGAACTTGCCAAAATCTATGTATAAACCCTTTTACATGCATTGAGACTCTTTAGGAAGTTGTTGCATGTCACTGTTTGATTAGATTAGGCCTGAGAACACTCTAACAACCTTGAGAAGGCTTAATAAGGGCTAGAAAGGCCAAAAATATTCTAGTATCAAACTTCCCTTTGGGCCTCCTTCAATACTTATTTGATCTGATCAATTTTACTCTATCTATAGACCCCAAGATTGAAAGACAAATCCCTACCATGTGGCTTCTCCTCACATTTTTGCTATTAGGCTAAGGATTCAAGTAAAATATTAACTATTATTTCTATGGTGAAGAGATATTTTACCATGTGGCATCATCTCGCTCGCCTAATACTTTGACATACTATTATGCTTACACATACCACCTTGGGGAAGTAGAGCAATGGGATTGCACCATGCAGTGTCATCTTGCTCATCTGCTAGCTTGGGGATTTGACATCTTTCTAGGCTTCATAAAAATCTTTGGGAGAGCAGAGTAGTAGGATTATGCCCCATGGCATCATCCCACTAACCTACTATCTCAAAGGGTTTTGAACTATACTAATGGTTTTGAGATTTTGGGTCATTAGAATTGTGACACGTGGAACCATCCCACTTGCTCACGACCTTGCTAATGTGGAGATCTATCAAGAAATTTTGAAGAAATTTGACTAATTGTCAAAAAAAATTTGAAAGGGCCCAAGGCCTCTAGGATATCAACATGTAACATCAGGTTATTTTTTCAAAATTGGCTAAGTGTTGAAAGACTTTTGAAAGAGGCACAGGCTGTCAAGAGATGTAAATGATTATTGTGTGGCATCATTCAATTGGACTAGATTCTTGCTATGATTGATAATGTGAGAAGTCATCAAGATGTTATCTAAGATTTTTCAAATTTATTCTCGTCACCTCCAAAAGCCATCACCAAGAAAAACCCTGAAATGGTGAAATGTCGAAGAGCTTCCTTGAATAAGAAATGAAGCTACTAGGAGACTAAAACTCACAAATCCTCTAAGTGTAGAACTTCCCTTTGGGATTACAAGTGATTATACATAATTAACTAAGTCTTGGGATTGATCAACTAAATCTTGAAAATATTGTGAGTGATCTTGAAGCCTTGAATGGAACTCAAACATTGCTCTTCCATGTTGACCGATAATGGTCAATAATAACCTAATAAGGTGTTGACTTATCTAACAAGTCTAATTGTGAAATAACATTATTATATGTCTTTTTCATTGATGGAATATGTTAATGGTTGTGTTCTTGATTGTGAGAAGGAAGTTGTGTTACCGAAGTTAAATCTTGATAAATGATATTCTCTAAGGATACCTCTTTACAACCAAAATTAAAAATGTTTACGTTGTATATTAGATTTTGCATAATATCTATGAAAGCAACCAATGTTATATCACTTGGTAATTGGGTATCATGTAATGCCTCATATAGGATATCTTTATAGAGAGTGGAGTGCTTTAGAAGCTCAAACAATGAATTTTTAGAGTACATGTTGCCTTATTTATAAATAAGGTCACCTCGTATGATGTTAGGGTTTAGAAGGCCCTTGCTTTAGTGTATTATAAAAGGAAAATTGAAGAGAGATAAAATGTTGTTTTTGCTTTAAACCCCTCTCATGATGTGTACAAATTTGCTTAAAACTTTTTACAAGGTAAGTGATATAGAAAACCATAACAACTATCACAAACTGGAACCCAAAATGGGTGATATATGCATCCATGTTGCACATATTTTATAGCAATTCGAGATTAGCAATAGAAAAATTAGAAAACCCTAATTGACCTATTTAGAGTTCAAAGATTGGGTTCACCAAATGTTTAACCCTAAAAATCTAGATTGGGACTATTTAGGGTTAAAGGGGATATATATATATATATATATATATATATATATATATATATATATATATATAGTCTAGGGTACAAGGGTGATAAGTTATCTCTATAGCAGAGCAATTAGATGCTATACTCAAATATAACATATGTTGAATTAATTAAACTAAGATAGTCTAAAAATAGTAAGTACAACTATGTTAGATATGGAAATGACAAAGAAATAATATACTTAGCTAGTTTTGATGTTGATACAGTTATGGATTTGGAACAAGTAGGAAGAAAATTGAAAGGGAATTCTAGAATAATCACCAAATTATAGATTAAGTACCACTAAAGCTACGAACACTAGAATCAATCCGGGATAGTTGTGTTGACACTACTATTTAAACATAACACAAGTGTCTTGTATGGAATACCTATTGGAAAAGGATGCGACCACTTAGATGCTTATGGGTATGTCTTTGCCTTTTCTCTAGTTCATTCATATTTAGGTCATGGACTATCGCTCCTCACAAAATTACAAAACCCTAGTTCTTCATCTTCATGGTAACCTTGGGAAAAATGGGTTAGTGGGTACATATTGTTGAGCTAACCCCAAAGACCTCTCTGTCAATGAGTATTGTCTACATATCCAATACTTTGAAGAGGGCTTCAAACTGATGTAATTCTCCCCTACATGTTGGTCTGTGTGTGAATCATGCAATATGTGAAAAACAAGTACAATAGTGACCTAGTTTGTAACTTGGAAAATCATGTTCTTAGGCTACTCCTTCAATACTTTAGACATGTGTATGTGTTTTCCCTATGATTGATATGAAAATAGGAGAAAATAGGGAAACTTTGATTTATCGAATGCTTGATTAAATGTTTTGGTAAGTTACCTTAGGTCTTTTCTAGGTTAGGAATGGATGAAGATTGATCTTGTATTTATATCAATCCCTTTGGATAAATAACTCACATTAAATCCCTTAAGCTGATCATTAGAATATGTCTCATTTGAAAATTAGATAACTTTAGGTCATTATACATTTGCATTAGATTAGGACACCTGCATTAACGTAGGTGTCTATTCAAGGCACTAGTAATTAGGGAACTATAAAATAGGTACATGCTCAGAACTTGTAGAGGTGGAAGATAAATATTTTTTAAGCATTTTGGACAAGATTACGGGTTTGGGTCATAAAATTAAGATTGATGAGACCAAGAGATAGGCCAAGGGGCACAAGATAGAATAGATGCAAGACTTTCAAATGTGGGAAAGGTCCAAAACTAAGAGGAATAACCAAGGTCTGAGTTTGTCAAGTGCATAACACTAAGGTGTTATATAATCCATAAATATCATCTACAATTAGAATAAAATATTGTGGCATTTTTTTTACATAGCTTAAAAATCAATAATTATGATGTTGTTTACATATGTCGCTTAATTTTAAAGTGATTATTTCAAGTGTCTTTATAATTCCCTCATTCACACAATTCCAATTATAATGAAGCACTATGACTTAACATTTCCTAAAATAAAAGAGATTATGAAAATATGTTAAATTTTAAGTGCTTTGAAATATATAAAATTTCAAGTGCGAAACAAAAGTTATGATGTTTAAAATAAAGAAGGTAAAAATATTATATGTTTAAATTATTAATGTTTAAATTATGTATTCAACATATAAAAGAATTACAACAAAACATGATGGTGAAACTAGAAGGAAAGAGATGATTAATATTATTTTTAAGCTATGATTCGCATTACAATTGTCTAGATTTGGTCAAAGAATTTAATTTTCCTCTAAGCATACGTTATATAAACTATAATTATAAGTTAATTTATATAACTTGAATCAACATTGTAGAGCTTAACGGGAGTTATAGTTGAGCTAAAAATGGGCGAGATGATTTATAATTTATTATAAAAAGTGGTTGGAGTCTATTAGGGTTTTCTCGATGCTTGCCATTGAGTCGGACCTTGGTTCCTCGCTTTTCTATCCTTGGTTCATATCATGGCCTTAAGTGCCTATGGGACTTAGCATTAATTATCATTTAGGGTTTCTCACCTTTGGGCGAGGCTAGTCTTTATAATGTCCTCCCCCATTCTATACTAGCTATTTCAGCTATGGAAAAGAACATAAGAGCACTAAGAAATGGCCCCCTGCAAGCACCTGAGGAAGTTTGTCCCAAAATTTTATCATGAGGTAATGTTTCAGAACCTAATGTTATACTACCTATTCTTGAATTTAATTTTGCATGTCAATGATTAAAGCAGTTTTGTTTAATAAGTTATTTTGTTGGGAGAATCCCCTCTAAAAGTATTTTATGCTCCTAGGTTCAAACTCACTAGGCATCTCACAACATCAAGTTATAGAGCATCCAAAACATGACTAAGGGTTTCTTCTTCTTTCACTTCTCTGACCCAACCCATGTCAGAGGAATCCTCCATAAGTCTACCACCTAGTATGTCTCGCTTATAGTTCTCTCCTTTTAGACATGAGACTTTGTAGTCTTAAAGCACACTGCTCTTAAAGTCCTAGTTTGGGCCTAATTCCCAATACTCCCACTTCCATGCTTACACTTTATCCACCAAATAGCTTCCTCCATAGGTAGTGTGTTTTTTCATGAATAAAATTGGTTTTACTCTACTAGACTGCAAAAGAGGGTTTGTGTAGAAGTAGACCTATCTCAAGACCTCAAGAAGTGTGTGGAAATCCAAGTTAGGAATGTGAGGAACTCTTGGTGAGTCCTCTATATCAACTTGCCTAATACTTATTTTCATTTTCAAGCCATAGACCATAAGATATATGATTCTCCCCTTTAATTTGTGCGTAATAATTTAGCTAACCGCTTGCCCTCGTCACCCAAGTCCTCTCCTAAGGCTAATAAAAAACCAATTGAAGATGGATGGAAAATGATGGGGAAGAGGAATTCATGTCCAAAAACATCTAACTTAGTTTCTACCCCTAAAGGTGACAATCCATCCTCTAGCATTGGCCTACAAGAGCAGGCTCATGTTGAAAAAGAGCCCATGCCGATAAAAGTCCTGAAATTGGTTGAAAATCCCAAGGTGGTTAACACCCCACTTGTAAACATTTTGTCTCAAGGTCTCAAGGCCTCTAGGCCCAACTCTCCCAAATTTTCACACTCGTAGGTCACCACTCTTCTACTTCCCTCTTGACGTGATCTACCCAAATGGTCTTGTATGCCTTCTAGGAGGAATGATGAAGTGGAGGAAGAGAGTTCCTGGTTGACCTTGACTTGAGGAAACAATATGAATTATTGAATTCCAATAGTGGCATTTTTTGTAGAATTGGTATGATGCCTTGGAAGGACTGAATTTGAAGGACATGTCCCTTGACTCCTGTCATCTATGAATTGCTTTTCATGGAATGTTCGGGGTCTCATAAACCCAAATTATAAGTTTGTCATGCATGATTTCAGAAGGAATTTTTTCAAGATGGACATTCTCTGCTGGTAAGAAGTCAAGATGGTAGATTTTTTTTATTGATGACTATTAGTAATTCCATCTAGCATGATAATATCATTTTGCACAGTCACCATACAACAAGACGTGGAGGGGTGATCACTTTCATTTCTCCAAGTTGGCAACCACACTTAGTGCAATCTAGCATAAACCCCACCAGTATGGGATCTTTTTAATATTGAAAACCATTTTTTTTACTTTATTAATATTTATGCCTTGAATGATGTATTGGAGCATACCCATTTATAGCAGTGGATTGCAAATGATCTCCCTAATGCTCATTGGGTATTATGTGGTGACTTTAATAAGGTGGTAGCTCTCAAAGATAAAATGGGCCACTTGCCCATGAGGTGGGTAGCTGGTGAAATGGAGGCATGATTATACATGTACATTAAATGGGGCCTTTATGACCCTAATACTTTGCATTGGCCTACAGATGGAGTTTGGTACACCTAGAGTAACTTTAGGGAAGGCCCTGCTCAAATTTTGAAGTGTCTTGATAGGGAATGGTTTCCTAACAATTATACTTCTCTTTTGATAATGTATTTTTTCCATTGATACAGTCATTGTTGGATTTTGGGCTTTTTAGCCATTCCCCTATTCAGTTTCATGTGACTTGGTAGTTCATGAAGCCCAAAGTCCACAAACGCAATTTTTTCTCAACACCTCTTTGCTCAAACATGGGCCCATGGTGGCACACATTAGCAGAGTCTAGAATTTAGACCCATGTCCTTCCCAAGAACTTGGTAGGATTCTCTAGTGGGATGATGCAATTTGAAAAACCACCCACTTCCTACGGATCTATGGCCACCAACTTGCCAAAAGTCAAAGACACTCCTACTCTGCTCTTCTTCAGAGCTAAGTCATGCAACCCTAGCTTTGGAAAAAGATCCCTTTAATGAGATCTTGTAGGTGAGAGTTGCTTCCTTGCATCACTGCATCCATATTGTAGACAACTACAATGCCTAGAAAGCCCAAGTCAAAGCTAGGATTTATTGGTTGAAGATTTGGGAATAGAGCTTCTAAAGAATTCTTTCAAATGTTGTGAGCCAAAAACTCTAAATAGCAAATTCAAGTTATTACTGAGGCTAGTAACAAACTCTCAAAAACACCACAGATAGTGCAAGTGTTTATGCACCATTATCAATAAGTGTTCCAAGCTCAAGCCCCTTTAGCTAAATAGGAAACTACCCTTCAATAATGTCTTTCAGTTGTGCCTTGCAAACTCACTCCTGCTCAGTGGGTGATTTGTGATAGGCCTCTCACTATAGATTATTTACATGAAGTTGTGACGCATATGGCTAATGAGAAATCCCTTGGTATTGATGGTTTCCCTTGCAAATTCTACAAAACCCTTTAAGATCTTGCGGGTAATGATTTGCTCAAGGTTTACCAAGAAGTATTTTTCACACACATGCTAGGTAAAAATATTAACAAAGGAAATATCAAATTCATACCTAATTAGGGAGACCCGAAGTTGATCTACAACCGGTGGCCCATCAGCCTCCTCAATGTTTCCTATAAAATCATAACTAAGGTGTTAGATATTAGGCTATGCAATATACTGCCTCTCATTGTATGTCCAGAATAAACTAGCTTCATCAGAAGCTACTACATTCTGGACAACATCATTATTATTTGGGAAGGTATGGACTGGGTCAAACAATCCAAGCAACAAGCCTTGTTCATCAAGATTAAATTTTAAAAAGATTATGATCGCAGTGAATAACCTTTTATTCTAGCCATGCTTTGTGCTTTGGGATTTGGGCCTATTTTCATTCAAATGCTTTGACAAATACCTCAGTTATCCTCTCCATTAATGGAGTTACCTTCGAGTAATTTGCCACGTACTGCTCTATTTGCCAAGGGTGCCCTTTAGCACTAGCCCTTTATGTGTTTGTTGCTGAGGGGTTTAGATACCTTCTTAACAATGCCCAATCTTGCATCCTTATTAAGGGAATTTATCTCCCACTTGATGCAATCAACCCTCATGAGGACATGAAATTGTTTAATGTCCTTTTTTCAGATGATTCCTTCATTACCCTCATTAAAGATGAAGCCACATGAATAATGCCCTTTAGTGTTTGGACACCTTTTTCTTGGCATCTGTCTCCAGCATCCAATGGTAGAAAACTCATTGCTATAGGCAGTCATACATCCCACCACCTCCATGGGTAGCTAAATATGGTTGGACATGGATCCACCATGATGAAAATTTTAAATTCCTTGGCATCCCTTTTGCCTTTGATGTTTCACTACCTCTATTGTGGTAATATGTTGTTGACAAAGTTGTTAAGAAGCTAGATTACTGGATGACCAAGTCTCTTTCGTTAGCAAGGAAATTTGAAATCTACTCAAAGATTCTTGTGTCTACCCATGTGTATTATTCATCATGCTTGGTTCCTTCAAAAACATCTTACCAAAAGTTGGAGAATGTTCTCAAATATTTCATGTGGGCCAATTCTCCCAAAGGAAAAGGTTTTCACAGGGTGACCTACGAATTTTTCCACCATCCACATGAAGTTGGAGGGATGGGACTTATCAACATAGCTAAGCAAGGATCTGCCATATGTGCCAAATGGGTTGTGAGGGCCATTGAGGGTCCATAAGCTTAGAAGGTGTTATTCAGACATTGTATCTCCTCAGACTTGCCTAAGGGAAAGAAAGCCTGGAAAGGACTTGGCTTCCCCAATTTGCTCTTCATCCAATCTCCCGTTCAAATTACTGGGTCATTATTGGCTAAAAGCATCTAGAAAGCTTGGAAAAAGATCAATCCATGGCTCCTCTAGAATGGTTCTAGTTTTCACAATAGGCTCTTTGCTAATTTCCACTCTCTTTGGTGATGCCCCATCTTTTCTCAAAATGGGGTTCTTTTGGCAGAAGTTCTCTAGATCAATGCCCTCAAACTATAGCATAGAGGAATCCACTCTATCCAAGATATCTTCTATAGATGCTCTCACACTTGGCTACCCTAAGAGGATGTAAAAGCTAAATTTTAGTTGGCCAATGAAAACCAAGAATCTTACTAGGGAATCTTTAATGTTGTCCCCACTTCCATGCTCCACAAAATCTTGGTCAATTCAGCTAGATCATGGTGGAAGGACTAGAGATGGTTTGTTGAAAACCCCTTTGGTAATTGCACTTCTCAGATTAGCTATAATTGGTTCACCTGACATTTGCCCATGGTTAACAAGGTTAACACCACTAGGGGTTGCACTCATCTGTGAAAGTGTGGAGCTCTTACTTCAACACTATTTGGGGCACCTATGTGGAGCCCAAGCTTGCTCATTTTTCTTGGTGTATACTGCACTAAGGCTTACCTATTGGCATAAGGCTAGTTCATCTCAGAGTCTAATTACCTACTTGTCCTTGTTGCAGACATCTTGAGACCCTACCTCATCTCTTCTGGTACTATCCCAACTTCTTACTTTGGGTTGCATGAAGAGATGAGACCCTTCCATCCCAACTTCTTCCTTTGGCAAGACATATTCCTTGGGGACAAAGCCGTGATGCCCATCAAAGTAGCTCAAGTCTGGCATACTTTCAGAGTGGAGATTCTCTTCTGGACTTGGAAAGAAAGAAATAATTTTGTGTTCAATCATGTTTTTTCTAATTTTAATATTTCAACTCTACATAAATCTTCCATCATCTCCAATGTTCTTTTATAGATACAAGTTCAAGCCAACAAAGTAGCCATGGAGCTTGGGCATCTCCAGGACCTCCTGTCTCACTAGGGAGATGTTCCCTATGCTATGGCTCAAGCTCTGCCTTCACCTCATAGGGATCCTAGACTAGATGATAGAGTGCCTCAACTACCTCATGGACATCATTGTAGCCACTCCAGGCATCACTCTCATAGTGACACCCCATACCAATTTTCTTCCCTCCTGGGCAGTAGTGAGGGTGGGAACCACCACCTCCTTCCCCTATTGGGTAGGATGGATGGGGAGCTCCTCCTCCTCCTTTGTGCTCAAAAACTTGGGGGTGCCATTTGGAGGCCGTGCTAACATGTTGGATAAGTTTCCTAGGCATTTTTTGGCTCTCTCCCACTAGGACTCAAGCAGAATATGAAATGGACATGGCTCAAGCTACTAGTTGTGAGCCTATTCCATATGGAAATGATTTGCTAAATTCTGGTTGGGGGCCAGATGATATGGATCCTCCACCTTCGGTCCTTGCTCTAGATACTTAATAGTTTTCTCTTATGACTTTTATTTTGTGACTTGCCTCTAGACACTGCTTGGATTTGTTGCTTTTCATACTTTGCTCCTAGGCTTTGCCTAGAATCATGGCATGCTCTCATACCACCTTATTTTTTTGTGAATTATTTGTATATTTTAAGTTTATATATATATATATATTTCATCAGAAAAAAATTATATAACTTTGGTCAAGGGTCCCGTGGATGTTATTAAAATCTATTAACAATAAAAACAATGTTAGCATTATAAAATAACATTTTTAGGGCATAAACAAGTGGCATCTAACATTGATAGCTAAATTTTTAGGGATGTGGTGATAATTAGTTGTAGGGCAATCTTTATAATAGAATATTTTTATTTTAAAAATATTGAAAAAATAAAATCTTGTCCTTCTCTATTTCACTTAGATTATTGTAATTAGTTACCTAAAGGTAGATATGCCAATATCTATGTATACTTAAATAAAAAATATTAAATGTTATTGAAGGAAACAACATTAAAATAAATATATATGGTATTTGGTTCAAATTTGATGTGGAGTTTGATGAATCACTTCATGTAAATGAAAGGTGTTTCTCTTCTTTTCAGGGGTTTCAATCAAAACTATAAAGTATTTATCATTTGAATAAATTCATAAAAAAAAGTAAATTTTGGTTTACTTATGTATTACATTGAATTTGGTCATAAATACTTGGTCATGCCTATTTTATCCCATTTTACCATTAATTGACACGTGCACTTAATTGACACCTATTTTGCCATTTTGACCTATCCTAAGCATAAGAAGAGACATACTTTCATTACAAGACCATCTATTGTCACTTATATAAATGAGATTACTATTACAAGTATATTTATGCATCTATATGCCCTTACTTAGACCCTAGACTAATCACTTTTCTTGAAAAGACATGAATGTCCAATAGGATAGGAAATCCCAATGCTCTTGTCCATGTCTATGATTTCTATCCTTCTATCAAAATAATTAAAATTTCAAAAAGGAAAATATCCCAAGGTTGGCCTTTAGATTCTTAAACTCTCCAATGTGTCTTTTTCCCTTTTGAACCATTATAAAATCACATTCAATTCATTCATTTCAATAATATTTGCAAGTTTATCTATTCTATTACAAGAGCTTATATACATAAGTGCACATTAAGCAATTGTTCCCTATTCTTTCAAATCAATTTCTAATCACTTCAAATAGTCATGAGCCAAGTCTAAATTAAGTTTTATGCAACCCTAGCCAAGCATGATCAAATATTCAAGCCAAATCTAGATGCATTCATATAGTCAAAGGAGCATAATTATACAAATCACTTAGGTGGAAGAACTACATAGAGGTTTGATCCCTTTTTGGAGTATTGGTATGTAGCCAATGCTCAACACAGTTAGGTGTTGAAATCTAAAACAACCCAAAATGCTAACCTTTTTTTTACTCTTTCACATTAATTTATCTCCTTATGGCACAAAGCTAGGGTTTATAACTTCAAGAAGGCACATGTAAATTTCTTCACACTTCTAAAAGTTGAAACTTCACACAAATACCTAACTCTTACAACTGCAAGTAAGTGTGACTTCCATTCCTAATTTTATGTGAAGGACAAGAATGCCTGGTAGGGACAAAAAGTGTTAGGAATAAAGCTCTGATACTACATGTTAGATCAATGAACTCTATCCTACAATGCAAGTAAAAAATGTGAAATAACAAACTACAAAAAACATGACAAAGAGGGAACACATTACACAGATATTACATGGAAACCTTGTAATGTGCAAGAAAAAACTACAGACAAATTGGTAGTTTTCAAACTTCATTATTAACAGCATCAACTCTCTTCTACAACAACTGCTCTAAAATCTCCTTCAATGCTAACAACCAAGCACTCAATGCTTCTACCTAAAGCATTCAAGTTGTGAACCAAGCTAAACTAGGCTATAGGATCCAACCTCCAAGCATGCAAGCCCAAGGCTTCAATGGATCCTCTAATAGGATGAGAAATATAATGGAGAGTTTCATGCTTTATAGCATTTACAAGAAGAAGATGAGAAACAGGAAAGAGAATGAAATAGTGGTAAAAATGCACCACACTTAGTGAGATGTCATGCGATCCATAGTGTTGTTATTGCCTTCATGTGTAAAATTATTCAAGGCATCTTCACTTTAGACAAGAACATGTGCCACCTTCATGTGGTTCCAAAAACATTGTCTTCCACACACATGTGAGGTCAATCTGCTATAGTAGCTTTCTTTTTTTCATTCTCCATGTGACCATATGAGTCCAAAATATGCTTGCAATCATATTTTGACTATCTCCACACATAAGATTCTTGGGGTCCCTTAGAAATTTGATCCACAACAACCCTTTTGTTTTTTTCACCATGTGACTACCAAGGATAAACCCATGTGCCTTGGTGGAGTGCTATGCCCCACTCCCATCACATCAACTTGATCACTCATGGGATACCCTCCATGGGCCCCTACCACATCACCAATCAACCACATCACTCACAAGCCACATCACTAACCATCCACATCACCATTAGGCCACATCATCATGAATAGTGCCTATGAATAGTTATTCTAAATAGTGATTGTGAATAGTGACTTAACATATTAACATTCTACTAATTGAGGTCAATATACACAAAATTTTACCACACCTAAGTATTTTGTAACTAGTTGTTCACTAATATCGTCTACTGCCCTGACACAAACCCAGATAAGTTTTGTTACACTACCAAAACTTCTCTGCCCTAACTGGCTTTGTCAACATCTACTCCTCCATAGCATATTACAACACTAAAGTGACTCTTCACTTCTCCACTCATAGACCAATCTTCTAGTCAGGATTCTACCATGAATAGCTCACAACTCCCATTGCTTGGGAATATTTAGTTTAGTGTTCACCATAGCAACATGAAGCTTCCTACTCCTGATGAATCCAATACATAGGACAACAACATATCTTCTCCATAGTTATAGGATGTTTTTGGGAAGACAACTCAAAATGCAAGAAGTGGGGTACTTCCTTTCTTTACCATCTTTGTGCATCTTCATCCTTGGTTTTCTCCTTCTACCACCTTCATTTCATCCTTATCACCTAATATATCACAAAAAAGATAATGTTGGGGCTTGCATCCAACATGTCACAAAACACTTTGGCTCCCCATGAAGGTACTGAATATCATGTGCTCCCTTAACACGTTTACTAAAAACCCCTACAATGACTTCTTTAACATACAAACTAGCAACAACTTTGCCTCATTCAACAAACTTTTTCTCCTTAAGAGAGATCATTATGTAAGAATCATGTTGTTCTACCTCCTTAAATAACAACAAGTGCATATAGCTCTCTTGATAGTGATGAGGATAAAAGCTTTTATAGAAGTCAAAACTAGACTTCTTCACATAGATTTTAAAGTTATTAACATGGCATAAGTACACTAGACCAATCATAGTTCCTGGGAAGTTGTTACGTTATTCACTACATCACTACACCTACCAAGTTTTTGAGCCTCAAGAATGCATCTGAAATACATCATGCTCTATTGAATGTTGCCAAAATACCAACTCATGTGCCTCTAGTGTTATTTCATGCATCAATTTACCTGGCCAATGCCACAACCATATACACAAAACTCTAGCACCCTGAGTTATATGGTCAGCATGGGCCTTCTCCTTTTGGGAACACCAAGTCTTAGTTATTCTTATGCATGTAGCCTTTAGCTACCAATCATGCCAACCATGACACAAGTGGACCAATCATATCTCTAGAGAAGTCGTCACACTACTCGATGCACCAAGACACCTACCAAGTTTTTGAGCTTAAAAATGCATCACCGCTCTACCTCATGTCCAAACACATAGCCTTCTCCTTCAAGGAACACTAGATCTCACTTGTTCATCTGTATCTTAATCTTTCTCATCCTCAACCACTTCAAAATAAATATAGCTTTAGGTTTGTCTATACTTCCTTCCTTTGCATGGATTTTTATTCTTCAACATCTCGACTAACAACATGTGGTCAAGAGGATACCACATCAACACCCCTTCTGTTTGTTACCAAGAACCACAATAAGGTCATCACCTTATCCTCCAACTCCTCCAAGGGATTCTAGCTTACTCCTCAAGATGTAGAGTTATTTTTCCAAAATATAGGAACACTATGTAGGCTATTAACTTGTCTGGAAAAGATTTTTAAGTTATCTCCTCCACTCATCTGTGGGCTTCTCTTTGGCAACGTGATGAAAATAGGATCTTCACCAAGAGATCTTCCACCTTGCTCCATAGAGAGATACCTATCAAAACAAACAAAACCTCTTTTTTTCTTTAATTTCCAAGTCCCTCCTATCACAGTAGCTTCATGTTACACAAAATAGCCAACAATAAAAAACACTCACACACATGGAGTATTTCACCATGGCTCTGATACCAGATGTTAAGAATCAAAGCTTCACAACCAAAGCTCTGATACTAGATGTTAGGAATAAAGCCCTGATACTACATGTTAGATCAATGAGCTATATCCTTACAAAAATAAGTTATAAAAATAAAGACAAACAAGAGGACACATTACATAGACATTATGTGAAAACCTCGTAATGTGCAAGGAAAAACCATGGGTAAAATGATAGGTTCTAGACTTCA
Organism: Torreya grandis; assembly: GCA_037957365.1. NCBI lineage: Eukaryota > Viridiplantae > Streptophyta > Pinopsida > Cupressales > Taxaceae > Torreya > Torreya grandis. Next base: position 3,283,081 of record JARHVA010001181.1, read on the forward strand.
TTAATTCAACATCAACTCTCTTCTACATTAGCTCCTCCAGCAACTCCTTCAGTGCTAACAACCAAGCACTCAATGTTTCCACCTGAAGCATTCAGGTTCTAAACCAAGCTAAACTAGCCCATAGGAGCCAACCTCCAAGCATGCAATCCCAAGGCTTGCATGGATCCTCTAATAAGATGATAAATATAATGAAGAGCTCCATGATTTATAGCATTTACAATAAGAAGATGAGAAAGAGGAAAGAGAATGCAATAGTGGTAAAAATGCACCACACTTAGTGGGATGTCATGTGATCCATAGTGTTGTTGTTGTCTTCATGTGCAAAAGTCTTCAAGACATCTTCACTTTAGACAAGAACATGTGCCACCTTCATGTGGTTTCAAATATATTGTCTCCCACACATGTGAGGTCAATCTACTATAATATATTTCTTGTCTTCATTCTCCATGTGACCATATGAATAAAAAAAAATGCTTTCAATCATCTTTTAACTATCTCCACATATGAAAATCTTGGGGTTCTTTAAAAAATTGACCCACACTAGTTCTTTGTCTTTTGCACCATGTGACACCATCCATGTGACTACCAAGGACAAATCCATGTGCCTTAGTGGAGTGTTATTCCCCACTCCCATCACATCAACTTGATCACTCATGGGATACCCTCCATGGTCCCCTACCACATCACTAATTAGTCACATCATTCACAAGCCACATCACGAACCATCCACATCATCAACAGGTCATGTCCTCATGAATAGTGCATGTGAATAATGATTTATGAATAGTGACTTCACATCCTAACAAAATTGTTTACTGTTATTGTCCTTATCTTTCGATCATGTTCTCCTTTCAATTTTAGTTACAACTTTTAGGAATATTATGGGTTTTCATCTTTATCATTGTTTCTACATTTTTCAGTCAACCGAATGCATCAAAAAGCTAAGTACATATGTCTTTTGCATAGTTTAGTCTTGTTCATATTCATTTCATTTCATCAATTCTAATTACTTGTTTTTCAATTTCTTATTTGTAAGTATACACCTTTCTTTATTCAATTCAATTTATTAAAATAAGGTTAATCCACCATAGTTAATTCAAATCAAGATAAAACAACTTATCATTCTATTTAGAAGTTAAAATTGATCAAATATATACATGGTAAAATAAGTAGGGAGAGTAACAACTAGGAATGGTGACTAATTTAATTCTTTAATTTTTGGGCTTCCCAATTTAATCCCAACTTGATGTAATTATATAGATACTCTCTTTAGAGTTATTTTAAGCTATAGGAATGGTGACTAATTTAATTCTTTAATTTTTGGGCTTCCCAATTTAATCCCAACTTGATGTAATTAGTTGTAATTATATAGATACTCTCTCTAGAGTTATTTTAAGCCATTCTTTATGGTCAATGCTTCTTGGTTGAATCATGAGTATTACAGGGTGTTCAGTGTTACCTTTTAAAAACATATGTAGTGATATATGATATATTAATACTATTTTTATTTTATATAATATTAATAGTATATTAATGTATATTAAATTGATATTAATATATAGTATAATAAAATATTGTGAGTTTTTAAATTATATATCTTGAAGTTAAAAAATCAATAATTATCATTATGTTTACATATGTTGTTTGATCTATTTAAAGTGATTCTTTTGAGTGTCTTGGTAATTCACTCATTCACAAAAATCCAATTATAATGAAGTTCAATTACAATGAAATAATATGACTTAAAATATTTCATGAGATAAAATAGGTTATGAAAATATGTTAAATGAAAGTGTTAAATGAAAGTGATAATAGCATAATTTTTTTTTAATGTTTAAATTAAATATTCAATATATAAAAAAGGTGCAAAATACATGATAGTGAAATTATAAGGAAAAGAAAAAGAAGTGCCATGATCAATAATATTTTCAAGCTATGATTTACCTTACAATTATCTAAATTTGGCCCAAGTTTTTATTTTTTCTTTGATTATATTTATTTAAACTATAACTATTAGTTAATTTGTATAACTTAAATTATATATAATTCAAATTAAAATTTTATAATAAATCTATATACTAATTTTTATTTTTATATATTATTATATATAATTTTTTTTATTTTTTTTAATTATATATAATTTTTATTTATTAATATTATTTATATATAATTATGATTATATAATATAATCATACAAAATAGTCAATCAAATGTTGGTAACTTTAGATATGTCATAAATTTATGTATAGTTAATCTATAAATCAATGTAATTATTAGATAATTTATAGATGACTTAATTTAATTCAAATCACTAATTTTTTAATTATCTAAAGATGATTTAATCTTCAAATCGATGTTAATCAATATATAATTTCTAAGTTAATATATGTATAATTATTGTATTTTATAAATATTATATCACTATATATTGTAACATAATAATAAATTATATATATTAATATAATATAATTTTATACATAATATAATATTAAAATATATAAATTACTAATTATTTTTAAAATAATATTTATATATTATTTATTACTATTATATAATATATTGATATTTTATCATAATATTATATATTACTATATTTAATTAAGTGTGTGTGTGTGTGTATATATATATATATATATATATATATATATATATATATATATATATATATAAAATCATAATATAACAATAATATATCATTATTAGTCATCAATTTGTATAACCTATACCACATATAATTAAAGGGTTTCGTACACTTATAAGATTATAATTCAAATTTAAAATTTATAAGAGATTTGTATTATTTATATATTAATTTTTTATTTTTATATATTATTATATATGAATATTTTAATTTTTATATTATTCTCTATGGACCCACACCCCTTTTGTTTCCTCTTCTACAGGTTTAGTAGCAAAGGCCCCTAAGATGAGATGGATTTTTGCTAGTTGTAGGAACTTTGGGAATCCATACCATGAATGTGGCAATTTTTGCTTGTCTTTGCTTTCTTTCAAGCCTTTGGGATCTTTTCCCTCATTGGTTCAAGTGGTAGCACATGTTTGAACTCCTTCCTTTGCTCTTCCCTCTACCCTTCTCTTTCCTATTGGGGGATGTCCGTATTTCTTTCTCATTGAAGGTTCCAAAGTTGAAGTTTTTGGATTCGATTATTAAAGTTATGGAGATGGATATTGGAATAGGTGCTTATTTGGTAAGTGTGTGAGTTCTCTTCTTGATCTCATCAATTGGCCGTCAATGGTTTGGAGTTCCAACATTGTTCCTTCATTATCTATGCTCAACTTTGGCTTCTTCCAAGTTGTTTTCCAAAGTTCCTCTAACTAGGATTTTGTTTGGTCCTCGAGACCTTGATTCTTTAGCAACTTTAGGATCCTTTTTTATTCATGGAATCCCTTCTTTGATCTAACTATGGCAAAAACCTTGGTTGCTCCTCTTTAGATCAGATTATACAACCTCCTGCCCATTTTGAGAAAATATGGGCACATCAAATTGTTGATCAACCATGTGGGGTCATTCATGAAACTTGATGACAACTATTTGAGACATAAATTCATGAGGGCTTGTGTTATTTTTGATCTTCCTAAACCCCTCTTTCACGCTATAAAATTGACTTCTTCTCGAGGAACTTGGCCTTAGTTTCTCAACTTTTAAGGCCTTTCTTTTAGATGCTTTTGTTGTAATCTCATTGGGCATCGGGTTGAAGGGTCCTCATATTTCTTCTCGATTGGTTTGGAGGAAAAAGGACAGGTCTCTTGATCAAGACTTTATCTAGTGCAACCATGGTAAATTCTACCATCTCTCTGGGGCTTCTCCCCCTCCTCCTTCACTAAAGATAGCACCTTCCTCCCCTAGGAGGGATAACCTTCTAAGGGATCAGCTTTCCCCTATTGCAATTTCATGCCCTTCCCCTCTGTTTGAGCCAGTGCCTTCCTCAACTCTTGCATCAAATTCTAAAGATCTGTTGGACTCAATAGTTAAGAGAAAAGGGTGGAGATCAGAGGCTGAAAGATTGCATTTCGATGCAGAGGACATGGTGAAGAAAGGATCTCAATGGATGATGGAGGGTTTTATTTCTAAATGTGGAATAAGATAGGTCATGGATAATGGTTAATCATCCCTCTTCTTCCTTTTGGTATTTCTTATCTATTATGCTCATCACTTTAATGATATTTTATGTTATTTACTTTGTAGTTGACCTTCTTTGGTTGTTATGTTTGGTTCTTCAATCGAATCATTTCACTGATTGTCACATGGCCTTTTTACAATCGGTTGATTGATTTTTAGGCATTGGTACTAATGTTTCCTCTTGTGGTAGCCTGAGTGTTGTTTATTTATTAGTTAATTTATTTATAGTCTCTTTATTTAACTTTTATGGTCGATAGTTTTTAGCATTGTATTGAATTATGAGCCCCTTTCAAAACCCTCACCTTTACCCACATATATATATATATATATATATATATATATATATATAACGTATCAAATTTCAGTAACCTTAGATATATCATAGATTTATGTACTAGCATACAAATCTTAGATAAATATATGTAAAATACACTGATAGATATCATTCTCAAGGCACCTATATCGTATTATATACCTATTGGTGTATTTTACATAGATTTGTCTAAGATATGTGTTGGGTGAATATTTTGTCAGCCAACTAACTAGTGACCAAAATAGTTCCTATCACCACAGCATAGGGAGATTGGTCATCTAATGTTGTAGGTTTGCCATATCCAAAGGGGACAAATCTGTCCTCTCATCAAGGGGAGGTTTCCTATTAAATATGTGGAGGCTATGTACTATAAATAAGCAGAAAATAACACATGGGGCAAAATAAACCATCCATCTCTCTTTTTTCAGAGATGATGCTCACAGACAAAGAAGACAATTTTGGTGGAAACACTGAAGGCACTTCTCTTCTTTCAGAAGTGTTCTTGTAGGAAACAACAAGAGTTTCTTTTAGGTAGTGAAAATAACTGGTGACAAAGAGTGCAGTAACTAGCAGGATGAAAAAGAACACAAAGTTTCCACCTCAATTGCCCAAAGAGTATAACACAAAAGATAATGTGGGTACAAATTCATCCCAGAATCCTCAACATAGAAATAAAGAAAACACACACTGAAAACAATTGTGAAAGAACAAAGTCTTCTCATAGTTGTTTTCAGGACACCTCCTTTTTTACCTTCATTAATTTTGCTTGTCAAATTAAATAAATAAGAATGCTTCTAGGAAACAGACATAAGGATGATTTCCTAAAGTAACACAAGTCAAAATAGCACAAATTTTGCAAACAACTTGATTTTTCATTCAGATAAAATGAAATGAAATTACAATCTGAGCTCAAAGTCTTAGTCTTCTTCTTTCAAAATGGACAGAGTTTCACTCTTGTAAAAATGAAAAGTCCCCCTTGCACTGACACGAAAGATTAGATTATATAGAGGCAAAGAGAGGCCCGACGCCTTATCCCATGGGGTGATCCATTCGGCGCATTAATGCCTTGGATTAATTCTTAATTTTGTCAGGCTAAAATAGGGTAGCTGCTTTAACTGTGGTGTGTTGGTTCATCCCCTTTGTCCACTCCTTAGCCTGAATCGATCATTCTATCACTTTCTAGCCACGTAATTATCTATTTTATATTTATCTCAAAGGGGACAAACAGACAGAGCTTTCAATGTTTGGAGGCCCCAAATATTTACCTGATGAACTACTTCACCTACTAGAAATAACTCCTGCTGAGTTTCCCTCTTTGTCTCTTCCTCCTCTATGTCTCGGCCTTAGGCTCTTTAAATACATTCGAGTCTATGCCTTGAGTCTGCTAGCATCAACAGACACTTTATTGTGACAATTTTGATGTTTTTACGCCCGTCATGCATCTTAGCAACTTCTTTGTGTCTTTCTCGCTTGCTATGGCTGCTTTCCACTATGGTGCGGATGCAGACACGTGGCAGCTTCTACTGCACTAGGTCAGGACACGTGGTGAGTTCCGTGCTTTGAAGCTTCATTCAAAACTGTGTCTCAACTTGTGACACTTGGTAGCTTCCACTACCCTTTGAGACTTAAACCTTTTCTGAAGGGAACATGCCCTTTGGGGTTTTCCAAGTGGTCTTCAAGATTTGATTCTTTGGAGGGCCATTGGTCCCTTTATTTTCTTTAAACAAAATGTTTGAAGGAATTCCTTTGGACAATTTGTCTGAAGGAAATCCTTTCCTTGGCTTCATGCGTGCCTTTATATTTGAGTGTGCCCCGTTCTTTGACATGTGGCAAGTTTTGCCACATCAAACAAGTGACACACATCATTTTTTGCTAAATCTTATGCGGCATCTTTTGCTATTGACACTTGGCAGCATTTGCCTTCTCAGGCCTTTGCGATATCATAGAAAATTTTGGGGCTAAATCAGGATCTCACAGATGATGACACTTATTGGCCTCTGCCATTCTCTATATGGGGCAAGTGGCACAGTCCAAATACTTTAAACAGTCACATGAGGGCAGACACATGGTAGCTTTTGCTTAAATTTAGTCATTCACCTTAGGGCCCACCATGGTCTTTGCTCAAAATAGTGAAGTAAAGGGAAGAGACTACGGATGTTGGCACTTAGAGGCTTCCAACAAGATTTGAGAGGGACACGTGGTAGTATCTGCCAATTCACAAAAATAAAGAGTAAGGGGGCTTAGTCGATGACACTTGGCAGCATCCGCTTGACTCCTATTGCGTGCATTTCTCTTCATAACTGAGGCAGTCTTTGAACCTTTGAACCTGGCACATTAAACTGATTCAACGTTGAACCCATTGAACTGATGAACCAAAATGGTTTAACAGTTCAAGCTTTTGAGACTTCGCTAGGTGCTCAGGGCCGCAAAACTTTGAAATGGTTAAACTTTGAACCACTGCCAAAGTGCTTAGCTTCTCGTTGATGGCGTTTGAACCTTTGAACCCATTGAACCAAAATGGTTCAATCCTTGTCCTGATGCTTACTAATAGACCCTTTTTTATTGAACCAAAGTGCAAAAGCCTTTGAACCTTTGAACCTACTAATCCCTTTACTAAAAAAGCTTGAAAAATGGGGAATTTGAAAGCTCAGAACAAATTTTTGGAAAGGGAAGAGGCAATTTTGGTCTTGCAGGGCCAAAATAGTTCATATGTTGTTCTAAAAAATGAGTGACATTTTTGGGGAACAACAACTGGCTCCAGTTGGGGAACTTCCTTCAGATAAAAACTTGGTACTACTGAGGGGAGTAGAAACCAGAATCTGTGATTCTTTGAAGTGTGCCATTGGGCTACGGAGTCATGCTACCCAAAAAGAAATGCTCCAAAAAAATAAAAATAAAAGAACAAAATAGAAATAAAAGACTATACAAATATACATATGTATAGGAGAACTCATTCGATACTTCAAGAGTTGAAGTGCTTCAAATGTTGCCCATTGTGAGGCAGAGAAAAGAGAGCACCACTTGATACTTCAACAAGAAACTATTTTTACCATTGAGCTGATAAATAGTGAAAGGGCCCCTCCACATGGAATGAAATTTTTCGTGCATCCCCTTTGGTTCTCTTCTCTTGTCCCACATCAGGACTTGATCTCCAATCTAGAAATCACGATTCTTTACTTTCTGGTTGAAGAGCTTCTTCACCAGTCTTTGATGGGTGGCAATTCAGTCCACCACTGCAGTTCTCTGCTCATTCAGCTCAATAAGGTACATGATCCTCTTCTCAAGTGACATCTCATACGTTTGATCCTCAATCGCCTTAGCCAATTTCAATGCTGGCAATTCCAAGGTGATTAGTATCTCAGCATTGACACCATAAAGGAGTTGGAAGGGAGACATACCAAATGCCCTCTTGGATGTAATTTTTTTTGCTCATAGAGAATCAACCAATGCCTTATGCCAAGTCCTTTGGTTGTCATCTACCAACTTCTTGATTATAGTCACCAGGTTTTTGTTGCTTGATTCAGCCTATCCATTCTCTTATGGAAAGTAATTAGAAGAGTGGGAGAGTGTGATTCCATAATAGAAACAGAATTGAGTAATCTCTTGAGAAGTGAAACAGGTAGAATTGTTAGTGATAATTTTAATTGGGACCCCAAACTTGGACATGATGTTTTCTTTGAAGAAATTGCACATTACTTATGAAGTAGCATGTTTGGTTGGAATTGCTTCCACCCATTTGGTGAAGTAGTCTATTATTGTGAGGACATAGTCATGTCCAGCACTTGATGATGGGTTTATAGCTCCAATAAAATCAATCCCCCATTATTGGAATGGCTCTTTTATGATCACTGGTTCGAGGGGTAGGGCGGCTAACTTGGGCCTTCCAACAAACTACTGGCACAGTTCACATCTCTTGACCCACTTGTATGCATTTTGAAAGCGAGTTGGCCAATAATACCTAGCTTGTAGGATATTATGGGCAGTCATGTGGGGCAAAAAAATGTCCTCCATAGGCCAAATTGTGGAAAGACTTCAGAAGTCGGCTTTGTTGCTCTTTGTCCACACAACGAAAGAACGTTCCATCAAGGCTTCTATTGTATAAGCCATTGTCCCAGAGGACAAAATTAGAAACTTTTAGCTTGATGGTTCTCCTTTCTTTATAAGATAGGTGAGCAGGACATTCACCATAAGTAAAGAAATGAGTAATACCTGAATACCACTCATTTATGGTGGAGACAAAGAGGACTGTTGGTGTGTCATCCACCTCTAGTTCTTCATGCTTTGTTCTTCTTGGCTTGTTATCAACAATTAGTTGGCATAGCCCCTTTCCATGTACCAGCTTTGTTGGCTTGATGATCAAATCAAACTCCTAGATCTTTGCAACCCAATTGCCTCTTTTCATCCCAAACTCCTGCTGAGTCATTATAGATTTCACTGTGGTGTCAGGGGCCAAGGCAGTAACCCGAGAATTTAGAATGTAGAAATGAAAATGTTTTACAGCCTTCACCACTGCATAAACATGCTTCTCCATGTTTGAGTACTTCATCTCATGAGCTTTGAGAGGACAGCTCATGAAGGAAATGGGAGATTCCATACCTTCTTTATTCTGTTGAACCAGAATTGCTGAAAGTGTATGTTCTGAAGCATAGCTGTAAATGGTGAACTCTTTGCTATAATTTGGACAAGCCAAAATTGGAGCATGGGAAATGGAAACTTTGACATTCTCAAACACTAACTTACCTTCTTCGGTCTAGCTGAAGGTGGCTTTTCCCTTCATCATGTTTACAATGTGCCTAGTCTTCTCAGCAAACTCAGGGATGAACCTCCGTAAGAAATTCACCTTTTCAAAGAAAGAGTGAACAACAGTCTTGCTTGTGGGCAAGGAAAGTTCTTGGATAGACTTGACTCTATCTGAGTCAATCTTTATTTTTCCTTTAGACACAACGTATCTGAGAAGTTTCTCCTCCGTTACTCCAAAGACTGACTTCTTAGGATTTAAGAAAATGCCATTCTAGCAGCAGCGCTCTAGCACTTATTGCAAATGGCTCACATGATCTGGGTGATGCTTAGAGAAGACAGTCAAGTCATCAAGATAAACTATAATGAATTTACCCATCTCATCTTTGAAGGCAAGATCCATTGCTCTTTAGAAGGTGGCGCCAGCATTTATCAAGCCAAAAGGTATCCTTTTATATGCAAACATGCCCCAAGGTGTGGTGAAAGCGGTCTTATGCTGATCTGCTTCACTAACTTTGATCTGATTATATCTTGAGAAGCCATCTAGAATTGATAACATCTTCAATCCCGTCACTGTCTGTAGCACTTGATCCATGATTGGCAAAGGATAATTATCCTTCAAGAATGCGTGATTCAAATTCTTAAAATCTACACAAAGGCAAATTTCACCATTCTTCTTCTTTACAGGCACTATATTGGTAATCCATGTGGAATGATGGATTGGGAAAATTATCTTGACATTTAACATTTTTTGTATCTCAATAAAATAGTACCTAATATTTTTGGATTATAATGCCTAGACTTTTGTCTATAAGGTGTTGAATCAGCCTTGAGAGGGATGTGTCAAATTTTGTTAGACCAGAGTGATTTTAGGTCAGCATAGGAGTATGCTAGGACATCCATGTATTTATTGAGCAAAGAGGTGAACTTGAAACGCTCTTCAAGAGTACAATATTTCCCAATATTCACCATCTTGGGGTCTTCCTTGGTTCCCAAATTTACTTAATCAAACTCTTGAGATGAGCTTGAATCTATTGGTTGTTGTCTTATGAATCTATTATGCTTATCAAATAGCTTCTCAAGGAAAACCAGGCCTTTGGGAATCTTATTTCCTTTGAGTTACAAGAACTCCTCACCTGTGTCTGCATTTGATTCAGGAGCTATTTCACATTTTTGAGGTTCACTGCTTTCAAAATGTAGCCATTCAAAGCTGTCTTTTTGCTCTAGGAAGGCAATGATTTGATTGTCATTATTAAATACCTACCAATGACTGGCATTATCAAGTACACTTGGCCAAAAGATCAGCTCAATTATGTACCTATCTCCTTTGAAATTTGGGTGGGGGACTAAGAGAGTAGCTGAAACAACCAGTGCATCTACCCAATCATTAAATTCTCTAAGAACTACAGAGATGTTGAAAGCATCAAAGTCTTCAAGCTGGTCCCAGACTAGATTGCGGTAATGACACAATCTTTCATTCTTGGTTTGATACAAGTTCATCACCTGACAAACCACTAGTTTGGCATCTCCTTTAGCATGAAGGAGCTTGATGCCTTTGTCTCAAGCATCTCTCAATACAAGCAACAAAGACTCATATTCAGTTGTGTTATTCGTGTTACTGAATTACAATTTATAAGATGAGAGAAAAATATCTCTTTGAAGAGATATTAACACAACCCCAGTTTTTGAACTAGTGGAAGTGTAGCTGCCATCAAATTCAAGAATCTATACCTCATTTGATACTAATTTTTTTTTGAATTCTTCTTCATCCAAGGGTGGAGGTACTTCCGCACTTGCCTTGTGCTCAGCCAACTCCTCTATTTTTCTAGCTAAATGCATTTCTAGGTTGTCATCTACAAGAGCTTCATCATATGTCTCATGAACTCCATCCATGTATAGAAAGTAATTACCCATGCCTAAATACTCAAACAAAATTTGAGCTTTAGGTGCTGAGGTCTGGGTAATAAGTTTTAGAGTCGTGTTGGCTTATGCCTTAGGAGAGTGTGTTTGGGAAGTTGGCTTTTAGAACGGGTCCTAGAAGAAGCAGTCTAAGATTAGTTTCGGGTTAGTTTTGGTGCTCAAGATCTGTATTAGGTTCCGTATGTGGCCTAGTGCTAGAAGCTATCTCCCCTCACTTCACAAGCCCAGAGACAAGCTGGGTCGCTTAGCCAGTATATAATTCCCCTAGAGTTTATACTCTACCAGAGAACAGAGTGGGTTCTCACCTTGGTAGTGAAGTCCAAGGAGGATTACCAGGAAGGGTAAGGTATCCGCTAGGTGATGAAATCCTAGTCAGACCTTGTCTCAGGTATGTTTAGATGTTTGATTGTGAAAGTGGTTTGGATGTGTAACATAAGTGCACTATGATTTATTCATAATGCAGTTTTAATTATTAGATGAGCTAAAAATGCATTCAGGCAGGAATGAGATGCAATATATTTTTAACCCAAATCAAAATGTGTGTTCAGATGCAGACAAGTGGAGAAAAAGTTGAAGAGTATGAATTTCACTACTCTAAGATGCAGGAAAGAAAGAAAAAAAGGATTCTTTTTAACTTGCCAATGGTGTCTTTCTGAAAGAGATAGAAGAAAAGGATGCAAGAAGAGATCTAATGCACCTATATGAAAAGTTTGTTTTTAAAAGAAAAAGTATGAACCCAAGGAAAACTCTAGGGTCCCACCAGGCGTGCCAGAATGTTTCTAACTATTTTTGCTTTTCTACATTCAGAAGAAATAAGAAACTAGAGATAATGGTCAGGGGTTAGATGATACCTAGATGAAGTTGCGCACCGTATCCAAACAATTGAAGGAGCTCCTCTTTGATTTTGGAGGATGACACTTGTAGATAAGAAAGACTTAAACAAAGAAAGTGTTAGATAGATATATGGTAGATTGCCAAGCAAAGATCGGTCCCAGAAGTGCAAAGACTTCTTTGAGGGATGACAATCCACTAGTTGATAAAAGAGTGTTGCTAGAAAGAGAAATGGTGAAAGACTAAACAAAATAAATAGAGATAATGCATACCTATATTCTATTGTCGGTCTTCCATAGTCACCGATGTCTGTTATGCTGTCGGCGTCAGTTTGTCAAGGTTGCTGACGTCAGTTATTCTACCAACGTCGGTTGTGGAAATGGTCAATGTCAGTTAGGGCAATGGCCTTGGACAGGGTTAGGATGGGTTTTATGGTCGACAGAGGAGTCTGGGAGGTCTGTAGGAGTTTGGAAGTCCATGCAAGATTGCAAGGAAGTCAATAGAGTCTTAAGAGGGACAAAGGGTAGAGGATATGGGGAAGGCCTGTCAGCCTCTCCAGGGAGAAAGTCAGGTCTGATCTGGTTGATAGTTGGGTCTGGTTGATGATATTACTTAGAAGTAGTAACTAGAAAACCAATTACTAATATATTTTAAATAATTGAAATGAAATAGAAGAAGAATACTTAGCTTTGCCTATAGGAGAGCCAGGGGTGTAGAAGACTTATTGCTGATGCGGCTGACGTAGAAGACTTCCTGCAATGTTTCAATCAAGTGTGGAGTGATTGATGCAGAGTTCCTGTAGCCTATGATGCTTGGTGTGTGTCTAGGAGAGAGAGAGAGAGGTTAGATTCTGAGAGCAAGAGAGTTCGCTTGCCGTCCAGAAAGTTGGCATTTTAGGTGCAGATTTTAGTTTTAAAATAATCGACGTCGGTGATACCGTCGACGTCGATCAACTGTTGACCGACGTCGGTGGCTAGAAGATGGGTAAAAAGGCTATTTTTAGCCTTTTGCCCATTCCTCCATCTATCGAGTTTAGTGGTCATGGTTAAACGGTCGAAGGCGGGTTTGATAGGCATGAGGATTAGTGGGAGAGGTGGAATGATTAGTCATAGGGTGATAAATGAGGGTATCTAAGGGTGAAGAATCCAAGGGAGGTGTTAAGGGTGGTGTTATTAATTTAAAATAGATAATTATTTTAAATTAATAAGTGTGTGGGTTAGGAATGTTTAGAAGTGGACCAAGGGGACCGGGGGGAGTTGGCCAAGGAGTAGACATAATTTTGGTGTCTACATTTACCTTTTTTTGTCTTGTTGGTTGTTCTTGACGAACTACAAGACAAAAATAGGAGTAAATTGGCTCAGGTATGGGATAAGGTCATTTTTGTCTTGTTGGTTGTTCTAATAAATTGTAAGACAAAAATAGGAGTTAGTTGCCCTAGGTGTGGAATGAGGTCATTTTTTTGTTCTGTTGGTTGTTTCGATGAACTGCAAGACAAAAATAGGAGTTGGTTGCCCTAAATATGGGATGAGGTATCCCCCCTCAAAGCGGGAGTTGAGGGAAGGTAACCTAATATCAGGTGCCAATTTGATAGATAGTGGATGGATATGGTGAAGTTTTGCAATAGTTGTGATTGTGTGTATACCACTCCACGTGATAGATATGTCAAATTTTTACAGTCAAAGGTCGAGGAGTGTTAAAATTGAAGTAACCAGGCCCCATCATTTAGTCGTAATTGATTGGGTTATTCGATCAAAGCTATAGCTCCAATGGTCATCGTGTTCTAAGTATCCTGGGCTCAAAAAGTGCTCTTAGAAAACACGAAAATGTCACAAATATTGGGGATCAACTTGCTCGCGATCTGACAATATGTGTGAGGGTCATAATATGGGTTGCGCATAATTTTGTTATCTATTCATGAGGTAGCATATGCAATCAAAAATAACCAAGGCATAGTTGTCTCGAAAGTGGTCATGGTCGAAGGAGATACTCGCAATCTCCAAGGTCATTGGTCGAGTCGGGTTGAGATATAAGTCATCTCAAGTGTAGTTTGTTGTGAATGGGGAGATGTATGTGATCTCCAATGTGCCCCATGAGAAGTCTAGGTAACTCATTTAGTGTTAGGGTTGGTTTTTTGGTCATGATTGTTGGGTTGGTATAGATAGTTGGTCCATTAGATGGATGAACGAAGGAATGGCTGAGCTAACCTCAGAAGACCCCATGTCAACTGAGTGCTGCCTACATAGCCCCTGTTTGGAGGACCTCAGGCCAACGTAGTTCTCTTGAAAGGGAGGAAGAGGTTCGGTTATGGATGTGGGTTAGACTAGGTTAAGTCATGGTTAAAGGTAATATGATTTGTCCATCAGGTAGAGGAACAAACGGATGTGGTTGAGCTAACCCTAGAAGACATCATGTCATCTGAGTGCTGCCTACATAGCCCTTATTCGAAGGGCCTTAGACCAATGTAGTTCTCCCTAGAAGGGAGGAGTCAAAGTTATGGATTGTGTTGGTTGAGGTCAAGTCATGGTCAAGGGTAATATGGTTGGTCCATCAAATAGATGGACAAACAAATGTGGCCGAGCTAACCCCAGAAGATGTCATGCCATCTGAGTGCTGCCTACATAGCTCTTTTTTGAAGGGCCTCAGGTCAATGTAGTTCTCCCTAAAAGGGAGGAAGGGTCAAAGTGGTTGATAGGTTGGTTTGGTCATGTTATAAATGATGAAGGTATGATGATGTTATAGCTTTTTCCATATCAGGTGATGGTGTATTCTGTAACATTGGTTGAGTGGTCTTTCATCCCTTAGAAATTTTCCATATTAGTAATGGTGTATGCTAAAAAAATGAATTGAGATTATTTATGCTTCAGCAAGTAATGGTTTATGCTTGACATCAATTATGTGTGGTCGATAGTTTCTATGTGTATTATTTTCCATAGAAACTATGTGAAATGGACTATGTCATGTTAGTGGTCTGAAAATGTTTGCTTTGGTTTGGTTGGGTTTTGGTTTGGAAATGATTTGGTTGGATTGTATGTGACCAAGGTGTAAGAAGTGAAAGGTGCGTTGCTCTTTCATTCACAAAGACCATAATGATAGCATAGATAGGGTTATTGAAAACAAAAAACCCCGTTCATGTATTACGTCATTGACCATTGATTGTTGTTAGAGAAGTACTCAAATCACTTGACATTAAGTGAGCTCGAAATCCCTTGAGTATGTTGGGGTGAGAGGTTTGATTATGTGAGAGGTGAGGATAGCGTAACCCTTATTAGGAAGGATAACTTTGCCCCTTTTATAAGTGACTCTGAGAATTACTATAGACAAGTCCATGACTTAATAGTTTGTCAATCAATTTTTTTTGGTAGACTGATCGATGCGGGAAGTCTACGTGGAGATGTTGTTTTGTCTTGTGGTCATATGTGAATCTGATCAATGCGGGAAGCTTCTGAGAGAGTGTTGTTTGGAGCAAAATTTATGTATATCCATCCTTTGAGAGAGTGGTCTATACTCTGCTTTGTATGTTTGAATGTCTTTGAATAGCTGTCCTTCAAGGGAGAAGTCTATCAATTACAAAAATTATGCAGCTGTCCTTCGAGGGAGCAATCTACATTTATAGTTTTATGACCTTTGAATAGGCATCCCAATTTTATATGTTTTATTTTTGACTGAATTTTTGGGCATGGACTAGCCTGTAGAGGTTTAGAGGGTTTCCCTTTTATTAAGACAAAGCATTCATGCTTGACAAAAGGGTTAACTAATGTTGAGAAAAAGGGTTGAGAATAGGAATGACGATGACGGGGGTTACTCAAGGGACGAGCTCAAGTTAAATGTCCAGTGAATGGTTATTTGATTAACAATAAAATAGTCAAAGATGTAAGGCATAAAGCAGCTCAAGTGCTGGTCGGCCTTCGAAAGAAGACAGACGATAAGTCCCTGATCTATGTTTGTGTGTTATGTAAGGTCTGAGTCAATTAGGAGCAAACTTTTCCCATTTATTTCTTTCCAAATTGGTCACGTGTTGATTGATGTTAGATGTAAGGATGTTTAAGAAGTTGGTTGATGCTTGGTCAATGCTTGGTCGATGTTTGGTCGATGCTTGGTTGATGTTTGGTCGATGTCTAGTCGATGCTTGGTTGATATTTGGTTGATGTCTGGTCGATGCTTGGTTGATGTTTGGTCGATGCTTGGTCGATGTTTGGTCAATGCTTGGTTGATGCTTGGTTGATGTTTGGTCGATGCTTGGTCGAGGTCATGATAATCGTTAGAAAGTCAAATTTCTCCAGTTGCTTGTGACAGGGATGATATTTGATACTCATTGTGTATTATCAATGAGTTGGATGAGAGGAAGAGACCTTGATACCCCACCTAGTTGATAGGTCAGGGGTTCCAATGTGAATGGTGTTTATGCAAAAAAGAAACTAGGAGGGATGGTAACCACCGACTCTGTAGGTGAGGATGGGGGCATAGGCGAGTTTGGAGGTGATGGTTCCATGATAGGTTCGGGGTGAGGGTTTTTCAAAGTTTCAATAGATTCTTCAAAATCTAGGCCATGTCGCTTCTTGGCATTCTTTATGGCCTCGTCATTTGGTGGTTTGATGGGATGGTGGGAGCCTTATTCGTAGCGCCCAAAGCCAAAGCCCTTCCATGCACACCTATAAAGATAGGTATGAGCAAAGTTTGGGTTACCAAGAAAAGAGAAGTTAGATGTGAACAGTTGAGGTGATGAAAGAGGATTCCCATAAGTGGGAGCTCGATTTAGTCCCCCATAGATGAGATTTGTTTGAAGATTGGGAGGACCATAAGGGATGACAATTTTGATACGATGGTCATAGCTAAGACTGTGATGAAGTTGTTCATACTCTTGAAGAGTCTGGAACATGTCTAAGGTGAGTAAATGATACTCTCCAAGTGAAAGATGTTGTAAGATATCTTCCATAGGGTCTTTTGTTGCCACTTGAGGAAGTGGTGTAGGTGTAACCACTACTTGCGTACTTGTTGAATCTACCGTGGGTGGAGGCGGTGTTTGGGTTGATGTCTTGAAAGGAATGAGAACATCGTTGGGTTGATAAGTTGTGTTGCATGTCTTGAAAGGGGAGGGGTCTGCGAGAATGACATGGACTTGACCGTCGTGTTCAAATTTGACACAACGGTGTAATGTAGAAGGGACACAGGCCATGGCACAGATCTAAGGTCATCCTAATAACATGTTGTATTGAAACTCTCCCTCGATGATGTAGAAGAGCTCTGGGACTATTTGTGGGCCAACACAAATATGTAAGATGACGGTGCCAACAGTAGTGGCGGTGGTGTTGTTAAAAGATCGAAGAATTACGTCATTTTTTGATACGCAATTCTTTGGGAGGGCTAACTGGTCATAGGCATGGGTGGAAATGATATTGATGATGGCACCCCCATCAATCATAACTCGCTTAACGTGAGTTCGATCAATTTAGGCTGTGATGAAAAGGGCAGCATCCTGATCTTTCGAGTTGAAGGTAGGAATTTCAGAATCACTAAAGGTAATAGAGGTGATGGTGGATAATGATTGGACTAAGGCAGCTAGTGGTTGGGGGTCTTCGGGTTGGACCTCCACTACCTGTAAAGTTTTGATTAAAGCTTGACGATGTTGTGGAGAGCTTTGAATGAGGTCATATAAAGTCATCTTCATGGGAGTTTGATGAAGCTGTTTCACCATAGAATCACAGATTGCCTCCGAAGAAGTGGGTTGGGATGTACCCAAAATAGAAATCTTGGGTTTTGGTGGTTGAGGTGGCTTGACAAATGGGTAGGTCCAAGGAATAGAAGCCTTCTCTTTTCCTTTATCTTTTAATGTTTGTGACCTGGTGGCCACATTAATGGTGCTAATCTCAAATAAAGGGGGCGAAGGAGGTGAAGGGACCATAGTCTAATGATGGGATCCCGATGAAGGCAGAGAGGTTGGGGAGACATTAGATGGTGTTGGAGATTTGTTGATAGTATCCTCAATAAGGAGGGTGTCTTTTTCCATGAATTGGTAGATGAAAACCTTAAGGGCACAACAATTTTCAGTGTCATGCCCGGGTGTGTGATGATATAGGCAAATTTTAGTGTCATCGAACCAAGACAATTTTGGTCTGAGAGGTTGAAATGGTTTAATAGGCGGGAGAGTGATGTCAGAGGATTGTAAAAGTCAACATAGTATCAAAGCATATGAACCTACTAAGGGGCCATGCTTGTTGATGCACTAGGTGTTCATGACTTTTTTTTGGGAGTTGTTGAAAGAGATTTTTGTACCACCTTTTGGGTGGTGGTGTGGCCACTCATGTAGATGACACTTTCTTTATGAGGGGTGCCAAATTCTTCAGAGGAGGTATGTTTTTGGTGGGTAAAGGGAGTAATGGAGGCAATTTGTTTTTGGTAAATGTTGAAGTAGGGAACACTCCTATTAAGGTGGAAGGATGTGGGCCCAAAATGGAGGGCAATGATGATGGTGGAGGAGGAGTTCTCTGACGTGGTTTAGTGGCCTTCTGTGGTTTGGTTCAAGGACCACTATTGTGTGAGGCAAGGTTCGAGTCTACCTTCACTTGTGGGTGAGTAAGGTTAGATATGGGGTGAACACCAAGAGATTTAGCTTGTTTTGGCTTGGTGGTCGCTTGTGAGGGTTTAAGCTCAGATGTGGATGGTTGAGCTTTTGAAATTTTGGAAGTAGAAGCTTGGTCCTTGTTGGAGACTTTTGGATATTTTGTCGAGGGAGGGTTGATAGTACAAGATGAAGTGGGATGTGCAAGGTGAGGAGCTTTGAGTTGCTACCATAATGCCTCATGTTTTATGTTCCTCGAATGGAGAAATCCTAAGTTCTCCACCAATCGAGAGAATGGTTTGGAAGATGTTGGATGAGGCTTTGGTATTTTAGAAGATGTGGGTGGTTGTGAGACTAAAAATGTGTTAGATGCAGTGATCTCGGGCCAAAAGCGTGAAAGAGTCATTACTAGATCGTCTTCAGTCAAAATAGGTGAAGAGACAAGTTTTTCTCTTGGTGGAGAAGGAATTAGAGAATGTGACTCCTCAAGAGGATAGAGGGCAGGGATGATCGTGCCTTCTACTTGTGGTTAAAGAGCAAGAAAGGTTTGGTCCTCCATTGGTAGTAGTAAGGATGAAGGTGGGGCTAGTGGCGTTGGTATGGTCAAAGTGTCCTCCAATATAAGAGAGGTTGATGGAAAACTAATATGAGTATAAGGTTATTCCACCTGTGAGGGACAAATAGGAGAAGGAGGCTCTTCTAACTATGATGGACAAATAGGGGAAGAGGGCTCTTCTACCTGTGATGGACAAATAGGAGAAGAAGGATCTTCTACCTGTGATGGACAAATAAGAGAAGAAGGCTCTTCTACTTGTGATGGAGGGATAGGTTGACTAACCTCCTCGGTTTGTGGAAGAGGTTGGCTAGGGATGGAAGGCGAAACTGTGTTGACTGTGCGTATATTACGCTCTTGAGTGTCATCGGTCATGGCCTAAATGTTATTTTGACTAGGGGGATGGTTAGGAAAAGGTTGTCTAAAGATGTCTATGTTTTGGTTAGGTGGCGCGTTTGAGTTATCCAAAACAAGATCCCCCTTGTCTATCATGTCTTGGACAATGTTTTTTAAGGTTTTGCAGTTATTTATGTCATGGCCTTTGACACGGTGATAACTACAAAAGCCATTCTCCCTATACCATGTAGAGATGGCTTTTGAGGGGTCAAATTGAGGTGGTGGCCAAATTTGGGGGAGGTTGAGGACTCCCTGTTTGACTAGTTTATCCAACACAGATGCGTATGATTCCCCTATTAGAGTATATTGACGCTGTATATACCATTATTGGAATTATTTGGTGATGCTTTGTGAGATAGAAGGTTGAGGTTGGTTGGTTGTTGTTGAAGATGATGGTCTAACGACCAGAACATTTGCTGATCCCTTAGACTTGGAATTGGAAGAAGAAGATTTGGATGAAGGGTCATTTGATTTTGCGTTGGGGTTTTTACTATGCAATTTGACTTTATTTTCTTCGACAGCATGGAGTTCAAGCTTTTTGGCCATGGTGAAAGCTTCGTCAAATGTGCGGAATGTTTGGACCCGCAAAGTAGATGAGATGTGTTTGGCACACGCTTGTGAAAAGAGCTCAATGAGCTTAGGTTGAGGTAAAGAAAAGGAGAATTGGTTGATTAAACTTCTCCAATGGGCAACAAAATTAGCTATTGATTCATCGTCAAATTGTCTGATAGAGTATAGGTCCGTGATGGAGACCTTTTTGGTGATATTGATCGAAAAGTGGTTGAGAAATAGTTGGGCGAGTTGAGTGAAAGAAAAAAGAGAGTGACTGGTAATAGAACTATACCAATCGAGGGCAGCACCAGAAAGTGACATGAGAAATGTCCGTAGTAACAATGCATCATCATGTGTTATAAGGTAACAAGCGTGTCTAAATGCTCGTAGGTGTTGCTGTGGGTCTTCCTTACTCTGAAAATGAGTAAATTTTAGAAGTTCCCACTGGCTAGAATATGGTCGGATTAGGACTGAAGGATGAATAAGTTCATTACAGATTTGTTCATATGAAAGAACATTTCTTGAACTCGAAATGGATGTCTCAAGATTAGACATCTTATCCATCAATATCTTGATTAGATCGGTTGATGGATTTATAGGTGGGGCGCCCCCTAGATTGTAAGGCATTTGGGAGGTGTTAGGAGGAATGTATGACATGCTAGGTTGCGTTTGTATAGGCGCAACATATTGGTAATTTGTTATGGGGACTGATGTTGAAGTCAAGGGTGGTTGTGTCATAAAGCTAGAGGGCACAACGTGACTTGATGTTGCCAAAGGTGGTTGGATGGTGGCAACACTAACTGACGGATAAGTAGTTACTCTTGTGTTTATGGGTGCAAGAGTAGGTGGGATGGAGACAATTAAGTTTTAGAATGGTGTAGAACTTTGTTGAATGGTTTGTGATTGAGGGGGTAAAGAAACCCCAATGGAGGAAGGTCTAGAAATAGAAGGAGAGGCCACTCTTTGAATATTGGACATGGTCGGGTTATTAATTGAGGCAATGGCCTGGGTGTCTATGAGTTGGGTTATGGAGGCCGTTGATATGGTTGTCGTCTCAACTAAGGAAGTTGGCATCCCATAAACTAGGTTGCCTGAAGGATTTTGTGTTTGACTTCTCACAAGATAGTGCTGAAGAGCCTTGACATTGAGGTCAAGGAACCTTTCAAAGTCATGATCCCCTTCGAGAACAATTGAGGGTTGAGTTGGGGTTGGTCGGATAGGAGTACTCTCAGTTTCTAAATTATACTCCATTTGGTGACTTGATATAGAAGGTGAAGGTGAAAGTGGAAGTGGTTGTTACCTTGCGTGGTCAACAAGAGTTTTGGTTTGACTACATGTCAAAACCATTCAAGGCAAAAAGGGTCATGTTCCAGAAACTATGTTTTTTCAATTTCAGAAACTCAGAATATGTGTCTAACAGCAAGAAAGTCAAGTTTTAAGCTTGCTATTTTGGTAGAAGTTTTTGACAGTGACCGACGTTGATAGAAAAACTGATGTCGGTGAATAAAGTTTGCCGATATCGGTCATATAACCGATGTCAATGAAGATAGTTACCGACGTCGATGGAAAAATTGATGTTGGTTACTGTGTATTTCCAAGAAACTCAGAAAACTAAAAGTTTTTGGAAGAAAGAAGAAGGTTCTGAGTTGTTTGTGGAACTCAGAGTAATGCGTCCTTACCAGCTCAAAAAATTAGATAAGAATAGAAAAGTAGATGAAGACAAGCAACCTCTAAACGTTAAATTTCTAAGAATAAGTTTTAGAGTCGTGTTGGCTTATGCCTCAGGAGAGTGTGTTTGGGAAGTTGGCTTTTAGAACGGGTCTTAGAAGAAGCAGTCTAAGGTTGGTTTCGGGTTAGTTTTGGTCTTCAAGATCTGTATTAGGTTTTGTACATGGCCTGGTGTTAGGAGCTAGCTCCCCTCACTTCACGAGCCCAGAGACAAGCTGGGTCGCTTAATCAGTATATACTTCCCCTAGAGTTTATACTCTGCCAGAGAACAGAGTGGGTTCTCCCCTTAGTAGTGAAGTCCAAGTAGAATTACTAGGAAGGGTAAGGTATCTGCTATGTGATGAAATCTGAGTCAGACCTTGTCTCAGGTATGTTTAGATGTTTGATTGTGAAAGTGGTCTAGATGTGTAACATAAATGCACTACGATTTATTCATAATGCGGTTTTAATTACTAGATGAGCTAAAAATGCATTCAAGCATGAATGAGATGCAATATATTTTTAACTCAAATCAAAATGTGTGTTCAGATGCAGACAAGTGGAGAAAAGGTTGAAGAGTATGAATTTCACTACTCTAAGATGTAGGAAAGAAAGAAAAAGAAGTATTCTTTTTAACTTGCCAATGGTGTCTTTCCGAAAGAGATAGAAGAAAAGGATGCAAGAAGAGATCTAATGCACCTATATGAAAAGTTTGTTTTTAGAAGAAAAAGTATGAACCCAAGGAAAACTCCAAGGTCCCACCAGGCGTGCCAAAATGTTTTTAACTATTTTCGCTTTTCTACATTCAGAAGAAATAAGAAACTAGAGATAATGGTCAGGGGTTAGATGATACCTGGATGAAGTTGCGCACCGTATCCAGATGATTGAAGGAGCTCCTCTTTGGCTGTGGAGGATGACACCTGTAGATAAGAAAGACTTAAACAAAGAAAGTGTTAGATAGATATATGGTGGATTGCCAATCAAAGATCGGTTTCAGAAGTGCAAAGACTTTCTTGAGGGATGACAATCCACTAGTTGATAAAAGAGTGTTACTAGAAAGAGAAATGGTGAAATAATAAACAAAAGAAATAGAGATAATGCATACCTATATTCTACTGTCGATCTTCCACAGTCGCTGACATCGGTTATGTTACTGGCGTCAGTTTGTCAAGGTTGCCGATGTCGGTTATTCTGCAAACATCGGTTGTGGAAATGGTCAATGTCGGTCAGGGCAATGGCCTTGGATAGGTTTTGGATGGGTTTTATGGTCGACAAAGGAGTCTGGGAGGTCTATAGGAGTTTGAAAGTTCGTGCAAGATTGCAGGGAAGTCAATAGAGTCTTAAGAGGGACAAGGGGTAGAGGATAGGTTGTCAAAGAGGGTAAGGATATGGGGAAGGCTCCTCAGCCTCTCCAGGGAGAAAGTCAGGTTTGGTCTGGTTGATAGCCGGGTCTGGTTAATGATATTACTTAGAAGTAGTAACTAGAAAACTAATTACTAATATATTTTAAATAATTGAAATGAAAGAGAAGAATACTTAGCTCTGCCTGGAGGAGAGCCAAGGGTGTAGAAGACTTGTTGCTGATGCGGCTGATGTAGAAGACTTCTTACGATGTTTCAATCAGGTGTGGAGTGACTGATGCAGAGTTCTTATTGCCTATGATGCTTGGTGTGTGTCTAGAAGAGAGAGAGAGAGGTCAGATTTCGAGAGCAAGAGAGTTCGCCTATCATCCAAAAAGTTGGCATTCTAGGTGTAGATTTTAGTTTTAAAGCAATCGACATCGGCGATACCGTCGACGTCGATCGACAGTTGACCGACGTCGGCGGCTAGAAGACGGGTAAAAAGGCTATTTTTAGCCTTTTGCCCATTCCTCCATCTGTCGAGTTCAGTGGTCATGGTTAAACGGTCGAAGGCGGGTTTAATAGGCATGAGGATTAGTGGGAGAGTTGGAATGATTAGTCATAGGGTGATAAATGAGGGTATCCAAGGGTGAGGAATCCAAGGGTGGTGTTATTAATTTAAAATAGATAATTATTTTAAATTAATAAGTGTGTGGGTTAGGAATGTTTAGAAGTGGACGAAGGGGACTGGGGGGAGTCGGCCAAAGAGTAGACACAATTTTGGTGTCCACTGGAATGAGAAGTCCGAATCAACTTTAAGATATCTAAGTGCTGAGTTAGTTGAAGGTGCTTCAAGGGCGAGGTTCCTCTATGGAGGAAGAAGGCAATTTTGTTGTCTTAGATTCCTGACAGCATTGCCTTGGTACGCTTGATTTTGAAATGTCCTCTTAGGCATATCTTTGTATGTAGGAGCAGATGACATCCCTTGAGCCACTTGCTTTCTGAGATCTAGCATTTTGTTTACCAATTTTTGCACCATTGGCTCAGTGGTGACTATAGACAAGTATTTAGAAGATGAAGAGGATTTACCTTTATTAAGGTGTCTCCTTATCTCTCTTGCCAAGATAAGGTCATCTTCTACCTCAGTAGCCAAGTCCTGAACAATAGCAAGGTCTATGTGTCTAGCCCGTCTCAGCAAGAAATTCACTTCAGGCAGTTGTGAGTTAATAAAGAAGCATTTGAGGTTTTAAGGTGTCAGTTGGGTGACCATGGAAATCCTATGCCTCGGCTTGTCGAACCTAGCAATAAAATCCATCATAGGCTCATGAGGCTCTTTCTTCATCTGAGTGAGCTGGGCTAGCAAGGCATGTGCATCTTCTAAAGGCTTAAACATAGCTTCAAACTTGTCTTTCAGAGTATCCCAATCAGTCACTGATCCATCTTATAGGTGGTAGAACCAGTCTGCAGTAGTGTCTTGTAGTGTCTCCATGAACAACCTGACTGTTATGTCTTCAAATTCCACCCTTATTATGCCATAGGCTATGCTGAAAGCTATAATGTGTTCATCAGGATGAACCTTTCCATCACCAAAGAATTTAGGAAAATTCTTTCTTGAACTGTGGAAGCTCATGTAGAGGTGGAGTTAAATTTAGTGGATCGAAAGAGTTACCCCAGGGGCCTTGAGCCATGATTTGATTATTAAAAGTGGGATCACTGATCCAGGTGGAGCATGGATAGCCAAAGCTCAGCTAGCAGTAGAAAAAGAAGCTTTGCCTTGTGTTGGTGGCTCAGTAGGGCTAGGAGGAAGACTCCTAGTTCATTTAAGGTGAGGTTGTGGAGGAAACAACTCAAAATTACTCTACTGCATCAACTCAAAAGTAGGGTCAACAACACCTTGAGATTTCTAGCCTCTGGTATAACGTGGAGTTGCCAGATTGCAGAATAAAAAATGGAAAATAGCAGGATCTGCTTCAGCTTGAAGTTTGAGACTTCAAACTACGCGTTCTTCCCTAGCGGAGTCACCAAAAATTGTTGGGTGAATATTTTGTCAGCCAAATAACTAGTGACCAAAATAGTTCATATCACCACAGCATAGGGAGATTGGTCATCCAATGTTGCAGGTTTACCACAACCAATGGGGACAAATCTATCCTCTCATCAAGGGGAGGTTCCCTATTAAATATGTGGAGGTTATATACTATAAATAAGTAAAAAATAACACATGGGGGTAGAATAAACCATCCATCTCTCTTTTTTCAGAGATGATGTTCACAGGCAAAGGAGAAAATCCTGGTGGAAACACTGAAGGCACTTCTCTTCTTTCAAAAGTGTTATTGCAGGAATAGTAGGAGTTTCTTTCAGGTAGTGAAAGTAACTAGTGACAAAGAGTGTAGTAACTAGCAGGATGAAACAAAATACAAAGTTTCCACCTCAACTGCCCAAAGAGTATAACACAAAGGATAATGGGG
Organism: Torreya grandis; assembly: GCA_037957365.1. Classification (NCBI taxonomy): domain Eukaryota; kingdom Viridiplantae; phylum Streptophyta; class Pinopsida; order Cupressales; family Taxaceae; genus Torreya; species Torreya grandis. Next base: position 3,308,592 of record JARHVA010001181.1, read on the forward strand.
GCACAAAGTCATCTCAAAATTCTCAACACAGAAAGAAAGTAAAAACACACGTTGAAAACAATTGTGAAAGCACAAAGTCTTCTCACAATTGTTTTTAAGACACCTCCATTTTTATCTTCTCTAATTCTGCTTGTCAAATTAAATAAATAAGAATGCTTCTAGGAAATAGACATAAAGACAATTTCCTAAAGTATCACAAGTCAAAATAGCACAAAGTTTGCAAACAACTTGCTTTCTCATTCAGATAAAATGAAATGAAATTACAATCTAAGCTCAAAGTCTCAGTCTTCTTCTTTCAAAATGGGCAGAGTTTCGCTCTTGTAAAAATGAAAAGTCCCCCTTGCACTGATACGAAAGATTACATTAAATAGAGGCAGAGAGAGGCTTGGCACCTTTTCCCATGGGGTGATCCATTCAGCACATTAATGCCTTGGATGCATTCTTGATTTTGTCATGCTGAAATAGGGTGGCTGCTTTAACGATGGTGTGTTGGTTCATCCCCTTTGTCCACTTAGCCTAAATCGCTCATTCCATCACTTGCTAGCCGCGTAATTGTTTATTATGTATTTATCTCAAAGGGAACAAACAGATAACACCTTCAATGTTTGGAGGCCCCAAATATTTACCCAACGAATTGCTTCACCTACTAGAAATAACTCCTACTGAGTTACCCTCTTTGTCTCTTCCTCCTCTATATCTTGGCCTTAGGCTCTTTAGATGCATTCGGGTCTGTGCCTTGAGTCTGCTAACATCAACAGACATTTTGTTGTGACAATTTTGACATTTGCAGGCCCATCATGCATCTTAGCAACTTCTTTGTGTTTTTCTCGCTTGCTATGGCTGCTTTCCACTATGACACGAATGCAGACACATGGCAGCTTCTGTTGAACTGGGTCAGGACACGTGGTGAGTTTCGCGCTTTGGGGCTTCATTCAAAATTGTGTCTCAACTTGTGACACTTGGTAGCTTCTGCTACCCTTTAATACTTAAACCTTTTCTGAAGGGAACATGCCCTTCAAGGTTTTCCAAGTGGCCTTCGGGCTTTGATTCTTCGAAGGGTCATTGGTCTTTTTATTTCCTTCAGATAATTTGTCTAAAGGAAATTCTTTCCTTGGCTTCATGCGTGCCTTTGTATTTGAGTGTGCCCCATCCTTTGACACGTGGTGAGTTCCACCACATCAAACAAGTGACACACGTTGTTTTCCACTGAATCTTACGTGGCATCTTCCATTATTGACACTTGGCAGCATCTGCCTTCTCAGGCCTTTACGATATCATAGAAACTTTTGGGGCTCAATCGGGCTCTCACAGATGATGACACTTGTTGGCCTCCACCATTATCTGTATGGGGCACGTGGCATGGTCTAAATACTTTAAACAGTTGCGTGGGCACAGACACGTGGCAGATTCCACTTCAATTTAGTCGTTCATCCTGGGGCCCACCATAGTCTTTGCTCGAAACAGTGAAATGAAGGGAAGAGACTATGGATGTTGTCACTTGGAGGCTTCTGATAAGCTTTGAGAGGGACACGTGGCAGTATATACCAATTCACAAAAATAAAGCATAAAGGGGCTCGATCAATGACACTTGGTAGCATCTACTTGACTCCTTCTGTTGCGTGCATTTCTCTTCATAACTGAGGCAGTCTTTGAACCTTTAAACTTGGCGCATTGAACTGATTAAACTTTGAATCCATTTAACTGATGAACCAAAATGGTTCAAGGTTCAATGGTTCAATGGTTCAAGCTTTTGAGACTTCGCTAGGTGCTCGAGGCTGCAAAACTTTGAAACGATTGAACTTTGAACCACTGCTGAAGTGTTTAACTTCTCGTTGATGACATTTGAACCTTTGAACCCATTGAACCAAAATAGTTCTGTTGACCAATTTTTGCTCCAGGGCAAAATCATTCACCTTCTTTCTCTACTATTCAAAGATAGTTGTTTCCAGGTTACACAAATTCAATGCCAGTGTTTCTCTGCTTGGTTCAACACATTTGGTTCAGTCATTTGGTTCAGCTGGTTGGTTTATCAGCGTTTGTTTTATCTCCTTCAAAATCTAATGGCCTTGTTCCAGCCCAGTTTAGCATTTTGGTTCATCAACCTGGCACTTTGGTTCAATGGCACTTTTGGTTCAACGGCCTAAGGTTCAATCTCTTAGTTCAAAATGGCTTGGTACAATGGGTCAAAGGTTCGTCGGCATTCTTGGTTAAACCGTTGAACCATTTTGGTTCAACAGTCTTGGTTCAAAGGCAAAGGTTCAATGGAGAGTTCATCATCTTTGGTTCAAAGGCTCATCGGCACGCTTGGTTGAACCATTGAATTGTTGAACCATTTTGGTTCAACGGGTTCAGTTCAACAGAAAAGTTCAATGGAAAGGTTCGTCGGCTTGGTTCACTAGGAAATCAGCGTGCTTAGTTGAACCATTGAATCATTGAACCATTTTGGTTCAATAGCTTGGTTCAAGAGGCCTAGTTCAACACTTGGTTCAAGGGTATGCCCTTGAACCAAAGGGCAGTTCAAAGGCTCAGTGCCTTTTCGAAGGGCCAGCACTTCAAAGGAAAAGACCTAGGTAAGTTCAAAATTCAAGTCTAAAGTTCATTTTGTTCGAAGTTGACTAAGTCTAACTCTCGAATTCCTTCAAGATTTTTGTCCAAAGGAATTCCTTCAGACAAAAGGTCCAAAGGAATTCAAGTGCCACTCAAACACAAAAGCAAAGCCCGTATAAATGCATGAAGCCGTAGACCCAAGGAAATTAACCCAGGGAAATTATCCGTAGACAATTTATCTGTGGGAACTCGGGAGACAGACCCGTTCAAATGGAGGGACCCGTCGAAGGACCTCGAAGGGCAAATGCCCTTGCGGGGGACTCTCGACCCAAACAAAGGGACTTTTTCAAAGGCTGAAGGGAAGGTGCCAAAAAAATAGCAAAGGCAGAGAAGTGCCTAAAGGGAAACCATGGACGCGATAACATTGCGATGAGGATGATGACGTCCCAAAGGACGTCAAGTTTAACAAAGTCAAATATTCGTTGGTTTTCAAAGCATGACGGTCATGCGAATGTCAACTTTCACAAAGAGAAGTGGTTGTTTGTCTTCAAAATCAAAAGAAGTGCAAACCATGGAAAAAGAGCTCGAAATGCAGCGACCCACCAAGGTGTTCACCGAAGGGGCTAAATAAGCCAGATAAGACAAAGTGGAGGAAGGAAAAGCAACAAGCATGGTTTCAGTAGGTGAAATAGTGTCAGCAAATTGATCATTTGGGATGCAAGCAGCTAATCAAGCAACCGATTTCTCTATTTTGCATTAAATGGGAAGGCAAATTGTGTTTTGACCTTGAAAAGGGCAGATTTCAAGGAGACAAAGCACACAGTTCATAAATGCTTTTGAGCGACTTGTTTCTTTTCATGCATAGGCGATTGACCACTTTTAAACAAGGAGTGCCAAATGAGCCTCTTAAACTTTCCATATAACATTAAAAATTGATCATTTGTAAGGATCTTTTCACATTTTGCTAAGGCGTAGCCCTGGAAAAAATTTCCACCTGAATCAATAAACGCAATTTTTACCTCCATTTTGGATAGATATATCCAAGTATGTCTTGAGTGTTTGTTTTGTGTCTAGTCATTATTTCTTGATGCTCTCACAGGCTCAACACCAGCATACCTGTTATCTATAAGGCGCCATCTCTGCAGCTGATAGGAGAAGAGCAGTATTTGAGAAGTGTGAAATAGAGAAAATCACTACATAAGTGTGCATCCCACAGCACCTTTGGTGATCCCTATTTTTTGCATTTTCCATTAAGGCCTCCCTGCCAGTTTCTAGCAGCCTGGTCCTTCTGCCAAGTGTGAAGTGTATGTATGCATTTGTCTGATTTTGAGAGTGGATGTGAGAAGGTCACTTTATTTTGGTGCATAACCTCTTTAGAGTAGTTTGTTTTCCTGCATCTTTCTCCCTTTTCATCTCCCCTTTTATATATCTATCTATATATGTGTGTGTGTGTGTGTTTTGCACTTGCTGGAACAAACATGATGCATCAAAAGGAGCTAGCCCTTATCTAGAGACTCTCCCCTCCAGCTTCACCAGGCCCATAGGCGAGAGGGGAGTTTCCATATTATGAGGAGAAGGTAGGAGTTCGACATCCTTGCCCCGTGTGCAATTTCCTGCATCAACAGTTTTGGCACGCCTGGTGGGACATACAGTTTGATAACTCAGAAAGGTTTTAAGATTGATGCTGGTCCTGTCACAGCAATTTCAAGTTTTTCAACATTTGGTGACTCCACTGGTAAGAGCTTCAGTTCTCTAATTAAGACCAGTTGCTTAACTTTTTATGCCTAAAGTCACCACAAGGTCTGCTTCAAAAGGGGTTCCTTTCGAATTCATTGAGTTACCTTTAAACTCTGCTAAAAGACTACGATTTGAGAGAACCCATCCTTATCCAACAATCAATCCTCCTAGGCCTATTATAAGAGACACAGTCGCATTAGAATCTCAGTTACAGCCAATTCCAAACATGGCATTGTCTTTTGCGACTTTTTATGGTGAGAGCCCCTTGAATCTCCCACGCTACGATCCAATTTTGGGAACTGCTCTCAAGAATGTGCCTTCTTTTGATGGGGTGGGGCCTATTATAGCTATTGATCATATTAGGAATATTGCCAACCTTTGCAATATTCACAATGTAACAGAAGAAAATATTGCCATCAGACTGCTAGCATTGTCTCTGAAAGGCAAAGCTCTTGACTGGTACGGGACCTTGCCTGTGAATTCATTACATTCTTGAAACGAGTTGGGCACTCAGTTGACATACCATTTTGGGGAAAAGAGTGATGACCTCTCGCTTGTTGAGCAGCTGATGACTATAAAGAGAGCTCCACATGAGTATATGCAGGACTTCAACACGCATTTTCAAAAGACTTGGGATAGAATCATCATCCTGGTAAGACCGACTCCCAGCTATGATTTCTTATACTATTTAAAGGCATTAAACAATGATATTGTTGTGATGATCCAATCTATGGGAGGGCATATACTGCCTGATGCGTATGACATAGCCATAACAGCAGAAAATTGCTTGGTTCAGGCTGGGAAAATAGCCCCTAGGCCTCACATGCCACTTTTCCCAAAAATGCTGCCCCCAATTCAAACTGTTGCTCCAACAATAGCCTCTTTGCCTAGTGTTGAAAAGCTAGTTGCCACTCCATCTAATGAACTTCACGAGGTTAAAATCTTGTTGCAAAACATGTCAAACGAACTTGTAGCTCTTAAGAGGCAGTAAGCCCAAAGAAACAAGCCGAATCAGGGATATTAGCACTATGGTCAAGCTCCTAGGCCTCCTTTCCAAGGCTATAATCAAGGACAGGGTCAACTCACTCAAACCAAGCCTTTTCAAAATTACAACTCAGGCCCCCTTTCATCATCTAAAGTCATGGTGCCAGTTCAGAATAATCTAGTACAAGAGCAGCCAAGTTGTTCGACCATGGGATATGGTCAAGAATAAGTTGTTTACACAAATGAGATGATGAATTATTTCCAGAATGTAGGCAACCAAACAGCCACTCAATCTCAGGTCCTCGAGCCTTTAATGTAACCCAGCACAAGTAGCAATCAGACCCAGCCTAATTCCACCCTAATGAATCATATGGAAGGGGAATTTTATTTAGTTAATTATGTGAGCACTGTAGACAATCAGGCTGATTATGTTGTAGCCAACACAAGGTTTAAAAGAAGAGCGGTGACAGAGGCCCAAGCTACTACTCAAATGACAGCAGTGCCTCCTCCATCGCACTCCAATTCAAAAGCCCCAAATTTAAGGCAGCCGTCTTTACCTTCAGCCCCTTAGCCTGCAGTTCAGCTTGGAATCAACCCCAAAGAAAACTTGAAGGGAGGCAGCCCTCAAATCAATATAGTAGACCAGATGAAGAAGCTACATATGAACATCTCTTTATGGGATTCATTGTCTCTTCCAAGCCAAAAGGATGTATTGAAGAAAGAATTGCATGATCTAGATTGTCAAGCTGTCCCAGCAAGCACTGATAATGTCTTGATGACAAATGGATAGCCTTTTACTTCAGGTCAAGTAAAGAAGGAAGAAAAAACTCCCCCTTTTTATGTATCCTTGGTTATTGGGGATTTTTTGGTACACAACTGCATAATTGATAGTGGGGCCAGCACCTCAATAATGCCCAAGTGTATTACTGATAAGATGATACTGAAGTATGAAGAGATGAACAAAGGCATCCTACAGCTAGATGGGACACCTGCAAAAATAGTTTGGATTGTGAAGGGTTTAGGCTTGATGCTGCATGCTTGCCCAACCTTCTCGATCCCCCATGATATAGTGGTAGTGGACGTTCCTCCTTATTTCGTGATTTGCTTGTCCAGAGACTTCACATCAAAGATAGGTGGCTATCTAGTAGTGAATTGGTCATATCTGGTTTTTAGAACCAAGTATGGGACCAAAGTAAAAATTGAGTCTGAGCCACTCTACAAAGACCATCTAGAACCATACACGCCCAAGGCAGTGAATGTCAGTTACACAATCATCGACCCAGAAGAGTCCCAGACAAACCAAGCTCCGTCCTCTGCTCTTGAAGGAGTCACGGACTTACTCTTAGATGAGTGGGGAAATGATAACTTTGAACATGATCCTTACAAGTTCATTGAGGAGGCAGACCTTGGAGTCTATTGCATCCACGAGGAAGGCGCCTTCATGCCAAATTTAATGAAGGTAGGTCAAGAGGACCTTGGCCTATGGTAGCTGTATTTTGACAGTTCCAAAAGTAAGCTAGGCACTGGAGGTGGGGCGATGTTGGTCTCCCCTACAAAAGAAAGGTATTTTTTAGCTTTCCATTTCCATTTTTTTTGCATGAGTAATGTTGCAGAATATGATTATCTTATACACGGCCTTAAATGGGCAAGAAAAAGAGGGATTAAGGAGTTGCAGGTTTTGGGAGACAGCAAGCTAATTGTAAATTAGGTGAGAGTCCTAAATTTGACCAAGAATTCCTTGCTGAAGTATAGGACTTGGTGGAGGATTTTCTTACTTTCAATATCACCTCCATTCGCAGGGAGCAAAACAAACAAGTGGATAGGCTGGCAACAATTGGCACCCAGTTTGATGTTTCAAAGGAAATAAGCTGAGATTGTGGTTCGTGCCACTTGAAAGTGGTGGTTCAGCCTTCAGTTCCTGACAACATTGCAAATTGGCAAGTTTTTGAAAGTGACCAACAAATAGCTTTTTTCTTATAGGAAGAAGTTGAATTCGCAACACAGAATCAAGCAAAATTGCAGCAGCAATACGGCAATCAAATTGTTCAGTTGAAGAACAATAAATCCCTAAAGGGATAGTCACACTTGAAAGCATATTCAATAGAGATAACCAATTAAGAAATGACAAGGCGTGCATCACAACCAAAGAGGAGAATTGTGAAAGGGTTGAAATCTTCAAGGATAAGCTGCTTGCGCTTGGAAAACTCTGCACATTTCAAGAAAGGCGAGCTTTCATTTTGCTGTGTCAGGAGTTCTTCGATGTCTTTGCTTGGGATTACAGTTACTTGAAGGGTTTCGACCCAAGGCTTGCCCAGCACACCATTAAATTAGAAGAAGGCACCAAACCAGTCACATAAAAGCAAAGACCTGTCAATCTGACAATTGAGCCCCTTATGTAGAGGGAATTGGCCAAATTGATTGAGTCCAAAACTATTTTTCCAATCAAGCATTCCTCCTGGCTGGCCAACCTTGTCCTTGTTAGAAAGAATAATGGTGAGATCAAGCTATGCATCGACTTTAGAGGCCTTAATAAGGTCTCTTTAAAAGATCATTATCCCCTTCCAAGCATGGAGCAAATCCTTCAGAAGTTAACAAGCAGCAAGCGTTTCTCCCTCTTAGATGGTTATTCAGGGTATAATCAAATTCTAGTGCAAGGTTGTGATCATCACAAAACATCGTTCACCACTAAATGGGGGATGTTTGCCTACAAGAAGATGCCTTTTGGGTTATCTAATGCTGGTGCTACCTTTCAGCAAGCCATGGATATGGATTTTGGAGGCTTAATGAACAACTATGTGCTGGTCTACCTCGATGATGTGATGGTATTCTCCAAGGAAGTGAGCCAACACATAGAGCACCTCAGGCAAATTTTTGAAAGGTGTAGGGAGTTTGGCATCTCTCTTAATCCAAAAAAGTGTGTGTTCGTTGTTCATGAGGGGAAACTCCTTGGCCACATTGTGTCCAAGGAGGGCTTATCTATTGACCCCGAGAGAGTTTGCTTTATCCTGGAGATGTCCCTACCGAAACACAAGAAAAGCCTGCAGAGCTTCTTTGGCAGGATTAATTTTATTCAGAGATTCATTTCAAATTTTGCAGAGATAGTCAAGCCACTCACCCCTATGCTGAAGAAGGGTGAGGAATTAAAATAGACAGCTCAAAGAAAAGATAGCTTTGAAGCCATCAAGCAAGCCATAACCCGGGCTCCCACTCTGATTAGCCCCGACTTCAATAAAGACTTCAACCTCTATACTTTCAGCAATGAAGAGGTGATATCCGCCATGCTTACCCAAGCAAATGGTGATGACCTCGAACAGCCACTTGCCTTTTTCAGCCAAGGATTAGAGGATTTTGAAGTTAGGTACACTTATGTAGAGAAGTAAGTCTTGGAAGTAGTGCGGGGCCTGAAGAAATTCAGGGATATGTTGTCTAACAGCAAGATCCACCTCATGGTCCCACATCCTGGCGTCAAGGATTTCTTGACCAATCGAGACCTGAATGAGAAGAGGGCAGGGTGGATTACCAAAGTGATGGAGTATGACGTAGACATCAAGATCACCAAGCTGGTGAGGGGAAGAGGCCTGTGCGAATAGCTCGCTGTAGACTTAAAGCAAGAGAGGGAAGGCAACTTGTTAATTCATGACACAACCACTACAGAGGAACCAACTGTCATAAAGGATTACTACTATTGAGTGCCCATAGGGTCTTGATAAGACCGAAAGAAGGTATTTTAAACTCCAGTCTCTCTCTCTTATGTCTTGGTTGATGAAGTATTGTTTAAGAGGGATTTATTCGGGGTCCTCCTGACGTGTATTGACCCAAACCAGGCTGATAAGGTATTGGCTGAGTTCCATGATGGGCCAGCAGGTGGTCACTTCGCTCTTAGAGTTACAACAGCAAGGATAATGAGAGATGGCTATTTTTGGCCTACTCTTTTCAAGGACACCCATGCCTGGGTAAGAAGTGCCAGAAGTGTGCACTTTTTGATGAAAAATAGTGATTGGCTGCCATACCTCTACAGCCCATTCAAGTTGAGCAGCCATTCATGCAGTGGGGCCTCGATTTCATAGGGATGATCAATCCTCCCTCCAGTGCTGGGCACAACTGGGTCATGACTGCTACAGATTATTTTAGTAGGTGGGTGGAGGCCGTCGCTCTGAAAGAGGCAAATGACAGTGTGGTCTTAGAGTTTTATGAGGACTTGATAACCAGATTTGGGGTCCCATCCACCATAATCTCAGATAATGCCTTGGCTTTTCTGGGAACTAAAACTAGTGAGTGGGCGCTAAGGTATGGCATATACCTCAGCACTTCATCAAATTATTATCCGCAAGGGAATGGGTTGGCTGAGTCCACTAACAAAAATCTGATCAAAATCATAAAGAGGACTATGGAAGAAAATCAGAGGACTTGGCATGCCAAGCTAAAGACAGCTCTATGGGCTGACCAAATTACTCCGAAGAGAGCAATCAAAAATTCTCCATATACGCTTGTGTATGGAAGGGAAGTTAGGCTTCCCATCTTGCTAGAGTTACCAACATTTGATCTCGCCCACCACCTACAATTTGAAGAAGGAATCAGCATGGAGCTGTGTGAGCTAATGGAGCTCCAAGAGGTAAGGGACCAAGCTATGGCTTCTATGACAAGTCGCCAACAGCAAGTAAAAAGGCACTTTGATAAGAAATCTTTGTCAAGAGATTTCTTTGAAGGAGACATTGTCCTGAAATGGGATGAAGATCGAGCTAAGCCCAAAAAATGTGCAAAATTTGATGCCTTATGGAGTAGCCCTTACATGATTACTCAGTGCAAGCAGCATAATGCATTCCAACTTTTTTGGTTGGATGGTGAAGAACTATGTATCCCAGTTAATGGGATACATCTGAAGCATTGCCATTGATTTTTTTTGGGTTCGCTTGTACATATTTTACCTTGTTTTTCTTTCCTATTTTCCCTAAGTGTCACTGCACAGGTAGTGGTTTTCTTAGTCTTGTGTGTGTTTTCATTTCCTTGGAGGTAGATCTGCATGGTTGGTTCTAAGTTTTAATAGAGCTGTTGTTAGTTTTCAAAGTTACTATCTAACTCCATGCCCAATGGATTTTCAAGGCAGCTGGTCTTTAAGCATAGCAGCCACACTTCCCTTGTGAGTCACCAATCTGTTGACCAATTTTTGCTCCAGGCCAAAATCATTCACCTTCTTTCTCTGCTATTCAAAGACAGTTGTTTCCAGGTTACACAAGTTCAATTCCAGTGTTTCTTTGCTTGGTTCAACACGTTTGGTTCAGTCATTTGGTTCAGCTGGTTGGTTTATCAGCGTTTGTTTTATCTCCTTCAAAATCTAATGGCCTTGTTCCAGCTCAGTTCAATGTTTTGGTTCATCAGCCTGGCACTTTTGGTTCAATGGCCTAAGGTTCAATCTCTTAGTTCAAAATGGCTTGGTTCAATGGTTCGAAGGTTCATCGGCATTCTTGGTTGAACTGTTGAACCATTAAACCATTTTGGTTCAATGGTCTTGGTTTAAAGGCAAAGGTTTAATGGAGAGGTCATCAGCTTCGGTTCAAAGGCTCATCAGCACACTTGGTTGAACCATTAAACCATTGAACCATTTTGGTTTAACGAGTTTAGTTTAATATAAAAGTTCAATGGAAAGGTTCATCGGCTTGGTTCACTAGGAAATCGGCACGCGTAGTTGAACCATTAAATCGTTGAACCATTTTGGTTCAATGACTTGGTTCAACAGGCCTGGTTTAATGCTTGGTTCAAGGGTATGCCCTTGAATCGAGGGGCAGTTCAAAGGCTCAGTGCCCTTCCAAAGGGCTGGCACTTCAAAGGAAAAGACCCGGGTAAATTCAAAGTTCAAGTCCAAAGTTCATTTTGTTTGAATTTGACTAAATCTAACTCTCAAATTCCTTCGGGCTTTTTGTCTAAAGGAATTCCTTCAGACAAAAGGTCTGAAGGAATTTGAGTGCTACTCAAACACAAAAGCAAAGCCCATAGAAATGCACGAAGCTTCAAACCTGAGGAAATTAACCCAGGGAAATTGTCCGCAAACAATTTGTCTATAGGAACCTGGGAGACAGACCTGTTCAAATGGAGGGACCCGCCGAAGGACCCCGAAGGGCAGATGCCCTTGCGGGGGACTCTTGGCCCAAACAAAGGGACTTTTTCAAAGGCTGAAGGGAAGGTGCCAAAAAAAATAGCAAAGGCAGAGAAGTGCTCGAAGGGAAACCATAGACGCGATGACGTTGCGATGAGGACGATGACATCCCAGAGGACGTCAAGTTTAACAAAGTCAAATATCTGTTGGTTTTCAAAGCATGATGATCGCGCGAACGTCAACTTTCACAAAGAGAAGTGGCCATTTGTCTTCAAAAGCAAAAAAAGTGCAAACCATGGAAAAAGAGCTCAAAATGCAACGACCTGCCAAGGTGTTCACTCCAAGGGCTGAATAAGCCAAATAAGACAAAGTGGAGGAAGGACAAGTGACAAGCATGGTTCCATCAGGTGAAATAGTATCAGCGAATTGATCATTTAGGACACAAGCAACTAATCAAGCAACCAGTTTCTCCATTTTGCATTAAATGGGAAGGCAAATCGTGTTTTGACCTTGAAAAGGGCAGATTTCAAGGAGACAAAGCACACAGTTCATAAACACTTTTGAGCGACTTGTTTCTTTTCATTAATAGGTGATTGACCACTTGTAAACAAGGAGCACCAAATGAGCCTCTTGGACTTTCCATATAACATTATGAATTGATCATTTGTAAGGATCTTTTCACATTTTGCTAAGGCATAACCCTGGCAAAAAATTCCACATGAATCAATAAATGCAATTTTTAACTCCATTTTGGATAGATATATTTGAGTATGTCTTGAGTGTTTGTTTTGTGTCCAGTCATTGTTTCTTGATGCTCTCACAGGCTCAGCACCAGCATACCTGTTATCTACAAGGCGCCATCTTTGCAGCTGACAGGAGAAGAGCAGTATTTGAGAAGTGTGAAATAGAGGAAATCACTACATAAGTGTGCGTCCCACAACACCTTTGGTGATCCCTATTTTCTACATTTTCCATTAAGGCCTCCCTGTCAGTTTTTAGCAGCCTGGTCCTGCCACGTGTGAAGTGTATGTATGCATTTGTCTGATTTCGAGAGTGGACATGAGAAAGTCACTTTATTTTGGTGCATCACCTCTTTAGAGTAGTTTGTTTTCTTGCATCTTTCTCCCTTTTCATCCCCCCCTTTTATATATCTATCTATAAAAATGTGTTTTGCACTTGCTAGAACAAACACGATGCATCAAAGGGAGCTAGCCCTTATCTAGAGACTCTCCCCTCCAACTTCGCTAGTCCCACAGGTGAGAGGGGAGTTTCCATGTTGCGAGGAGAAGGCAGGAGTTAGACCTCCTTGCACCGGGTGCAATTTTTTGCATCAACAGGTTCAAGGTTCAATGGTTCAATCCTTGTCCTGATGCTTGCTGATAGACCCTTTTTTATTGAACCAAAGTGCAGAAGCCTTTGAACCTTTGAACCTGCTAATCCCTTTACTGAAAAAGCTTAAAAAATGGGGAATTTGAAAGCTCAAAACAAAATTTTTGAAAGGGAAGAGGCAATTTTGGTCTTGCAGGGCCAAAATAGTTCATATGTTCTAAAAAATGAGTGACATTTTTGGGGAACAACAATATGTATGCTAGCTTAGCACTTGACATTGCGTAAAGTAAAGGTAAATATTTATTGTTCATAAAAAACTAATGCAAATATCTAATACAATTTTAAAATGAGAAATAAAGAGCAACATTGTATTACTAAAATATAAATATACATATATGATATATATAAGTAATATAAATGTAATATTAAAATGGGATATAGAGAGCATCATGATATTAGTAAAACAACCATCACTAGCATTGAGAATAAACAACATTCATTAAAAGCCTCAAGAATATAATCAATGACCACAACCGACCTCATATACCTTTCTAGAGATTTGAACTTGAGTGGGACTTCAAATAACCAAGTCACTTAACCAACTCACCCACATCTCATTATGATTATTTACAAATGTGATATGATAAAAATTATTATGATAATTTATTTTTACACTTTCATTATTATGATTATTTATAAATATAATGTGGTAAAACCTATATATTACCTATAGGTTAGTTGTGATTATTTGTATATTATTTATTTATCATGACGTAGTAATATTTTTTATGATAATTTATTTCTACAATTTCATTGTTATGACTATTTATAAATATAATACGGTAAAATCTATTTATATTATTTATAAGTAAAATCAATCTATATTACTTATAAATTAATTATGATTATTTGTATTTTAATTTATTATGATTGGTAATATTTTTTGTAATAGTTTATTTTTACGATTTCATTGTTATGATTATTTATAAATATGATGTATTAAAATCTATATATTACTAATAAATTAGTTGTTATTATATGTATATTATTTGTTTATCATGACGTGGTAATATTTTTTATGATAATTTATTTCTCTAATTTCATTGTTACAGTTATTTGTTAGTAAAATGCGGTAAAATTTATATGTTACCTATAAACTAATTATGATTATATGTATATTATCTTCGATGATGTGGTAATATTTTTTATGATAATTTATTTTTAAAATTTCATCGTTAATTACTTATAAATTAGTATCTATTTATTTATTATGACGTGGTAATATTTTTATGATAATTTATTTCTACAATTTCATTGTTATAATTATTTATAAGTAAAATACGGTAAAATCTATATATTACCTATAAATTAACTATGATTATATGTATAGTATCTACTTATTTGGTATGATGTGGTAATATTTTTAATGATAATTTATTTTTTTAATTTCTTTGTTCCCTGTAAATTAGTATATACTTATTTATTATGATGTAATATTTTTATGATAATTTACTACTACAATTTTATTGTTATAATTATTTATAAGTAAAATATGGTAAAATCTATATGATTATCTATTTATTTAGTATGATATGGTAATTTTTTTATGATAATTTATTTTTAAAATTTCATTATTATTTTTATATTGGTACGTTGTAAATGAGGGTGCAGATCCCTATTACAAAAGGCCCCAAGGGTAGCAAAATAGGCCAGTGACCACGAATAGAAAAACAACATACAAACATCAAACTAACAAAAAAGCATTAAAAGATCCAAAACCAAAACTAGTAGCAGAAACCAACACTATTTGAGCAGAGCATTCCAGTCCTCCATGAGGAAACCTAGGAGTTCCTCCTTACTAGTAGACTTGCCATCCTTGTCTACCTTCTCACCTTAAGCATCCTGTAGGATAGCAAGTGAAGTAGCAACTCGGTGAATCACTTTAGAGCATATGGTATCAAGCACCTTCATTTTATTCTCCAGAGAGAACAACCCACTCTTTACATCATCCAAGTCTTTTTAGAACTAAATACAATTATCACAATTCCTTTCACTAGCAACTTCTTTCATAGGGATTTTCAAGATCTCGGTGTCCTCTTCAGTGTCATAAAAGGAGTTATTTAGCTCCTCAAACAATCTAGCACTATTATGCCCTTAACCATTGGTGTGTCTAGAGATATGTGTGGCCGACTTGTGGCTTACATACCTCTTTTATTTACTTATTATATTTCTCTATGTTCTTAGATAGGTCGGCCTATGGAATAACCTTGGCTAAGTAGATTATATATAAGAGGTAGTGTTTAGTCTTTAGTCATCATGTTAAGTATTCTACTATTAGTGCATTGTTGTGGAGGTTTCCCCCTCGATTTGACTTTGCTATACTATCCAATATTATGTTTTGCTGTCAATTATCGATGTGTAATATCTCATATTTTCTTATTTTGTGCAATATAAAATCATTCTATGCGAATATCTAAGTAATTTCATTATAATTGGTATTAGAGCTTCGATTTGGGAAAGTTTCCTACGACATTTTTTTTTGTATTGGGTGAGGCGTGGCTTCTAGGAGCAGTGAAAGCAAAAAAACATAACTTGCAATCTGGGAAGAATTAATTTTTTTCGTCAGCACAGTATTACTCAAAACACTTTTTTTTTTTTTTTTTTTAAAAAGTCTGGAATTTTTTTCCCCTTGCACACTTGCAATTATTGGATTCATCTCAATGAGATGATTGTAACTATATATTCTATCGGTACACTTTTTTGGTACCAAAAATTTTACTCTAGTACGCAAAGATAATTTTTAGATTCATCTTGACAAGGTGATCACAATGATACCATTTTCTAGTACATTTTTTTCAAGGTCAAAACCTTCCTCCAGTTTGTTTATGGTAGGTCCTTCAACTCGGGGAAGAAAAGGGGCACCAAAACTCTTAAGACTCTTTCGTTTAACAACATGGAATCTGGAACATCAGATCCAGTGCTTTCTCGGCTTTAAGAGGACAAAAAAACTTGGTGAGGCATGATGAATTTATTACAATCTAAACTAATGTTTCAAGGATGCATACAGAGATTAATGAAGTTCACAGTGAATTGCAGCATATCACTACATAATTGGCTGCCCTCACATCTCAATTTTGGCCTAACAATGCTCCATTTCAACATTCAAATCCTCCTCTCAATAATTCTCATGTTGGTATGAAATTGATGTTGCCAAAAGTGGACATGCATAAGTTTGATGGTAAGGGTCCTTTCACTTGGATTAACCAAATTGAGAATTTATTTGAGCTACATCAAACCCCTAGTTCTCAGAGGGTGATGATGGCGTCCCTGTATATAGAACATGAACAATTCATTTGGTATCACTAGTTATGTGCTCAAAAGAAAAAGAATGGTGCTCCTGTTACATGGATTATTTTTATTGAGGAGTTAACAGTTCATTATCAAAATAATGTCTCTCAGAACTATTTTAGATAATTAGCCAAGCTGCTATAAACAAGACCTATAAAGGATTATATTCATCAATTTTAGAATCTCTCTTTATGGGTGGAAAATATCACTGAGAGAAATTTGATGAGTCTATTTTTGGGTAGCCTCAAAGATAACATCCAATACGAGGTTCAAATGTTTAGCCCAACATATGTATCAGAAGTTATCCCTAAGGCATGCATGATAGAATAAAAAAAGATGTTCAAAAAGAAAACTTTCATTATTGGTCGTGATCACAACTTTCCAACACCATCATTTCCACAGCCCACCAGATTAACACAATGATAAATTGAGAAGAAGTGAGACAAAGTGTTGTGTTATGGTTGTGACAACAAATGGAGCAAAGACCACTATTTTGCTAAAAAAAAGCTATTTTACACTGAAGGTACCAATGATAATGAAAATGATGCAGAAGTACATGATGGGAATGCAAAAGTTTTTGAGGAGGAATCTGAAGACTCTCAGCGTACTATTTCATGCCATGCCTTGTCAGGTATTAGTAATTCCCAAACTCTTAAGGTGATGGGTTTCCTTAAGAAACAGAAGGTCATTGTCTTGATTGATTCTGGGAGCACACACAACTTCATCTAGAGTAAGTTGGTTGTTCGTTTGAACTATTTCATTTATCTAGCTCTAGAATTCTAGGTTATGATTACAGATGGTGGTACTGTCAGCGATTCAAAAAATGTCATAATATTAAGTTGGCCATGGGAGACTAATTATTAGATTCTCCTATGTTTGTTATTTTGATGGGTGGAGCTAATATTGTTTTGGGAGTCTAGTGGCTCACCACTTTGGGCAATATTGAGATGAATTTTCAAGAATTATTCATGCATTTTCATTCTAAAGAAAGGACATTTGAGCTAAGAAAATTAATTGCTAAATCTCCCCAACTTGTTAGCTCCCATAAAATGACAAAGATTCTCCGTAAGGGTGTTGAGGTATTTATATTTTGCTCGTTTTCTATGGAAGTATAGCCAACTCAGCCATCTCCACCTCTTGATTTGCAACAAATAATTGATGTTCATTCTATTGTTTTTGGAGACATGCTAAAAGAAATTCCACCTAGCCACACGCATGATCATGCTATCACACTTATTCCTAGTAGTACACCACCCAACATCAGGCCATATAGGTATCCCTATGCCCAAAAAAATGAAATTGAAAAGATGGTATAAGAGATGTTGGATGTAGGAATCATTCTCCATATCCAAAGTGAATACTCTTCACCAGTACACCACTTATTCCTGGCAGTACACCACCCAACATCAGGCCATATAGGTATCCCTATGCCCAAAAAAATGAAATTAAAAAGATGGTATAAGAGATGTTGGATGTAGGAATCATTCTCCATATCCAAAGTGAATACTCTTCCCCAATTTTCATGATGAGAAAGAAAGATGACACTTGGAGGATGTGCCCTGACTATAGAGAACTCAACAAGTACACTATCAAAGATAAGTTTCTAATTCATGTCATTAGTGATTTGCTATATGAGTTAAATGGTGCTCTTTATTTTACCAAGTTAGATCTATGTTCTGAGTATCATCAAATTAGGATCCATGATGAAGACATACCCAAAACCACTTTAAAGACTCATGAGGGCCATTATGAGTTTTTGGTTATGCCTTTTGGCCTAACAAATACACCTTATAATTTTTAGAGTTTGATGAATACTATTTTTAAGCCATTTTTTAAGAAATTTGTTTTGGTATTCTTTGATGATATCCTCATTTATAGTAAAAATTGAGCAAACCATTTACAACATGTGAAACAGGTACTCTCCATTTTGGAGCAAAATCAATCATATGCCAAACCTTCTAAATCTACTTTTGGGGCTGATGAGGTTGAATATTTAGGTCATTGGGTATCTTATGAAGGAGTGAAAGTGGATCCTAAAAAAATCCAAGCAATGGTGGACTGGCCAATTCCTAAGACAAGCAACTTCGGAGATTTTTGGGGCTTACTGGTTACTATCACAGATTTGTCAAAAAATATGGTAGTATTATAGCCCCACTTACATCTTTGTTAAATAAAGAATCCTTTTAGTGGACTAATGTAGCTACCTAGGCATTTGAATAATTGAAATTGGCTATGTGCGCTACTCTAGTATTGGTAACTCTTGATTTTTCTAAGACTTTAGTGGTTGAATGTGATGTATATGGGTATAGTATGGGTGTTGTACTCAATAAAGAAGGTAGACCACTGGTATTTGAAAGTCATCAACTCAAGGGTAAAAATTAGCACAAGCCCATCTATGAGAAGAAAATGATGGCCATTTTACATGCAATCAAACAATGGAGACCTTATTCGATGGGTCATCATTTTCAAGTAAAAACTAGTCATGATAGTCTTAAATATTTTTTAGAATAAAGGTTGTCATCTGAAGAACAATAGAAATGGGTAACTAAGATGTTAGGCTGTGATTTTGAAAGTCTACAAAAAAGACAATGACAATGTGGTGGCAGATGCACTATCCAGAAAAGATGAATCAGTTGAGGCATTGATATGTACCATAACCATTTTGTAGGTAGATTGGCTAGAGGAAGCATGATCAGAATGGGAACATGATAGTATTGCTCATGATTTGATTTAAAAAGCTTAGCAAGGTTTAGGTGGATTTGAAAAATTAACATGGAAAGGTAATGCATTATGGTATAAAAATAGATTGAACCTATGTAAGAATTATCTTCTTAAACAAAAAATCCTTCAAGAACTTCATGCAACTCCAATTTGAGGTCATTCAAGATTTTTGAAAACCTATCATAGGATCAAGCAGGATTTTTTAAAGGAAGGTCTCAATGGGGATGTCTAGAAATATGTGGTTGAATGTATGATCTGTCAACAAAACAAAGGCAAAACCATCAAAATTCTAGGTCTTTTACAGCCTTTATCTATCCCTATCCAACATTGGGAAGAGGTATCTATGGATTTCATTACAAATTTACCAAGATCTAATGGTCAAAATGTTGTCATGGTTATTTTAGATTGTCTCAGTAACTATGCTCATTTTTGTTCATTATCCTAACCATTTATTTCTAGTACAGTAGTTTCTACTTTTCTCAATACAATTTAGAAATTACATGGGACCCCTAAGATCATTATCAGTGACAGCGATCCCATTTTTACTAATAATTTTTGGATTGAGTTATTTACATGTTTAGGCACCCAATTGGCTCATAATTCATCCTATCATCCTCAATCTGATGGATAAACTGAGGTAGTCAATAAATGTCTAGAAGGATATCTTTGTTGTTTTGTTTATGACAAATAGGATAAATGGGTTCATTGGCTACCACTTGTTGAATGGTGATATAATACTTTTGTTAATAGTTCTTCTAAAATGTCTCCTTTTGTGGCACTATATTGAACCACCCTTTATCCATCACTTCAACCTTGAAGGTCATCCAAAGGTTTGTGCAATTGAAGAACATATTCACCATCAACATGAGGTCCTTGCAAGTTTACGTAAAAATTTACCTATGGCCCAGAATCACATGAAGCAATAAGTAGATCAACATAGAAGTGAGAGGCATTTTGACATTAGTGATAAGGTCTTTGTTCACTTACAACCATACAAATAGATGTCATTGAAGCAAAAAAAAAAGATGAAAAGTTGTCCCTAAGTATTATGGGCGTTATCAAATCTTACAAAAAATTTATAGTGTGGCCTACAAGTTATATTTTTCTTCACCCACTCACATACATCCAGTATTTCATATATCATGCCTAAAAAACGTCATTGGACATAGAGTTACCATTCAAACAAAATTACCAAAATTGGATAAGGAAGGTAGAGTTGTTCTTGATCTTGAGGCAATCCTTCAATGGTGCACCAAGCAACTACGTTCTAGAGCAATTACAAAATACTTAATCAAATGGAAGAATCTACCTTGTGAATATGCCACTTGGGAGGATGAAGAATTTGTGCAGCAGCATTCAAAGTTGCCATAATGTTAAGGACAATGTTGTTTTGAAGGGGAAGGGCTTGTTATGCCCTTAACCAATGGTGTGTCTAGGGATATGAGTGGCTGACTTGTGGCTTACATACCTCTTTTATCTATTTGTTACATTTCTCTATGTTCTTAGATAGGTCAGCGTATGAAATAATATTGGATAATGAGATTATATATAGGAGGTAATGGTTAGTCTTTAATCATCATGTTAAGTATTCTATTATTAGTGCATTGTTGTGGAGGTTGCCCCCTCGAAGTGGCTTTGCTATATTATCCAATATTTTATTTTGTTATCAATTATCATTGTGTAATCTCTCATATTTTCTTATTTTATGCAATATAAAATCATTCTATGTGAATATCTAAGTAATTTCATTACAGGCACCCTCCTATTCCATCGATTGATTAGGAGTCAGTTTGACCTCCTTGATCTCCCCTCACCCTTTGGATCAGAGGCTAAAGAATAGTCTACAATCTTCAGCATTGGGGTTTTGCCACCATCCAATTTGCTTGACCTATGAATATTTTGCTTCCTCACAGTACTCCCCTGGACCTCTTTACCCTTATCCTTCTCAACAACATCATCCCCTTGCTCTTGAAACTCACATTGCCCCTTATCCTCAATTGGCTTTGTCAGCTTCTCAACATCAAAAGAATTCTTCGCTTTCTTCTTTCACAACTTCTCAGGTGTAGAGTGTTCACTAGTATTTTATTTCCTCTTTTTATTGCCTGAGAAGGAAGGGCTATTCTTCAAATCACACAAACCCTCAGGTGCCCCCTTTTGTGATTGGCTAAGGGACCCAATTACAATGCCCAAGGGGCCGAAATAGAAGGACCCTATGGAGAAGGGTTATTTTTATGGGAATCAAGAGGGGTCTTAGAGCCTTTCTTCTTATGGGGGTAGGAAACAAGAATATCAACAACCAGAGCCTTAGGGATATGGGAAGCCCTAGAAGGGCCCAAGGAATCTTTCATAGAAGAGATGGTGGCCTTTCTCTTACCAGGGCTGCCATACTTAATGCTCAAAGGGATGTTATCATATGATTCATTATCATTAGCTTCTTTAACCAGGTAGGTTTTAATGGGCTTAGGTAGACAGAGGACCAAGTGTAAATGGTAAAGGTGAAGAATCAGGCCTTGGTAGAGAGGGATAACAACAATAGTAGGGTTACTCTCATATGAATTCTTAACAATATTCACAAAAGACTCTAGACACAACAAGAAATAGAACGGGAAATTAACTAGCACCTTAAGACAAAAATGATTCAATAAAGCAAAATGATATTGGTAGTAGAACTTGAACCTACCCTCCAATGTGATGTATTTCATGATAAAAAAGCAAACTTTATCCCAGGGGTTGATGAGGCTCTCCCTGTCAAAGCTACCATGTAGGCAAACCGATGAATCACCCTCTCTAAAGAATCTCTTCATGCCTTTAGGGTCCTAAACTTTGATTTGTTTCTTCAACCTTTTACCTTCACATCTCAAGCCTGTAGCCTTAGCTATAGTTCCTTCTCTCACTTCAAACTAAATTCTTCCAACTTGAACCTTACGATCCTCATCCCAAGACATAGAAAGCTGGACTGATAGATTTTCATCAAAGCCATTAAGGTATTCCAGGAGTGGAATGATGCCTCCCTCATAAAAAATACTCCACAACATGGCATCAACCTTAAATTTTGTATAGGACAAGGATTCGGTTTGGACTTTGTCTCCACCCATAGTTAAATTCTTCACAATTTTGAGGAACAGATTGCATAGAGTAAACCTTGACACCTTGGGATAATATAGCTTAATGTAAAATTATCTAGAAATGATGATCTAGTTAGCATCATTAAACCAGCTCTTGAGGCCACTTGAATACCCAAACTTGTCCTTAAAATCACTCTCTCTAATCAAGTAATAATTATAGGCATAATAAATATTGTGTAGGCTATCAATTGGGAAATGTGCCACCAGGATTTGAAATAGCCTCATGGGCCAACTAAGTAACTACCACAAGATTTTGTTGATCTAGATTTTGCTGATGTGGTAATTTCCACCTCTTAAGTGGTAATCATATTTCATCTTAGCCATAATCATGAAAACCTCTTTTCACCCCTTCTAATGGTAAATGTTGATCATGGATCCACTAATTAGAATATATATGAAAAATATTCTAAATAATATCACTTTAAAAGGATCATTAGGCCAAATAAGCTTGGGCCTCCATTTGAAGGTGATCTCTAGCATTTATAGGTAGATTA
The DNA here is from genome assembly GCA_037957365.1 of Torreya grandis. Taxonomy (NCBI): domain Eukaryota; kingdom Viridiplantae; phylum Streptophyta; class Pinopsida; order Cupressales; family Taxaceae; genus Torreya; species Torreya grandis. Next base: position 3,330,968 of record JARHVA010001181.1, read on the forward strand.
TTAAGATTCCTCTAACACCTTATAGGGAAGAGGTTGATTCCCATATTGGCCATAGAATTCACCACTTGGTTGCCCTCCCTATAGATATGCTTAACCTCAAATCCTTCAAAGCCAAAAAGGTGGTTCTTTATATCCTGTATGATGTCAATAATCTACTAGTGCACCTTAGATTTATCCTTAACAACATCAATGATAATCTTGTAATCACCTTCAATTAGGAGGTTTTTAATGCCAATAGCAAGAGCCACATTGAGACCCCAAAGAAATGCCATAGCCTTAGCAACATTATTGGAATTATCCCCTAGACCTCCAACATAGGTAGCAACAAGTTCCCCCTTATCAAATCTCAGGACTCCACCCCCACTATCCTAATTTGGGTTACCTTTGGTAGCCCCATCAAAATTGAGCTTCATCCAACCATCAATAGGGGGAGCCCACTTGGTAGTAGCACGAACAATCTTCTTAGAGTTATCAATTCTACAAATGTGAGCTGAGACACTCTACTGATTGATAATACTAGCTTCAATATTATTGGGAATAAAGTCAACAACTTTCAAAGTGTTGTTAGAGATATTTTCCTACAATAATTTAGCAAACATATAGAAAACCTCCTTATAAGATTTTGCTTTATTTCTAAATATCCTCTTATTTTGTTCCTTTTAGAATCCCCAGGCCGAAATAGGGGGGATCTGAGGCCATATCTCTTTGTATATAAGATGAACAAAGTGGGGAAACCAACACCTCATGAAATTAGAGAGATCAAGATTCATGCTCTAGGAGACTCCAAGATTCTACATAGCAAAGCTACAAACCTCCCAGGAGAACTCACAATACAACAAAAGGTGGGAAATTGATTCTTCCTCCTTCATGTAGAGAGCATAATGGCTAAGGATTTGGGAGCCTCTAATTTGAATATTATCCATAGTAAGTCTCTTATTATGTATGGCAAGCCACCATAAATGATTGATGTTGGGAATAAGGTTATGATTCCAAACCCTTCTCCAAAAGTTAGAGTCCTCATTAGACTCTAGGAGCAAATTGTAAGTAGATTTGATTGTAAAAACTCCCATTTTGTCCTTTGCCCACAAAAATTTGTCTTTTGAGGGGAATATAGGAATCCTACATCCTCAGAGAGAGAGTTGTAACTCTTCAACAATTAGAAAAAGCTCATTTTAGTCTTGACAGTAGTCTGACAATTGTTACCAGCTGCCATTTCTATGAAGAAGATAATCAACAGCCAACCTCCCAAAGTGAGCAATGGCCCTATCAACAAGTCTTTAGAGGTTTTGGGTCTTACAGAGAGGCATGTCCTTTAGCCAGATATCTCCCCAAAATTTGATGGATTTACCATCCCCTAACTTCCACTTAATACCCTGTAGTAGTAAGGTTCTGCTTTTTAACACATTATTCCAAATCATCGAACTTCTAAGGATACTAATGGTGTAAAGGAAATCATCAGGGTTATTATTAGAGAGGTACTTAGCCTTCATAATGTTACCCCAGTCTTTACTGCTACTCAAGAAATTCCACCCAATCTTAGCCAGGAGGGTTTTGTTGATCGAGTGAATTTTTCTAATCCTAAGACCTCCTTATAGTTCGGGTCTATAGACTTTATCCCAACTGACCAGGGCAATCCTCTTTTTCTCTTCCACCCCAGTCCATAGAAAATTCCTCTAAATTCTTTCAAACTTCTCTGTAATATATTTGGGGATTTTGAAGAGGGGAAGGAAATAAATATGAACTTGAAGGGTGGCCTTCAGAAGTTGGTATTTTCTAGCTTGACTCAATAGTTTTCCTTTCCACCCAACCAACTTCCTTTGAATTCTTTCAAGAATAAAATTCCAATATATGGGAGGAACATCTTTAACAGCTAAGAGAAGGCCAAGGTAAGTACTTGGGAGCTCACCACTTGAAAAACCAAAAGTCCCCAAGATTTTATGTTGAAGGTCCATAGTAGTGTTGAAAAAGTAGACCAAGATCTTGTCATAGTTGATACATTAGCCAGATGCATCTGCATAGTCATTGAGCACCTTCTTCTATTTCCTAGCTTCCACCACCGAGGTAACCCCAAAGAAGATAGTGTCATCCACAAACTTTTGAATGGAATTAGAGTTATTTGTTGAAGCATATTTAATACCTTTGATCTCTTGGGAGCTTAACAGCTTAATTAAACTCTTCCCAAGAACCTCAACCATGAGAATGAACAGGTAAGGGAACAAGGGGTCACCTTGTCTTAAACCCCTCCTAGCATTGAAAAATCCCCTAGGGATCCCATTGACTAGGATAGAGTAATTGATAGTGGTGACATAGGTTTTGATGAGCTAAATTATTATGTCCTAAAACCCCATTTTCTCAAGGACTTTAAATAGAAAGTTCCAAGCCAATCTGTCATAAGCCTTAGATATGTCCAGTTTGAAGACCTTCCCAAGAAAATTGTTTATGTCCATGGAATGAATAAATTCATGATTAGATATGGTAGCATCCAAAATTTGTCTACAAGGGACAAACCCCTTCTGAATATTATTGATCAACGACTATAATCTACATACCAGGATCTTAGAGAATATCTTGTAGACAGTATTATAAAGGCTGATGGGCCTGAAGTCCCCCATACAAATAAGATCTGATTTCTTTGAAACAAGCATTATGAAGTTGTGATTAAACTATTTTAACAATTTTCTAGTCTTAAATAAGTCTATAGCTACCTCAATAACATCCTACCCAACTATCTCCCAGTACTCTTGGAAAAAGGTTGAAGGAAAACCACCTGGGCTTGGGGCCTTGAAAGCACCCATAGAAAAGAGGCAAGCATGCACTTCCTCTTAAGTCACAAGTTTTACAAGAAGATTATTATCCTCAATATTAAGTTGGGTAGGGATAATGTCAAATAACTCTTTCTTCTCCATTCTATCATGAATAGTAAGAAATTTTTGAAAATAGGTGGTAGCCACTTGCCTCACTTAAACATCTGACTGGACCAAAGATCCACTCTCATCCATTAACTTAATAATGTTGTTTCTATTCTTATGCCTCATGGCAGATTGATGGAGGAAGGTAGTATTTCTATCCCCCTCCTATAGCTATTGCACTCTAGATTTCTGCTTCTAGAAGATTTCCTCCTTTTTCAGTAGTTCACTCCATTCCTTTCTCAAGGAATCTTCTTGTAGTAACATATCATCAGTGATGTCTCCATTAGTTGTCAACAACTGAATGTCAGCAAGATTGGCAGAAATCCTCCTCTTATTCTTTGTTGGCCAAATTTGACTTTTTAGTCAAATTAGGCACTTATAGGCAAAAAATTGATATTTTAGGTCTATAATGGATTTAAATGGATGTTATAAAGTGTTTCAAGGGTCAATTAATGTAATTTCATGCTATACTAACTTTGTTTATTAGTCTCCTAGGTCTATTTATCATTTTTGGTTCATTTAGAGGTCATTTTAAGTGCATTTAATGCATTGTATAGATTTTTTGGGAAGTGTGAAAGTGTCAAAATGTCATATCATGTGTCATGTGTCCTAAGGAGTTTTTAGTATCTGTCCCTAAACGAAATTTGGTAGGTTGATCAATAAAGAGCAATTTTCCCTAAAAAATATGAGCTTTTGGGCACTTGTACGGACTTCCCAACTCCATCATCAACCAAAAACGTGAGAAGAGAAAATATTCACCTTCCCACACTCATTTCCACATTTTTAATTCAAGGAGAATACAAAAAGATGCTTTTGCAACTTATTTTCTCATTTTCTCTTCTTGGCGTACAAAGAAGGCTCAACTTCAAGTGCTCACCATGAGCCATACATTTGAAGTTGGAGGAAATGCTTCTTGAGGTGAATAGGACTTTGAGTCTACTCCACATTAATAACAATAAGTTGCAATTTAGTGCATCCTCTTCTATGAACAATCATTAACAATCCAGGTAGTTTTTTAGGAAATTACATTAAAGAGGGGTTTACTATTTGCATTCTTCTTTATTTTTTTAATTTTGGTCTAATGATTCCATTATTTTTATAGGTGTCTCTACATGATATTCAATCAATTCCCATGCTTCTTCTTGCCTTGGAGAACTCAATTGTTGAGAAAGTCTCTTATAGTGCTTGTTTCTTATAGTTTGCAAAGTTGGGTGTGTTGGTCTTGAGTTTTTTCCAACGTTCAAGGAGCTCCATGGAGGTTTCAATGTGTTTGTATCCATGTTTTAAAAGTGTTTCATTCAATTACATTATGAAATATTAGTCAATTCCTTCAAACCAAGTTGCCTTTCCCTTGTTCACTACCTTTCTAACAAAGTGTACCTACAGTTAACTTCTACAAGGGCATGAGGAGCTTGAACAGATAATACGAGTAAATGCATGGTGGGATGTGTTTTTAAGGTTATAGCATTCTTAAAAGTCAGGCTTTTCATGTCATAAAGACTAGGATGGGCCATAAGTGGGATTTTTCATTCAAAGTTCTAACTGACCGAGTTTTGTTCCTTAGTCCCTAAACATCCTAAACAGAGTTCCCAAGGGTCTTTTTGGTTTTCATAAGGTTGGGATAGATTTGGTTTTGAGGATTATTATTTTTCCCACCTTATAGTCCCATCAATGAGTAAACTTCATTCCAAGTTTGAGCTTCAATGGGCAAGGACCATGCATACTTTGAGACCTATCAAAAGGGCAAAAAAGACACTAAAAGTAAATAGTGACATCTATAGGATTTTGGAGGGAAGGATGGTGTTGACACCACCTAAGGAGGTTCTTGACCTTTCCTAAGTTCAAGTAACATCTCAAAACATACCAAGAAGGTGTCCTGAGCATTCACAATGTAGGAGAGGTGATCACTACATCAAGTGACTTTCTTGGCCATCCCTTGTCCGTACACAGGGTACATAGGGCAGTGAGGGTAATGTTCCATTATATGGCACAAAAGATGGTTTTGAAGGATCCTAAAGAGAAGATATAGCCTAAGTGTGGAATTTATAATCCTAAATACAATCCAAAAAAACTAAATAGATTCCAAACATACCCCAAATGACCTTCAGATGGCCTAAAAAGCAATCTATAGGTCTAAATAGCATCCTACAGCCAATCTATTTGAGAGATTGGTCTCAATCAGTAATAGAGAGGTTTCAAATAAAATTGAGCCATGTAAAGTGATGAAATAATTTGATGATGTTTATAAGAGACAGCAAAGGTTTTCATACCCCTTTTGAGGCTCGAACATACACCTTGACAACCTATAGCTATGCAAAGTGGGCAGACAGTCAAAATTTAGGGATGATGATAGTCAAGATCAAGGTGATCTTTGGAGGCATAATTCATGCATTAAAAAAAATGAAAATATGAATAAATAATGATGCAAGAAGATAAAATAAGTAATTTCATATATTTGAGGTCAAAACCTACAAGAGCAACCTACAGGGCTGTAAGTTGTCTCAGTCATAAAATTGAAAATGCCTAGCTTTGAGGACAAAGGGTATATGAATGCACATAGAGTGATCTTGGCATGATAATATGGTTAATTAATGACTTCAACAAGATCACAATCATGATATAATGTTATCTTGTTTCACTAAAGCATGAAAAGAGCCCCTGTTTACTATCTCAGTTCTAACAGGGCAATGGTTGGTGATGACAAGGTGCCATGTTTTGACTTCCATGGAGAAGTATGAAGAATTTCATACATGGTGAATGGTTAGGTAACATCAATTTAATGTAATTACATTATTAATATCATTCTAAATGCATCCAAACACCTTTTCACTTAAGTAAGGTTGCCTCGGTCCGTACAATTGGGTTAAAAGGAGCTTATTCCAAGAGATAAGTTATGATTCTCAATAGCAATAAAGATTCCTAAGGACTTCCAAATATTAAAGAGCTTGGAATAAGGATGATAAACATGTTGTAATGGTATTTAGGCATAGGAATTGCATAGAAGGAATAACCACAGGAAGGTTTACACAAAACATGCAAAAACAGGGTTTTTTTACCCCTCTTTTGGCAAGGTTGAGTTAGTTTGACCACTTTGAATTAGAATCTAACCAAATAATTTGGTATAAGTGGTCATAATGAACTTTTGGAGCTATAAAACCTTTCACTTTTCCCATAAAATCAGGCCTAATACCCTCTTTTTTGTCTCAGAGGTAGGTCAGTCCTCTCATGCAATAAGTTGGCAGTTTTGGGGAAAAGAGTTAGATAGTGAACCAGAGGTCCTTATGATCAACTGGTGAGGTTTTTAAAATTGGGGGACATATAGGAGAACATAATTAACCAATATAAAATTTTTGGATTCCAATAATATGGTCTGGCCAAGGAGGTTTATAGGAAGACCTAGAGGAAAACTTGAAAACCCAACCCCTAATGAGATGTAACTCCAAGTTTTGGTCTTATCCAGGCACTTTAATGTTTTTTGTGATGTTTTCAGGGGTCAATTTGATGTGTTCATGTTATTGAAATTATTTTATTTTAATTATTATCACTTTTTGGCCCACAAAGTGCTAATAGACCTGTTGACATGGCATAACCCTTATTCCAAAATAGGGGTAACTTCCATTTTGGGGTCTTGTTGAAGTCTCAAAATGTTTTGAACATGTTGGTGGGTCAATTTGAGAGGTGAGGAAGATTTTTATTGGCTTGTAAATTCCACAAGAAGCCACATCCAACTCTAGACATACTCAGACCCTAATGAGAAGCATGAAAACCACCTAAATATCAACTTTAGACACTTATATCTCTCACAAACAGTTGCATGGGACCCTGAGCCAATTATACATGTTAGAGAGGGTCCTTAAGAAGATCTTAGTGGAATTTTTCAAGGGTTCCAATGTCTAAAATTTATGAACAAAGGTTAAGAATCTAGGTCACTCAAAACCCTTGTAAAACCCTCACAAGGACACGATTTGAGAGATAGACCAGTTTGAGCACCTGAAAGTAGGGAGATAGTCATGAAACCAACTAAAAGTTATAGAGGACTCTTAGAGGATTTGACACATGTGCTTTAATTGTATGTAATTTAATGAAACAGGGGAAAACCAGGCTTGTTTTGGCCATTTTGAGTGGTGTGCAAGTTATAGGAGTTAGAGGATGAAAAAAAATTGGAAGGAAGCTATACACTTGAGATAAATCCCAAAATTAATCTTATCTTCTGACTTAGAATCTAAGTATCCTAACCAAATTCACACTTTCATCCAGTCCAATGAGCTAAAATAGTGAATACTTGAGAAAGTGGTGAAAATCAATTAGGGAAACCTTTTAAAGGATTTTTATTGAAACTAATGGTATGGGATACTTGGACAAGTGTCATTCACTCTTGTGCATGGATCAGTTATGAGAATTGGGGAGTTTTGATGCCAAGTGGAGAAGGTGCATGGAAAGGAGCCTTTTATAAATTACAAGTGATGATTTTGCATGTCCACAAGTATAGGGATGGTCAGGCATCAATCCAATGCATGTGAGGACTTGTTTGTAACCCCTCTTTCTCAAACCAAGCATCAGACCTGACCATTTGTATTCATAGAGGCAGTTTTGGAAGGCAACTCGGGTGGGCAGTTTCTTTTGTCAAATTGGTAGTTTTGTGCCATTTTTCACTATCTTTATGGATTTTTTTGAACAAGTATACACTATTACATGACATAACTCAACCCACCTCTCATCCACATGCAATTTTAATTGATTCTATCATATGGACACATGTCCAATTGACTATTGGACTTCCCTTCTCTCTACCTTCCCAATTCTTCTATAAATTCTAGCCATTTGGCATTATATGGGATCTCTATGCCTGTGTATGGTGAATCCCTGTCAAAATTTTATCTTGAAGTAATAAAGACAAGTGTTTTACCTCTTTCAAATATTACACTAAGTGTATATGCTTGGTTTTAGTCTTGTGCAAGTGTAATTTCCTTTACCTTCACATATTGATTCCATTGGTACCTAGTGTATTGTGTTTTCCTTCTTGCAAGTCAACAAAAAGTGTCTGAATAGAATGCAGATGTAAGTGAGTAGGCTTCTCAATAAAGTGTCTTAGAATGCCTATTGTTTAGTTCCTCCTACCCTGTGTCATCTATAAGACCCCATGTTGAAACATTGATCTGAGGGGAGATTGATGTTGAATGAAGTGTATGTGTTAGTTGTCATTAGTTTCTAGTGTATGTCAAAGGTAAGAGTAGAGCACAATATTTTAGTGCATCACCTCTAGTAGAATAGGTTTATTTTCAGTTGTTTTAACTCTTTTCATCCCCGCTAAATTTTTAGTAGTAGGAACATGAGATTAAATGATGCATCAAGGGGAGCTAGCCCTTAATCTAGAGGTTCATCTCATAAGTTTGCTCACCCACAACAAGTGAGATGTCCCCATTTTTCCACTTGGATTAGAGGTCTAGAAAACCTCTTCTCATAAGGTGCATCCAATTGACAATAGTTTTTTGCATGCTCGATGGGACTCAAAGTTCCATTCTTTGAGAAGTTTTGGTGTTATTCTCAAGACATCAGCCTTTGGAGGCAATTCACTAAGCACCAATAGTGACTCCAAGTTCATATCTACTATTTGAGGAGTCCACGTATACCTATTAAAATAATTTTCTTATTTTATACTCTTTTTTTGAAGTAACTCATGGAGAATTATGAGTTTGAGCTTGTTTTGAGACAAGTTAAAGAATTGTGTCCAGCTTTGCCTCTTCCTCCTAACTATGAGCAAGTTCTTCGCCAGCTTTGTCTGGATCCTCATCAAGCATATGTTGTCAATGACCAACCTCATCAAAAAAATTCTCCATCTATCTCACCTAGCTCCTCTTAAATCCATTCCATTATTAGTTTCAAAATAACTCTCCTTGATTATCAAAACTATATGTTAGACCTTGACACTAGGTGTGGTTGTGGTCAAAATATTCATAGTGTTTGTGTCAAGAGTGTGAGGGAAGTTTTGGAGCAAGTAAAAATGGAATGGATCCCTATAGAGAAAGCTAGTTGGCCATGTCTTTATAATGATATGCTTGACATTTGTGGTTTAATATTTCATCTACAAGAAAGGTTGAGAACTTATTAACAACCTCCATCTTGGCATCTTCAAGGTGTTCTAAATTCCTTGTCCTTTCCCAAAAACTTCTCCTCTTAGAAACCCATACAATAAAGTATTCAAGGAAAGGAATATATCATGATGGAGTTAGTTAGTACACTTGGGGAATATTGTGAAGAAGAAAAATTGAGTTTTGAGGCTCACCTTGAAATGGAAATTGAGTTGGCAAATCAGATGTGGATGAAACCTATCATGGCAGCTAAAATTAAATTATCTAGACCTACTTCTCCATCTTGAAATGAAGGTACCAATCCCAAAGAAACTCCAATATTCCTAGATATATCTTTTTGCCCTTCATCAGCCCCTCAACTCTGTGAAAATACCCATGAACCCACCTTCCCAAGATGGAAAGATGTGATGGAAGCTCATGAAAGAGGGAGCATGTCATGCCTAAGTGGAGAAGTTGTTAGGGAAGAAACATTTATAACCATTCAAATCCCTCCCACCCCTCCTCAAGAATATTTTGAAACTATCCTTCCATCCCTTCCAACTAGCCAAGTTTCCCATCCTAATGTTGAAAATTATATTGCCACTTGGGAATCCCCTTTGGCTAAACTGTCCATTTTTGAAATGCCTAAGGTGGATGTCAATAGGAGGGAGGATGAGATATAAATCTCAAATTGGATTAAATATGGAGAAGAGATAAATTATGGTGAGAAAGGATTAGGTTGTGAGGATATGAAGGAAGATTTCCCTTGTGTTGGAAAAGATATCTTAAAACAAGTTCTCTTAGACTCTAAGAAAGAGGAAGAAATGGCCCTTTTTATCTATTCCTCTCATGATGCAGGCCATCTAAAATATGATGACCTATGGAAAAGGTTTGAGAGCATAAGTAATTAAGGTGAAGCTCTCAAAGAACCTACAAATCCCTTGGAGCTGACCAATCATGACAAACAAGATGTGTCTAAATGGGAGGACATGTGGAAAATTTACATGCAAATGTTCCAAGAGTATGAGGAGGAGGAAAAGGCCAAGCTCCTAAACAATCAAGCTCAAGGTGAGAGAGGACAAATACATGTTGAAGAGAAGCATCATGAAGAAAACCTAGATCATACTAGAGCAATCTATGATGATTTTAGGCCCTTTGAAAGTGATTTGAAGTTTATTCCCACATCCACACATGCATCTACCTCCAACAACTTCCATAAATAATGTCAACAAGAAACACTCCCAAGTGGATTTGATACAATGCTCCTTGAGGAGTTTGAAGAGATTATGAGAATGGAAAATGATTATCAAATCCTTCAAGGAGATATGGACTTACAACAAGTTGTCCCATATACAGATTTTTAGACTTGTCATGATAAGATAAAGGGACAATAGTTTGTAGCATGCTTTGAGGTTCAAGTGGACCTCACCTACCTTGAAAATACATGGGAGATGACCCCATTGAATGGTGTGAAAAATAAAAAAGCAAAGAGAAGACAAGAGTTATCCAACACCCCATCTAAGAAGAAGCATGCTTGGCATCCTCACTCATCTAGTGAGGAAAGATACTTTAGATACTTGCCTTTTGATCCAAGAAGGGAGTTATGAATAAAATGTACCTACATATTTGTTTCTTTTCTATTTGTTAGAAATTTGAGTAAGGAGACAACTGACAGTTTTGATATCATGATATAGAAAGCAGTCTGAGGACTAAACAGTTATCATTTCCATCTAGGGTAGAATGGAATTGTCATGGAAATCAAAGGTTAATGCCCTTGATGTCATTGAGATTGAAACTGATCATGCATTAATGCCAAAGGTTGAGTTGAGCAAACTTGTGGAGTAAATCACATCTGTGAAGTGCTCTTACTTAGAAAAGGCAATCGGGACAAGTCAAGAAGAAAGGAAAACCTGAAATATTCTTGAAGAATTCCTTTAGAGGAATTCTTTCAAAAAGAATGGCAAGGAAAACTCTTTTAGAAAAAATTTCAAGTCCTTCTCAGGAAAGTGGACCTTTTCAAAAAGTCTGAAGGGTATATTTTGAACATTTTTAAGGGCAAGTGGACCTTTTCAAAAAGTTCGAAGGGCAAGTAGACCTTTTCAAAAAGTTTGAAGGGTATCTTTTGAATGTTCTGAAGGGCAAGTGGACCTTTTCAAAAAGTTTGAAGGGTAAGTGGACATTTGTGAAAAGTCCGAAGGGTATCTTTTGAACATTGCAAAGGGCATGTGGACACTTGCATAAAATCTGAAGGGTAGATTGTAAAAAGTTTGAAGGGTATATTTTGAACGTTGTAAAGGGCATGTGGATATTTGCAAAAAAGCCGAAGCGTAGATTAAAAAAAGTTTGAAGGGTATCTTTTGAACATTTCAAATGGCATGTGGACACTTGCAAAAAATTTGAAGGGTAGATTGTAAATAGTCTAAAGGGTATTTTTTGAACATTACAAAGGACATGTAGACACTTGCAGAAAAGCTGAAGAAATGATGCAAAAAAAGTCTAAAGAAATGCCTCACAGACAAAAATTCTAAAGAAATGCCTCATAGATAAAAAATATCAAATAAATGCCTCATGGATAAAAATTCTGAAGAAATGGCGTGAACAAAAAGTTTGAAGAAATGCCTCACAGACAAAAAGTTCAATGAAATGCCTCATAGACAAAAAGTCTAAAGAAATGCCTCACAGACAAGAAGTCTGAAGAAATACCTCATGGAAAAAAAGTCTGAAGAAATGATGCAGACAAAAAGTCCAAAGAAATAACATGAACAAAAAGTCTGAAGAAAATATTTTTCAAGGACATCTCCTATTAGAAGCCAATGATGAATTCTTTCAGATAAATTAGAGGACACTTTAGGATAAAATTAACTCAGATAAAAAGTCCATGGAAATTATCCAGAAGACACAAAGGCCTACAACAATTTGCATAAAGGAACCTTATGAAGGAATTAAATCAAGGTTAAAATATGAGCAAGTCTTGAAGGATTGATGTTGCTAGGAACTATACAAGAATATCAAAGAAAATAAGATCACGACAACATGTCAAAGTCTAACGCTCAATGCAAAGGGTAAAGATTGAGCATATCGAGGATAATCAAAAGGAGTGAAAATGAACCCATGATATAGAAAGTAGCGAGATGCAAAAAGGGAAGAAAAGAAGCTCGATGGTTAATGGCAAAGCAAGTATTACAACTAATGCTACTTTAAAATATCAATGGCTCATGTCTGATCAGTGCATTAGATCTAATGGTGCAAAGCAAACTCAGATGATCCTCTGAGTGCATATGCATTTGATAAATGGCAAAAGGTCATAAGAAAATATCCAACAAAGAAAATAATATGAACTTGGTGTGATGAAATAATTAAAAAGCCAGCAATCAATGTCTTTTAACTATCTATAAAGGAATAACTGGAACTGGTGATGAACTCGATATATCTTCACAGAGCTCAAGTTATTCAATCAAAGTGATCGAGGAAGCGACACAGTTAAGTAGAAGTGCAGATGTCAAAGATAGTAAAGGCTTTTGAACGTCACTATTTGAAGCATAAATTGAGACACGAAGTTAGAGTCACATTGAATGCAGATTAAAAGTGATCGAGGAAGTGACACAATTAAGTGTAGTAGAAGTGTAGATGCCAAAGATAGTAAAGAAATTTGAACGTTGCCGAGTGAAGCATGAATCGTGACACAAAGTCAAAGTCGCATTGAATTTAGATCAAAAGCTTGAACCTATTAAGTATAGTTTAAGTGTGAACACTTTACAGATAAAAAATTGTAAGATGCAACTGTTTATATATGCTATGAATAGATCATTTAAATGTTGCTATCTTTTTACTATTTCTGAGATAATAATTAGAGTGTTAACTCAAAATTATCAAGTAAGGACATATGTAGACAGTGTAAAAATGGCAAATAAAATAAGGTGTGTCAAAGTAGAAGATATCTAGACAAAAAGAGATAAAGGTAGATAAGCTGAGAAGGCACATAATGAAGGTGCAGTTATAGACTAGACTTGTCACAAAAAAGTGAACAAGATTCATTCTAAATCTCTTTTGTATTTTGAAGTTGCAGCTTCATTTATTTGATAGGTTGGTGCCATAAAAAAACTAAGTTGGTGCTCAATTAAAAATTTGATGCTTTCTTAGAGTGGGTGCTCTTGAATGTAACTAGTGAGGTGTGTTTGTGAGACTTCTTTTCTGTGAGGCTAGATTAGAATAGTAGCTTCTAGAAACTTTTCTCACCATGGTTTTTCCCTTTGGGTTTCCATGTAAATATTTAGTGTTCAACATTCTTGTGTGTGTGTGTGATTTATATTTTGTTCTTTACTTTGCATATACTTTAAGTATCTTGTTTAAAATTTTTAAGAACCAAGTTTTAGCTCATCTATTGATTCACCCCCCCTCTTAATAGATAGTGCGTTCAATAATTGATATCAGAGCGCATGTTCCTTAGGAGAAGTTTAATCAACTCAAGTATATCATGTTTGGTGAACATAATGGCCTACCAAGAAGGATCTTCATCAAACAAGGCTCCTTTGTTCAATGGGTCTAACTATGCTTTTTTTAGCATAAGAATGGAAGCATATTTGTCTTCCCTAGGGTTTGATGTATGGATGTCTATGGTAAATGGTTACACATCTCCTGCTATAACTCTTGTTGATTAGGTGGCCAAAAAAGCTTATGAAAACAATGTCAAAGCTAAGAATGTTATTCTTGATGGGTTGTAAAACTTTGAGATTATCAAATTTATGCACTGCCAGAGTGCAAAAGAATCTAGAATAAGTTAAAAAGTATCTATGAAGATGTTAAAGTGAAACAAGACAAACTACAAATGCACAAAGGATAGTTTGAAAGCCTAAAAATGAATGAAAAAGAGAAGGTAGCTGACTACCTCCTCAAGGTAGATGAGATGCTCAATGCCATAAGAGGACTTGGAGAAATAATAGAAGAATCAAGTAGACTCCAAAATTTTGACCATTGAAAAAGTGAGATATTTGGACAAGCTTTCCATGGATGAACTACATGGAACGTTCATAGCCTATGAAATGAGGATGGGAGCGATAGACACAGTCAAGAGAAAAGCAGCCTTCAAATTAGCAAAATCTGCAAAAGAAGAAGCCTATGTGCTCAATTCTGAGGAGATTGATGGTGAAAAAGCAAATTTTGTTAGAATACTAAAGAGAGGATCAAGTAAGTATAAAGGAAAACTTCCATTAAAATGTTTTAACTATGGCAAGGTAAGACACTTCAGTATAAAATGTCCATTCAATAAGGACAACGTTGAGCAAGTTAAAAATATCAAAAAGGTAAAACTACATTATGATAAGAAGAAAAACTTCTTCAAGAATAAAAATGGGTTATATATAAAATAATAATGTGACTCAGTAGGAGAAAGTAACAGTGTTAGCTCTGATGATAAGAATGATTGTGCCTTTCTAGCTGAGGAAAATGAGTTCTTATTTATGGCAGAAGAATTCACTTTCTTGAATCAAGAACAAAATGAAGAAGAAGGTTTTGATGAAGGAGAAGAAGGTGAGATTGATCTTGAAGGTGAGATGGTGTGTGCTCTTGAAGAAATAAAAAATCTAAGAAAAAAACTCAACATAGAAGAGCCATGAGAAGGAGCTTGAAAAGGCTAATCAAATAATTATGACACTAAAAAATCAAGTTGAGGAAGCCAACAGAATAGTAGAAGTCTTAAAAATAGATCTCCAGTCAAAATCTAATGAATGCATGAGACTTGAAGCATAAATAATATCCTTAAGGAAAGAACTTGAGAAGGCAAGAGACCATATAAGCAAAATCTTAAAGCTGATGAAAGGATCAGAAGCTCTTAGTGAACTGATCAGTGTGTAAAATCCTTCAATTGAAAAGTCAAGTCTTGGATACAATAAAAAAAAGGATCCTTAGCTTGTACATCAATGAACTTGTATGATAACTTCAAGAAAGGAGGAGAATCAAAAGCTATGAACAAAAAAGAAGCGACGAAGGCAAAGACCAAAAAGGACATAAAGACTAATCCAAAGAAAGATGTAGAAGGATACTTCAAAGTGGCAGACCTGAAAAAGCAAAAAGGTAAAAGTTTTTGGTATATTGCACCATAGAACGATATGACCAAGTATGCTCCTTCCTTTTATGGTTATTATTTTAGTTGTAATCAGTTTGGTCATAGGGTTGTTGATTGTAGAGTCTTTCCTACTAAAATATTTAATTTTGCTAGTAGAAATTCATTTGCTCTTTTGATAGATTCAAATTTAATATGTTACAATTGCAATAATTTTGGACATATAGCTAAGTATTGTAGAGCTAACATTGCAATGACAATAAAATACAACTTAGGCAAAGGCAAGTTTTTAAATGAGAATAGAGTTTCAAAGGCCACTTTTAAAGAGAAGAGAAAGGCAAATAAGATACCCAAAAAGATATGGAAGGTGAAAGACCAATCCTTGATTGCTCAAATGGCACTCTATGTCAAAGATCAAAACTTGTGGGTCATAGATAGCGGTTGATCAAAGCATATGATTCGGGACAAGAGCAAATTCACCAATTTAAGTAGATGCAAGGAAGGGATTGTCAGTCTAGGTGATAACATTGTAGTCAGAATAAGAGGTAAAAGAACCTTGCACATAGATGGCAAGCTTCCTACACATGACATCCTGTATGTTAAAGGACTTAAACATAATATTTTAAGTGTAAGTCAGATGTGTGATAATGGTTATGAAGTCACATTTAATGTTGAAGGTTGTAAACTGAAAAGAGTTGGAAAAACCATTACACATGGAAGAAGAATTGAAAGCAACATATACAACTTGATTGAAGAAAATGATGCAAGTTGCCTCTTTAGAAAATTCAATGAGAGCTAGTTATGGCATAAAAGAATGGGTCACATCAACTTCGACAATCTAGTCAAAGTAAGCTCTAACAAGTATGTTAGACATATGCCCAAAATTATCAAACCTACAGACATCACATGTAGAGCGTGCCAACTAGAAAAGCAGACAAGGGTCAAATTTGAAAAAAAAGAGTATATGACCTCAAAACCCTACAAGTAGTTCATACATATCTATGTGGTCCTACTAAGACAAAAGGATCCAAAGGTGTATACTAATTTATGTTATTTATAGATGACTTCTCAAGGATGACATGGGTAACTTTCTTGAAAGATAAATCACAAGCCTTTGAAAGATTCAAGATCTTCAAGGCCATTGTTTAAGATCAAAAAAAGGTGAAGAATTCACCTCCAATGAGTTTATAGAATATTATGAGAAGCATGGGATTAAGAGACAGTACTCTGTTGCATGAACTCCATAGCAAAATGGAGTTGTAGAAAGAAAAAATAGAACTGTGAAGGAGATGGTCAAAACAATGATGAAAGAGGCAAAACTTCTTGATGGATATTAAAAAGAGGTAGTCCAAATAGTAGTATATATCCTAAATAGAGTTCAACATAGGGTAAAGAGTGATAAAACCCCATATGAACTATGGTTTGGAAAACCTACATTCGTAAAATATTTTAGGGTGTTTAGAAGCAAGTGCTACATCAAAAGAAAAGAGGCCAAACTAGGAAGTTTCGAATCAAGATGTGATGAAGGAATTTTTCTTGGATACTCCACCCACAATAAAGCCTATGTGTGTTACAACAGACAGCTGCATAAAATAGTTGAAAGCGTCAACGTCAAGGTAGAAGAAGGATTCAAACAAGTTGAGACTAATGAAGATATCAGAATTGAAGAATCAGAAGGAGCAAAAAATGAAGTAGAAGATAGTGAAGATGAGGAAGAAAAGAGTAAAAAGGCACCTATAAGGTTTGTTCAAAAAGAACATCCTAAGGAGCAAATAATTGGCAACAAAGATGAGGGTGTTCAGACTAGGAGAAGAGTTGTAATAAACACGAAGCAAGTAAACTTTGCTCTACTTTCAGAAATTGAGCCTAAGACCTTCTACTTTCAGAAATTGAGCCTAAGACCTTCAATGAAGCTATCAAAGATGAAAATTGGCTAACAGCCATGGTAGAAAAACTCAGCCAAATTGAAAAGAATAAAACTTGGGAATTAGCTCCTAGACCCTCGAACAAGAATGTAATAGGAACTAAGTGGGTTTACAAAAACAAACCCAATGAAGATGGAGCAGTAATAAGAAACAAAGTTAGACTGGTGTGCAAAGGATATGCACAAGTAGAAGGCATAGATTTCAAAGAAACATTTGATCATGTGGCAAGACTGAAAGCTATTAAAATGTTCTTGGCATTCTCTGTTCACAATAAATTCAAAGTATATCAAAAATATGTGAAGTTAGAATTCTTAAATGGAAACTTAGAAGAGGAAATGTACATTGAACAACCAGAAGGATTTTAGTTAGCAGAGGAAGAAAATTATGTGTACAAACTAAAGAAAGCTTTATATGGTTTGAAACAAGCACCTAGAGCATGGTATTCATGATTGGATCAATACCTGCAAGGACAAGGTTTCATAAAAGGGTGCACAGATAGTAATCTATACTTTAACTTAGAAGGTGAGCATATGCTGATTGTTTTTGTATATGTGGATGATATTATCTTTGGAGGTGGTGATAGTAACATGTGCAAAGAATTTGCCACGCAAATGCAAAATGAGTTTGAAATGTCAATGCTGGGAGAACTTGCCATCTTTCTTGGTTTACAAATTACAAAAACTAATGAAGGGATATTCATATCTCAAGCAAAGTATGCGAAGGAGATGCTCAATAAATTTGGAATGGGGGACAGCAAACTAGTTGGTACTCCCATGATGACTAGCTGCAATCTAAGCAAGGAATATGAGTCTCCTAATGTAAATAATATGCTATATAGATCAATGATTGGTAGCCTATTGTACCTAATAATATCAAGACTAAACATCATGCAAGTAGTATGCATGGTTGCACAGTTTCAAGAAACTCCCAAAGAATCACATGTTAATGTTGTAAAAAGAATATTCAGGGACATCAAGAGCATAATTGACTATGGGTTGTGGTACCCAACTAGTGAGGATCTTACTTTGGTTGCATATACTAATGTTGATTGGGTAGTAAGTGTGGATAATAGAAAAATCACAAGTGGTAGTGTATTATTTCTAGGTAACAGACTTGTGTCTTGGCTAAGCAAGAAGCAAGAATCGATTACACACTCTACAGCTAAAGTAGAGTATGTCACAGTAGTTTCTTGCTACACTCAAGTCTTATGGATGAAGCAAACTCTCAAGGACATAAAGGTAGAATATCAAGAACTTATCTATATTTATTGTGATAATTCAAGTGCCGTAAATCTATCCAAGAATTCAGTGATGCATTCTAGAACCAAGAATATCTCCATAAAATATCATTTTTTGAGAGAAATGGTAGCAAGTTAGGAGGTCACGATGGAATATGCGCCAACCAAGGATCAGATTGTAGATATCTTTACCAAGCCTCTTCCCAAGGAGCAATTTGAGTATCTGAGAGAGAAGTTGGGAGTTATAGCTCTCACCCCATATCACTAGCCTCTTGTGATAGGTTAGAAGTCTAAGGGGAGCATTGTAGGCATTTTATTAAGCTCTTAGATTAAGAATGAAGGCAATCTACTATGTACCTTACACATCATTTTTCATCTGATGTTAAGGAACAGACTAAGGTTTGTTGGATCTATATGTTTATGCTCATCTATGTAAGAGATATATCTAATGTTGATTGGTATTTTAGACCAATGCTATATCCAAGATTAGTTGAAGCATATGAAATCCTAGAGAATCGTAGTAATAGTTCAGGTCGATGTGCATTATCCAAGGGGGAGTATTTTTTTTCATAATGCTCTATCTAGATAGGTCCAAGGATCAAAATAGCTCAGTAGTAGTGTGTCTTATTGAATTAGCAAACACTTTTTGTCATTAATGTCAAAGGAGGAGAAATTAGAATAAGAGTAAGCAATCAGAATGAGAAGGGACTTTCAAGGATGTTTTTGCTCATTAAGGATGTTTTTTCTCATTGAGGATGTTTTGCCATCAGTGACAAAGGGGGAGATTATTGGAAATTTGAGCAAAGAAATAGTTGATAGTTTTGATATCATGATACAGAAAGTAGTATGAGGGCTGAACAGTTATCATTTCCATCTAGGGCAGCATGGAATTGTCATTGATGTCAAAGGTTAATGTCCTTGATGTCATTTAGATTAAAACTAATCATGTATTAATGCCAAAGGTTGAGTTGAGCAGACTTGTGGAGTAAATCACATTTGTGAAGTGTTCTTACTTAGAAGAGGCAATCGAAATAAGTCAAGAATAATGGAAAACCCGAAATAGTCTTGAAGAATTCCTTCGGAGGAATTCTTTCAAAAAATAAGACAAAGACAACTCTTTCAAAAAAAATTCAAGTCCTTCTCGAGCAAGTAGACCTTTTCAAAAAGTCTGAAGGGTATCTTTTGAACCTTTCAAAGGGCAAGTGGACCTTTTCAAAAAGTTTGAAGGGCAAGTGGACCTTCTCAAAAAGTTCGAAGGGCAAGTGGACATTTTCAAAAAGTCCAAAGGGTATCTTTTGAATGTTGTAAAGTGCATGTGGACACTTGCATAAAATCTAAATGGTAGATTGTAAAAAGTCTGAAGGGCATCTTTTAAACATTGCAAAGGGCATGTGGACACTTGTAGAAAAGCTAAAGGGTAGATTGCAAAAATTTTGAAGGGTATCTTTTGAATGTTGCAAAGGGTGTGTGAACACTTGCATAAAAGCTGAAGGGTAGATTATAAAAAGTCTGAAGAGTATCTTTTGAATGTTGCAAAGGGCATGTGGACACTTGCAGAAAATTCAAAGAAATGATGCAGACAAAAAGTCTGAAGAAATGCCTCACGGACAAAAAATTTGAAGAGATGACGTGGAAAAAAAGTCCAAAGAAATGCCTCACAAATAAAAATTCTGAAGAAATGCCACACAGATAAAAAGTCTGAAGAAATGCCTCATGAACAAAAAGTCTAAAGAAATAACATGGATAAAAAGTCTGAAGAAATAATGTGGACAAAAAGTCCAAAGAAAAGATTTTCGAAGGACATCTCCTATTCAAAGTCAATGACGAATTATTTCAGAGGACACTTCAGGATGAAATGAACTCAAACAAAAAGTTTGTAGAAATTGTCTCGAAGACACAAAGGCCCGCAACAATTTACATAAAGGAACCTTACGAAGGAATTAAATCAAGGTTAAAAGATGAGCAAGTCTTGAAGGATCGACGTTGAAAGGAACATTACAAGAATGCAAGAAAGTAAGATCACACCAATATGTTAAATTTTAATGCTCAATACAAAGGGTAAAGAGTGAGCATATGGATGATAATCAAAAGGAGCGGAAGCGAACCCATGATATAGAAAGCAGTGAGATGTGAAAAGGGAAGAAATGAAGCTTAATGGTTAATGGCAAAGCAAGTATTAAAACTAATGTTGCTTTAAAAGATCAATGCCTCATGTATAATCAGTGTATTAGATCCAATGGTGCAAAGCAAACTTAGATGATCCTCTGAGTGCATGCATATTTGACAAGTGTCAAAAGGTCATAAGGAAAGATCCAACAAATAAAAGAACATGAACTTGGCATGATGGAAGAATTAAAAAGCTCACAATCAATGCCTTCTAACTGTCTATAAAGGAATAATTGGAACTGGTGATGAACTCGATATATCTTCACAAAGCTCGAGATAATTCAATCAAAGTGATCAAGGAAGCGATGCAGTTAAGCAGAAGTGCAGATGTCAAAGATAGTAAAGGCATTTGAATGTTGTCGTTTAAAGCATGAATTGAGACATGAAGTCAGAGTCACATAAAAAGAAGATCAGAAGTGATCGAGGAAGCAGTGTAATTAAGTGTAGTAGAAGTGCAGATGCCAAAGATAGTAAAGAAATTTGAATGTTGCCGAGTGAAGCGTGAATCGAAACGCAAAGTCAAAGTCACATTGAATGTAGATCAAAAGCTTGAACTAGTTAATTATAGTTGAAGTGTGAACACTTTAAAGATAGAAAACCCTAAGATGCATTTGCCTATATATGCTACGATTAGATCATTTTAATGTTGATGTCTTTTTACTGTTGTTGGGATAATAATTAGAGTGTTAACTTAAAATTATTGAGTGAGGACATATGCAGACAATGTAAAAAGGGAAAAGAAAATAAGGTGTGTTAAAGTAGAAGATATCTAGACACAAAGAGATAAAGTTAGATAAGTCAAGAAGGCACACAATGAAGGTGCATTTACAGACTAGACTTGTAATGGAAAAGTGAACAAGATTCATTCTAAATCTCTTTTATATTTTAAAGTTGCAGCTTCATTTCTCTGATAGGTTGGTGCCATCAGAAAAACTAAGTTGGTGCTCAGTTAGGAAGTTGACGCATCCTTAGAGTGGGTGCTCTTGAATTTAACTAGTGAGGTTTGTCTGTGAGACTTATTTTCTATGAGGTTGGATTAGAATAGTTGCTTCTAGTAGCTTTTCTCATCATAGTTTTTCCCTTTGGGTTTCCACGTAAAAATCTAGTGTTGAGCATTCTTGTGTGTGTGTGATCTCTATTTTGTTCTTTACTTTGCATATACTTTAAGTATCTTGTTTAAAAGTTTTAAGAACTAGGTTTTAGCTCATCTACTGATTCACCCCCCTCTCAATAGATATTGTTTTCAACACTACTATGTTTGTTTTCACTAAGTGCTAAGTAGCACAAGTGTGTTTGTTTTAGTCCTTGTTGTGTGTCTCTTTCCTTTTTGTGTTTGAGGTAGTCAATGGTTGTCTTGTTGATCAAGGTTTGAGTCAATGGTCAAGTCTCTTACTTGTTTTAGTCCTTAGATGACTCCTAAACCCAATGGACTAATAAGGCTACTAGTCTAGTTAGTATAGCAAGCATACTACCCCCATGAGTCACCAAATTGTTGACCAGATTTTACTTTCTAGTCAAATTAGGGAACCTATAGGAAAAAACTTGAGATTTTGGGTCTATAGGGAATTTAAATGGATGCTATAAAATGTTCAAGGGTCAATTAATGTCATTTTATGTTTTAATAACTCTAGTTATCAGTCCCCTGGGTTTATTTATCTTTTTTAGGTCATTTAGAGTGCATTTAATGCTTAGTACAATTTTTTTTGCAAAGTATACAACTGTTAAAAGGTAATATCACATGTCATGTGTCCTAAGGAGTATGTAGTATCTATCCCTAACTGAAATTTGGCATGTTGATCAAGAAAGAGTAGTTTTCTCTCAAAAATAAGAGCTTTTGGCAACTTTTACAGACTTCCTAAATCCATCATCAGCCAAAAATGTGATAATAGAAAATCTTCACCTTCCCACACTCATTTACACATTTTGAATTCAAGTAAAATGCAAAATTATGCTTCTGCAACTTATTTTCTCATTTTCTCCTTTTGGCATACAAAGAAGGTTAAACTTCAAGTGCCCACCATGAGCCGTACAGTTGAAGTTGGAGGAAATGATTTTGGGAGTGGATAGGGATCTGAGTCTACTCCACATCCATAATAAGAAGTTTAAATTTTTTGAATCCTCCTCTATGAACAATCGTTAACAATCTAGGCAGCTTTTTAGGAAATTAAATTGAAGAGGGGTTCATTGTTTGCATTCTTCTTCATTTTTCTTGTTTTTTTCATATGATTCCATGTATTTTAGAGTGTCTCTACATGATATTCAATCAATTCCCATGCTTTTTCTTGCCTTTGAGAAATCAATTGTTGAGAAAGTCTCTTATAGTGACTGCTTCTTGTAGTTTGCAAAATTGGGTATGCAAGTCCTGAGTTTTTTTCCAACATCTAAGGAGCTCCATGCAGGTTTATATGTGTTTAGATCCATGTTTTAAAAGTGTTTCATTCAATTCAATTCTAAAATATTAGTCAATTCCTTCAAACCAAGTTGCCTCTCCCTTGTTCACTGCCTTGCTAACAAAGTGTACCTATAGTCAGCTTCTACAGGGGCATGAGGAGGTTGAACGGATAATAAAAGGATTAAATGTATGGTGGGATGTATTTATAAGGTTATATAATTCTAAAAAGTCATGATTTTCATGTCATAAAGACTATAATGGGCCATAAGTGGGATTTTTTCATTCAAAGTTCTAACTGACTGAGTTTTGCTCCTAAATCCCTAAACATCCTAAACAAAGTTCCCAGGGGTCTTTTTGATTTTCATAAGGTTGGGATAGATTTTGTTTTGAGGATTATTCTTATTCCCACATTATATTCCTAAAAATGATCAAAATTCATGCCAAGTTTGAGCTTTAATGGGCAAGGACCATGCATACTTTGAGACATGTCAAAAGGGCAAAAAAGACACTGAAAGTAAATAGTGACATCTATAGGATTTTAGAGGGAAGGTTGGTGTTGACACCTAAGGAGCTTCTTGACATTGCCCAAGTTTGAGAATCATCTCCAAACATTCGAAGAAGGTGTCCTGAGCATTCACAATGTAGGAAAGGTGATCACTACATCAAGTAACTTTCTTGGCCATCCCATGTCTGTACATAGGGTACATAGGGTAGTGAGGGTAATGTTCCATTGGATGGCACAAAAGATGGTTTTGAAGGCTTATAAAGATAAGCTAGAGCCTAAGTGTGGATGTTATAATCCTAAATGAAATCCAAACAAACTAAAGAGATTTCAAACATACCCCAAATAACCTTTAGATGGCCTAAAAAGTAATCTATAGGTTTGAGTAGCATCCTATAGCTAGTCTATTTGAGAGATTGGTCTCAGTCAGTAATAGGGAGGTTTTGAAGCAAATTAAGGCATGTAAAGTGATGAAATAATGTGATGATGTTTATAATAGACAACAAAGGTTTGCTTACCCATTTTGAGGCTCAAACATATACCTTGATAACCTATAGCTATGTAAAGTGGGCAGACACAGTCAGAATTTGGGGATGATGACAGTTATGAACAAGGTAGTCTTTGGAGACCTAATTCATGGATACAACAAATGAAATGATGAATAAAGTATAATATCAGAATAAAAAACAAGGAATTTCATATATTTAAGGTCAAAACCTACAATATCAACCTATAGGCTTGTAAGTTATCTCAGTCCTAACATTAAAAATGCCTAGTTTTAAGGACAAAGGGTATAGAATGCACATACACTAAGCTTGGCCTAATAAGATGGTTAAGTAATAACTTTCACAAGATTAAAATCATGATAGAAAGTTACTTGTTTCACTAAAGCATGAAAAGAGCCCATGTTTACTATCTCAGTCCTGATAGGGCAATGGTTGGTGATGACAAGGTGCCAAGTTTTGACTTCCATGGAGAAGTATGAATAATTTCATACATGTTGAATGGTCAAGTAATATAAATTGAAGGTATTGACATTCCTAAGATCATGAAAAATCCATCCAAACACCTTTTCACCTAAGCAAGGTTTCTTCAATCTGTATAGCTAGTTTTAAAAGGACCTTATTCCAAGAGATAAGTTGTGATTCTCAATAGCAAGCAAGCTTCCTATGGACTTACAAAGATTCATGAGCTTGGAATAAGGATGAGAAACATGTTGGAATGGTATTTAGGCATAGGAATGGCATAGAAGGAGCAACCACATGGAGGTTTACACAAAAACATGCAAAAATAGGGTTTTTTTACCCCTCTTTTGGTAAGGTTGAGTTAGTTTGACCACTTAGACTTAGAATCTAACCAAATACGTTGGTAAAACTAGTCATCATGACCTTGTGGAGCTCCCAAACCTTTCAATTTGTCCATCAAATCAGGCCTAATACCATCTATTTAATCTCAAAAGTAGGTCAGTCCTCTCATACAAGAAGTTGGCAGTTTTGGGGAAAAGAGTTGGATAGTGAACCAGATGTCCTTATTATCAATTGGTGAGGTTTGTGCAGTTGGGGGACATTTAGGAGAACATAAGGAACCAATATAAAAGGTTGGGATTCTAGGAATATGGTCTATACAAGGAGGTTTTCAGGCAAATCTAGAGGAAAACATGAAAACCTAACCCCTAATGAGATGTCACTACAAGTTTTGGTCTTATCCAGGCACCCTAATGTTTTGTGTGATGTTTTAAAGGGTGAATGTGATGTCTTCATGCTATTGGAAGGTTTTTCCTCCAAGTGATAATGGGCCTATTGACATGGCATAACCCTATTCCAAAATAGGGGTAACTTCCATTTTGGGGTCTTGTTGAACTCTCCAAAGGTTTTGAACAATTTGGTGGGTCAATTTCAAAGGTGAGGAAGCATTTTGTTGCCTTGAAAACTCCACAAGAAGCCACATTCATCTCCAAACATACTCAAGCCCTCATGAGAATCATGTAAACCACCTAAAGATCAACTTTGGACACTCATATCTCTCAAAAATAGATGCATGGGACCTTGAGCCAATTGGACATGTTAGAGAGGGTCCTTAAGGAGATCTTAGTGGAATTTTGCAAGGGTTCTAATGTCTAACCTTTATTAACAAAGGTTAAGAGTCTAGGTCACTCAAAAACCTTGTAAAACCCTCACAAGGACCCGATTGGAGAGATAGAGAATTTTGAGCACCTGAATGCAGGGGGATGGTCATGAAACAAACTAAAAATTATAGAGGACTCTCAAAGGATTCCACACATGTGCTTTAATTGTATGGAATTTTATGGAACAAGGGAAAACTAGGCTTGTTTTGGCCATTTTGAGTGGTGTGAAAGCTACAAGATGAGTTATAGGATAAAAAAAGTTTTGGAAGGAAGATATACACTTGAGATAACTCCCAAAATTCATCTCATCTTTTGAATCAGATTCTAAGTGCCCTGACCAAACTCACACTTTCAACCAGTCCAGTGAGCTAGAATAGTGAACACTTGGGAAAGTGGTGAAAAGAAATTAAGGAGACCTTTTAAAGGATTTTTCTTGAAACTAATAGTATAGGAGACTTAGACAAGTGTCGTTCCCTCTTGTGCATGGATCAGTTATGAGAATTTTTGAGTTTTGGATGCCAAGTGGAGAAGGTGCATGGAAAGGAGCCTTTTGGAAACTGTCAGTGATTATTTTGCATGTCCACAAGAATAGGGATGGTCAGGTATTAATCCAATCCCTATGGGGACTTTTTTGTAACCCTTTTTTCTCAAACCAACCATCAAAATTGACCATTTGTAGTGATAGAGGCAGTTTTGGTAGGCAACTCAGGTGGGCAATTTCTTTTGTCAAATTGGTAGTTTTGTGCCACTTTTCACTATCTTTATGAATTTTTTTGAAAAATTATACATTATGACATGGCATAACTTGACCCATCTCTCTTCTAAATTCAATTTTAATTGATTATATCATATGGACACATGTCCAAGTGACTCTTGGACTTCCCTTATCTCTACCTTCCCAATTCTTCTATAAATTTTGGCCATTTTGGCATTGTATGGGATTTTTTTGCTTAGGTATGGTGAATCTCTGCCAAAATTTTACCTTGAAGCAATAAATACAAGTGTTTTACCTCGTTCAAAGATTAAACTGAGTGTATATGCTTGGTTTTAGTCTTGTGCAAGTGTTATTTCCTTTACCTTCACATGTTGATTCCATTAGTACCTAGTGTATTATGTTTTCCTTCTTGTAGGTCAACAAGAAGTGTCTGAAGAGAATGCAAGTGTGAGTAGGCTTCTCAATAGAGTGCCTTATAATGCCTATTGTTTAGTTCCTCCTCCCCTGTGTCATCTATAAGACCCCATGTTGAAACACTGATGTGAGAGGGGAGATTGATGTTGAATGAAGTGTATGCATTATTTGTTATTAGTTTCTAGTGTATGTCAAAGGTAAGAGTAAAGAAAAATCTTTTGGTGCATCACCTCTAGTAGAATAGATTTATTTTTAGTTGTTCTAACCCTTTTCATCCCCCCTAAGTTGTTAGTAGTAGGAACATGAGCTTAAATGATGCATCAAGGGGAGCTAGCCCCTAATCTAGAGGTTCATCTCACATGTTTGCTCACCCACAACAAGTGAGATGTCCTCATTTTTCCACTTGGATTAGAGGCCCTAAAAAACTCTTTTTGGCATGCCCAATGGGACTCATAGGTCAATTGCTTGAGAAGTTTTGGTGTTCTTCTTAAGACATCAGCCTTTAGAGGCAATTCACTAAGCACCAATGGCGAGTGCGAGTTCATATCTATTGGTTGAGTAGTCTAGGTATACCTATTGAAAGTGTTTTTTTTAATTTTATACTCTTTTCGTGAAGTAACTCATGGAGAATTGTGAGTTTGAGCTTGTTTTGACACAAGTTAAAGAGTTGTGTCTAGCTTTGCCTCTTCCTCCTAACTATGAGCAAGTTCTTGGCCAACTTTGTCATGATCTTCATCAAGCATATGTTATCAATGACCGGCCTCATCAAAAAATTTATCCATCTAGCTCACCTAGCTCCTCTTCAAGCCATTCCATTATTAATTTCAAAATAACTCTCCTTAATTATCAAAACTATATGTTAGACCTTGACACTAGGTGTGGTTGTGGTCAAAATATTCGTAGTGTTTGTGTCAAGAGTGAGAGTGAAGCTTTAGAGAAATTAAAAAGGGAATGGATCCCTATAGAGAAAGTTAGTTGGTCATGTCTTTCTAATGATATGCTTGACATTTGTGGTTTGATCTTCCATCTTGAATAAAGGTTGAGAACTTATGAACAACCTCCATCTTGGCATCTTCAAGGTGTTCCAAATTCCTTGTCCTTTCCCAAAAACCTCTCCTCTTCGAAACCCATACAAGAAATTATTCAAGGAAAGGAAGATATCATGATGGATCAGGTTAGTACACTTGGGGAATATTGTGAAGAAGAAAAATTGAATTTTGAGGCTCACCTTGAAAGGGAAATTGAGTTGGCAAATCAGATGTGGATGAAACCTATCATGGCAGCTAAAAGTGAATTATCCAGACTTACTCCTCCATTTTGTAATGAAGGTACAAATCCCAAAGAAACTCCCATTTTCCTAGATATATCTTTCTCCCCTTCATCATCCCCTCAAGTCCATGAAAATACCCTTGAACCCACCTTCCCAAGATGGAAAAATGTTATGGCAGCTCATGAAAGAAGGAGCAAATCATCCCTAAGTGGAGAAGTTGTTAGGGAAGAACCCTTTGGAACCATTAAAATCCCTCCCACCCCTCCTCAAGAAGATTTTTAAACTATCCTTCCATCCCTTCCAACTAGCCAAGTTTCCCATCCTAATGTTGAAAATTGTATTGCCACTTGGGAATCCCCTTTGGCTAAACTCTCCATTTTTGAAATGCCTAAGGTGGATGTCACTAGGAGGGAGGATGAGATATAAATCTCATATTAGATTGAAGATGGAGAAGAGATGAATGATGGTGAGAAAGGATCAGGTTGTGAGGATATGAAGGAATATTTCCCTTATGTTGGAAAAGATGTCTTAAAACAAATTCTCTTGTACTTTAAGAAAGAGGAAGAAATGGCCCTTTTGTCTATTCTTTTCATGATGCAGGCCAGCCAAAATATGATGACCTATGGCAAAGGTTTGAGATCATATGTAATGAATTTCAAGCTCTCAAAGAACCTACAAATCCCTTGGAGCTGACTAGTCATGACAAACAAGAAGATGTGTTTAAAAGGGATGACATGTGGCAGATTTACATGCAAATGTTCCAAGAGTATGAGGATGAGGAAAAGGCCAAGATCCAAGACAAGCAAGCTCAAGGTGAGAGAGGAAAAATAAATGTTGAAGAGCAGCATCATGAATAAATCCTATATCATACTAGAGCAATCTATGATGAATTTAGGCCCTTTGAAAGTGACTTGGAGTTTATTCCCAAATCCACACATGCATCTACCTCCAACAACTTCCATAAAGAATGTCAACAAGAAGCACTCCCAAGTGGGTCTGATACAATGCTCCTTGAGGAGTTTGAAGAGATTATGAGAATGGGAAATGATGATCAAATACTTCAAGTAGAGATGAACTTACAACAAGATATCCCATAGAAGGATTTTCAGACTTCTCATTACAAGATAAAGGGACAACAGTTTGTAGCATGCTTTAAGGTTCAAGAGGACCTCACCTACCTTGAAAATACATGGGAAATGACTCCATTGAATGGTTTTCAAAATAAAAGAGCAAAGAGAAGACAAGAGTCATCCAACACCCCATCTGAGAAGAAGCATGCTTGGCATTCTCACTCATCTAGTGAGGAAGGAGACATTAGATACTTCCCTTTTGATCCAGGATTGTTTCTTGTCTATTGTGTTTGTTTTCCCTAAGTGCCAATTAGCACAACTGTGTTATCTTTAGTCCTTGTTGTGTGTCTTTTTCCTTTCTGTGTTTGAGGTGGTCAATGGTTGTCTTGTTGATCAAGGTTTGAGTCAATGGTCAAGTCTCTTACTAGTTTCATTCCTTAGATGACTCCTACACCCAATGGAATAATAAGGCTACTGGTATAGTTAGTGTTGGACTAATAAGGCTATTGGTGTAGTTAGTATAGTAGGCATACTACCCCCATCAGTCACCAATTGTTGACGAAATTTGACTTTCTAATCAAATTAGGGCACCTATAGGCAAAAACTTGAGATTTTGGGTCTATAATGGATCTAAATGGATGTTATAAAGTGTTTCAAGGGTCAATTAATGTCATTTCATGCTATACTACCTTTGGTTATTAGTCCCCTAAGTCTATTTATCATTTTTGGGTCATTTAGAGGTCATTTTAAGTGAATTTAATGATTTGTACAGATTTTTTGGGAAGTGTGCAAGTGTCAAAATGTCATATGACATGCCATGTGTCCTAAGGAGTCTGTAGTATCTGTCCCTAACTAAAATATGGTAGGTTGATAAAAAAAGAGCAGTTTCCCATAAAAATAAGAGCTTTTGGGCACGTGTATGGACTTCCCAAGTCCATCATCAGCCAAAAACGTGATAATAGAAAATCTTCACCTTCCCACACCCATTTACATATTTTTAATTCAATTAGAATGCAAAAATATGCCTCTGCAACTTATTTTCTCATTTTCTCCTCTTGACATACAAAGAAGGTTCAACTTCAAGTGCCCACCATGAGTTGTACAGTTGAAGTTGGAGGAAATTATTTTGGGGGTGGATAGGGATCTTAGTATACTCCACATCCATAAAAATAAGTTGAAATTTGGTACATCCTCCTCTATGAACAATCGTTAACAATATAGGCAACTTTTTGGGAAATTACATTGAAGAGGGGTTCACTGTTTGCATTCTTCTTCATTTTTATTATTTTGGTCTGATGATTCCATGTTTTGAAAAGGTGTCTCTACACGATATTCAATTAATTCCCATGCCTCTTCTTGCCTTAGAGAACTCAATTATTGAGAAAGTCTCTTGTAGTGCTTGTTTCTTATAGTTTGCAAAGTTAGGTGTGTAGGTCCTAATTTTTTTCCAACATCTAAGGAGCTCCATGGAGGTTTCAATGTGTTTCAATCCATGTTTTAAAAGTGTTTCATTCAATGCAATTATGAAATATTAGTCAATTCCTTCAAACCAAGTTGCCTTTCCCTTGTTCACTGCCTTGCTAACAAAGTGTACCTATAGTTAGCTTCTACAGGGGCATGAGGAGGTTAAATGGATAATACAATGAGTAAATGCATGGTGGGATGTATTTATAAGGTTATATAATTCTTAAAATTCATGATTTTCATGTCATAAAGACTATAATGGGACATAAGTGGGATTTTTTCATACAAAGTTTTAACTGACTGAGTTTTGTTCCTTAGTCCCTAAACATTCTAAACAGAGTTCCCAGGGGTCTTTTTGATTTTCATAAGGTTGGGATAGATTTGGTTTTGAGGATTCTTCTTAAGCTTACATTATATTCCAATTAATAAGCAAAATGCATGCCAAGTTTGAGCTTTAATGGGCAAGGACCATGCATACTTTGAGACCTGTCAAAAGGGCAAAAAAGACATTGAAAGTAAATAATGACATCTATAGGATTTTGGAGGGAAGGTTGGTATTGACACCACCTAAGGAGCTTCTTGACCTTGACCAAGTTGTGGAATCATCTCCAAACATTCAAAGAAGGTGTCTTGAGCATTCACAATGTAGGAGAGGCGATCACTACATCAAGTGACTTTCATGGCCATCCCCTAACTGTACACAGGGTATAGAGGGCAGTAAGGGCAATGTTCCATTGGATGGCACAAAGGATGGTTTTTAAGGATCCTAAAGAGAATATAGAGCCTAAGTGTGGATGTTATAATCCTAAATTCAATCCAAACAAACTAAAGAGATTCCAAACATACCCCAAATGACCTTCAAATGGCCTAAAAAGCAATCTATAGGTCTGAATAGCATCCTATAGCTGGTCTATTTAAGAGATTGGTCTCAGTCAGTAATAGGGAGGTTTTGAATCAAATTAAGGCATGTAAAGTGATGAAATAATTTGATGATGTTTATAAGAGACAACAAAGGTTATTATACCCCTTTTGAGGCTCGAACATACACTTTGACAACCTATAGCTATGTAAAGTGGGTAGACACAGTCAAAATTTGGGGATGATGATAATCAAGAGCAAGGTGGTCTTTGGAGGCCTAATTCATGCATAAAACAAATTAAATGATGAATACAGTATGATATTAGAAGAGAAAACAAATAATTGCATATATTTGAGGTCAAAACCTATAAGAGCACCCTACATCCCTGTAAGTTGTCTCAGTCCTAACATTTAAAATGCCTAGATTTTAGGATGAAGGGTATATGAATGCACATAGAATAAGATTGGCCTGATAATATGGTTAATTAATCACATGCACAAGATAACAAGTATGATATAATGTTATCTTGTTTCACTAAAGCAACAAAAGAGCCCCTGTTTACTGTCTTAGTCCTGATAGGGCAATGGTTAATGATGACAAGTTGCCAAGTTTTGACTTCCATGGAGAAGTATGAAGAATTTCATACATGGAGAATGGTCAGGTAACATAAATTAAAGGTAATGACATTCCTAATATCATGAAAAATCCATCCAAACACCTTTTCACCTAAGCAAGGTTGCTTTAGTCCATACAACTAAATTAAAAGGACCTTATTTCAGGAGATAACTTATGATTCTCAATAGAAAACAAGCTTCCTAAGGACTTAAAAAGATTAATGAGCTTGTAATAAGGATGAGAAACATGTTTTAATGGTATTTAGGCATAGGAATGGTATAAAAGAAGCAACCACATGGAGGTTTACATAAAAACATGCAAAAATAGGGTTTTCTGACCCCTCTTTTGCAAAGGTTGAGTTAGTTTGACCACTTAGACTTATAATTTAACAAAATACTTTTGTAAAAGTGGTCATCATGACCTTTTGAAGCTCCCAGACCTTTCACTTTGCCCATCCAATCAGGCCTAATACCCTCTGTTTTGTCTTAGATGTAGGTCAGTCCTCTCATGCAAGAAGTTGGCAGTTTTGGGGAGAAGAGTTGGATAGTGAACCAAATGTCCTTATGATCAATTGGTGATGTTTCTATAGTTGGGGGACATATAGGATAACATAATAAATGAATATATAAGTTTAGTATTCCAATAATATGGTCTAGACAAGGAGGTTTGTAGGCAGACCTAGAGGAAAACATGAAAACCCAACCCCTAATGAGATGTCACTCCATGTTTTGGTCTTATCCAAGCACCATAATGTTTTGTGTGATGTTTTTAAGGGTTAATGTGATGGGTTAATGATATTTTAAGGAATCTATGGTAATTATTGTCACTTTTTGGGCCACAAAGTGCTAATAGGCCATTTGACATGGCATAACCCTTATTCAAAATTAGGGGTAACTTCCATTTTGGTGTCTTGTTGAAATCTCCAAAGGTTTTGAATAGGTTGGTGGGTTAGTTTTAGAGGTGAATAATATTTATTTTATCTTGAAAACACCACATGAATCCACATCCAACTCTAGACATACTTAGACCCTCAGGAGAAGCATGAAAACTACCTAAAGATCAACTTTTGACACTCATATCTCTCACAAAGAGTTACATGGGATGCTGATCCAATTGGACATGTTATATAGGGTCCTTAAGGAGATCTTAGTGGAAATTTTCAAGGGTTATAATGGCTAACCTTTATGAACAAAGGTAAAGAGTCTAGGTCACTCAAAACCCTTGTAAACCCTTCACAAGGACCCGATTGGAGGGATAGAGCATTTTGAGCACCTAAATGCAAGAGAATGGTCATGAAACCAATTTAAAGTTGTATAGGAATCTCAAAGGATTCCACACATGTGCTTTAATTATATGAAATTTTATGGAACAATGGAAATCTAGGCTTGTTTTGGCCATTTTGAGTGGTGTGCAAGATACAAGATCAGTAAGAGGATGAAAAAGGTTTTGGAAGGAAGCTATACACTTGATATAACTCCCAAAATTCATCTCATATTTTGAATTATACTCTAAGTGTCCTAACCATAATCACACTTTCAGCCAATCCAGTGACCCAGAATAGTGAACACTTAGGAAAGTGGTGAAAAGAAATTAGGGAGACCTTTTAAAGGCTTTTTGTAAACTGATGGTATGGGAGACTTGGAAAAGTGTCATTCCCTCTTGTGTATGGATTAGTTATGAGAATTGGGGAGTTTTGGATGCCAAGTGGAGAAGGTGCATGAAAAGGATCCTTTTGGAAACTAGCAGTGATGATTTTGTTGTCCACAAGAATAGGGATGGTCAGGCATCAATCCAATACATGTGGGGACTTATTTGTAACCCCTTTTACTCATACCAACCATTAGACTTGACCATTTGTAGTGATAGAGGTAGTTTTTGAAGGCAACTTAGGTGGGCAGTTTCTTATGTCAAATTGGTAGTTTTGTGCCACTTTTCACTATCTTTATGACTTGTTTTGAAAAATTATACACTATGACATGGCATAGCTTGGCCCACCTCTCTTCCACATGCAATTGTCACTAATTCTATCATATGGACACATGTTCAAGTGACTCTTGGACTTCCCTTCTCTCTACCTTCCTAATTCTTCTATAAATTTTGGACATTTTGGCATTATATGGGATCTCTCTACCTGGGTATGGTGAAGCCCTAAAAAAATTTTACCTTGAAGTAATAATTACAAGTGTTTTACCTCATTCAAAGATTGCACTAATAGTATATACTTGGTTTTAGTCTTGTGCAAGTGTAATTTCCTTTACCTTCACATGTTGATTCCATTGGTACTTAGTGTTTTGTGTTTTCCTTCTTGTAGGTCAACAAGAAGTGTCTGAAGAGAATGCAGGTGTAAGTGAGTAGGCTTCTCAATAGATTGTCTTAGAATTCCTATTTTTTAGTTCCTCTTACCCTATGTCATCTACAAGATCCCTTGTTGAAACATTAATGTGATAGAGGAGATTGATGTTGAATGAAGTGTATGTGCTATTTGCCATTAGTTTCTAGTGTATGTCAAAGGTAAGAGTAAAGCACAATCTTTTGGTGCATCACCTCTAGTATAATAGGTTTACTTTTAGTTGTTCTAACCCTTTTCAACCCCCCTAAGTTGTTAGTAGTAGGAACATGAGCTTAAATGATGCATCAAGGGGAGTTAACCCTTAATCTAGAGGTTCATCTCACAAGTTTGCTCACCCACAACAAGTGAGATGTCCCCATTTTTCCACTTGGATTACAGGCCTGAAAAACCTCTTCTCATAGGGTGCACCCAAGTGACAACATTCTTAAATATATTAGCAAAGGTATACCTGCTCTAACCTTTGACTTTATTTTTCACAATATTTAGCTTATGTGACAACCTATAAATGGGGGATCATTGGATAGTGATATTCCACCATCTATCCAAATTATCTCTAAATCCCTGATGTTGAGTCCATATTAACTAAAGCCTTAAGGGAAAAGGGCCCTTAATCTCTCTGTCCTTACAAGATAAAAGGAGAGGGTTATGGTCAGAGGTTGTCTTAAGGAGGGCTTCAAGGAGATAGGCACTAGTGTAATCCCAATTTGAGGTGACCAGCACCCTATCCATTCTAAATTGTATTAAGTTCTCACCTTTCCTTTGATTAGACCAAGTAAAATGTTGTCCTTGAAGATCTAGGTTTATAAGACCCGCATTATTGAGAAACTCAATCAGGTCATCTATGTTATTAATGCAATCTAAAACATCACCAATCTTTTCTAAAGGATAGAGTGGGGTGTTGAAGTCACCAACAAACATCCAACAATCCTCTTTGCTACTCCCAATCAGAGTGTAAAGGAGATCCCACAACTCCATTCTTGTATTTCTTTGGTTAGGGGCATAAATATTGACTAAGTTCCAAAATTTATTATGAGTAACCATCCTCACACACAGACTATTCTTACATCTAAAAATGATACTTCCTTTCACAATATTGTTTTTCCACATAGTGATAATACCTCCTGAAGCTTTTGAGGCATCACTTTTACAATACTTAGCTTTATGCCATATTTCTTTAACAATAAGTTGAAATCCTTTAGCCTTCATTTTAACTTTTTGCAATAAAATGATATCAATTTTATTATCATAAATGTAGTTCTTAACAAAGAACTACTTTTGAAGGATATTAAGCCCTCTAATATTCCACAAAAGGATCCTCATTTACCTTGGAATTTTCTAGAGCTAGTCTCTAGAGTCCTTTGTTTGCCCATAGCAATATCCTTGTTGACAACCTTCTATCTAGTTTCTCTTTGGGTGGGTCTTCATGCTTTAGAGTCCATAAAAACATCAATAATTTTCCTTCTTTGACCTCTACCTTTATTTTTAGCAGTGTTCCAACCCTCTAAATCTAGATCCTTATCAGTCTTACTAGTTCTTGCACCAGGGTTTAGATTAAGGGAGTTAATCCCTGGGGAAGTGAAACCTTGTAATTTGCTTTTAGTTCCTTCCCCTTTAACTAGACTACCAATCCTTTTAAAGATAGAATCATTTCCATTATCCATATTAGACAACTCAAAACTTCCTAATTTCATATCAAAATTAACCTTGGCCACTTGATTTATCTCCCCTTCCTCTAAGCTTTGTAAGGAGGGGGACATCACACTAGGTTGTCCAATTAGTTATTCCTTCTGACTTGAGTCTCAAGAGCCTCACCCTAAGAGGTGGAGATCTCAGGATCGTTCACCATGTCATCAGACAAGCCTCTGTCTTCTTCCCTTACCTTATCTTCATTATTCTCCTTCTAGGGTATGCTAATGATATTTAGGATATCCTCCCTAAAAGGGTAATCTTCCTCATGTCCATTAGTTTGGCTTTCCAAAATAGTGGAGCTCTTTTTATTTGCTTTACGTTGAGTTATGAGGTGCCCTTTTGTATTACAGTTCTAAAAAAAGATAGTGGCATTCTCATACTAAATAGTCTGAGTCCATTAACCAAATTTAGACTCTAGAGTAATGGAGTTAGGTAGAGATTTATTAATATCTACACTAACACAAAAGTGGTAAAATACTAACCTAGACTTATTTTTGGTAGTATTGTCAAAAGCAATGATGTGACCGAAGTTGTTTGCTATCCAAATGAACACTTCCTCATCCCAATATTCCAAGGGGAGACCTAAAAGCCTCACCTACATTGGGGCCATTTTGTTCAGATCAATAGTAGCATCAAACCCTAGTCTCTATTTGTAAAGAGAGAGGTTGAACTTTCCATACATCCACGGTCTCCCAACAAGAAAATGGGTGAGATCTTCTCTAGCATTAAACTTGAATAAGAACATCCCCTCAACCATGGCACTAACCAAAATGCTAACTTTCACCTTCCATTTAGTAGTGACCCATCTCCTCACCAGATCAATATTTGGTCTAAAGTTGAAAATTTTACCAACAAGAATCTATTTCATTGAAGAAACTATTCTTTCTATCATAAGATTAAGGAGTTTGAGAGTTGAACCATCCTCTATCTCCAATAGTAGTGGGACAACCCATGAGTTCTCATAGTTTTTATCCCCCAAGAGGATAATCTTCCATGCATTGGGAACCGATATATCATCCTTCATCACAAGTTTAGAATGGTAGCCTGAGGTATTCCTAGGGCTAACCCATACAAAGGGGGAGAGGGAAGGGGGGTCAAGGAGTTCCCCTGGGTCCCCCACAACCAGGGCCAAATTCAAAAATCACATGGGGAAGAAAACGTGTAGAGTGTCTAGATAAAATTCCTAATTATTAATTACCTATGTATTAGTTATTTTTATAATTTTATTGTTATGATTATTTATAAATATGATTTGGTAAAATCTATATGATTTAAATTTTTTGGGAATAATGAAGTTTTATTAATATTTTAGTTAAGGGTCTGGATTAATAAAATAGTACAAAATATAGTAATAATTATAGTCATAATTTGTGCAATTTATTTATCTTTCTAAAAATAGTAGTAAATAAGGAGAAATATAACTTAGCTTGAAAATGGACTGAGACTATTGATACAGAGGTTAAAACTGGGTGTGCATAATTGAGAAAGTGTCAAGAACCTAAATCTATATTTCATTTAGTGAAAGGATAGGAGCATCAAAAATGAGACCCTTTAGGGTCCAATGATGTTGTTTTTTCCTACCACTATTTTCCAAACTGATCACAGAGACTTGAAATTTTTTGATATTTTGGTTATGCCTGTGTGAGCATGCCTATGAATAATCAAGTGATGATTATCAATGAAACCCATTATATATATGATTTAATATTCAAACCTAATCCTCCATCATGCTTGATAAAACAATATTTGAATCAATAAAGAGAGGGGGGTTAGTGTGTAAGATGTACTGAACATGTAATCCACACTCTTTGTGTAGGCATGCTACCTACATACCAATACTCTAAAGAGGGATCAAGCGATATGTAGTTCTTCCACCTAATGTGCTTTATGTGATAGTGTTATGCAAATGAAAAATGCCAAATTGAGAGTGCTTGAGGTTGCTAGGGACTGGTATGAGGGTTTGATTATGTTTACAGTGGTGTTGGGTGACTCTATGCAGAGAATAGGGAAGTTTGCCTTAGTGATTTTGCTTGTATTCTTGCTTGTTTTGTAAGATATGTCACTTCCCTTATAAATGACTTTTGAATGGGTTTTTATAAGGAATAATTGTTCATGAGTTAGATATATTAACGCTAAGCTAACCTAATGAAGGATAAGGATATAATGAAAATGACCATTGGAGCTCAAAGTGCAAATGGATAGGAGCACCAAAAATGGGACACTTTAGTGTCTGATGCTATAATCCAAATATGGTGCTCTTATCCTAGAGGATCAGGACCTAGAAGAA
Organism: Torreya grandis; assembly: GCA_037957365.1. Lineage (NCBI taxonomy): Eukaryota > Viridiplantae > Streptophyta > Pinopsida > Cupressales > Taxaceae > Torreya > Torreya grandis. The sequence continues at coordinate 3,369,083 of JARHVA010001181.1, forward strand.
CAAGATTAACATGAGGAATATAGTCTGGTTGATGTGGAATGACCATTCAGAAGGTTCTGAATGATTGGTAACGAGCAAAAAGGTGTTTGGAAGGGTCAAGAGCATGTAAAAAGGACCTATGGATGGGGTGTCACAAGCAACACTCAAACTACCAATTTAAACATTTTATATGACTACATTTGCCCCCCTTTATACTAGTGATGTAGCAAAGTAAAATACTAAGATAAAGAAAAAAGGACAAAGCATAACTAAACTTACCTACAAGGGTGAAGCCCATGAAAATGTGTGATGTTGAGTGTGCATAGAGAGAGCACATCCTGAATCATAAATCTACAATAAAAAATAAGGAGTAGATCATTTTTTACTAGACACACTATGTCTAAAATAAGAACGTACAAAGGTTAGGTAAAATAAAAAGGAAGAGAAAGGAACAAATAGACCTCACCAAGTAAGTGAACCAATATGAAACCTATTGTGATGTTGAGTGATGCTAAGTGATGTTGGGTATGTGTTGTACTAAGAATAATATCATGAATGGAGCTGAGTGCTCAATTCCCCAAAGGTGGCTCAAGAATACAAAGGCTAGCCCTTTAGCTCCATCATTGCCCACTAAGTGAAGCTATTTGATCATGCATGTGTTAATCAATGTTTGGACTGTGTGTCCAATCCCTCTGAGTAGGTGGCTTAAGAATACAAAAGCTAGCTAGTCTTTTGGCTCCATCGCTACCCCATATATAGTGAACTATGAACTGATACTGGTATAAATGTGTGTGATATGAGATGGCTCATGAAGCCCATGAATGCTTTGTAATCTGATAACGTGTCATGGATATCTGAATGTGCACTAAGAACTAGGCCAATCTTGGCCACTTTGAAAGGTGGAGATTAGGTTTGTATGAAAGCCACTTCAAAACTGAGAACTAGGCTTATATGAAAGCCACTGCAAAATGATGCCAACCACTTGCAGATGAAATAAGGCATGTAACTATTGAGAATACCTAGGTAATGCAATGAATTAGAAAGAAAAGAAAAAAAATGTGCCATGCACGTTGCCCCCAATCATTGGTGTTTTTAACATAGATTCTAATCTAGAAGTTATACTAACTACCCAATTTGAAACTAGAAGTGAGAGCCATCATGTCACACATGATTCCCCTATATCTAGATACTCTAAATAAAAATGTATTGAAACTACTCAATATAAACTAAATTGTAGTTGACAAAACTATAATTGACCTTACCTTTCTATCTATTTCTAAAAATTTTGGGTTTTTAGCTGTTTGGATAGGAGCACCAAAAATGGAACACTTTATTGTTTGGTGTTGTAGTCCAAATATGGTGCTCTTGTCCTTTATTATTTTTGATGATTATTTTATATTCATCACTATTTTCTTGGTCTATTTTGCATGTTTTGAACTTTTATTGTTGTTTTGAGTGTTCAAAAAACTAATTTTGACCAATAGAAGGCTTTGATCTCTATGACAAAACCTATGTTTGTTGCCCCCTCTTTTGAGAGTACGAATGAAGACCCTATGATGACTACCCTCAAAAGAAAGAGTCCTACAAGTGTGTTATGCTATGAAATACATGATATAGCAATGATAATCAAAAATATGTCTCAAGATATAACATAGTTTGTATTGGAGATTGTTAGATCAATAGGGGTATGCCTAGATAGATATAACAATGTGATAACATGTGCAATTTACTGAACTGAAACTAAAATTCTTGTTAGTTGTTATTTTTCAAGGAGGGATGGAGCATGATGTCCATCATGACATCCAAGAAGGCAAGATAATGCATGATGTAGATCATGGCATTGTAAACAATTGAGAGGCAAACAAGCAAATAAACATGCAAGGCAAGAAGCATACAAAAGAGGCCAAGGGGCCAAGCAAACAAGGGACATGGGCACATGTCACTTAAACTTGGAAAAAAAGCATACAAGGCATGTTCAAATTCCCACATACACATACAATTACACACAATCAAGATTTATATGAGGGTCGCAAGCACATACAAGAGGACAAGCAAAAGACATTGGCAAATGTCCTAAGGCATACATAAGTAAAAAAATAGGAATTGAGAAATGCAATCACATCTAACTACTCAAAGCAAGAAATAAAGGCACGTAAATTCTATAAATACTATTGCATCTAACTAATCAAAGAAAGAAGTGAAAGTATGCAAAACATGTACTACAAGACTAGGTAGATGCTAAGAAATACACACAAGTGTTATATACTAGTGAGTGTCGATAGAATATTCTGTGTAAGCTAGTAAGTAATTTACATCAACACGATAACTATAGGGTGTGGTGTAGGAGTGACATAACCTAGATGTTTTAGTCATGTGTAAGATGCCCTCAATGGGTAGATATGTTGATGTATGTCTCGAATGTAAGAGTAGGATGCCCCCTCAATGGGTAGAGTGAAGCAATCAAAGATCTGAGTGTCACTATACACACTCAAAAAATATTAATTGAAGCATGGTAATGTAGATAAATTGATAAACAATAGCATAGAATAGAAAAATGTAAGTCTATCATGGTAGTAGAAATGTAAAGTATGAATAATGCATACAATTGAAATTTTTTTTGTGGTTTTGAATTTTTTTGTATTTTGCATGTTATATTGTTTCTGGTATTTTAAAATATTGCTATGTACACAAAACAACACTATGCACAAGAAAGTAAGCTGAGAAATTATGTACAACTAAGTGAAAAGAAATTTATGTACAAGAATGATTGAGAAGAAACTATGTATAATAATGTAATCAAAATAACACTATGCACAAGAAAGTAAGCTCAGAAATTATGTACAACTAAGTGAAAAGAAACTATGTATAAGTAAACTGAGAAATTTATGTACAATAAAGATTGCGAAGAAACTATGTATAATAATGTAAGTAAAGCAATATGTACACGATGATGTAAAAGACTAAGCAGGAGTGGGTAAAGGGTTCCAAGGATGGAGCCTGTTGGGGACGAAGATGGAGGAAAGGATCTTCAAGATCATCATCATAAGTATCATTGTATACTGCAAACTTTGTATACATGGTGGTTATCTCCTCAAGTGTCAGTAAGAGCTATGATCTTTGTGTAGTTGAAGATCTATCACTCATAGTGGTCTAATCCCGTCGGAGGTGAATTGAGGGTTATTCTAGTGGTGAAGATGTTGATTCTCCTCTAGAGTATTTAGCTTTGGTAGTAGATGGCTTCAGTGGAAGTGGTGGAGCTAGTGTTGATGTTGATAAAATTTGAATAGTACCCTAAACTTATACTTTATCCAATCTTTGTTATAAAGTTGTACATGAGTCTATGTCATGGCCTGTGATTCTATGAAAGAAACAGGGTGACCATCCTATTATGATAACCTACTAATGGATCTATGTCATACTATAGGTAATGTGATTAATCCATGATCAAGTAACATCTGTAGCATAATATGTGGTTGATGTTGTGTCTTACTTGCCTAAATTTGAATGACCGGCTCTATATCCATAAAGGTAACCATGTGAACTGTATGTTCCAAGTGATCTATCTATAGCCATGAATGTGTACCATATCTTGAGAGTGTAGTGAAAAATGCTAATATTGATGCAAGATGTGTGATGAGAGCTCTAGATTCATCTCGATACTCTCATGGGCCAACTGGTGTAAATCTCAATCCACACAAGTAGTCATTTGTGAGTGTGGGTTTCGTATCATCATCTGAAGTAGCCTAAGAATTTGTATCAACATCATGCACATATGGTAACTTAGAATTTACCACAAGAGGTAATATGATATGGGAGTCTCATTAATTATAGTAGTAGAAGATGGTGATGCTATAGATGTATCTATAACTAATGGAGTGACTGTGACTACTTGAGGAGTTGTATCTATAGAATAAACTGAGATTGCTAGAACTGTTGTTGGTGATTGCTTAATTGTAATAGGTATAATAACTATGATTGATGAAGTAGTTGGAATGGTTGAAGCTACTATAATTGGTTGAGTATCCAAAGTTGAGGAAATAACTATAAGTGGAAGAGTGTGAGATGTGCTAATTTTTCCTACCTCATAGGTATGTATTTGGTCAAGATAAATGTGATGAGGTAGTGACTAAACTATGATATGAGGTGTCTCATCTATCAAAATAGTTGAAGATGGCTATGTAATTCAACAATATCTGAATGGTTGGTTATCTATTGGGCATATGTATAGGTATCCTTCATGGAGAAACTCAACATACCAATGAAGAGTGGAAGGAATTTCCTCCATGACGTGTATCCAAGGTCATCCGAGTAAAAGGTTATAATGAAGAGTACCTGGCATGACCTGGAACTACATAGAGAGGGTTTTGAGCCCTACCATGATATCTAAAGCAATGGTACCTAATGTCTATCTTGGTATATCATCAAATCCTCTAATGTTCTTATATGACTTTTACATGGATGTCATATCTACACCAATGGTCTATAAAAATGTAATATTACATATATTAAGTTCAGAACCACTATAAACTAAAAATCTCTTAATTGCACTGGTTTTAACTTGAGCTTGTATGAATAGTGGTAAATTTTGATTAATAACTGTATGAGAAGGCATGTTCTCATGATCAAAAGAAATAACATTTATAATTTTTAATGTGTTGACTACTGATGCAAAATAAGAAGGTTCTAAATTGATGGGCATAAAAGTCTGAGTGAGTGCCTGATAAAGAATGTCCTTGAACATATTCACTTTCTAGAGTAGTTATAACATGGAAATTGTCGATGTCTTAAAATTGTGCTAAATCTTAATCAACAACAATGGGAAGTTTCAAGCTGTGGGACAATGTGGCTTGAAAACAACCTCCAGATTTTAAAAAAGCTGGTCTCTTCTTTTGTATTGGGTGTTGGGGAAAAGGGATAGGAGACTAAACAAAAACGCAAAATGTAGGAATTGAAACCTAACTATGGTGATGCGCCTGAGAGTAATCCTAATCCTAACCTGAGCAGACAAGTGCATGATCAATGTAAAAGATTGGAATAACAGAAACAGAGGCTCACAACAGGGGAGTTTTTTTTGAGATACAGGAATTGTCAACAAAGGCATAGTGTTCAATATTCTTAATAGAATCTTCCAATCACATTAGAGGCGCAAAAGTCACGCACAGTTATGTAGAACTTCAAACTCCAGAAAATGAGACAAAAGTAAATAACATTTCCAATCACAACACTAGAAAATCTACAGCATAGACTACTTTCCAAATGACACAGATAACATCAACAAGGGCATAGTGTTCAATTTTCTTATTGAATCTTCCAGTCATATAAAAGATGCAGAAACACACACAGTCATATAAACCTTTCAACTCAGAGAAATGTAATAAAAGCAAATGATATTATTGGTCAAAAACTCTGAATGTCTAAAACTATGAGAATTCCCCCCTTCTTTAAATTTTACAATCCTACTTATATAGCCTTGGATGTCTCCTTTGATCACTTTCTTTCCCATGCAATCTTCTCTGTCCTTCGCTCATAAGGGACAAATAGACGGCGCCTTCAATGTTGTGGGTGGCTCCAAAAATCTACTCGATGAACTATTTCATCTACTCGAATTAACTCTAGCCAATTTTCCCTCCATTTTGCTTTTGGCAACTGATACACAAAACACTCTGCTATGTTTGAAATGGGAGAGGACACTTAGTCAATTTTTTAAAAATCCCCTTGATCACCTAGAAGACATCAAAAAATGACACTTGGCACCTTCTGCCTGATTCATCAGAGACACACGGCTCTTTTCGCTCCCCTTTGGTTGTGTCGTAGTATCATTAGGGGCATATATCAGACTCTTACAGATGGCAACATTTGGTAGCTTCCATAGATTTTTGAAGTAACACCCGAGACCCACCGCCATTTCATATTTGTCAATAGAGCTTGACGATGATTCTCTCAAGTGTTGACATGTGGAGACTTTCGTGGCTTCGAGGAAGATAAGTGGCATCTTCTGCTTCTTCTATGGATGGAGTAGAGGGGGACTCGAAGAGTGACACTTGGCAACTTCTATTGCTTTGTGGTGCTTAAGCAAAATAAAATGATGCCTTTGTGCGTTGAATGGAAAGCATTGGACTCATGGCTTCTCGAATGCCGACACGTGGTGGCTTGTGATTTTTCTCCAAAAAGGTATTTTAGGGCCTCCGCAACTGCCACTTAGCACTTCTCGCCTTCTCTACTGCCTTATGTTGAAAGTCTTTGAATGAAGTGCTGATGCTGATATGAGACGTAGATGCTGACACATGGTGCATTTCGCTTAACTGCTACTGGGTATGTGGCACGGTCTACAGTTCTCAAAAGTTACAAAAAGGGGACTCGAGGGATGCCAATTGTCAGCTTTGTCTCTTAGAAAGCAACACTTGGCAGCATCTGCTTGAACTAATACTCAGGCAAAAATGAGATGAAGGAAACAAGAAGGGGAAAAAAGACCTGCTCAAAGGGTGACACTTGGCAGCTTCCACTGCATCTCAACAATTGGGCAAAACGAACCGGCCCTCTGCTTCAAAATTCTATCGCTTCACGAGAAGAACCAAAATTACAGTGCTCGACTAAAAATAATTGAATACGACATAGAGTAGGAAATTACTCTACAGTTATTGGCAACCATCAGGGCTTTTGAGCCTGCTCAAAAAGACCCTGACTCCTGCTCGATCAAAATTTCAAAATTTACAACTTCAAAATGAGCTATTTGGAAGATAGACCACTCATGGTCAGATAATCCTTGCTTGTTCTGTAACTCATCAAAAGCCAAATCCAAGCTAATGAGATCCTTGTGCGAGAAGGTTTGTAGGACTTGAGTAGTGGCTTTCAGCTTGGATTCTAGCTAGAAAATAGGAATTAGAATAGTTTCGACCTCAGAGGTTGGAGAATCATCCCACAAGTTCTGAAAAACTATTTGATCCCTTTGCCTGGCTAGCATTAATGGTTGGATTTGGTCCACCATCAGCACTATCCTCACATCCAAAAATGGGGAAGGAAGGCCTAGTCACACCAGATCTTCAATGTGTTTCCTCATTTCACTGATGCCTTCTTTGACGACATCGAGACAGCTTCTGTAATTATCGGCTGTGGCATTATGACTGAGCTCTTCATTAACCTATTTCATGGCAGCCATTCTGTCGAGAATCCCCGTAGCTACCAATTTTGCATCCCTTGAGCTATAGAGCTTCTCTAGTAAAAAATGAGAGTCTGTGACTCTTCTGGAGATTATGGCCAGAGTGCTCTGTACCGGATTCTTGACCCTCTCACATAGCTATTGTGTTTTGAGGAGGAAGGTGAAAACTAGCTTGAGCTAGAAAATCTCTGAAGAGATTCTCTCCCATGCTGACTTGTAGAGTTCCTTCACCAACTGCACCATTCTGACACCTCTTGGCCTATTGGCCAGCTCAATTGCAAGTTGCGCGGTCCGCTGCTGCTCTACCTGGAGTTGGGCTTGAAAAGCCACACCCTTGTTCTGTTCTTCCATCAACCTTTGTTGTGATTGGGTAACCTGCAGTTGGAGTCCTTTGACTCTTCCCTGCAATGTTGCATTTTTCTGTCTTAGAGCTATTGCTGCATCCTTGGCAAGTATAAGCTCTACTTTCAAAGAATCATTTTGGGCCTAAATTGCCTGTTGAGTCTGGAGGGAAATAATATTTTGCAACTATTTTTACAGACTAGCTATCTCATTATCTTTCTGGTTTATTTGTTTGGCCAAACTATTATAGCTTGCTTTTTCCATGGCCAGGTCGGCCTCCATCTTTTACAATCTCCTTGATATCCTCAAATAATCTTTTGTGACCACAGAAGTGGATTCAGTCATGAGCTCGACTCTATCTTGAGGCCTAAATAGGGACATGTCAATGGCCACTACGTTCATGGTGTAGTCTTTCGACCTAATTTGTTTGCTCAGCTTGGCAACATTGGGTGACAAATGGGTCACCGTCAGCTGTTGTTGAATGGGGTCAAATTGTGACCTCAAATGTGGCACCGCTGGCACTTTATTCACTTTACTCCTCTTCTTCTCCAATCAGGCTTCTCTTGCTTTCCTTGTGGCATCATCCTGTGTCTGGAAAGTGGAAGGGGATGCAATATATCCTCCTGCAAAGGGAAATCCTTGCGGCAGGCCGTATTGGAGAACCATTGGCTGGCTAGGGGTGAGTTGAAGGGGCATTTTTCTGGGAATGGAGGGGGAGAAATAGGGTAATGTTAAGGCTTGAAGCATCAAGGATGAAGTGAATTGTGAAATGGGAATGGCAGCAGTGGCGGGAGGTGTCATTCGGCTGGGTGGAGGCATGGATTGAGAGGGAGGAGGGGGAGTAATTCCTTCCTAAGGAGAAGTTGCAGTGCTCTACACTGGGTGCTGTGAAGGTTGTTCTTCCTCTTCTAAGTCTAATTGGGACTGCACCCTTCTTCTCTTCTTAGCTATTTTTGATGTTCCCGCCATCTCTAAATCTCTTGTATAATAACCTGGTATGAACCTTTCGCAAGATAAAAACACGCTTGCTGTAACAAATTTCACTAGGTGCCACAATCACAATGAGCAAGATATTTTCACAGGAATGCTTGACAGTTTGTAAACTTTAAAATTTGCTAAGGGATTTTTATGGGCCTATCAAGTCCCAAATAGCATTAAATTAAGGCGATCGTTAGCAAATCCTACTCAATCTTCGGGAAACAGTGAGGCAGACACATAATGCAGCACAAGGTACCTTGGAGATTTTGAAATATTTGGGGAAGCATTTATTGTAGCAAAAAATAAAGAATTAAAGAATTTCTAAGACGCCAACTCTGCGTTTAAAACACTTATTTTAAAGGAAAAGTGGGAAAGCAAAAAAGAAACAAAATAAATCAATGCGAGAATGGAAACTACCTAACTACATTAATTACAAATCCTTATTTTCCTCTGAGATCAAAAACAAACTTTCCCACATCCTTTTTATGACAAGCCAACTTGCGTTGCCATACCATTGATTGCAATGGATATGTCGTTGATGGAATGTTCTCTACACCAGTCACACAGGTCTGCCTGCACTCGGACGAGTCTGAGAAAAATGTGTATTCGACACCTATGAACTCTTCTTGTCCTTGAATGCCCATCGAATACTGGTTCTTCATGTTGTCAGGTGTCATCAAGAAATCATGGGCTATTGGTTCTTCATGCTGTGCCTTTTGATATCCATTATTTTTCGGCACATCTTCTTCAGATTCCAACTTTATTTCATCATCATGTTCTTTGATGACTTCATCCTCTTGCAAGGATGAATTAAAAAGCTGGCATCTCTTCTGCATACTCATTTGAATCTTAGGGTTTTCTTCTTCATCTAAAACCAGCTCAGCACCTCCTTTCTCAATGACTTGGTCGAGGGAGTGTCCATGTTCCTCCATATCCTCTTGCAGAGTGAGGAAAAAATCAAAAATGATCTCCTCCTCATCAGAAGTTAAGGAAAAAGCTTGCGGCTTATCCTCTTGCTCATCAAAAGGGGATTCTATGGTGATCTCTTCCTCCTCTATACTAATGAAATCCTCTTGAATAGCCATGAATTGAATGCACTCCTCTGCAAAGTTTTTAGCTACTTCTTCATCCTCTTCGGTCCAACTTAGAGACTCGTCATCATGCTAAAAGATCTGGAGAGTGGTATAAGAAGTTTCTTCTGAAGCGGGCTCATAGGAATCTTCATGGAAGTGAGGAGCCTTTTAAGGAATGGTGGGGGAGAGTTGAGGAAGAAGTGAGGGTCTGAGGTCCTCCTAACTTGCTGCTAACATGGGCTCTGCATTATTGGGGAATTGGCCTTGACAATTTTGACCTTGCCCATGAATAGGGGTGGCATATGCCTAATCTAGAATTTATGGTGGTGGATATGAAGTTTGGTAGATTTGGTAAGGCTGGTTCTCATGAACGCCTAGCGTCTCTTCTATAAATGCAATCAATCCACACACATTTAGCATTTCGTATGTAAGCTCTTGCCAATATGCCTTTTCAATGGGATCCCACTCACTTTTGATCAGGTCTATTGCCTCTCTCACTTGATAGATGACCTGACAAGGAATTTCTTGACCACATCCCCTTCTGTTATCAAGCTCTAACACATATGTTTTAAATCCCAGCAATGCTTTTTTGAAAGTGAAAATAAGGTTAGGTTCAACATGGGATGAGACATATTGGGGGGACTGGGCATAAGACTGATGTGGCTCATAACAATATGCATCCTCATTACTTGACATGATTCTAGGAGAAGCTTGTTCTTGATAAAACATATTTGAAGGTGAATAAGACTCATAACTATGAGTTACAGAGTTATACATACCAAAGGGATTTCTTGATGATACTGCTTGATTGGCTGGTGATGCAGAGTCGTTGTTGGTGTCAATAAAAACCTCCAAAGGTAGATTGGCTGAAGAATACACCAAAATTCTTCAACTCCTTGAAAGATTGGTCCCACCAGGCCTGCCAAAAAATTGTTGATGCCTTAAAATTACACTAAATCTTAATCAACAACAATGGGAAGTTTCAAGCTGTGGGACAATGCGGCTTGAAAACAACCTCCATATTTTAAAGAAGCTGGTCTCTTCTTTTGTATTGGGTGTTGGGGAAAAGGGATAAGAGACTAAACAAAAATGCAAAATGCAGGAATTGAAACCTAACTATGGCGATGCGCCTGAGAGTAATCCTAATCCTAACCTAAGCACAGTGAAACTATTATGTGATTCTATTACATTTAAGAGCAGACAAGTGCATGATCAATGTAAAAGATTGGAATAACAAAAACAGAGGCTCACAATCGGGGAGTTTTTTGCTAAGATACAGGAATTGTCAACAAAGGCATAGTGTTCAATCTTCTTAATAAAATCTTCCAATCACATTAGAGGCGTAAAAGTCATGCACAGTTATGTAGAACTTTAGACTCCAAAAAATGGGACAAAAGTAAATAACATTTCCAATCACAGCACTAGAAAATCTACAGCATAGACTACTTTGCAAATGACACAGATAACATCAACAAGGGCATAGTGTTCAATTTTTTTATTGAATCTTTCAGTCATACAAAAGATGCAGAAACACACATAGTCATATAAATCTTTCAACTCAAAGAAATGTAACAAAAGCAAATGATATTATTGGTCAAAAACTATGAATGTCTAAAACTATGAGAATTCCCCCCTTCTTTAGATTTTACAATCCTACTTATATAGCCTTGGATGTCTCCTTTGATCACTTTCTTTCCTGCGCAATCTTCTCCATCCTTTGCTCATAGGGGACAAACAGATGGCACCTTCAATGTTGTGGGTGGCTCCAAAAATCTACCCGATGAACTATTTCATCTACTCAAATTAACTCCAGCCAATTTTCCCTCCATTTCACTTTTGGCAACCGATACACGAAACACTCTGCTATGTTTGAAATGGGAGAGGACACTTAGTCAATTTTTTGAAAATTCCCTTGATCACCTAGAAGACACCAAAAAATGACACTTGGTGCCTTCCGCCTGATTCATCAGAGACACGCGGCTCTTTCCACTCCCCTTTGGCTATGCCGTAGTATCATTAGGGGCATATATCAGACTCTTACGGATGGTGACATTTGGCAGCTTCTATAGAATTTTGAAGTAACACCTGAGACCCACCGTCGTTTCATATTTGTTAATAGAGCTTGACGATGATTCTCTCGGGCGTTGACATGTGGAGACTTCTGTGGCTTCGAGGAAGATAAGTGGCATCTTCCGCTTCTTCTATGGATGGAGTAGAGGGGGACCCGGAGAGTGACACTTGGTAGCTTCCGCTGCTTTGTGGCGCTTAAGCAAAATAAAATGACGCCTTTGTACGTTGAATGGAAAGCATTGGACTCATGGCTTCCCAAATGTCGACACGTGGTGGCTTGCGATTTTTCTCCAAAAAGGTATTTGAGGGCCTCCACAACTGCCACTTGGCACTTCCCGCCTTCTCTGCTCCCTTATGTTGAAAGTCTTTGAATGAAGTGTGGATGCCGATATGAGACGCGGATGTTGACACGTGGTGCGTTCCACTTAATTGCTACTGGGTATGTGGCACGGTCCATGGTTCTCAAAAGTTACAAAAAGGGGACTCGGGGGATGCCAACTGTCGGCTTTCTCTCTCAAAAAGTGACACTTGGCAGCGTCTGCTTGAACTAATACTCAGGCAAAAATGAGATGAAAGAAATAAGAAGGGGAAAAAAGACCTGCTCAGAGGGCGACACTTGGCAGCTTTCGCTGCATCTCAACACTTGGGCAAAACAAACCGGCCATCTGCTTCAAAATTTTGCCACTTCGCTCGAAGAACCAAAATTGCAGTGCTCGACTAAAAATAATTGAATACGACGTAGTGTAGGAAATTACTCTATAGAAATCTTAGCTAGTGTATTTCTCAACTAATCAACAATATCATATGTCATGTGTAGTTGGGTTGGGCTTACGATGAGAGGGAATGGGAAGGTGCTAAGGTTCCTGACTAGGAGGAAGAGGCATGGTGGTACGTTGAGTAACAACTCTAACTATATTATCTACTAATCGTATAGGGCTAGTATTTGTTGTGGGAGGAGAGTAAAGATAATCAATAGATCGAGGTGGTGGAGGGATAGAGGGTGTCAACTAGTCTCTCTGGTGATGGGTATTGACCTAGAAAAGAGTAAAATGGACCATGCAACATGACTTGGCATGGGATAGAGGCTCCAAGGGAGGTGAGGTAAGAGATATCTTAACATGTTTAGCAGTAAATTTTTTAATATCATCCCATATTATAAAAAGTAAGCATGAAAGGGAAATAATTAAGCTTTGCATTAATATATAGTAAACTTCATCATTCATATACATGATAGGATCAAGTATGGACTCCTTATTGTTTGTAAGAAATATTTTGAAATAAGTGAGGTCTATTTTTGATTTTATGTGAAATATGATTTAAATATATAGTGATACCTCAAGAAGCAAAGGGACCTAGTATATTCAACTAAGGTTTGAAAGAAACGGTTTTTAAAATTACTATGATGAATTTTAAAATTTAAATGTAAAATTCTGATTTATATATGCATGAAAAATTAGAAAAATAATTTTAAAATCAACAAAGATTTTTTTCCTAGAGTTTCTAGAGTTTTTGTGTGCAAACGAAGTAAGTCGGGTTCACCAAATGATTTAAATTTTTTGGGAATAATAGAGTTTTATTACTATTTTAGTTAAGGGTTTGGATTAATAAATCAATACAAAATATAGCAATAATTATAGTCTTGATTTGTGCAATTTGTTTATCTTTCTAAAAATAGCAATAAATAAAGAGAAATATAATTTGGCTTGAAATTGGACTAAGATGGCTGACACAAAGGTTGAAATTGAATGTGCAGAACTGAGAAAGTGTCAAGAACTTGAATCTAGATTTTATTCAGTGAAAGGATAAGAGTACCAAAAATGGGACACTTTGGGGTCCAGCATTGTTATACATTCATGTCGCTATTGTCCAAACTGATCATAGAGACCTAAAACTTTTTAGGTATTTGTGTTGTGCCTGTGTGAGTGTACCTATGAAAAATTAAGTGTTGGTTGTCGATGAAACTCATTGTAAAGTTGATTTAATCTTAAAACCCTAATCCTATATCATGCTTGATAAAACAATATTTGAATCACTTGATAAAGGGGGGATAGTGTGTAAGATGTATTGAACATGCAATCCACACCTTTTATGTGGGCACGTTGTCTACATACCAATACTTTGAGGAGGGATCAAACCCTATATAGTTCTCCCACCTAATGTGCTTTGTGAGATAGTGTGATGCAGATGCAAAATGACAAATTGAGAGTGTTTGAGGTGGCTAGAGTTTGGTATGAGGGTTTAGTATGTTTGCAGTTGTGTTAGAAGACTGTATACAGAGAATAGGGAAGTTTGCTTTAGTGTTTTTTCTTGTATTCTTGTTTGCTTTATAAGATATGTCACCTCCCTTGTAAATGAGTTTTGAATGGACTTTTATAGGGAAAAATTAGTTATGGGTTAGATGTATTCATGCTAAGCTAACGTAATGAAGGATAAGGATCAAATGAAAATGATCGTTGTGGATCAAAGTGTAAATGGATAAGAGCAACAAAAATAGGACACTTTAGGGTTCGACATTATAATCCAAATATGGCACTCTTGTCCTAAAGGCTCAAGACTTGGAGGAATAGGATTGGCATGGGGAATACAGTCTAGCTGAGGTGGAATGATCATTCATAAGGTTTTAGGTAACTGATAATGAGCAAAAAGGTGTCTAAAAGGGTCACACAAACATGTAAAAAGGACCTATGGATGGGGTGCCATAAGCCACACTCAAACTACTAATTTGAACATTTTATATGACTACACTATATATTACCTATAAATTACAATTTTATTGTTACGATTATTTATAAATAGGGTGTGGCAAATCTATATATTACCTATAAATTAGTTATTAGTTATAATTCTCTATATATTATTTATGTATTTATTATCATGTGATGATATTTCTTATGATGTAATAAAAAAAAATCATTGTTATGATATGATTAGTTATAAATATGATGTGGTAAAATCTATAAATTAGTTATGATTATTTAATTATTTATGAATATAATGGAGTAAAATTTATATATTGTCCATAAATTAATTATTATTATTTATAAATATGATGTGGTAAAATCTATATATTATCTATAAATTAGTTATGGTTTTTTAATTATTTATAAATAGAATGTAATAAAATTTATTTATTATCTATAAATTAATTATGATTATCTGTATATTATCTATTTATCTATTATGATATAATATTTTTTATGATAATTTATTTTTACAATTTTATTCTTATGTTAATTAATAAATATGATGTGATAATAAATATGATGTGTTAATATGATTACTTATTTATTAATTGTATTGTTGTAATATAATGTAACCAGTCAAGTGGAAATCAATTTAACATTAAAAGCGACGAGAAAAGTTGTACAGGAAAAACAATAAGAAAAAAAGTAATCTTTAAAATAATAAATGTAAAAAGTTTGTATTTTATATGCACAATACGGAATGACAGTTAAATTTACCCCCTTTTTTTACTCTTCTTTAATTTTTATTTCTCTTGCTTTAATCTACATTTTTTTTGGCTTGAATTTGTTTGTATTTATATGTTTTTTATTTTTTTAAACCATCATGTTTATTGTTTTGTTTTTTTATTTTATCATGTCAGCATTGAAATAATTAAACGGTTTTATTTTTTATTTTATGTTATTGACTTTTAAATAATTAAATGCTAACATTCTCACGTCATTATAACTCCCAACCACCCCCAAATGCCACTATAGGAACACCTATCATTGCAATAATTAAATTCTTTTATTTTAAAATAAATCAAATTACCTTAATAAATATAATTCACCCACTATATTCTAGTATGTTAAATATATAATTAAATTCTTTTATTTTGAAATAAATAAAATCACCACAATGAAATTCTAGTTCACCCGTCATGTTATTAAATAATCCAAGCTTAGAGGTTTTTGGGTGATCCATCTATCATTCCAAAAATTAATGTTCTCCCCATTTCACACATTTTTAAATATTTTTTTTAGGATAATTCTAGATGGACCCTAATTTTGACTAAGTATTTTGGCTTTTGGCGCATAACCAGCTTGGCATGAAACCAAAATGGCACAAAAAGACCATGGCACGGAACCAGCTTGACACAGGAAGATCATGTCACAAAAGACAATGGTGTAGAATATCACGGTGCGAGAAGACCCAGTCAAAGAAGAGGCTTAACAAATGGAGGACTCGAGAGTGAAGGACTCGATATATTAGTGAAAGACTTGGGTTGTGCAAAGGAAACAAGAAATGGTTAAGAAACGATTCTCAAGGATAGAACAAAATAAATCATACACGATTTTCACACTAGCTCGTACAAAGGAGGACATTTAGCAATAAGGATCCAACATTGAACAAGAATATAAGGGTGTTAAAGCTCAAGTCCTTAGGAAAAAAATAAGTAAATGACTGCCACAACTCTTAATCTACTAGAGATCATTGGCTAGTCACCAAAGTGTCATAAATAATGTAACAACTTGGTTAGGAAAAATAAGTATAAACACCCATGTATAGAGATTTGTAATGTTGCTAAACATTAGTATTAAGTAATGATTAATTTTGGTAATAGTGAAATCATGGAAGTTACTATTAGTTTTGATGTTATGCTATAGTTGTTAATTAGGTTACAACATTAAGTTATCAATACGTTTGTTATGTAATATGTGGTTTGTATTGACTATAATGAATAAAATCTACATTATATAAACTTGTATAATCAACACTCTGAATTTCATGGCAGTTATCTTCATAATCATGTTTGTTTACATAGTAGAAATGAGGTCCACAGTCATGTATTTTCTTTTCTATGTGATCAGTAATTAGATATGTGAACAAATGCTTTTATATGACAAGTGTGTTACTGCGCAACATAACCCATGGAAACTAATTTATTGTTGTGTGCTTCAGGTGAGCATGTAAGAGTTCAGTCTTACGTGAAATGCCAGTGCATTAGCTTATTGGGAATTAGACACTTCAACACCTTACGGAAAAGTTGACAGAAAAACCCAATAATTCCTCTTGATTCCTCATGTTATTCTAAATAGTCAACCCCTATGGGAGCTCTTTTACCATAAAGATTCTTTATGGGTTCCTATCATCTAGATATGTATTCCTCAACAACTCGCTCCATATAGTGCTTGAATCTGTTTCCATTATCCAAACTAATTTAGATATAAGGGCCACATTGACCTTACCCATGTTCCTTATTCCTACCCATCGCTCGTGTAATAGGTTTACAGGTTTTATCCCATGCTAGCAAAGGGAGTTTTGACTTATCCCCTATACCTTGTCAGAAGAAGTTTAGGAGAATCTTGTTCATCTTACTCAAAACTGTTATCGAGGCCTTTAAGAGTGAGAACCAATAAATTATTTTGTATTTCAAGAAAATCTTTATGAGGATAATGCATCCTGCATGGGTCAAATATTTACCTTTCCAATTTCTCAACTTCCTCCTCATATTTTTCATAAATCTATTCCAAAGTTTCTTGCTTTCATTTCCTTTGAAAAGTGGAAAACCCAAGTAATTATTTGGGAAAGAAGCTAATTCAACTCCCAAGTACCTATTAAGAAAAGATTGAAGATTAAGGGAGACATTGATACAAAAAATCTTGGATTTGATTCTATTTATAGCTTGCCCTGAAGCCCTTTCGTATCTTCCTAATAAATCCCTAACTTTTTTGACCTCTTTCTGGGTAAGATTAACGAAAAGAAAAGTATCATCCATAAATTGAAGATGGAAGTATGCAGATTTCTCAATTGCAACTTTAATCCCTTTTATCATATTATCTTCCCTAATAGATCTTATAAGTCTTCCCAATGCTTCTGCCATCAGGATGAAGAGATAGGGAGATAAAGGGTCACCTTGTCTGAGTCCCCTAAAGGAGGATAAATACCTTCTAGGGAACTGTTAATCATCACCACAAATTTTAAGGAGTAATAACTTTGGATCCACTTCCTCCATTCGAGGTTGAAGCTAAAATTACAAAGCACTCCATCCAAAAAGGTCCAATTGACTTTATTATAGACCTTATAAATGTATATTTTAATCAACATGACTTGTCTCTTGCTAGCCTACAAAGAATGTATGATCTTGTGGGCAATAAAAATATCATATGTGATTTTTCTCCCTTTGATGAAACCTCCTTGTTCCTCTAAGATAAGTTTGGGAAGGATTATTTATATCAATTAGCAATGACTTTCGAGATGATCTTGTAAATAGTATTGCATAAAGCTATTGGATGAAAGTCTTTTGGGGTCCTTCTTTATGATTTTTTTGGAATGAGGTCTAGAAATGTGGAGTTTAGAACTTTAAAAATTCCTTGAGAGTCCTTTAATTCTTGAACCACTCTCCTAATTTCTTCCCTTAAATGGTCCTAAAAATGTTGGAAGAAAAGGGCTAGAAAACCATCTGGGCCCGGAGCCCGGTCCCCTACCATTTCAAACACTGCTTTCTTGGCCTCCTCCATAGATATATCTTCCATTAGGGCTTGATTATATGAATTAGTGACCAGCTAAGGTATCATTCTCCAAAAATCTTCTTGGTCTTCCTATCTCTCTCCATTTTCTTGTTTTAGCATGTCTTCCTAGTAGCTGACTAAATATTCTTTGATTTCCTTGGGTCCTTCCAAATTGGTGCCTTTTGGAGATTCTAAACTCTGAATGTAGTTATTTTCCCTTGTAACCTTACATGATAGGTGGAAGAGCTTAGTGTTCTTATATCCCTCCTTCAACCATCTAACTTTGGACTTTTGTTTCTAATAATTCTCCTCCTTTTTGTAGAAGTCTTCCATATCTCTTACAATTCCTCCTTTGCCTCTAGAAGTTCTTTGGAGTTTTTCCCTTCCATACTCTTTTCAATTATCTTATTATTTTTTCTTTCTAACTCTATTTTTCTTGGAAAATGTTTTTGTAGATGAGATGATTCCATCTCTTTAAGACAAATTTGAGCTCTTTCAATTTCTGAGAGAAAATATACATCTTAGTCCTATATCTATTATTTTGGGTTGTCCATTAATGAGTTACAAAACCATCTAAATCTGGATGTTCCATCCACATTTTATCAATCTGGAAAGGGGTTCTATGTGGTTACTCATCTTACTTGAGATGCAATGCAATCAACCAATGATCTAAACCAAAAAAATTTAGCACCTCTATTTCCAAGATCTGGCTATGTTTTGGCCACTTATTTGAAACTAGAAACCTATCCAAATGTTCTAGGATCAAGCATTTACCCACCCTTATATTACTCCAAGTGAACCACCCTTGTTTGGTTTTTAGGTTGCATAATTTGGCATTTTCCTCAAAATTGTGGAAATTCAGGTTATTTTTATCCTTCTCATTCCCTCCTTTTATTGTGTGTGTGTGTGTGTGTGTGTGTGTGTGTGTGTGTGTGTGTGTGTGTGTGTGTGTGTGTATTCAGGTTATTCTTATCTTTTTCATTCCCTCCTTTTATTTATTTTACACACACATGTATATATACATATGTATATATGTGTATATATAATAATTATAATTATATATTTAATAATATTATATTTTTATATTGTTATTTTTTGGATAGATAAATGCTTTTGATTGGAGTAATAATTGATTTTGGGACACACCAGGGGGCCTAGTCCCCATACCACAAGATGAAACAAGCAATGAAAATAAAACACCAAATCTAAACATGAGGACAAAGACAAAAATCAAAGAACTAGAAAAAAGCAACCCTCAAGACCACGGGAAACCCCACACAATAAAAACCAAAATAAGAGAGACTACAAGAGAAGAAACAAACCAAACAACATAAGCTAAATAATAAGAAAGCTCCCCAACAACTTGAGGGGATAAACATTATGATACCTTACTCAGTCGCAAGTCAAAAATGTCCTTCTTCCCCTACTGTAGAGGAGGGATTCCATAGTCCACTTAGTATCACCATAAATGGAGCTTAACGCAACCATTTGTAGTCATTCTACAACAATCTTTTTATCTCTTATGCCTTTCAAGCCATAATTTGATTTTGAAAGTAAATAGTTTTGTTGAGCAAGAGACATAATATCTATGGATCCAAACTACTCCTCTCTTCATCCTAAAAGGCAACAACACCCTCTTCTTGGCCACCTTATTACAAAGATCCTTCTTCCTCTGAAAGTATAACAACGTGACTCTAGAGCTCTACTAATCCTTTTTTACCAAATGGTGGCATCTTGTTCAAAGAAGACACCCCTACCAAATTCTAGAAATCCTAAGCCCCTTTCTTGTTGGGAGAAGGAAGATACCCAATGGTGGTTTCATTAAGCCCCTGTTATGCTTTGTTGCCTAGAGTCCCCTGAAAAGGTTCCTTAAAATCCAAGGGGTCACCTAAAGTAGATTCTAGACCTCCTAATGAAGAAGGGACACCAAGCATATTTTACCAAAGTTCAAACCACAACTGACTCCTTCCCAAATGTTGGTGAGGAGAAACCGAGCTTTACTACAAAGTTCTTGACCAGATTAGAAGGTCCAACCTGAGGATCTTCATTGTGCCCTGGGGAAAGGCCACTTGAAGCTACTAAATGTTGGATGTTATTCATAAGGCCAATATTAAGACAACCAATATCTTTCACCTATTTCTTCAAAGGGGGTGGGTATAAGATCTTGAACTAAGTTTCATTGGACAATCCACCACTCTATGATCGATATGGTTACACTTAAAACATCTGAAGGGTAACCCTTCATAGTTGATAAATTATATCAAGGAACCCAAGGATGATTGAATCAAGACTAATTGATGAAAGGGTTTTGATAAATCTATAATGACACAAACCCTTGCATACTTTTGCTAAGAAACAGTGTCCTTATAAATCCTGACAAAGTCCCCTAGCTTCTTAACCAGCTGTTGAATTAGACCTGGATCACACATGACCAACATAAGATTATATAGTTTGACCCAATTTGGAGCCTTCAAGATCATTATCTGATGGGTCAAAGAAAGGAGCCCAAGCGCACATAAACACCCCGTGCTTACCAACAAACTACGGACCATTGTCCCACATAAATTTTGCTCCCCTCCAGATTGAAAAAGGAACACAAAAAAACATTTGGAAGCAAGGAGAGGGAAACCTTTGAAAGCTTAGACAAGAGTATTTTAGACTAGAGAGATAGATCCACCCAAGTGGGGTATTTTCCCAAACACCTGCAAATAAGGGTTCTGCACCCAAACTCCATGTCAATGGAAAAAAGATCTTCATCACCGATATTTAATATTGGGGGCATTATAGAAGAGTAATGGGACATCCCCATAGAAAGTCAGCTCAAGTCTGGCCAAGTCAATCCTTTAAAATCCAACCTCACCTTAACATTAATAATAGACACATCTTTCACCTCTCCATCCATTTTTACTTTAGAAAAAATAAGGGTGCTCCTCTGAACCAACTGCAGTGAAGTATTAGGGTTAGAGTAGAGTATCTAAGATTTTCAATAATCATTACAATAGTGATACGGGTTAGAGGTATTTTTGCATTCTGAAAACACCAAGAAATTGCCCTTAGAATCCCTTATAGGTGGTGTTGCACCATTACCTAGCCCTAAACCATCACCACCATCCCCTAAACCTGACTCAATGCTTCCAACCTTGCTTGCACCCACTAGATCTACCATGTCAATCCTTCACCTAATGTCTTTGCCCCTGCATCCAACATCGATAGTAACACATTGTTAAAGCTCCCTGAGGTGTCACCCATTATCGCTACAATTGACATCACTACTCTCATGACTTGTATGTAGATTCACCAAGCCAACTAGTTGTAAACCACCTTTATGTGCATCCCATGAACTCAATGGGTATTTAGCAGTTGTAAGATTAGAGGGGTCAATGTGACTATTGGTTCCCTATAGCTGGACCTTCTTTATACCTACAACTTTTAAAGACTTTTGTTTCAATTTTTTCATCACTTTCGCATCTGTGTCTTCCATCATCATTTTCATATTTTTATATTATATTATTACTATATATACATCTTTAAATTATACATATCGTTATAAAATAACAATGAGTAATATATAAAATATTACTAATAATATAATAATTAGTAATATTTTATATATTACTAATTATTATTTTATAATGATATGTATACTTTAAAGATATATAATAATAATATGAAAATATATTATTATTATTATTATATTTAAGATATTAATTATTACAATGATGGTTGTTATGTTATATTATATAATAAAAACATAATATATAGTAATATTCTTTTTGATAGATGATTTGAGGGTTAAGGTGTCCCTTGCCCTTTAATTAATCAAAACAAATAGGGTTACAAAAAAGATGCGGAAAACATGCTAGTCAAACTACCACCAACTAGAGAGAAACAACAACTAAACAAAAAAGAGCCATGCTGGGCAACCAAACAGTCAAAAGATAAAACACCCTGAAGGGTAATATCAAAAAAGAATTGATAAGAAATTAAATAGGGGAGTTAAAACCCCAACGAAGCACTAACCATGACCTTCAATATGTTACCATCCCTAGCAGAGGTGGAGCCTCCAGTGACTGCCTAGATAGATTGTGCCTCATCTTTGCCATGTCTTCCCTTGTTCATCTCCATCCCAACCACATCATCACATTGTACATACCTGACACCCTCCACCTTTAGAGTGATCATATTCCATCAGTGAAGCCTTGGTATGCCAAAAAATTTCTTTAAAATACCCACCCAAGCTTGATGATGTTTTTAGTCCATCCAAACAAACCTTCATTATTAGAGGTATAATCACTAAGAGGGGGGTGAATTAGTGATTCTAGATATTTCAATTACAATTGCATTCCTTTCAAACTTATGAAATAATCAACATATATCAACCTAATCAAGCAACATTAACAAGAGAAGTCATTCATTCAATGCATACACAAGATCAAACACATAACACATAGTTCTTGTGGGAAACCCTCATGAGGAATAAAACCCAATCTCAAGCCTGAAACACATGGACTATTGTCCTATAAAAAATTACAAATAAGAGACTAGTCAGCTCCTTTAGACTAAAAAACCTTGATCATGTCCTCCTGACCAAAGGTATTTAGTGAAACACCTATTTCAAGGGGAGCAACTACCCCTAAGGAATAACAAGTCCTTTCAACCCTCCTTCGAACACCTCCACCTTAGAAATGATGTCTTCAATACGTAATGATGGATCTTTGTTTATCTAACCCTTGCACAAACTTCCTCTCTATCTCAAACATGCCTCATATGCATACTTAGACCTCTTCACATATCCTCAATCTATAATAGCACTTTTATAACATCAAAAATATGACCTACAAGTCATACACATAGTCATCAATATACTATGCTTATCAACTCATCTGACTGGGCACTCTACCTCTCCTTTACTTCACAACTCTCGCATCCACTTTGCACAAGTCTCTCTCACTAGTCTTCCACGCACCTAAAAACCAACACATTTGGTTTCACCATCTATAGAGAAATCATGAATTAAGATCACAATATTTCCTTGTCATCCACAATACATGCCTTCACCTGAAGGCATCTCGCATGGCTCACACTTAAGCACAATCCACTTTCAAATAGGCCTAAGTCACTTTTAGGTCATATGGAGACCCATTTAACTCTTTAAAACTTCTTCAATCAAAATAAAACATAGGAACACTTTCCAAAAGCATGTACCCATTCCATATGATCTATAGGTTCCCCTTAAGTGTCCACAACCATCATAGTACCCTTTTGCTTAATCATAATTCGCTCAAACAATATTCTATGCACATAATCACTATGAATGAATACTCAGTCATCTTCTAAACCTTTGTTCATACTACATATGATTGATCAAACCTTCATAAGTCACATAGATCATCTTCATGGAATCTAAAACACTCCCCAATAGCCAATTCATCATGAGATATTGAAATAACATCAAATTGAGCTCAAATACCCTTCTTGGGTTACTTGTAGAATATGCATGAACACACAGTCAACTTTGAACCTCAATATTTTTGATTGTACACAATTTCAAATCTTCAAATTAATATTTTTGATTATACACACTTTGAAATCCATCATTTCTTATGAATCAGTCAGGTCTTTATCTTATAGCACTTACCGTTTGATCTTGCTCAGAACCCCCAGATAATGACACTTGGTACCCTCACGTGCCTTCTGAGCACTTTAACTATTAAACATCGTGCACTTCTTACCATCTCGCTCAACATGCACTATTAAATCAAAATTATATGATCACCCATAAACCATTGGATCTTTATTTGGCCCTAATCTTTAACTCATTCAAAATAGACTATGGGGACCATTGCAATCTGTCTGAGAAGGTAACTTTGAACCTCAATAACTTTTACCTCGCTCCCTCGCATGTTCTCAAATTTGGATCATATGATCTCCTCACATAGAAGAATCCAACCATGTGACAAAATGATCATAGAATACTCACATTATGAGATATAATGACATTAAGATGCTCACTCAATTTTTTTTATCACAGAGCCAACTATGTTAAAAACTTGTCTACTAAGCCAACTTTGAACATGCATATCTTTTATCGTGCTTTGGTGCATGATTTGAAATTTAGTGAAAATAAAATAGGCCCAAAACTAAACAAACCCATATGATCATCTTGTTTTTAAACATCCACACGTGTGAAATATGCCATCACCAAAATGCTTCCTCGACTCTTTCTTACCTTATGCAAATTTGGCTATGGGAAAACAATGTCAAACTACCTGGAAGCCCAACTTTGTACTTACATATCTTTGACTAAACTTAGGCGCATGACTTAAGATTTAGTGCATAGTAACCAGGGACTAATGTGATCACAACCATATGACCAACTCCTTCTGACTCATCCACACGTGATAATTATGACATCATCAAAATGCCTACTCAAATTTTCTACCATTGGACCCAAAATGTCTAGATGAGAACAATGATGAAACAAGTGAATTTCACTCATGCATATAAGAACTCAAACCATTCTTGACTTATGATAGGACCTTTTTCTCATTCTCAAGTCACCATACTCATCCTTAAACATCTATAACCAAGCCAAAACTAAAGATCAATCAAGCCTCCTTCAAGTACACTTTGACAAGCATATTACACACTATCATTGTCACTTACACTATCAAATAACTTCATCCACTCACTAGGACACCTCCATGAAATCACCATGACATCATCAACAGCTCTCCAACAATCTCCCCCTTTGTCATTGATGTCAACAAACATCATATAACAATATACAACTCACCTTCTCTCTCTTCAAGCACTCTCACAATAGGAACTTTCTCCCCCTTTGACATAATGACAAAGAGGGTGCCAACTGATCCTAAGGGCCTAAAAAGACTACCAATAAGAGATCACCACCTTATAAAGATGATACAAATTCCCCCTTACCTTGAGCCTACCTCTTATTATCTTGACAACTTCCTCTTGCTCCATGCCAACAATATTCTTCAACCAAGCACTGTAACTAATGAAGACAAAACATTAACATCTAATGGAACTCACCAAGAAACATTTAAGAGGGACTCCCCCTAATATCTCTGAGCCATTTCACCACCTGATCATCTTTAGATCTTCATACACCATGAGGAACCACCATATAAGCTTACTAGCCTTCTCTCTCAAACCACCTCAAGGACCACCAACAGAACTTAATGCCACACACCAAACTAGAAACATGCTCTAAAATAACTTAAAAACTCACCTTAAAATATGATAAACTGAACAAAAAACACATCTTCAAGACTTGGCCTGTCTAGACTCCTTGTGGCCCTACTTGGAACTTGTAGAGCCCATAAATTTCAAAATACACACCATCAAGACTTGAAACTTCATATCTAGAGTACTCTCATATGCCCCCTCAAGCACTCCAATTTTCAATAACTAGCTCATCCTCTGCAATATAATTAATTCACAAACCAACTAATTAATTAGGCCTCTAACTTGACAAAAACTTAAATAACTTGAGAATCACAAACCTTCAAATCTTTATGAAGCTTGATTTGATAACCCATTTGGCCCATTAAATTTATTAATAAGCCTCAGATCTCAACTCATAAGTCAAACCACTTTTATAGCAAAGCCCAAAACCCTAAAATCTTAAAACAAACAAAGTCAACATAGCACCTTTTAGTCAACATCCACCTCTGAAACTTCTTGTACACCTGGAGACAACCATTACACACTTTTGGACCAAGATTTGAGCTTCCACATATTTGGGAACCCATACATCCTATAACCCATTTTAGGACCTACATACTCTTAAGCACAAACCGGGAAACCCAATAGCAAACAAAAATCTCCAATTTGACTTCAACATACCTTCAAACCACAAAACAACCTGGAACATGCTACAATAAGGTCAAAAAACCTTTCCATGCAAAATGATCATCTTAAAAAATTACAAATCCTCTTTTACCCCTATAAAAACTTCAATCTAACCCTGTAGACTAACCATATAAAGCTATGACATCATTCTGACATCACCACATCATATATTCCATCTTGACATATCTGCCCATCTAGGACCATCAAAAGAATACCACATCAACATTTGCTTCTCCACTGAAAGGAGTCTCTTAAGAAACATAGACATAGGCATCCTTTGCACCACAATGCTCTAAAACAAAGTGAATCCAGGATTGGCCCACATCTCCTTGGTAACCACATGAATCCTCTTATAGCTATAAGAATTATTACTCTTATTCTTCTTCTTCTTAGTCTAAACTATGGAAATTGGTTCCTTTTCTATATCACTCTCCTTCTTTTCTAAGATAGAATTAATAACACATTGAGCAACTATGGAATCTTGACATACCTTTTCATTTGAAGAATCAACCTTACAGCTTGGAACCTCATTACTAGGCATAGACAATTGATGTACTATGCATGAAACATGCTCAACAATATCATGATGTTCACTTGGATCTATATTTACCTCAGAACTAGCCTCAATCAGTACCTTAGTCTTCTTCTTTAGCTTGGTCTCTTCATTCACAATATCAGCAAACAATGAGAGCCCTTGACACTCTTAAACTTTTGTAGCATTCTCCACCATAGAAAATAGATTACTTGGACCTACAGACTCATCATAATTCTTACTTATCACCTTTGGTCTCCATGAGTTCACTTGCCTTCTATTTAGCACTATAGGAGCCTCATATAATCTATTCTGATTTAATAGCCTTTGCTTGCAGAATCTAGCAATGTGACCTCTTTGATCATAGTTGTATCAAACCATACTCCTTGATGGAAACTTAGCTTGTCTTACCTTATTCAGAAAAAAACTATAAATATGTCTAATGTCTTGACAACTAAAACAAACTACTCTTTTTAAATAAGACTTACCTTGCCTTTCCTTATTTAGACAATGTTTAGCAAAGTGTCCTTCATTAAGACAATTAAAGCACTTAACCTTGTCACTCCTTTTGACTGATGGCCCCTATCATAGTCCCATGCAAACTCATTTTTAATAGGTCTTCTACATTCTCTAGCTCTATGCCTAAACTGATTACAAGTAGATCAGTAACCATTGAAATTTGGATACATCATGGCATTTGGTTGTCTAATCTGATTCATCTTTATTCTACCATCACCTTCATTCCTTGTCTAATAATTTATCTTCTATTGGCACCACAATTTTGACAAGTATTTATTCTATTTTTGGCATGCAACACGGAGGGACCATTGTCCATTTTTATACAAGTACTAGTATGGCATGGGAGAACCATGGTGCGAAAGGACCATGGTGTGAAACTAGCAGAATGAGAGTTGAATGGGACCAAAAGACAATGGAAAAAAAGACCTAGCGCAAGAGGACACAGTCAAAGAGAAAACATGGCATGAGGAACCCAAGAACACATGACTCAAAATAATAAGTAGAAGACTAGGGGAGTGCAATGAAGGTGGAACATGAAGAATGTAAGAGAAGTTAGAAAGAATAAATCAATTAGGACACCTTATTCCCATCGATTAGAGGCTAGATACAACCCATAACAAATGGAACACTTGGATATGCATATTACATAGAGCAAGCATCTAGGGGCACAGAAGCCCAAGTCTTTAGGAATAAATAGTTGTAATATCCATGACCTAGCTTGTTGGGAATTCATGTGCCATTTGTCTTGTAGTTAGGAATTTGACACTTAGATAGGGAAAAATAAGTATAAAAACCCCTATTGTAAGATTTAGTGGGGTGGGTGGAAAAAAGAAGAACCTCTCAGAATATGTCATGTCTCGTAATTCAAAAATATTAAATGAGAACTCAATGTTTATCATATGGTACTTTAAGCAGTGGATTGTGAATTATGTTGAATATTCATATGTGTTAAGTAATTAAAAGTCATGAGTTCATTCTTTTATTTTTAGCTAGTAATGGTAGCATAATATGATAATAAACAGTAGTAGGATATTTATTTTACCAGAAATGAGTAATTACACCATGTGTTTCAAAGTCTTTGAGAATCGGTCTTTCACTATGTTGGGTGAATATTTTATCCACCAACTAACTGATGAGCGAAATAGGTCTCTTCAACCACAGCATAGGGAGATTGGTCGGCTAGGTGTGCAGGTTTACTACATCAATAGGGGACAAATCTCTCCTCTCATCAAGGGGAGGTTCCCTATAGGCATGAGGCGCTATATACTATATATATATGCAGAAAATAACACTCAGGGGTAGGATAACACCATCCATCTCTCTTTTTTTAGAGATGATGTTCACAAATAGAGAAAAAAATCTTAGTGAAGACACTGAAGGCACTTCTCTTCTTTCAAAAGTGTTCTTGCAAGGAACAACAAGAGTTCTTTCAAGAAGGAAACAAGTAATTGGTAACAAGGGTGTAGCAACCAGCAGACTGAGATGTAGCACAAAGTCTCCACCTTGACTGCCCAAGAGTGAAATACAAAAGATAATGAGGGCACAAAGTCATCCCAAGACCCTTTACATAGGAACAGAAAGAAAACACACTAAAGGCAATTGTGGGGGCACAAAGTCTCTCCACAGTTGGCTTCAGGACACCTTCCTAGTTACTTCCACTAGTTCTGCTTGTTAGATCAAATAAACAAGAATGCTCCAAAAAAATAGACATAAGAACAATTTCTTAAAATAGCA
This sequence comes from Torreya grandis, assembly GCA_037957365.1. Lineage (NCBI taxonomy): Eukaryota > Viridiplantae > Streptophyta > Pinopsida > Cupressales > Taxaceae > Torreya > Torreya grandis. The sequence goes on from JARHVA010001181.1 coordinate 3,397,799, forward strand.
CAAGCTATAACAGCACAAAGTCTTCAAGTAACTTGCTTTTTCATTGAATCAAAGAAATATGAACAATAATCTGAGCTCAAAGTCTCAGTAATGCCTTTCAATTTAGGCAAAGTTTTGCTTCTGGTAATGGAAAGATCTCCCTTTTAAAATGACATAAGAGACTACTATATATAGCATCCAAGAAAGGCATGGCACTTTGTTCCATGGAATAGCCCATGCTGCACTCAATGTATTGAATGCATTTTTTGTTTTGTTAAAGAGGGCCATGCTAGAACAAGGTGGCCGCCTTAATTATGGCATGTTGATTCATCTCGAATGTCTTCTTCTGACCCTGAGTTGTCTGGTCTGTCACCTAATATCTGTGTAGTTATCCACTTCATCTTTACTTCAAAGGAGAAAAATAGGTTGCGCCCTCAATATATGCAGGCTCAAATATCTACCTGGTGGACTGTTCCACCTATTGGAAATAACTCCTACATATATTTTGGCCTTTCCCTCTTTCTGCTATGATTTGAGCCCTCAGGCTACCTTTTCCCTTTTCTAGTTCTTTTGGTTCCTTTTCTCGGTGGTTCTTCCTTTAGGCCTGCAGATCTCTGAATGCCTTCGGGTTTGTGCTTAAGCCTGCAAGGATCAACAGTTATTTCATTACCACAAATTTGACATCTTCAGGTCTGTCATCATTTAAAAGCCAATGGCTAGTTGGTTGCTCTAAATTTGATGGTTGCAGGCCCGTCATCCTCCTTAGCAATTCCTTCATGTCTTTCCCACTTGCTCTGGTCACTTCTAGTTGATCTCAACAAGTGACACATGGCGTGTTCTACTGTGAAACAAGAGAGGGCATGTGGCAGCATCCGCTTAACTTATAGCAACTTTAGACACCCTTTGAGAGTCCTACGGAAGATGACACTTGGCAGCTTCTATTGAGCTTTAGAAACAATATAGAAACATTAGGACTCAGTTGGATTCATGTAGATGTTGACATTTGGCATGATCTATTTATTTCACAGGGGGCATGTGGCAAGTTCCACTTCTTTGAGAAATAAATCATAATGTGTCTCAGCAAATGACACCTAGTAGCTTTCGCTTGACTTATAGTAACTCACCTAGGGCCCACCATAGTCCTTATGTCACAAAAGGAAGAAGCTACAAATGTTGACACTTTGTCAGCTTCTGTAGAGCTTTATAAGGGACACGTGGCACATTCCATTGCTCTTAGAAAAACATATTGAAACCTTCCACAGTTACCACATGTCACCCTCCATGAAAATTTGAGAGAGACTTATTGAAAGAAGCTTTGAAGCTTGAAATGCGGATGCATACACGTGTCATGCTCCGTTGAGTTTTAACGGGACATGTGGCATGTTCTGTGAAGCTTTAGATACCCTTTTGAGAGTCCTACAAAAGATGACAGATGGTGGCTTCCATCGAGCTCTTAGAAACACTGTAGAAACATTCGAGACTCATTTAGATTCATGCAGATGATGACACTTATCATGCTCCATCTATTTTATAAGGGACATGTGGCACGTTTCACTACTTTAAGAATCAAATTATAATGGGTCTCGACAGATGACACTTGGTAGCTTCCATTCATTTTAGTAATTCACCCAGGGCCCACCACAGTCTTTACTCAATAATAAAATTAAAGGAAGACACAGTGGTCGTTGATACTTGGCGGCTTCCACTGATCTTTTCTAGGGACATGTGGCGACTTCTGCATCTTCTTAGAAAAGCACATGGAAACCTTCCGCATTGGCCACCTGACACCTTCTGCGGGACACTGAGAGAAGCTTATTGAAATAAGCTTTGAAACATATTAGAAATCGAAAACGTGGATGTAGACACTTGTTACGCTCTGTTGAGCTAGAACGGGACATGTGGCATGTTCTCTTGTTTTGAAACTTTATTAAAAACTATGTCTTGATAGACGACACTTGGCAGCTTCCACCCTCAAGTTTTTTCCTTTTTGGCACTCCTTTGAACCGTTTGATTGAACTAACCATTTGAACCAACCTTGGAAATGCCTAAGTGTTGGAAACTTTCTCTTTCGAAAGAATTTACCTATTAAAGCCATTGAAACCTTTGAACCTATTAATTTCAAGCATGTTGAGTATGTAGATTTCTTCTTGAGAAGTCTGTAGAAATTGAGTCCATAGAATCTCCCCTGCAGAGTCTGTAGAATTCTGAGAAGCTTGAAAAATAAGGAATTTGAATGCTCAGAATAAATTTCAAAAAGGGAAGAGACAATTTAGGTCTTATAGGGCCCAAAATAGTTCATATGTTGTCTCAAAAATGAGTGACATTTTTTGGGGACAACAGTTGGCTCCAATTGGAGAACTTTTTTCAGTTAAAAACTAGAAACAGCTGAGGGGAGTAGAAACCAAAATCTCCAGTGCCTTCAAATATGCCATTGGGCCACGGAATCATGCTACCCAAAAAAAAAGATCCAAAAAAAAATGAAAACAAATCACATAAAGCAGAAATAAAGACTATATAAATATACATATGTACAGGATGCTGCCCATTGTAAGGTAGAGAAAAAAGTGTGCCATATTGATACCTCAACAGGAAACTATTTTCACCATTGAGCTGATGAATAGTAAAAGGCCCCCTCCACAGGGAGTCAAACTTTCTATGCATTTCATTTGGTTCTCTCCTCTTATCCCACAAGAGAACTTGATCTCCAATCTGGAAATCACGGTTCTTAGCTTTCTAGTCGAAGAGTTTCTTCACCAAACCCTGATGGGTAGTAATTCGGTCCACCGCCATGGTTCTCTGCTCATCTAGCTCAGTCAGGCACATGATCGTCTTATCAATGGAGCTTTCATATGTCTGATCTTCAATTGTCTTAGCCAATTTCAATGCTGGCAATTCCAAGGTGATTGGTATCTCAACATTGAGTCCATAAAGAAGTTGGAAAGGAGAGATACTAATTGCCCTTTTTGGTGTAATTATGTTTGCCCATAAAGCATCAACCAATGCTTTATGTCATGTCCTTTGGTTGTCATCTACCAGATTCTTGATGATTGTCACCAAGTTTTTGTTTCTTGATTCAGTTTGTCCATCTCCTTGTGGAAAATAATCAGAGGAATGAGAGAGGGTGATTTCATAGTAAAAATAGAACTGAGTAATCTCTTAGGAAGTGAAACAAGCTGCATTGTCAGTGACAATCTTGGTTGGGACCCCAAACCTATAAATGATGTTCTCTTTGAGGAAATTGCACACTACTTTTGAAGTAACATGTTTGGTTGGAATTGCTTCCACCCACTCGGTGAAGTAATCTATTGCTGTGAGGACATAATCATGTCTAACACTAGAAGATGGGTTTACAGCACCAATGAAATCAATTCCCCATTATTGGAATGGCTCCTTTATGACTACTAACTTGAGAGGCAGGGCAGTTAACTTGGGTCTCCCAATAAACTATTGGCATAATTCACATTTCCTTACCCACTTGTATGCGTCTTGAAAGAGAGTTGGCTAGTAATACCTGCCTCATAGAATTTTATGGGCAGTCACAAGGGCAAAAAAATGTCCTCCACAGGCCAAATTGTGGAAGGACTTCAGAAGTTGGCTCTGTTGCTCTTTGTCCATGTAATAAATAAAAACTCCATTAAGGCTCTTCCTATACAGGTCATTATCCCAGAGGATAAAATTTTTAGCTTTCAGCCTGATAGTCCTTCTTTCTTTATAAGATAGGTGAGCAGAACACTCACTATAAGTAAGAAAATGAGCAATATCTGAATACCACTCATTCGTGGTGGAGACAAAGAAGACTATTGGTGTGTCTTCTTATTTTGATTTTTCATACTATATTCCCTCTAGCTTGTTATCAGCAATTAATTAGCATAATCCCTTTCCCCGTACTAGCTTGGTTGGCTTGATCGCTAGATCAAACTCTTAGATTTTTACAATCCAATTACCTCTTTTCATCCCAAACTCTTGCTGAGTTAGTATGGATTTAATTATGGTATCTAAAATCAAGGCAGAAGTGTGTGAATTCAAGATGTAGAAGCATAAATGCTTCACTACCTTTACCACTACATAAGCATGATTCTCCATACTTGAGTATTTCAGCTCATGAGCTTTGAGTGGATAGCTCATGAAGGAAATAAGAGATTCCACACCTTCTTGGTTATGTTGAATCAAAAGTGCTGAAAGCATGTGTTTAGAAGCATAACTGTACATGGTGAAATCTTTGTTATAATCTAGACAAACTAAAATTGAGGTGTGGGTAATGGCAGTCTTGATATCCTCAAAGGCTAGCTTGCCTTCTTCAGATGAGCCTTTTTCTTCATCATATTTAAAATATGTCTGGTCTTCTCAGCAAACTCAGGGATGAACCTCCATAAGAAATTCACCTTTCCAAAGAAAGAGTGAATCGCAGTCTTACTTGTGGGCAAGATAAGGTCTTGGATAGACTTGACTCTGTCTGAATCAATCTTTATGCCTCCTTTATACACAATGTGTCTGAGAAGTTTCTCCTCTGTTACTCCAAAAATTGACTTCTTGGGGTTTAAGGAAATGCCATTCTGGTGGCAGCTTTCCAACACTTGTTGCAAGTGGCACACATGTTCCAAGCGATGCTTAGAAAAAATAGTCAAGTCATCAAGGTAAACTATAATGAACTTACCCATCTCATCCTTGAAAGGAATGTCCATTACTCTCTGAAAGGTGTTGCCAGCATTTGTCAAGCTAAAAGGCATCTTTCTATGTGCAAATGTGCCCTAAGGTGTGGTGAAGGCAGTCTTGTGTTGGTCTACTTCACCAACTTCAATCTAATTATATCTTGAGAAGCTGTCTAGCATTGATAACATCTCTGAACCAGTCACTATCTGAAGCACTTGATCCATGATTGGCAAAGGATAGTTATCCTTTAAGGATGACTAATTTAAATTTTTAAAATCCACACAGAGGCAAATTTTGCCATTCTTCTTCCTTACAGGCACTATATTTACAATCGATATAGAATGATGGATTGAAAAGATTATCCTAGCATTTAGCATTTTTGTATCTCAGACAAAATGGTACCTGATATCTTTAGATTATATTGCCTGGACTTTTGCCTGTAAGGTGTTGAATCAACCTTGAGAGGAATATCATATCAAATTTTATCAGGCCTGAGTGACTTCAGGTCATCATAAGAGTAAGCTAAGACGTCCATGTACTAGTTGAGCAAAGTAGCAAACTTGAACCTCTCCTCAGGAGTAAAGTATTTCCCAATGTTCACCATCTTGGGATCTTTCTTGCGACCCAGATTTACTCGATCAAACTCCTGAGAGGAGCTTGAATCTATTTGTTGCTATTTGATGAATCTGTCATGTTCACCAAATAGTTTCTCAAGGGAAACCAGGCCTTTGGAAATTTTATTCTCTTTCAGCTATAGGAACTCTCCATTCGTGCTTGAACTTGATTCAGAGGTTGGTTTAAGCTTTTGAGGTTTACTACCTTCAAAATGCAGTAGTTCAAAGCTATCTTTTTGCTCTAAAAAAGTAATGATTTGGTTATCATTGTTAAACACTTGTCAATAACTGGCATTATCAGGGACACTTAGTCAAAAGACCAGCTCAATAGTGTACATGTCTCCTTTGAAGTCTAGGTGGGGGACCAAGAGAGTAGCTGAAATAGCCAATGCATCAGCCCAATCATTGAATTCTCTAGGGATAGTAGAGATGCTAAAAGCATCAAAGCTTTTAATCTGATCCCAGACTAGATTATGATAGTGGCACAATCTCTCGTTCTTGGTTTGATATAAGTTTCTTACCTGACAAACCCCCAGTTCAGCATCTCTTGTGGCATGAAAGAGTTTGATGCTTTTATCTTGAGCAGTCTTCAATCTAAGCAATAGAGATTCATACTCAGCTGTGTTATTGGTATTGCTGAACTGTAACTTGTATAATGAATGAAAAGTATCTCCTTGAAGAGATATTAGTATAATTTTAGCACCCAAACTAATAGAGGAGCAGCTGCCATCAAATTTCAAAATCTATACCTCCTCAAAACACTACTTTTTCTTTAGATCCTTCTTCATTTGGAAGTGAAGATCCTTCCACATTTGTATCACACTCCACTAATTCTCTTACTATTCCAGCTGAATGCATTTCTAGGTTGTCACCTGTAGGAGCTTCATCAGATGTCTCATAAACTTCATCCATGGATAGAAAGTAACTACCCATACTTGAAGACTCAAATAGAGTTTGAGCTTCAGGTGCCGAGGTCTAGATAACCACATAGTTCACTTATTTCTCAGGGAGCAGCTTCTTTATAACACCCTTAACTAGAATCCTTACTTCAGATAGGTCCATGCTCAATTCACCTCCAACGTCTTTGCAAAAAAATTGTCCAAAAAGGATGCCATATGATGTTGGGACATCAGCCACCAGAACAGTCATCTTGATTTTTTTGTCTATAAAGGTCACAAATGCAAATTGAGCATCTTTGATTTGTCCCAGCAATGGTACTTATTTGTTCTCCATGGAGAAACATCTCCCAAATGTCTTGGTCAGTGTGAGACCAAGGGATTCTGCAACTTTGGCAGGCATAACATTGTTTAAGCCTCTAGAATCAATGATGCAGTTATTCAATTAATGTCTATTTATCAGCAATGAGACATAAAAAGATTCAGTCCTACCAGAAACAATAGGAGGAGAGATGACAAGGTTGTTCTTGGTGGGTGCATTCTTGGGGGAATCATGAGTCACCTTCAGAATTGTTTGTCCTACAAAGACGGCTTGGTTTTTAATGCATTGAACTAATTTATCTAATTGCTCAGGGTTAGACTGCAGAAATTCAAATTTAGACATTTGAATTTTGGTTTTCTTTATAAGGTCAATTATATCAAATGCTAGAAATGAACTAGGCACAGAGGATGGGAGTTCATCTTTTTGAGTTTTGGGAGGGGGAGAACTGGACTGCAAATTTGAAGTGGAAGGTGCAGGGATGTTTGGTGTACTTAGCTTTTTTGTAATCACCAGGTCTTTTGGCTGAAAAGGTAGAGTGATTCCCTGCTTAGTAATTGAAATTTTTGGTTGAGGTCGTTCCTCTGCTTTCTCTTTATTAGCTAGTTGAGTTGATCGATTCTTAGACTAGGTGAATATAGCATATGATCCCTCAGTTGTATTACCTTCACTTCTAGGTTCGTCTTAATAATTTAGGAAACTAATATTGGAGTCACCAGCTAATTCTTCTTCTTTTTCAATGAAGAGATTAGCATCATCTTCAAGATTCAACTCAGGCTGGAATGAAAATTTTGATTTAGCTTCAAGATATCCAATCGCTGAGTTAGTTGGAGGTGCTTCAATAGCAAGGTTATTCCTCTGAGGGGGAGGAAGATGATTGGCTTGCCCTTGGTTCCTGGTAGCATTACCTTGGTAGGATTGATTATGGAATGTCCTCCTTGGTACATCTTTATATGAAGGAGCAGATGACATTTCTTGTGCCATTTGTTTTTTGAGAGCTAACAATTCATTTGCTAACTTCTGCACCATTGGATTAGTGGTGGCTGAAGGTGAGTATTCAGAGGAAGAAGAAGATTTACCTCTGTTTAGATCCCTCCTTATTTTTCTTGCCAAAATAAGGTCATCCTCTACCTCAGTATCCAAGTCTTGAGCAGTCTCAAGGTCTATGTGGCCAGCACACCTTAGCATAAAACTCACTTCAGGTAGTTGTGAGTTGATGAAGAATCATTTGAGGTTTTCAAGTGTAGGTTGAGCAATAGCAAAAATTTAATTCCTCAGCTTGTTAAATTTTTCTATGAAATATCTCATAGGTTCATGAGGTTCCTTCTTCATCTGTGTGAGTTGGGCTAGCAAGGCATGTGCATTTTCCACAGACTTGAACCTTGCTTCGAATTTGGCTTTGAGTGTGTCTCAATCAGTCACTGACCTAGCCTGCAGATGGTAGAACCAGTTTGTAACAACACCTTGTAGTGTTTCCATGAAAAGTCTGACTGCCACATCCTCAAATTCTATGCCTATCACACCACAGGCTATGCTGAAGGTTGCAATGTGTTCATCAGGATGAACTCTCTCATCACCAAAACATTTAGGACAATTCTTTCTTGAGTTGTGTGGGAGTTCATGTAGAGGTGGAGTGAGGTTGAGTGGGCCAAAAGAGTTACCCCAGGGGCCTTGAACTACTGTGATGGGATTATGAAAAAGAGGGATAACAAATTTGGGTGTCGTGTGGATAGGTAAAGCTCTGCTAACAGCAGAAAATGAAACTTTGCCTTGTGTTGGTGTCCTGGTATGGATAGGAAGAACACTCCTAGATCTTTAAACTTAAATTTGAGAAGGGAATAGGTTGAAATTACCCTGCTACACCAACTCAAACATAAGATCAATAACACTTTGGGCTCTCTAGCTCTTGGTATAGTGTGGAGTTGCCAGATTGTAGAACAAAAATGGGAAAGAATTGGCCTTGCTTCAGCTTGAAGCTTGAGGCTTCAAATCAAATTGTTCGTTCTATCCTAGTGGCTCTGATTTTGCAGACCAAATAATATAATGGAGATGGAGGAAGATGGTCAGGCTATAATGATAATGGGTAAAATATGAAACAGAGTTGCCAGAGTCTATAATGGATAAGGGTAGGGACTGCTTCAATCTGAAACTTCAGGCTTCAGATTGCACGTAAATTCCTCAATCAAAAATTGTTGGGTCAATATTTTGTCGACCAGCTAACTAGTGAGCAAAATAGGTCTTTTGAACCATAGCATAAGGAGATTGGTCAGCCAGGTGTGCAGGTTTACTACATCAATAGGGGACAAATCTCTCCTCTCATCAAGGGGAGGTTCCTTATAGACATGAGGTGTTATATACTATATATATATATGCAGAAAATAACACTTAGGGGTAGGATAACACCATCCAACTCTCTTTTTTCAGATATGATGTTCACAAATAGAGGAGAAAATCTCGGTGAAGACACTAAAAGCACTTCTCTTTTTTAAGAAGTGTTCTTGCAGAGAACAACAAGAGTTCTTTCAGATAGAAAATAAGTAACTGGTAATAAGGGCATAGTAACCAACAGACTGAGATGTAGCACAAAGTCTCCACCTCAACTGTCCAAGAGTGAAATATGAAGGATAATGAGGGCACAAAGTCATCCAAAGACCCTTTACATAGGAACAGAAATAAAACACACTAAAGGCAATTATGGGGGCACAAAGTCTCTCCACAGTTGGCTTCAAGACACCTTCCTAGTTACTTCCACTAGTTCTACTTGTTAGATCAAATAAATAAGAATGCTCCTAGGAAATAGATATAAGAACAATTTCCTAAAATAGTACAAGCTATAATAGCATAAAGTCTACAAGTAACTTGCTTTCTCATTCAATCAAAGAAATATGAACAACAATCTAAGCTCAAAGTCTCAGTAATGCCTTTCAATTTGGACAGAGTTTTGCTTCTGGTAACAAGATCTCTTTTTTGAAATGACATAAGAGACTACTATATATAGGATCCAAAAAAGGCTTGGTGCTTTGTTCCATGGAACAACCCATGCTACACTCAATGCATTGAATGCATTTTCAGTTTTGTCAAAGAGGGCCATGCTGAAACAGGGTGGCTGCCTTAATTGTGGCGTGTTGATTCATCTCGAATGTCTTCTCCTGGGCTTAAGTTATCTGGTCTATCACCTGATATCTGTGTAGTTGTCCACTTCAACTTTACTTCAAAGGAGATAAACAGGTTGCGCCCTCAATGTATGCAAGCTCAAATATCTACTTGGTGGACTGTTCCACCTACTAGAAATAACTCATGTAGATATTTTGGCTTTTCCCTCTTTCTGTTGCAATTCGAGCCCTCAGGCTACCTTTTCCCTTTTCTAGTTCTTTTGGTTCCTTTTCTCAGTGGTTCTTCCTTTCGGCCTGCACGTCTTTGAATACCTTCAGGGTCATGTTTAAGCCTCTAAGGATCAACAATTATTTTATTGCCACAAATTTGACATCTTCAGGTCCATCATCATTTGAAAGCCAATGTTGAGTTGTGGAAATAAAAGCTTCACCAAATGAGCGAGTGCAGAAGTTGCTAGACTTACACAGTCGTCGGTGTCGGTCAGGAGCGATCGACATCGGTCAGGGGTTGACTGGGAGCTGCCGGTGTCGGTTATATATCAGCCAACGTCAGTCATGTGCAGATAGGTAGGGACCAACGTCGGTCACCTGTGCATCCAGAAAGTCTATTTTCGTGGACAGAATAGATTGTTTGCATGATAGGATTAAGTGTTAGTCTTAATTCCACATCTCTATCTTTAGTAGGACTGTTTTAAGCCTTAAATTAAGAGGTATATCTGATGGTTGATATTGCATTGCTCATGATCCCTAATTCTATATAATAGGGATAATTCTTCATAGCTTATTGTAGAAGTAGAATACATATTGTATATGTGAATCAATCCAAGTGTTGGAGTTGATTGTAATTGAGAGAGAGAACTCTTGAGGGAAAGAGCGCTGTACATCCCAAAGCTCTGACACAACTTGTCAGATTTAAGAACACATATGATTACCTTTGTATAAGCAACTAAACATGCAAAATTATACTAAAAGTACAAGTAACTATCAATAAGAAATAGCACATAATATGAGAGGCAACACACAATTGTATTCAACTCAGTTAGAAGGAAATTACAACAAAGAGATCACAATCTTTCATCCACTTCATGGGCATACCAGTAATCTTTCCTCAAGAGTTATCTTCTCTCAATACAGGTCACAACAAACGGCTAACACAAAGCTGTTGTTCACCTCAACCAGTCAGTATCAATACTGCCAGTACAATCAAGTACGAACCGGTACTCCAAGTAGATCTCCCTTGATCTTGCTCCTTGATGTGTTTCTGTCAGCTTTGATCTTGCTCCCCCGTAGATCTATCTTTGACCCTCACACACACACTCCTGTAGACCAACCTAATCTTACTTATCACATGTAGATCTCCTCCCTGATCTTGTAACACCTGTAGATCAACCTGATCTTACATACCTGGAAGAACCCTTGTGATTCTACCATGGAAGAACTCTCCTAGTTCTACACTTTACAATACAGCCCATGAGTCTATTATATAGATCTCATGCATACAATAATTAGACAAGCGGTTCAAGACTCGAACTAGTCTTTAACATACAAACAACCAGTTCAATAAACTATCTGTCTGTCAACAAGCAGTTCTGGAATCGCACAGGCGACTGACGTCCGTCCCTATCTGTCTGGAGGTGCCCGATGTCAACTGACTCCTGACTGATGTCGGTTGTTTTCTGTCGACCCCTGACCGACGTCGGTTGTGGCCTACCAACGTCGGTGACTGTGACACTCAGCAACCTCCTCCATGTTTGCATCTGGGTGAAGCTTTTAGCTCCACAACCTAACAGCCAATGACTAGTTGGTTGCTCTGAATTTGATGGTTGTGGGCCTGTCATCCTCCTTAGCAATTCCTTCATGTCTTTCCCATTTGCTCTAGTCACTTTTCACTGATCTCAACAAGTGACACATGGCGTGTTCCACTATGAAATAGGCAAAGACACATGGCAGCATCCGCTTAACTTATAGCAATTTTAGACACCCTTTGAGAGTCTTGCAGAAGATGACACATAGCGGCTTCTGCTGAGCTCTAGAAACAATATAAAAACATTAGGACTCACTTGAATTCATGTGGATGTTGACACTTGGCATAATCCATTTAGTTCATAGAGGACACGTGGCAAGTTCTACTTCTTTGAGAAACAAATCATAATGTGTCTCGACAGATGACACCTAGCAACTTCTGCTTGACTTATAGCAACTCACCTGGGGCCCATCATAGTCCTTATGTCATAAAAGGAAGAAGCTATAGATGTTGACACTTGTTGGCTTTCGCAAAGCTTTGCAAGGGACACGTGGCACATTCCATTACTCGTAGAAAAACATATTGAAACCTTCCACATTTGCCACTTGTCACCCTCCACAGAACTCTGAGAGAGACTTATTGAAAGAAGCTTTGAAGCTTGAAATGCAGACACAGACACGTGTTGTGCTCCATTGAGTTTTAATGGGACATGTGGCATGTTCTGCAAAGCTTTAGATACCTTTTTGAGAGTCTTGCAGAAGATGACACGTGGCAGCTTCCGTCGAGCTCCCAAAAACATTGTAGAAACATTCAGGACTCATTTGGATTCATGCAGATGATGACACTTGTCGCGCTCCATCTATTTTACAAGGGACACAAGGCACGTTTCACTACTTTGAGAAGAAAATTATAATGGGTCTCAAAAAATGACACTTGGCAGCGTCCGTTCATTTTAATAATTCACCTGGGGCCCACTACAATCTTTACTCAATAATGAAATCAAAGGAAGACATAGCAGCTGTTGACAGTTGGCGGCTTCCACCAAGATTTTCAAGGGACACATGGCGACTTCTGTAGCTTCTTAGAAAAGCACATGGAAACCTTCTGCATTGGCCACCTGGCACCTTCCGCGGGACCCTGAGGGAAGATTATTGAAATAAGCTTTGAAATGTATTAGAAACCTGAAACGTGAATGTAGACACTTGTCGTGCTCCAATGAGCTAGAATGGGACACGTGGCACGTTTCGCTATTTTAAAACTTTATTAGAAACTATGTCCTAGCAGACAACACTTGGTAGCTTCCGCCCTCAAGTTTTTTCCTTTCTGGCACTCCTTTGAACCGTTTGATTGAACCAACCATTTGAACCAACCCTAGAAATGCTTAAGTGTTGGAAACTTGCTCTTTCAAAGGAATTTACCTGTTAAAGCCATTGAAACCTTTGAACCTATTAATTTCAAGCATGTTGAGTCCGTAGATTTCTTCCTGCGAAGTCCATAGAAATTGAGTTTGTAGAATCCTGACTGTAGAGTCCGTAGAATTCTGAGAAGCTTGAAAAATAAGGAATTTGAATGCTCAGAACAAATTTTGAAAAGGGAAGAGACAATTTTGGTCTTGCAGGGCCCAAAATAGCTCATATGTTGTCCCAAAAATGATTGACATTTTTTGGGGACAACACACTACACATTTTGAGTGAGTGCATGATGCTCATTCCTCATGTGATAGGGCTAGCGCGCTAGCCTATTGGGAAGAGGTTTCAGCATCAATGTAAAGGGAAAAAAAACCCAACATTTTGGTTCCATTATTGGGACCCAAAGTAATTAGAGCACAGGCATGAGAAATGTTGGAACGCATTTCATTACAAAACATTGAAGAATGGATTACCAATGTCAAAGACAATTTTGCAGTTCCATAGCTTAAGCCTAAAATTTCTACGTGACAGTGGGTAGAACAAAACATCTACAACTCATTATATGAGACTTTATTTTTCAAGGTCCTTGTTCTTTTACATTCCTGGATCTTAGCATATGCCTAAGGATGATCCTGAAACCTTGAATGAAGATAGTCGTGGATACCAGAATGATAAAGGAGTTAAGCGTGATTGAAAGTTTCTTGGATGTGAGTGGTCAATTACTAATGGAAGGGTGTTGAGAATAGTTACATCCTAGAATACGTCGTGACCACATATTCATGTCTTAAGGAAGCAAAGTTCAATTTTCTATAAAAACCAAGGGGATGATATCTTTCGCTATTTCTTTCTGAGATTAAAAAACTATTTTTTGATTTTGGTTTGGAAACACTACCCATGGAAGACTAAAATCTCATGTGCATGAGCTGCACAATTGGAAGAGAGACAACTGGTTGGTTCAAGATTGTGGTTTTAACGTAGTTGTAAGCCAATGAGCACTACAAAAATTAAAGTATGATGAAGCTCAATAGAGGATTATGGGAATTAGTGGCATAGGAAGAGATTGGGAACACTTGAGGAGCATTGTGAAGAGTTGTAGGGAGCTGGATGCATGTGAGGAATCCATTACTTAAGGGCCATAACCTTTGCCACTATTATCTTGTGGAGAAACAGGCTAAACCATTAGAGATGAACCCAATACGAGTTAACTAGGCTCTCCCACCATAATGCGTGCTCATGTCTTCAAGTCAAATAGGATACATATACGAGTTATCTTTCGTTACTTCTTTTTGAGATTAAAAAACTAATTTTTGATCTTGGGTTGGAAACACTAATCATGGAAAGCTAAAATCTCATGTGCATGAGCCACACAATTGGAAGAGAGACTACTGGTTGGTTCAAGATTGTGGGTTTAACATAGTCATAAGCCAACAAACGCTATGAAAATGAAAGTATGATGAAGCTCAGCAGAGGATTATGGTAATTAGTGGCATAAGAAGAGATTGGGAACACTTGAGGAGCATTGTGAAGAGCTAGATGCACGTGAGGAATCCATCGCTTAAGGGCCACAACCTTTGCCACTATTATCTTGTGGAGAAATGGGCTAAACCATCATAGTGGAACCTAGTACGAGCTAACTAGGCTCTCCCATCATAATGCGTGCTCATGTCTTTGAGTCAGATAAGATACATATAAGGAATTGGGATATAGATAATACAAATTCAGAAGCTGAACGGATACAAGAAACTGAGACTAGGCCGTTAGGCAATAACATAGAATCTACATCTTCTTTTTTTTTTAAAGTCCATGGCATCACCAAAATGGCTTGTCCACACATGTGAGATATGCCATCACCAAAATGCTTACTTAGCTCTTTCTTGCCTTATGCAAATTTGGCTATGGCAAAACAATGTCAAACTACTTAGGAGCCCAAATTTGCACTTGCATATATTTAATTGTGCTTAGGCGCATGACCTAAGACTTAGTGCATAATAACTAGGGACTAATGTGATCACAACCATATGACTAACTCTCCCTAACTCATCCACATGGGGTAATTATGACATCATCAAACTGCCCACTCAAATTTTCTACCATTGAACCCAAAATGTCTAAATGAGAATAATGATAAACCAGGTGAATTCCACTCATGCACACAAGCACTCAAAGCATTCTTGAATTCCGATAGGACCCTTTTCTGATGCTCAAATCACCATACTCATCCCTGAACATCTCTAACCAAGCCAAAACTAAAGATCAACCAAGCCTCCTTCAAGCACACTTTGACAAGCATATTGCACACTTTGTCATTATCACTTACATTATCAAAGCACTTCATCCACTCACCAGGACACCTCCATGACATCACCATGACATAATTGATAACTCTCTAACATTCATATGCATTTTAACTACCCTATAGGGTCCCAGGTGACCCACATCGCACCTATTGCAGTGGGCACCCAAAAAGCCTCGTAAGGGATTTTACTATAGCTACCACCCTAGTAGAATATCTCCAGATGAGGGCCACTACCACCAAGGCCATAGGAACACACAAATCATCTAGGTCCAATTCTGGGATAAAGCTCCCCTTCAGGCCAAGATGCTTTAGACAAGTTTGCACATGTTCCAAATGTTTAACCAACCCAAAGTATTTCACCTCTAACTTACAAAATGTCTGCAGGGATATCATCCCTAACTCATTATGAGAGGATAAGGGGAGTGGGTGTTGGCCACCATAATCAAAACCCTCTAAAGCATCCTCCAAACCAACCCTAAACCTAGGGCACACAATTATACTAATAACCTCCATAGTATGTTGCTTATTTTTCAAAAAAAAGAGGAAATTTCTAATAAAAGTCGATGTCACTAGTGAATTTACCTTTACCTTGTAACTAATATCAAGCACCACCTGACTAATTATCTCTCTGATAGTCTACAAAACACTAGTAGACTAAATGACAAAGATATGCTTGAATCATGAGTCTGTAACTCGCCTACTGAAAGCCATTTCCTTTTTAGTATCCTCGACATGCAATAGGGGTTTGTTGAACATCATTTGGAGCATAAGATCCATGAAAATGAAGATATAAATGTAGGGATAGCTTAGCAAGATAGAAAAGTTGATATAGGAGAGAAAAGAAGCGTGTTATGATTGCACCATTCAATAATGTCCCATCAAAATAAGAAGGTGGTGTGAGGATGTCACACGTGTGATGTGAGGCATCTAAGGCCAATCTGTAGCCAATGATGGGTGGCAGACTCATCATGAAGGGGAGTGCCTTCCCAATTTCTCCCATCAATGCACCATTCTTTCAAAAAACCAAACTTCTCTAATCATTGTCCACTATTAAATCCTCACATTGATCCACTCTTTAGTTAGTTTGTTTGTCGTGGAGTCTACTTCATGAAAGTAATGGGACACTCCTAGAGACTGAAGTTACCCAACAAACTCTAACCATGGTTTAGGATGTTTTTAATGTTCTAAGAACCAACCTTCTTATTCCTTAATGCTTTAATGATCACCTTAGAGTCACCTTCAGTAATGAATTACTCGATCCTACAATTAATCAGTAAGTCCAAACCAAAAAAAAGGACTTGTGACTCTACCTCATTATAGGTGCCATACACTAGCTTCTTCGAGGTAGTTCAAATGTGTGACCCTATACAATCCTAGATCACACAAATTGCACCAAAAGCCCCTTAGTTTCCCTTGGATGCTCCATCAAAATTTATTTGGAAGGAACCAGGGGGGAGGCACCCGATCCATTTTGCCTTCATGTCTCAAAACCTTAGATGACACCATCGACCCATTAATGGGGGGTACCTTCACTCAAGACCAAGATGCAACAATCTATGAATCTCATGTGAAAAGGGCACCGTTGTACTACTTAGCGTGGGCAAATCCTAGTTATTAAATTACACATTCAATTTAGTCCAAAACTATCTCAATAGGACTACCTTTGTCTTCAAAGATTCTTTAGTTGCATTCCTTCTAGATATTCTAAATCAGGATAGTTGGGCTTCTTGCCATAAGCATGCAAAGGTATCTTTGAATGACCCCATGCGCTAGGAAAGAAAATCTTGTAGTAAAGATTCATCTCTAGCCCAATTCCATCCCAATTTGCCACATAACCAATTCCATACTTTTTTCAAAAAGGTGTAGGTGAAAAGCAAGTGGTTGGCATTTTCTTCACTAGCTTAGCATAGGACACATATCAAGGGGCCTGCCACTCCAATCCTGTGAAGACGGTTATGTGTTAATATTTTCTTATGCATAGCTAGCCAAGCAAAAGCTATAGCCTTTGGAAAGGTAGCATTATTTCAACATAATCATTTTGCATAGGTAAAAGATGGTTCCACCTGCTCCACCATTTTATAATTAGTACTGACTTAATACAACCCATTCTTTATGCCTATCCACTAAATAGAGTCCTTACAATTATTGATAAAGATTTTCCTCTTGGCAAGGATTTCTGAAAGCATCAATTTCTAGTTGGCTGAAAGTGGTAGTCCATTAAAGTCTTTCCATTTCCATTATTCCAACCTCGCTTCAACAATGGGCTCTAAGTAATCTTTGATCTTATCACGCCATAACTCTTACAAGATATTTCCAGCTATGACCAGTTCATGAATCTCCATTAGGGGTTTGTGACCATTCCAAGAATCACTCCAAAATTCCACCAAGTGTCCATCATTTACCACCCAACAGACATGGTCTTTAATTATGAAGCAACATTTTAAGATGAAGTTCCACAAGTGAGACCCTTTGGGAGGGTTCCCATTTTGTAGAATATTTGTGGAGGAGCAATCCCCAAAATATTTAAATTGAAGAATTCTACTCCATAAGGCCTTCAATTTGGTAACCATTCCCTAGACAAGTTTGGCTCCCAACACCAAGTTTTGGGACGTCGACTTCCTAATTCAAGCTTCTCCCCTTGATTGGGGAGGACACAACTTGTCCTTTATATTCAAGGGAATATTTTTAGAATTTGAGTACCTTGCCATAAGAAATTCCTCATAGTATAGTTAAGTTCTTTTAAAATTTGGAAGAGGGTGTAGGACAAAGAGTGTAGATGGGGAGTACACTAAGAACATATTTGATAAGAGTGATTATCCCAGCCAAGGAGAGCCATTTTCCTTTCCACTCCGCAAGACAACCTTTAAAGGCCTTGATGAATCCATCCTAAATGGAGGCTCTACCTATGCCCGCAAAGATGGGGATCCCCAGACATTTGGTCGAGAGCTTCTCAATTTTAAAGTCTAGAATGAAGGAAATGGCAAGTTGCAGTGGTCTTGGAGTGCTAAAGAATCATATTTCTGACTTGGCAAAATTGACTCTTTGACCCAACATTTTCTCATAGTCAATCAAAAGAAGTTTTTGGGCTCTGGCTTCCTCTTATGATGACCTTCTAAAGAGGACCATATCATCAGTAATTTTTTGGTGAGTTAGCCAATCGATCCCTTCTGCCACCTTAAGACCTCAGATTAATCCAATAGACAAAGCTCCTAGAATTGACCTTCACAAGGCCTCAACCATAAGAACAAAAAGAAAGGGGGAAAGAGGGTCACCTTGGTACAAGCCTTGTGAGGCTTCAAAGAAACTTGTCAATTCACCATTGACAATGATCAAGAATCAAGGAATGGAGATGCATCAAAATATCCATGAACACCAAGCTCCAAATTTCTCTAAATTTTTCAAAAGGATTCTCCAATTTACTTGGTCATAAGCCTTACTAATCTTGAGCTCAAGAATCATAATTCTTTATGGCCAGAAACTAGTGAGAGTGAAATTTATTCATTGGAATGAATCCTCCTTTCTCGTAAGAGATTAACTTCCCAAGGAGACCTTTCAACCTGAAAGAGATGGCCTTTAAGATTATCTTATACAATGTGTTTCACAATGAGATGGGCCTGAAGTCAACAAAGGATTTCTGATTTATACCTTTACGAATCAAAGAAATAAAAGTAAAAGTGATATCTACCCCAATCTTTTGGATCATCCGAGATTCCTCAATCATTTCCACGATGTCATTCCCCACAATATCCTAGAAAGATTTTAAAAAAGCTATTGGAGAGCCATCTGGTCCAGGGGCTATGTCTTTGCCCATGGAGAAGACCACCTTGTGAATCTCCTCAGTTGAGAAGGGGGCCATGAGCATGCTATTATGATTGTCAGTGACAAGTTTGGAAATAAACTCTAAGATCTTATGTTGGGCCTCTAGATTTGATGCTTCAATATTCACAAGCATCTCTTGAAAAAAGGAGACCATTTCTACTTTGATCCCTGACATGGTTTCAAGCTTACTTCCATCCCTAGCTCCGATAGAGGAGATGTGGTTCAAATTTCTTCTTATTTTTGTGGATTGGTGAAAGAAATTAGTGTTCCCATCCCCTTCCTTGATCCATTGTTCTCTTGATTTTTTCTTCCAAAAGACTTCTTCCCTAAGAAATAGTTCTTCCAACTCTACCATAAGCTCATTTTCCTTGATATAGGATGCAACATAAACTCCCACATTCAAGACAACCTAGTTTAACATTTACAATTTTGCTTTAACCCTTAGAATCTCTGTGAAGATGATTTTGAAGCAATATTTGTTCCGTAATCTAAGGCATAATTTAACATGTCATAATTTCTTGCTTACCACAAACATCTTCATGCCCTCCTCAACCGGGGCACAGTTCCACCATATATTGACAGGTCCAAACATGGTGGGGTCCTTGAGCCACATGAGTTCAAATTTAAAGGGCATTTGGTGGGAGCCCTGTCTTGACAAATTTTGAGCTTAATGGGGGCATGATCAGAACCTGAGATAGGTAAGATGATGTTCTCTAAGATCCAACCTGAAGCAAAATAGTTGGAAGTGACTAAAACATGGTCCAATATTTTTGCAATGTTGTAAAATCCTTGGTCCTTGTTGGTCCAAGAGAAAATACCATGCTTAGGGATAATTTTAATCAATCCCACATCTTCCACAAAATGAAGAAAATATTTATGAGATTGGGTCTCTTTAGTAGACCCACCTCTATTTTCCTTAATAGAGAGGATGGCATTAAAGTCACCTCCTAAAACGCATTGTTGCCCAAGTAGTAGATCAATCTAGTGCTTTAACTCTTTCTAAATTTTTGCTTTACCAACTATTGAGTTTAGGCCATAAACATTTAAAAGAAAAAGGACAATGTTAGAAGTGTAGAGAGTGATCTTACTGGCTTGCCAATGTGACCTTGCACTATGAGCTTCAACTTTTCACATGTGAGGGGTCCCAAAGGGTTGTTAAACGACCAAAAGCTCCCTTAAAATCTTGGAACCAGCCACACCACCTCCTCCAACTTTTATACAACAAACACTCAACTTCCAACTTAGAAAACTTGGTTTCCTTAAAAAGAAAAACATCAAAAAATTGGAAGTGCAATTTCCGCCTACCTAGGCAACATTTTCTAGGGGCATTTAGGCCTTTAACATTCCAAGCAAGGATCTTCATTATAGAGCTAAGGGGATTTCCACCCCCCACTTCACCTTAACACAAATTATTTCATCGATTTTTGTTTGCTTACTGAGATTTCTTCCTTAATGTGGTCAACTATTGATTTCCTACCTCTCTTATTGGGTCCTCTTAGATTAGGATGAGAGAGTTTGCAATCTTTTTGGGAAAGAGAGAGAAAATATGATTAGAGTTCTTCATCTTCCTCTTCCTCCTCTATAAACTCTTTCGCTAGGGGGCAGAGCTGTAGATCAACTACTGAATCTTTAACCATCGAGTCAACACAAAGGGTTGATGAGGGATCCACCCCCACCATTTGACCAACAATTATGGAGGAAAGTTTTTTGAGCTTCCTGTTGACGATGTGGATTGCACCCTTAAGAGGAGACTGAGCTTCTCTCTTCCACGCGACACAATGAAAACTCCTCGCTTGCCTATGGGTCTGGCAAACAAAGGGGAGAATCTCTAGATAAGGGCTAGCTCCCTTTGATGTATCTATGTGGTCCTAGATTTTCTACTGCTAACAATGGGGGGGTGAAAAGAGAGAAAGATTGTTGAAAACATAACCTAAACTAAAAGGTGATACACCAAAAATGGTTTGATCTACTTAGCTTGAGCCTAAACTTTTCACCAAGAATAAGTTGGCATACACTTCATTTGATGTGAGAAACTCTTCTACATCAGTGAGTTAGGGGTACTCTGGAGATATAGGGAGGAAGAACTACCAGAGGTGTTCTAAGACACACTATGGCAGCCTGTTCACATGCACCTATACTCTGTTGTAGACACTTATGGCAGACCTACAAAAGAAGAAACTTCACAATACATTAGACAGGCTGGAATCGTTATGTGAAAGCATAAAAGAAAAATGACTTAACACAAAACAAAGCCATAGACATATGCAAAAGTGTAAGCTCAAACGGAGGTAAAAAATGCTATGTCTTGATTCAAGGTAAAATCTGACAGAGCTTCGCCTTACAAACCAAGAGATATTTTTTCTCAAATGAGAAGTTTACAATATATAAAGAAAGAAAGAGGCTTTTTGGCACCTTCTATAAAAGCTTTTGGCACCCTTTTGCAAGCGACCCATGTGCGTTGAGAGCATTGGGAAGAGAAAGTTGCTGAAAGAACATGTTGTGTTAGTTGTCAGTCTTGACTTTAAGCATTTAAAGTTATATCAAATGTTATTATGAAAGCATGGGTTGTGTCTTTTGTCTGCCAACAAGACCACTTCTTAAAGACATCCACACGGCTGTTTGCTCATTAATGCAAAATAAATAAAAAATAGGCCGCATCGTTAATTATTTGCGCTCCTTGATGACCACTTGGCAGAGACTGTTTCAACCACTAGAATAATTCCTTTGCTGACACTTTCCTTTGCCACTTGGACTATTTTGTCCATTTTCTACACTTGGATCTCTTGTCTCTTCCTGGCTTTGTCTTTTCTAGCTCCTTTAGCCCTCGAGGGTTATCTTCTACTAATTCTTTGGCTCTTTGGGCTCCCTTTTTGACAGTCTCTTCCTTTTAGCCTTAAGCCTTTGAATTCCTTCGGGTTCGCACCTTTCATTTAAATACCAACAGTTACTTCATAGCCATAAAGTTGACGTATGCATGCCCATCATCATTTGAAAGCCAACAGCTATTCCATTTCCCTAAACTTGATGTCTACGGGGACATCATTGGACATCTGGATTCCAATAGCTAGTTCATGATGCCTAATTTGACGTCTGTGGGCTCGTCACCCCTTTGAATTCCTTCAGCTTTTTCCTTTGGAACCTCCCAAAGGGAAAGTGTCCCTTTGGGCCTTAAGAAAGGTCCCCTTTTGCATTTGCTGAGAGTCTCCCACAAGGGCACCTGCCCTTCGAGGTCCTTCAGGCAGCCTTGGTCTTCGAATCCTTTGGACAAAATGTCCGAAGGAATTCCTTCGAACATTTTGTCTGAAGGATATCTTCTTTTGAATGCTCGGCCCTTTTTTTTAGGCGAATTCCTTTGGACAAAAGTCCAAAGGAATTCCTTTGGGATTTTTGTCCAAAAGAATTCATCTTGTCTTTTGCCACAGGATTTCTCCCAAAAAGATTTCTTCAGACAAAATGTTCGAAGGAATTCCTTCGGACATTTTGTCAAAAGAAATTTAGGCTTTGCTTTTTTCTATCTTTGCCTTGCAGAAATTTCCTTTTGCCTTGGTCTTTCTTCCCTTTAAGTGCTTTCTTTCCCTCTGCAATGGTACCTTTGGCTCCGGAATTACCCTCCATAACCTGTTGGAATTGTCCGTTTTGTACCTGACTGCCCTCCGTAAGGGCACTTGTCCTTCAGGCTTTGGAAGAACCTTGAACCTTCCGACTAAACCTAAACTTGAACCCTTTTCAGAGTTCAACGGTTCAACGGTTCAGTGGTTCAACACTGTTCTGCCATGAGCTGCGCTCATTCAATTGACTGTTTGAACCAACCGCTTTGAACCAAACCGGCTGAACCACCCAATTGAACCAATCACTTAAACTGACTGATTGAACCAAAAGTTTGAACTGACCTATTTGAACCAAATGATTGAACCAACAATTGAACCAACCGATTGAACCAACCGATTAAACCAACAAAGGTTCAACAGTTCAATGGTTCAAAGTTCAAATTTCAAAAGCTCGTAGAAAGATCATGTCGTTGAACCCCAACGTTGAACCACCTCTTCCATCCTTAAGGAAAAGTGTCTTGAACATTTTCGACCTCTTTATTTGTGAATTTCTTAGGATTGAGAGTCTGAAGAGCTTTATAAGAGCCTTGCATTCTTTGAACTAGTTCATCTTTTTACTGAAAGACTTGTGCAACCTAAATTTTGGACTGGCTCAGAACAACAAGGGAAGGAGACTGATTTTGGCCTACAGGACTAAAATGGTCAAAAAAATGGTGATTCCCAAGGGAAACATGCCTGCTATGCTTAGAAACCAGTAGCCTTAGAATCTATTGGGCACGGAGTCAAGATGTAGCTTTGAAAGAGTTGGCAACAACCTTGATATATCCAAGAATCAATCATGAAGTTCTTACCCCAAAAAACAAAAGAAAACACACACAAGGCTAAAAAACACTACTTGTGCAAACAACACTTAGGGAAAATAGGGAAAGAAAACTAAAATCAAACTACAATGTATAGCTAACCAAGTATATTTGCCTGCCTCCTGAATCAAAGAGAAAACTTCTTAAGTCTCCTTCATGGCAAGGAAACTTATGGTGCTAGAAAAGTGGCTGAATGGAATGGAGATTTGGTGACTTGCTCTTCTTGCCTGCCACCTTGATTGGCTTGCATTTGAGTGGATAGAGTCAAACATGCTTCCAACATATATGTCTTGTTTTTGGAAGCTTGTCAAATATTGGTTTTTCATTATGGCGTGTTTTACCAAGAAATCGATGGCTTTTGGCTCATCACCATAAACCCTTTGATGTGCATAGCTCCTTTGACATCCATCACGGTTTGACTCATTCCCTTTTACTTCATTGAAGACCCTGTCAAACTCATCCTCTACTCCCTCATGGCTTTCTTAAAGAAGGGTGACTATTGTGATGTCTGAAATAGAATCACAAACTGATTGCTCATCCCACAGAACATCACTTTCTTGTTCAAAGCTCTCTTCTTCAAAGCTTTCCTTAAGATGGACAGGTCTCTTTTTTTCTTGCTCAAGGATCAAAGTCTCTAGTTGTTCAAAGACATCCACTTGATCCTCCTCTAACTCAAGCTCCATGGCATGGTCATATTCCTCATAAAAGCAACAAGGAAGTTCATCAAACAAAGGAGGAGAGAGCTCACCATGCTTACGTTCCTCTTCATATTGTTGGAACATCCGCATGTATGCATGACCTGTGTCTTTTCCATTGTTGATGATGTCTTCAAAAGAAGTATCCATGAGGATTTATTCCTCATTGACATCCATGAAAGCGTCTTGATCAACTACAAATTGGATCCTCTCTTCACTTGCCTCTTTCAAAATAGGTTCCTCCTTGAGAGGAGATGAAGTGGAAAGATGACGGACAAACTCATGTGTGAGAGGAGGCAATCCTTGAGCTAAAATCGAAAGATTCTCCTCCTTCCATTTGGCCAACACTTCATCTATATCAAATGTGGCTTGATACCTGTCTTGGAAGGGTGTAGATGGAGTGTGTTCAAATGTAGGATCTTCTGCTTGATCTGAACCATTTATCACACTTTGGCTGAGAAACCTCATTCTAGATTCCAATTCTATAATTTTTCTTGCTATATTTTCTTGGAAGAGCCTTTTTTTGAGTTCACAAGCATTATCATGATGAGTACGATTAGCTTCATCTTCTTCAAGGCTTCTATCAAAATGAATAGGCCTCTCCTCTTTTTTCCTACCGCATGATTCCATTGTTTGCTTCCAACTCATGACCTTGGGATTGAAACTTTTCCCCTATGGATAGACAGCAACTTTATCTTCTTCAAGGTCCCGAGCCGATTCATGATAGGCACTCCTCCAACTTGGAATCTTGACATCATGTTGAGAGACTTGAGGATTGGTAAAAGGGGTGTCTTTTAGCATAGGCTCCTCTCTAAGGTCTGAAACCTCCATCTCTCCTTCACTAAGCAATCTCACCTTTGCCTTTAATTCCTCAATTTGCTTAGCTAGATTTTTTTGAAAGAGTCTTTCCTGGAGCTCATAGGAATCATCATGGAAATGGGGAGTGCATGAAGGCTGCCATGGAATACAAGAAGCTCCCTGAGGAAGGGTGGGAGGGACTTGAAAAGGACTAGCCTCATTTTGTACCTCACACTCTTGGACAATGTCTTTCTCCTCCTTGAGGTTCCATGACTCAACTACTTTACTCCAGCTCATGATATTAGGACTGGACATCTCCTTTTGGAGTGATGGGGTTGTAATGTGAGAGGGTAGTGAGGGTTTGGATTCCACTTCTCTTGCTGCCAACATAGACTGCTGCATTTAAAGATTTTCCAATTCAATCTGCTTATCAAGGTTGGCCTTAAACACAAGATTTACTATTTTAGAACTCTCCTCAACATGATTGGGGAAATGACTTTGACAGGCTTGACTTGGCTCATAAGCAGGAACTGCGTATGGCTGATATGAAACTTGGGGCAACGAGTATGTAGGTTGATAGACTTGGGGAGGCTGAAGAAGATCATAAAGAGACTGTTGATGTACAGGATGAGCTGAGCGTTGGTTCATGGTTTCCCTTCCAAGGAGGATTCACACTCTAAGGAATTGAGAAGGTTCATTTCCATGGGGGGTTGCTCTAGTTTCCTTTGATGCTAAAAAGCTAGGTGTAAGGGATTAAGAGCAGAATTGATTACTGCATCAGATGAGTTAGAGTGAGCAAATTCCATCTTGTAAAAAGGATTAGGTGCACAAAAGGGGGCTTTTTTTAGAATAGGAGGGGGCACACAAGGGTGACGGCCTTGAATGAATGGACTCTTCCATTTTGCTACCTCTTCCTCCATGGATTGCAAGGCCTGAGCTTGCCTAAACAAACACTCCTCTTTGTACATAAGCTCCTACTTATATCTATATTGCTCATCCAATCTATCTATCTCCATCACCTGCTTCTCAAATTCTAGTGTTACCTCCCTTATTGTTGAAGGGCAACTAGGAGAGCTGCTTGAGGTGATTCCATGAAAAATCTGAGCTTGATCAAAGTTATCTGAAGGAAAATAAGGCCCATGATGCTGAGAAATGAAATTATACATACAAAAATAAGATTTTTTGATGGCACCAGGATTGCTTAACCAGCTGATTCAACTTGGAGTCGCCATTAGTGTTGGTAAAGAAGCCTCCAGAGGCTGGTTGGTTGAAGAACACACCAAAATTATATGATTCTTTGGACAAAACTTATCCCACAATCGCCTGATTAAAGGTCAGATGCTGGATTAATGGTTCATTCTATTGTAACAGGACCAACACCAATCCTAGAACTTTCTTGAGTGTTAAAACATGGTCCCACCGGGTGGGCCAAAAACTATTGACGCTGTGGATTGCACCCTTGAGAGAAGACTGAGCTTCTCTCTTCCACATGACATAATGAAAACTCCTCTCTTGCTTGTGGGTCTGGCAAAACTGAGGGGAGAATCTCTAGATAAGGTCTAGCTCCCTTTGATGTATCTCTGTGGTCCTGGATTTTCTACTACTAACAATGCGAGGGTGAAAAGAGAGAAAAATTGTTGAAAATAGAACCTAAACTAAAAGGTGATACACCAAAAATGGTTTGATCTACTTAGCTTGAACCTACACTTTCCACCAAGAACAAGCTGGCATACACTTCATTTGATGTGAGAAACTCTTCATCAGTGAGCTAGGGGTCCTCTAGAGATACAGGGAGGAAGAACTATTGGAGGTGTTCTAAGACACACTATGGCAGGCTGATCACATACACCTATACTCTGTTGTAGACACTTTTGATAGACCTTCAAAAGAAGAAACTTCACATTACACTAGACATGCTGGAATCATTCTGTGAAAGCATAAAATAAAAATGACTTAACACAAAACAAAGCCATAGACATATGCAAAAGTGTAAGCTCAAATGGAGGTAAAAAATGTTATGTCTTGATTCAAGGTAAAATCCGGCAGAGCTCCGCCTTACAAGCCAAGAGATATCTTTTTCTCAAATGAGAAGTTTACAATATATAGAGAAAAAAAGAGGCTTTTTGGTGCCTTCTGGAAAAGCTTTTGGTGCCCTTTTGCAAGTGACCCATGTGCATTGAGAGCATTGGGAAGAGGAAGCCGCTGAAAGAACATGTTGTGTCAGTCACCAGTCTTGACTTTAAGCATTTAAAGTTATATCAAACGTTATTGTGAAAGCATGGGCCATGTTGTTTGTCTACCAACAAGACCACTTCTTAAAGACATCCATGTGACTGTCTGTTCATTAATGTAAAATAAGGAAAAACAGGTTACACCGTTTACTGTTTGCACTCCTTGATGACCACTTGGCGGAGACTGTTTCAACCACTATAATAACTCCTCTACTGACGCTTTCCTTTGCCACTTGGACTGTTTTGTTCATTTTCTGCACTTGGCTCTCTTGTCTCTTCCTAGCTTTGTCTTTTCTGGCTCCTTTAGCCCTCGGGGGCTATCTTCTGCCAATTCTTTGGCTCTTTGGGCTCCCTTTTCGACAGTCTCTTCATTTTGGCCTTAAGCCTTTGAATTCCTTTGAGTTCGTGCCTTTCATTTAAAGACCAACAGTTACTTCATAGCCGTAAAGTTGACGTATGTGCACCCATCACCATTTGAAAGCCAATAGCTATTCCATTGCCCTAAACTTGACATCTGTGGGGACGTCATCAGACGTCTAGATTCCAATGGCTAGTTCATGATGCCCAATTTGACATCTACAGGCCCATCACCCCTTTGAATTCCTTTGGCTTTTTCCTTTGGAACCTCCCAAAGGGAAAGTGTCCCTTTGGGCCTTGAGAAAGGTCCCCTTTTGCATTTGTTGAGAGTCCCCCGCAAGGGCACTTGCCCTTCAGAGTCCTTCGCGCGGCCTTGGTCTTCAAATCCTTCAGACATTTTGTCCGAAGGATATCTTCCTTTGAATGCTCGGCCCTTTCTTTCGGGTGAATTCCTTCATATAAAAGTCTAAAGGAATTCCTTCGGGCTTTTTGTCTGAAAGAATTCATCTTGTCTTTTACCACGAGATTTTCTTCTAAAAACATTTCTTCAAACAAAATGTCTGAAGGAATTCTTTCGGACATTTTGTCCGAAGAAATTTAGCCTTTGCTTTTCCTTCTATCTTTGCCTTGCATAAATTTCCTTCAGACAGAAAGTCTGAAAGAATTCTTTGCCTTGGTCTTTCTTCCCTTTAAGTGTTTTCTTGCCCTCCGCAAGGGTACCTTTGGGTCTAGAATTGCCCTTTGCAGCCTGCTGGAATGGTCCATTTTGTACCTGACTGCCCTCTGTAAGGGCACTTGTCCTTTAGGCTTTGGAAGACCATTGAACCTTTCGACTGAACCTGAACCTGAACCCTTTTTCTGAGTTCAATGGTTCAATGGTTCAACATTGTTCTGCCATGAGTCGTGCTCATTCAAGTGACCGTTTGAACCAAATCGCTTGAACCAACCACTTTGAACCAAATCGACTGAACCACCCGATTGAACCAATCACTTGAACTAACTGATTGAACCAAAAGATTAAACCGACCGATTTGAACCAAATGATTGAACCAATCGATTGAACCAACAATTGAATCAACCAATTGAACTAATCGATTGAACCAACAATTGAATCAACCAATTGAACTAATCGATTGAACCAACAAAGGTTCAATGGTTCAAAATTCAAATTTCAAAAGCTCTTGGAAAGATCATGTCGTTGAACCTTGACGTTGAACCACCTCTTCCATCCTTAAGGAAAAGTGTCTTGAACGTTTTCGGCCTCTTTTCTTGTGAATTTCTTTGGATTGAGAGTCTGAAGATCTTTGTAAGAGCCTTGCATTCTTTGAACTGGTTCATCTTTTTGTTGAAAGACTTGTGCAACCCAAAATTTGTACTAGCTCAGAACAACAATGGAAGAAGGAGACCGATTTTGGCCTACATGACCAAAATGGTCAACACTTCCTTTGAAATGAAGTTGTACTATATGAGTAAAGTATCAGGGGATAGATTATTACCTTTTTCCAATCTCTCTTTGAGGGCCATCACTATTATGGTATCTATGGGGCTACCTAGATGAGTCTCCATTTTGTTAATGGGGGTTACATCTAGGTCTACCAAGTGGGGGGTGATCAACATCGGTAAGCCTTACCACAAGAGGTTCAGGATTAGTAGTCCAAGTTGAGGCTTGATGCTCACAACCTGCCTTCCTAGGACACTCCCTTCTAAAATGTCATACTACCCTAAACTTGTAGCATCTGAAAGGGATTCTTTCCACATCAATTTTTTGCTCCCATAAACCTTCATAAGTTTTGATATATATTATTTTTGGAACAACTTCATTTAAATTTAAAAAAACACATATGCGTGCATAAGAGGCCAAAACTCCTAGAGTTTTAGGGTCTGTTTTGATGAAAGTGCCCACTGATGACCTAATTTGTTTAAGGCACTACTCACTCCAATACTTTGTGAGAAGCCTGTAAAGACGCACTTAGATTGGGAAGATCCCTTTTTTTGCATTGAGAGGGTTGAAGTTAGGGTACCTGTTTTATAGCCACAGACCCACACCCTCCAAAAAATAGGGGCCTTTGCCAAGGATTTCAATTTTCTTTTCTTTAGAGGGGCAGATCACCATGAAAATTATTTTTGGTAATAAGTGAGTGATACAACCAGGGCCCTAGTTGCTCTCAACCCAACTTTTCACCGCTCATATTGCCAACCATTTCCTAGTAAATTTGCCAATTAGGCCTCTGCATTTCAAAATCGTTGTGTTATCCTACAAGTTGCCATTTTCAAAAATGACCATTTGTACCAAGTGTGATTCACTCTTATCTTTCTTGGATGGTTGGACCGGGGGAGCCCCCTTAAAGCACACTTTTCTGTGGATCTATGAATTGAAGTTGGAGTTGGGTTGCCACCATTTCTGCCCGTATGGACCACAACATGTGGTCGATCAAGGGGAGGTTCTATAGGGTATCATCACTCTCACCCCAAGTTGAGTCCTCCAAGCAAGCACAAGCCTCCTGAATCACCTAATGCAATTACCGATGCTGAACCTTGAAACCCAATCACCCTACACCCTTCCCTTGAGGGTTTTGAAAATCTCTTTGCAAACGCCACTCCCTAGCCATCATTTATTGTTTTATTGCTATATAATATATAGTAATATGTTAGTTATATAATAATATGTTATTATTATTTTATATTTTTATAATTATATATATTTATAAATTATACACACTATTATGTGTTTTTTTATATTATTTACTATGTAAATATTATTATAAAATAATAATTAGGAATTTATATATATCAATATTAGATATAAAATTATATTGTACTATTATATATAATTTATTATATTATAATACATAGTGATATAATATTTATAAAATATAGTAATAATAATATATTTGTTGTTTTTATGTTTTCTTTTTGCAGATTGCTTGTTGCTCTTTAGTAGATTTTTTCCTTTTGTTCTCTTCGTTTAGTTTTTTTTCTCTTTATTCTTATTTAAGTAGGGTTTTTATTAACTTTTATTTTTTAGAGGTTCTTGTTTGAAGTTGTTTTTTGGGGATTGGGCCTTTATTGTGTCTCTTTACCGTTTCAAAGCTTTGGTCTTTGTAAAAGCTCCCATGACAATTCATAACTCTATTAAAAATATTTATCTTTATTTTAAAATATATAATATATAAATCTTAGAAAACTGTATTAAAATAAATAACCTTTCGACATTTTGTGCCTCAAGTTGAGCCCATCATTAGGGAATAAAATGATAAATTGTTGAATCCATCATCAAAAAACAAAATAATAAATTGTTGAGGCCCAAAATATTGAGAGGTTATTTATTTTAACGCAATTTTATGAAATTTATATATTTGTTCGCTGCGTATAATAAATTCTTTAATATATAATATTCATATTATCATAATAATATATTTTTATATTAAATAATACATTATATTATATAAATATTATTTAACATTAATAGTTATATATATATATATATATATATATATATATATATATAAAATATGTATATATATTATAATAATAAATTATATATACTAATACTATAATATTATATATAATATTAATATATATAATTTAGTATTATAAAATATATATATAAATTATATATACTAATATAAAATATTAACCTTAACAAAGAGCAAGGTTACACTATATATATACATATATTAATTATAGTATTAGTATATATAATTTAGTATTGATATAATTTAGATTAATTATAATATACATATATACATATATGTATATTATAATTAATCTAAATTATATCAATACTAAATTATATATACTAATACTATAATTAATATATGTATATATATAGTGTAACCTTGCTCTTTGTTAAGGTTAATATTTTATATTAGTATATATAATTTATATAATTAATCTAAATTATATCAATACTAAATTATATATACTAATACTATAATTAATATATGTATATATAGTGTAACCTTGCTCTTTGTTAAGGTTATTCTCCTTGTCATGTTTTGGGTCGCTTCGGATCTATGTCATTGTAAAAGTTTCTTTTGAAATACTAATAATAAAATTATATATATACACACATATACACATACTATAATAATATATTATAGTATAGTATATATATAATATTGTCAAGGTTATTCTCCTTGTTGTCATGTTTCGGGTCGCTTCGGATCTATGTCATTGTAAAGGCTTCTTTTGAAGTAATAAACAAATTAAATATATATATATATATATATATATATATATATATATATTATAATAATATATTATTATTACACTATAATATAATATTTACTATGATAATATATTATTATTATAATATATACTATATTATATTATTATAAGTGTAATATAATATTTACTATGATAATATATTATTATTATAATATATACTATATTATATTATTATAGTGTATATATATATATATATATATATATATATATATATAAAATTTGTTTATTACTTCAAAGAAGCCTTTACAATGACATAGATCCGAAGCGACACTTATAGTATGTGTGTGTGTGTCTATATATATATATATATATATTTAATTAATTAATTTTTATATTACTTCAAAAGAAGCCTTTACAATGATATAGATCTAAAGCGACCCGAAACATGACAACAAGGAGAATAACCTTGAATAAGAGTAAGGGATTGCACCCGGGGCAGGAGGCCGAGCTCCTGCCTTCCACACGTCAAAATGGAAACTCCCCTCTCACCTGTGGGACTGGCGAAGTTGGAGGGGAGAGTCTCTAGGTAAGGGCTAGCTCCCTTTGATGCATCTAAGTTGTTCTAGTAAGTGTTAATACAGGTATATAGATATATAATGGGGGGTGAAAAGGGAGAAGGATTACAGGAGAACAAATCTACTCTAAAAGAGGTGATGCACCAAATGATTTGACCTACTCACACTCACACTTAAAGCTAGACAAACACATACATACACTTCAGACTGGGAGAAAAACAAGGTTACAGGAAGCTTAGCAGGGAGGCTTTAATGGAACACACAGAAAACAGAGACTCACCAAAGGTGTTATAAAAAGGCACACTGCATAGTAGCTTCTTCTGTCTCTGCACTTCCAAGTACAACTCTCCTTATCACCTACAGAAACGGCAC
Organism: Torreya grandis; assembly: GCA_037957365.1. Taxonomy (NCBI): domain Eukaryota; kingdom Viridiplantae; phylum Streptophyta; class Pinopsida; order Cupressales; family Taxaceae; genus Torreya; species Torreya grandis. The sequence continues at coordinate 3,430,244 of JARHVA010001181.1, forward strand.
CTTGTAGACACCAAGTGTGTTGGTGTTAAACTTGTGGAAGCATTAAGAAGTAATGACTAAACACAAACTCACACTTAAACACACATAGGGATGTCTAACCAGAATAGAGGTAAAAATGTGTTTATTGATTTCAGGTGAAAATTTGTCAGGACTTCGCCTTAAAAATGTGGAAGATGCTTTTTTAAATCACAAGTCTCCAATATATAGAAGAAGGAAGGAGGCCTTTTGGCACCCCTTTTTACAAATGACCCATTTGCGCCCCTGTCGTTGGGAAGAGCAAGCCGCTTAAACATCAATGAGCTGTGTCGTTTGTCTGCTTGCAAGACCGCTTCTTCCAAGTGATTACGCAATTTATTTGCTCATTAATGCGAAATGAAGAAAATAGGTTGCACTGTTAGCTGTTTGTGCCTCCTAGTAATCAATTCGCGAGCACTGTATCACTTGCTAGAGTAACTTCTTGAATCTGCGCCTCCCTTTGCCACTTGGGCTATCTGCTTGTTCTTTGGGCTCTTTGTCCTTTTCCTACTTTGTCTTCTTCTGCTCCTTCAGCCCTCGGGGGTGATCTTCTGGCAGGTCACTGCATTCTTTGGACTCTTTCCATGGTTGGTGTGCAAGTATTTAAAAACCAACAACTATTTCGTAGCTTTAAATTTGACGTCCTTAGGCCCATCACCCTTGGACTCTCCTTCGGCTTCTTGCTTTGCATTTTTTTGCAAACTACCTTCTTAGCATCTTCTCGAAGGGAAGGTGACCCTTCGGCCTTTGGAAAGTGCCCCCTTTATTTTGGCCAAGAGTCCCTCACAAGGGCACCTGCTCTTCGAGATCCTTTAGCTCTTTGGCAGGTATCTCCTTTGGATCATTTTCCCCTAGGTTTTCACAGACTTTTGTCTGCGGACCATTTCTCACAGACTTTTGTCTGCAGACATTTTCTCATGGACTTTTGTCCATGGACAGTCGCTCTTCGGCCACTTGCTCTCCGAATTCCTTCAAACTTTTTGTCCGAAGGAATTCCTTTAGACAAAATGTTTGAAAGAATTTGGCCTCAAACAAAATTTTGAAACTTACCCTTTGACTGCCTTTGAAAAGCTCCTTGCCCTCTGTAAGGGCCTTTTGACTCAAAAAAACCCTCTGCAAAGGCACCTGCACTTTGGCTTTGGGATGTCCCTTTGAACTAAGTCATTGAACCAGTTCAACGATTCAACGCTGTGCACCGAGCCCTTTGAAACTTTTGCTCAAACCAACCGTTGAACCAATCTGTTAAACTGGTTCAACGGTTCAACACTGTGCACCGAGCCCTTTGTTGAACCAACCCCTTTGAACCGTTCACGCTTGAACCCAACGATTGAATCGAAGCATTGAACCAACGCATTGAATCGGTTCAACGGTTCAACACTGTGCGTCGATGAACTTGCTGATAAGCTGATTTGATTGAACTAAGTTGATTGAACCAATGCATTGAACCACAGTGTTGAACCAACGCGTTGAACCAAGCCAATGAACTGATTGATTGAACCTATGGATGACCCTGAAGCCCCTTGAACAAAAAGCCACTGAACCAAGGCCTTGAACTTTGTCGATGAACTTAAACATTGAACCAATGGTTAAACCAAGGCCGATTGAACTAGACATTGAACCAATGGTTGAAACAAGCGATGAACCAAGGCCGATTAAACCAAAGGCATTGAACCAGTTTAATAGTTTAAAGGTGCTAACTCTTAGAAAGATTATGTCATTAAACCACTCTTCCAACCTTAAGGAAAAGCATCTTCTGAACCATTTTAGCCCTCTTTCCTTATGAATTTCTTCAAACAAGAGTTTGAAGAAGTTTTGCAAAACCTTGCACTCTCTGAACTGGTTCTTCATTGCTGAGTCCATAGAAAAACAAAGCCCTGCTGAGTCCATAGAAACCTTGGACTTATGTGAAATCAAAAAATGAATTGGCTTAAAACAATAGAGTAAGAAGGGGATTGATTTTTGGCCTGTTACACCAAAAATGGTTAACAAAATGGTGACTCCCAGGGGAAGCATGCCTATTATGCTTACAAGCTAGTTGCCTCAAAATCCATTGGGCACGAGGTTAGATTGTAACTTAAATATCAACAATATCTCTGATAAATCTAGAACCAATCACAAATATTTACCTCAAAAGGAAATGAAAACACACACAAAGCTAAGAAAACTACTAACATGTGCATAAAGCACTTAGAGAAAACAAGAGAAAAGCAATGGAAAATACATACATGATGGAGAATGGGCTTCAGTGGCAATGCTTAAGATGTATCCCATTAACTGGGATATACAGTTCTTCACCATCCAACCTGGAGAGTTGGAATGTGTTATGCTGCTTACACTAAGTGATTACGTATGGGCCACTGCATAAGGCGTCAAACTTTGCATACTTCCCAGGCTTAGCTCGGTCTTCATCCCATTTCAAGACAATGTCTCCTTAAGAGAAACCGTTTGATGAAGATTTCTTGTCGAAGTGTCTCTTCACTTACTATTGACAGCTAGTCATAGAAGCCATAGCCTGGTCCCTTGCCTCTTGGAGTTCCATCAGCTCACATAATCTAACTTCCATGCTATTTCCTTCTTCTAATTGTAGCTGGTGAGCGAGATCCAAGGCTGGCAACTCGAGTGAAATGGGGAGCCTAGCTTCCCTTCCATAGACGAGCGTGTATGGCAAGTTGCCAATTGCCCTCTTCAGGGTGACCCTATCTGCTCACAGGGCTATTTTCAACTTGGCATGCCAAGTCCTCTGATTTTCCTCCATGGTCCGCTTGATGATCCTGATCAGGTTCTTGTTTGTAGACTCAGTGAGTCCATTCCCCTGCAGGTAGTAATTGGATGAAGTGCTGAGATATATACCATATCTCAGCGCCCATTCACTTGTTTTGGTTCCCAGAAAAGCTAACGCATTATCTGAGATTATGGTTACTGGAACCCCGAATCTCGCCATTAAGTCCTCATAAAAATCTAAAACGACACTTTCGTTTGCCTCCTTCAGAGCAATAGCCTCTACCCACCTTGTGAAATAATCTGTGGTGATCAGGACCCACTTGTGTCCAACACTGGAAGGAGGATTAATCACCCTATGAAGTCCAAGCCCCACTGCATGAATGGATGCTCCACCTGAATAGGCTATAAAGGCATGGCAGCGAACCGTTGCTTTCCATCAAAAATCGTGCACTTCTGAAACTTTCTTACCCAGGCATGGGTGTCCCTAAAAAGAGTAGGCCAAAAATAGCCAGCGCTCATTATTCTTGCTATAATAGCCCTAGGAGCAAAATGTTCATCGACTGGTCCATCATGGAACTCAGACAGCACCCTGTCGGCCTGACTTGAGTCCAAGCATCTTAAAAAGACTCCTGAGAGATCCTTCCTGAATAGCACTCCATCAATCAGATCATAAGGGAGACACTGGAGTCTGAAATACCTTTGCTTGGTCCTGTCAAATGAGTGCGGGCACTCACCAATGAGAAGGAAATGCCTTATGTCTGATGTCTAATCCTTCATGACAACTGGTTCTTCTATTGTAGCTGCATCCAAGATTAGTAGACTATCCTCCTTTTGCTACTTAAAGTCTGTAGTGAGGTGTTCACATAAGCCTCTCCCTCTTACTAGTTTGGTGATCTTGATATCTACATCATATTCCATCACCTTAGTGATCCACCATGCTCTCTTCTCATTTAGATCTCGGTTGATCAAGAAATCCTTGATGCCGAGATGTGGAACCATGAGATGGATTCTGCTATTGGACAACATGTGTCTAAATTTCTTCAAACTCTGTATGATCGCCAAGACTTGCTTTTCCACATATGTGTATCTGACTTCAAAACCTTATAGGCCTTGGCTAAAAAATGCAATTGCCTGCTCAAGGTTATCTTCACTTGCTTGGGTAAGCATGGCGGAGATTACCTCTTCATTGCCAAAGGTGTAGAGGTTGAAATATTTGGTGAAGTCGGGGCTAGTCAAAGTAGGAGCCCAGGGTATGGCCTGCTTGATTTCTTCAAAACTATATTTTCTCTGTATTGTCCATGTGAACTCCTCACCCTTCCTCAGCATAGAGGTCAATGGCTTGACCATCTCTGCAAAATTTGGGATAAATCTCTGTATGAAATTTATCTTACTGAAGAAGCTTTGCAGGCCTTTCTTGTGCTTGGGTAAGGATAGCTCCAGGATGGAGCGAACTCTTTCTGGATCAATAGCCAGACCATTCGAAGAAATAATGTGACCAAGGAGCTTTCCCTCGTGAACAACGAACATGTATTTCTTAGGATTGAGAGAGATACCAAACTCTCTACACCTCTCAAAGATTTGCTTGAGGTGTTTCATGTGTTGGCTCACTTCCTTGGAGAAAACTATCACATCGTCAAGATATACCAGCACAGTCTTATTTATCAGGCCTTGAAAGGCCATGTCTATAGCTCGTTGGAAAGTGGCATGAGCATTAGATAGTTCGAAAGGCATTTTCCTGTAAGCAAACATTCCCCACTTGGTTGTGAAGGTTGTTTTGTGTTAGTCACAGTCTTGCACCAAAATCTGGTTGTATCCTGAATATCCATCCAAGAGGGAGAAACACTCGCTGCCTATCACCATTTGAAGGATTTGCTCCATGCTTGGGAGAGGATAATGATCTTTCAAAGAGACTCTATTGAGTTCTCTGAAATTGACGCACAATCTGATCTCCCCACTCTTTTTCCAGATAGGAACAAGATTTGCCAGCCAAGAAAAGTGTTTGATTGGAAATATTATCTTAGACTCAATCAATTTGGTGAGCTCCTTGCGCATGAGCGGCTCAATCATTGGGTTGACAGGCCTCTGCTTCTGCTTGATTGGTTTGGCACCTTCTTCTAGTTTAATGGTATGCTGGGCTAAGATCGGGTCAAAACCCTTCAAATCATTGTACTCCCAAGCAAAGATATCGGCAAACTCTTGGCACAACAAGAGGAAGGCCTGCCTTTCCTAGTTTGTGCACACTTTTCCATGTGCAAGCAATTTATCCTTGAATATCTCCACATTCTAATGGTGCTCTTTCTTTGTTGCAATGCATGCCTTGTCACTTCTCAATTGGTCATCTCCATTGAAGATACTCTCTAGAGTGACTAAACCTTTGGGGAGCTTATTGTTCTTCAGCTGAACAATTTGGCTGCCATATTGCTGCTGTAGCTTTGCCTGGTTTTTTGTAGTGAATTATGCTTCTTGCAGAAAAAGTGCTATTTGTTGGTCATTGTTGAAAACTTGCCAGTTGGTGGCGTTGTTAGGTATAGAAGGTTGAATCACTACTTTCAAGTGACATGAGCTATGGTCTCGGCCTATTTCCTGAGCAATATCAAACTAAGCACCAACTACTGCCAGCCTGTTTGCTTGCTTGTTCCATTTTCTAGGGATGGAAGTAATATTAAAAGCGCAAAAAATTTCCACTAAGTCCCATACCCTATGTTTGTAGGACTTCAGTAGAGAATTCTTCGTCAAATTCTGCCCTCTTACCTGGTTGACAATCAGCTCACTGTCACTAAACACTTGCAGCGCTTTGATTCATCTTTTCCTCGCCCACTCCAAGCCATGGATGAGGGATTCATATTCCGCAACATTGCATGTGCAAGAAAAATGGAAATGGAAGGCTAAAAAATACCTCTCTTTTGAAGGAGAGACCAACACTGTTCCACCACCAGCTCCCAACTTACTCCTTGAACCATCAAAGAACAGCTGCCATAGACCTGAGTTCCCTTGGTTGGCTTTCATCAGATTTGGTACAAAAGTACCCTCTTCATGCATGCAATAAATTCCAAGGCCCACATCCTTTATGAATTTGTAGCGATCATGCTCGAAATTGTCACTTCCCTATTCATCTAAGAGCAGATCTGCAACTCCTTCAAGGGCAGAGGATGGAGATTGGTCTAATTAGAACTCTTCCTGGTCAATGATGGCATAGCTGACATTTGCTACCTTTAGCGAATAAGGTTCCAAGTGATCTCTATGGAGTAGCTCGAATTCAATCTTGACTTTAGTCTCGTACTTGGTTCTAAAAACCAGATAAGACCAATTCACTGCTAAGTAGCTGCTTATCCTAGATGTAAAATCCCTGGATAAGCAGATGACAAAGTAGGGAGGGACATCTGCCACTACCACATCATGAAGAACTGAGAAAGTCGGGCAAGCATGCAACATCAAGCTCAAACCTCTTACCACCCCAATTGTCTTTGCTAGGGTTCCATCCAGCTACATAACTCCCTTGGTCATTTCTTCGTACTTCAAGCCCAACTTGTCAGCTATGTATTTGGGCATCACCGAGGTGCTTGCTCCACTGTCAATGATGCAATTGTGCACCAAGAAATATCTTATGACCAGGGACACAAAAAGGAGGAACCTTCTCTTCCTTTTGGGTCTGACCTGAGGTGGAGGGCTGTCCATTCATCATCAAAATGTTATCAGCTTTTGCTGGGACAGCTCGTTCATCTAGTTCATGTAATTCCTTTTACAACATGTCTTTCTACCCTGGTATTGACAGCGAATCCCATAAGGAGATGTTCATGTGCAGCTTCTTCATTTGGTCAACCATGTTGACTCGAGGGTTGCCTTCAAAAAATCTTTGGAATTATGTACAGCCTGAGGGGGAGTTCGAGGAGTTGGAGGAACAACCGACGGTCTGAAACTTGGGATTTTTTTGATTTGCATGTGATGAAGAAGGCGTTGCTGACGCTTGGGTAGTAGCCTGTGTTTCTTTCATTGCCCTTCTTTTGAATCTTGTGTTGGCTGCAACACATTCAGCCTGATTGTCTGTAGCGCCCACATAATTTACTAAATAAAATTCTCCTTTCAGATGATTCATGAGGGTAAAATTAGGATGACTTTGACTGCTACTCGTGTTGGGTTGTATTGGGGCCTCAAAGACTTGGGAATGGTCAGCTGCCTGATTTTCTTGCACATTTGGGCAATATCCCATCATCTCATTTGTATAAACATCGTGCTCTTGACCATATCCCATAGTTGAACAGCTTGGTTGTGATAGGACCTAGGTTCCCCAAAGCTCTGACACAACTTGTCAGAATTAAGAGCACATATGATTACCTTTGTATAAGCAACTAAACATGCAGAATTAACCAGAAGTACAAGTAACTAGAAATAGAAATAACACAGAATATGAGAGGCAACACACAATTGTATTCATCTCATTACAGAAGGAAATTACAACAAAGAGATCACACTCTTTCATCCACTTCATGGGCATACCAGTAATCTTCCCTCAAGAGTAATCTTCTCTCAATACAGGTCACAACAAACAACTTAAACACAAAGCTATTGTTCACCTCAACCAGTCAGTATCAATATTGCTAGTACAATCGAGTACGAAATGGTACTCCAAGTAGATCTCACCATGATCTTGCTCCTTGATGTGTTGTTGTCACCTTGGATCTTGCTACCCCGCAGATCTCTTTTTGACCCTCGCATACACACACCCCTGCAGACCAAACCTAATCTTACTTATCACATGTAGTTCTCCTCCATGATCTTGCAACAACCTGTAAATCAAACTTGATCTTACATACCTGGAAGAACCCCTGTGATTCTACCATGGGAAGAACTCTCCTGGTTCTACACTTTACAATACAGCCCATGAGTCTATTATATAGATCTCATGCATACAATTATTAGACTTGCAGCTCAAGACTCGACTCAGTCTTTAACATGCAAACAACCCGTTCACCTAACTGACTGTTCGTCAACAACCAGTTCTGAACCACACAGGCAACCGACATCGGTCCCTGTCTGACTGGAGGTGACCGACGTTGGCTGATACATGACCGATGTCGGTTTCCCTTTGCACTGACCTCTGATCGACGTCGGTGATCCTGCCGATGTCGGTGACTGTGACACTCAGCAACCCTCCATGTTTGCATTCGGGTGAAGCTTTTAGCTCCACAACCTAATAGGTTGTTCCCGTACCAGATTGTTTTGAATGGGCACCATGACCTTAGATGATGGAGGGGCACCTGGGTTGTAGCCTTGAAAAGGTCTGGTCTAAGTAAGCTGACCATGTCCTTGATTATAATTTTGGAAAGAGGGTCTAGGGGCTTGACCATACTACTGGTATCCCTGATTTGGTCGGTTGCTTTGAGCTTGCTACCTTTTAAGAGCCACAAGTTCATTTGACATCCTTTGCAATAGACTCTTAACTTCATGAAGCTCATTGGATGGAACATCAGTTGGTTTCTCTATGCCGGGCAGAGGAGCTAATGTGGGAGCAGCGATTTGAATTGGAGGTAGCATTTTGGGAAAAAGTGGCATATGGGGTCTAGGGGCTATTTTCCCAGCCTACACTAAACAATTTTTAGCTGCTATAGCTATGTCATAGGCAGCAGGCAGCACATGTTCTCCCATGGATTGTATCATAACATCGATATCACTGTTCAATGCTCTTAAGTAATACAAGAATGCATAACTAGCAGTTGGTCTTACCACAACGGGGATTCTATCCCATGTCTTCTGAAACTGAGTGTTGAAATTCTGCATGTATTCATGTGGGGCTCTTTTCATGGTAGTCAGCTACTCAGCAAGCAAGAGGTGGTCGCTCTTTTCCCCAAAATGGTCCGTCAAGTGAGTACCCAGTTCATTCCAGGAACTGATTGAATTTATAGCCAAAGTCCCATACCAGTCAAGAGCTTTGCCCTTGAGAGACAATGCCAACAATCTAATTGCGATATTTTCCTCAGTGACATTGTGAATATTACAAAGGTTAGCAATATTTTTGATGTGCTCGATGACTGTAATGGGCCCCTCTCCATCAAAAGAAGGCACATTTTTAGGGCTGCTCTTGGAATTGGGTCATAATGTGGGAGATTCAAGGGGCTCTGACCACGAAAAGTCACAAAGGGTAATGTCATGGCTGGGATGGGATGTAACTACGGCCCTACTGCATATGCGTTCCTTACAACAGGTCTGGCAAGATGGTTTGCTGAATAAGGGCAGGTCCTTTCAAACCTCAATATTTTTGCTGAGTTCAAAGGCAATTCAACAAATTCGAAAGGGACACCCTTAGAAGCAGACCGTGTGGTGACTTTAGGCATAGGAAATCATATTGGTTTTTAATTAGGAAATGAAGTTCTTACCAGTGGAGTCGCCAGATGCTAAAAATAGTTGATTTGTTGTAATAGGACTAGCATCAATCCTGAAACCTTACTGAGTGTAAAATTGAGTCCCATTGGGCGTGCCAAAAACTGTTGACACAGTGGATTGCACCCGGGGCGGGAGGCCGAGCTCTTGTCTTCCACACATCAAAATGGAAACTCCCCTCTCACCTGTGGGACTGGCGAAGCTGGAGGGGAGAGTCTCTAGGTAAGGGCTAGCTCCCTTTGATGCATCTGAGTTGTTCTAGTAAGTGCTAATATAGGTATATAGATATACAATGGGGGGATGAAAAGGGAGAAGGATTATAGGAGAACAAATCTACTCTAAAAGAGGTGATGCACCAAAGATTCGACCTACTCACACTCACACTTAAAGCCAAACAAACACACATACACTTCAAACTGGCAGAAAAACTAGGTTACAGGGAGCTTAGCAGGGAGGCTTTAATGGAACACACAAAAAATAGAGACTCACAAAAGGTGCTGTAAAAAGGCACACTACATAGTAGCTTCTTCTGTCTCTACACTTCCAGGTACAGCTCTCCTTGTCACCTGTAGAAATGGCACCTTGTCAACACCAGGTGTGTTGGTGTTAAACCTATGGAAGCATTAAGAAGTAATGACTAAACACAAACTGACACTCAGACACACACAGGGATGTCTAACCAGAATAAAGGTAAAAATGCATTTATTGATTTCAGGTGAAAATTTGTTAGGGCTTCACCTTACAAATTTGGAAGATGCTTTTTTAAATGACAAGTCTCCAATATATAGAAGAAGGAAGGAGGCCTTTTGGCACCACTTTTTACAAATGACCCATTTGCGCAACTGTCGTTGGGAAGAGCAAGCCGGTTAAACATCAATGAGCCACGCCATTTGTCTGCTTGCAAGACCACTTCTTCCAGGTGATTACGCAGTTTGTCTACTCATTAATGCAAAATGAAGAAAATGGGTTGCACTGTTAGCTATCTGCGCCTCCTAGTAATCAATTCTCGAGCACTGTATCACCTGTTGGAGTAACTTCTTGAATCAACACCTCCCTTCGCCACTTCGGCTATTTGCCTGTTCTCTGGGCTCTTTGTCCTTTTCTTGCTTTGTCTTCTTCTGCTCCTTCAGTCGTCAGGGGTGATCTTCTAGCGGGTCATTGCATTCCTTGGACTCTTTCCATGGTTGGCGCACAAGTATTTAAAAACCAACGGCTATTTCGCAGCTTTAAATTTGACGTCCTTGGGCTCGTCACCCTTGGACTCTCCTTCAGCTTCCTGCTTTGCCATTTTTTGTGGACTCCCTTCTTATCATCTTCCTGAAGGGAAGGTGACCCTTCGGCCTTTGGCAAGTGCCCCCTTTATTTTGGCTGAGAGTCCCCCGCAAGGGCACCTACTCTTCGGGGTCCTTTGACTCTTTGACGGGTTCCTCCTTCGGATCATTTTCCCCCAGGTTTCCATGGACTTTTGTCTGTGGACCATTTCCCACAGACTTTTATCTGCAAATAGTTGCTCTTCGGCCACTTGCTCTCTGAATTCCTTCAGACTTTTTGTCCAAAGGAATTCTTTCAGACAAAAAGTTTGAAAGAATTCGACCTCAAACAAAATTTTGAAACTTACCCTTCGGTTGCCTTTGAAAACCTCCTTGCCTTCCGCAAGGGCCTTTTAACTCAGAAACAACCCTCCACAAGGGCACCTGCCCTTCGATTTTGGGACATCCCTTTGAACTAAGCCATTGAACCAGTTCAACGGTTCAACGTTGTGCGTCGAGCCCTTTAAACCTTTCGCTTGAACCAACCGTTGAACCAATTCGTTGAACCGGTTCAACGGTTCAACGCTGCGCGTCGAGCCCTTTATTGAACTAATCCCTTTGAACCGTTCGCGCTTGAACCGAATGATTGAACCGATGCATTGAACCAACGCATTGAACCAGTCCATTGAACTAGTTCAACGGTTCAACACTGCGCGCCGATGAACTTGCCGATAAGCTAATTTGATTGAACTAAGCTGATTTAACCAATGCATTGAACCACGGCGTTAAACCAATGCGTTGAATCAAGCCGATGAACTGATTGATTGAACCTGTCGATGAACCTGAAGTTGCTTGAACAAAAAGCCGCTGAACCAAGGCCTTAAACTTTGCCGATGAACTTAAATGTTGAACCAATGGTTGAACCAAGGCCGATTGAACCAAGGTTGATTGAACTAGACGTTGAACCAATGGTTGAAACAAGCGATGAACCAAGGCCAATTGAACCAAAGGCATTGAACCGATTTAACGGTTCAAAGGTGCTAACTCTTAGAAAGATTACGCATTGAACGACTCTTCCAACCTTAAGGAAAAGCGTCTTCTGAACCATTTTAGCCCTCTTTCCTTATGAATTTCTTCAGACAAGAGTTCGAAGAAGCTTTGCAAAACCTTGCACTCTCTGAACTCGTTCTTCATTATTGAGTCCATAGAAAAACAAAGCCCTGTTGAGTCTGTAGAAACCCTAGACTTGTGCAAAATCAAAAAATGAATCGGCTTGAAACAACAGAGTAAGAAGGGGACCGATTTTTGGCCTGTTACACCAAAAATGGTCAACAGTTACATTATAACAAACACCAATTTATATTATATCTGTGCCTAGTAAGTCTTGGGCCCCTGTCGGCTAGGTAGATCCTAGTTTTCTTCATCCCTTATTTCCTTCGTTGGATGGTTCCCCTGAGAGTTAATATTCTACATATAGTGTCAATGGTGAAAATGTTCTTTCATATTCATGGCATCTAATATTGTTGTCAAGGTGTTTTGCATACCTTTAATTTTATCTATGTTAATGCATATCATTGTCAAGATTTGGGTGTGAAGTTTCACTTCCTTCCCAGTATTTTCAATGAAAATTTTGATGTGTATTAGATTATCATTTATTGCTTCTGTCAAATTGAAGTGTGCCAAAAAGATCTCCCATAATCTTCTGATCAAAGCTTCCATCTCCTTCTGCTGCTCCATATATTCCTGATTTTCCTTAAAGACAAGGTTATTGATATTGAACACGACCTCCTTGATATGATGAATGCCATTATTCAGGTCCTTAAGACTGTCTAAAATTTGGCTTCCTTGGTTGGGCTTACCATTCCTTGGGGTTGAACTTTCCCCTCTCTCCCATTCCCTAACGTTCGGTGATTCATCTATTTTGACAGAGAAATGTTTTTTCCTTGGCCCTTCTTGAGTCATGTTTGCCTTTCTCTTGTTAACGTCATTGAATTGCTTTGTATTGAGGTTGTCATCTTTCTGTTTATCTTTATCTTGGTTATGCCAGATCTAATCGTTCCTCTTATATATATATATATATATATATAATTTTAATATATTTATATTTATAATATAATGACATATTATATATTAATTTATAATATTATTATATTATATATATTACAATATAATATATTTGTAATTATTAGTAATATATTATTATTTTTAGATTGATACCAGGATTCATGGGACCCCTAACCATGAAATAAAATAGAAGAAGAATACCAAAGCCCTGGTTTGTCAAAAAAATCCATGACAAGGCATATGACTGGAAAAAACCAAATTACCCCAAACAAGTTTGGTAACTATACCAAGTAAACCAATTATACATCAGACAACGATTACAAAAAAGACCAAAATCATGGCCAACAGTACCAAAAAAATGCCAACATGACTAGCTAACCAGATGAACTATACCAAGAGACACCCAAGGCCGAAGCCCCTAGACCAAAAACAACAGCTAACTAATAACCAAGACCAACAAAACATGAATGCAAGCCCAACCTAGACCAAGAAGACCACTCATACCAAAGAACAATGTGGCAAAAACCACCATTAGAGAAACACTCCATGACCCACACCACTTAGAAGGAAAGACCGAGATACCAGTGCTAACAACAAATAGTGAACAAAAGCTAGTACAAAAGGAAACCATTGAAGCACCTGAAAGGAACAAATGTGAACTGGTGCCCAATCATCAACTGACAAGACAATCCCTTGATGCCTTGAAAAGGAGGCCTAGAGGCCACGAAAGCAGCAAAACCCTATAGAATAGGGCAAGGAAATAAAAATGGTTTCTATTTAACCCTACAAAGCGAGTGAACCAAAAGGAGCCGCTTCCTTGAATAGGTCTAAGATAAAATATTAGAAACCTAAACAACCAACACCAAACCTAAAATTAGCTAATTTATTGATTGTGGAGAACCCCCAAAAGTAACCATTCTACACTAAATAATGGCAAAACCACCAAAAGGAGGAAACTGATAGAAAGAAAGAACTGAACCAAATCCTTGGCAGAAGAAGAGATAGAAAAGTTAGCAAAGAATGAAACCCTAGACCCGTCCAAGCCATTCATATATTTCAAAACCATCACAAAGCACCTACGCTGGAAAAGAACCACATCGACATAGCCATCAACCCTCAAAACCGGTAAACACCATCATCCTCTTGTGCCTCAACCCACTCTTAACCTCAAGCAAATATTGCAAGTCTAGCTCTTCCCCACCCAGAGCCAAAGGATTGGAAACAACTACCAACATCATAACCTCCCTAGTCATTCAGTTCCAATACCAGGGGGAGTCATCAGATTCAAGAGAGTTGAATTTAATTGTGACCATGTTGAACTGAAGATCCATGTAGATCAGTTACCACAACTCCTCCTGCTTGATGCTTTACACCATACCCTCCTCACCATAACTTCAACCAAAATCTACTTCGACTTTTCAACAAATTTCTACTCTAAAAACTTGCCCTGCTTCTGCTCTCATCTCCATGGCCTCGCTCGCTCCTTTCCATCCTCCACCACTCACTCCCGCTGCTCCGCGCAATCCATCACTCCCATAATATATTATATTATTAAATGTATTTAACAAATAATAGTATTAGTGTTGCTGACATCATTAATATTTAGTAAGTGTTTTTATGTTTAAGACAAATTAATACGTGTTTAGATGAAAAATATTATTCAAGCTCACTTTGAAACAAAACCTCCACACAACGCATTACCATGCTGTACAAATAAACACATAACCTTATTTTTCGCTATTACCTCCACCACTACTAATTTAAACACCTTCACTATACAACAACCCACTTCACCAAAATACCAAATTACATGCCTTCGGGAATAACTTGCACCTTTGGGGCAACTGCTAGTATAAATATAAGAGGAAAAAAGATGGGTCCCCATTGACTAAAAAAACCAAATGGAGTTATCCGCGCACTCAAGGGTGGGGCTCTTTGCCTCTTTTGGGGTAGCACAGATGGAGTTATCCCTTGACAGTTTTTAGGATAGCCGACAATAGCCTCTGGATAAAGTGTTCTCTTGGTTCGCTTTGGCTATTTCTCCTCATTGTATAAATCATGATGCAAAAGTTCAGGGTGAAGGTGCTCAAAACAACTATGGCTCTACTTGAAACCCTACCTTTGATGCAGATGATCTATCAAGCTCTGGGTAGGATGATCCTTATAATAAAGACCTTCCTTCTACCCATCTTTTTGTTATAATAACTTAATTCTTTGTAGCATTTTTTATTGTTATAAATCTCTTCTAAACTCGACTCAATCAATTTATTAATTTTTTTAAAACACGACCTAATAGAAACCTTGTGACGTACCCTTTTATCATTTTTTTTTTTTTGGATAAATAATATTATATATTTTTATTTTATTTATTAAATATAATAAGATCTAATTAAACAAAACAAACCAAACCAAACCAAATGGCTGACAGTAAACCGGACTCCAAAAATTGTTCCAATATTGAACACAATAGGCGATCACCATAACGGGCCAACGTCAAACAAAAGCTTTTCCATTGCTGCTGTTGCACTTGGATCCACTCCTTCCAACTTGTTGCAGCAGAGGTATGTTCAATCTCTGCCGAATTTCCATTTTTTCCCGCTAAATTTGGCGGAAATTTGCCCTTTGCTTCTGTATATATATATATATATATATATTGACGATTATTAGTTTTAATTCCAACTGTATTTTGTGTGGTCAACATCTGTACATTAATAAACCAGAAATGAGGCAACGAATACCCTTAATTTTGGCACAGATCAGAAAAAATTAGTGTTTTGTTTTTAATTAGTTTTGACAATTTTCAGTACTTTTGGTGTTTATAAGGATTTTAACAGAGATGGACTGTGGGCACTTTTTAATTCATTTTAGGGTTTTGCCCCCAATTTATTTTTTTCCGAGTTGTTCCTTTTTGAGCCTCAAATTTGCGGTATTTTTTATGTTTGATTGAACTTGCTGCTTTTGGCTTAATGCCAAGGATTGAGGGGTATAAAATCCGTAATACTTTGATTCAACTATTCATATATTTCATCATAATTCATACAATTTAGACATGTCTCAAGGCCACTAATGACCAAGGTTGAATTTTAGTGGTAAGTGAGCCTCTTGTAGGAGGGAACTTAGTGTTACTTTTTTTTGGGGTTAGGGTTTGACACTTAGGCTGTGGGCTGCCTTGCTGCAGTGTGGGGTTGAACACGACCCACACACTTGGAAATGCATTTCAGTTTTTATAATCCACACCATTTGGGGGACTGCCTTGTTGTGCAGTGGGGTTTGAACCTGAGTTTCTCTCATAGAAATGCATACCTTTACGGTTAAATTGTAACCATTTGGACAAAATTGGCGTCAAATTAAAATATGGACTTTTTAACTACTAGGCAGGAAGAATTCTGACTTGGCATTAGTGACGTCGCAGCACCAAGCAACATCACTCTGTTGGTTCCATACGACCATACAGCTCAGGTGGAAAAAATGAAAATTTATAAAAATTTCCGAAATAATAGGTTGAGTTGGCTGACTTGTTCCCTAGTGTCATTGTTCGAAAACTGCCCTGAACAAGTTGATCTTTGTGGAAATCATTTTTAACATTTCTGTTCTTTCTGAAGTAATAAGAGACCAGAGTATGAGGGTATTGTGTTGAAACACTGTTAGAGGGAAGGTCAGCATGGATTTATAAATGAAATTCTAATATTATGCATATAGGTAATTATGATTTTCTACATTTTTGGCACATGTCCCCTTCCCTCATTCCCCTATCCCCGCCGTCCCCATGCTATTTTTTCTATTCAAGTATTGCTCCTCGTATTTGGGGTTACTATCATGGATTCCCTTTTTGTGTTTCCCGGCCCCCCTGAAATGGAATATGGTGGAAATTGCCTGACAACTAGAACATTCCTTACCTCGGGAAGGCTAAAAAAAATTGTAATGTTTTAATTATTGGAAGTTCACTACAATGCAACCTCCCTAACAGGTCTGGAATTCAAGTCCAAGTCTCCAAAATCCGTAGGAAAATAACCTGAAATCTCAAAAAATCACTCAAGACTGTAAACTATTTGACAGGGCCGAAGCCATGGCCTTCAAACTGAGCATAAGAGAAATCCCTGTACTCAAAATATCAACCAAATATAACATAGTGAGCCTGTGAAAGGTCATATCAGAACAGAACTGACACTTACATTGATTAAAGAGAACCAGCAGAAAATTACTGAGAAGTCAAGCATCTTGAACTGGTTGCTACCACTCCATGATTGTCTATATCAAGATGGTTAGTGGCTTGATTGGGCAATATCAGAACAGAACTGACACATGCATTGATTAAAGAGAACCAGCAGAAAATTACTGAGAAGTCAAGCATCTTGAATTGGTCGCCACGACTCCATGATTGTCTATATCGAGATGGTTACTGGCGTTTGATTAGGCATTCTATAGCCTTCATGCCTACATTTTGCACCTTTCTGGTGAGCCCCAAAGAGTTTCTATGTAGATCTGGAATTGCATGATAAGTCAATACATCCAGGGAATGGACTTTATTCCCCACAATCTGAATGCAGCATATCATGTGATAAGGATCCAGTGGAGGGTGAAGCCAAAGGTTGCCTTCTATATCTGAAATCTGAACCACCACCACTAGCATCATTTTGGACATCGGCCTTGTCTGCAGGGAATCTTTTAGCATGCCCCATTGATTTCATCCCTCAGTCCAATTTCCTCTCAACCCTGTCCAAAGCCTCTATGGACGAAGTGTGATGGGACTGAACAGAGTCCAGTACCACTCTGTTAACTGCCGGAGTCAATGTTTTGGTGGATATATGCACCTAGTTTACTGTGGTAAACAGACCGTTATGGCCTCTGGCATGTCTCAGATCCTTTATTGCCTGTCAATTCAAGTCATCGCTTCAAAGATCCTGTTCATTGAAATCTGAACTCTAGCAAATAGACTGTTATGTTCTCTGTGGACGAAGTTTGATGGGACTGAACAGAGTCCACTACTGCTTTGCCAACTGGAGCGAATCTTTTGGCGGATATATTTACCTACTTGACCGTGGGAAACAGACTGTTATGGCCTCTGGCATGTCCCAGATCCTCCACTGCCTGGAAATTTAAGTTGTTGCTTCAAAGATCCTCTTCATTGAACTCTGAATCCTTTTTTATCCCCTTCTCTTTCCTTTGTCCAATGGGTCCCTATTGAATTAGCAGTGGCAGTGTCTTTTCCAGTTTTCTCTAGCAAGTCCAACCAACATATTGCGCTTCCTGCCCTTTGGATTGGAATCAATGGCTTGAGCATGTCCCCTCACCATGGTTCATAGCTTAACAGAGTGATAGCCCCAGTGATTACTGGAAAACACACTGAAAGAAATCATAGTTCTAAATTAACCGAGGTTTACAAATGAAGGTAGGGATAAAAATATGGATTTGACCATTATTATTAAATTATTAATGATGCCAACAGTTTGAGATTGATGACATAATCCTTCCATCATCACACAGTAATGGAATTTCCAGGTTAACCAAATCACAGAGGAGGATTATCTTGCTCACATGCCTTCTCAGATCTTTGATGGCTCTCACTCCGTGCTTTATTGGTACAGGCAAGCCCAGGAGACATGCCCTCCATCTTATCACAGGATATGAATAAATGAGAATCGATGTGGGCTGGGGTGCCGACGAAAATCTTTAAGCTAAAAGAGATAGTGATTTTGAATCCCATCATTGCATAGCACATGACATGTAAAGCACATAACTGTACCCATTAAAAGCAAATTTCACAGAAGAACTCAGAGACTGTAGAAATGAATTCCATGGTATTGCATTTAATGGAATTAATTTTAATCCCCGTCCTGAAAGAAGTCCCCCCAAGTGTCTTTTCCCTTATCAATCCTGAAGAGTTTAGATAAACATCAACTTAAATACCTTGTGATAATCTTGATATTGTGGAAAATGAAGAGACCCAAAGGAAGCTTGGTTGCTTTGTTATCCAGACAGTCTGCCACACCAATTCTTTCCCTTGAAAAAATGAAAAAAAATCGCATTGGTATAGGAAGCCTCAATCCTCTTAATATCATGAATGATTGTTACAAGATGTCAATTATTGCCGACAGTTTCTTCTGAGCGGGAAATGCTAGCCCATAAGATCCTTGAAATGGTTTCTACAATGATCTTATCCTTGTGATCCCGATTTTAATTCCACTAGCCTCTGCATAATTGTTGGTATGGACATTCCAGAATTGAAGATTACCTCCTCCATCTCTATAAAGGTGCCGTTGGTGTTGATTTTCAACCAAACCTTGGACAGTGGATGTGAAATCTTATTAGCTTTAGTTTAAACTAAAAATATTTAAAAAATACCACATTATACAGAAAGGGAAAACTTGATTCAATATGGAGAATTGAATTCCATACAGCAGGCCATGGCTGTAAAGCAACAAAAAGAAAAAGAATTATGTCCTAAGAAATAGTACAGGTGATAAAGCAAATACAACCACGAGAGTTTTATCTTATACCTGAGGTTGTACAAGCTAGATCAAGAGCTGCAATTACATTAGAGGATGATGCCAATTTTAAGCAAAAATTGAAGTCTTCATCGTCAAAAAAAGTTTCTAGATGCTCATTGGTTTTAGCATCTATTTCATCTTCCCAATTATTTTCTAAATCTTGGGTTGGTTCAAGTAGGGAATTTACGTGGAATACCTTTGCAGAAGGGCCTCCTTTGTTTGGAAGCATGGAAATCATTCAGGGCTACGTTCTTACCTGGAGTAAGATGTTTGATCTTTGTGATCCAAGGATTTGAATTTTTTTCTTGATAATTTAATTCTAAAAGCTATCTTCTACAAGGGTTTCTTGTGAAATGAGTTTGGAGGAGTGTCTCTTGAGGATCTTTAACCCTGAGAAAACATTTTCCTTAGGTGTCTTCTTTGATCGAATAAGGCAGGTAATCTGATTTGAAGGGTATTAACCTGTATGCTCGTGGGTATACAAGTGTGGCATCATAATATAAATTTAAAATGATGAAGTTGTTGAGGCCAAATATTTACCATGAATTCCAAAATTATATCTGGTGGAAGTCCCTTGTGCATGCACATTTTGATACGTAGCCATGCACAGTTTGAGATGAACCCATATTTACCTTTATCAACTACAGATACAGGTTTCCTAAGCATTATCAATTATTTTCAGAGACCCTGGCTTGCAGAAGTAGGGATAATTTGGTATCTTTTTCTATAGTGGTGTTGAAGAGAGGGCATGAAAATTGAGGCTGAACTTCAGATACCATGATCCTTTTTCAAGGACATTTAGATGATCCTGAAAACAATTAATTTTCATAACAAAAACCCTTGGATAACAGGTGTAGCTGGTAGCTACTCATGCACCTTGACTATTTGAAATTCCAGTTTGCCAAAAGTGAGGTGTGCAACCAATTGAATTTTCAAAGGATTGATAATTTTTAGAAAGTATTTTATTTAGAAGATACCTTAGATCTCCGTCTAGACCACTTTTGGGGGAGCTGATGGTGCAGTTAATAAGGCTTCTTTGTAATGTTGAGTCTGCATGATGGGCGTTATGGAGAGGCTGCTGCTAGCTTTTTGGAGGAGCCAATGTTCGCGAGAGTTTGCAGAAAGATTTATCCAGGAATGTCAGACCTCTAGTTCTTTTGATCTGATTCGAACTTACTAATAATGGCAAAATGGGGAGCAGAACTTTCCCCTTGGGAGCAGTGATATATCTGATATGAAATGCTTTAGATTGCTGTTGCAGGTTCCCTAGGCACTTTGAGACAAACTTAAACACAGGATTGTGAAGCTATTCCTTTGCTGAGCCTGGAATGTATGACAGCAGTTGCATAATATGATTTTGAGCAAGTAAATGACAGAAATCAGTCACATAGGGAGGTAAACACAAGAATTTACCCAGAAAGCCAATGTGCTAAAACTCCAGGAACTTGGGGCCGTGCCTTTTTATTTCAAATCAACAAGAATTACAAGTCAGTTGCTTTCATGAAGCCTCCAAGAACACAGTAAGACTATTAAAACACCTTTTTAATGCTCTCACATGCTTTCTTTGCTCTGAGATTCATTCAAGACAACTTACATTACTCCTACACTCGCTGTACAAGCTGTCTACAACTCTAGATGATTTTACACGAACGCAATTGGCATATTTATGTTTCTACATGATCATTAAAGTGGCGCATAAGACTTGGATTGCCTCTTCACTTCAACAGTAGGAAGGTAGAACACCATGGCTTCTGTTATGGGCAGTTGAGTTACTCATTTATCTTATATGGGCATATTCCATAGTACTATGCAGAGCAGATTTGGATGGAGCTGATTGTGCCTGTTGTTGGACCATGTGAAAGTGACATATTCCGCTGGAGCCGAAAACGTCTTTAGTTCCTATACTTTTGGAAGGGTTTCTGAGGCTCCGAAATATCCTAGAGCCTTCCTGACCTTCAATTCACCCTGTGAGCTATCTTACACAATCTGTACATAATTTATTCTTTTCTTTTATCACAAGTGTGCATGTAAACGTGTCTTGAGTACATCATTGGTCATACAAACCATGAATGAATCTGATCCTAATTGAATTACAACAAACATGAGTGATCCTATTCGGATCGCACCTCTCTAATAGGGAGGATTTTTGTTTTCAAAAGCTGAAGGTCTCATGAGTGATGGAACAATTCCTGCACTTCCATGGAATACCACTTGGCCTGCATGGCAATTATCCCTTAAATCCAATCTTCCAATTATCCAACACTCCTTTCTTTGCCTGCACTTTCTGATGCAACACATCATCCTTTGCCAAGTCTTCTTGAGCACCAGGTGCAAAATATTCAATGGAAGGAAACGATGGGACTTCTTCTTCATCATTTAGCATGGAAGGTTAAAAAAATTAAGTTCTCAACATTCACAACTGAATATCATTTCATGTCAGGAGGTGGCTCTAATCTAAATGCATTGGTTTTTGCTTGCTCAACAATCACAAATGGCCAACCTATTTCATTTCAACTTCTTTGCTTGACCTTGGAGTCTATGTTTGCTTAACTAAGGCCATATGTTGTCCCCAACTTGGAACTGGTGCTCAGTTCTGTGCTGATCATGTCTTTCTTTTGCTGATAGGCAATACTATGGGAGAGATCCCCTAAAGATTTGTCATTCAGATAGTTTTGCTCGATGCTGATGGAATTAACGTGGCAACCCGGGTTAAAAGGAAGGGCTGTTCGATGAGCTCATGAATGCGAAGGCTTCATGGCTGAAGTCGATTTGAATATATAGAACTGGACCTGACAAAGATACCCTGGTCGATCTGGGCATCCATCACGTTACTTTTCCTTGCTTTACTGTCAGCATTATGTGACGGCATGCAATATATCAAATTCATCTGCCAGCTGTCGTATCCCATATTAACAGAGAATGCCCGGTCAAAGAAAAAAAGTTAATCCATAGGGTGACATGTAGGGAGGCCAATCTAAACGATCATTAAATAGAATTGTGTGAAAGGGAGACATCCCATAATTATTTTGCTATTATTTATTCACTGAGGTTACATTGTCCACATTGTTTTTTTAAATATTTCTTTCCTTCTGTTGTTTGCTGAATTGGCAACACAAAAAATTTAAGGTCCGCCACATCAGTATGTGGGGCATAGTGACAACTCTTTAGGACAATTTTTAATTACGTCCGCCTATCCTAAATTTTGCAACATCGTTATGTGATTATTTTATTTATATATATGCTTCCCTTTGGAACTTTTGTTTGATTTTTTTAAATGTTCATATCTTATAAGGTGGATTTAGGGCACCTTTAATCCAAATTGCTTTTCCAATTATTTATCTACCTCTTCATTGGAAAAATATGTGCGTTGAGAATGAGAATTTGTAAACTAACTTATTATCTACTACTAATAAATGTACATATAGTTGCCAAAGAAAGTGAAGACCCAAATTTAATCATATCTTAGGAGAAAAGTAGTGTTGTGTAGATTGTGTCCTCTGGTTGAGATCCTTTGTAAGCCATTTGAAAATACATGAGAACATATTATTAGAGGCTGATTTACTAGAATGTTTGAAACGAAAATTTGTGGCTAGTAATGAAAGAGTATATCGATATCATCTGTTTGTTTACATGGATTTTCTTTGAGAGCATCAACATAGATATATAATTTTGATTTTCAATAACTGCATCAGGGATAAAGGTTCTTCCCCAGATCTAACAATAAAATTTATGGCACACGAGAGCGAAGTTAACACCCCATGGAGAGTCCACTACTTGTGCTTGCTCATGCATCAACCATACATATAATCCTTAAGTTTTTGATAAATGAAATGAAACCCTTGTGAGGACAAGCTTTAACAAGTTTTCAAGAACAAATGAAAAACAGACAATAATCTTCATAAATGGGATGAGTTTTATAGGATCAAACTTATTACTACAAATTGATACTCGCTTGTGTGAAGCATTGATACTTGATTGGCAGGTGGTCTATTATCCTTATTGGTGATCTTAGTTTACTACCCCTTGCCATGGACGAGTTTATTTACAATCATTATAAGGCTTTTATGGAAAATATTTGACAAAGTCGTCACCCTACAAACTGTCTTTTGCCAACAGGTTAGCATTCTAACTAAAGTCCAATAATAGTAAATGTTACACGAAACATGGAACCAACACAAGATGAATGACACAAGTAACTTGTTGGTAGCATATGAACAAACTTGGTTCGACTTCTGTGCACTTATTTTCAGCACTCAACCTCATTGGAATGCACAAGAATAGGCTTAAAAATTTTAATATTTCAATTGCACAAAGCATTGCAATTAATAAAATTGTCATTGATGTTAACACCAACTGACGCAAACATAAAGTTCCCTTACGCATTGGACCACCATCAAAGTTATGAATTGCAATCGGTCTTGCTAGTGGAGCTCTTGAGCGAGTTACACTTATTATTTGCAAACTAAATGCCAAACCATGCCAAACCACCATATTAGCCTATATATGTGGTGGTGCAATTCGACAACTATGTTGGTCTAGTGTGGGACACAAGCAACCCTCGATCTATTCCTTCACTACCTATAAATTTTGGTATTTGTACACAAATAATCCTCCGCATGTCCAAGGCACTTACATTACACAAATCACAAGGGCTTACATTAGACAGGTCCACAATAGATATTAGGAATACTAAAAGGCAAGAGCTAACCTTCACAACTATATCTAGACTCAAATCCTTCTAATACCTTCATATAGCACTTGCATTCTTTTTCAACTTCTACTCAAGAATAAAAGACAATGCTTACACCACCATGGCAAAGAAGGAAGAATTGTGCTACTCTGTTTGTATCAAAATGTAATACTAGATATCTCTGATGTTGAATGAAGAAAAATAAGTTTGTTTTTTATTCTGTTAAATTATAAAAATATTAATATGTAACATGGCTCTCATTTGCCTACAACTCACAACTTCAATTATAAGCTTTGCATCATTTTGCCTATCGACATGCACATGGCCCCTTGCAATGGTGTGACTGCTAGTTATATTTTGTTTGAGATTTCATTTGTCCAAGAGCAATCATAGACAATACTGCATTTTATAAAGTAGAGAGGAGAATGAGAGTAACAAGA
The DNA here is from genome assembly GCA_037957365.1 of Torreya grandis. Lineage (NCBI taxonomy): Eukaryota > Viridiplantae > Streptophyta > Pinopsida > Cupressales > Taxaceae > Torreya > Torreya grandis. The sequence goes on from JARHVA010001181.1 coordinate 3,454,287, forward strand.
GCTTTTCATAACAAAAGGTAGTGCTCAACACAATTAGTGCAATACAAGGAGGACTTACTACAATCGCCCTTTTCGCAATGTACAAATTTCTGTTTATGTGACATGGAGACCCAACGGTTGTCGGTTAAACCCAACTGTCAACAACCAAAGATACTAACAAGTCACTACAAAACTATCGAAAGCCGACAATACAATCACTAATGACATAACTACGTTGGCTACAAAACCCATGACGACTAATATGGTGGTATACATTATCCTCCTCTTAAAATAAGTTGAAGTCACTTCTGTCACAACCCATTAACAACTTGAGAAGAATAAGATTGAAGAGGAAAGCAAAATGCTAACCATATCCAGGGGCTTGGTGGCTAGAAGTTGGACGTATAGTCTCTATAGGTGGTTGTACGGTGGTTGAAGGTTGCTGTATGGTGTGGGGAGTTGGGGGGGGGGGGCATATGACAGTGGTTAGGATGTATGCACAAGGATTGTCGGTGGGCATACAACAGTTGTGAGTGGGTGCTAGGTGGGTGTTCTATCATAAGGTGGTTGCTACTTGTTGGCCATACGGCGAGGGTCTTATGACATATGTCTTCAGCTTGTTAGGTAATAGTAGTATGCTACCGAGTGATGATGACCGTATGTTTGGATGCGCTTGTCATACAACAGTGAAAGGTTAGACTGGTTGTGTACGTTTACCTTTTAATTAGTTCTTATTCTTTTTCACTTTTGACGGTACCCTCTTCTTTGGGTTCGGTGGGTCTCGATAGCTTAAATGTTTTTCATCGGTACATGGAGGCTTAATTTCGAGAGGCATTCTATAATGGCAGCTGGGGGGTGGTAGGATGTAATATTTGTAAATATGTTCACTTTTAATTCTAGTCTTAAATTTGACATCCATTTGACCGTCACTTTGAAGTTTTTCCTTTTTTCTTGGAGAAGTCGATTGACAAATCGAAATATTCTTGGTCATTTGGTAGAGTTTGGAGCCTCTTTTTTTCCGGAAAGATGTTTTTCGAGCTTGACACATTGGTGTACCTAGATTGACACGATCTGTCACACCAATTAGTGGGAAATTTGTGAAGAAAGTAATGAAGTTATTAATAATTGTGGTATGCGAAAAATCCAAGATAAGGACCTTGAGATTGACATCTCTTATCATTTTCCAGATAGATTTATTTAAGATATTTGTTCTAGTATTAATTATATTTATATTTTCTATCCTCTGTAGATATAATTTTAAGCTAGAGTCGCTCATTGTACTTTTACACAGTTTGAAATCTCGTTCTCGACGATTTCTCTTGAGGGTAAAATTTGAATCAGATCTTGGATCTTGGGAATTTCTTGGCAACTTTATCGCTACTTCAGAAAACATATAAATTCAGAAAATAAACTTAAATTTTTAATTTTTTTACCCTCTCCAAGTCCAAAGTATATCCAATGACAATATTGTAGCTTGCTAAATACTAGAAGTATAAAACTGTAGTCTCAACTTTTACGGTTCACAAATTCACAGCGTCATGGTTCACCCTCATTCAAAGCAGTAAATACTAAATATATATTCATGAATCATAATTTCATATTGTATAGCGTTACCAGTAGTAGTACCACAATACCACTTACCTGTATATACTATATAGTATAACTATTATACTATAACTATATACAGGGCCTAGGCTATTGTGAGTATGAATTGTGAACTTGTGAAGTCTCAAGACTCAACAGTCAACCGAACTTCAAACTTTTAATCCTGACCAGCTATGCATAGTCCATTAATGGCGTTGGGTGGCGAATTGCAATGATGAATGAGGGCACAAGAAAATCACGATAATAAAATCCGTAGTTCACTTTATGAGCAAATAAGAAAATTATGATAATGGTTTTAACTTTTAACTGTTTTTAATGCATCGGCTATTTTTTTCTGGTTGTCGAGATATTGGATTTTCTCGGCGATTTTCGCCAAGAAAATCAAGGTTCTCGTCTCGCGAGAAACCCCCTGGTTTCTCGTTCGACAGTCATACTGCAAGAAACGTCGAGAAATAACGAGATATCGTTGAGATTTCAATCTATGCTTTTACATATTGTATCATCGAAATGCTCTAGTTGCACTGCCTTGATAGCCATCACTTCACATATTTTAAATGGCCCTAGCCAAAATACTTTAAATGTTCTTGGCTTTATTTCTCATCGACCTTTGTTTTTTTAATATAAGTTCATTAGATTTAAAATTCATGCACCACTAGTATTGGTCACAACAACGCTTCCTCTGCCTCGACATAACCTTTGTTAGCCAATGTGCCATCGTTTTCTATTCATGCATGTTGAGCATATTTTTATTCGACCATACTTAAAAATTAGGCCGTACTTCAAGGGGTCGTACTTTACCTTTTATGAAAATTTTATCATTAGAACCTACCTCACGCTTATTGAGGTCAATTCATTGGACATCATGTTAGCTGCCTCTTTTAATTGGTGGGCCAACTTATCATCAAACTTTGTACCCCTGACAAACTATTCTTTAAACTCTGGTGGGTTAATCAAATGTGATGTTGACGACTTATAAGGACTTAGCATCCCCGACATATGCCTCTGACCATTCCTTGCCAACCTTTGTCTTGTTTAATCTCCATAATCTCAATGTTATATCAATTCAGCTAGTACACTTCATTGCGTTCCATCTGCCAATGGAATATATTGTTGAGGGAGTTCGTCTCATCTTCGGAGCACGACTGTAACTTCAAGACCCCTTCATCATTTGTCTCCATCATACCCCACTTCCCTTCCACCGAGCGTTATTCCTTAGAGTCTGAATCCAATGAGTCTGATGATGTTGGTTCCTCATTGATAACCTAATTCTTCAAATCTATGACATTCTTTTGGCCATTGTTTTCAATGGAGATCAGATTCTTTTTCTAGTTATGGTTGGCTTTGGTTGTTATCAACCAACCTGACCCAATAGTGCATCATAGGCCTTCTTTGTCAATGAGATGACCACAAAATTTAACAAAGGGGATTGTGTTCCAATAAATACCTTTTGTCCCATCAGTCAAATACTTTAATGCCATGTTGATCTTTTCCTCCTAGTTGGAATGTCAGAGTTAACATTGTTGGCTTCTCAAGACTCTTTTAATTCTCCTTTGGAAGAACATTCACACTCGAACCACTGTCGACAATAGAGTGAACAAATTTTGACATGTGCACAATTACTGGCCATTGGGCTAAATTCATTGTAAGGAGCATATGATCAATCACTTTATCACTTGACAATGCTCGACTATGGGATCATTCTTCTACTTTTTGCTCTCGCCATCACCCTACGCTATACCATTTGACATTAGGCACGCGTTTGTATGCTTCATGTTTGGGCCAATGTCTTGTATGGTAGCAATTATAGCGGTCTTGAGTTTTGGAATGTTTTGCATTAAGTTAGCTATCTTCATAGGTACAATGATCTGCAAGATTTGTCTTGCAGTAGCTTTGTTGGACTCGAGTTTGCTTGTCATTGTACTTGCATGTTCATGCGACTGATGACGTTCTTCAATCATTACACTCTCGACTTCCACCCTTGCTTTAGCTAATCTTTCCTTCTTCATACGTGGTTCAAGTAATTGGCTTTCTTTGCTTGTGCACTGGAAATTAATATAACTTCCTTGCCTTCCAATTTTGTTGATGTTTGTTTGCATTGGACAATTGGCATTGTTATGGCCCCCAGGCCCACACCATTTTCAAAGAAATTCAGATTTGTGTTGATTAGTAGGGAAATCTCTTGCAAAAAGTCCCAACTCATTGCACTTCTGACATTGTATAATTGCTTGCCCTTGGGAGCCATACTGAATCCTACTCCTGCCGCCACTATTATTCTAGTGTCAGAAATTCGTTGACAATGTGGTGGGGGTGTTGGTTTCTCTCCTTGTTAAAAGTACTTGGGCGCTCTTGTTCTGCATATTGTACGGGCAATCCTTGACTGCATGCCCTATAACTTGACAAATCTCACAAAGCATTTTATTTGTGAAAGTCACCTTGGTTTGACCTTCTACCTTGGAATCGGTACACCAAAGATCCTTGCCTTCATTCTTAGTGTCTCCTTTCAGCTCCGTCATTATTTAGAACATCTGCCCCTCCTCAGAGCTTTCACCAATTGTGATTCACTAATGCTAGAGCCATAGTCATCTTTGTTACTCCTCGAGTTTGAAGTCGTCTTATTTTCATTTTCAATATCCGTTGCTCTATTGTATGCATCCTCGAAAGATGAAGGTGGAACCACCATCAGCATCCAACGCAACGAAGGCACCAACCCTTTAATGAACCACTTCTTCAACCCATCCACTAGCTCTTTTTCAAGTTTTCCCAATGATTCTTTGAGTATCCTATTGTAGGCTCAAACGTTCTCTTGCTTACCTTGATAGGTATAATAGATCTCGGCTATGATCCCATTGTCATCTCTTAGGAGTCTAAATTCATTCTCGAAAGCTTTCCCGAGTTTGCCCCATGAAACCTTCTAATGGCTGGTGGATATGTGTTCTAGTAAATGGCCACTTCGTGAAGTGTCGCTGGGAAGCAACACAACCACACCATTCATTTGTGTTTGTTGTCCAAATTATAATACATGCCCTGCGATGCTATATGGGATCCTTTGATTTGTCACCAATGAAGTTTGGCAGCTTCTGCTTTTTTGGAAGAGGAGTTGATGGGGTGACCATGGCTTAGGGTACGGGTTACTTCTAACGTGGCTCTTCGATTATGATTCTCCTCCTTAAGAAGGTCTACGTTGGATTTTCCTCTATTCTTTTGTCACTATTGAACACATCCCTATACCCGACCTTCTTTCAACAAGAATCTGTACAATATCTTGCTTGCCAAGTCCCCTTTTTGTGCTACCCCTTCCAACTTGTCATTCATGTTACCCCAAACTCTTCTCGTGATTCTCTTACAATATCCTCCAACCCAACCTAGATGACAAGGTCTGTACTTCCTTCCTCTGAAAGGGGCTATTCCAATCTCTACACACTCCCTACTCGTGAGTGGTATAACTTCTTGGTCCCCTCCTTGATGGTGTTGTCTTCTTCTCTTGCCTTTGTTCGGAGTCAATAGCTTTAATTTTTTCTTGTTTGTTGTTGGTCCTCTTTTGCTTGAGCTCTTTATATTGTTGTAATCTCTTTTGTCGTCGTGTTATATGGTCAGCTTTGATACAAAGATCTTATAAGATAATGTAGTGCCTTGTTGACAATGAGTATTGTTGACCTATGTTTACTTTGAACCAATTTTTAACATGACCCGACTTTGTTTAAAATCACGATGACAAAATGTTTACAATGAAACTACACTACCGATAACAATTAAGACAATAGTGCCTATGAAAAAGTAGAGAAGAGAATGAGAGTAACAATAGTTTTTCATTAATAAAAGTTAATGCTCAGTACAATTAGTGCAATACAAGGATGGTGTGATACAAGGTGCCCTCTCCCCTACGTACATCATTCTATTTATATTACAAGAAGACCCAACAGTTGTCAGTTAAACACAACTGTCAACAACTGATCATACAAGTGAGTTGTTTCAAAACTACCTAAAACCAACAATACAATCGATAATCACAATGTCGGCTACAAAACCCATGAAAATACTACTATGACAGTCTACATCGTCCTCCTTTGCACTTGAAGATGGATTTGCCTCACCTTGTCAATAATTTTTTCTGCCCTTTCAATTTCTGAATCAACCTCTTCTTTGTGCTATTTAGGTTGTTCCATAGCAACATCAACAGTTGCACCAATGTTTTGTTTAATACTTTGGTTTAGCCATCTGTTTGGAGATGGAATGCAGTTGACCTCTTCAACTTTGTATCCATTCTACCCCACCTTAAAGTGGTCCAAAATTTGCCCAAAAGCTCTGCATCTCTATCTGAAACAATGGAAGTAGGCAAGCCAAAGGGAACCCAAATATTAATGAAAAAAAAATCAGCTGCATCATGGCCCTTAGGAGTTTTCTTGCGTGGAATGAGTATGCTTGTGTAGTTAAACTGGTCTACAAGAACAACAAATGGTTATGCTGCTTTCTTCAGATGGGAAAACCTCCTACAAAATTCATGGAAATGCTTTCCTATTGTTTTGAGGGAACATGTAACCACACCTACAACTCCAACTTTCTATTACTTGGCTTACATGTGCTACATAAAACACATCCCATTATGAATTTAGCAACACAGTCTGGCATTTTTAGTCAACACACATTATGCCTTTTGCAAATGTGCCGATGCCTTTGCTAATGTGCCATTGCCTTTGCTATCGTGACCAGCTACCTTGTTGAGTGTTGCATACAAAATAATTGCGTTTAGTGTTAGCTAGAAGGTTCAAGGGTGTTAGAGCAAAAACAACCAGAGCTGAGCTGAATTTTTTTGTTAAACGCGGAGTCAGCTTTGGGATATGATTTACATTTATTGTCGGAATCCTTTCTACAATGGTCTCCATGAAAGTTCAAGCGGATGACCAGTTCACTTCTTCACTTTAGTTTGACATTATTTACATAGAATTGTTCTCCAGCCCTTGGCATTATGTTGTGCTGGGCTATTGTCATGAGCTTCATGGTTTCAGATTCTTCCTATACAGTCTTATTTCTACTTGGGAGGCCATGAATTGGGCGAAGGAAACAAGTCAGAAGGCACTTTTCTTGAATTTTGATTTTAGTAAGGTTTATGATATAATTGAGCAGAACATTATCCTTTATATGTTTAATTGGTTGGTTTTTATTGTCAAAACAGTCATTGCTAACCTCTATATAAAAGTTAATGTGAATGATCAGTCTGACTCTTCCATTTGGTTATAGAGATCAAATAGATAGGGTTGTCTTCTAGCCGCTCTGCTATGTGATGTGTTATGGCACCATGTTTCAGATTTAAAATAATGGGAATTTGATTACTTGATTGTAGGGAAATGCTAGATTCTGCTGAATTTGGCCCTCTTTCCTTTGTTTGCACATTATCTTGTGGTTGGTACTTAAGAATGTTCAGATATGTTTTGTGCCACTCAGGAAATAAGGTTAGTGAACTTTAAAACTGAATTTTGGGTTGTTTTCCTTTTAATTTTGTTCTAGATTGGAGTAATATTTACTGGAAGTTGTTTCAAAAGGTAGTAAAGTGGGTTACCTTTGGATTTCCTCTCAAGTATTCGCTAGTGATATGTAGGTGTATGCGCTTTGCTAAAATGGAAGGTAATACCCAAATGTGGCATAACAAGGAAATCTCAGTTGCTAGTAATTCTCAGTACTATCGTGAATTATAGCAAGTGGCCATTAGTGCTATTCATGCTAGTTCCATAGTGTTTCATATGTTCTAAATATTGCATGCAAGCTATATGACTTGTTTTCTGGCTGTGTTGAAAGTTGAAACCATCGATTGATTGCAGAGGATAAGCAGCAGTAGCAGTCCAAGACAGAATGCCGAAGAACAAGGGAAAGGGAGGTAAGAACAGGAAGAGGGGAAAGAATGAGGCCGATGACGAAAAGAGGGAGTTGGTCTTCAAGGAAGATGGACAAGAGTATGCCCAAGTTCTTCGAATGCTTGGCAATGGCCGTTGCGAGGCCCTCTGTATTGATGGGACTAAACGGCTCTGTCATATTCGTGGCAAGATGCATAAGAAGGTTTGGATTGCTGCTGGTGACATCATCCTAGTTGGGCTCAGAGACTACCAGGATGACAAAGCTGACGTTATTCTTAAGTACATGCCCGACGAGGCTAGGCTTCTCAAGGCCTATGGTGAGTTGCCTGATAATGTCAGGCTCAATGAAGGTATTGCTGGTATGGATGAAGACGAGGAAGGTGCTGCTGATGACTATGTTGAATTTGAGGATGAAGACATTGATAAAATCTGATCCATCTTCACCACTACTGTAACACACCATCAATGCTTATTTTATATATGAATTTTCATTATGCCTGTTTAGTTCCTATCAGAAAGTGCAGAGGTTACTCTGTAATTAAGATAATTGAATAATGAGTATTGTATTTTTTGTTTTACTACCAGTAATATGCTCGATTGAACTTGAAGATAGCAAGCTGATTTTATATTCTCAACTGTTTTAAGTTTATAGATGAGCGTTTTGGGTAACTGTTTTCCATATCCTGTTTTACATGGTATCAGAAAGTAGTCCCATTTTTTAATTCTGCAAAGAGGATGTTATTTTCTTACAGGTCGTGTTCAATTCTTCATAATGTGGAGTTTGGACTAATGATTTGTTTGGCATTTTATTTTTTGTGAAGAATGCAAAGAGGATGCTATTTTGGTACGGGTTGTGACTAATTTTTCATGATATAGAGAGTTTAGGACTATGATTTTTTTGGTATTATACATCTGTGGTCAAAACAAATGTCTTTTACTGTTGGTAAATGGTTTAGAAATACGTATGTAAACGGGATGTTTTTCATAGATTGCTACTAGACCCTTACCACAAGAACTTTTATAGATTATAGTAGCAAGTAAATTAGTTTATTCGGCCTATCTCTTTTATGTTCTGTGCATATGGAATCTGTTTTAAGCAGATATTTGATTACCAATAGAGATTTCATGACACCAATTTTGCTGATGTTTTACAGTTTGTGAAAAAATATTTGAAGAGTTATTTTTTAGAAATTGTATTCTGGCATCGATTGTGAGAGTTGCTTTATTTGTAAATGAAATTTAGCGTGTTGTCGGTTGAAATATAATATATTATCAATCTGGTGGGATGTCAAGAATCTAATATTTTGTCTGTAATATAGGTGAAGATTGATTTCAAATGGTTATGTTGCATTTAAATCGAGTTAGCTGTTTTAACCAAGTATGATCAATTGATACTTTTCAAGATAATTGTGGTACATATTATTTTGGACTTCAGTTGGTTGCTAATCGAATTTATTTGAACATGGTATTTTGGACTCTAGAATTTTCAGTTGAATGGTCTCTATGCAAGTTAAACTTGTGCCTGCTTACCATAGTTGCCGCGTGGGTGGGATATAGAAAGGCTTCTCTCTCTGCATCTGGATTCAGCCTTTTGTTCTTTCACTCTTATTGTTTTTTTGGTCCCATCTTGGATTCACTTTTTTTTGCATCGACTTGTATGCTTCTGTATCTGTATCGTCAGTGTTCCTTTCTTTCCCTCCTGTTGGATTTGAGTTTTATTATTTTTCCTTGTTTGTAATTGCAATTTTTTTTTACTTGTACACTTTCATGTTGGTGTCTTCCTTCTCTGCGTCTGTAACAATAGTGCCTTGTTATTTCACTTGTTGATTTTTTTCCTTTCGTGGATTGACTTGTACATTTTCATGTCGGTGGCGTTCTGTCATTTCCAGTTATTATCTGTACTTAGGCTATACGATACAATTCGTTTATGATGTTTTTGATGGATCTTCTTTCAACACAATTTAGGCAGGCTGCCACTATAGGGATATTGACCTTGATTTTATCAGTTCTTATTTGCTTTTTGAAAAATTTAATGCATTTTAATGCTGGTACGAATCATTGTAGAAGTGGCATGAATTTTCACGGGCGATGAGAACTTGGACTGTAGCCAGATTTATTTACACAAATGTGGAGATTTGGATGAACTTTTCACTAGTGTCCACTTCATTTAGATTAAATAGATCTCCGGAAACATGTTAAGAAGTATGAGTAACTTCTGTGAGATTATTTTTTTGATTGAAAATCTTATACCATATATTAATTTAATATTAGGTTAGAAAGTTAATTGTACAAAAAAGTGAGTGGACTGATCACACTCCATGGCTAGAAGTATGGGTAATTTCTGTGGGATTATTTTTTTGATTGAAAATCTTATTCTATATTTATTAGAACACAATGTTATGAAGTTAATTGTACAAAAAAGATGAGTGAACTGATCACATTCTATGGCATTAACATTTAACAAGTTAGCTTAATGAGTGTGTCAACTGAAAAAGGCAAAAATATAGAAACTAGAGACGCAACAAAATAAAATAAATGAGAATATCAAGCAATTGCAGCAACAACAAATAGTGGTGGAGTAGGTGGTGGGCCATCTGGTTTATCTGTGGCCCTTTACTTGTAGTAAACTTGCAGCCAGCAGGGGGAACCACCACTAATCCTTGGGGAGGTGATTAACCTTGTGCAAACCAACACTCTAGGGTAACTTGAGTAGCAAGAATCAACCTTGGGACTTATATGGGAGGAACCCAAAGCCCTTAACCATGTTATTTTTTTGTCTTCATCAACAATATCGAAGGGAGAAATGGTAAGTGCTAACTAAGGAAATTTCCATTGCAAAGGTGTTGACCACTTAGGGTCATAGCTAGGAGGACTCATAGGTGGTGGTGGAAAATGTTGTCAAGGGAGTCAATGTGGCGTTTGTTCTAGGAGTAGGGTCTCTCGTACTATTTGATGCCATGGTCATGTGGGGGTGATTGACGACGAGGAGAGTTAGGGGGACTTCATTGATAGCACAAGCAAAATTCCCTCAATGATTTAGTATAGTGTAGAGGTGTTCCCCCTCTAAACGTATTGTCTGTCTTTGAACTTGTATCTAAAGCATGACGTTATATGTTACATTAATCGTGCTAGAATTAGTGAAGTAATCTTCAAGGGTAGCATGAGAAAAAATAACATCATTCATAGTTTTCCATAATTGAAGAGAATATGAGTTTGAAAAGTATGCCATTTTTATTTAAATTTTGCAAAAATCATTGTTGAGTTCTCTAAAAGCACCATCTTTCCAATTAAGCATTTCTAGATAAGGGTTTGAAAGGTGTGTGAATTTAAACCCAGACCGAGTGGGCATGCTTCTAGAACCAAAAAACACATTTTAGAGATTTTGGGTGGTTACAAATCGAGCTAACAGGGTGAGCTATTCTCATGTGAACCAACCGGGTGTTAATTGGAAGTTTTGTGATGAAGATTACATCAGAGGAAGTGTGCTTGGTTGGGCTCAATAACAATAGTGAACATGTTCAAATCTTCTTTTTCAAACTTGCTTTGTGGAGTTGACTTTCCACTTGGCATTGAGAGCATCGACTTGAAGGTGCTAAGGTAAAAACAATTGATAACTAACATGGTGTCTCAACAAGCCATTTCCAATCAATCCACCATCTTGAGGGAGATTGAATTCCAATTTTGTGGAGATGTGCTTCAGGGGTAGAGTTTTGAATTTCCAAAATAGACTCTTGGTCACTAACCTGCAAATTATATTGAACCTTAAGAACTTGCTATGGAACATGGTCCTTGGTTTGCTTACAAAAAAGCTAAAAAATGACCTTGATACCTCTTCTAAATAATCAAAGGCTTTTGATCTAGGGCACAAGAGCGAATGACACTTCATAAGGTAAGGATGAAAGACCACCACCACGAGTTGGGATTGACAGAGCGCAACCATCTCCATTCCAATATAAGTGTCTTTTGAGAAGATCTTAAGCCTTCCAAATAATATTAGCAACAAAGGTAATAGGGACGTGTGATAAGAAGAGTTTGAAGATTTAACCTTTCAAGGTTCCCTTTCCCATTGGATTCCCTTGTGTGATGCAATTTCTAACCATAATTTTCCATGCTTCATCCCCTTCCAAGACACAAATGATCCACTTGGCACACCAAGCGTGGCCTCAGATTTTGATGTCTAGAAGACCAAGCCCTCAAAGAGGTCTTGTCTTGTAGTAGATATTCCGTTCAACAAGGGAAATGCTTTGGTGCCTTCAAAGTTGACCCATATAAAGTCCCTCAAAATCCTTTCAAGTTTGGTATAGGTAGTTTTAAAAGGAGCCCAACAAGATGAATAATAGACATGAGTAACAACTAACACCTTAGAGTAGATTTGAAACCCCCTGCTAAAGAGAGGCTTAGAAAGCTAGAAATGAATTTTTTTCTCGACCCTTTGAGAGGCTTAGAAATCCAAAAACATTTTGTTTTGGGACCCTTTGAACTACGTACCTCTAGAGATCCAAGGGAATGGCTTGAAAAGCAAAGGGGATGCCCATAAACTTAAATTGTCCACTCGACTAAATCCGGACTCACCTATATTAGAGAACCTTAGTTAGGTAGAAGGGAGATACAATCCATGTAGCATTGGGTGATAAACTATCTATAGCATTGGGTCTTCTTCCATTGGATGGAAGAGCCAAAGGCTAATCAAATAATATCCAAACATTCCATGGCATTGGAAACATAAGTTTTCTCCTCTGCTAAAGTGAGGAAGGAGTTGTCAACAAAGTTCCCATTAACCATTTGTTTATGACAATGGGGAAGAGAGATGCCCTTAACCAAACCTCTGGAAGTGTAGTTGGCCGAAAGATAATTGAGCCCCTCAGCAGCCAACACATAGGGCGAAGGGGCTAGAGGGCACCCTTGACAAATAGAATGAACAAGGCCAAACTGCTCAGATTGGACACCATTGATGGTGATACAGGGGCCCACATCTTGGGATAACATTTTACCCATGTCGACAAATTTAGAACCAAAGCCAAGCCCTTGAACCATGGACAAGATGAAAGGTCACTCAATTCTGTCATAGGTTTTTTGAAAGTCAATATTGATAAGCAAGGCCTTTTGATTAAAAATCTTGGCCCATTCTATTCCTCCTAGATAACAATAATGCTATCGAGGATATATCTGATTTGAACAAAACTAGTTTGCTCGGGGAAAATTATCAAGGGAAGCAAATGTCCAACCTTAAGAGTGAGGGCCTTAGCAATGATCTACAATGATCTTGTAGGATACATTGGGAAGGGTAATGGGATGCCAAATTGTTATATGATGAGGATCTCCAGTGTTGGGGATACATTTGATATTACATTGAGTGATAAGTTTGTCGAGGGAATTGGTTTGGATAACTCCCACGAGATGTGTAGCTTAGTCATTTGTATCCCATAATCCTTGATAAAACTCATAGGAAAACCTGTTAAGGGCTTTATCAACAACCATTTGCATTATGGCCTTTTGAAGCTCCTCATTGGATGGAAACATGTCACATGCCACTCTTTGTGCTTTAGTGGGCTTGCAAGGCACAACTTGGAGGCATTGGAGTAAAACATGCGCTCGTTCTGACGATGAAGGTTGAGTGGCAAAAACCTTATGATAATGAGAAACAAATGCTTTCAAAATACCCTGAAGGTGTGTAAGGCAAGAGCCAATTTCCTTGATAACTTTGATGCGGCCAGTCTCTTGCCTAGAACAAAGGAGATTGAAGAACTCTTAGAAGCTCTATCTCCAAACTTTAACTAGTGCATTCACGCTTGAATTTGAGCTCCCCTAACTTGATGATGCTCTTCAAATTTGAGTTTGTGCTACCACATGCCAACTTGCTTTTGCAGATCCTCATTGAAAAGAGAAAGCTCCAACCCCTGTGAAATTTGAAATAATTCATAGTGTGAAGTCTCATGAACATTGCGATGGAAAACAACTATTTGTCTACCATAGATATGAAAAAACGGTCATTTTTTTATTAAAGGTATTTTTCCACTATTCCATCCATCTAGAAACTCCAGGAGGGTGAGGTGCAAGATCCAAATTCTAATAGTGCTTCTTGGTCCAAGTGTGGTACAAATGAGCAATGTTAAGATAAAATTGTACCTTGGAAATCCTTGGAGGAGGCGAGAACCATTCAATTTTAAACTTGATGGGAAAGTGGTATGAAAGTAAAGCATCTAGAATGATGGCAACAGGGTGGTAAAAAAATGTTGGCAAAGGAAAAGATGTTTTTATATGCAAGCATGGTTTTGTCAAGCCTCTTTGCAACTCAATCTTGTCCTTGCTAGAGATTGGACCATGTAAACCATGGCAAGATGGCATGGAGGTGTCAATGGTGGTTTGGGTCAAAGAGTGTGAGTTTATTTTCCATGCAAAACCTTGCCTTTTTTTTACCAATACACCAATCCATGAGGAGTAACCCATCCTTGTCTTTGTGAGATTCAATCATGTTGAAATCGCCACATAGGATCTAATTGGTGTTAGGAAGAGAGTCAACCAACCACACCAAAACATCACCCTTTCAATAATGTCATTGGATACATAAATATTGGCAATATCAAGGGAATGACCATTTAAGTCAAATAGGGTTCACACAACCCGATGAGTAGGATCTGAGCCACAACTGACAACATAATGCAAAAGAGGGGGGCAATTAAGGTGACAACTCCCCCACATCCCATCTCATGATCTAACATTTGGAAGACATCACCCAATCAAATTGATCTGACAACAAAGGTGAGGGAAAAACCAAAAAAAATAACTTGCAAATTTTTTCATATTTTCAAAAAAACTTACATGTATCTCAAAAAATATACTTTCAGGGCGTGTTAGTGAGGCCTCAAACATTCTAAGAGTAAATAATTGTTGATCAACCTCGGTTTGCATAGTGCTTTCCTCATCAATTTGGCTAAAACAAAATAACTAATAGCCAAGTACAATTGATGGTTACCCTTCATGAAGTTGCCTAACTAAAAGGCTTGCCATTTTTTAGAACAGATTTGCCATCTTCTAGAGGTGGAAACTCATGGCAGTAGACTGCATTGCAATCAAATACCATGTTTGAATCATTCATCTCAAAGCGCTATGATGGTTAGGAGGCCATCGGTTGGTTTTGAGAAACTAAAAACATGCCCACCTTTTGAGGGGTGCAGACTAGTGGTGACATCGTCTATTGGGTGGTGGAAACTGGTTGCTTGGTAATTACTGATGAACCACTTATGGGTTTGTACACAGTGGCCTGACCTTGCTCTCTGAGCTTGATTTCTGGTTACTTTTCTTGTTGGAAACCATAGTCCATCCATCTGCTAATGTACGGGCATTTTTTTATCACCTTGGGAAAGGTTTTGTGTGGTGGGGTGGGCCAGGAGTTGGCCATTAATAGGCATTCATAATTTTTGTGGTATGTGGCTTCATAATGGAAGCAAGTGTTGGGCATATTAATCTAAAGCACTTTTTGTGTGATTTTATTGTCACCAATTTGGATGTCAATGGTTTCCTTGATATCTTTAGAAATATCTATTTCAATGCAAATGTATTTCTATGACTATGGCGCATAGAGATTTCTTGTTGTGACCCTATAAAACACCCTAAGGGTTGAATAAACTAGTGCAAAAAAATCCACAAGGCCAAGGGGAGTGTAGGGAACTTGACCTAGACATGTATTTTGAGTTTAGCATGTACGTAGATGATAAAGTAGTAGGTTCAATGAGAAAACATGACTAGTGTATTGCGAATGAAGTAAGGCCCATGAATAACAATGACATGAAAGTGGTCACATTGCTCAAATTAAATAAGAAAAAACCCTTGGTCATGTTTTGAACGCTCTCAAGTTTAACACAATAATGGGTTACTCAAGTATTATAAACCCATGATTTCAAAGTGTTTTCAAAGGGGACTCGTTTGAATAAATAATCTACAAGAGTGAATTGTTCAAAATAATTGCATGCTTTGTCAAATTCAAGACATTATAAGATAACATCAGGGAGGTTTTTAGGGTAAGGATTAGTACCTCACGGAAGATTTTTTGAACAAATTTTAGCACTCACTTCAATGCCATTGTTCTTCTTAGCTTCATGGGAAACCCTTGTAGTAAATGATACCAGAATCAAGGAGGACATTTAGAGGATGGTTATGCTACCCTTAGCACACTAAAGGGTTGGGTGTAGTGCAATAAATGCACAATATTGACAAAGACAAAACCAAGTTCCTGCCAAAAAAATTTAATGGCAGTGTGACACTGACACATGCTAGCAAACCTTACCAAAGCTTAAAGCTCATCTCTAATCCATCTTTGTGGGATTTGAGTAATATGTGATCAAATAATCTTGATGAGCTCTTTGATAAGTATGTGTTTAAGTCATATCGATGAGATTTTTGAGAAGTTTAGACAACCTCTAGGCATTTATTAGTTGTTAAATTTTATAATTCTAAGACATTTATTTATTTTTTACTTTTTTTTCATGTAAATGGAGCATTTGGTGGTTTGTCATTGTGTCCCCCTTCTCTCCCCGTTTCATGACCTCCACGTGTTCCCAAATATGTACTCGCCACAATTTTGGGGCTTAGAAATGTGGAGTGCATGTTTATGGGGTTGTGTAGTTAAAGAACATTAGTTGTTGTGGATGTATCTTTCTTTTTTTTCGACCACTTGATGTTCATTTGTGTGTCTATAGGGTCCTAATTTGAATTCATATATAAATACACAAGTATTTTAGCTATTTTAGGCATCTAGAGATCATTTGAAAAGTATTTAGAACATATTTTTCACGTGTATCTATTGAGCATCTACTAGGAATCAGAGAAAGCAAGCAATCATTAGAGAATTCATTGTACCATTGAAGTTCATGTTGGAAACACATTGCATTGCATAGGTTTACTTGGTTGATGAATTGTTGCAATTATTGGAGTGTTGTTTTTGCTATTTGTACGCTCTTGAGGGTCCTAACAAATATCAAAATAGGGTAGCTCCTCTTGTGTAACATGGGTCTCAAAAAACATTGTTTTTCTTACTGTTTTTAGATATATTTGCTCAATTAGGGCAATGAGAAGAAATGTGTTTTCTTAGTGATTGAAGCAAAGTTTCAAAAAACTAGGTGAGGTTTTTGGAGCCTTGGATTTGAGAAACACAATCCTAAAAAATATTTTGGGGACCATATACACTGTGTTGATAGTTGAGTCTGTTGTGATTTTTTAGCTTTCTCACTATTTAGGGACAAGACCTTGATTTCCACTTTCTGACTTTGATGATTGTCTCTAGATCTCTTGATATTCAAGATATGTATTAACCCTACTATAGTCTTTATTGCTATGGTTTTGGAAATTTAATTAAGCTTGATGTATTATTTTACGTTTATTTCAAGGCTAGATAAATGTGTGTAAATATTGGTATTGAAATTTGATTGAAATCCATTTATTAGTAATATATTTTGGTGAATTCAACATGAATCGAAAACACAACCTTCTAGGGCTAGATCATGCTTCATTTATGATAGATATGATTTTATTGGGGCCAATCATTTGGCATGTTCATCTAGGGGTTTACAATGCAACCTTATAGGGTTAAATCTTGTTTCAATTGTGATATATATGATTTCATTAGGAATAATCATTCAACATGTTCCTATAGGGTGTTATAAAACCTTGAGTTGTCATGCATTCTCCTCTAGGGTTATATGTTGTTTCATAGAGTCAAATATGAAATTTGTTAAATGCTTGTGGGCTTGTAATGGCTCAACATTTACATGTTTTTTTAAAGATGTTGCAAACGCTTTTGTGACATTTAAAAAAAATAATGTGGATGATAATACATAAGAAACAAACCACACCAAAATCTCTCCTATTTAAAAAAAATTAAATATAAGTATTATTTTTTATTGTATATTTAATGTTTCCTTTTGCCAGTTCCAATATCAATTCTTAATTAAAAAATATTTCTGAAACCATATTTTAATTTAAATATTAAAATTTAAGATATAAGTTTCAATGATAAACTGCCCAATTTTTGAAAAAACAACTCTTTATTTATAATAAAAAGTTATCTGAAAAAACAAAAAGTTTTACGACATAAATTTAGTTTGGAAAATTATTGGTTAAAAACCACCCAAGTCCTCTTAAAAATAGTTTTTTTTGAAATCATTAAACATTAAAAACCTTATTTCACAATTTATAACCATTTAATTCATATTTATTTTTATGCCGGAGGCGTGTTGTTGAGGGGTGAAGCCCCAAGATTTGCCTCATGGTTTTGAGGATGCTCCATGGTTTTTGTCAGAGGTTTGTGAGTGGGTGACATTACTAAGTGGTTGACAGTTTTTTGTTGGATATGTTCCGTTAGGAAGAATCACAGTAATGCGACGTGCAGGAGCAACAGGTAAGCAAACAAATTCTGTGCTTAAAATATTCAATCAATTTTCATATCTCTAGGTAAGGAAATTCCTTAATCAGTCTTCTGCTATGGGTAAGAAAAAGAAAAATTACACAAAGAATGGAGAGAATGTTCAAAAAAATGGAGTAGAAGGGTTTGATTCCTAAAGCTAACCCTGATCAAATTATCGAAAAACAAAACAAAGACAAGGAAAAGGAATAGGAAAAAAAACCTTCCTCTTCTTGCAATTGTGGAACAAGCAGAGTCCATATGCTTGGAATTTGCTTGTTGATATTTCAGGAAATAATAAAATGTTTGATGTCATGTGGGAGGTGGTTAATTTGATGAAGGGGGAGGGGATTCTATCTAGGCTTACTTTTGCTTCTGTTTTTACTTGTTAGGCCATGACGGATAAGGCGAATGAGGCAATCATGCCGTTTGAGGTTATGTAAACTTATGGATGCCCATAGGATGTTGGGGAATTCAATTATTTCCTATGTGATATATATAGGTATAAAAAAATGGTCAAGGAAGGAGATGAGCTTAAGGTGAAGAAGATGTTTGGGGAGATGATCATGTGGCAACCTTGTAACATTGTGACTTATAATGCATTATTGGGGACACTCGACAAGGGGTACATGTGGATGAGAGCTTGAATTTTTTTCCATGTCATGAGGAGTAGGGATTGATTTCTAGACAAATAATTGTTGGTTGCATTTTAGAATGTTAATGCTTTATTGCCACGATTCTAGCAAAAAGACATGTGCCCTGTGTTCTGTCTTAAGACACACACCCCATTTTCAAAATTCAAATAGGTACCCACTAATAATAAAATATCATTATTTAGGGCCTTCTTAACCAGAAGTTTATGACATAAAGTTTGAAAAGTGAAAATTGTGACACTAAAATGATTTTTTTTCCCTCTCTTAATCTCTATTATTTGTTTGACTTGAACAACAATATTTACTTAGAAGTTTGCAGAGTGTTTTTGTTTAACTTAATGCTAATGTACAACTCCAACTTATGATCTAACAGATAATGTGGGTGACATGTTTTGTTTTTAATTCAGTCTTTGTTTATGTTATGTTTTAAATAAGCTATTTCATATTTGGATTTTTTTTGGGCGAGTGGAGCAACAAGAGCCATCCATGTGTCATCATCTTGGTAGCCTAGAGGTGATGTCTGCATCTCCTTTTATATAGAAAGTCCTATGTAAGCGGAGCAACAATAACTGTCTACATGTCATCATCTCATTAACCTAGTAATGACATCAACATGGACCTTTGTACGAAAAGTCCTATGCAAGTGGAGTAACAAGAGCCATTCACATGTCATCATCTCGCTAACCTGATGATGATGTTAGCATGAAACTTTATACGTTTTTTTTGGAAAATCAGAGCAACAAGATCATCCACATGTCATCATCATGGTATCCTTGAGGTGACATCAACATTGCCTTTTGTAAAAAAATTATTGAGCAAGCGGAGCAATGAGATTCATCCACGTGTCATCATCCTGCTAACCCAACGATGAATTCAACATGGATATTTGTAGGGAAAGTCCTAGACAAGCAAAGCAATGAGATCCATCCACATGTCATCATCCCGCTAGGTCATGGCCAAAGAGACGAAACATAACAAATTAAAAATTAGTTAGGAGCATAATAGCGACATGCAAATATGTGTCCTTTGAAGCCACTTAAGTAAATAATGAAGACATCAAAACCCAGATTGAAAGAGAAGAAAACATACATCTATCATATTAAGATGACTAAGCATCTAGAAGAATACAGAAGAAGCCACATGGTAGTACAAGTTGTGGAAGTCAAAATTATGAAATTAAAATGCAAAGAATAAACATGGAAAAGAGTGAAGGTCATTGTTGCAATTAATTTGCATGAATAGACGAATTAATACATTCAATTCTCAAAGCCAGTGCAACTAAAGAAATATATTTTGAATTTCCATTTCCAATCTAATTTCATTGCCTTCTATCTATCAAGTGTATTGTGAATTCTAAGCTCAAGCGCAAACTACAAATCCAAAACTCCATTGCAACAAAGAATTTACATTTTTTCATAGAGCAAAGCATTTTCAAACAAGAAATTGAATGGTTTCCCCATCTTGCATACTTAATTGTGGGACCAACTGAATACACTGATACAAAATTTGATTCCATAGCTCTAAACCATGAGTTCACATTATTCTACTATTTAAGATGTTGATGTAAGTAGGCCTCTTCTAGGTCTACCCAACTAGGTCTTCTAGGTCTCCTTGAAAACTTTATAGCCTTCTTATACTTATAATCTTCTTGATTCAATCTTTACTTACACTAACCTTATCATTGTTTTAAAAATATTCTTGATCTTATCAAGGTTATAACATACCAAAAGTCTAACTTTCATCATTTCTTTACCTCTGATTCCAATCTACTGTAAATAGGCTTCTTCTACAAGGGTTTATTAATATGTTTGTCCTCAATTGTCTTCTTTTCACTAGGCTTTCTGTCCAACTAGGGTTTGTTTTGTCTTCACTAGGTCTCTCAATCTTCTTATTTGTTTTCCTTTAACTATGATTCATTCACTATCAACACCAATGGATCTTGAACCTTTGTTTAATTATCTTCTAGCTCTAAACATACATTTCTACCTTCCCCCTTCAACAAGAAAATAGAACATAGCCTCACTCACCAATTGTTTATTTAAGACTGAGACTTATTATGCATTGTGAGGGGTTCATTACTCAGGATGGTGATTGACTCAAGGACTCACTCTTATCACTTGAATCTACTTTTTTGTTCAAAAAACACATATAAGACTCATGTTTCTTACCCTTATATAGGCCTTCCACATTGAAAATAGTAGGACTGCTCAATAATCAAATTCCTTATACATGAAATAGGATTATTTTGTCCATTTCAATCCTACCTGACTTGAGATACCATCTTTGTCCATTTGCTATACTTAATTCTTGACTGAAATTCAAAAGACAAGGTTTTAGGCATTTCCTAACAGGTCTATAGATTGATAAGACAACTATATATATTTCTGTAAATTACCTAACTACATGAAATCACTTTTATTCTCTCACAAACAATTTCTCCAACCCTTCTATAAAGTTACAAATCTTTTGAAGCATTAAATCTCAAGATATAAGGATTTTAGTCTTCTAAAACCCTAAACTAGGGTCTGATTGTCTAACACACACCCAAGGACTAAAAATTGATGCAATCTCAAGTTTTATTCACTGTCCAAGGTTACTTTGAAATGGGTTAGGAAATTCACAATATTATCTTGATCTTTCAATTATTTTCCAAGTTTAAATGATCTCAAAATAATCCATTAAATAGATTTCCTTTCAACTATGACACCTTTTACTATGTTCTTAGACTATAATAGGACCTAAGAGACAAAATATGGATAAAATTTAAGACTTAAGGATTTTAAAAGGCTCCTCATTTATTTATAAATACCTATACAAGTTTTTCTTACTCTATCGAGTACTTATCAAGCCTAATATTTAAAAAAATACATGAAAATATCTTTTTCCTAGATTGTATTAAATAATACCTTGTTTCCTCAAACCCTGTAGGTCATAACTGTCATAGAACCGTGAAACAACATCAAATAAAATTTAGAACATATACTTAAATATGTAATTTTTTTTGATAATCACATCAAAATCATAACAAGTATTCCTTTATTCAATTATGCTAGAAAATGGTATACAAATACTATAAGTTATGATAGACCATCTACACACACCTAGAGACCTTCACCACTCCTCTACTCATCTTTATCTTTCTTGTTATCTCATTTATTGATGTATTTGAACCTTATCATGTTATTCTTGATTTATTTTATTAGTTTTTTTTGGTTTCATGCACCTAAAACTTCTCAACACCTTATGACTTATCTCACAACATGTCTAAATTAGCCTTCCACCTATGTTGGATACTTATAGATAGTGTTTAGGATATATTTACACTGAGTATAAGGTTAAGAGACATTTAAAACACATGTATATACCTTAATAATCTTTTTAAAAGGACTAATCCTTTTATAACATGCCAAATCAATCAAAAATTCTTACATCAATTTTTTTTTTTGAATTCCTAGTTTTGGCAGGAAACTAGGAATAGAACTTTTATGATCTATACAAAAATTGATGAAGCATGAAAAAGATTAAAACACCTAAACACAACCTTATAATCCTTCCTAAGACCTACTTAACCAAACATTGAATTATCAAATCAAATTTACATTGTCTTTGATGATGCTCCTACATCATACTTCCCAAGTGGGAAAAATTGAGCTCCAACTCATATAAAGCTTCTTTCTTGTCTTCCAATTATTCTTATCTTATTGTATTATTATTATAATTCTTTTCATATTCATCTTCTCCTGCTATTCAATTTATTTCTTACTTTCTTGCTGATCCTCTCTTATATTGATTTGCTCTCTTTGCATTTCATCTTCCATCTCCATGAAATGCATACTCCTTGTCAATTATTTATCTTCTCTATCCTCTATTGATGTTGTCTCTATTTCCTTTTTATTACAATCTACCTCGAATGTCTTGTTTTAAATCATTTTACCTACCCTTTATTCACAATTTCTACCTTTTGACTTTGTTAAAACATGCACATATGCTCTATACTGATCTATTCCTTTTGCAATGTTTGCCATGTGTTCTTCATGGTTCTGTAACAATGAATAACACCATGTTAGTATACAAAATATGATTGTCAAGTAATGAATGTACTCACCTTACTTTTTACTTCCTAGTTTATCTTCTTTTAACTTCTTCTTTTATATCTCATTCTCCATGTAACTTTATTGCTCATCCATTGCTGATCTAAAAGTGTTTCCTTAATCTATTCTTGGGAAGATATTGTCCCTCATTAAGTTTACCTTCTTCTCCAAATTATCTTCGTCATAAGAAGTTTGATTCTCCTCCTCCTTTACTTATTTTATTATGAACTCTTGTACTTCATCCCTTGACGTTTTCGTATGGTAATGAAATATTTATTGTCTTCATATGTCCATTCCTACACAAAAAACATTATTATTACAAATCAACTTACATTCAGGAGACTCAATGGTCTCTTCAAGAATCTCATGACCCTTCACATATTATTTCTCTTTTATACCCTTCTCAAGTCCTTCCCATAAATATTTTGATACTTATGCCATCCTTTTAGGTTCATTATCATTGTCTTAATCATGTCTCCTTGGTTTGTCATGTTGTGCTAACTTATTCTCATCCATAGTTTGTTCAACCATGTCTTCTTGACCCTCTGGCCTTAATATTAACCTGAAATATGTTACCTTTTTTTTGGTTCTCATGAAGTTGTTTTGCATTGTAATGCTCTTCAACTATTACAACTCTAATTTCAGTCCTCTCTTCTTGTTAACTCTTGATCACCCACATTTGTCTTTGCATCTTCTTTCATGGTTATATGCATGGGTTTTGTATGGTATTTATTCCACATTTTCTCATGACTTTACTTCTTTACAGGTAGACTTATTTTTTAAAATTTGACTACCTACTTTGCAATCTACTTGCACTATTCTTGAGAACTTTGTTCATATCCTTCATTTGTCTTGATTATCTCATGATCATCATGCAACTTGTATTCTGGATTTTTCATATCATATACCTAATATTTAGCTTGTTCTTTATCACTTTCATCTGTTTTGATTGTATTTTCATCCTATTAACTGAGGATCACACTTTTCTTCTGTTGTTTATGCTTTACACCTACGACCAACTGTTTATGGTTCATTATCAACTTGTTTTCCTTATTTTGTTTTAATTTTTGAGCCCTCAAATTGATTCCTTTTTTTTATCAACTTGATTACTTGAAATCACACATTCAAGTATATTGTTATAAATAAAAATTTGAGGTCTAATTTCCTCTCCAAGTTCCTCCTTGAGTTGCTTTTCTAGTGCCCTTATCATCTTTTTTCAATTTATGATTTCTTACTACCTCTTTCTTATTTCAACAATTTGATTAGATAGCCACTTGACCACCTTCTTCATTTTTATGAACAACCTTTGTTCTGATTATTTCTATTCTTCTAAATGTTACATTAAACCTATTATATCCTACTTCATTCCATCTATCTCTTTCTGAATCTTCTCTTATTTTCTCACCTCACTATTCCTTTGTATTTGGTTCTTCTCTTTTTTCAATCCTTTCATTATTTTTTTACTTCTTATTGTGCCTCACCCAAAGTCTCTACTTGGTATTTTGACACCTCCAAGTCTATTTCACCTTGGATTTTACCTCCAAGTTTATTTCACCTTGGATTTATTCCTCTCAAGCCTCAATGTGCTCCTCTTATTACCTTCTTAAGCCTTAATGGGATATAGGATCAATACCTTCACTCTTTCAGAGTTTCAAGAACCTCTTTCAACTTCTCAGTAACTTACACCTATGCAAACTATTCCCAAGAGATTCTACTGAGATTTAATACTAATTTGGTGTAAGTATCTTCTAGGTATACTCAACTAAGTCTTATAGGTCTCCTTAAAAAAATTATAGCCTTCTTGTACTTATAATCTTCTTGATTCAATCCTTGCTTACACTAAACTTATTCATTGTTTTAAAAATATTCTTGAACTGATTATGATTATTTTGTACCCAAATTATGAGATTTCATCATTTCCTTACCTTTGATGCAAATCCACTGTAAATAAGTTTCTTCTACAATGGTTCATTAATAGGTTTGTCCTCAATTGTCTTCTTTTCACTAGGCTTTCTATCCAACTAGAGTCTGTTTGGTCTTCACTAGGTCTCTCCATCCTCTTATTTGCTTTCCTTTTATATGATTAATATACTATCACAAAAAATGGCTCTTGAACCTTTGTTTAAGTGTATTCTAGCTCTAAACATACATTTCAACCTTCTCCATTCAATAAGAAAACAAAACATAACTTCACTCATTAATTGTTTATCCAAGACTAAGACTTATTATGCCTTGAGAGGGGTTCCTTTCATTAATTAGATGATGATTGACTCAAGGACTCACTCTTATCACTTGATTCTATTTGTTTGTTCATAAAACACAAATAAAACTCAGGTTTCTTACCCTTATCCATGCCTTTCACCTTGAAAATAACACCACTAATTAATAATTAAATTCCTCATACTTCAAATAAGATTATTTTATCCATTTTAATCATACTTGACCTAAGATACAATATTTTTACATTCCCTATACATAATTCTTAACATAAATATAAAAGATGGGGTTTTAGGCCTTTCCTAACTAATCTGTAGATTGATCATACAATTATATATCCTTTTATAAATTACCTCACTACATTAAATCACTTTTACTCTCTCAAAAATACTTTCTCCAACCCTTCTACAAAGTTACAAAGCATTTTAAGGGTTAAATCTCAAGATATAAAGATTTTAGTCTTTTAAAACCTTGAACTAGGGTCTCATTGTCTAACACAGATTTGAGGACTGAACTAGGATTTAATGAATTTATTTATGAATTTATGATGTCATTGGGATGATTCCTGCTTTTTTTATTGGGTTTTTATTTTGGGAAACACCCTGTTTGTCATTGGGTTGATTCATTTCTTCTATATAGGATTTTAAGGGTTTGTATTGAAACCCTTTTGGAAAAGAGATTTTAAGGGTTTGTATTGAAACCCTTTTGGAAAATATATTTTAAGGTTTTGTGTTGAAAACCTTATGTAAAATTCAGAATATATTGATTCTTACAAAGAATTGAAGCTGTGAAAGGGCAAGGACTACCTACTACTTTTAGGCTTTATTACATGGGTGGCCATCCTATTTTTTGATGTATAAAATCGGATTCCATATAAGGTCTATGGATACGGTTTATATGGTTGTGTTGAAACTCTTTTTGAAGGTTATATAAGGGAAATACATTTTTGAGGTTACAATTGTAAGGGTGGGATTTCCTAGTAGTTTTATAATTTTTTTTGGGGGGACATCCTTTTTCTGATTGTGTATAATTTGGTATTGTGGGAGTTTGGTGAGAATGTTTCTAAGGATTTATGTTGAAACCCTTATTGAAGGAATAAAAGAGAAGTAAGTTTACAGTGTCACAATTATTACAAAATATTAAAATTATAAAGTGTAGGGTTATTATTCCTTTTAGGGCTCTTTTTCCTTGATTGTATGAAATCTGGCTCTTATAGATAGGGTTAAAAGGGTTTCTAATCAAACTCTTATAGATGGGGTTATAAAAGTGTTTATAATGAAAATCTTGTTAAGGAGTAAAAATAAATTAGGTTTTGTATGTTTAGCTATTGGAAGAAATGAAATAAGTAAAGGTTCGGGGATAATCGTGTTTCTAAGTTTTTTTGGGAAGGTGTCCATTTTTATTATGTGAAGTCTAGTCTTGTGTAATGATAGTGGATAGGGTTTTAAGTTCTTGTTCAAACCCTTGGGAAGGAATGAGAGGAAAATAGTTTTAAATATTGAAATTATTTCAAATAATTAAATAGTTAGGAAAATATATGCTCTGTAAGGAGTTTTTGGGGAGGACATCTATTTTTTTATTGTGTAAATTCAGGTCATCTGGGAGGTTAGTTAAAAAAATTTCAAGTCTTTATATTGAAACATTATTTGAAGGAATAAAAGAAAAGTTTGCAATGTTGCATAAAATTAAAATTATGATAGTGCACGCATTCCTGTCTTTAAAATTTCAAGTCTTTATATTGAAACATTATTTGAAGGAATAAAAGAGAAGTTTCCAATGTTGCATAAAATTAAAATTATGATAGTGTATGGATTCTTGTTCTTGTAAAGGTTTATTTTTACAGTAAATGCTCTTTTTGATTGTTTTAAATTAGGTCTTTGTACAAGATTGAATTATAAGATTTCACAGCTTTATATTGCCCATCTATTTCACCTTAGATATCTTCATCTCGAGCCTCAATGTGCTTCTCTTTTTACCTTATTAACCCTTAATGGGATATATGATTGATACCTTCACTCTCAGAATTTCAAGAACCCCTTTCAATTTCTTAGTAACTTTCACTTATGCAAACTATTCCCAAGATCTTCTACTGAGCTTTAATACTAATTTGATGTAAGTAGGTCTCTTCTAGGTCTACCCAACTAAGTCTTTTAGGTATCCTTGAAAACTTTATAACCTTCTTGTACTTATAATCTTATTGATTCAATCCTTGATTACACTAACTTTGTTCATTGATTTAAAAATATTCTTGAACTTATTAATATTATTTCATACCCAAATTCTGACCTTTCATCATTTCCTTACCTTTGATGCAAATCTACTATAAATAAATTTTTTCTTCAAGGGTTCATTAATAGGTCTATCCTCAATTGTCTTCTTTTCATTAGGCTTTCTATGAAACTAGGGTCTATTTGGTCTTCACTAGGTCTCTCAATCCTCTTATTTGTTTTCCTTTTATATGATTCATGCACTATCACAAACAATGGCTCTTGAATCTCTATTTAAGTGTCTTCTAGCTCTAAAGATACATTTCAACCTTCCCCCTTCAACAAGAAAACAAAACATAACTTCACTAATTGATTGTTTATCCAAGACTGAGACTTATGATGCCTTGAGAGGAGTTCATTTCATTAATTAGGATGGTTATTGACTCAAGGACTCACTCTTATCACTTGATTCTATTTGTTTGTTCATAAAACACAAATAAAACTCAGGTTTCTTACCTTTATCTAGGCCTGTCACCTTGAAAATAAAAGGACTAATTGATAATTAGATTCCTCATACTCCAAATAGGATTATTTTATACAATTTAATCATACCTAACCTAAGATACAATATTTTTCTATTCTCTATACTTAATTCTTGACAGAAATATAAAAGATGGGGTTTTAGACCTTTCCTACCAGGTCTATAAATTAATCAGACAACTATATCTCCTTCAGTATATTACCTCGTTACATGAAATCACTTTTATTATCTCAAAAAAAATTTCTCCAAAACTTCTAAAAAGTTAAATTTCTTTTTAAGGGTTAAATTTCAAGATATAAGGATTTTAGTCTTTTAAAACCCTGAACTAGGGTCTCACTATCTAACACAGATCCGAGCACTAAAAATTGATGAGATATAAAGTTTTATTAAATATACAAGGTTAATTTGAGATGGGTTAGGACATTCATAGTCTTATCCTACTCTTCCAATTCTTTTCTAAGTTTAAATAATCTCAAAATAAACCACTAAACATATTTCCTTTTAGCTATGACACCTTTTACTATGTTCTTAGACTGTAATAGGACCCAAAAGAGAAAAGATGGATTAAATTTAAGACTTAAGTATTATAAAATGATCCTTATTTATTTATCAAGACATACACAAAATTTCATTGCTCTTACAAGTACTTATCAATCCTAATATTTACAAAAATACATGAAAATATCTCTTTCCTAGACTATATTAAATAATAGCCTATTTCCTCATACCCTATAGGTCATAACCATCATATAATAATGAAACAACATAAAATAAAATTAATAAAATATATTTACATATGTAAATATGTCTGATAATGACAACAAAATCTTAAAAAACATTCCTTTATTCAATTATGCTTGAAACTGATATACAAATATTATAAGTTATGACAGACCATCTACACATAGAGAGACCTTAACCAATCTTTTACTCATCCTTATATTACTTATTATATACTTTATTTATGTATTCTAACCTTATCATATTCTTATATATGTATTTTCTTATCTTCCTTTGGTTTCATGCACCTAAAACTTCTCAACAACTTATGACTTATCTCACAACATGTCTAAATTAGCCTTCCACCTGTGTTGGATACTTATAGATGGGGTTTAGGATAGATATAAATTAAGTCAAATGTTAATATAAATTTGAAACATATATAAATACCTTAATAACCTTAAAAAAAAGGACCAATCCATTTACGAAATGCCAAATCACTCAAAAATACTTATAACAATTCATTTTTTTGGCAACAAACTAGGAATAGAGATTTTATGACCTATATAAAAGGTGATGAAACATGAAAAGGCTTAAAAAACCTAAACACGGCCTTATAAACCTTCCTAAGACATAATTAACCAAAAATTAAATTATCAAATAAAATTTACATTATCTTTGATGATGCTCTTGCATTAGATGTGGTCAATGTGGCCGAACAATACAAGGTTGAGGATCAACTTTACATTTGCATATTTAGATATAAGGATGAATTGATACCCATAAAATTAATTATTATTAAAATAAAATTGGACAAACTAGAGGTAATGCCCTGTATTGACTATTATTTGATTTACTCATGAATGACAAGGTTATTGAGAAGATATTGCACTATAGACTTGGCAAAACACCAATTGCATATATTAGTGGAAATACATTTGAAAGGTATTATAGAATCCTTTACCAAACATGTAATATAAGTAGGACATGGTGAATTCATGGATTCTCAACAAAAACATCAGTATCAAGTTGCAAGAATGGGCTAGCAACCCAAACAACTTTTTAGTTCAGGGCCTTACCTTGGCTATCTCCATTTCGGTCTTAAGACTAGGGGTGAGAATAACTATAGACGTATTAAATAGAATTTATGGTTTTTAAACCATTTTTTATATCAATGAGGAATGGGTATATTTACTAGACATGAATTAACTTCTAATTAAATCATTACCCTAGTAGAGATTATCAACTCCAACTTGATTTTAAAAATGACAAATCTGGGAAGTTTACGAGATGGTAACTTCCACATGATGTCTTATGTGGTGGATGCGGTGACTAAAATTATGCATTCATCCTATGAATATTTAGATTACCCCAATAAAAATATATGTGATGGGTTTATTAATACTCATGTGCATAGATTTAAGAAGAACATGAAAAGGTTAACTGATACCTTCTACCCCATGGTGTATCAATAAATCTATGGGAAGAACATGCCCATGATTTATAACCCTAGAAAGAAACCATTTAAAATATGGGTGATTATTGGTTGTACACTCAGTTCACCATAATCAAGATTGAAGGCACGAGGGCACAACCTTTGTACTTACCAAAGATTGTGTCTGATAAAGTAGTTGAGTAGGAAATTATTGCTTAATTAGCTGACAACATTAATAATAAATTGAGGAGGTCTAAGCAATCAAATGTCCATCAAAATCCTATCAGTATTGGTAGGATGTAGTATATAAGGTGGGAACACTTTCAAATATTAGGAACTACTATGGGTTTAAATTGACATCCTTTAGACAGTGGGACCCTAGGAAAAATGTTAGAGAACACATCAAAAAATATGAAAAAAGTGAGAATTAACTATGTGAATTAGTCCTATGATCATGAAAGTGTGTTTATGAATGCATAAGATGATATTGAAGTATCTATAAGGACGTGGAGGGATAACATGTCCATGATTGTGGCAAAAAAGATCTAGTATGATCCTAATATCATTAGAGAGGATGCCAATAAAATTGAGAAAGAGGAATGGGCTTCCAGACTTGTTCATGCCCCCCTCCTTAGGTAGAAGAAGAAATGCAAGAAGAATATGGCCCATCTGAGGAAGCTTACATTGAATAAATGGTTAGAACACCTTTAGGTTACCCTACATATATAATTTTTACTATTTCTCCCTAGTGTATTATGGAGGAATCTACAAATATAAGTTAAATAACTTGTATATTTTTTGTGATACCTCTGCCTCCATTGACCAAAGCATAATAAGTTAGTCTTCCTTCCTTATTATCTCAAGTTCATGTTGCTTATCCTCCTTTGTCTCCACCATAACTGGTAGTACTTTATTCCATTGGATTGACACATTCACCAACCACCATTCCTCTAGTGGTCACCACTCCTCCCACTCCCTCACCATATGTTACCACTACAACTCCTTCATCTCCCATTCCACCTTCAATAAGGCCAACCTCTATTGTTATAAGACCAATATTGACATATACAAGGAAGCCCAGGATCCCTCCTGTTTCAACTCAAAAGGTGGAAGTGGAAGATAAATAAATAGTTATTCCAAAGGAAAGGGAAGAAAGAAGAAAAGGTGAACTAGGGTTAGGCCTTGTTCAGATTTATGATAGTGAGGAGGATAACATATGGGGAGATAAAGAAGAATGGGTATCAAATAATGACACAAAATAAACATAATCATTTGGTAAGACTACACAAACAAAGGAAGATAATGAATGGATGACTGAGGAAATCACCTAGTCAGGAGGAATAAAACTACTAAGAAAATCTAAAGAAGTCAACTAGGGATATGGTAACTTGATGGCTACCAAATTACTATCACATAGACAAGGATATCTAGAAGGGGAGGTAGAATCAAAATTGCATATTAAAACATAGGGGTCATCCCCAAATACACCTCTAAGCTCTCCACCTCAAGCCATTACAATGAAAACTACAATAACTAGTGCCTATCCTCCAAGTCCTCATTCTTTAGTAACTCCCTTAGCAATTGTTGTTACAACTAGTGTAATAGATTATTTACATTCTTTGAGTCAAATAAACTAGCCTCAGGTAGTTTCAATGCCAATTTTGCCTACCTCAGCCCAACTTACTATTGTGGGATTTACCACTACTACTATGACTACTGGGGATGCATACACTTCTGTCACTGATTATTTACAAAACCCATTGAACACCTTAGTGACCTTCTCATTATTTAGTGGAAGCAGTCCTCAATCCCTTAAGCTAAGAAAAAGGGGACATTTTAAAAACCTGGTGTCCACCTCAATTTTTAATATACTATCCACCCCTCTTAAGTTGAATACTCAATTAGAGATGTCTATTATCCAAACACCTCAAGTAGACTCACTTATAGTTTCATTTCACAAATCATTAGGGAAGGCAAAATATGTAATTGATACATCAATCTAAATGTAGGTTACTGGATGGAGGAAATTTATTCCGCCTTTCACTACAAAAGAGACATCTTCCCAAGAGACCATGCTTCTTCCAGGGTAATCCCCTTTGGTTACTTGTGTAGAACAAGCACAACCAATTGGCCAAACAAAATAAATAGATCAACAAGTTGTACTAAACATTCCTTCATGGATTCAACAATTGCAATAGGAAGAATGAAGAAGACAATATCTGGTGATTACCGAGAAACCCATAATAACGATCCATTTTAATAGACATCATAACACCTTAATAAAGGTTAAGAGGAAAATTGTGGTTGTCAAAGGTCAACATGTTGAGCTAGAACAAAGAGAAGACATATTCTCTTTGACAAAATGGAGAAAAATAAATCCCTTAGACCTAGATAAATATAGAGAGGATGCATACACTTTTGTAGATGTTCTTAGAGGGGTTATAAAAGAGATGTTCAAAATTTATTGATCAGCCTATTTAAAGTCAAATAGAGTGGATCACCAACTAAGGTCCCAAATAAATTACAAACAAATTGTAGGGGATGACTAAGAATTTATTTGACACCATTGGTTTAATAAGGTCTACAAAGGCCACATCTTAGCCCAAGTGGGGGTATATTCTTTTAATTGTTTAACAAAATAAAATACATAGATGGTAAGCTATGTTTTATAAGCCAAGTAAATAGGAATAAGGCATAACACTATGAACTCATAGTGCCCATAATGAGTTTTGAATGCTATATTTGGAATATCCTCATCCCTAGTCCTTAGCTGATGGTATCTTGATCTAAGATCAATATTAGAAAATACCATTGATCCCTACATTTTATTTAAAATATCATCTATACTACATGGTAGATACCTATTTTTTATTCATTGCTTTTTTCACCATCCTATAATCAATGCACAGTCTAAGAGTTCCATCCTTCTTGACTAAGATAATTGGTGCACCCCATAGTGACACATAAGTATTGATCAACCCCTTTGACAATAATTCCTGGAGTTGGCCTTTAATTCAACCAACTTAGTGGTTGTCATCCTGTATGGTGCCTTAAATTATAGTTTTGATCTAGGTATGATATTGATAGAGAAATCAAACTTACGTTTAGGAGGCAATCTTAGAAATTCTTCTAGAAACACATCAAGAAAATCTCTAAGAAATAGGTAATATTTGAGATATGGTTATTTAAGTTCCTCCATTTCATTTATCTTGATGATAAAATCTTGGAACCCTTTTTCCTAATCCCTCTTGAGTTGTATTTCAAAAATATACCTGAGCCTCAACTCTCTTTTCTTGCCCTAAATTTGTGTCTGATTTCCAAAATCATCCAAACACTCAACCTTATTTAGGTAGCAGTCAATCTTGGCATTATGTTTCACAAGCTATTTGACTCCTAAGATCATATCATATAACCCAAGTGGTGCTACATACAGATCCACTACTATTGTGAATTTGGGTAACCTAATCTCTACTTCAACTAAACACTTGTCAACCATGACTTTTGAATCATTCCCATATTCTACTGACCATGCATTTACCATTACTCTATCTCTTTTAGATAACTTACTAAGAATTTTAGGAGCTATAAAAAATTTATTAGTCCCTGTATCTACCAAAATAGAAACTAAATGTTCAAATAAAATCCCTGATAGATCTATGGGTAATGCTTGAAATTTGGCTTATCAATTATCAACTACTACATGAATATGCTACTAAAAACTTCCCTATTAAAGAATATGACCTTTTTACTTAGACTTATCATAAGTTCAGTCATGAGTATAATGGTCATCTCCATAAATGAAATAACCTCTAGGTGGTCCTTTCCTATTAGTATGTTGGTTTCCTTTGAAACCATTGCCTAGTTTCTTATTGCCTGAATTGTTATTGAATTTGACATTCTAAATTATGAATTACTTCCTGGAATCTTCACTCCTCTATTTGCAATTATTATTTTTGAATGTTGACTTAGAATTTCCAAACTTTTTCTTGAAATTTACCCTAGCCTATGAAAGAGACTTCAACTTTTGATCATAATTGACTACCTTCTCAAATACCTGGTCCATGGTAGAAGGTCCATGAACATCTACCTCTCTACCAATCTGGGGTCTCAATCCCATGATAATTTTTTTTTCTTAAACCTCTCATTTCCCTAGTATTGAGGTATGTACTTCAGAAGTTTGGTAAACTTCTCCCAATACTCATTCACTGATAAGTCTCCCTGTTTAAAATTTTATAAATCTATGAGCTTCTAATGAAAATAAATCTATGGAAGCCATTGTATCTTGAATAAAGTCACAAACTAATCCCAAATAGTGGTGGTCGAGTTAAGGTTCATTTCCAACCTCTTGTTGGCCCACCATGTAGCTACCTCACAAGCTAA
The DNA here is from genome assembly GCA_037957365.1 of Torreya grandis. NCBI lineage: Eukaryota > Viridiplantae > Streptophyta > Pinopsida > Cupressales > Taxaceae > Torreya > Torreya grandis. The sequence continues at coordinate 3,488,357 of JARHVA010001181.1, forward strand.
CTAGTATGATCCCCATATTACTTTAGTGACCTCAAAGTAGTTTCAAATTTTAAAACACTTTTCCATCTCTATTAGCCATGCTTCAACTCCATCACCTAGAATAGTTCCATCAAACTTATGTGGGTTTACTTTCTTCATATATCTATCCAACTCTACATCTACCTAAGCTCTCACATCATGAGGGTTTTTTTGCTCAATGGGATACTATTCAAATACATCCTGATGTTATTCCTCTTCATGGTCATGAACTACCTGTTCTAAGGTTGTAATCTAGTCCCTCATCTCATTCATGGCTATAAAAATCTGATCCATCTTTACTGATTGCTCAACGATAAATTAACTAGGATCAAATAGAGAGTTACTATCATTGACATTAAATAGACCCTCTCTAGAAACTCTAGATTTCACCATCCTCCTTTATGTCAACAAAAGAATATGAAAATTTTAGTGAACTCAATAGGTCCCAGAGTTTGAGATGTGGATCTGATACCGCATGTAACATCCCCATTGGGATCTACCTATAAATACACATTTTTTTAAAAATTTAAACAACATATACTTTAAATATATTAAACCACAAGAATCTAATCAGTGATCATATAACATACTATAAGTATGTTAACTATAAATAAAGTATACTAAATCATACATCACTGATCATTATTATAATAAGAAACACATCATAATTGATTATAGAAAGTAATTACAAATATTCAACCATGACTTGTACAAGCATACACCTACTGCTATCAATATACAATAAGTAATTACAAATCATCATGATAATGTTTCAATAATAAATACAATATAATGTATATATATAATATACATGGATCCACAGAGCATATGTTCCCCAAACTCTAATATTTATGGCAATCTCAAGTGTCATCTCAAAATAAGTATTATTGTGGGGAGGGAGAGCATCATCTGAATGCTTTTCTACACCAACTATAGATGAATGATTCTCCACACTAATCCCATCAAGGATATCCCTCCCTTCACAGATGCGTAGATAGTATTGATGAGGGAATATAGAGAGACAAGCTAATACCCGTGTGTTGTATGATTTCTAAAACTAAACATGCAGTGTATCATAGAAGCCTGTTTTACTCAAGATATCACATAAACAAGTAAATAAATGATAATGTTTCACTAAATATTAATTTAGCCAAAATTTTTAATAAATAATTATCTAAAGATCAGTCAAATTCATACTCACCACTTGATTAGATTACTTTTATTTGACATTGTGATGCTAGTAATCTAGTAAAATCCACCTCACTACTTACTCAGTATCATCAATGCAAGATTTAATTACCATAGTATAACTAATAGATTCATATAGATTGCATCCTTCTAGAAATCATATAACATGCCAAACACAAAAATAATCTAAATTTATACATTTATTCCATCAAATGTATGAATGAATCTCACAATATTATCTATCACATAAATAACATAATTGATAACTACAATTTATACCACACAAATAAAATATATATTTAATTATAGTTTTTAATTACTATAAGTAGTTTTCAAATTTACTAGACCCTATGATAACCCATATTATCATAGTCTAGTGTTCTTAAGTACAACTACTAATACCATAATTAGTCATAATAAAATAGTTATAAATTAATAAACATCTAAGCTTCTGTTCAAATAACTAGTTATAACAAAGAAAGTCTCAGTTCTCATCAAACATTTAATATTCCATTATAGCATTTGTTATACTTTCATGTGTTTGTATGCATGCATAAGTAAGGTTATATTATATATAAATTTATAATATAATTTTGAACCAACAATGGAACTATAATTAAAGGAACACACCTGTATGTATAAGTATAAGCTAATTAGGCATAAATATTCCTATATTCTTTTTAAGTAGACTATTAATTAATACATAGCTTATTATAGTAATATTTCTATAATACATATCTTAATTCACATGTTACATATGATAACTTATCTCATGCATATCACAAAGCTTATTATAACATAATGAAAAACTATGTTGATCTATACATGGATCACATGTTTTATTAAAATCTATTTTAGGATTTTGATATACTATAACTGTATATATGCCATAATAAATAAAGATACTCATTTCAAAAAACTATATGATAAGACATAAGTCATTATGTGAACTTTTTATTAATATATCTTATAGATTATAAGTCCTTAATGATGAGTCCACATTATGACTCATTATAACCATAATATATCATCCTTCACAGTCATTAATATGCCATTTAGGCTCAACATTGTATGTAGTCTTTGGACTTATAATTAGTCTAAGGTATAAGATGAATGATTTTGTCTCTTTCAGCTTATGTGAGTTTGAGTTAACATTCTTTACATAATATTCTAATTGTTTGCATGTTTAGTCCTCTATTTTTGGTATGTATAGATATTATAACATCTAAATAAGAGTCTTAATATGATACCATGAAGACAAGGAAGGGCCTTAGTCACAAAACTATCATTTTAGCAAAGCTCTAGACTTTTCCAAACATTCTATGGGCCTTGGTAGATAACTACAAACTTTCAAAATTGAGCTACAAATTTTGACAGTCGAGCTATGTATTTTAACAATCAAGCTACAGAGTCATATAAAAAATGTTTCCAAGGCATTCTAAAGGTTACTTGCACCATTCCATGATGATCCAGACTCCTCCAACTACCTTTTAGATACTTTCTATTTTTGCATATATCTATATATAGACTTCCATCTATATATAACTTTTCATTTATAAACAGTTCACTAGTTTTAACTAGAAGATCACTGCGTACAATTTTTAAAAAATAAGTCTCTATTTTTTCTATTCAAAAGTCATTGTATAACCTCAATTTTATAAAACATTAGTTTTTCTTAGATTGTAATATCTATTCAAGAGATTGTTTGGTTTGACAAATTTGGTTATTATTTTATATAAATAACTATGAATTTAATAAAAGTGATCCAAAACTTAAAATATTTGGTTTAAAGATAATTCAAGAAACAAGAACAACACAATAACAATAATGCTATCTTTGAGAAGAGATGTTTTATTCATTAAATTTGCTTACCCAAATATATACCTATCTCTGAGAAGAGATGTTTGATTTCCATTTTGGGTTACATCTTAATTTATACATGTTTTGAAGGTAGGAAGAGGATGTGTAAGGTCACCAATCTTGAGGGAGATTAAGTGGTTCAACTTTCATGATTTACAACAATACAAAATTTGAGGAATTACTATTTTTAGAAACTTACTATTTTTAGACTGCACTACTAAAATTCAAATTTGGGGAACTTTAATTGGATTTTTGGGGGTCAAAATCCATTGATAAAATCTCCATGCCATTTCACTATGTTCTCCTCATTTTTAGCTTTCTAACGGTTCAAACAGGGAGTCAAATGGAGCTATGGTGCAAAAGTTATGGCTCCTAAAAGTTCTACCACCAATTGGGGTAGAACCATCACCCAAATTGTCACCTGAAATGTTGCTCAGATCATTCCTCCCTCCTTGAGAAGAAATGGTCCCCATTGTGTCAAGATTTATCATCAAGTGTGGCGGTTGTGTTTTGATTTGACTCTTGATGCATAATTGGAATGGACTGTGCTTTGTAGAGTTGTGTAGGGCCCGATTGTTCACCATTTCTATCTGACCATTAATCTGTGGATGGAAGGCCGTGAAAATTTTCAGCTTATTATCTATTAGCTTATATTATTTATGTAGTTAAGGATACAACATCAGCCCTTTTATATTCTTGTGGCTTGACCACCATGAGAAAAAATTTCTTGGCACTAATCAGGGAGATAGATGTAGAAGGTGGTACCTCTGGTACCTATAACACCATGTTTCAATAGTGAGAGTGATCCTTTGAATTCTTGATTCATAGATGCCATGTCAATCATACATGAATGTCTGACCAAAGAGTACATCACAAACATCTAGATTGACCACATCACATAAGACCTCATATTGGAAAGGTTTTATTACATATGAGAGAAGACATTAGTGGGTGATACAGAGGTTTATCCCTTAACTCAACCATCCAATACTGTATGGCTTTGGGTGAGGCTTCATGGAAAAATTTAGGCTTTTCACAACATTAGCAGAGATTAAATTCTTTTGAATCCCACTATCAA